>CM022754.1:27268577-28751077 GCA_012411365.1 Ameiurus melas | reverse complement strand
ATTTTTTGGCTTGCCTTTTTTTCTTTTTTTCTTTTTTTTCCTGCCCAGCCCAGCCAAGCAGGGCAGAGGATAATAAGCTGCCATCTTGGAGAAGGAAAGTGTCCTGGATGATTGCTTTTGACATGAATCAGATCGGTTGAAATGCTAACAGGTTTTAGAGATGGCTTAGATAATGGAGCTTAGAATACAGTGTCCTTAATATATCATTCCCTTTGTTGGTGTGTATTTTTCTCTCTGTACGGGTTCAGAGTCACAATGAGTTCTGCGGTTGGTCCCTCTGTTCTTACACCACGCTGCATCACCATAGCAACCATGCGTGCAGGTACTTCATTTTAGCAGGGAGTCATGGTGAGCTGTGTGATGGAGATGGACAACCCCCACCCACCCTTCATTTTCTCTCTCTCTCTCTCTCTCTCTCTCTCTCTCCTCTCTCTCTCTCTCTCTCTCTCTCACACACACACACACACACAGAGGATCTTTTTACCTCTCAATCAGTCTACCCCCCCTTACTCTCTCGTTCCTTGGAGCTGGTTGACCTGAGGTGGTGTGTTTATGGAGCTCTATTTATGTTCTCATGTATGTCCGTGTGTCTTTTTGTCTCAAGTTCATTTGCATGTTCCCACGCAGCACTACCCCTCAGTGGGTGTGATGCTCCAGGCCCGTTTGCCTGGTCTGCCCTGTCATTCCTCCAGCCGATTTATGACACCTCCTATCTCCCTGCTCATTTGCTGACTTGATTGTTTTAGCACCTCAAAAAATGAAATGAAGTCCAATGAATGTAATTGATTATGATTTTTTTTTTGTTCCAAGACAGAGACATTTTGTGATTACACCTTTCAGTGACATGTATCTATGTCCTTTATGTAGACTGCAGGTGTAGAATTGTGTTTCATTTTTAAATAAGCAAGTACAAATAAATAACCATAAATATTTGACTGATTTAATGCTTTAAAGCAGATTAGATGCAATAAGGAGCAAGCAGTTTAATTACACTACAAAGAAGTCATACTGTATGTCCCTCTTGGCACCCATTCAGGTCTTTCATCTCTTCGGTTATCTCCGTTTCAGGTTTTTTTCCCCGGTGATATTACACACGTCATATGAGTTAATTCATAAATGTTTTAATATAACGTTCATTATACCTGTTACTAACATCCAAAAGGTTTATCATCTTTTCCTCACAGCCACACTCACTCCTTTCTGCTTCCTGTTTTCTACGAATAATACACAGCTTATCAAAACCAATCATCCACAAAACTCATTTTCAAGTGGAAATATGGGTCATTTTGACTTAATTTGGCAGAGACTCTTTTATAGCTCCAATTTGTTGGCAGCATTTTGGCAGAGGACGTAAAGACAGCTTTGTTTTTGACAGCTTCTCAACACATCATTAGCTGAAAATAAGGAACTAGTAAGAGGCTTGCCAGGCGCACTCTAGCAGAGAGCAAGTTCCAGATGGCGAAGCAATGCTCTAGAAAGCAGATGTGTTGAAATAGGAATGCTGCACACCCACTGCACCCTATTTTGCTACTTGAAATTGAGCGTAGTTATCTCTTTCAGCGTTTTTTATATGGATTTTTAAATTTGTAAAAAAAAAAAAAAAAGAAGCAGCACACACTGATGTATTCATAGAGGATATCATATTAAAATGCATTTCTGTACGTAGACACTTGTGGTATTGATCAGGCTCTGGGCTGCACAGAATATCTCAGCAGTTGATCTTCTTTCTTCGGTACTGCTGATATCTTATGCTAAAGGCATGTTTCCCAGAATGCTGGGAATGTGAGATCACTGACTCTGACAACTTCAGTCCGCCTCCTCACAGCTGAATGGCACCTCAATGTCGCTGTCCCTGACCTCCACTGTTGTTGCAAGTCAGGGTTGTAGCCTTTCACAGCAAGCAGGCTGTACCGCAGATGACTCTTTGTCGCCTACATACGCTGGAGGAAGAACAAACACGTACTTTCCCACTGTTTACCAATTATAGACATTTCATCCTTAATGCATTTTATCCAATTCCCTCATTCTACTGCACGGCTGGGATTATCTTATTGCCAGCTTTAGTAGAAATGAGTTCTGGGATTAAATGCCATTTCACTTCCGACGAGACTTTGGATGATATGATGGCATGAAGGCTTCAGATCAGCTAATAGCACTGTGGCCTGCCAATGAAATGCTAATAGAAGATGGCAGAGCGATCAGTGATGTTCCTCTCTCTCTCTCTTTCTCTCTCTCGCTCAATTACTTACCTCTGTGACAAGGTAACAAAAAAGCACTCTCCAGCTCCGGCCATGCCAAGAGGCACTTCATCGAGGACTTTTGCCCGCCGCTTCAGAGCGCTTGTCTGATTACAGACTGATCGATACCTGGCCCCTTTCCCACTCTTGGCACAGGGAATGATGCAATGCTTGGAACTGTGACATTGACTGGGCCCTGGAGGGGGTGCCTGAGTATTGCTCAGCTAGAAATGGCCATCCTATTAACTCTGTTGGCCTCCTCTGTTGTGGTAGTGATAAAAGCCAGTGAGGAGAAGTAGGAGGAGGAGGCATTAAATGACACAAATGCCCTCGTAATTGCCCTCTTTGATTCTAATTGTGGAAATTAATCTTGTTTTGTTAAAAGGCATGCAGGTGCCAGAGTAGCTGCTGAGGAAATAAATCTTCATTGCTATAACTTTTATCAATGCACTATATTTCCTGTGGTGTGGTTTACCATTATATAATATAGCTAAATGCTAAACATTTGTTTTTCTAATCACTGGCATTTCTAGGGTTTGCAGTTTTGCCCTCTCTGTCTGTGTTTAATCCTACTATAATAGTCTCAGTGCTGACCCCGTGGCCTTCTCTCACTGGGCCCATCCTTTTGGATCCTTGCTAGAGCTTTCTCTACCACGCTCCCCCCATGCTGAGGGCCATGTTAGTGTGCCGACATGCCCACTGATGTGTCCTCTGGCCTTTTCCCATAATGCTGCTGTGCATTGCATCCCTTTTACTGCCCTTTGTGCAGGTCATACTGTTTATTACCCCATCAGAGACAGCCTGGGTAGCTGTTACAGCTTCTATTATTTACAGCTGAGCCAGCGTCTCTCTCTCTCTCTCCCTTTCTCTCTCTCTCCCTCTCTCTCTCTTGCAGGCCCCGTTCCTCCTATTGAGCACTTTTATTGTTTCCCCACTATTTCCTTGTTTGAAACAATATAGCCAGAGCTGTTCTTATTGATTCCACTGGATTGTGCCCTGAGTAAGTGTTCCTTTGAGCCTGGCTGCTATATTAAGCCATCGTTCCAGCAACAGATGACAGCTCTCCTTAGATCACTGCCTGCCTCTCACTGCGCTGGTATTACTCATATGTTAATTGATTGGGCGACAGAAATGAAGGGGACTGGTGGGAAGGTGGAAACAGCTCTGCTGAGAATATTAAGCAACAGACAGCAAACTCCAAAATTAACTAAGGTTAATGATGTGCTCAGAAAGAAATGAATACATATCTACATAGCCAAGCCAGAATTACAAACTACATATACACTGTAATCCATGTCTCCAGACTCATTTAACCACATCATGCCATTTGCCATTTTTATTTTCATTCCATTTGCACTGTTGATATCATTCCATTTGCACGTCACTTGCACTTTACCTTACCACCCTACCTCATTGTCTTTTTGCACTTTACTCTAATTGTTTTGCTGTTTTGCACTTCTGGTTAGATGCAATCAAGATTAGACATTGCTAAATATTCAACTTTCTTAGTGAATTACACTAGCTAAAAACTCTTGTAATCACAGAAGGTTACCAGATCATCAGTGTCATTACCACGATCAGGAAGACTTTGCCACTTTAGAATAGTTCAATTCTGAAAAAATGTCAAATATAAATATAAACCATATTGTAAACCCGGTTCTATAGTGTATCTTTGGATGAGAGTGGAAATCAGTGCCAGAGCCAAAGTCAGTTCTGATGTTAGAGTCACCTTCTCCCTCCTCGTTTTAATCATCGATTACATTTCAGGATGTTTATTGGCATTGCAAGTAATGACACCTGAATTTCAAAAGAATTTGGTTGTATGTTTTTTGTGTGTGTTAAAGAATAATAAATAGCCTATTGAATCTTGTGCAAGCTGGACTCCCAAGTGTAAAGATGAAAATCGCTGACATTGCACATTAAGCACTGCAACACGGTGGCTTAGTGGTTAGCATGTTCGCCTCACACCTCCAGGGTCCGGGGTTCGATTCCCGCCAGGGCCATACGTGTTCGATTCCCGCCAGGGCCATACGTGTGCGGAGTTTGCATGTTCTCCTCCAGGTACTCCGGTTTCCTCCCCAGTCCAAAGACATGCATGGTAGGTTGATTGGTGTCTAAATTGTCCGTAGTGTATGAATGAGTGTGTATGTGATTGTGCCATTTGATGGACTGGCACCCTGTCCAGGGAGAACTTTGCCCTTGTGCCCGATGCCTCCTGGGATAGGCTCCAGGTTCCCCGCGACCCTGAAGAAGGAATAAGCGGTTGAAGATGGATGGATGCATTTTAATGAAATGGCTAAATTCACTGAATCCCCTATACTTCCTGAGTGCAGCACTCATTGCATTCCCTGATAGTTTCTCAGTGTTTGAGAATGTTGAATGTTTGCCAAATCGTTTTTATTTCGGATTTATTTGAAATATTATATTTCTGCAGTACTGTATTATGTTTTAGGTGCATAATTCTTTTTTTTTTTTTTATTACTTCTACATTATTGAGTCAGTACAGAAATATTTTAGATTCCCAAACATTAGTTTTCTAGCACTAAATGAAATGTTACAGATAAATGTTTGTATGTCAGTAAAGAAACAGCAAATTACATAAGAGACAATGTTTCAGACAAAAAACA
The DNA here is from genome assembly GCA_012411365.1 of Ameiurus melas. Taxonomy (NCBI): domain Eukaryota; kingdom Metazoa; phylum Chordata; class Actinopteri; order Siluriformes; family Ictaluridae; genus Ameiurus; species Ameiurus melas. The sequence continues at coordinate 28,746,213 of CM022754.1, read as the reverse complement.
CAATGAAGACTGCTGGGTTCTGCTGCAAATTAAGAAGCGAGTGCGACAGTCAAAGTCTCCAGAAGAACCATGTCTGGTTCTGCAAGATGCTCAATACAACTTACAGCTCATTTCCTTATAAAACTGCACTAATTGTACCGGAGACTTTTTATTTTTATTTGTCACACCAAATATTGACTTTGTTTCATTTACTACTCTTCATTTAATACTGATCTGTACTGTATTTTGTTTTTTAATGTAGACACATTTAATTTAATTATTTTGAAGGCATCTTTGCTCTACAGAATTTCTTTGCATGTGCCTAAAACTTTTGCACAGTACTGTGTGTGTGTAATAGAAATAAATAAATAAATATCTATCTATCTATCTATCTATATATATATATATATATATATAATATATATATATATATATATAATGTATATAAATATATGTATATGTGTGTGTTGTGTGTGTGAATGCATTATATATTATATACGTACTATATATTCATATATAAACTATATTATTATTTGGAGAAATGAGTCGAATCTTTACATCTATTTTATTTTGTCTCTACTATAGTGTTCACGTATTTATTTTTCTTTGGACAGCCAACATGTTTTATGTGACAACTCTGTAGAAATATGATGATGCTTAATGTTCTTGGTAGTCCAGCTGTTTGGTCATTTTTAATTGAGCCATTTCAGTTTTTTCCTCTCAGAAATCATGCTTATCATTTTTCTTTGAATGCATGCGGTGTCCATCTTTCCTGTTTTTTTTTTTTTCTTTACGTTCATTCTAGTGGTATGATGCCAGAACTTCTGATTTCACTGATAAATAGATTAATGTAATGTTTCATTACACCTTCACTCAGTTTAATGACTTCTATTCATGGTCACACTCTTCTGTGTTAGTGAATCTGTTTTCTATGAATACTACACTTTATATCAAAATCACTCAGCTGCGAAACCCATTTTCAATTGGAAATGCAGGTCATTTTCACTGAATTTGGCATAGACTCCATTAAAGCGCTAATTTATTTGTAGTATTTTGGCAGCAGATATAAAATCCTGTTTATATTTTTGCTACCAGATGGACTGCTTTTTACTGTGAGCACATGTGGTGTCCTGATAGGTCGAAATGTGTTTATATTTATTGCGTACCAATTACCTTCTGGACTTTATTTGCTTTCCGTGCGGATTTGGACTTATCCGTTTGATGTTAGTCAGGTTATAAGGATGTGAGTGTTATGTCTTTGGACTTAACTAAACAGAGTAAATTGGCCATGATCAGAGAGAGGGGTTTAACAGTGACAAATAGGGACTAAATTTGTTAACAAAAAAACAAAAAAAAAACAGCCTTTGTGGATTTGTTTATCATGTAATCCTAGTGGTTGCTATGGGGCTTAATAAAAGTTGTTATTAATGCTTGACATTTTGGGGGTTTTTTCTTCTAATATAACTATCACCTTAAAGAACTTTCTGACTTTTTTGTTTATAATAATTCCCCCCACCCCCGAAACCTTTGATTTATTCACATCCATGTGTAGTATCTACCAAGTAACAATGTGTCATGAAAGATGTGTAGTTATGATTTTATTTTATTTTACTATACTAACACATTTACTCTCAAAACAGCCTCAATTCTTCATGACATGGAAACATTCCTTTGAGATTCTGGTCCATCATGTTGACATGAATGCATCACGTACTTCCTGCAGATTTTTCAGGTGATCTTTCATGCTGTGAATCTCCCGTCCTACCGCATCCCAAACGTGTTCTACTATAATTCAGATCCAGTGACTGGGAACGTCACTGAAGAACATTGTATTCATTGCCATGTTCATGAAACCAGTTTGAGACGACTTTGAGACATGGTGCATTATCATGCTGGAAGTAACCATTAGAAGATGGGGGAATTGTGGCCATGAAGGGATGCACATGCATCAGCAACAATCTGTGCTGTTTCAAGGAAAGCAAATGGTGACGTCAGTTTAAATAGCCTGTAGCATTCTAGTGACGATTGATTGGTATTAACAGTCCAAAGAGTGCCAAGAACATTCCTCCCCTCACCAGGCAGGTTGGGTCCAGGGATTCATGCTGATGACACCAAATTCTGCCCCTACCATTTGTGTGCCTCAGCAGAAATCAAAATTCATCAGACCAGGCTACGTTTTTCCAGTCTTCAACTGTGCAGTTCTGTTGAGTCTGCTTTGGCTGACAGAAGTGGAACCTGACGTGGTCTTCCACTATTGTAGCCCATTCACCTCAAGGGTTCGATGTGTTGTGCATTCTGAGATGTTTTTCTGCTCACCACAATTGAACAGAGGGGTTATCTGAGTTACTGTTACCTTTCTGTCAGCTCCAACCAGTCTGGCCATTCTCCATTGACGTTCCTGAAGGCGTTTCCATCTGCAGAACTGATATTCACTGGATGTTTTTCTTTATTGCATTCTAAGTAAGCTTTAGAAAGTGTTGTGCATGAAAATTCCAGGTGATCATCAGTTATAGAAATACTCAAACCATCGCGTCTGGCACCAACAATCATGCCATGGTCAAAATCACTGAGATCATTGAGATTGACAATGATGACGTAACAATGTGCTGTCTGTCTCTGCGTGATTTTATGCAAAAAAAAAATTTGCTGCCACATGATTGGTTAATCGGATAATTGCATGAATGAGTAGGTGTACAGGTGTTTCTAATAAAGTGCATATTGAGTGTATCTGTTCATATTGATGCATTGTGTTTTTCTGAAAATTTTGATTTTTTTTAACACAAATGCTGTTCAGATTTTGAGAGCGAGTTGTGTAGGATGGTGCGTTTTGTGAACATGGAAACACTTTATTTGATCAAACCACTGCTTAAGTCATAAATCTAGTTCATAAGTATTTCACAGCATTCCATGGTGTCTAGGAAATGTCCATGAATGTTTTTATTATTATTATTATTATTATTATTATTATTATTATTATTATTTGCCCCAATCCTATGGCATGGACGACTCACAGGCCTGGAAAGGAAAGTAGAGATGAGAAAATCAAATGGCTGACAAGACTGATACAGAAAAGTGTACTATTTATTTAAAACGGCCAAGTCATTTAGAGAAGGATGATTTCTGGTTTTCAGGTTTGTATCGAGAGATCATTTGCTAATGGAAAGTGATCTTGTGTACAGATCAGTTTATTTTGTCAGCCAACACAGGAAGTATGACACACTACCTCATGTTCTTGTAGTCTCGTTCATTATATCAGGCAAATCATTTTGATAATTGTTGCCTCTGTCCTTTTACTTTAGTAAATAATGATCAATACAATTTAGAATCTTTGTAGTACTTAGGGTGCTGAGTTAATATATGCTGCTTTTCTAATACCACAATATGCCATCATTCTGTTCGTAGTGTCAAGTGAGCTGTCTATTTCATTTCTTATAACAATATGTTAAAATGTTTTGCTGTGGTCTGTGGCCTAACACAAACATTTATCTGCGGCTACGCCATTAGCGACATAGATCATTTACACAGCGGCATGGCTAATTTTCATAATGTTCCTTTTATTATAAGAGGAAGAAATTAACCCAGGAATTTATTTACATATTCACTGCAAACGGCAGCAGTGCACTAATTGGCTGCTAGATGATTAATAAGCTTACAGCAGATGCTAATGAATCGTGCACTCACTGTTTCGAAGGTGCTCTTGCAGTGTGTCTTGTGATTTGGCAGCCTAATTAGTCTGATAATTATGTACTTGTTGCATTGGCTCTCAAGCAGACACAATCAAACATTACTGAGATTATTAATGTAGATTGTGTTAGAGATTGCAAATGTTCCTTCTGTTGTTAAACAGGGCCTAGCATGTGCTTTCTTTATTTTGTTCTTGCTTTACTTTGGCTAGTCTTTGATCAATCAGGTTTATTAACATGGGTGGCATATTTATCAGACTAACTTTACTAAGAAGTGTTCAGTAGTTAAGATGAATGATTTACAAACTACAGAGTCGTTTCTCATAATTCGGTTAGATTGAAGACTGAAACCTGATTAGACAGTCTATTTTAAAATGTGCAATTTAATCGGAACATCTGTTACGCCAAACTAATTACAGGAGATATAATTGAGTCATTAAAGACATCTCTCTTTTCTCATTTGAATGACATTTCCGTGAGATGTTTTTTTTTTAATAGAAACGATCTTTATACCACATGAAGCATTAATGTAGACCATTTTTTTTAACGTCTTGAGTTGCACTGAAGTCTGATCCTGAATTTCTTACTTTTCGCTCATATTTTCTACTGTATTATGTTATTAGTGCTGTAAAGCAACCAGTACCTATGATTAATATACTGTATAATCAGGCATTGGGATGGGATATCTTGGGTCAATGTGTCAGATCGGTAACATCAAATTGTCAGCTTCTAATGCGAAATAAAATGGTCCTAGGATTAGCATAATCTTTGATTGGGTAGTCATTTATTTCCAAGGTCAAGTTGAGTTTAAAAAAAAAAAAAAGAGGTAATTCTGAGGAGCAGGCAGGGACTATGTGCTCTAAAACTCATGAAATTATGAGATAACTCAAGAGCGGATATGTTTGCATCTGGAACTGACAGTGAGGGAGAGAGGAGACCTAATAAACACTCTGACTAATACGTTTTAAGTTCATTTGGCATTATATTGATTTTCTCTCCATTTTGAGCTGATTATAACCTCTTTCTTTAGTCATTAATGTAAACAAACCAATTCTGTAAACAAATCTGACAAGCCGTTTTAAGACTAAAACATCTTTTTAAGGCATTTAAAATTAGTTTTATAATCCTTACACACACAGCACTTGAGAAATGGTAATGCAGTATTTGTGTGCGCGACAGTACTCCACTGACGTACGCCAAATCCTTGTGAGGAAATATTACTGTGTTAAATTACTTAATACCAAAAATGGGAATTTCAACAGAAATAAGCATGTGAGATGAGTGACAACTATATTTTCTGTTCAAAATGACAAAACATCCATTTTCTCTCTGTGACAGAAATGGATTGCACTGCTGATTTGTGTAACCAATTGACAAAACTATTGTTGTTATTTCTTGTTTTCTATGACATGAAATACCCCCCAATTTTCTTGTATTATGATGTTCTATACCAGTACCATATTTGTAGGGTGGTTTTTTTGTGTGTTTTTTTTTACAAAGGATAAATATATTAAGGAACAAAGGAAGAAACCGATGGAATCAGGGCCGAGCATAAATCTGTGCCACTGTGTAATTAAACAAGTCCAGCAAGTCTGTTGGCTTTTCACAGGATGGTTTTGTGTTGCCTATGAGAAGAGGATGCTATAATAAAGCTTCCAAATCGGCTTGACATGGGGGGGCCATTAGAAAGCATTTGCTTATGAATATTTAATACAAATCCCCCTTTTTATCTCAGACTCAGCTTGAAGCAAGAATTGTGTTGATCTGGTGTTTTAATCACGGATTTAAAAGGGGCTCTCCCCAAACAATTCTCTGATTAAAGGTTTGTTGACATTCCACGCTCACGCACTGGCAGAGCCACAATGCGCTGTAGCTACTGTAGACTGGCACTAATAGGCCCCTCACTGACTTCTGGAAGCACTGCGGATCTTAGGCTTGTGTTTCAACTCATTAGTTTCCTGATTTGGCTAGGTGTCCAATCCTATCCGCAAAGGGCTGGTGTGCCTGCAGGTTTTCATTTCAGTCGAAGGAGAAGCACACCAGCAGCAGTAAATTCTGCAGTGATCATAACTATGCCCTACTTCCTCTGTTTGCTGCACCCTTCACAGTGAGAAGTCTGAATCTCCCCCTCTATAACGGTCTAAATTAACGGCCATTAGGAAGGCATTTGAATGTGATTTTATAAAACTGTTGTTTTTTTTCAACCCTATTTACATCTATATTTCATAAAGGCTTAGTTCAAACTGAACTGCATGGAAAAATCACAAATAATAAGCAAATGCAGTTCGGTACATTTGAATATGTTCCTGAATAGACATGTTCATTGGATTGTTCAACACAAGGCCAGATTTAATTCATCTTTGCTTGTGCATAAGTGAATGCAGCTCTATAGTATGTCTATTTTGCTTGTTAATTCTATGAACCCTGCCTCATAGTCACAATTCTTCTCAATATATTGTTTTTGAAAACTTTTAATATTTATCCTTGGAACCTACCTGCACACTGGGCTTTAATGTGAGTGATACATTACTGCTGTACATGTCTGATGAGGTGAAACCATCGGCTGCCAAGCTCTGCTTAAAAGGTGAAAAGGGTCCTCTTTGAGAACTATTACATTCTGGGTCGATTATTGGCTTCGTGCCAACTTCCATTTTGTGAACTTTTAACAATGAGCGATTATTTATATATATATATATATATATATATATATATATATATATATATATATATATATAATATTATAGCGGGCCTATATTTTCCATGGTCCAGTTATAGGAGCATCCATTGGAGAGACACTGGGAGAGAAAAAAGAGAGCTGATCATTTTTTGAAGCATTTCTTCCTGTGAACAAAATTGAATGGTGGTGTGTGGATTGTGGAAAATTAGTGGATTTCTCTGGGTTTTGGAGGCCATTTCTGCTCATGTTTAGTTCTTCTACATTAAGGAAGGCCTTAAAGTGCTGCAATTACAACCCATATCACCCAAAAGCTGTCTGGGCGCACAAGTCCTACCTTCACTCATCACCCTGTCTCATTTGCATGGCCTCATGTCTGACGTAGCAAAGGAACATTGCTTTAATGTGAAAGGTTACATAACAAGCCATTTGAATCTGCCTGAGTGTAATGCGTGAGGCTCTTTAAAACGTATTGTAGTGGTGCGGTGAACACACTGACTGAAGCCTGCATCTCTTCTAGAGGAGAGGCTAGATGGGGGTGGCGGGTCAAAGGCACAGCAATCAAATCAGCCATGGAGGGTGCTTGAGTGACAGCTAGAAGAGGCAGTGTGCTCAAACGAGCATTATATACTCTGGATGGGCTCTTGTAGTCTGGCATGAGCTACTGACCTCCTGTTGAGGGCAAGTTGATAAGAGGGGTTTGGGACAAGTGAATTAGCATTGCTCCAGATGCATATTTGTATCTCCCCTGTCGAGATTTGTGCACACTCACACCGTTTCCTCTAGTATGACTGTGTTTGACTCTGTGACAGTTTTGCGTTAAGCACACTTGACTGAATCTGAGGCCGCATTGCGGTCACAGATGTGGCCAGTTTTCCTAAATTACCCTATCAGCAGGGATTCTCTGCTGAAAATCCGTTTCAGTGTAGTACTAGGCTTAATTTATGTCTTTACGGCAAGGTCTGACACTTGAAATGCTGTTTTTGTTAGCGCTCAAACATGCTCTGCCATTGGCGAGGGTCCAGCCATGTAAGATCTGAGCGATTTCTCAGCTTGTCAGTTTTGATTTGGAACAGTTGTATTTGAGTGAATACACATACCCATTCCCCCCAACTCTGCTTTTAAGGGCTTGTGGGACATGTCCTTTTCTTTTAATGTTACTTGCAAACACACTCTGCTGTGACAAAGTAGAACTCCCTTTGAACTTGCCTCTCCACCGCAATAATAATTCATAGTCATCCTCTTTCCCCTTTCTTCCCTGTCAGTTTAAGGTGTTTAAATCCACACAGCATAAAATATTAACTAGTAAAGAAACGTGTGTGGCGGTCAGCCATGTGTAGGTCTGGACAGCATAACTAAGCAGCTGTCATGCCAGACTCACTTCCAGGTAGAAGCTCAGGTTTGGATACAGATGGCCCTGTATAACATGTTTACACTACTGCAACTATACATCCCTGAGCTGCTAGTCAACTCTAGGTGATGGACAGTAACGCTAAATGGGCTTTAAAAGCCAGCCTCTGTCTATGATAGAACAGACAGATTAGAAACTTTGTGGACAGCAGCAGGCTTTAGTGATTTGGGTAGGTTCTGGTCCACATAATGAGCTCAGCAGGGTGTTGTACTAATGCACACAGGCTGTGTTAGCATAAAATGGTTGCTTTGATTGGGGTATAGGCATCTGGCCAGCTTTGCTGTCGTTGCTTATGGTACAGAACAGACAGTGGACTGTGTGTCTGTGAGTGTGTGCGTGTGTATATGGGCGGGCTGGACTGTTTGCTAGACTGTAATAAGGTGTTCCTGTAATAGCAGATAACCCAAAACAATACTCAGTATCTAATACCAGCTGTCTCATTTTACTACAAAACAATACTAAACATCATCAATCATAAAGTATAACTAATTGTGCAAAAATTGTGGCAGCTTTTGGGTGAAAAAAAAAAAAAACAGCCCAAGCTCCAGCAATTTAACTGTCAGATTTTCAGATGCACTTTGAAACTTAGAAAACTAACTTACCTTAATTAGCTGTTATTAGTCATTAGCACTTTGGCAAAGAAATGCGGATGGAAAGCAAAGCCCTGAACCAGACAAAGCGGAGGCAGACTTTGGTCCCTGCTGCCACCCTGACATAGTGGAATGGCGCTTGTCTGTAGGTCTGCTTGCCTCCACCACTGAGTCATATAATTGCTCCTCTCTCATTCCGCTGCACTTGTCTCCTGCGCTCGCAGGCAGCCCCGCCGACTCATAAGGCGCTTCCAGCGAAGAGAAACCTTTCTCATTTTGCATCTGATTCCTTCCTAACAAGGCAGCGGTGTCCTTGCATTCAAATACTGAAATAATGAAAAAGTCTATGAATATTTCAGCACCTCGAAAAAGAAAGGGTTTGTCAGACAGCGACGAGTTCACCAATCAGCCCTAACTGCCCTAATAAGAGAGACAGCAATCCAGCTCGTCTGTGATGTGAATGTATAATGTTAACTTTTTTAATAACTGTGGAGGGGCCTCGGGGGTCATCTGAGAAATGGCTGCCTGGTGCACATTGGTATTTGTGCGTTTAATTTCTGTTGAATCTTTAATGTTTCTCTTGGGCAAGCAGCTCCAGGGGTTGAACGCAGACCAAACTGACTGGCTGAATTGAATGCTACTTCATCACTGGTGTCACAGTTTAGCCATTGGGCAAACTCCGGTTGTATTTGTTATGTTATATGCATTGTGACATTAACAAGCAGCATGTTCCGAACCGTTCAATTGTGAATTCGTTTGGTGTCGTTTGTGTTTAGTGGGCTGCTGTATAAGACTGATCTTGTTACTGAAATACGCATGCTGCGTAGAAATATGAGGTTAGAAGTGGTAAGACGAACATACATTTGTTCTAGATGACAGCACACTGATACGCTCTCCTTCTCTCCTACACATCCCACAGTAACAGTAGTTAATCTCCCCTATTTGAAGAAGGCGTAAGGGATTTTTGACTAACACTGATAACGCAACACCATTGCTTTGTGGGTAGGTGTTTAAAAAGACAGCTAAACAGGTGCGCAAGCTCTTCTACATGAAATTACCTCCATAAGTTACAGTAACACGATCGTATTATTTTAATGGTGATCGTTGAAAATGTGCAACTTGAGTCCTCATTATGCACAGCTAGCTTTAAAGCACTGTGGGGAGAGTTGTTTATGTGCACAATACAGAATGTTTGGAGCATAAACGCTGGTGCACTTTACTCAACCAAAGAGTTGATTTACATTGCCTCCTTGGCAGCCTTCAGAGGCCCACCGAGGTGTAAAGAGGACGTAATGAAACAGAGGCTCCAGTTATGAGGAGTGCATCCATATTCATTAACAACAGTGCATTAACATATGATGCCTGTGACAGAGCACAGATGCATATTTTATGAGCTCAGTTAATGCTACACTGACAACACCATGAACACAATACACAAAAAAAAAACAGCAGACAAATGAAGGAAAGATACACAGACCTACACCTCCCCAGGAAAGCCACATGGCACTGTGCAGATTATTGATTCTCCCCTGTGTCCTATTGATCTCTCATGTTTTCATCTTACAAAGGCCCTGCTAAGCTTTGCCATGTATCTAGGAGACACACTGACAACGCAGCCCATTGACTCTTGGCTATCAATAGCCATGGTAGTTGGATATCATTAAATCCTCACCACCGTGCTTCCATCCGGCAAACATCGACAACTGTCTCTCATGACCTCCAAATCAAAGCACTGAGCCGTGCTGTCCTCCCCCGTCTGGCACCGAGCGGGCCGTTTCATTGCCACCATCATTATGGCTGTTATGCCTGTTATAATATGGTGAGCAGGCTCAGTTCATATCACATAGCCTCATCCATGAACATAAATCAGAATCACAAGGCTCATTACCAAAATAATGTGTAACTAATGAGATTAACTCACAAGTTCTAAACATGCATGCTTTGGCAAGGCTGGGAAGCGTTTAACTCACAGCCAAGACAGCGAATAGAGGACTTTAATTTGTCACTAGGCAAATAACATATGACGGCGATTTCGGTCATGCTAGTGCCTTAATTTCAGCAATTTTTCAATTAAGGTTATTACACATAGCTGGAGTATTGAATGGTTGAAGGGCTAACTAAACTATAAATGATTCGAGGCGCTGTTCCATAGGCCTCTTACTTTTAAATAATGTGTTTGGAGCAGGCAAAATTATCAACGATAGGTCATTCGTGAGACGTGCTGAAATCTTCCGGTGATGCTAACAGCCCTTGTAGGGGATATGTCTCTGACTGTAAATGGAGATTTGTGTCTCCTACGCTTCACTTGCTGCAGGATCCAGATGAGCTGGTGTTGGTGCCTGGGGCCTTGACAGAATTCCTCAGAGAAACAGAGGGGAGCGACTCATCAAGCAAGTGACTTCACGCAGGGGACATATTTTACCCCCTGACAGGAGGAGACGTCCTCCTCCTTATCTCAGAAGAGGGGGTAAGAACAGTGACGTGGGGATCGATTTGACTGGGTGACAGGGACAGGTGTGGGGGAGCTGTAGTAGAGCCATGCTCCATTAGAGACAGGGGGAGTGTCCCAGTGCACCAGCCATCAACCTGACAAACAGCCCAGCTTCTGATAATAGTCTGTCTGATCAATAGCCCGTCCTCTGCCGTCCACCCCCTGGGGAAATGCTGTAGAGAGGGGCAGGGCTGGCCTCTCACCCCAGGCCAAAGGTCAGAGGTCCTGAGCATATAAAGCGAAAGGGGAGGTCCATGAAGGCATTACTTCAGCTCAAAGTCTGTTTATTAAAGTTTTGTTAGGAGATGCATGGAATCTGCATATTATACACCTTTGTTGGAGTGGACCAGATTTCTGTGAAATCTGCAATACACACACAGCCCTCATCTCTTCTCCAGGAGAACGATTGATTTATTTACATCTGCACTGCCATCCCTCCAGCCTCATTTTAATCGTCACTCTTGGTTTTTACTTCGCCGTCCTCGTTTCTCCCCCCGGTTTATTGATCATGTGATGAAGCGGCGAGTGGAGAGGAGAGGAGAGGAGAGGAGCCTCGGTGGGTTTTTTAGTAGATTTAATGGTTTTCATTTTGCCACTGCGATTCTGCGGACTGTGTTATTGATGGTTGTCTGCAGCTCCTCCGTCATGCCATCCATTTTGTTTATTTGCAGAGCTGACCTTTTTCTGGATTGCCCCATGCCTCCAGTCTGCCTGCTATGCCACTGTACTACTATCGACTACTGCATTATTACAATTTTAACCATGTTTTTTATGTCATTATTTAACAGGTTATTAAAAGCTTCTTCTGCTTTTCACAGTCCATCTTGGGAACGGTTTCAAGATTGTTTTGAAGCATGAGAGGATATTGTGTACTGTATTAACCCCTGTCTAGTACACAAAGTACTTGAAATGCATTATCTATTAAAAGAATGCATTTCAAACGTTTTCCCCAACGACTTTGGCATCGGTAGCATATGAAGCAATTACCATGGACAAGACTTAGGATAATTCTTCTTTATTCTTCTTCAGTATGTCTTCCTGTACTGAGAAAAGAACAGAAAACCTGTTCACTCAAAATTCATTTATCATGGAAGTGTAAGGTTAATAAAGGTTTTAGGATGAGACAGATATGAGAGATGGCTTTCTAAAGCTGTTGTTATTTAGAAAACTTTTACAGCTAAATGTATCTATGCATGGTTCGTCATTAACTAATGCACATTCATGCTTTTGTGAAATTCGTGCTCTTATAAGGGGCAAACATTACAGAGATGATGCTTTACGAAGAACTTTGACTAAATTATTTATTAAATGTGAATTACATATCATAAGTGAGTTTAGATAAACTGGTTTTCCTTTCCTTTTTCTGTTGATGATTTTTAAAAAAATAATCATTTTTTATGGTAATCAGCCATATGCTACAGATGCACCAGATAGAGATTAGGTTGGAACATTGCTTCAACCTATTAAACTGACCGTATTGCTGCAGGCTGCTTATAGCCAGCAAATTCCATAAAAATAGGCCTAGAAATTAACATCTATTAATAATGCGTGCGCACGTAGACGGGTAACACAGAACGAATTCTCAGTGGTGTTTTGTATGTTATGAATGTGTGCTGTTTGTACCTGTGGTCAGTCAGGATGAACCTGTTTGCTTCATAGAGATGATAGTGCTTTTTGTGCATGCACAAAAGCTTCAAATAGGATATCATGTGTGCTGCAGCCACATTCAGCACATTCAGCAGTTGTTTTTATATGAACCGGATAGGAAACTGTGAGTCAAAGAGGCCTTTGCTTGTAGCAAGCTGTGTTGCGGCTTGTGTGGAAGTCACGAGTTTAGTAGGGCATAATGAGGTTAAAAGAGCAAGTTCCTTGTCTTGAGGGCGAAGTGTGGGGGAAGTTGTGACTTCAGAGCATGCCTGCAACCCAGCATTGTGCCTCCAAGGAGGATATGGAAAAAAACTTTGGGTAGCATGTAATCATATACAATCTTCTCTCTCTCTCTCTCCTCCTTCAACTACTAACATGCACACACACATACACATTCATATGAGTCACAGCCACAGGACTATTTTAAAGGACCCCCTTCTTCCTTCTCTTGCGTCTTGGCAACGTTATCTCAGAGTGACAGTTGTGGCTTGAATGGCAGTGATATATCCTGACGGGGAAAGTAAGACTGCGTATCTTTGAGGGAAAGCAAAAAGCCCACAGACCAGAAACCGCATGCCGGCAGCCTCTGCAGACTTCAAACACTAACAAGCTGGAATAACATTTTGCTTGGGGTGTCTGCTGGAGGCCTTCCAGCTGCTGGCAGCCTGATTGGGGAGAGAAAGAAAGAGGGAGGAAGAGAGAGAGAGGGGGGGGGATCAGATTCATGTTGGGGTATGTAGTGTTCAGATGTGGGCTAAGTGTGTGTGTGTGTGGTGACTTCATGGGGTGAAGTGACGTCCCCCTGCCACATTAAATGACACTTACTTTAACTGTCAGGGCAATCTGTTGACATGGAAACAGCAAAAATCTCCATGTTGACCTCCCAGTGTTCTGGGATGAAGTTTATCATGCTCCACAGACTTCCATCTCTCCTCATCACTGAGTATCAAGAACGATCTGTTTCTTCAGCACACACTCGTTACTATCATCTCTCTCTCTTTCTCTCTCTCTCTCTCTCTCTCTCTCTCTCTCTCTCTCTCTTAATCTATCTCTCTCTCTCTCTCTCTCTCTCTCTCTCTCTCTCTCTGCTTGTGTGCTCGGAGCGTCCACTCACATGGTTTATTTCATGCTCAATGTGCTGAGCAGAGTGTCTGCTTGTTTGATAACGGTAAGTTGGAGGTGCTGAGCCAGTGGCATCATCTTCTAACATGTCTGTTTGTGGGTGTGTTGTGATGCAGAGGACACGCACAAATATACACACAAATACATGCACACCCTTGATAAAGAAATCATACACACGCACAGACACAAATACATTTTGTGTGCTCAAAAAGACAGTAGGCCCTAATGTGATAACTAGTCACACATGTCTGAGGAGAGTCTGTGGCTTTGCTGTGAGGTGTGTGTATGACACACACACACACACACACACACACACACACACACACACACCAGCTGACAGGCCTGTGACACCAGGCACACAAAGAGAGTGTGTCTTAGATGTTAGAGCACAATAAAAAAATGTAAGTGAGAGCACAGTAGCTTAACCACACCACCCCGAAAGGAAGTGGTATAGAAAGACTTTCGGGTAGAGATGTGGGTTGTTGCTTTCATTAGAAAACAAGGTCAGCACTTACTCAAGCTTCAGTGCTCAAGTCAAATGCCTCTGAAGCTCTGTTCTTCCCTAAAAAGGATGTAGTGAAACATTTAACAGTTCTAAGCTACAATCACACCCTTTCGCTACATTTACATGATTGTAATGATAGAATTAAGGGGAGGTGGCATTTCTATTATTAGAGGTCTTTCTTCCCACCTTAAATGGCTCGTGTGCCTTGTATTAAATGCAACACAGCCCTAATACTACAAGAGGCATCTTCATTCATCTCCCCAGCATAGTTCAACTCCAGTACTTGCACATTCATTACAGATCAGAGCATTTCTATAGAACCAAGCCTTCCTCTATTTACTTGCTTTTCTGGTGTTAGAAAAAAAAAAAAAAGCAGCTGAAGCACAGCTTAGACCACCCACAATGTCACGGAAGTATAAATTGGGTAGAATGTGGTCTGGGTGCAGCGAAGCCTCTATCCAGATAAGTCTGTTCTTTCATGAACCACATGAGAGGAGCCTACAGCTGCAGAACATTTCCGCTTTGCACAGACGCAATGCCATTTCAACTTCACAGAGCTGGAAATCAATGATTTCATTGAAAATGATGGTGGGGAAAAACACATGCCCATGTAGTTTATGTAACCGCGGTATTCAATAGTGACACTGTGTACATGTACAAGTCAGGATGTTGATGGAAAATGTAACTACCTTTTTCCACATCTGTAGTGGTTTAACAGAAACTGTTAAATTATATATTTATACAACAGTACTGTTGAATTTTCAGTTCTGATTGGTCAGAAGGTGTTCATTTATATATATATATATATTTAATAGCCACACAGCTCTGATAGTAGTTCCAGTTGCAGGGCAAATTGCTTATATCACTGCACTAGTTCGAATTCATTATTGTTTCTATAATGACAACATTCAGTGGAATTTGTATTGTTTGTGTTCCACATACATTGGATAGATTTTTTTTTTAATCTTTTATAATTGTTGATATGATAAAAATATCTGTGAGATGTTTATTTAGAATTTTTTGGAAAGAATCTCCAGTGTTAGCATTTTGTAAAGAGTTAAAGCTGTTCCTTTAAGTTGGGAAAGTCTTCAGGACAGGGGGTTGTTACCAAGAAAATACAATTACTTGGTTGTACATCTCCAAAAGAGCATAAAAAAGAATAACGGCAGAATGTTTCTCGGACATTCCACATGAAACAAAATTAAAAATGAATACAAAATAGATGTCGTTCTTTAATAAAAAAAAATTGGTATGAGGTATAAAGCACTTGTGGGCAAAATAATTAAAATAATAACTATCCAGACACACCATATTACCCTGTCACTGAGGGCGGCTGTGGCTCAGGTGGTAGAGCGGGTTGTCCACTAATCATGGGCAGTTCGATTCCCGGCCCACATGACTCCAAGTGTCCTTGGGCAAGACACTGAACTCCAAATTGCTCCTGATGGTAAGCTAGCACCTTGCATGGCAGCTCTGCTACCACTGCTGTGTGAGAGTGTGTGTGAATGGGTGAATGAGAACCAGTGTAAAAGCGTTTTTTTTTTTAGAACTCCCAAAGGTTAATAAAAGCACTATACAAGTGCAGACCATTTACCATAATACTCAGAACAGCCTCACTTCTTCATAACATAGATTCAACAAGACGTTGGAAACATTCCTTTGAGTTTCTGGTCCATGTTGACATGATCACTTCTCATGTTAATTGCAGCAGGCTTATCAGTTTCACATTCATTCTGCCGTTCTACAACATCTCAAAGGTGCTTTGTTGGATTCAGAGCTGGTGACTGGGAGGACTCTGAAAGTCATTGAACTCATTGTCATGTTCATAGAACCAGTTTGTGCTTTCTAACAATATCAGGCTAGGAGTAGCCATTATAAGATGAGTGGTTGTGGTTATAAAGGGATGCACATGGTCAGCAAAGATACTCCGATAAGTTCAAACAATTCAAACAATCGATTGGAATTAAGGGGCCCATTGTGTGCCAAGAAATCATTCATCACACCATTATAACACCAGCAGCAGCCTGAACTGTTGACATAAGGTCATTCATGCTGTTGAAACCAAACTGCAGTTATTGCAGACTTCCACTCTACAGATACTGTAGACTTACTGTAGACTCGAACCAGTCTGGTTTTTCTGATGTTTCTGCCACTTCCTGTGCTGTATGTGTTTATGCTTTTGCTCCATTGTGTGTCAATTCTAGAGGTGGTTATGCAGGAGAATCCCAGGAACAGTTTCTAAAATATACAAACCAGCGGATATTTCAACAACAATCATGCCATGGTCAAAGTAATTCCCAATAAAGCTCTTAATCTGTATAACCTTATTCATTACTCAGCTGCCACATGATTGGATAATTGCATGAATGACCAGGTGTACAGGTGTTCCTATATACGTATATAAGTTTATCCACTACCTTTACTGAAGTACACTGCAGTTATTTCCTGGATTCGTATATACTTATATACTGTATATATTTTTCTATATCACATATTTCATTAGTGTTGCATTAGTAAAGGTTAGTAGGACAACCTGGTATTATGAATTTAGGGAAAAAAGATCCGAGAGTTTCTTGTGACCCTGAATGAATACATTTATTTATTTATTTATTTATTTTTACATCAGCAGAATGAATGAGGCCAAAGGATGAATGATGACCGCTTTATGTTTGTGCTGCTTTTTTTTTTTTTTTTTTTATATCCTTTTTATATGTCATCGATTTACAGCAGCGAGGCTGCCTCATTGTCCCTGCCACTAAAAATAACAGAGAGGGAAAATAACAACAGTGACACAGCGCTGGTATTGATTTTAACGGCTGGCCACGGTCTCCTAGCCGCCCCAGGGCACCTTTTATCGAGAGCAGTAAAATAACAAAGGAGATGGGCTGGAAGTTTTCCATGTATACCAATCAGAGTTTATAAATTGCTCCATTACCTTCATTTCCCTTGGTTACTCTGGGAACATTAGCAATTATTTTCTCGGGGGCTTCACCCACGAAACTAATAATCTGGTGATTTAGTGCCTTGTGGCGCGGTGCACCTACTCCCGCCTGCCTTAATCCATTCATCCCGCCACCTATCAGTTTGACTTCGCTAGGACAAATTGCTTTCCTGAGCACATCCAAGGGAAAATGGGTCAATAAGTATTCTCCAAGCTCCCTCTCCCATTAGGAAGTGCTAACAATGTGTCTCGAACCCACATGCTTTAAGATTAGTGAGGATCATTATGGTGCTAATAAATAGAGAGAACAGCTTAATGCATATTCCATATGATGAATGCAAAATCTTCTTGTATTTATCTATTGCTATTTAACTCTATGTAGCACAATGCTGACTAAATCAGACGTCTCATACAGTATGTCCTGCATAAGGATTATAATTTATTAGTTGTGTGTACAGTACGTCGTGTTTGTCTAAATACGGATGTGTGCGAGAGTGGGGATAGCGGGTGTGCATGTGGATATGCTTTTATGTGTACCCACGGTAAGCGAGGCTTCTTGCAGGGCTGAGGCTTATTTTAGCCCGTGTTAGTACAGTAGATGGATAGCAGGCTGATGGAGTGGACAGGGTTGCTGTGTTGCTGCAGCCTGCTGTCCCATTAGCAAGTCCCCAGGGACAGACAGACCTGGAGGACAAGGAGACAGGTCCAGATTAACTCATATATCACTACCTGGGGGACAGCACGAGACTGTGTGACATCATCACCCGAAGACAAGGTGGCCACCCCGCAGCATGGCTGATTGTGCGCTCCTAGAACACTCTGACTCAGATGATGTGACCTGACAAGTTGTTTGTTCCACGGCTTCGCTGCAGTGGCACCATCACAGTAAATTGTACTCAAGGGGATTTTAGCTGCTCTAGTTAATGTGTGGTTAGGGGTAAAGGAATGTGAGTGTGAATGTTTGCATACTCTGAAACAATGAAACGTTTTTTAAAAAGTTTGTTTTAAATGGTCAAGGAAGACAATGGTGAGATTGTTAGCAATAAAAGGGAAACAATTCAATTGATAATTCTTGTGATTTATTTGACATTTTCATATGTCCTGCTGTTTGTTTTGGATTTTTGTGAACCACAGGTTTTTCTGTTGTTGTTGTTGTTGTTGTTTATACTGAGTTTTTCCACCACTGTTATGCTACAGTATCACTAAACACTTTTATATCTTTTTTTATCTCCTTCAACCCCGTGAAAGATCAATATTTTTCTTTTCTTGATTTTCCTGATCCCATTCACTCCCATTAACTTTACTGCTCAGAAAAAAAAACCCCGCTTGACACTTGGAGAATGCTTGAGCATTTGTTATCTTTATAAGATTTAATACAGTAAATATGTATTGACTGTTAATTGCATGTGAGTGTATAATGAGACACCTTCAAATAAATGAACTACAGCATATCAACAGGATCTGCAACTTATAAGATTAGAATGCTAACAAAAATAAAATAATAAAACATAACTACTGACAGACTCAACAGCTGTAATATTTAGACGGTGTTGTAACAGGATACAATAGAAAAATGTTAATAAATGAACATGGAATTCTGTTTTGATGCAAACATCTGTGTTGAACTGTAAGCTCAGGATTGCTTTGGTAGAGACTAAAAAGAGTGAATTGTGGGCAACATTGGAGATACCTAGAAGCATAATGGGATATGTTTTCAAGACGACTTTAAATTTGAACACGGTAAACAGTCTGTAATACCACACACACACACACACACACACACACATACATTCGCCTGTGGTCACATGTTTCCAATGTTGGCCAGCAGCCTCGACCTCAGCTCTTCCCAAGCTGGGTGGGATAGGAGGCTCAGCCAAACCACAGCAGTGCCAAGACAGGCTGGAGACCAGCACACACCACAGCCAAAGTGTGTGTGAGTGTGTCTATGTGTGCGCGCATGCGTGTGTGTACGCTCACGCTCAGCATCACTGTATGCCCACAGAATGATGGGATGTGGTTCCCCCCGCTGCTGACCTGCTTCTACCAATGCTACACACCACAGGGGCCCACCTATAAATACACACACACGCACACACATCACCTAATTATCTAACCAGCACCTGGAAACTCTACAACAGTGGTTCAGTCCATGGATGTGCATCAAATGGATGGGGCTCCGATAGATGCCGTGCTTTCGGACAACTGTACTCCATGTCACCACGCAGGATGTGATGCGTTCTGAAACACAGTAGTGGCACAGTCCTGTGACACGATGCACTGCACTTTATTGGAGTCAATGCTCCGTGATTAATTCCGGTGGCCGGGGAAGAGAGAATGGAAGCGCGCTTGCTTTTCTCTTAGTTGCACCATGCTTCACTCCCTCATCAGGAGTCCTTCAGGCGTTGGGGGACAGGATCTATGTGTCACCCAGGCCCAAGCCATCTCTCTCTCTCTCTTCCCGCTCAGGCCCTTGGGATCTGCCCTTTGTTGCTGTCATGTTCTGTTGGTATAATCACTCAGACTAAACTGTACATTTACCCTGGATCTGAGGCAGTGATAAGAAACCCTAAGGCTCAGGCTTATCTACAGCTATCAAAGTAGGGGGAAAAAGTAGGATTTGAGCTAGCACCACCATCCCCATCCACCATAGACTCCTCATCTGTCCTGCAGGCCTTCTGTTTTGGCTGAATGTAAATGCATAACAATGTCAGACAGAAAGAGAGATCCAAAGAAAAGACTCAGAGAGAGAGAGAGAGAGAGAGAGAGAGAGAGAGAGAGAGAGAGAGATGAGATCATCATCCAGCAAATCCTCCTTCACAGGAAAGCTATTTCACTGAGAGATAGACAGCACAGACAGTTACACTTCATCCTTCATCTCTTCCCATTTCCACTCTGGACTGTACCATAAAGGGCTACAAGGAACATCTGCCACATGTTTTGGAAAAAGCGCTAGCAGCATTCGACATTTTGAGAACTGAGTAATTGGCACCTTATGTTCCCTCCTGTCAGTATTAGCATAGCTTTTTTTTTTTTTTTTTTTTTTCCTCAGCCCTGTTTGAACAGATTGGTGCCATTTTAAAAAACCAAGACGAATTAGGCATGATTAAGGGTGAGGGAATTATGCAGGGAATTACTGGAATTGTGCAGCCTTTTTGAGAAGGTCCTGGCTGTGTACAAGCCCAAGGAGCTGTTAAGATGGTGCATGTGTTCAAGTTGAATCAATTGCCCAGCCTTAGACGTCGCACGCAAACCACACCGCAGCCGCCCAAAGTGTAAGTCCGCCAGCTCCACACCAGAGTCTGCGCTATCCTGAGGTCAGTAGCTAGGGAGGGAGAAAAACATCACATGAGAGCCACAATTACAGCCCTCAGACATGAAAAGTGCCTCTTTTTATTCCCTGACAGGCCTCCCGTTGTTAATGGCTGGCTCTGGGCACAGCGGAAACTAGCAGACTACACTGCCTGTAGCTGGAGCGGTTTCGGCAGTGAGGAGCCGATGCTAGGACAGAGCCAGGGCCGCGGGTGAGGTGGTTAAGCAGCCTAGTTGTTGGTTTCCCTCAATCGCAGACTCTCTTTCATTCCCTTGTGCTCTCTATTGCTATGCCCATGAGCAGGAGTAGCTAATTGCCTCTAACAAGCAACTGTCTTCCAGCTGATTAGAACGCTCACAGTCAAGCAGGCGTGAGCTATTTCATACACCTCCCAGTACACCCACTATCAGCTAGTGAAGCTTTTCTCCTGCTTCAGAGATGCAAATGTCAGAAGGCACCTATCTGTGGCCTGACATAAACACATGTTTCAATATTGTTGCGTGTTCCATCCTCTGCAATATACACAGAGGATTTGAGCACAAGCATCAAAGTGGGCGAAGGAAACGGAGCTCATGCCCAGTAGCTCGGCACATGACATGCTTTACTGCCGAGGAGATCTTGCTCCAAGGCCGTGATTTATTATCTGGCATATCGTAGCCTTCGAGTGCTTCATACACGCTGAACCTTTGAACTTCTCTTTTAAATCTGCAGGATTAAGTGGAATATTAGTCCCATATACAGTTGAATTCCTCCGATGGAGATAAACTTCCTCCATATCTTAATGGAACGCAGACACATCGCTCTCTGATGATAAACGAGCCCTCCGCTCAAAGCCGGCAGATTTGCCAGCACCGCTGTAATACTGCGGATGTTATGATACATTATCAAAGGTTGGAGTTAGTTTAGGGTGGAAAAAAGTGCAAGCTCAGGACTTTCTTGGTGAATGGAAACGCTGGCCCAAATGCCCAGACTCCCTCTCACCCTTGCATGCACACACACACACACACACACTTGGAAAATGGCACAGCTGCTGCACCTGCCTGTGTTTGCTGGTTCTAGACTCTCCTGCATCTCCTCACGCCTCTCTAAGCTCTGCTAATGAGGGGATTTTAATTACTGATAGCGTGGCCCTATCCCTCCGCTAACTGTACTCAGCTTCATTAACCGCCATCAAGAGGAGAGTGCTGCACATAAACACAGCTCATTAGTGCTGCCTCTCCTCCTCTGCTCTCTCTCTCTCTCTCTCTCTCTCTCTCTCTTGCTTTCTCTCCCAATGGACTGAACAGGCAGGTCATTTTTCTGTCCCCACTGAGATTAAGATACGGAACTATGTAAGCAACAGCTCTGGGGGGAAAAAAATGATGTTTGTACACTGACTATTTTTTACTCTGAGGGAAAGTCAATATTTGTGCTTTGGGGGGGGGGGGGGGGGGGGGGCCCCAGCGCCCGCGAACCCCAGGGGGGGTTGTTGTGTTGTTAATTACCCCACTGGGGGCGGTTTTTTTTTCTTTCAATAATTGCCACATTTTTTTTGGTTTTTATGTGTGCAGGTGGATAACAGCTGGCGGAAAGAGGGGGGGGGGGGATTAAAGAGTATTGAAAAGAAAGGGTGGGTTAAGATAGAGAAGGGGAAAACAGCTGGAATGTCTCCACAACATGTCAGATAATATGGTATAATCTGCCTCTTCACACTTCAGAAGGGCTAGGTGAGATAGCTCGACCTTCACCTCACACCCTCTCACTTTCTCCAATCAGAACTGCTCAGTGGAGTCGAAAATACATTTGGAGCTATGTCCAAGAGAGAGAGAGAGAGAGAGAGAGAGAGAGAGAGAGAGAGAGCATCAGTGGCAGCAACCTGTTCTAGTTTATCTAGTTAGTTTATTCATTGCACCCACCAGTCCTCCCACACACATCTATACAGTTTTTATTGCTGCCAGCATCTATTTCTCTCTAGTGACAGAATATTATGTTTGAATGATTCTGAGAGAAGAATACCGCAGTTGGACTGCTCAGCGTGCTGAGTTTTACAGGCGTGTTGCTGTGGGGCTAGTTAAAGCAAAACCGAATGCTAGGCCTGGAGGGATATGTGGCTGTGCATGACAGCGGCTGCCCAGTAAAAGCTGGCCTGACAAATTCATGTGACTACAGAGAGCAGAAGCTCTCATGACATCATTTCCTTCTCTGGAACGTGAAATGTGTCCGATGTAAATGCTCTCATTTGCCATTCTAATTACCCCCGCAACCGATACCTCTACAGCTCTCACTGGCCGGGCGTTACAGCTCAGCCTCTCCGATTCTGATGGCAGCATGGTTATAAAGTGAAAGTTCATGAAGCACACTTGGTTTGACACTTTATTGTTTCATGGCTGAGTGAAAAGAAATCCTTTCAGAGAGGTTGCAGCCAATCACACCCGCCCACGTCACCAAAGCTTTCAGTGCTTGGCTGGCACGAGCACGATCACTGTAGCAGGTACACTGAGCTCTTTGTTTACCCTCTTCTCTTACCAATCTGGCGCACAGATGGCTAACAATTATTTCTCTGTGTGCTCATTGCTTCTGGCAAACTACCAGTGTGCGCCTAGATTGGTGTAATCTTTTATTATTTATGATTGTCTAAGATTCCTGGATCAGGATTTGAGCACAAGCTGTTGAATAGCTGAGAGGAGCGATCGAGAGGGGGAGGCGGAGGAGTGAAATTGAGTGTAAACAGAGAGCCTGGAAGCAGAAAGAAGTGGGAGAGCTGCCGTAATGAAGTTGTGAATGTTGGGGGCTGTTTGCAGGAGAGACGCACCCTGTGAATTCGAAGGAGTTTAATCCCATTATCACACACTAAATATACAATTTGTTTTAAGCGTGCATCGTCAGTTGAGTTGTATGATAATAAGTGGAATGCTGCAGGCGCTTCTGGGGAGACTTTTAGAGGGCACGTGCTAATAATTAGATATTAAAAGTAAGTCAATTTGGATCCTCATTTGAAGTGAAAATAAGAGGCTTAGCTTCACACTGTGGCATCATATTAATTTGCTTCGTCTCTCTTTCTCTCTCGCTGGATTATTTGTGGTTGATGATATTAAAAATCTCAAAATAACAAACATGGCTCGCTTCCAGATATCTAATGGGGCAAGGAAATGTCACTATATGAAATATAACATCATTTATTATGTGTGAAATGAGTCATTGGCATCGTATGCGTAATAACTGTGTCTGTAGGGGATAGATTTAGTATGAAGAGCTATGCTGTGGTTCAATAGCTTTCTCTTTATCCTTTTCAGCAGACCTGCACAAAAAGTGTCACCAGCCTTAATGGTGCTTGATAACAGTGTGTGTACTGTGCCATGCCGTGGATCTCACAGTGTGATCTCTGTTCAAAGGAGGCCAAAGCTACAGCCCGAGGCCCTCTCTTAACACCACTGCTCCATGCTTAAGAACTCATTCTCTCTTCCTCTCACACACTCACCTTTCTCTATTATTCTTTTACTCAACTCGCCCCTCTCATTTTCCCCTACTCCCTCTCCCTCTCTCTCTTTCACTTTATCACTCTATTACATTCCCTCCCTATCGTGTTCTCTCGCTCTCTCATTTTTGACTTAATAGCGGAATGGAGTCCCCCTTGGAGGCGGTGGGCTCGACGGATGGAAGAGTAATTTTTTTAGGGGAGCATGTGTCAGTCAGGAGCTCTAGTAGTGCTTGTGCACAGGCAATTTTGCCTGGAGGAGAAGCGGTTTATTGCTTTTGTGGCAGGAAATAAGAAAAGAGACCCTCTATGGTGTGGAAGTCATGAAATTACAGTATCCTGGAAGAAAATGAATAGGGGCCCTTCGTGAAGTAATTGCGGCCGGCTTTGTTCTGTGAAAGGAGCACATACTGGTGTCCTCAGTGTGTCCAAGCACCACAATCCTCTCTCTCTGTTACTCCAGAGTAAGGGATTTGCTCATGGAGATCTATATATATATATATATATATATATATATATATATATATATATATATATATATATATATATATATATATATATATATATATATGTGTGTGTGTATATGTATATATATATATATATATATATATATATATATATATATATATATATATATTTTTTTTTCTCCACATTTTAGAATAATAGTAAAGTCATCAAAACTCTGAAATAACACAAAGGAAACTATGTGAATTGTGCTGTGATAAAAAAAAAAAAATCCAAAATAAATAAAAAATAATTTAGTATTTTAACATCTTCAGAGTAGACACCATTTTTGCCTAGAATTTCCAGAAATGTATTCTTGGCATTTTCTCAACCAATTTTTTGAGGAATTTCCCTGAGATGCTTTTTATACAGTATTAAAGGAGTTCCCACCTATACTGAACACTTATCGGCTGCTTTTTGGATTAATTCGCTTCAAGTCATCCAAAAGAAAAGAAATTAATATTATGGTGCAATTGTATTTTTGTCTATAACACCGATTATATATACATATATATATATATATATATATATATATATATATATATATATATATATATATATATATATATATATATAGAGAGAGAGAGAGAGAGAGAAATAGAGAGAGAGAGAGAGAGAGAGAGAGAGAGAGAGAGAGAGAGAGAGAGAGAGGTGAAATATGTCTGTTCAAATGCCATGGCCATAATACCTGAATGTTTACCCCTCTGGCTTCTATGAGAGTTTTTGGTAGAAATTAAATTAAATTAAAAATATATATTAAAAGGTCAGAATTTCCAATAAGACGACAAACCAATAAGATACTGTCTGTGATTATGATTTACTAGTCCTTCGTCAGACAGTCTGTCTGATCTGCTTTTTGTGCTTTTTGGTGCAGTCACTTTATTAGCTGAGTTCCTCTGGTTCCTAAAATATATGCTATAAATCTGGAGTTGTCATCTGTAAAGGTGCTCTGTGTGATATATCTTTATAATCACACAGCACTGCTAGCTAGACAAGTGATGACTTAATCCCTCTCCTAATTCCCCACAAAGCACTCGTTTGCAATGAAGAGCCACAGTTATTTCCACATCAGTGACAAAAATCTCAACCATTTAAACTCCACAGAATTTTTATTTCTCAACACCATATTTATGGGTGTAGGGCTTTCAGCATATAATGGCTGCCATCATTGGTGCCATGGATCTGTTCATCTTACTTTCAAATTCTTTGAGTTGAACAGAATGATTCTAAATATTTCATTCATTCATCTTCAGAAACCTTTATCCTGGTCAGCGTCAGCGTGGATCCAGAGCCTATCCGGCGAACACTAGGTGTAAGGTATGGACACCTGTATGGGACACCAGTCCATCACCAGGCACTCTGCACATTATTATTATTCACACACTCATTTTCACCTTTTTTGGAACAATATTGTGTAGCCAATGGATCACATTTTGTGACTGCTATTGTAGTTGAAGATGTGTCCAGTAGGAAGAACCTTGGTTCAAGATCTGGATAGACATGATATACACAGAGAATTTAAATGCAAAATAAATAGGGCTGGAAGATCATCCTACACCACGTCCATCATAGTGGTGTGTGTTTCTTTTCACAATACTTTTTACATGTATCACATGATAATCATAGTCATGTAGAAGTATGGAAACAGTGGAGATTATGTCAAATTACATAACTACCATTAAAACAGCCCTAAATCATTTCAGGGGTATTAAATCAAGTTCTACCTAGAAACAAAGGTTTACATAATGGAAGTATCTATAGTTTGTAATTAGTTAGCTAAATAGCTAGCTATATTTGCCAACTGTCCTAAAGTTAACGCGAGCATTGAAACTAGTCATCCAACTCCCAAAACAACATTATTAAAATCATACTATCTAACTCATGCCTATTTGTAGTTCGGATAAAACACACATTATCACCAAAGTGTGTTCTCTATTTTGCAACCGTTGCTCTACGAAGACATCCTTGTGCATTCAAAGCTGATTTGCTATTTGCTATGTATGTTCCATTAAAATGAATGTAATATTGCATATAAGATGGAATATATTTCATTGGCAGGACAAACAACTTGGGCTGCATTTGGCCATGTGGTACATGTACATTTGAGCAATCTTCAGTATTTATCCGCATCCTTGAAACGCACTGATCACACTTTTTATACACTTGTGTTTCTGTGGCAACTATGCCCTGACTTTACAGAGGATTCGTGTTGTGGTGTTTGCTCCTCAGGTATTTACAACGAGTCAAATTAGATTAGAATCCAATAGAACACATATTTAAAAGCGTGAGAGTGATCATATTTAATCACTCACAGCAGATCTAAGTTAAGAAGCACCTAATACTGCCTTTTCTGAAACAGACTCACATGAAAACACATTCATATTCTCAGGCAGTCGTTCACCCTGTTGACGAAATTACAGTATTGATTAGTTCTGGCATTGTGCAGAGTGAGTGATGAAGGTATTGCCTGCTGATATGGTGTTCAGTGAGTACCAGCACCGAGAGTAATAAAAAAAAAGGCAAATGTGCAGGCCTGCCTGGCTTTGGTAAGTAGCTTTTCATAGGAAAAAAAAAAGGTTTCGGATAACAAGAGAGGAGTCATGAAAACAATAAAGATGTTCAGTTGAAGGAGGTGTTTCTTATGTTGCGAGGAGAAGGTGTGAGGCTGCAAACTGTGCTGACACCTCATCTTTTGCACTGGAGGTCAGTGTGGGGGTATTTTACAGGCTGAATGTAAATGCTGAAGCACTCATTGACTATAATCCGAAGCCAACATCATCACTATTTGTCTCCTGAAAACATTAACACGGTTTCTCTGTGGCTGGCATGTGCGAACAGAAATCCCACTCTTTTGTGCTTACATGTTTTGCGCTGAAGGGCTCGGCTGGAGTATCTGGCCCAGAGATGACATGATGACCCCAGTGGCCCACCTGCAGCTTTGCCCTGAGGCCAGCATTCTCAGCTGCAGACAGACGTCTACACAGGCAACTCTCCCTGTGATTGACCCACAATCCACCGGGCTTTCAGTTCCCATGGTAACAGATCTCCATAGAGTCATGAAATCATCTACAACAACAATCGCAAACAAAAAGTTGGGATGCCGTGTAAATTGTAAATAAAACCAGACTGCAGTGATTTGCAAATTTCATAAACCTATATGTTATTCACGATAGAACATAGAAAGCATATCAAATGTTTAAACTGAGTAAATGTTCCATTTTAAGGGGAAAAAAAAGCTCATTTTCAATTCGATGGCAGCAACATGTCTACAAAAACAACACGTCTACAAAAACAACACGTCTACAAAAACAACACGTCTACAAAAAGTTGGAACGGGGGCAACAAAAGGCTGGAAAAGTAAGTGTTACTAAAAAGAAACAGCTGGAGGTTAATTGGCAACAGGTCAGTAACATGATTGGGTATAAAAAAGCAGAGTCTTTCAGAAGTAAAGATGAGCAGAGGTTCACCAATCTGCGAAAAAGTGCGTCTACAATTTGTAGAACAATTTCAGAATAATGTTCCTCAATGTAAAATTGTGAAGCCGTGAAGATCTCATCATCTACAGTTACATAATATCATCAAAAGATTCTGAGAATCTGGAGAAATTTCTGTGCACAAGGAACAAGGGTGAAAATCAGTATTGCATGCTCGTGATCTTCGGCCCTCAGACGGCACTGCATTAAAAACAGGCGTGACTCTGTAATGGAAACCACTGTATGGACTCAGAAACATCTCCACTGTCTGTGAACACAGTTTGCGGCACACAATGCGCTAAAGCCTATAAACAAGAAGTCATAATTAACAAGATCCAGAAACATCACAGTCTTCTCTGGGCCAAAGCTCATTTAAAATGGACTGAGGCAAAGTGGAAATCGAATCGAAATTTTAAATTTTTTTTTAGAAACCGTTGACACCGGCTCCTCTAAACTAAAGAGGACTAAAGAGGAGAGGGACCATTCGGCTTTTTATCAGCGCTCAGTTCAAAAGCCTGCATCTCTGATGGTATGGGGTGCATTAGTGCCTATGGAATGGGCAACTTGCACATCTGGAAAAGCCATCAAGGTTTTAGAGCAACACATGCTTCCATTAAGATTCCATCCCATCTTTACTTCTGAGAGACTCTGCCTCTCTAAGATATTCTTTCTATACCCAATCATATTACTGACCTGTGGCCAATTAACCTAATTAGTTCCAAAATGTTCCTCCAGCAGTTTCTTTTAAGTAACACTTACTTTTCCAGCCTTCCGTTGTCCCGTCCCAAATCTTTTGAGACGTGTTGCAGCCATGAAATTCAAAATGACCTTATTTTTTTTTCCTTAAAATGGTACATTTACTCAGTTTAAACATTTGATATGTTTTCTATGTCCTATTATGAAGAACATATGGGTTTATTAGATTTGCAAATGACTGCATTCAACACTTCAGTGTTTCCTGTAATGTGCCCTCACTCTCTAACCCTCTCTCTCAGCAGCTGGTAAGAAGACACAGTACAAAGAAGAAATCTGTCAGACAATTTCTTTAGCTTAGAGAAATCTGCAGCACTGTCAGTCATGATGCTTAAATCAATCACACTCCAGTGATTTTCTCCAACTGCTGCTGTGGGAGCTTAAGGCACTGGAAACATATGACAGCGAGTCCCAATTTGTGTAAAAACAAATAAATAAATAAATAAAAATCGTGTGAGGAATGGGTGGAGAGGAACTAACTAGAATCTGCTTAATCTATGAGAACATGCTAAGCGTTTATAAATCGTTAAGTCTTGAGGGGTGGAGTACGTGTGATGATGTTCATGTTAGAATTCAAAATGTATCATAATGATATTAGCTAGATATAAGGTGTGCTAAACAAGACAAAAACTCTGTTTAATCTGACAAAAGATTATGTGTGGATCGTTATTTGGCCTGCAGCAAACAAAATGTGACAAACGAAAATGTCAAATTTAGTGCTTTGAGCTTTTTTCCCCACTACTGTGTGTGTAACAATGATGTTTCACAAAACCCCCAAACCCTTCAAAAGCTTTTTAAGGTGTGGCAACTCTTATGCTCTTGATTATGGTCCATTGTGTTGTCTATCCTTTGTTCAATTCAACCTGGAGCTCCTTAAGCTTTATGACCTTAAAGACCAAATAGGAAGTATCCTTGTGGGGATAGACTATTTAGATATATGTGTATAAGTGTGTATGTGTGTGTGTGTGTTTGCAAAAGGGGGAGAGGAGTGTCAGACAAGTGCGAGAGCCGCCTGTTGATCAGTGAGGAATAATGACAGCACAATGCCCTATTAGGCTCTGCCTTCCAGTGAGTAATCTTCCCCTGCTTTAATGAGAGGGAGAGGAAAGGCGAGGAGAGACAGACTGTGGTTTTATGCTCAGGGAGTTCAAAAGGACGGCTCTGGGAACTTTAGCAGCTCGTTGCGAAAATTGATGTAGGCTAAATGCCGAGGAAAAGTGGCTCTGGCAATTACCTAACAGCAGCGTGAAAACAGCTCCTGCTTAGCTTGAGTGAACATGCCAGCACTCAGGAAGTGTGACAGTGTGGACATACACCTTTTCTCACCTCCACTCTATGAAAGGAGCAAAACTAGCAGAAAGCACCGAGCACAAGTCTGCTTCGATGATTTTAATAAAGAAAAATCCCTTCTGCTGAAGAGCAAAAAAGCATCCATCTCAAATGCTGTCATTTTCTCTGCTCGGCATATTAGCCTTGGCGATTGTGTATCAAATAAATGAATGGACTACAATCAGCGGTAGCAGCACTGGGTCTTTCAGTTGCTAAGAATGGCTGACAGGAGGTCACTCTTCAAGGGCTTCATATCATACAGCCTGGCCGCCTGAGCAGA
Organism: Ameiurus melas; assembly: GCA_012411365.1. Taxonomy (NCBI): domain Eukaryota; kingdom Metazoa; phylum Chordata; class Actinopteri; order Siluriformes; family Ictaluridae; genus Ameiurus; species Ameiurus melas. The sequence goes on along the minus strand of CM022754.1, from coordinate 28,716,067 downwards.
ATCAATGATGGCGTTACCATCATGGAGGAGGAGAGGCTTTGTAAATGGGAGCGTACAAGCCTCTTGACAGATGAGTCAGGCGCAGCACACAATAGTCATTAAAAGCGCTCTGTTCTCCAAGCTCTCACTGTAGATCTTTCTATATTGTCAGGCGCTGAATAGCGTTAACCCCTGCTTCAAGGACATGAATATAATCTTAACAGATTCTGCAAATGAGAAAAAAATGGCCATCTGACCGGCAGTGAAATATTAGTCGGGGAACAGTGGATGGAGGAAGTGTGTGCGGGGCATTTGTGTGGCCATTATCAGAGCTATTGATTTTTTTTTTCTCCTGACAACACGGTGAGGAAGTCATTGTAGCTGAGAGATTTTACTGTTCATTCAGTCACCTCTTTATCCCAACAGAACAAGCAAAATGGTCTGTGGTACATAAGGTTCAACCTACATAGTGCTAAATGATGTAGTAATAATCTGATCTTGGGTATTATTTTCGTTTGAATACTGCGCATATTATTTGCGTATGAATTTATATTAAATGTATAGATGAAGTCCATCACTGTTTGACATGGTAACCCATTCATTATTCCTCACAGTGAAAAATCATCAACGCTATTATAGGTAACAGACTTGGTGAATGAAGTTACTCATCATTAGTCATTACTCTGTAACTGTAATGATTACATCCCAGAGTCATGCACACTGTTTGTTATCTACACACAATACACAATAACGTTACCAAGATAACTGAAAACTGAACATGTGTGGCTTTAGAAATTAATTTCTAAAGAAATGAATTTACAAAATACTTAGCTGCTCCTGATTTTTTATATATATATATATATATATATATATATATATATATATATATATATATATATATATATATATATATATATATATATATATATATATATATATATATATAAAACTGGTAATATGTACACTATGAGGTGTCCATAGTGTACATATTACCATTATTATTAAGTTTTTACTACTCTAATTCTTATTTTTCTATTCCTATTGTATATATTAAGAACTATGATGAAGGGACATTGCCATATTAATTAATTGTAGTGAAGGTGCATGCAAATCACACGGTACATCACAGCACATTTTACATTTCATATTTCTTGGCCATTAGGGTACGTTGTTTGTGGGATTAAAAGAGGTCACAAGCTATTGCTGCGTTTGATTAAAGCTTGTAACTCGACCTTTGCGTGAGACAACTAAGAAAACACTTTTCCCCTCGAGAGTGAGTTCAGCATATGATGTCATGTCAACATGGCCACCCAAATATCAATTCACTACGTTAAACGAGTTTTATAGTTACTTTAGGTCAATCAACATAGACACACAATCTATAGCACTGACCATAGAGTTCACTGTTTTGAAAGTAAATACATCGCAACCTCGTGATTACTAATTCAACGATCACACACGTTCATGGAGATCTCCACGTTTTCATTCCACATTGTAGACTCAACACCTCTGAGTTGAATGCAGCACTATGTTTTCATACGTCACTACGCGATGGCAGCCCTCAAAATAGTGCAATATGAATGGGGCAGAGTTTTGGACACAGCACATGTCACCAGCCTGTTAGCTTTCAGCACACTGTGCTGATGTGTGTACTTGAGGTTTTAAGATATCAACGAGTGGCTGTGGATATCTGAGAATTCGAACTTCAGAGTAGTAATTGGTTGTGTTTCCCTCTGGCCGGTTGTATTGAGGCGGCCTGGGGCCCCTGCCAATGGCTCCGTTCCTTTTTGTTTGGTGACACTGTTCATGTCTGCATTTGTCCCTTTTGATAAGGCCTTTCATCCTGTTTGCATTGATTACAGCCTGTCGAGTCATCCTGATACACTGTCGGCCATTCATACCCCCTCTGTCACACACTGGGCCCATTGTAGAGGCTGGAATGTGTGTGCTGTGTGTGTGTGTGTGTGTGTGTGTGTGTGTGTGTGTGTGCGTGTGTGTGTGGCTATAGGATTGGATTGAAAAGCATGGGAGTATCGAGGAGACGGTGACACGGCCGCAACCCACTCATCATGGAAATAAGACCCCCATTTTCTGCTCCATGAGCAGGAACCTCAGACTGAGTACGCTCAGGAGCGAGGCGCATTACTCATTTATGTGATAAGAGAACATTTCTGGGTGTCTGAGTTTTTTTATTTTATTATTTTTTTTTGTCTGTGTCACATTAATGACCACAGAGCGAGCAATCTGCATATGGCACCAATCAGCTGGTGATGAATACAGCCCTGTTTAATCATTTATCTGCGCCTTATTTTTCATGTGCAAACAGTAAATGGAGCTCAAAAGATACATGGCCTCCTTATCAGCTAACCTCATAGCTTTTGGCAGTGGCTAAGACTTTACAGAGAGAGGGGGGAAGGCCATTTATTGTGAGAGCTTTCCCACACAAGATTACACGAGTGCTAACAACATCAGAGCACATGTTAATACCTGAAAAACTGGACTCCCCCTGCTCATTGTTACTGGTACGTTTGAACACTGCTTGTTTTTAGTCATTTGTGGTGTGTGTGTGTGTGTGTGTGTGTGTGTGTGTGTGTGTGTGTGTGAAGGGAACCAGGTGGGTGTGTGGGAATGGGGCAGTGACTTGGGTTGAAAGTGGAGAGGGCGATCCCTTGTTCTGAGAAGAATTAAAAGCACCTCTGCAAATAGCGGCATGTGTAAATCCTGGGGGTGGGAGGTTCACAGCGGCTGGGGTTTCCGTATAAATAAACAGTGAGTGAGGTCTGCATGGGCGGATGGGCCCTTGCCCTCTCCCCAACTCGGAGGTTAGGGCCAGCCTTTTGTTGCTCTAAATCCAAGCACTTTCTATTCAGCCGACTCGAGGGGGGGTTGCCTGGGAGAGATTAGGCTGCCAGTTCTAGTGAGCACGCACACACACACACACACACACACACACACACACACACACACAGCTTCTTTCTCAGCCAAAGGAATGGCCCAGAAAAACACCTCCTCGTTTTTTTGTGTGTGTGTGTGTTTTTTTTTATAACAAGAATGGACAGAATCAAGAGTCTCGGTCCCAAGCCGGGTGCAAAAACCTGTTGTGTGAATGAGTGTCTGACACCGTCGGTTTGCTACCAACACCATGGAAACCTTCAGTTCTACAGCCATCACATCAACGAGCCATAAGAACTCCCACAACTGGGATAAGCGTTAAGCTTCTTCATGGTGCATTGCATATTCTCCCAATGTACAAGACCACCCTACTCTGCATACTGGTGTTGCATATCATGTGTGCATGCTAGAAAGACAGTAAAAATGGGCCGTTACATTTGTATTATTATTATTATTATTATCATCATCATCATCATCAAGAATAAGAAGAATTCCCTGCTTTAGCTCAAAGTAGTAGTTACTGTGTAATTGTGAACATATTACACATATGAAACAAACACGTACATATATTATATTGTATAGTATATAGTTTTAGATATAAAAGCAATTTATAGAAATGTGTGAAATAAGTGATATTTTTGATTAATGACAAAAAAAAAACAATAACATTAATATTATTCAGAGAAATCCCTCCTTTAAAAATACTGTTAAGTGTTTGCATGCTGCTTTGTTCCTTTGTTTTATGTAAGGCTCTCATTACCACGTGGTAGTAACAGATTGTTTGAACTGGAAAGAAAAGCCATTCGAAGCTAATTAAGCAGCCATTCCAGGCACTATTCACGAGCAGAAGACCGAGAAGCACAGGCATTTGTCAGCGCTTGACCCCGCGTGGTATTGATTGACAACAAACCTTCTTGAATGACAGGCGTAACCTGCGCCGTCCAATCGGAATCAAGAGCACCAGCGAGCTGCGCTGTGATTGGCTGAAAAGGTGTAAAGCCGCAGACCGAGCCCACGTGGGTGACAGCGAAGCAGCCAACCCAGGATAGGCTGTTACTGCACAGCTCAGACATGGCCGACGTTCACGGGGATCAGACCCAAACAATCTTATTTCCAACTTCAGCTATCCGTCTATCGACATAATGGCTCATATTCTCACCGTTATATGCACTTTAAAGGCTCTGGGAACAAAAGGACGTTATACGAAGGACTGCACGATTCCAAAATTCAGCCAATGAGGCACTCAGATTGAGCCTCAGGGTGTATTGAGAGGATTTCTATAATTTATAGTCACTATCTAACCCAGGGCAACATCAAGCTGCGCACTGTGTTTTATATTTAATAGTAAGGTGTACAATAGCTTTACAAGTAAAGGTAATGTTTTGTTTTTCATGTGCCTGAAGCTTTTAAAGGCTGTTGTTGCTTCTGTCCCCCCGAAATCATTTTGTGTTTCTCGTTAACAAAATATTTGAATGGAAGAATAACAGCACAATACACCCTTATAGTATCCCAATACAGTCTTATAATAAACGGACAAGTGTGTAAGTGGATAGTAGCAGACACTCAAAATACTTCCTTAAGGACAATCAGTGTCATGAAATATGTATTCAAGACCAGATGAAATAAAAAATAAATAAATGAATAAATAAAACAGTAACACCAGCTAACCTCGTAATGTTTAGTGATTGCGAGCTACCTGTTCTGATCTAAAATGGCGAGGATGACGTCACCCAACGACCCGAGGTTCCCACGTGGGGACAGCACGCTGCGATTGGACGGACCGCCTTGACTCCGTGTCCGGGTCTCTGATTGGCTGACGAGAGGCGCTTTCGCGGCAGTGCAGCCCTCGTGTCAGTAGTCTGTCTGTCTGTCTGTGTGTGGCACAGGGCAACGGCACTGGACGGAGAGGAAACGTGAGAGCGGACTACAGCGTTACACATCAAACCCTTCCTAAAGCTCTTCACAAACTCGGAAGTACATACAGGAGCGATTGTTTTGGTTTTGGTTTGGGATTACGCGACCGGTCGACTGAGTGGCGGAGTTTTGCACGGTGAAGTGAGTGAATCTCTGAGCGCCTGGGCTCGGGACCTGCAGCAGGAGAAGCAGCCGTCTCTGTTCGCCTTGTAGAGAGAGAGAGAGAGAGAGAGAGAGAGAGAGAGAGAAAGAGAGAGAGAACGGCGGGAGGTTTCAGGTTGATCTCAGTGGTCGCTACTGAAACATGAACATTTTCGACGTTGGCTCGACGGAACTGCGTTAGTCTCACTCGGGAGTTCTCAGGACAGCGGATCCGCGTTTGTAAAGTGGCTTTCGGTGCAGTTTGGACGCTCGGAGACGCGAAGCCAGGTAGGTGGCTAGCAGGTTAGCATAGCCACGATATATTGTTCTTCCCTCAAGTCATGACTCGGGCTCGCCAACAACAACAACAACAACAACAACAAAAAACACCCCAACTACGAACTTCCCTAGCTCGCCGCTACATCTCTGTTTACATTATTATTATTATTACTTCGCGACTTGGATGAACCTGTTTTCTGATGTGTATTTTGGAGAGGTGAGAGGCGTGGATAGTTAATGGCCAGACAAAGAAAGAAAAAGAAGAAAAAAAAGAAAGCCGCCCGCGCGCCTTAATAGCTTTGTTTTGGTGTCGATAAGGTCAGCTTCACATGTCCGCTTCGGGTTCTTTACTCGGTCGGCTTCCTGTGAATACTTCAGAGCTTGTCGGAATAGTCGCGCGACGGTGTGATCGCACTAGAAGCAGCCCGTGATGAGGAAGGAAAAACTCCCATTCTCACGTGAACTGCGTGCGCGTGCCGCTCAGACTTCTCTAACCTCTGAAATGGGACCGTATACGAGTCAGGTGTGTGTGCGTGTGTGTGTGTGTGTGTGTGTGTGTGTGTGTGAGAGAGAGAAAGAAGCTAACGCTGTGTTTTCCACGCTTGTGTTTTCATTGTGTGCCCGATAAGGTGCAGGGGTTCGAGCCGATCCGGGGTGTGTTTACCCCCTGCAGCTCTGGCCGATGTGCTGAATTACACTGGGTCATCTCCATCCAGCAAAGCGGCGAGCCAACGAGAACTAAAGGATACATTTCAAGATGTATCCGCAGGGCCGGCATCCGGTAAGTCGCACATCTTGAACCGATACGAGCCGTAATTTGCTCCATCTGCATCGATTTAGCGATTCTGATGTACACCGCTCCTTCACTCTGCTCGCTGAAGCTTAAGTGTGCTCGAAAGGAAGCAGCAGATTCAGTGGAAATCAAGTGAAGTTGGCTTTAAAAAAAAAAACACACACACACACACACACAAAAACACAAAAAACCCCACCACCCTAGACTTAAACCTGGATTTAAAAATGCAGTCAAGCTTAAAGCGAATTAAGAATTCCTTTAGAACAACAATCTCCTGAGAAGTATTTGTTTACTAGTTCGAGTTTTTTTTTTTTTGTTTAAACAGAACACCTGGTTAAAGCCCAGCAAAAGGATTGCAGAACTAACAGTATGTGAGGTTTTTTTTTTCCCAATTATTTGTTTGTTTGTTTTTGTTTTTTGTCCATCTAAGTGACATGAACACCCCCCTCTCCCTCCCCTCCTTACCCTTTCATCCGCTGGTGTTTTATGTGAGCCTTTAAAACTGCTTCCATCACCTAGATGTCACTGTAGGAAAGATGTCACACTTGTTTCGGGAGGGGTGTGAGGGGGGGGTGGGGGGTCTGAAATGTTAGAGGTGCTCCCGGCGGGTGCAGAACGCATCCGAGCCTCGCTCTGTGTCTGCTGGAAAACAAATGTGGGTTCTCGCGGGATGTAATTGAGTTTGATTGATGCGATGGCTGTCTTTCAGGCGCCCCACCAGCCCGGTCAGCCGGGCTTTAAATTCACCGTGGCAGAATCGTGCGACCGAATCAAGGACGAATTTCAGTTCCTGCAAGCTCAGTATCACAGGTAATATTCTAAAGGCTCTGACATGACCCCATAATAATAATAATAATAATAATAATAATATACATGCTGTTAGTGCAGCGTGCATGAAAAGAGACTTTAGGTCTATGTTGCATCAATAATGCATGCATTGGTTATTTAACAAAACAGTGAAAATTTGTTACCAGCACTCCTGAAGAGAGACATGAATGTAACTGCAAGTCGAGGAGGATAAAATGGCAGTGCAATTGTAGTGTCTAAAAGCCTGTGTTATTTCAGTCTTAAGGTGGAGTATGACAAATTGGCCAATGAGAAGACGGAGATGCAGCGCCATTATGTCATGGTAAGATGATATATATATATATAAAAAACTTAACTGCAATTATGCTCTTATTTATGGAGAGTATGCGGGTGATGTGCTTGGTATATATCTGCATTGTTGTGGTGTATGTATGTGACTGAGAAACCTCTCACAGAGCCTTTAGTTTTATTAAAGGGCCCTGAGTGACTGTTTTGAGCCTTAGGCTTCTTTATATGCTGCCCCTTAGCCACAGGGGTCAATGACCATAGCATTGTCCCCCTTTTTTTTCTTTCTCTGGCTCTCTCCTCCTTTTTGTATTCCACCCGCCCTGACACCCCCCCATTGCTCCCTCTCTCTCCCCCTCTATCTGCCTCCCTCTGTTCGGGGATCTGATTATTCTCCAAGGAGACGCTGCTCTCGGACAAATGCGTGGCTGTAAATTAGGTGAGGGGTGATGGAGGAGGGCCAGGGGCGCCTGTGGGAAAATACTCGATTGCGGCAGAAAACGTACAGTCTGCTGATAATGAGATTTAACACGCCAACAAGGAGCTCGACTGAAAATCGCTGTTAATCTTAAGTGCAAGCTTAATCATTTACACCGTCTTAAAAGCACCAGACTCAACTGTAAGTGTTTGGAGATCAGAAAATTTGCCCCGCCCCTGGTTTTCTGATTAGCAGAGGAACAAACAAAAGGCTTGACGTGATTCGACAAGGTTAAACCGTAGAAGTGTATTCTCTTATCTTGGGTAAACACGCGGAGGATGACTTTAACCAATACCTGGGGACACTAGTTAAACATTCCGTTCACATTAAGAAGCTTGTCTGACTGATATGGGGAGGAAAGGTTAGGTAAACACCAGAAAGAATCCTCCATGCTGACTGTGCTGATAGAAGAGGCTGCAAGCGGAAAAATACTTTACAAAGGAGTGATCCCATGTTGGAGATACTCCTGTAGTGAAATCATTATCAATTACACTGGATTTCAGTTAATTGGATTCATTTGGATAGGTCTTGTTCCGACTTGACTTAAAGAAGTGAAAGGGCCAGATTTGAAATTCCAGTGTGAAAGGTTTTGAAGTGTTCATCAAACGCTCCCTCTTTCTCTTACCCCTTCATCTTTCATAGGGGGGGAAAAAAAACCCAGACACGCTCACCCCTCTGATGCACTGTGAGAACATTTGATGTTCGCATATGCTGAGTGGAAAAGAGAAAAAAAAAAATTCTGTTGTGTTTTTTTTTCCCTCCTCAGTACTATGAGATGTCCTATGGGCTGAACATTGAAATGCACAAACAGGTATGTGAGCCTTTGATATCTTCCCTCCGTCTTTACACACACCGTCTCTGGATCACGTATATCCTAGATAGATGGTTTGTGCTCTGTGTGTGTGTGTGTGTGTGTGTGTGAGAGATCAGTGCATTTTTTCTTCAATGTCTCTTCACTTTTTTTGTTGTACCTATGCAGAGTTAACAGCATCTGTCCGCATGGTCAATTTCATTGAGATTAAAGCTAAGCATTTGGCACAAAGGGCTCCGGTATCTTAATGGCTAAAGAGAGAGGAGGCTGTCCAGGTCCCATTATGTCAGCAGATTTAAGAAAACCGTATAAAATAGAACCTTGCAAAAAAAAAGAAAAATAGCCCCCTGTCGTAGGATCAGCTTTTTTTTTTTTAGTCAATTCCTTTTAGCATGCACAAATTTCACACTATACCTGACTCATATTCCTTTTGGAATCTTTCCTTTTGTCTGCTTTGTTCTCATGGCATTTTCCAAAGGATAACCTGAGGAAATGTTTGTTTACGCGTGCATGCGTATGCATCGTTTTGATTTATCGCATGGCTCCATATCTAGATAATAACGCAACAGCAAGAACGTGTTCATGGAGTTGGTTCATCACAGAGGAATAGCACTAGTTTAGTCTGCTCGCCCTCACCCTCCCTCCCCTCCACATCGTGAAGGTTAATAGCATCAGGGAGGAGCAGCAGAGCAGGCGATCCATCAGTGTCCTCCGTGTGTGTGTGTTGGTGTGCCGTGCCGTTCGTCAGGTCTCACACTCTTCTGATGGCTCCTGTCAGCCACTTATCTCCCAACCAGAAAGCGGGGGAGAGGGGGGGTTGTGGAGGCAGTGAGGCGAGCGAGTGGGAGGGCCAGTCCTGTGTAAACAGGTTAATCGACTGATCCATTTTAGTGCTTTGACTTTTATCAGCCGCCGCCACAGAGCCCATGTAGGCACTTGAATAATTCATCCAGTCCGAGGCGAGAGAGGTGGGTGTTGGCGAGCAAATGCGCACACCTCCTCCCACTCCTCCACATTAACCCCAGCCCAGGAGCACAACGAGCAGGAGCAGACAAGGAGTGGTTAACCGCCAGAGGCGGCTCGGATTACTCAAGCCACACCACCATATCCTCCAGACTCAAGGATTTATTTCCATCGACAGGAAAATCCATCTCTCTGCATCCGACAGAGTCCCCTCAACCCCCTGCCCCCCGCCCCTCCAGTGTTTTGTGTTTTAAATAGACAAGATGGAATGCTGAATTTTTAGCAAGGCATTTGCTCGGCGTCTGATATCTGCAGACAGCTGTAACAGCAAGCGGAAACACCGCTCCGATGGCTGCTTTGCCCTGTCAGTGAGCTGCCATGATGGTTTATTATTATGAGTTGATCCAGGTTTCTCATCTGGTGTGACTGGCGTAGTGGAAATCCCCCTCCCTCCCTCCCTCTGTGGCCAGGTGGTTGCGTCTTGCATGTAGAACGTTGGCTTGAGCTGATCTGCCCTGGTTTGACACTGGGACTCTGATCAATGATTTATACAGGGGGGACTCTAGTAAGTGTTTGCTAACTGCTGGATGGCTCTTCTTAGCACAAACCAGAGCAAACAGACTCGCTGTATGAGGTGAGCACACACAGTCCCTGTTAAAATAAAAACACAAGGTGGCTGTAAGCGAGGGGTGGGAGCCCAGAGCAAACTCCACCCCTCATGTTCTCACTAAGCAGTCTGGGGTCAGGTACACAGGGTGACCGTGTGTACCCGTCACACCGTATCCGAGCTATTCTTCATGGTTTGTTTTAGGAGACACGTGTTCTCAGTTTTATTCTCCTAGACTACACATCTCAAGACTGTAAACGCAAATGACAATTCTTTGCTCAGTTTCACACTATCGCCACTGGTTGTGTGTGTGTGTGTGTGTGTTTGTGAGATGACTAGTTCTGTGATGCATGAAGCCAGCGGTAGTTCTTCATTACTGTGTCAGAGGACCATCCTACTCTCTATTGAAAACTGGAGGCCTATCAGCCTAGCGGGGTCAAGTATTATTTGTGATGGGGAGCAGAATGGCTGCGAGCACCAGTTGTTTTTCCTCTATATTCAATGCTCATCAGTGTCTCACTCTGTTCCGCCCGCCACTGATAGCAACAGACAAATAGCTTTCAGCACGCCATTGACAGGCTGGCCCTAGAGTGCTCTTGAAGGGGTGCTAGACAGGTCCGAGTACCTGTAATTGTGTAGCAGAGCATGAAGCTCGCTGTTCAAGAGCTGGGCTTTCATCTGCTTAAAGTGACAACATCCTATTTTTATCTCGAGCCAGAGCGAACACACTTTCCTACTGCCTTTTCTGTGTGCAGGCAACGTTTTAGTGTGTTAGGGTTACAAGCACGTGTTAGGGTTTGGATATCATACATCGTTTTGGCCCCCAACGTGGCGAGGGATTTAAAAAAAAAAAAATTTTGACATACAGAGTGCGAAGGTTTAGTTTGACTGACCGATAAGTCAACCCTTGACCTCACTCAGACAGCTGTCAGCGTTGTGGTAAGCTCTTAAGGAATGCGCGTGATGGTGTTTAGACCTCTCCAAATCCTGTCAAATATTTGCCCCTGACGGGTTTATCTTGGCAAGTAAGGATTACATATTCTGCTGGCTTCTCAATTTTTGTTTTTGTTCGTGTGTGTATATATAATATATATATATAATTTTTTTTCTTTTTTTTCTAGTCAATGATCAGAATCTATCACTTTATTACCCTATTACTTTATTAAAACGGATGTAACGTAAACATAAAGCAGACGAAATTATCAATCTGATTTTATTTTTTTATTGAATGCATAACAGTCTGTCCAAACATTAGGTTCGAAAGCGACAAACGTTGGCTATGTCCTCTTATTCACTTTCATGTCCGTGCTCTGCAATGGCTTTGATGTGGAATACTATCCGCCTAAGAGTACTGTCAATATGTCCTCCGTTTCCAGCTGCCTGTTTGCTTGTCGCTTGTACACTGCTTGGCTTGAAATGAATATCGCCACATCATACTGGGGGAGAGGGCAGGGAAACTTTTATCCATCATCTCATATATTGTGTTTGGCCACCGTGGTCACTTGGCATTTTTCAGCAATATGTTATAAATAATTTCCTGGTCAGCACAGCACTGCATGTTTACAATTGAATGAGGGGAAAAATGAAAAATATGGCTGAAGAGCGATGTGATGTTTGTGCACGGCTCTGGCCTGGGTTGAACCGAGGCTCATAAATTCTGTAGATGATACATCTGTAGCCAAGCACGGTCTCTTTCCCTCCTTCGTTACATGATTACCCCCCACCCCCACCCCCTAGTCACAGTATGAGCAAGACCTGTTATGCGACTTGTGTTACAGCACACATATAGGTTATGCAGAGAATAGCTGGATTTCTCTTTAAAGAATTTGAGTGCTGGCCTGGAATTGATGCTTTAGGAGGATATATGGAGAGATAAGGCAAACCTTCTTACTTCTGTTACGCCTTCACGCGGCCTCCCCCCGCTGTCACCATTTCCTCTCTCTTTATCTACCTTCCGTGCACCGTGCTCATCTGATCGACAGGCCGAAAATTCAATTTAATGACCTGCCCGCGTGCCTGTAATATGATTTTACAGGCTGTTACGGTCAAGCCGAGGTAGCATTTGCATAATGATTGGGGCGCAATAGGAGACGGGGGGGGCGCTCGGCCGCAGTTGCCATGGCAACCATGGCCAGGCTGGTGGAGAGAGAATGGAGGTCGGGTGCGTATGGCTGAGGATGGTGGTGGTGGTGGTGGTGGTGGTGGGGAAAATGAAGAAGGCGGTGAGTGGGGGTGGATTGGGCCCAGAATACTGACGGAATTGGCTCGAACCCAGCGTCTCTCATTACTGACTGCTGCAGACATTTCCATCCTCAGCCAAAAGCCTCGTCTTAATTCCCAACATCAACAAGTGGCTTTTCAGTATGTAGCCAAGCCGAGACCGGGCTTAACTTGAAGCATTTCGTACTGCACTCTTGAATACAGCCGCATCTCAAGCACTCGTCTGTGAATGACTTCCGGGTTGCAGTACATGCATCTGATCTAGCATGGCGAGTAGCAGGGAAGTCCTCATCAGCAGCAGACTGTATTACCAACCCGACAGCGGGTGAAGTGTAATGGTGCTCTTAACGTGGCTTTGGCTTCCGTGCGGTTTGGAGTGTACACTCATCGCAGCTGTGCTCCCTCTCCCCTAGGCCCTCCTAATGCTTTAAATATTTCACATGTCAATATCACGCTGTTTGGAGTGTGCCGAGTCAAGCGCTGCTGATTGCCATGGTAATTGACTTAATCGCTGTAAACACTAAAAGGGGTTGAACTTTTTTTTTTTCCCTTTTTTTTTTTTTTTATGACAGTGTTGTACTTTCCAGTGCTGGTCCATTGCCTCATCACAGTTTCTGTTTCTCTCTCTCTTTCAGACTGAGATTGCTAAAAGGCTTAACGCGATTCTAGTTCAGATCATGCCCTTTCTGTCACAAGAGGTGAGTTTTTATGTTGTTTATAATGACTCGTCATATCAGACGTATTCGTGCTCAACACACATTCATGTTCTCGATGCTTTAATGTGTTTAGTTATGCAGCGATTGGAAAGCTGTCAAGTTGAATCTGCCAGTGTTTATACATTAAAAAAAACATCTATTTATATATATATATATATGTGTGTGTGTATATATATATATATATATATATATATATATATATATATATATATATATATATATATATAAATATAATTACGTATGGTGGATCAAATTTAAACACAGGATACCATGAACACATTAGTTTACCAAAACTAAAATGGAGATTTTTAAACAAAGATCTATGATTCTAGCCATATTGCACCACTAGTTTGCATTCGTTCTTAACTGCGGCTTTATCTGCTTTTTTTACTTTGCGTATAATTATACAGTGCCTTATTATACAAGGCGCATGTCCACCTGTTTTGCATTGAAGAACATTTGAATATAGCATGCATTATGAAAATGTTTTGACGTGCTTTGCGTGGAGCTTCTTGGGTACATTTGACGTGTGTGTGTGTGTGTGTGTGTGTGTGTTGCAGCACCAACAGCAGGTTGCACAGGCTGTTGAACGTGCCAAGCAAGTGACAATGACTGAGCTGAATGCCATCATCGGGGTACGTGGACTTCCCAATCTGCCTCTCACCGTGTGTATACCTCTTTAATTCTTTTATTTGACTGTAATAACGGGGCACAGCTGGAATGTCATCCTCAAATTGCCTATGTAATTAATTCTAATTAGAAATAATTTTAACAGAATAATTTGAATTCGATTATACACAGTTTTGCCCCTGAATTCTATTTTGAAATGTATTTGAATGAAATTCTTGTATTAGCATGATCGTATTTAATACAGTTGTATAGTTGTGGTTTTCATACTTGCTATTTGGAGTGTGTGTTGGCTGGGCTTATCGTGTGTGTGTGTGTGTGTGTGTGTGTGGGGGGGTTTATTGAGCTACGCTTGAGCTAGTGTGTCTTGTTCCTGAATGTTAATGAAAAGCTTATTGGAAGCTTCTTCTGAAAACTAAATGCTTTTAATTGGATCAAATTTTACTGGCAAGGTTCATCCCTTTAGTGCTGACCTGGACAGCTCTGACAGACAACAGATACTGATACTGATCAGACACACGCACACACTCCGTGGTCTTCACCTTGGTCCCTGTGATATACCCCTTTAACTTTACAAGTCCATTCACGCGTGTCCGCTGTAGTTTATCTCTGTTTTCTTTCCCATCTGCTGCTGATTGGTCACCTCCAATAGGAGGATTTGCATCAGTGTTGGAGTGAACAGGTCCAGCCCCATGACCCCAGAAGCTGGCCTGTCTGTACTGTGATTACAGCAGCTGAACTCGCATTGACTGGTCTCTATTTAATAGCGTTATTCCAATGCTGCGGCGAGGTGGAGGACCAGAAGGGACAGCTGTATAGCTTGATATCGAAATTCAATTAGGAACGAAACACTGACACACAACTATCCCCCTACCCATTCTTAGATAATGGCTTCCTGGAATCTAGGGCGGAATGAGGCAGGCATGTGGCCGCTCTTAAATGCCAGGCTATCTACTGGGAAGGGCCCATTTGATAGGTTTAATGCCGCGCTGCACCAGACCTGCTTTATTGCTTAACGACTCTGTTCGAACAGGAGAATCTGAAAGTATTGGTTGGAATTCTACTGGGGAGGTCTGACTTTTCTGAGTCGTGACTAAGATTTGGTTATTTTTGTTTGTTGGGGTTTTTATTTATTTATTTATTTATTTATTTATATTTATATAAGTGGGTCACCTTTTCTCCCTCTGAGAATGGATTAAAAATGGAGTCGACATTTACGTTTCTGACATTTGATGGTTCTGGCTATCGTATTCATTCCACATATTTTCTCTTTTGTGCATTCTTTATATCCTTGGGCAATAAAGCTCTAGCTTGTCTTGGGCTGTTGTGTGATGGAAAAGGTGCATGCATATATATATATATATATATATATATATATATATATATATATATATATATATATATATATATATAATAAATATATATATATAATATTTTTGCAGGAGGCAAGCATTGGTAATTTACACAGCAGTCAGTATTTGTGCATGTGTGCGCATGGGTGCCAGTGTCCTCATGAATACTTGAAGACCAAGGTGAGATGAGAGTGGCATGCTCTTTCACACACATGCACTAGCAGTGCAACAGCTGCTAACATGTCTTATTGATGGACAACAGTGCAAGTAATAGGATGCATCTAGGACAGCCTTTTTTTTTTTTTTTTTTTTTTTTTTTTTCCCTTGCAGCACGTGCATCAAAAATCTCAAGATGGCTTCTCCTGGCAGCTCAGCATTTCTGCCCTCGTCACTTCGCGCACGAGTGCATTTGGTGCTGTATATTTAGAAAACGTTTTCACACCCTATTTCCCGCCTGTGGTTATGAGTGGCTGTATTTACTTATCGCTGTGCGTAGAATAAGCTGAAGCATGCTGTGACCGTGTACGGGGCTGGAGTAGATGTAAATGTGGATCGGAACAGTACTGATAGACATGCACACGCTTTCAGCTCTGTTACTGCCACCACAGCAACTACTTTTAACATGTCCTCCCAGACCTCTCACAGGAGATCTGTTAGGCTGGCCCCCGCATGTGGTAAAGGTCCAATTAAGTGCGTGTGTGTGCGTAAGAGAGAGGGATCTGTTGTAGATAGTCCAAGGTTGCAAATTGCATGGTTACAGTGCTAAATTGTTTAGTTTATCCCACCTGAGGATAAGGGTATGTGGGTGTCTAATTTAGCCAGTAGGGTTTTCTAATGCCCAGCCATGTTATATATTTTTTATATATATATATATAATTTTTTTTTTTTTTCTCCCATCTGGTGGCCAGCCAGTGTTTGGCAGCAGTACTTCACAGTTGGGGAGGAGATTAATGCCAGCAGAAGAGGTCTTTATCTATGAATATTAAATTAGAGGAGGCATTTTATTTCTTTTTCTTGTCTTCATAGCTGGGGCTCTAATGAGGGTTCTCAATGATTGTCCATGCATATTACACATCAGTGGCTCATTAGCCAGAATGAGCAGGGAAGAGCCTCCCCCGTGAATCAACTGCCTTTTTAATTTCCCTCGTGGTCAATCATCTCCTCTAGATTACACACACACACACACACACACGCGCGCGCGTTTTCCCTTCTATATTCATACGTACTTCTTGCACGCATGCGCCTTAAAACCATGCAGCCGTATGATAAACAAATGACTGCTCGCTCCCATCCTTTTAGTTTCTTATGTCCACCTACACGCGGGTTCACGTGAGACCTGGCGCATAACTGAATTGGGGAGGGAGGGGGCAAGGTTGCGGCTCAAATCCCGGGTGGCACTTCTCTATATACCATTCTCTTCCCTGCCATTCTCCAAGGCCTTCACAGCAATATACAGCCAGCTGTGCAAATAATCGGCAAAGCTGTTAGCAATTATAGTCACCCCTGAATAAGAGCTCGTGATGGACATCTTAATAATGATTTGTCCTCTGGAAAGGGCAAGCTTTCGGAGCATTCCAGGCTTCTAAATCAGCCTTTAGTATTGATATTTACTCTTGGCATGGCATTAATGACCTTCTAATAATTCCAAAAGGTTGTACTTCCATGATTGCCATACATGGCCAATAATATCTAACCTTTTCACTTCAGAAGAAAATGTGCACACTCAAGATTTCAGTGAGAATGGCCATAAATGGCACCTGATTGAGTTGTGGTCTGTATAGAGGGGAGGGGGTGGTACATGCCATAACAGCAGCTAAATTATTCAGCCCTCCAGAGCATAGTAATAAATTGTGAAGTGTGTGTGTGTGTGTGTGTTTCTTTTTACTGGTGCCTGTACTAAGTATTATTTAAGCTTGCTTTAAACGGCACACTTCCCATGCTGAGAGGCTTTTAACTCCTGTTAGCTTGCCCCTAGCCCTTCAAATATTAATGGGAATATTGAAGGTTTGAACTCTTGCCAGCACGAGTCTGGTTGTTGTCCACTGTAACCAGACACACACACACACACACACACACACACACACACTTTTAGCTCCTACTGCTATTAGAGTTGCTTTAAAAGTTGTCATGAGTGACTCATAGTTTGTGAATTAACCAAACCCGTGTTGTGTGTGTGTGTGTGTGCGTGTAGCATTTTGATGAGGTTAAGGAGCAGGTGGTAAAGCCCCTGAGCTGACAGACTTTGAATGCCTGTTTATCTTGGACCTGTATCTTGAAGAGTGCTTGTGTTTACAACTTCATTCAGGTTGACTTGACCATTTAGTTTCAGGCTGTTTTCCATCATGGACACTCATTTAGGCAGACATGTCAAAACCTGTCCTGCATCGTTGACTTCCAGTTTCCATTGTTTTCCAGGTTTTCTTGCCCAGCCATGATTAACTTGTCTTTCCTGTCTCTTAAGTCTCAGTGTACAGTTTGGAAGTCTTTTTTTCGTTTCTTCCTTTGCCCCCATAGCCGTGCCTTGTGACAAATAAATATAGAAATGTGAGGACTGTTGTGTCTGTAAAATGTATGATGAATCCATGAGGGTTTTAATGTGTCTCCTCTAGCGTGAGCTTTTGGACTGGGCTCGTACTGTCTCAGACTTTGTGCGTTTGACTTTTTGTTGGTGTGTTTTCCCTCTGGCCCACTCGCAGTGTGTCTTTCCGCAGCAGCAGCAGCTCCAGGCACAGCACCTCTCTCATGCTGCCCATGGCCCTGTGGCTCTGCCTCCACACCCCTCGGGCCTCCAGCCCCCGGGCATCCCCCCAGTTACAGGTACCGGCTCGGGCCTGCTGGCACTAGGCGCACTGGGCAGCCAGCCTCACCTGCCGGTGAAGGACGAGAAGAACCACCATGACCTGGAGCACAGAGGTGAGAAAGTCTAAACACTACCCCTGAAGGAAGACTAGAGAACTCGTGCTTCAGAAACTGGTTGAATTCCGTTTTTATCCTGATCGCATGGAATGATCCGGATTATTTTACCTGTGGTGATGTAATAACCGTTAAATAAAAATATAGTGCAGATTTTTCTTTTGACATGCACTTACAGAAGTTGAACACCGTTTATAGGCAACATGTTAGTCATAATTAGAGCATGCTTTCTGGGTCAGAGGGGGAAAAAAAGCACACACATGTCTTGGCACTTAAAATGTAGGATGAAATTATTTCTAGGTGATGAAACCCTCTCTTATTTGGAGAGACTCACTGACTTTTGTTGTTTATATCTTCTCTGTGGCTGGCCAATCTTCTTGTCTATTTCTCTCCTCCAACTGGATCCACTGACTGCAGAGAGCACGGTGAGTGCCCAGTTTCCCATTGGCTCGTGTGTTGGCTTTTACATTTTCTCTCTTTTTTTTTTTCTTTCTCTTCCCTCTCTCCTCTGTTCAGTTGCTCACTCCTACTTGCTCTCATTCTGTCTCTCTTTGTCTCTCTTCCTTCCTGCATGAAAGAGCTTTTTAACCTGTTTCACGCCTAAGAAATTTTCCATTAATGTAAATGTCAAGCAAGACTTCTTTTGCCTGAAACCCTCACAAGTTGCACTGCGTACAGTAATCTGCTTTCATTAAAGTGACTAATGGGGAAACGAGGTTTTCTATGAAATAAAGCTCTCTCATCTCTATGCAGATGGGAAATGACTCGTATCACAGTGTACAGATTAGCATTACTGCGTAATTGCATCACAATTAAAGATGACTTTAACTCTCCTCCCTTCTTAGCAGATTTATTTATACCCTCAGTCTCTCCATCCTTTTCTGGGATATCCTGTCCCTTTTACTGCCCCTTTTTCCTTTTTTTTTTTTTTTCTTTTCTTTTCTTTTTTTTTTTTCCTCCCCTAGCTGATAAATATGCATGAACATAAGCGGTAGCATTGTTTTCCTGCCTCTCATCTCCTCGTAAAAAGGCGTTTATTTGATGGGAGGGTTTAAATCTCTCTGATGGCCGATTGTGGCAGTGAGATTGGGTTTCTAACAGTCCCAGCCAGAGCTCAATGGGTGCAGTCATGACTAAAGGAAGAGGAGCTCCTCTAGCATTTACGACCCCTGGCTTGTGTGTGTGTGCGTGTTGTGCCTGTGTCTTGGGTCATCTGATAGCATAGTTGTGACTCTATTTAATGAGACACGCCAAGCATCTCTTTAAAAGGTCAGGCATCTCACACACACACACGCATGCGTGCACACACACACACACACACACACACAGGACTGTGGGCTCTCTGCCCAGTTTGCTACTTCATCTCACTTCTCAGCTCAGTTTCTTTTTACACTTGCCATGAACTTGGAGGCATTCTTGCCCTCTTGTGCGGTACATTCTCTCTGGGATGAGGGAAACCTAAGAGAAGCTCTCAGGTTGGATTATGTTTAGAAAATGCCTAGAGAACACTTAAGAAAGGGCCATGTGCTTCACTGACGACACCTTCCTGAGCTTGATGCGTACATCGGAGTATGTACTACAGTAATAGTCCTGGTCTCTTAGAAGGATATTTTATTTTTCTTTGACCAAATGAAGTACTTGTTTTCATATTATCAAGTCCCAACAGTCTTGTTTTGGGATTGTATGTGTATGATCTCTCTCTTATTTTCTGTGTGTGAATCGACCTGTAAATAAAATGAGGAAGTGTACGACCCTGTGGACAGAGGCTCACTGCTGGAGTGCAGCTGCCTGCATGTGACCTGCCTGCCTTTGGCCATTTGTTTGTAGTCAGCCAACTACACAGGCTTGGAGTCAGAGCTCAGCAGGCTACACCAATCAATGGCCTTTACATGGTCTCTCTCTCTCTCTCTCTCTCTCTCTCTCTCTCTCTCACACACACACACACACTCACATCCAGTCCTGGCCTGGCCTGGCTGCTCTCAGATAAAGAGCCGTTGTTCAGCACTATTACTGCTCATGTCTTTCTTGAAGCTGTTTGTTGGTCTCTTTTAAGAAGGGGGGAGGGGGACTGTGAAAACAAGCCCGTCTCTTTGGTCTGCTTAACTGTGGTTGCTCTGTTGTGTAGCCAGCAAATTCTTGGGTGTTTAGTCTAGCGTAGGTTGTTAGATACGGCTTGGCTAGTTTCAGTGCATTGTGTTAAGCCTGTTTCGGGTTTTGTAGGCGGCCGATGGGAATGCATAGGCCTATCCTGGCTTTTTAAAAGTGTGTGGTTTTGGAGTGATATGAACTACTAGTCCCCCCACCCCCTCTTTTTGTATTTTCCCCTTCCTCTTTTCCATCTTGGATTTCTTTCAGAATCCACAGCTGCAAAGTACCTGTCATTGCTGTCTGCAATTGTGTTGAAATCTGGCTTAAATTAATACTCTTGTCTCAAAGCATATTACCCAGTGATAAATACCAAATAAAATTTGCTTTACCTTCTATCCCTGAGAGTGATGAAGTCTTTTTTTCTTGTTTTTCCCCCCTTCCCTCTATAGAACAACTCAATTTCCCCGTCTGACAGCCTGCGTACTGCCAGTGAGAAGCATCGCGGTTCCTCTGACTACAGCCTGGACTCCAAGAAGCGCAAAATGGAAGAGAAGGACAACATGAGCAGATATGTGAGTCTGAAAAATGCAATTTAAACTGATTATTTAAAAAAAAAAAAAACTGGTTTCAAGAACAATGTTTCTTTGTAATGGGAGATTGAGGTGCATTTTTCTTTTAAACACAGGATAGTGATGGAGACAAAAGTGATGATCTTGTGGTCGACGTTTCTAACGAGGTGAGATTTTATTGCATTCATAATCAGTTGGGAGTTAGAATTTGTAGAATTTTAACACTTGAAGGAGCACAAAGGAGTTCTGCTAAAACAGTTTGCCGTGTGTACGATCAAGCTGAGATTCTTACCTGGGGAATTGTGTTGGCTCTTTTGTTTGGGTTTTTTGTTTGCGTAGGACCCTGCTACACCGCGAGGCAGCCCAGCACACTCCCCACCAGAAAATGGCATCGACAAGCCACGCCCCCCAAAAAAGGATACTCCTAATAGTCCTGCCTCAGTGGCCTCATCTGGTAGCACACCTTCTTCTAAAACCAAGGACCATGGCCATGTAAGGGCACGTTTGCACACCGTTATACCCGCTACTTTTAATATTGAACACTTTTCCCGTCTTTTAGGGGACCCACGAGTAAATTTTAACTGAAAGATATAGCACAACGCACGGATCTTGCTGTCGTGTCTCTTGCTTTTATATACGGCTTAGGAAGGAATGCTTCCCAGGATTGGTTTTTAATACATTCGTATTACTTAGGAAATGTCAGACACGTAGCATTTCTGTAGCAGGATCCGTCATGTCTTCTGTACTAATAACTCAATGTGCTTAACCATTCTAGGCCCTTCTGCCTTGTCAGAAAGATTAAAGGATGAAAGCAGGGGGAAGGATGATAATGAGCCTCATCTCCATTGTACCAATAATAGCTTTTAGGGGGGAAAAAATGGGGTTTATAGCTTCATAGGAATTGGTTGTTTGTCAGAATAGGACAGGATTACATTCAATGGGCACTCAAATCTCTGCTTGTATGTTTCCTCGCTTCTTTCAGAGGATTTCTAAACTCTATTTGTTTTTTGTTTTTCACTCTCTATCACTCCCATCTTTCTCGAATACAGAATGATAAATCATCCACACCTGGTCTCAAGTCTAACACTCCCACTCCACGGAATGATGCCCCGACCCCCGGCACCAGCACCACGCCAGGGTTGCGGCCCATCCTGGGCAAACCGCCCATGGAGGCTCTGCGTAAGTATCGCCTATACACCCACGCTGAACCATTACTCCGAAAAACAAAACAAAGTGTTCACATTCTTTGTTGTACATCACAAGAAGATGAATCCCTTTATATTATATATGACCGTAATATGAATTTTTAGCTTGGGCATTTCCTTCAGGATTCTTTTTGAACCGAGAGCTACGACTAGTGGTCTCTGAGAATCTTTGTTACTTCGTGTGGTTCAGTGCAGGCGGTGTTGATTGAGATGGCACTCCGTACACCCGCGTCTTTTTCCTCTTTCTGCCTGTAACCAATGCTGATTTCTGATTGGCTCTGTGTGTCCATCCCTGTAGCTGCTCCTGCGCTGCGAACTCCCCTTTCCATTGCTGGCTCTTACCCAGCTCCTTTTGCCATGATGGGCCACCATGAGATGAATGGCTCGCTCACAAGCCCTGGGGTCTACGCCGGCCTACACATCTCTCCCCAGATGAGTGCGGCTGCTGCTGCTGCATATGGTCGTCCGTCCATCGTGAGTGTTCGTGTGCATGTGTGTCCTTTCTAAGGCTGACCCCTATATTTTTAATAGACATTTGTTTTCCCTTTCTCTTGCTCTGGACTGAGACTGCATGCTGATGGTAGTGAGCATGAGAATATCGAGCCTTTCGTGTTTTGATGAAGGGAGAAAGAATGCAATGCACGCTGTGCTATTTTTGTACATTATCCAGAGTTTGTTTTATTTATTTATTTATTTATATAAATGTTATCTTTTATCGTTTAACGATTGCTCTGTGCTACTATGTGTGAGGATCTCATTGATTTGTTAATTTGCATTTTTTTTTAAGGCTGGTTTCGATCATCCTCATATGAGAGCCCCAGGCCTCCCTGCCAGCCTCACGTCAATCTCCGGAGGAAAGCCGTAAGTATCTCACCAAAAGTGGCCTTGTTCTGAAACTTTCTTTCACAGTACTGTTTATGCAGTGGCTCTGCTACTTTTTGCAGCTCTTAATAACTAATTTCAGACCGTTTAGGTCGTTGATTTAATTAGCCCACTCCAGTCAGTAGACATTCCATGCTGTGGACCACGGAATGCTTAAGACTTTTTGGTTTATTCTCTCGTTGTCAGAGCCTACTCATTCCATGTCAGTGCTGATGGGCAGATGCAGCCTGTGCCATTCCCTCCTGATGCTCTGATGGGCCCTGGGATCCCCCGCCACGCCCGCCAGATCAACACCCTAAGCCACGGCGAGGTGGTATGTGCGGTCACCATCAGCAACCCTACACGTCATGTCTACACTGGAGGCAAGGGCTGTGTGAAGATCTGGGACATCAGCCAGCCTGGTAGCAAGAGTCCTGTGTCCCAGCTCGACTGTCTGGTGAGAGTTAAAACCCAGTACTTACTGTTATCAGTGTAATTGCAGTAGCACATGTATTACTTAAATGCCTTGCTTATTAGACTATAGGGATTAATGTCAATTTTTGTAAATGAAAAATCACTTTATTGAGTTTTTTTATATATATATAATATATGTGTGTGTGTGTGTGTATATTCTTTGCCATATTGCTTTTCCTCAGTTAATGGTCAAGTGAATTACCAAAAAAAACAACTTTATGGCATTCCGATACTTCTCCAAAAAGTTACAGAATCATGTGATGGTGTGTGAATTTTGTGAGGAACAGTGGTCCATATTGCCAACGTCTTGATTGATTGTGCATTGTCAAACAACAGAGGTAGCTTTCCTTCATTTTGGCTCACTGCTCTGTTTTTCTTTGGAGCAGAACCGGGACAACTACATCCGTTCCTGCAAGCTGTTGCCTGACGGTCGTACGCTGATTGTGGGTGGCGAAGCAAGTACCCTGACCATCTGGGATTTGGCTTCACAGACGCCACGCATCAAGGCTGAGCTGACCTCATCAGCCCCGGCCTGCTACGCTCTGGCCATCAGCCCTGATGCTAAGGTCTGCTTCTCCTGTTGTAGTGATGGCAACATCGCCGTCTGGGACCTCCATAATCAGACGCTTGTCAGGTATGTCTGTGAGGAGCTGATAAGCGTGACTTGTATTTGAGCAATGTAATTGCCTGTGCCTCTGACCACCTACTGCCTTGTGGGTATTGTAGGCAGTTCCAGGGCCACACAGATGGCGCCAGCTGCATTGACATCTCTCACGATGGCACTAAACTGTGGACGGGTGGCCTGGACAACACCGTGCGCTCGTGGGACCTGAGAGAAGGACGGCAGCTGCAGCAGCACGATTTCACCTCTCAGGTCAGTTTCTCGCCTGTTCCTTTCCTGCCAGCACCAGTCAAAAAACCTGTCCGTGTATCGAAACCGTCTTGCTTTCTGTCTCATGTACAGATCTTCTCGCTGGGCTACTGCCCAACGGGTGAGTGGCTGGCTGTGGGCATGGAGAGCAGCAATGTGGAGGTGCTCCACCACACCAAGCCGGACAAGTATCAGCTCCACCTGCATGAGAGCTGTGTGCTCTCCCTCAAGTTCGCCTACTGTGGTAAGACACCAAGCCATATCGGGTTTGCCTTGCTTATGTGAACTAAGAGCACAGTGATTGCTAAATAGAAGGGGGGAAAAAATACTGCTTTATGACTTGAGATTGCATATTGTATCTCGAAGATCACTTTAATTGCATGCTTCTCACTTTCCACTGTTTTGTGTTTGAAGCCATTTGGTGTTTACACATGAACTGCATCTTCCAATTGAGCACAACCTTGGCTGTCCTCTCCCTTTAAGCCCGTGTTCAGTCTCTTTGCACATATCTCTATTTAGCTCTATCTTGCCTTGGCAGCACAAGCAAAGCTCTAATTACATTTGATTTCCCTTGACAAGGTAAATGGTTCGTGAGCACTGGGAAGGACAATCTGTTGAACGCGTGGAGGACTCCCTACGGCGCCAGCATATTCCAGGTACCGAGATCGATAAAGTCTGTCTGCAGGAAGCTCGCCCTAGAGGGCAGAGTGACCGCTAGCTGATGGACAATGCCTACATCAGCGGAAATGGACCAGAGTGTGTCATTAGCGCCAGGGCCCTGACCACTTAGGCAGGATGTGGGCATGCACACGCAGCCACCATCCAGTAAATAACACTAAACCTTTAAAGTGCTCAAGGCTGAAGTTAGCGTAAGAGCTAATGCGGTGTGACGGTGTGGGAAGAAGTGCTTATGTATACAGCTCCCTTTTTTTTTTTTTTTGTGCTTTGAGTGATCAATTGGGTCAGGGAATAGGCAGTGTCTGTACATAATAGAACATAAATGTTTTGACAGTTACTTCTCCATAGGCTTGCTCTTTTTTATCCCTCTTATTAACTTCCTCTTATTTCTTTCCCTCTCCTCTTCTAGTCAAAGGAATCCTCCTCAGTCCTGAGCTGTGACATCTCAGCAGATGACAAGTACATCGTCACCGGCTCTGGCGACAAGAAGGCCACAGTGTATGAGGTGATCTACTAGGCAGCGGTAACTGAGTGGAGAAGCTCAGCCCATGTTGAAAAGGAGAAACGGGGAATGGTGTGTTGAGGGAAGCCATGCTCCTTTTCTCCTCGCCAGATAAACAGTCTGTCTACCTGACTCTCATCCCTCGTCATCCCCTTTTTCGTGGACTGTGTGAATAGCAGCAGCCTGGAATAGTCAGATATGGACTGATTTAAACCAGGACTTGAACTGGTCTGGTGGAGACCGGGCAGCCTTTCGCCCGGTCACTAATGCTTCTTACTTGCTCATTCCTTGCCCACTACACCCAACCCAACGAAGGGCATTTGGCACTAGAGAAGAGAATATCTTTTTTTTTTTTTTTTTTTTTTTTGTCTTGTTGGATTTTGTGTCTTTATTTTATTTGATTGTTTTTTAAATAAGGTAAGAATGTTGCAGCATGAAGCGGTGCTTCGTTCTGAAACTTTATTCATGTGGAGGTTTTGTGAAAAGTGTACATAATGGAGTATTAAAAGGCCTTTTATAGATTTATATTTTGGTGTTCAGTTACACTCACAATGGTTCTTTCTCTCTCACCCTCTCCTTGATGCTTTGTTTTTTCCGCTGGGGTTTGGAAATTAGATTAGGACATTATTTTTTTCTAAGGATATTCTATCTCTTTTTGTTCCTGAGAAGTTAATTTTCTAGGCTGACCTTTTATGGAAATCTAATTTACCCCCCTCCCTTCCTCTGAAAAAAAAATCTGCTAGATCATATTTCGGGGATGTGTGTGTGGATTATTATTATTATTATTATTATTATTATTATTATTTTTATTTCATTTTTTATAAATACCCTGTGAATTTGTCCCCTCTGAGTGGTGGAGAGCCCCTGCCTTATAAACTCCTGTGAGGACCAGAGGCTGATGTCTAGCAGAAAGGGTAGCTCAGGAGGATGGACGCTCTTAAAAAGTGACTCTTCTAACCTCCTAGAAGCGTGGCCTCCTATGAGAGAGTTGCCTCAAGAGTGAAGGGGCCAAACAAGGTAGCTGTATAAAAGGCATGTGTGTACTGACTGACAGGAGGACCCTTCACCTGACCTGTGACTTCATTACATTGGTGCATTGACAGGACTCAGCATTTTGTCTTGTAATGGATGAACATGATTTGGATTAATATTGGTTAATATTTCCCTGTTTCCATTTCTTTTGAACCTCCTTGGAATTTGTATGCATAGTGTCCCATATGCAAAAAGCACAGAGTTAGTTTATTTGTCTGTAGCACCAAACGAAGCATAATGTCCAAGTTAGACATACAAACTTAAATCAGACGATTGGCCGACTTCATCGTACTACGCTGTCTCCTGCCTTACAAAGAGTCAGTGGATACAGTCATGTCTTAAAACACACACACACACACACCAAAGTATGTAGCAAACTGTGTCTGTCACTGAAGATATGTACAGTTGTTGATATTTCAATAAACTGTTTTTGTAAAAAAAATAATAATAATAATAATTATTTACTAGATCTTATTTGTTGCTTTGCTTTATGTTCCTCGAATACTTTGAGCCTGACCGTGTTCCAGTGTGATCAATGGAGAACTGAACTTAGCCACTTAAAGGAGGCATGACATGAACTTGGCTTTTCAGCCTCCCTGAATGGGTCTATTGCCATTGGAGTACTTTTAGGGTGCTGGCAGAAACAATTGCCCTCTACAGCCCATTTCTCCCTTTCTGTTACTGAGCAGACACTGGGGCTTTCGCATCGAGTCCCTCTTCTGGCTGCCTCTTCAGTCATGTTGTTGTTGTTGCCTAATAAAAGCTGAGGCGGATGCTTTCGGCTCTATGACTCTCTTTTTCACCCTTTTCTCCCTGTCTTTCCCAGTAACCCCCTCCCTTGCCAACCCAATGAAGTGTGCATTTCCTGAGTGCATTTCATATGGTGGCTTCCCTTTACTAGTTCAGCTTTCTTTCTCAATCAATCAACTGAGGGGCCATGAAGGGGCCATGAAAGGCTCTTGCTCCCTTCGGAGTACTTGACGGTGGGCTCTGGAGAAGGCCATAGGCCACCTAGTGTTCTGCCCTCCATCAATCTTTCTGTGTCCAGTGCAGTATTTTTTACTACTAGTGTCTTGTTCTGTGGTCCTCAAAAGCCCCATCATTTCTTTTGAAAATCTGATTTGATGTTTACGGAGATAGACCATTGTTTATTTATTTATTTGAACAATACTAAGAAACTTTAAAGGTTACTTACCCATGCTTGGTAATTAAGCACTCGTGAGCTGTCTGTAAAGACCTGTGCTCATAAGATCACTGCAAATGCTTTTGTTATAATTGTGGGTTTTTTGTTTTTTTGTTTTTTTTATATCCCTTATTGCTGCCACTGTGGGGTGTGTGTGTGTGTGTGTGTGTGTGTGTGTAAGTGAAGGCATGACCTGCATAGATTCAATGGAGAACATGACTAGTCCCCTTTCTGCTTTTGAGCCAGTGGATGAGGATGTTGGGGCTGCTGAGAGGCTGGCAGAGCACTGAATGACAGAGTAATAATCCCTTAATCACCTGAGCATTGCCAGGCTGGGGTTTTATCTGTAGAGGATGCAAAAGCCCCCTCGGTGATGTGTGATTACTGCGTTTGATCTGGGTAATAACGTCTTTACTGTGGCCCAGCCTGAGCCCTAATCTGCACAGTGCATTCTAGTGGAATCGCGTTACACAAAGACCACCAGAGTTTTTCTGCAGACCACAGGAAGGGGAGGAGAAATGAAGGTTGTCATGGAGACGGGGCCCTTCTACCTCTTTCCCTCTCTCTCCCTCCCCACTCCACCCCCCTTCCTGCTACTCAACAGATATTTTGTCTCTCTCCCCTTACTCTCTGGTTCTCCTTTCCTATTTTTTTCCCCCCTCACGAGCATGAGGACAGGGTTCTGTTTACTTGGCACAGTAGGGCTCTCCAATCCCCGAACAGTGCTGACCCTGATAACACTTACCTACTACAGGAGCAGGCCACTGACAGCTGATAATCTCTCTCTCTCTCTCTCTCTCACTCTGTCTACAACAACACCACACTGTTCATTTGGATTAGTGTGGATTGAATTGGATTACCCCCTTTTCTGCTCAGAATGCTGATGTCCAAATGTACAGCGTTGTCAGTCTGGGAACTTCTTGCTGGTCTTTGGCTCCCCTTATGCCTCGTTTTAACGACCATACATAACTAGACTCTGTAATCACTTATTATAATCTACAACAAAGCGTTCAGTGATCACTGGCTTATAGCCAGCGTGTCTGCATTCCGAAGGTTCTTACACTGATACTGTATTGAGCATGCTGCATTCCTCGCTGTTTGTGTTGGACCTGTATTCCAATGCTAGCCTGTTCCTGGGGTCACATGACCGGCCTTTCCATCCCATCCCATCCCATCCCACCCCATCGACGTGTCTAATTCGCCTTGATCAGAGTCGCACGACGGCCTGGTAAGAGGTATTTTTAAGGCTGAATCGTCAAGGCTTGTCTTTGTATTCCTTCCAAACAAGCATTGAATTCCAGGCAGTAATTAGATATCTCCCGTAATGAGATTTGTGTGATAGGTTTGCTCTGAGAAGGTACTAGCACTCGCTCACTTTGATGTTTCGATCAAGATAAGCACAAGGGCCATTTTATGGTATGCATTAAGTTAACATGATAATTTCACATAAACACTAGGATTACAGGCACAGCATGGGATAGGAAAAAAAGCAAAAAATTACCAAGACAAATATATTCCTTCCAAATGCTCAGGATTTCTTTTAATAGCCTTTGCTCATCAGTCCCATCCCTTATGCCTATTAATTCAATTTGTGGAATGTCTAGTGTGCGTGTCTCAGCGTTCTGGTGTGTGTGTGTGTGTGTGTTTGGAGTGCGGCATACCGCTAAATTTTGAAACAGCGAAGAATTGCTTTGTTCTGTTTTCTAATCTATTGACGATAATCAGGGCATTTGCAATAAAAGATGTTTGGCTGGAGTACATGGGATTTAATTTATTTTATTATTATTTTTTTTAATATGGGTAGTGGATATTATGCTTCTCTCTTTGAACACATTAAGGCTATTGTGTGATTTCAAGAAAAACCATAAACATGGCTTATATTACGTTGTCACGCAAACAAATGTCGGTAGGTTCAAGTTTATTTTCTAAGGCTGGGTTGAAGCGAGTTCCCAGATGCTGCATGTGGAACTGCTTTAGGTGGACAGGATCAGCCATATAATGAGTTCCATTTAGGTCATAATTGCCTCTAATGGGATACTAAGCAGGATCACTTTCAAGCCCAACAGTGGCTAATTTGAAATAATTACCATGTTTTATTTCTCACACTAATCAACCTTTTTTTTTTCGGATTGTTTGGCTTTGCTTGAGGTTGTCATCAGCATCCTTTAATCCTCTACTTCTACCTGACTACGTATTAACAATTCATACAAACCGTGCCAAAAGAGAGCACAACTGGGTCTTTTTCATGAAGTAGGTCACCGTTTCGCTGGGGTGATGGACGTTGACCTTACTAGGTCAGGCTTAACCAAATATTTCTTTCAAATTTATGTTCATGTGCTGTGTGTTTTCTTTGCCGATTGTCGTCTGAACATGGAGTGTGCAGGGTGGTTTTCGTGGACAGAAATAATACATTTGAAGGTCACAGTGAAAGTAGCAACTTCCCACTGCTTTAACAGGCAAATTCTGGCCACATCATTCGTGCATCTCCAACACATAGGGAAATCCAGTGCTGGGTGAGGTCTCTCTGTCTGGGACTCTGGATTCAGACCGGGGCTCTGAATGCTGCTTTGGATGAGGCTCACGCTGATGTGATATTTTATTGACGGCTTTCATATTCGGTTGTATGGCAATATTCCTTTTTCATTGTTCCTGGTTTGTATCTTAATCTGATCGTTTGGATCATTCACTTTGTGTACCTGACAGAGGTATGAATGATTAGCCATGCAAGTTTTATGGCTTGGCCTGATTTGCCTTCCCCAAGGTAGCCATGCAAATACACGTGTGGAGCGCGCACACACACACACACACACACACTTAAGGGCAAATGCACTCAGGCGAATATGTATATTTTAAGCAGATATGCAAAACCTAAGGGAGGGAGCTCATGGTTATTGTACTTAACTAAATTCAGTGGTGGGAGTTGAGAAAATCAGAACTATATTCATACTATTAAATTTGGGGCCTCTTGAGATCAAAGGTCATTTATTTTTAGGCGCACTTGAACATACCATTTGTTTTGAACAGTGTGACATTTATTAACGCGATAAGATCTCTCTACTAATGCTAACCATGTCTTCAGATTATATAAGTGGACATGTTGCGTTGTAGGATTTGAATGGTCGATCAGACACCCGTCTAGGCCTCCTGGTGTGCTTGTCTTCATGTGCCAGGCAGTGTACTTAAGCTTACTTAATGCTGAAGCTTGAGACTTCTCTCTGTTTATTGAGATGTTGGCTTAGATAACAATCTGATCGTCTTCTATAGTTTATTATTGTTTATATTATTAGTTTTGATTACCCATGAGTTAAATTTGTATTGTGGAGGTCTGTGGGGTTTTTTTGTTGTTGTTTTTTTTAAAAACAGTTAAGAGAGTCCCTGCCCCAGGGTTTAAGAACCCTTGTTCTATAGAAGAAGAAGAAGCGAGGGTCAGCCTTGATACAGTTGCTCAAGGGTCCAACAGCGGCAGCTTGGCGGTGCTAGGGCTTGAACTCCTGACCTTTTGATCATCTAGAGCCTTAACTGTTGAGCCACCACTGCCCAAGCCTTGCTGGCCCTCTAAAATGACTCCCAATGAGATGCTGGTACAGTTCCATCTTGCTTGCTATATCAAATGTTATGTTGTGCAAGTCTGTCCTTTTCTATACAGTTAGTGGTCTTCATGCACTTTCATTTTGAAACCCTTGACTGAAAGGCCCCAGCGTTGTACGTGTTCTCTATATGATCAAAACAAACCCGAGGGATGGTATGGCACAATGCATTCCACACATTGTACAATTTAAAAAAAAAAATTTAATCAAACATTACAAAACGTCATCATTGCTGTCATCAGTTAAATGCTTGCCCATGGGATGATCCATCATGGCAGAACGTCTGGTTATTATAGAAACCACAGTACTACATTTAAGACTTGTCTTCATTTACATGATTGCTTTTCGCCTTATGATTATGGCCAGTTTGACAATTTTGGGTGAAGTGTATTCTTAGGTGGAAAAGGTGTGCTCTGTTGCAGTTATGTATTTGTGCGGCGAGACTAAGTGTTCTCTGTGTCATGGCTACTCCATCGGTGCATCTGTCTTTTCCTCTCCCTGCCAGCCACACAGAAGCAGAGCCATGCTAGACTGAAAAGGCGGATCTTTTTAAATGGATATCTTTTCGAAAATATATTATGACATAATCATGTTTTCAGCTGGAGGCCCAGAGAGCCTGCGCTCTCTGTTCACTCACCTTCCCCCAAACAACAGAAAAATGGAGAGAGAGACAGAGAAATGGAGAATGGATGGGGGGGGCGAAAATGTGGCTGTCTGCTAATAGAACCCAGAGGCACTCTGAAACCTTAGCCGTTCTGTTTTTCCGCTCTGAGTCGGGAGATTAAAGCCGGGGAAATGTTACGGGAGGCTGGATAATTGCCCCTGTGTCTCCAGCAGACAAAAGCCAATGCTCAGACAATTCCCCTCCGGTAAGTTGTCAAGAGGGGCTCAAGGATCCTTCAAGGCTGCAGCAAATTGTATAGTCCTGTCTAACAAACTACCAATCTCTGGATATTATGAGACGGCCATACAATCCTGGTCGTAATGACAGCTTGCACTGCTGTAATAGAGTGGAGGCACAAAATGGCTTTCCTTTTTTCCTTTCTTCTTCTTCCTATTTTTTTTTTTGTTTCCCTTCTTTCATGAATGCACTTCAAACGGAACAATTGCTGTCTTTGGTTTTCAGTCCTTTCCATTGTTTTAATGTTCCCATTTGATTTTTGATTAATACCTGCATCATTTTAAAACGCTTTATTTTCATTATTAGCACTGAAGCCGAGGAGTAGGAAGATGATTGAAACGTTTCCTCCTGAGGACCACTTGGAGGAAAAAAAATCTAATGAGATGAGTTGCCACCAGGCCTAGTGTTGTGAGTGGCTCTGTATCAACAGGGGATTGTGATTATTTCCTCTGCATTACTTTTCTTCTTCTTTTTTTTTTCCTCTGCCTTCTCTGCTTCTATTCTCCTGTATTTTAGTATTTTTCTCTTTATCTCCACCTCCCTTTTACCTGCTTCATGCTTCATTGCCTCCTTACCAGCAGCAGTGTCGCCTGGCTCCAAGTGGCCCTTTTTGTTAGTTCGGTTCATGTTTAGAATTAGCCATTTGACAAGAACAAAAGAAATTAATTGGCGGTCTAAGCCCTAATGAGACGGCTGTGAAATTAACAGGCCTCATCAATGGAAACAAACAAAATCCTTCAGCGCCACTGTTGAGGGAGCACTACTCTGACAGAGCTTTTGACACAATGATGAATAGCGGGTCAGGAGAGACCATCTGTGCTTATTTAAGCCTCTGCAGGAGGGGGGCTGGGCTGCGACCTGGCTGGAAGAAACGGTGCTAAAAAAGAGAGAGAGGAAGAGAGGGAGTGAATGAGAGGGAGAGAGAGAGAGCGGGAGCAGGAGGAAAAAAATAAGCCTCGAAAAGCTTCAAATTCACCAGCTTTATTCATCACCCTTCAGCATGACACCACTGCCCAACTATGGCTACAAAGGGAATAAAAAGCACTTACATTTGCATGTGAAAGGTTTCAGGGACTCTGACTATGCGTCCAGAAAGCCAAAGAGCTCTGATTTCAAGGGATATTTAACCTCCATTCAGTTGGCAACAAAGGGCTGGCTGTCGGGCTGAGAGCACCGGCTCGGGCTGATTGGGGATGGAGGGGTGGGGGGAAAGAGGGGGAATGGGTGGAGGGGAAGTGGGGAGGAAGGAGGTGGGGAGTGGTGGTGGGGGCTTTTGGGATCACAGACCTCATTTGTTCTCCCTCTTTACTTTGGCCTGTCTCTATATTCACTGAGGAGCTGCTATTTCCTAACCACCATCACCACCCCTCCTCCCTCCTCCCCTGCCCCCACCGTTCGTGAAGGCCTCTGGGATTTAGGCTGCTTTGTAAGGCTCTCGACTGTTTTACTGGCCTGAACGAAATATATTAATAAGCGGTCTGGTGGATGAGGTATGGCCATAATTGCAGCAGGGATGAACTGGGGAGGGTCAGAATACACATGTACGTTTTCTTCCCTCTATGGATTTTCTGTCCAAGAAAACGGCTGGCCCAGTGTTCAGCACATGATGACTGTAACTGTCCTTCCAGCGCTCCCCAAGTCTCTCCTGTGTGCACTGATAAAAATAAACTGCTCTTGTTGGCTTGCTGGTGTTTCGGGGGGTGGGGTGGGGTGGGCTGTGTAAGAGAGGTGGTGTTTGTATGATGTTTGGCTCTCTGTGAGATAAGGAAATGTTGGATGAGGTGGAGAGGAACGAGAGTGATTTAGGTCATCTAATCTGATTCTCAGAATTGGTTGAGCCTCAGTAGGGAGTAGTAATTACATGGTGGGAGGGGGCCCCCGCCCTTTACTCCCCTCTTCAAAAACCCATCCTGTCTTGTGGGGATGGAGGACTGTGGATGTCTTGAAGATGCTTAGCAGTGAGAGGAAGCTCAGCATGCGTTAAATGCAGTGTTCACCATGTAGTATAGTGATGTCTATGAATTACAAGACCTTATTATATAAATCGGTAAATCCTTCCTAAGAACAGCCAGATTTGCTCCGTATATTAACAAGGATCATCCTAAACATATAACACTTGTTGCTTGTTTTAGCAGACCGAAGGAATGACTTCAAATCAATTGTCGTTAATTAACCTGCAGAGGAGGAATTCGGCACCACTGAAGTTGCTACACAGTCTATTTTTGAGATGTACACCATCTTCAAGGCCTCCAAATTCAGACTTGATCTGTTTTGAATCCCTTGAGGTTAGCTTAGCTTGTCGTAATTACATTACGTGCTGCAGGACATAATCCTATAAGGAAGGAACATGATATCCAACAGCGTTTTTTGTTTTTTTTTAAAAAAATTATTATTTCAATCGGAGCTTACCTTTTCTAAATAGTGATCATATGAAGTTTTCTGCATGGCTACAGGTTATGTGCTTTTGTTATGTGTGGATGGAGCTCAGCTGAGGCATGTCAAACAGGAAATCACAGACTGAAACAGGTGCATGCAGTTTGCACTGAAAGGCTCCTGTTTTAGCTTGATCATCAGATAAGTATCCTCCTGGGACCGCCTCAGAGAAATTGTGCAGGCAGAGAAAACGCACAAGCCTGCCCTTCCTCTCTGCTTACCTTCTGCCTCATCAAAGTGTCTTCTGCATAATAACCAACTGTCATTACAGCCTGGCCTAACAGAGAGTTAACCTCCCCCAAGGGCCCCTGCTTCAGCACAGTAGATATTGCACAGTTCAGCCCCCCGTCTCTCTTCCCCTTGCGTGTAGGAGAGAATGTGCGCGCGCATGCGCCCTTGAATATCGAACGGCGTGGTATTTTAAAACACGCAGACCCAAAAAAAAAAAAAAGTGTGCACGTGTGTGATTTTAGTTCTAAATTGCACCCATAAAGGAGCGCAGAGACTCTTCATCTGTAGAAATGACTTGCACGCATGGCTGGCGTCTGGAAAGTTCGCTCGGCTAATCCACTCATCGCGCTGCGAACCGTGCAGCGTGTGCCCGAGTGCCCCTGCATAAATTACTGCCACGGAACATAAAGCGGAGGATTTTGCTTAACGATTGCCCCGGAACCGCTTTAAACGCTTCCGCTTGAGTAGTCGATAGTGCTCGGCCCATTCAATTATGCAGCCGGCCGTCCCTCATTAACAGAAGGCCGACCTTGACATATCTAGCCCTATTTCTCCACTGCTGCCAGCAGCTGCCCCACGCCAGCTAACACACACACACACACACACACACACACACACACACACAACACAGCTCTCGGTTTGCTTTGTGTGCCGGGCCTGAAATCCATGAATATCGATTAGTTGTTTGCAGTGTAATTGAAAATGTCAGTTATGAGACCAGTAGAGATAAAGATCGGCTGGCCGACTGTAGGTCTACTACTACAGCCTGCTCAATATGTGTGTGTAGGGGTGTATTAGAGGTGGAGAGGGCAGTAGGATAAATTATGAATTTCATAGACTCGGTTGTAAGTCTGCAAATGGAGATGTCGGTCTTTGGTCCATTGCTTTGGTTTCAATAATAATCTGTCTAGCCTATATGGAAAAAATATTCATGGGAACTCTTGGGGATACTTTTTTATCCTCCTTCATTTCCTAACCTTTCGCTCATGCTGGTGGGCTTGATGGATTGACAGCCAGTCATGCGATTTGAATTCAGAATCAGTTTCCTAAAGGTCAAAGGTTGTTTGGCATTCACTTCACATGTGGCTCCAGCGTACAGTGTGGAACATTCTGGAATTTTTATTCCACGTTAGCATTAAAACATAACGCTCACGCAGGTTGTGTTCCACCTTCAAATGATTACTTATCGATGGCTAATACCTTTCCAGACTGATCTCAGTAAATGAAAATAACCCTTTATAAAGTATTATACAAAAGTGCTACAATAATGAAAACGACTTCTCTAAATTAAACATGGTGAAAAGATGCTTGTTTGTAAATATGAAACAAAAGTCCCCGTCGCGTTACGTCCATCTCGTATTTGAGTACACACATTTGTAGACACACATACACTCCTGCAACATTACAGCTCTCATGTTCATGTTTCACATGTTCTTTCCATGTCTTTGTGGGGTTCCTCTGGGTTCTCGGGTTTCCTCCTACATCCTAAAAATATCTCACAGGCTAAATTGCCCTTGGGTGTGAATAAGTGTGTGAATGGGCTGGTGCCCCATACAGGATTTATTTCTGACTCGCATTCAGTATTCCCAGCATGAGCTCTGGAGCCACTGTCACTCTGACCAGGATAAAGCAGTTGAGTTAATGAATGAATGAAGATAGAGAAGATCCACCTGCATAACTGTTAATAAGAGTTAAATAAGATAAGCTGTGTGCAGACATCTGATGAACTGTGTATTAGTATTTGTGAGCAAAATTTGGTTAAAATAGTTTTTATTGCTATAGAATTAAATAAGAGACTTTCCTGGGTCAGTGGAACCAAGTGAAGCCTCTGATATTCTTAATTTTTTTATGCATACCCTAGAGAATGTGCACAGTTGTACGCATAGCCTTTCAAAGTATACTCCATTTGACATGTACGCATACACAGGCGGTCGATGCATGCGCATTTCAACAATTTGCACTACCCCCTCCTGGCCTACAGGAGACAGTAGAGAGGTCTTTTTGTGTGAAGGACGACAATGAAGAACAATGCCTGGGCAATCTCTGTCACGATTAGCACCCACATACAAATTCTTATACACTTTAAGGCTAGAATTATAGAAATACGGGTACTTTCTAACCTGCACTCGTTTCCATCTCTTCCGTCTTTTTCAGTTTTTCTTCAACTACCTTGAGAATCAACATCCCTGATTCACTGTTGCAACCTTGTGGAACAACTAAATAGTGCAAAAGAATTAAATGCACATGTGCACGGCGAGTGTACAGTACTTGCGTACTCTGCTGATGACGAAATTTGCGTCACTCGTACTGTACACTGTTCCTAGCGTACACTTAAAAGAAAAAAAAAGAAAAAGGGAAGCATACTTTCTGCTGAAGCTGTCACTGCCCTACAGGAATCTCCTGCTGCCGCTTGCCTTCTCGGCTTTAATCGCCTTGACAAGGGTTCTAGTCTCTGAGCTCAAGTGGTCACCTGTATTTCTACATAATCAAACGAATCTTGGAAACCTTTTCACCTCTCCCTCTCACACCACCCTCACCTCAACAACCCCCCTCCCTCACCAGCACGGCCAGCCTCCCAGGATGCTGAGCAGCAGCGCGGCCCGCCTGCTGGTTCCCTAATCGATTGCTAATGGCTTCAGTTCCATCACTGCAGAGCAGCTTGGAACTCAGCCCCAGGACTGAGCGGAGCGGAAAGACCATTTTCAGCTCCATGAGCCGTTATACTGCATCGAGAAGCCCATTCGGCATGCTCCATAACCCAGTTGACGCGTAGAATGGCTGCTTAGATGGCTTTATCACTCTATCTTAAAATAGTCAGTGTTTCCCTCGTTCTGCGTTACAGGCTTTTCTATATAAACTTAAATAAATGACCAGCATACGCTTAAGGTAGATTACACCCCCCTCTCCCTCCCGAATATTGTGCACAATTTTTAAACGCTGGTCTTTATTTTTTCATTTGTTATTATTTCTCCTTTATTTTCTACCGCAGCATCCAAGAGAGTGAGCAAACTATAAATTTCATTATTCAAGGAGCTTGTGCACATGATGATAAAGTTCTTAAATCTAGCGTTGAATCTCTCCTTTACTCTCTCTACTTTGCTGTTTGCGAAATGTATGATTTCTTTCTTTCTTTATTCATTTTTAACTTAAGACTTACTAAGTGGCACATTCGGAGAGTTCCGGAAGAATGTCCACATCTTAAACTTAATTATCTAATATTTAATTATATGAACCCACTCTCAGTCAGACACTTTATTTACGCTAATGCAGAACAGTGATACACACCTAATCCACTAACCCAGTCACTGGCTCTCTCTCTCTCACACACACACACACACACACACACACACACACACACACACACACACACACACACACACACACACACACACGCTGATGCCATCCTGTCTCTTATGAACTGATCAGCTGCAGTTCCTGATCATGTTAGACTTGCGTTTGGTTTTTGCCTACCAGCCGCAGGGTGGCCGCAGGCTTACTTTTCCCTCTTAAAAACTCTCTTTGTACTTTTAGTACCGCCACATGGGGAAAAACACATTAACATCCCTAGACTTCCTTTTGGAAGGCAGCCAGCAGCTTTCCTAGCATCCAGCAGAAGGAGGGAGGTGTGTGTTTGTGTGTGAGAGAGAGAGTGTGTGTGTGAGTGTGTGAGTGAGTGAGTGAGAGTGTGTGTGTATATGAGAAAGAGAGAGAGAGAGAGAGTGTGAGTGAGTGAGAGAGAGTGTGTGTGTTTGAGAGAGAGATTGTGTGTGTGTGTGTGTGAGAGAGAGAGAGAGAGTTTGTGTGTGTCTGTGTGTGAGAGAGAGATTGTGTGTGTGAGTGAGTGAGTGAGTGAGAGTGTGTGTGTATGAGAGCAAGAGAGAGAGAGTGTGTGTGTGCGTGTGTGAGAGAGGGAGAGAGTGTGTGTGTTTCTCCAACCCGCTGTTCACACAGGGGGTCTCTTTAGGACCTTATGAACCTTTTGTTCATGTGTCACAACACAGGGAATAGCCAGACACAGGTAGATAGTAGATAGCTCTGTTGATAATTCTGTGTGTGTGTGTGTGTGTGTGTGTGTGTATATGTGTATGTATGTGTATATATATATATATATGAGAGTAATTTTATTCAAACCCAATGAATGCACCAACAGTATCTATAGGGAGGATGCTGTAATTACAGGAAATTTAGTAGTAATTAGTGCATTATGGACAATAATACACTCAAACTTTTCACAGAATATGAGAGTTTTGCAGAATATATTATATTTAATGCATACATACACCAACAATATTTTGTAATTGCACTAACATCTTGAATAAGCACTTCATCCTGTTCAGCCCATAACATAAGCATAATCATCATCATAATAATAATAGATTGGTTTTTTTCTTCATCACTTTCTACAAAACAAAAAATGTCATTTTCTCCATTTTCTGAAATTCCACATTAGTCATTCTACCCTCTGAGTCACAGCGTTGAAGGCCCTCCTTAAGAAAAACTAGGACTAAAGTTACTAAAGCCAAGAGAAAAAAAAAAAAGTTTAAGATATAAATTCCAGCTCTGGATGTGGATCAAAGTTCAATTTGAGAGATATGAGGTTTCTGGAGCTCATCGAATGTACATATTGTTTTCTATTGGTTTCACTGCAGGAGTCCTTTAGCCACGTGGTACCCTGTATGAATAATTCCTGAGGAAAGAATGAATATATAAATTGTTCATCTTAAGAAACAGGAAGAAACATCTTCCTGCATCGTATGGCGCTCGGGCCTGCACGCTCGCCGAATGATCGGCATCTGGCTTGGGAATATGTGCACGCTCGTTGAGATGCAAAGCTAAGCAGTCAACGCTGCTCTACATTTCTGAAACATTCCCAGCAGACTTTGTGCTCTTTGAAGTGTTTCTGGGCCAGGGATACAACCTTGTTTGTTCAATAGCATCTGAAAAAAAAAAAAAGAAAAAGTTGAGAGACTGAAAGAGGGAAGAAAAACACAGGCTATTTTTCTTTTTTTTTCGTTTGCTCAGTACTTTGGAGTGTAACGCTCTTTGACGTCTCAACAGAAGGCCTTGTACTACAGCAGTTACTGCCACAAGCCTTGATAGAAACACTCTTGTCAAACAGAAAGAGGAATAAATGGTACATTGAACTGAAACTTACGTGGGGGAGGGGGTAAAAGCTGTATCTGTCAGCTCTGTTTCTGTGTGTGTGTGTGTGTGTGTGTGTGTGTGTGTGTTCTATATCCTTTACAGTGTGTGCGTCTCTTTATAAGCCATGTCGAATGAAGTAGGCAGTCAGTCCAGATTTTTTTTTTTTATAATGCAGATGTACTATCAATAAAACGACGGCTGTAACGACACAAAATGAGACGCAACATTAAAACAAAGTAATAGCATCCCCTCTGCAGCCATGCTTGAATTTCAGAAGCAAATGTTTATGTTTGTTCTGTGAGGCACATCTTTTCTCGCGCCAAGTTGAGTATGAGAGGATTTACATTCGGGTTCCTTAATCTGTGTAAGCGAACCTGTTTCAGGATGTAATTCACATGGTATGTCTTTTGATTTGGATTAGTCTGGGCAATCCTCTTACCCGCCGGCTCAGTATAACTTATCACTGACAAGGCTGTCTTGTGGAACACAGTAAATCCACATATCCCCCCCGCCCAGACCTCCAGCTCTAATTCTAATCGGCCTAAATCTGATCAGAGACTTTAACTTCCAAATACCTCCTGAAAGCCACGGCTGGCAAGAGCACGTTTATCTCAGGCTTCTCTTCGCACATGAAAATTGCAGCCAGACCTATTTTTTTTTTCTCCCTTTTAGATTTAAGTTAGAGGAAGGGGTGAAACGCTTGGGATGCTTTTACGCCTTTCGTTATCTTCTCTTGAGTGTGAGAGGTCAGAGAATAAATCAAATCAAATGTTTGTATGAGGTTTGATGGTAATAATGTATTTAATGAATACACTTGGGACTGGGTATTAAACATCTGTTGGCATATTAATCCATGTGCAATGGCTCTAAAATCTCAAAGCCATAGTTTCAAGGACTAACCCTCACACATGATCTGATACATCGTTGCTACTATGATTCATTTCATTTTACTGGAAACGGTGTGTGTAGATGTAGAAGCAGGCCACAGCTCGAAAACTGAGCTGGTAGCTAACATTCTCTGGAAGCAGCCTTTCCTTTCTGCCCTGTGTCTTTGACTTAGAAGTACCATGAAATATTTAAATCCTTGACTCATATTCTTTATCCTTTAAGGTTCTTTATAATTCAATAAACAGGATTAAAAATCAGGGGCAAGCGTGCTCCACTTTTCTGTGTCAGCCGGCAGGCCACAAACAGGCTCCTATTAAATGCTGTAAGATTACGCTTTAATCTCTCCGAACACATGTTGGGAGAAATAAAAGCAATTTTATTTCAGAAGCAGGAGACCAGAACTCTCGCCATAATCTCATCGACGCCTAAATGAAAAGACACTACGTGTCAAAGCCAGTGTGAGGGTGGTTGGAGGAGGAGGCTGAGAGACAAATAGCCCAGCATGTGATGCGTCTCTTTCTCCCTTCTTCTCTCGCTTGCCATATTTTCCTTCATATCTTCTGTCTTTGTATCTCTCTCTCTCTCTCTTTCTCTCTCTCTCTCTCGCTCTCTCTCGCTCATCCTCACCCTCTCTTACCCTGTCTTTCCCTGTCCCTCTCACCCACACACACACACACACCTGTTTTTCAGTCTCGCCTCCCACCCATCCCCTTGCATAAGGCTGCTTACTTTAATTTGTTTCCCAATCATGCAGGATTTGGTGCCGTGGTCCTGCACCCGGCGCGAGACTGGTGTGAAGATGACGATAAGCCAAAGCCGTAAATCCCAGCCTCAGCTGTCTTATCGGGAGCTGCTGGGGCAAGTGGCATGCTTTAATGGAGCCAGCTCTCTGTCTGGGGTTTAACTCCAATCGCATTAAGATTTGCCTTTCTCTCCACCCCTGATTTCTTTTCTTTTTTCTTCTTCTTCTACTTCTTCCTTCCTTCCTTCCTTCCTTCTACGTCTTTGTTGTGATGGAGTGTGTTATGAATTGAAGCTGCTGTGTGGATATACGGAAATTCAACTCATGAGCTCCCACAGTTAATTTCTCCGCGTGGCCATTTGTCTCCCTGACGTTTCCCTGGCTGCGGCACTCTGTGGATAGTGCTTGGGCTGTTTAATAGCAAATTACTTTGCTTGCTTTTTGTACTGATATTGTTCCTTAATGGACTTAAAGGGAATTTGGAATGTCCATTACAAAAAGATTGTTAACAATGACATTTTTAAAAGATATCCAACCAGCCAAAGTGTTTTTTTTGTTTGTTTTTTGTTTTTTTGAAAACACATCTTTATGCAAATTAGTTTTGCTATACCCATAACCAATGCCAATGGTGCACGCTGGTGTAATAGATATGGCCTTGCAAACTGGGCTTCACACCAGTTCCACTGTGTTATTCTTTTAACCTAAGGAAAGCAAATTTCACCTGAGTTAAATAACCATGACTTCAAGACAATAGTAGCTATAACAATAACTGCTACTTAAAACTAATAATTCCTCCATTTATTGTCCCCCTTCTTGTTTTCTATTGGTTCAGGCTTTGCAGTTCTCAAATTTCCAGTGTTAAAGTACAGTGCCAAATGAAATAAACTGCTACAGGAAGTGAATTCCACACCTTTGTGCTTTTCCATTCAACAAAATTCACTTTTTTCTTTCTTTTCCATTTTCAGTTCATGCTCATTTCTCCCTACACATAACACACTACACTATGCATAACTATAAACGGACCTGATCACTAGCTAAAAACTCAAATGGGTGTTAACGGTAGCTAGTTTAATCATCCACAGCTAACGGGAAGTGTTTTCTACTAGATAAGTCATCGTTCTTTAGGGTGGCTTAGGATTTCACTTCCGAGTAGAATGATGCAGGTTTATTAAATACAACATCCAAAAACATCAGTACAGATATCCGACCTCTTATTTTTTTCCCCCACAATAACTTCGGCTAATCTTACATGACTATCTGCAGTTTCTGCTGCTGTCACAGATTCAATGAAATTTTTATTTGCCTATTGCATTTTACAATGGTCATTGTCTCAAAGCTGCTTTACAGAAATATATAAACACAGGATACAGATTGTAAGTGTGTGAATTAATCCCAATTGAGGAAGCTGGTGGCGACGGTGGCAAGGAAAAACTCCCTAAGATGTTTAGAGGAAGAAATCTTGAGAGGAACCAGACTCAGAAGGGAACCCATCGTCATCTGGGTAACAACGGATGTTATGGAACATACTGGTTAAATAAATGGCTAACATTAGGAAGCTAGTTAGTTTGGATTATTTATTTATTTGTTTATTTACATTTTTGCAAATGTCCAGTGCTTCTTAATAAATAGCAGTTTAAGACAATTGTTAATCAGTAATATTATTGCAGTTGCGTAACAGATGTAAGACCTGTGTTATGTCTGCAATTTAATCAGACACTTATACCTAAACTTTCAGGCAAATATCAGCCTGATCAGATAGATATAGTATATATAGTAAACATCCCCCTGAGCCTTGCCACCATGGCCTATTATTTTATTTGATTGCTCCACATACCCAGTTTACTGCCATTTCTAGTGCCATTTGAAGATCAGACCAAATAATATTTTCTGTAATATTATAATAATATTATAA
Source organism: Ameiurus melas (assembly GCA_012411365.1). NCBI lineage: Eukaryota > Metazoa > Chordata > Actinopteri > Siluriformes > Ictaluridae > Ameiurus > Ameiurus melas. The sequence goes on along the minus strand of CM022754.1, from coordinate 28,672,988 downwards.
TAATAAGAAATAATAATATTTCTTAAAGATAATGTAAAGATCCTTGGGTTTCAGGTTTCCTTTAAACTGATATAAAGGTAAGCATGGCCTTCACACTCTTTATTGGTGGGCATTGTTAATATTCACAAGTTTCCATTATTAGTTTTATCCATCCATCCATCTTCAACCACTTATTCCTTCTTCAGGGTCACGGGGAACCTGGAGCCTATCCCATGAGGCATTGGGCACAAGGCAGGGTACAGTCCATCACACAGGGCACAATCACATGGACAATCTTTAGACCCACCAATCAACCTACCGTGCATGTCTTTGGGGAAGGAAACCAGAGCACTGGGAGGAAACCCCCACAGCACGGGGAGAACATACAAACTCGGACCCTGGAGAACCCCGGACCCTGGAGGTGTGAGGCGAACATGCTAACCACTAAGCCACCGTGCGCCCACCGTAAGCTATCGTGCGCCCATAGTTTTAGGTTTATGTATTTGATAAATGGTCTCTACTAATAGTCATGTAGGTTGTAGGCATAGTGTGCTGCTAATGGTCATCTGGTAAAGCAACCATAAATGGTGCAAGATTAGCACAGATTAGACAATATGTATAAAAACATATTTGCTAACAAACCGCCAGCAAAATAATAGTGTGGCTTTAAAAAAAAACAATTACTTTTATTGTAAAAAAATATATATATATTAACATTCTGCCATTTTAAAGATTCAGTGCAAAACATCAAATCAGCTGCTACCAATCAGAGTTTAGAAGAAAAACGAAATAGTTAAATAAAAACAAAAAAGATCACAAAATCTGCAATATATCAGAAACGTATATTGTGACATACTATATCATGAGCTACAGTGCCCTCCACTAATGTTGGCACCCTTGGTAAATATGAGCAAAGAAAGCTGTGAAGATTGTCTTTATTGTTGAACCTTTTGTTAAAAAAAATAAAAAAATCACAAAAACAATCTGCTCTCATGGATATCAAACAAATGCAACCACAACACAGGTTTATTAAAAATGATCTTTGTTAAATATAGGTGTATTGTGCCCTGCGATGGACTGGCACCCTGTCCAGGGTGTACCTCCAGGTGACCCTGAAAAGGAGTAAGCGGTAGAAGATGGATGGATGGATGGATGGATGGAAGTATATTCCCACTGATATTTAATTTATTTTTTAGTACACCTGGGTGATTAAGAACAGGAAATTATTAAATTCTGGTTTCACAGGGGTATAAATATGAGGTAACAGGCCAAATTCATTCATAACAACGGGTAAAACCAAGGAATATAGCTGTGATGGGCAGCAGAAAGTTGTTGAGCTTCACAAAATGGGAAGAGGCTATAAGAATATAGCACAAGCATTGAAAATGCCCATTTCCACCATCAGGGCAATAATTAAGAAGTTCCAGTCAACTGGAAATACTATGAATCAACCTGGAATTGGACGTGTGTCTATACTGTCTCAATGCACTGTGAAGAGGATTGTTCGAGTGGCCAAAAAATCTCCAAGGATCACAGCTGGAGATGTGCAGAAGTTAGTTGTGTCTTGGGGTCAGAAAGTCTCCAAAACTACAATCTGAAGTCACCTACATCCCCACAAGTTGTTTGTAAGGATTTAAAGAAAAAAATGCCTCTACTCTCATCCAGAAACAAACGCGAGCATCTTCAGTTTGCCAGATACTACTGGAACTTCAAATGGGATCGGGTTCTATGTTCAGAAGAAACAAAAAATATAACTTTTTGGTAATAAACACCAGAGGTGGGTTTGGTGCACACAGAGAGGTAACCATATGGAAAAGTACCTCATGCCAACGGTTAAATATGGTGGTGGCTCTTTAATGTTTTGGGGCTATTTATCTGCCAGAGGACCTGGACATTACGTTAGGATACATGACATCATGGATCCCATCAAATATCAACAGATATTAAATGAAAACCTGACTGCAAAACATACATCAAAATCAACACAAAAATGGTTTATTGATCGCAAAATCCAGGTCCTGCCATGTCCATCCCAGTCCCCTGACTTGAAACCCATAGAAAACCTGTCGGTTGAACTAAACAGGAGCGTCCACCAGCATGGACCTTGAAATGTGAAGGATCTGATTCTGTATGGCGGAATGGTCTCAGATCCCTTGACATGTGTTCTCCAACCTCATCAGGCATTATAGGAGAAGACTCAGAGCTGTTATCTTGGCAATGGGAGGTAGCAAAGTATTGACTAAAAGGATGCCAATAATTGTTGCACACCTATACATTTTTTTTAATATAAATCTGTGTTGCATTTGTAATTGTTTGCTATCCATGAGAGCATAGTATTTTTGTTATTTTTTTAAATAAAAGATCAAAAGTTTAAACAATAAAGTCAATTTTTCTCAGCCTTCTTTGCCAATATGTACCACGGGTGCCAATATTAGTTGAGGAAACTGTATATCTTATGTTGTCACATTTCCCAGCCCTAGTTTGACCCTAATTTTAGGACCCTAGTCCTGTCCTTGTGTTATAGCCTTAGTCCTGTGGCATTGCAGTGCCCATGCAGTACTGGCAGAGAGCTGGCAGAGGGACATGGCTCTCCGGAGGCCCCGTTATCTCCCGTCACACACACTCCTCTGCGGATGCGTGTGTTGACTCAGGTGGCAGCATGCTATGCAGCTCTGCTTCTAACTTGTGGGTTGACTCCGAACTCTCTGCCGCCTCTCAGGCAAATGCCAAAACAAATCTTGTCATAATTAGTGGTAATCCAGCTCATTACCGTCTGCTTAATTATCCTATTAACAGCACTTCCTGGGAGAGCTTGTTTGCCACGCAGGCAAATGTTTGTTCCCAAATTAGCTGACAAGAAGACAGCTCCATTGTTCAAATACAGGGCTTTGACAATGCAGAGCAGGCGGGATTAAAGGCAGAATGACAGAGAAGCACAGATAGGTGGTCTTCTCTGCACTCTCTCACACTAGTCAACAAACCTGCTCAAACCAAACATCGAACAAATGTAACAATCATCAAGCTGTAACACACAACAATTATTACTCAGTTACTGAATGCAGTGGGACACAGTGTAAGAAACTAGACACACACACACACACACACACAAGCTCTGCAGACAAAACATGAGTCATATTGTACAGAGTCAATAGGCTGTGAAATGTAACTTTGCGTAAAAACAATTGTACGGTGCACAGGGTCAAAAAGTAGGGGCTTTAAACTTATTCAAAAACGTTCAGGATTATCTGGACCAGTAGGTTTAAGAGACTTTTGGTAGATGCGATGAATTTTTTACGCGTAGGGTTTATATACAGTATGTTTATATTTTATAACTCACACATACACAGTATATGTGAGCCGGCAATGGAAACCACTGCACCACCATGCCTCCGTATATAGCGGGTAGCATTGCAGTCTCACAGTTCCAGGGTCCCCGGTTCAACCCTGAGGTTAGGTTACCGCCTGTGTGGAGCTTCTGTGCAGGTTCTCCCAGTGTTTTCAAGCAGGACTCCTCCGGGTTCTCCAGTGTCCTACAACCTTCCATGCAGGTATGCTAAATCGCTCCTTGGTGTGAATATATATGTATGTATGTATATGTATATGTATATATATATATATATATATATATATATATATATATATATATATATATATATATACATATATATAATGGTACGTATGTGTGTGAACTGAACAATTCTTTTTGTAAACCAGCACACACATAAATGACTGTCCCTTAAACCCACCCTCCCCTACAAATACAGAGAGAGAGAGAGAGAGAGAGAGAGAGAGAGAGAGAGAGAGAGAGAGAGAGTGAGAGTATGAATAAGCAGCATTTGGCTCATGTGGCCCACAGTACCGTCAGCCTATTGATGTACAACACTCTGGCTTTTGTTCCCTGTACACAAACACAGTTTCCACATTAATATTTCACAGGAAATATACTCACTGCTCCTGATTTAAAGCATTTTCTTGTTAACACTGCTGCTCACTACTGTTTTGACTCCTAAGCCTAACTGGTCCTGTGGTGGATTTGTCAGTCGGATTATTCTAACATTAGAGATGAATGATAATGCTGAATGCAGCTACTTACTGCAGCCTGGAGGACTGATGTTTTCATCCTGCTAAAGTAATTAGGATTTAGGTGTTACAGGCCCTCATGGCATTAAATAAACATGCTAATTAATTTTTTAAAGAATTTGCCGGTTTAAAAAAGTTGCTGTTTAAAAATCCGCTGCAAACCCACACATACACAAGCGTGCATATAAAGAGGTGCTTATGTGGCATCTCCTTGAATGCTCGATGCATACGTATGGGTCTGCTGTGACTTGTTATAGAGGCTCCATTTTTCTCTAATGGCCACGTGTCCCTGTTTGTGTTGGAATGAAAGTAAATCTAGTGTGGTGTGATCACTTGACACAGAGGAAAAGGGAGGGGGGCAGAGGCCAAAAAAAAAAGCCAAGGGATCAATAGAATCTCCTCGCAAGAGTGAAACATGACAGACGTGAGTAAAGCCTTTTATGAGAGAAACAATGAATAATTCATGGACAACTCTCTTTTGCCTTGCTTTGTTGTGTCTCTTACAGATGGGATTACAGAAGGCTAGATCTTGGAAACATATGAAAGATTAATACGCGGGCTGGGACGGGGCTTGCTTACAAAAGGACTAAATAATGATGCTTTCACAGAGAGTGGCAGAGTTCCAGAGATGGCAGTGATGAGATGTGAGGCAAGGTGCTCTGTGACTGCGCAGTGAGAGCCTGAGGACTCGTCCAGCCAGACAGTGACCCTGATATTATACTACACAATCTAATTAACACAGGCCTATGGGTTAAGCCAAGTCTCATATATAACAGACACACACTGAAATGCATGGCTAGGATAGAAACCACGTTATGTTCACCGAGTGCAGTGATGCAATAAGGTCAATGGCATTGGCCGTCAGACGCAATCGGAGCAGGCTGTGAGGTAAGCCGAGAAGCAGTGAGGTCATGGGAGGACTGCTGCTCTTATCTCCAGGCCTGTCCACACTGCAGGCCCCTGGGGTCAGCCTTTTCCACACAGTCATTGGAAACTGTAAAGCATCAGCACTTCTGTCTCAACCATCAACAGCCAACAAGTCCAAAAGGCAGTAATTAATAATTAAGATGCACTATGTGTGCTGGTAAAATAAGGAAATGCACTTGAAAACCTCAGGGCAGTTTATTTCTCCTTCATCCGTCTGGCTGTTTATTGACAAATACACCACAAATTTCATTACGTGTAATTACAGTGTCCCAGATCCAAGGTTACATTCTTCCTCTGTCCTTGTCTATCATCTGATTGGCACAGTAATTGATGTGAATGCACATTCACAGTCTCCTGTGCGCCATGGTGACATGCTGCTATGCTTCAAGTGATCCCCAAACCCATCCACGGATGAGATAAACACCCTCGTTCAGGAATCTTTCCGCAAATGAAAATGGATTGATTGATCTCAATTTATTGAATAAAGCACAACGTGTTCCACAATCTTCTCCGAGATGTTTCGGAGGAGGACGCAACATTTGTCAGTCTTTATCTATTTTCAATTAGCCAGCTATAATGATTAATTGAGTGCTCAGCGTTATGGATGAGTTAATTAGCAGAGAGAGCTCGTCTCATTAGAGCCGAGTGGCGTAGCTACTGCATGCTGCTCAAGTGCTAGGGATGACACTCTTCTCTCTCCTCGATCTCCCTCCATGTCTGTCTGATTCCTTGGTCTGTCTTTTTTTTTTTATCCGTTTGCAATCTACCGATGAGAATAGCCGCACGTTGTTTCATCACCTTCTGAGACCTTTGAAGATTGATTAACTTAAGGCTGTCAGTCAAGAAAACTGATCCTGGTATACTTTAGAAGGTCATCATGTACCAGAGCCACGCATTCAAATTCAAATGTTGTCTACTGTACTGTGGCAATCGTAGAGAGTGCCCTATCTCACCGCTTTGAGCTGGCATTTAACACACCGCTTTATTATCGGCTGGCTGGCTGGCTCGGTGCCATTAGCTATTGTCTTCCTGCTTGTCCCCAGGCCTTTCTTTATTAAACAGTCTTTCACACGTGAATGAGCCGATATCAGAAAGCTAACACGTCATTTCACTTCTAACTGTAATTAAGCTTGATTAAAACAACTGCCGCAGCCGGGTATGGACGAATCGCTTGTCTTTGTCTTACTTTACCCTTGTCTGTCACGGGCCACCTTTGTGTGTGGAGCTTGATGCCAAGTGAACAGACCTCTCCTTAGCACCCCACCAAGTGTTAATTAAGCACAGAAGAGCTTAATAATCGAGATAACATGGCAATCGGGTGGCGGGTTCCTTTTTATTTTTTAATTACTGAGGCCTCGGGGTGTTACTCCATCTTGATGAAATATGGACAATTTGACAAATCAGTCCCAGCCTTAATGCCTCCTGCATATTCATAGCTTTTTAGAAGTCTAATGAAAGTCGCTGTTGGACCTCCCCATGTGCGCAGAGAGAAAGAGAGTGTAAGTGTGAGCGGGTGTGTGTGTGTGTGTGCGTGTGTGTGTGTGTGTGTGTGAGCGAGAGAGTGTGCAGATGTATGTCTCTCTCACCGATGAATGATTCATGCTGTTTAGCTCGCAGTTGTTTGGGTGCATCTGGCTCAGGGAGGTGCGAAGCTGGCCAAATGGAGGGGCCACATGGCAGCTCCAGATGTTCAGCTTTTGTATATGCACAGCTCATCAAAAACAACAAGCCATGCCACCCTGAGCCCGAGCCATCTGGGGCAGAGCCTGCTTGCAGCTTCCTGCCAGCCTCCCAGTTCATTGTGGGAGGGTGATTGGTGACCGCTGCTTTGTTGGGAGCCAAGCGATAGCTCTGTCAACCGAATCTCCAAATCAGCTCTCATCTTGCTTGAAATCTCAGGGTCACGGCTGATAGGTATCCATAGATACGCATATCCATGTACAATCCCAGTGCACTCAGAGAGGATATTTCATGGCCTGCCTCTCTTATCTTCCCTTTGATACATTTTTTATCCATCTCGATTGAAGATTCAGCTCTTTCATTTCCTGTGATATGTGGCCTGGCTTTTTCTCACTCAGTACTGGGGAGCAGATAAAGCACCTAATAATCAATTCCAAACCATAGCGCTCTCAGGTTGCCCCTATTCCTATCTAAACCCTGATTAGGAATTCATTAAACAGTGAACTGGCAGCTGCTCGTAGGGCAATAGTGAAATTCCTGGTAAAATTGCAATTGTTATGGTTTTGGTTCCACTATCAGGTTATTGTGGATTGTAAAGGGTAACTTAAAGCATGATATATGTAATCTAATAAGCTATGTCATCTATATGAAGAAACCCTTACTGTTTATAATATCATTATAGTAGAGTCGTCTTTGTTTCTCCTATTTTCTACTATTTTAGAATAATCATTCATTATTAATTAAAACAATTTGAAATTCTTAACAGCATTTCTAGTGTGGCTTTGCATCCTCTAGGGATCAACTCACGAAATTCACGAGGCAGCTTCCCCCAGCAGGCTTTTTCTTAAGGTTATCAAATAGGCCAAGCTCCTCGGCTACTTGTTTGGGGAAACAATTATTGTGTTAAAACTACGGTTGTAAGAAAAAACAACAACTTATTATACATGCATTTGGATTATTCAGAAATAAATGTATACTGTACACGGGCATTAACTTCACTATTTACGTTAACGAAGTTCAACCATAAGCCTTTATGGCTGAGAGCATATTAAATGTTAGATTTGAATCAGTATGTTTGTGAGACAGTATGTTACTGGGATTAGTCAATCACAAACCTTCAATTTGCATCTTTAAATGAAATGTGGTCATGCTAAGGAATGACAATATTGTAATTACATAGCCCAGTGTGAGGTTTCCTCTCATCATGAAGCTATTTTGAAACCCAAACCAGTACTTTTTCATGATATATCTTTTGACCCTTATCCCCCAAAGGCCGTTAATCTATAGGTTGTGGTGCGGAGCATTTTTAATACTTAACCACTGTAGCCATCAAACTGTGTACTGTTTTCGGCAGAATAAGCAGACAATCCAGGGCAGTTGAAGTGCCACAGTGCCTCCTGGGTACACTTAGAAACTGAGAAACTAGTTGTGAAATCTGAGAGAACAATGTCTGGCATCACATTTCACCCATACTGCATGTGGTTTGCTCCAGTCCTGTGAATGTAGGGTTGTGGTAATAGGCACTGAAGTTTTCCAAATGCATTTGGCTGAAAGCTGCAGCTGTCCCCCATGAGCTCCTAGAAGTCTTGAAGATAATCCAAATCATTACAAGTTGTTCTGGCAGCAGCACAGCATAATCCCTTCTCCATCTTCTGATAAGAAAAGCTTCCATATGAATCAAGAGTAAGTTGTTATTTTTCAGTTTTCTGGAGAAAAATATTGAACACTGGCTGGACACGGACCAGCGACTGTGCAGTTATTGTATCCACACCGGCCAATTGGCTTGTCAGCTTAATGACACCTGTTCATTATCCAATTACACATTAGGCAGGGCAGATTAGAAATCCTGGCCACATGAGAAGCATCTTTTTATGGTGGTGGTTTTTGGGTTTATAAAATGTGGTTTTTACAGTAAGAATAAAAAAAAACCCATATGCATTCTATTTATTTATCTCTTTTATTATGTGTCGATGATGAGTAGTCTGTTTTTCAATTGTTCTCCAGCTTTAATTTATCTGAGAAAGGCATCTGGAGATGCAGCTTTATTGTGTCAGTGAGGATAATTCCCCGGTCACACATATTTATTAATGTGTTTGTTTGTTTGTTTATCGTACAGGGGTTAGATCATTGGTTTGAGAACTACGCCCTTGATGTAAGGGTGGCATGATAGCGTAGTGGGTAGCATTGCTGTCTCACAGCTCCAGGATAACAGGTTTGTTCTGTTAAAGTCTCTGGGGTTTCTCATGTTCTCCCTGTGTCTGCATATGTTTTCTCCGGGTTCTTTGGCTTCCACCCACTAGGTAGGTGGATTGGCGCCTAGGTGTGAATGTGTGTGTATGTGTGTGTGTGCGCGCGCATGATGCACGGCAATGGACTGGATGGTCCAATCCAGGATGAACCACCCCAGTATAATGTGCAAAATGTCTGTTACCCTTTTGCTCTGTTGGTAACCTTAGAGCTACAGGGCTGACTATGGGTAGGTCTTAGTTCCTAACCAAGGCTTTAAACACTGTTAGTCGTGTCACTGTAAATATGTCTATTTATTTATATTTGTAATTATATGGCAGGTCTTGGCTCTTTATTTGAGAACCTATGTATTATGTATTATTATAGACCTTGAAAACAATAATCATAACGCTGGGCACAGTAATGTTTGGCATCTCGTAGTTGTAGTGTCTCTCTATACAGTAGTTTTTCCACAATACGTACTGCATAGCTGTGCTTTTCACCCATCTATTACTTTAATGACAGCTTTCATGCCGCTCAGCTGCCTGTTTTCCTCTAGTGCTTACCACTAGCCGACACGAAAAGAGATTATCAGAGAGTTCTTTGAATGAGTCATCACTTTAAACTACTGACAGTTTGGAGTTTATTGCTCAAAAAAACATTGTGAATATTAAAGCGGGACTTTTTTGTTAAAGGAATGTATTTTGTTCCAGTGTGAAACACTGCAAAGCAGTACAGACAAACTCCGAGTATTAGATAAGCTATAAACACAGAGCTTTATGGTCTTTGCCTGGGAGGAAATGGTACTTATTACATTATTGCTCTGTAATTCCTTTTTAAATAATGTTTTATTATTGAGACTTGTGATAGAAATAAGCTGAAAGCTCAGGGGAGCCAGGTCAGGTTGATGGGCTTGAGCTTTTATTGGCAACAAGCAGCATGCAGTAGATGCTATTGCTGTTCACGTTGGAAAGGTAGGAAGGAAGAGTAAGCATCTGTGCACTTTTGATGATAATCACCTACTTGTTTTATGAATAATTCACTTTGTATTAAATTGTGAATCTTTAAAATCCAAATGCGCACACATTTACACCTCCAGTATTTCCAAAAGCACTACAGTATGAACTATGAGCTCCAAAACATTGCTATGGCTCCGCGTGATACGTAGCGTAACATAAAATCTGCTCTGAAATGTGTCAGAATTTCAGTTCTGTTTATGGCAATATGTTATGTTTTTGTTTGGTTATATATGACTGGTTCTCTTAAACAGTGTTGAGAACCGCTTTAAGAGCTCAAAGAATGACTCTGCCGTAATGACGCATCCCTGTAAGTCTTGATGGCTGTAATTAATGTGCCCTGCTTGCTGAGTAAGACAGTAATAATAGTGACGAGCCATTATAGCAGCCCACCTCCATACTTTACATGTGTTTGGGAGCAAATTACTGACCTGGTCGATAAGCATTGGGCACACGGGCAGATCGATATATGCACTCCCAGGGAACAATCTTCAGCTTTAATGACAATACATTGATTTTTAAATAACTGCTCATGTTTCAGAAACGCTAATCACTCTACCCTCCCTGGGGACAAACTCAGATTCTCTCTCTCTCTCTCTCTCTCTCTCTCTCTCTCTCGCTCGCTCTCTCTCTCTTTCGCTATCACTTACTCTTCTTTCCCCTCTCTACATCAATAACTTGAGAATGATGGATAGCTGTGATCTATGTTAGATTCTACCTTCTTCTACAGCCCCCAGCTGCATTAAAGTAAGATTCACTTTTTTCTTAAAGCCTGAAAAGGTCATTTTCAGGAATTGATTCCATAAAGTAGAAACTCTTAAAACTTCACATTCTTAACTAGGTCAAGTCACTTTTCACCACTTTCCATGAGTTGTTTGACAAGACCAAAGTGCATTATGTTACCACGTCCTCCATGTCAAGTGATGTTACCGCAGCACTAAATAGCCTTCTCACCTTGACATTGTGCTCAGGTCATCCGAGCCACTCGGGGCAGCCAGTCCAGCTGGCATTACAGGCCAGATAAAGAGGTAGCACTGCTGTTCTTCCAGTCTGTCTCACTGACTGACTGCACAGCATAAATAAATGATCAGGGGAGGGGGGGAGCTGCATGAGGCTGGATGGGCTGAGACAGACTCCCTCTCACGTCTTCATTTCCCCTCTGAGGAGTGACTAGCAGGCAAACAAACCCCGCTGTCAGAAAACAGCCAGACAGCAGCGTTAATTAGAGCAACAGAAGCGCAGGCGGTGAGGGCAGGTACACACACACACACACACACACACACATATCCCCATACACAAGCAGGATGTATTCAGTTAGTAGAACTTTGTATCCAAGCCACTTTATTTGTAACCATCAGAAAATAAATTGGGATTCTTCCCAATTAATTAGACCTCACATTTCTCACCCTGCCCCGTCCTTTCCAGTAGATCATTTCTAACGTTTAATGTTTTCGTTGGGTTTGATGTTGTCTCTGAAAGTTGAATGAGGGCAGGAGAAAGGAGCAGACCCCCGTGTAGAGCCGGACATCTGAAAGCTTCTGTGACAGATATCAACGCCAGGCTAGCGCTGATGTGGACTATCGCAGGCAAAGCTGAGCAAAGCCTACTTTATTCCCCATGCTGCAGAATCACTGACAAATGCAGCCACTGAGCAACTGGCAAATCCTCCACTCGCAGCTTGGCTCAGGGGGAGAGAGTGAGACAGGGAGGTGAAAACAGCAAGTGGCGGTGTTGGTAAGTGTCTTATTAACATGGGATGTCTGCAGTGTGTGTAGCCAAGGCCCTGTCACATGGAAACCATTGTTAACATGACCGTAAGAAGCTTTCATCACCAATGAAATTATATATTTAATCAATTATCACCAGCAAAGGGAAGGTCAGTGCTCAGGCTAAGCCCTCTGGAGAGCGTATGATAATGTACCACTCCTTATATATCATATAAGTCATATTTTATTTTAAAGCCCTCTTCTTTTTTTATATGGGCTCCTGTATAAAGCATCTAATGTGAGGCAGCTGTGAAGGCCTCCATGGAGATGATAAATAATTCAAACCTACTTGTTCTTTGGGGCTTTTTTCTGCCATCTAGTCTCGGGAGGTTTTTCCTGGCCCATATTGTCCATTATGACAGGCCATTATCTGGCCTTCAGGCCGCTGTCTCTCCGTTTGTTACCCAGCCTCCCCCTCGGACCCCGTAACCTTCAACCAGGCAAGGAGAATGATCGAGGTGGTATTGTTATATAAACACTGGAGCCTGAGGCAATAGAGTGAGAGAAGAAAGAACGAGTGCTAACACACACACAGCCTTGTCACGCCACACAGAACTAAAACGCCATGCAACACCATGTTTCACTGACTTCTCATACTGCTGTATCGAAGAGACATTTAGCTTTTATTGATAGTCATGTTCACGCCAAAGGTATATCAGGCTTCAGCTGATTCCACTAACTCAGATGAACAGAAATACTCATCACTTCAGCTATTTAAGGGATATTAATGCATATTTTATAGGAACAAATAAAGGAACAGGCAGACCGTGTTCTGCCAAACACAACATACCATGTTATTATGTACGGACACCTGTATGTTGCATCAAACTGCTCAAATAACAGTGGAAAAAATGCGATCGGTCTGCGTGTGGAACCGTGCCTTGGAATGCTTCACTTCTGGCCTTCGTCTTAATCATTCCATTTGAATTCATAGCATAAAAGGAATGTTTGCTCTGAAGCAAGAGTAGATGTATGATGCAAAATGCCATGTATCGTGTATATAACGAAGACATGAAGGCTGTCAGGACTGGGCAGTGTAGGGGTGTGTGACGTATCATAGCACGGTCCTGATCATTAGAACGCTCATAATTCTGAGTCGTAGATGTATAGTTGATTGCAAGCGTACCAAAAAGACATCTAGTGTGGTAACTTTTGCAGGTATTCCTGTTTCAGTAGTAATAAATGGTCAAATCGTGTATGTTAGGATATTAGTAGTTTAAAAAAAATTAAATAAATTGTAATGTTTGCATTTTCCTTTTCGAATGTGATTTCTGAATTATGATTGCATCGCCTCTAACGTCTTTCATAGCCAGCTTTTAGAGCCTCTCATTTGTAATATTTGGCTCCTGACATATTTGTTCTGACTCAGATGCCAGATAATCATACTGTACATTGTCTTCTGCCGTTGCTTTATTTATGTTTTGTATTGTTGCAGGACATAATTCACTGTTTGTGTTATTGGAATTCTTTTGCTTTGCAGATATATTGCAATATACAGTATTTACAACATACAGATTATTGCCGTTTTTATATATAGGAGCATATACTGTATTTTACCCACAGAACGTGGATTATGCAAGCCTTTGTACTAAACTGTATATGTGATCTTGGTGTCGTTTAGGGAAGCTGAGATCTCAGGGTGTGTGATATCTCAGCCATCTCGGATCAATGCCTGAGGCGACCCTTTGAATCAATGAGCCTGGAGCATCTCGGGGAACCATGTCGTCTCTCTCTAGAGGCCTCAGCTAGAGATAGATATGGGGGGGTGCTGAAAGAGAGAGAGAGAGAGAGAGAGAGAGAGAGAGAGAGAGTGGGAGAGAGAGAATCTGACCTCTGTAATTACCCTGTCCTGCAGCTCTAATTCAAATGTGTTCTGACTGAGATAATTGTCTATTGGAAAGCCCAGTTGAGTCTCATGATAATCACTAGCAAAACCACGACAGTCCCACAGTGTGTGTGCGCATGTGTGTGCATTAGTGTGTGTGTGTGTGTGTGTGTGTGTGTGTGTGTGTGTGTAGCTACACTATATCCAGGACTCATGCTAAGAGTGAACAGAGACTGATGTTTGTGTTTTGGTGCTGGCTGACGAGCCTGCCATGGTCCCAGAGGGAAAAGACTGCCTAATCAGAGCTCTGATAAGATCAGAGAGAGGGGGGTTTGTAGGAGGGAGAGGTGGATAAAGAAGAAGGAAGAGGAGGGGAGAGCTATGGATGGGTATATTTATGTAGTTAATGAGGGGACAAACATGGCTGTGCTCTGTAGGGAGAGGGCAGAGCTCTAGAGCAATGGGCAAAAAAGTCACAGAGGCCAGAACTGCTGCCATGGCAGCACACTGAGTCCCAGTGCTACTCATTATATCACTTACACCCTGGGTACCTAATACCACACACACACAACAAACACACACATACAGCCTTTCTGATTAATTCATGAAAGCAGGGAGAGTGTGATTGAGTCTGTGAACAGTGGCAATATGGCACACACACACACACACACACACATTCCTATTACCTTGGCATCAACACTCACCCAGACTTCATCTATCTGGCAACAAAACACAGGGAGGGGAAAAACCAGCCCTACAGATGTGTTGTGAAACATTAATGGCCCCTACTGCAGTTCCTCATGCAGCGTTGCTGAAGGGCAGCCAAAAACCATGTGCAAGCCCACGAGTGTGTGTCTTTGTATGCGTCTGTGTGCTTTAATGTGGCTGTTTTTATTGTTGTGTAGATTAGCAGGCGTAAACAGACCACACGGCTCAGGATGTGCGTGTGTGTGTGTGTGTGTGTGTGTGTGGTTTTGCCCACGCACGTGTGCCTTTATCGAAGCTGCACAGACATGGTGTGGGTAGCCGCCACGGGGAGGTGCCCCCTGGCACAGTCAGCCAGGAAATGGGTCTGGATATGGATTGCTCCAATTGAATTAAAACCATTAGCTGCAGAATGATGGGGGTTCCTGGAGAAAATGCAGGGAATTAATTTGATTGCACGAGCATGGAGAACTGGGTCTAATGGTGAGCAGGGCGGGGGCACCGCAGACAAAAGAACAGATACTGACTGAGTGATTTGGGAAGGGAGATGAATATTGAGACAGGAGGAAAGCAAGAGAGGGGGACAAACCGAGAGAGAGAAAAAGGGGGATAGTGTGGAAAGTGGTCTGATCAAATCACAATGAACTGCCATCATGTGTAGACCTGTGTGTGTGTGTGTGTGTGTGTGTGTGTGAGTGAGAGAGAGAGAGAGAGATTCTCTGTCTTATACTCTGGGTGCATGGCAAAACACACACATTTGTCCTACAATCCTTGTGAGGACATTCCATTCACATAATTATTAATGATATGACTACGTACAAATTAACATAACACAAACCTTAACCTCAATAAAAAATGAATTGGGGGAAAAACACCCCCCTCTCCCAAACACACACACACACACACACACACACACACACACACACACAACCCACGACTCTTCAGCTTCACAATGAATCTGTTAATACTGTTTAATTTCTTTTTATCCCTCACGATTCTAACCACCTGCAGGTTTCCTCCTCCTCTTGTGTGTTTACACAGGCAGTGCCGCCCCTCCCTTCTTTCCTTTCCTCCCTCTCGTCCTCCCTCTCCCATGAGGGCAGTGTAGCTTAGCAGGATGTGTAGGATCAGGGGAGGTCAAGCAACGGCAGCTCAGCTCTGGTTTCACCTCCACATGTTAGTCCTGTTGTCAGCACTGAGGAGGGGTGTGAAAGTAACCCCAAGGACAGTGAAAATGGATCAGCCTTGTGTGTGTGTGTGTGTGTGTGTGTGTGAGTGTAGCTTGTATGCGGGGGGCCATCAGTGCCACATGGTTACAGTCCACCAGGCATGGTCAGCCATGCGGAACGTGTGTGTAGGGGACTGACAGCCTGCAACAAAAGCGGCATGACATCTGAATGCTATGTTTTCAACTGATTGTAGTGACTTATTATAATTGCTCGGCTTATCTAATATAATACACGATTGTGCACGCTTGGGCTGATCCCAACAGTCCAACCACTGCGTTATTCCTCCCTTCATATTTTCTGTGAATAATGTGCACAAGGATGGCAGTGTGTAAATGATGTGACAAGCCAGGATAGCTTCTTTTTTTTCTTTCTTTCTTTTTTTTCCCACCCATTTTTCTTTTTCTGAAGCTGTAGGCTTTACTTACCACACAGCTTTGTAATGTGATTAGGTCGGAACACGCTTTGCGCATGATTACCATAAGGGTGAAAAATTGAACGATAAACAAATGGATAGAATTATTCATCTAATGTGATGCAAGCACTGCTAATTGACAGGGATTTTAATGATATGATTTTCTCTTCACGGTCCAATTAGTATACTGTGAGGATTTGTGTGTGTGTGTGTGTGTGTGTGTGTATGGTGAAACAGATGACAGGCTTTCAGTCATTGTGGTAATCTTCAGGAAAAACATGAAAGAGGAACTCATGAACTCATGCGGAAGCTCCAGCACAAAACGAGCTGGAACTCCTTGTATAGTGTAGCCTTAGCTACACTTAGATAGCCTTAGTTTAGGAATGAAGGTATGATCGTTGCTTTCGCTGTTAAGAGAAAAGAATTTGGGGAAAGTGATATATAAAAAGTGTATATGGGAAACACATAAAAAGTGCCGATCAGTCTTTAAATCCGAAATCATAGAGCTATTTTTCCTCTCAGGATTGATAATAAAATATACATAAAATAAAAATATATATTTCAAATATATTAATAACAAGAACCCCCCATATTTTTATTCTGGTATACTATAATAAGTAAATGTGCATAAATGTCACAGAAGCATTTACTCTGAGTTATTGTCATTACTGTCATCCTGAGCTGCGGTGTGGCATGTTAGAACTGTGTGAATGTGTCATATTTCTAGATAGCTAAGACTCGAATGACATTATTATTATCTGTAAAGAGAAGACCGTCTCTCTCTCTCTCTTCTCTCTCTCTCTCTCTCTCAAACAACACACACTGGGAATGAGAGCTATGTATGATTTTCACACCGACGCCAAAGAGTATCTCTATCATTCTCACACTTATGTACAGATATAAAATATGGGTTCAGGCATGACTGCTGCATGAATTCATCTCGCCAACTTTCTTTGGAGTTCATGTGCTGTGATCATTGGCTATGAGAAGCTTTTGGGCTTGGCTGTCTCGCTGTCAGAGGAGTGATTTGCCACGAGATTAGCTGCAGATAGGCATCGACTCTGTGCCGTTAAAGAAGAGCTCCTCCCTACTTATACCATCATAATCTGCTGGTGTTATCCAGATTATTGGCCTCTGTAACACCAGCAGATTAGGATGGTAGGATGGCGTTGTACTGAGATAAGAGATTACACATGAGGTACATGCCTTGAATTGGTAAGAGAAATGTGTGCTTGCATGTATGTGTGTATATTACATACATGGTTAGTATTATCTTCTGTTTGGAGCCGACATCTTATTCTCTGTCAGATATAGTCTTATCTCCCTCTACATAGCCAGGTGGGGCGGTGGCGGCGGGCGCGGTGGCTCAGGTGGTAGAGCGGGTTGTCCACTAATCGTAGGGTTGGCGGTTCGATTCCTGGCCCACGTGACTCCACATGCCAAAGTGCTTTTGGGGAAGACCCTGAACCCAAAGTTGCTCCTGATGGCAAGTTAGCACCTTGCATGGCAGCTCTGTTACCATTCGTGTGTGAATGAGACAGTGTAAAGCACTTTGGATAAAAGCTCTATATAAGTGCGCCATTTACCATTTTGAAGATGTCCTGGTAATTTTGAATCCATTCACCTGATGATTTCTATTCAAAAGCATGTTTAAGCATATTACAAAATGAATTTATCATATATCCTCATATACCATTTATCTACAGTATACCTCTACATTTGTGGAGATATAAGTATTTGTATATGTGTCATAGCCAATTGGTGTCACTCACCTTCTTATTGTCCCCCCCATCCCACACACACACACACACACACACACACACACACACACACACACACCCACAGACATGAGCTAGCATTTAAAAGTAGAAACTGACAAAAGTGAGGTTATGATTTGATATGAAATACTTCTACTCAGAGAAGAGTAGCTATGTTCAGTGTAATATTGTTCCATACAAGGACAGCTTGTGTGTATATATATATTTTTTTAATAAAACACAAGTTAGAATATTATGCCTCTTGTGCATTAATAAAAGTAGGTTATAATATGTTGTAAGATTCTCCCCCACCCCCCACCTCGTTCCCCAGGCCTTAGCAGCAAATCCCTTTAATATAAAGCATTCATATTTCTCATATCATTGTTATATTGCGACATCTTAGGTGTTTGAATAAAATCCATCTCAGGATTATAACAGCATTAAGATGGCTTGTGTGAGCTGGTATCAGGGAACGTGTGCACTGGTGGCAGGTCAAGATGGTGCAGGAGTGTGTGAGAGTGTGTGTGGAGTCACACAGGGAGACAGATGGCCCTGACGCTCAAAGGGAAAGGTCACGGAGGCTACAGTGGCTCTGCTGCCTCTGCACATTCATTAGTAGGGCAGGAAAGCTGCAGGAACCTCTAGTGCACAAATTTATCAGCACCGCAATTACTTCTATAGCGTTTTTAATCTATCACACACAGCACGCTACTGATATATTAAGGTTATTACTGAGGACATGTCCAGAATGTGTCTTATATCAGGGCATGCTTTCTCATCAATTCTGTTCAGAATCATTTAGGAGTTATGGGTGAATTGATTTTTGTTTTTGTTTTGTTTTAGATCAAACATTTTCTGCAAATGCCTCCTGCTTATTTCATTACAGTGACCCACGAATATAAAGTTTACCCTTGTCCAAACAATATTTAGCAACTACTTTTTGTGGTTTTGTGATTGTGATAACAAGGAGGAATTATGACGAACACACAGTTCTGTATTAAGCATGAGGAAATCTTTCAGAGAAATATTAGAATGAATGTAATATCACAGCTCTGTCCGTCACTCCGCTCTGTTCTCTGCGTGCAGGCTCTGGCAGGTGAGAATTGGGTGAGTGGGTTATAGGAATTCATTACAGACAAATGATTACAAATCTCTCTTCGATGAGCTTTTTTAATCAGAGGTGGCAGATGAGGGTGTTAATTCGTTCTGTGTCAAGGGGGAGAGAGAGACAGGAGGGTTAAAGAGAGGGAGAGAATGAGAAACTGAGAATGGAGACTCAGTTCTCAGGGGTTCTTCAGCGGTAATTTAAGCACCATGTGCTCAGAGAGAGAGAGAGAGAGAGAGAGAGAGAGAGAGAGAGAGAGAGAGAGAGAGAGAGAGAGAGAAACGTGCACAGCCAATCGCTATGAAGTAGACCACATAAAGAAGAGATTTTATACGGCTGATTAGGATTGTTGTTTTTTTTTGCTTCAATGGAAGTAAACTAATTAGTTTTGCATTTGGACAACAACTCGATTTAAACTCAAAGTTGGAAGACCACCAGAAGATTCGAGCAGATGGTATTTGGTTCGCTGCAGCAGTGCTCCACTTCAAACAATACATCTAATGTTTCGATTGTCACAACGCCAGATTGGATTGTTTAGAGGACAAATGGTGACAGAGTGTGTCATTATTCGCAAAGCTCAAGTTTGTTTTAAGTGACAAATTTTTCATGTTTTGCTGTTACATCATCGGCGTGCAAAGTGTAAAGAAGGCCTGATGTATAAAAACACCACTAATATCCTGGTTTGTAATTACAACACGTAATATCATATAATAACATATATATATATATATATATATATATATATACAGTACATAATAATAGTAAGATACTACAGGATATTGATTTAAAAAGCATAAAAGGTCACTGATATCAGTCAGATGGTTGTTTCATTCCGCATTTTCATTTGCAACTAAAAATGAAAATAAGTGTATTTATACCACTTTAAATGCCTGCGTAGTGTAGTATTGGAATGAAGTTCAGTAAATTCCACCCCTGCATATTATTATGGCCTGTGCATTCTCCTAACTCTCTCGAGGGCTGGCACCCACTACAAAGTGCAAAGTCTGGCACTGGAAAGAGAGACTGGAGGAGAGATTACCACACATGCTGTTTATGTTGCTTCTATGGGACATTCATGGTGGATTAGACCCGACGCAAGCTGCTGCTGCCACCGGTGTCCCACAGCATGGCTCTTCTAAAGCCCCGCTGGAGCCCTTGAGCTATCCGGCTTGGCGAGGCTCTTTATCCGGCATTATCTGGTCCGCATGCACGGCTCTATGTTTTAGCCCCACATTTTAGCAGGTTAACCAGATTGGCTTTGGTGTGCTGCTTGCTTGACGCCAGAGACAGAGAGGATCATGGAATTAGGCAGTAAATTCTGGGAGTAGTTATAGAGCATTATGTTTGGGTAATGTATCTTTTTCTAATATTCTGTGTGAATCATCACAGATGGAAATAGAGATGAATAAATGGAAATGAACGTGACCTCAAAAGTGTCTAAGACCAGTGTTCATTTTGCTCTTTACTCCAGGCAACTGGGTACGGTGTGCACCTGCAGGCGTGTAACAGTGTATTGCTAACAGGGAATGAGCAGGAATGGCATCGTATTATACTTTAGCAAAACCTTCTGATTCCTTATTGCAGTTTATACACATATCATTCATATAGAATAATATGAAAGATATAATACACAAGCACATGCTGAATGTATGCTGAATGGCCCACGGTGAATTAGTGGTTAGCACGTTCACCCCACACCTCCTGGGTTGGGGGTTCGATTGTCACCGGGGCCATGTGTGTGCGGAGTTTGCATGTTCTCCCCGTGCTGCGGGGGTTTCCTCCTGGTACTCCGGTTTCCTCCCCCAGTCCAAAGACATGCATGGTAGGTTGATTGGCATGTCCAAAGTGTCCGAAGTGTATGAATGGGTGTGTGAGTGTGCATGTGAGTGTGCCCTGCGATGGATTGGCACCCTGTCCAGGGTGTACCCCGCCCTGTGCCCGATGCTCCCTAGAATATGCTCCAGGTGACCCTGAAAAGGATAAAGTTGTCTATAAGATGGATGGATGTGTATGCTGTAGGAATATAGGAAAGTCATTAACAATGGGGTGCTGTGATCCATGTTGCATTGTGCCATTAGCACCCCAAAGTTGTTTGTTTTCTAATATCCACACAGCCTGTGGTGTTTAATTCCTCTTACACAACAGCAATTTGCCAACAATGACAATGTTGAAATTATAATTGAATGACACGTCATATGCTTACAAAGTGCTGACACTGGAGACTCCTTCCATAAATGTTAAGTAAACATCGCATTAAAGAAAACGTCACCATATCAACGATTATGCATTTTGTGTTATAGCAACATATTCATCCGTTTTTTTTTTTATCATACGGTGCACCATACATGTCCATGTGAATGAGTTACTATAGAAATCATTATTCAAATAAGCACATTACTATAAACCTGTGATATAAAGCCAGGAGTAATGTCTAAAATGCAACATAAATCTTTTTTTAAAGAAGAAGAAGAAGAAGAGAGAGAAGAAAAATAGATTCAGCTATAATAGACTGGCTCATGAATTTCCATCTGAGCCATTACAGCTGGATCCTTATCTCTTTTTTTTCCAGAGGAAGTGAAACTATAAACAGCATTATACTGAGGTTAAAATGGGTCTCTTGATACTAATGAGACTGTTTAGCACAGAGAGAGCGAGAGAGCGTGAGTGAGAGAGAGAGAGAGAGAGAGAGAGAGAGAGAGCATGTACTGAAAAGTATCTTAGTGATAAGCTTGCTAAATTCATTGTATTGTAGCAGGGATTTGGCTTCTCTCTGGAAGCCTTGGATGATGCACAGCTCCTGTCCAGCTGCCTCTCATTCTGACAGATGCAAGCAGATTTTTTTTTTCTTCCCGAAACCGAAGCCGAGGTCAGAAGACTCCCAGTGCACCATTTTGCTGTCATTCAAAGGCTAGGGTAACCCTGTGAGGGCACGGAGGAATTGAATACACATACCATTCCTGCCGCCGCCCCATAACATCTCGTTTTCATTTTCCAGCACCCCACTCAGCCTTAAACGCTGGCCCAGATCCAAGCTCCAAGTGTGTTTATGCAAATCATCATAGCATGTCAGAGTGTGGGCTACAGCCTGACAAATAGCGCAGGACTTCCAAAACAGACACATGGTTCACTTTGACTAAATGGGCCCAACTTTCCAATGAGATGGCTCAACTTTCCAAGCATCGGCTATATTTGCATCAGCCGTAGCAGCCTAAGGGCTGGTTTTTATGGACTGAAACATTAGCTAAGGGATCCTGGGACTGAATTATCAAAGTGTTAAGACAAGGTCAAATGATTCCCATCAACACCTGTTCAGCTCTCAAATCATGCAGATATCTTGAAGTTGTTAATAGTTGCACATACCTTTATTAATATTAATAATGCTTGACTACACATGATACATTTTCAAATGGTGTTGCAGTCATTGCCAGTTGATATGCTAGCTTTAAGTAGACTGCTATGCGTTTGTTGGACGAGATGACAGAAATCTAAGCAAAAATGCCTTAAGTATATTTTTTTTTTTTGTAAACAACCCAGTCCTGTATGACCAGCCCTTATCCCCTGGGGCAATAACCTGCCACAGGTCCCAGAGGTGTCCTGCAGGGTGACAGGAAGACGAGGGTGTGGATGCAGACAAACAAGATGCCTTGGTGCTCCTTCCCTCCTTTCCTTTCTCACAGCAAGGCTCTGTTGTCACCTTCTCCTTCATCTTCCCTCCCTTCTTTTCTCACCCTCTCTCTCTCCCTTTCTTTATCTCTGTGTGTGTGTGTGTGTGTGTGTGTGATAGCAGAGGGGCCCAAGAGGCCGAGGTCAGCACTGGCTGTCAGCAGGAAGATCGTGTGTCTGCTCTGTTTGCCTACTCGGCTCTGACATGGCCTCGGACTGCCAGCTTCACGATTATCACCAGTGTCACTGTAAAAGGAGCCTGTCTCTGTGACCAACACACACACACACACACACACACACACACACACACACACTTTACAGAACTCTGTGTAAACTCCTCAGTAACCAGAACTCTTACAGAGCCATTTAGTGCAAAGTTCTAGACAAAATAACAATACGGTATTATTTCCTACAATGCAAATTAAATGACATAGTATTATTAAAGTGCATTAATAATGCCACTATAAAAAAGTGACATAAATTTGTTTTATTAAGTTTACAATTACAATACTATTGGAAAAATCTGATCAATTCATCAATTATCTACTCTAACCTAAGTGATCGACTGTACTGGAGGATCTACTCTATTGACAACCGTAGTATCAAGTAAGTGTTCAAACAAAAGTCCCCTTGCGTTTATTCAGTAGTGTAGCTGTGAGACCCCCCCCCCACACACACACACACACACACACACACACCCTCCCCCAACACCCCTGTCTCCTGTATCCCCTCTGCAGTGTTGGTGTGTTTTAAGTGCCTCTGAGAGTGTAAAACTAGCCACAGCTCTCACAGGGTCGGCCGGCTGGGGGTGTATGCTATCATGTTGAATTAAAGCTATGTCAACACATTCGGCAAGACAGGGTCACATTTCACATTCCCTTCTTGCCTGTAGTTACATGGGCAGACAAACAAAACCTCCTATTGTATGTACATGATACACACACACGCAATAAATTGTACGGGGAAAAAAAAAAGAAAAGAAAACAACGGTTAAATACATGTGCAGTTGTGAATGAAATATAAATGTATAAATGTTAGCTTTATAAAATGCCTCTTGTTGTCATCTGTCAGGTCGTGTTTAGCTTGCAATCTTAGTGTAGATAGTAAGTAGAATTGAACGACATATCTTATGGCTGACATCAAACGAGAAAGGAAGACATTTTTTGTCCCACGGCATTAGCATCAAAGAGAATTACCGAGGCTCTCAGGGGACTCTCCCTGACTGCCGCTCTGTGCGGAGGCTTTTTGTACTACTGATCTGTTATGACATCATGTTGTGATTCTGATGGGGGGGTGGGGGGTGGGGGTGAGCCTGCTGCATTTGGGCCATGGAGGTGAGATTAGTGGCCCAACTAGCTCCCTCCCTTCTCTTCTTGCTCTTCTCTTCTCTGCCTGTGTGTGTGTGTGTGTGTGTGTGTGTGTTCACCAGTGTTTGGCCACTTATTAGGTGTGACAGCATCCACATCCATCCCGTCCCTAAGGGATTTTGCCACACGCGTTCATGAAATTAAACATACATGTACAACGAAGGGAGCAACGAGGGTGTTAATTTAGTTCTCGTGTTGTGCTTTGTTTGTTGGCTTTGCTCTCTGTGGTTTGTTAGTGAGCTGTGTGTGTGGGGGTAAGAGAGTTTTTTTTTTTTTTGCCCTGGAGATTGTAGCTTGAAGGTGACATCTGTCTGACAGTGTGTCAGTGCACTATAAATACCCCAGTGTGTGTGTGTGTGTGTGTGTGTGTTGTGTGTGTGTGTGTGTGTGCGTGTGCACGCATGAGTATGTGTGTGTGCGTGTGCAGGAAGCAGCTGAGCAGAAGTGTTGTGCTCGACTGCGTATCTCCAACCCGTTCTGTCACCTCTGTAGAGCTCTTAATTATTCTGCTATGTGCTATGTTGCACACCCACCCATACTTTTCTGCATCACACACAGGAGTAAACATGCACACGAACAACGATGTCAAGATTAGTATTCATTTACGTTGCAGAAGCTTCTATCCAAAGTGAATTACAATTAAGACAGCACAGAATGCAAGCATATAGCTGCACGGTGGTTAAGGTTCTTGATCAAGGGTCCCGCAGTAGCACTCTGGGAATTGGACTCAGAATGTTTTGGGATCTAGTTTTTGATAGGTATTACTGGTAGCTCCAAAAAGCAACAGAGCAAGAGGTTCTATTCTTGTTCACTACTTTCCAGCAACATCCAATGTCATATTCATGAGAAACCTAGTGAAGACAGTTAACACTGGACTCAAAGGTCCAGAATGCAATGCAGCTATTCGACGCTATTGTTGCAACTTGTAAATCCCTGCCTCCATCCAGTAAAAGCCGCAGAAAACACCCCCACTAGTCAACTTGGGGCAGTCTTCTCAACTAACAGTTCCTTCACCATTTACAGAGTGAAGTCAAATCAACAATGACCATACTAATTGCTGTTTTGAGAACGTAATCATCATCATTAGAGTTATCACTCATATAATTAACATGACCTGGTTAGATTGTGACTGGTGCTACTGTTGCACTGGTGCACTATGGTCTGCTGTTCTTGCTGTACATTTACATTTATGGCATTTGGCGGATGCCCTTATCCAGTGCAACTTACATTTCTCTCACTTATACAAGTACGCAGTTGATCAAGGGCCCAGTAGTGGCAGTTTGGCAGTGCTGGGATTTGAACTCATGACCTTTTGATCATTCGTCCAATGTCTTGAGTTGAGCTGTTCTGAGCTGTATTCAATTTCAGGCCAAAACATTACGTTAATGTTTGCAGATCACTACATTAGAATAGTACCAATAGCCGCTCAGGCCTGTAACTGTCCATATGCGACTAAGTAGCTTTGTATGAGCTTTATGTGCTCAAGACATACTTTCGTTGGAAGTATGAATGTTATTTTTTCCACTTTGCATGCCAAATTTTCCAAGATGGGAAATGACGCCATTACAACTTGCAAATTACCACTTACAAGGCACTATGAACGCAATATTAGTTATGGAAGAGACTCAACTCGGCAACTCAAAGTGGTGTTGACAACAGTATTAGCATTGAATAGATTGTACAGATGAGGGAGTGAGAGAGTGACGGACTAAAGTACTGGTGCATCGTCTCTTTAGGTAGAGACTTAAGGTACAACAAGAGCTAAATCTGATTAGTGTCACTATGAGCAGGTAGTCGAATGGTATTGTGAGTAATGTTGAAAACAGACCAGCATGTCAATGAAGGAACTTGAAAATAAAAAAGTCAATCCAGACGTGTATTAAATATAAATAATGCTGGATGCTATTGAAGATCACATGTTAATGATAAAGATTCATTTGCAAGTGTAATACAGTATGTATGTCCATCCATTCATCCCTTTTCTGTACCGCTTATCCTACACAGGGTCATGGGGAGCCTGGAGCCTATCCAATGGGACTTGGGGCACAAGGTTTGAACAATCACGCACACACTCACACACCCATTCACACACTACGGACAATTTAGAGATGCCAATCAGCCTCTCTAGGGGAGGAATCCGGAGTACCCAGAGGTAACCCCAGAAACACGGTGAGAAGGAAAAAGGTGGGAATAGAACCCCCAACCCTCGAGGTGCAAGGCACTTAGTTATTTTCCACTAAGTTATACTAAATCATCCATCCATCCATCCATCCTCAACCGCTTATTCCTTCGTCAGGGTCACGAGGAACCTGGAGCCTATCCCAGGAAGCATCAGGCACAAGGCAGGTGATACCCTGGACAGGGTGCCAGTCCATCACAGGGCACAATCACTTACTCTTCGGACTGGGGGAGGTAACCGGAGTACCCGGAGGAAACCCCCGCAGCACGCGGACAACATGCAAACTCTGCACACACAGAGCCCCGGGAATCAAACCCCGGACCCTTAAGGTGTGAGGCAAACGTGCTAACCACTACGTGCGCCCCTCTGTAGAACTAATTCTCTAAAATATACATACACTGCCCTCCGCTAATATTGGCACCCTTGGTAAATATTAGCAAAGAAGGCTGTGAAAATTTGTCTTTATTGTCTAAATGTTTGATCTTTTGTTCAAACGTTTCACAAAAATACTCTGCTCTCATGGATATCAAACAATTGCAAACACAACACAGATTTAAACAAAAAAAAACATATTTGTTAAATATAGGTGTGCAACAATTATTGGTACCCTTTTAGCCAATACTATGTGCTATTAAATTCAATAAAAATTTTCAATTCAATTTGATTTGTATTGCGCTTTTTTACAATAGACATTGTCTCAAAGCAGCTTTACAGAAATATCAACACGGTATACAGATATTAAAGGTGTGAATTTATCCCGACTGAGCGAGCCACTGAGCGGTGACGGTGGCAAGGAAAAACTCCCTAAGATGTTTTAAGAGGAAGAAACCTTGTGAGGAACCCGACTCAGAAGGGAACCCATCCTCATCTGGGTAACAACAGATAGTGTGAAAAAGTTCATTATGGATTTATATGAAGTCTGTTTGGCCTTAGAAGCAGCCGTAGTCCCAGCAGTCTGGAATTGGAGTAGATGAGAGGTCCATCCAGAGGCAGGACATCCGAAATGGATCAGGCTGGTCCGGAGAGCAGAAAAGATCAGGATCTCTAGTATCTCCATAAAATTGTGTGTGGCTCGGCAGAAGGAGAGAGGGAGAGAAGAGTCTGTTAGGAATGTGCTAAGCATAATAGAAAGTCTAGTCAGGGTAGGCTTGAGTAAACAAATATGTTTTAAGCCTAGACTTAAACACTGGGACTGTGTCTAAGTCCTGAACACTAATAGGAAGACTGTTCCATAACAGTGGGGCTCTATAATAGAAAGACCTTCCCCCTGCTGTAGCCTTCACTATCCGAGGTACCGTCAGATAGCCTGCATCTTTTGATCTAAGTAGGCGTGGCGGATCATAGAAGACCAAAAGGTCGCTTGGATACTGTGGCGAGACCGTTTAGTGCTTTATAGCTTAATAAAAGTATTTTATAATCAATGCGAGATTTCACTGGAAGCCAATGCAGTGTTGATAAGATCGGGGTGATCGGGGATATCGTCTGGTTCTAGTTAGGACTCTAGCAGCTGCATTCTGTACTAACTGGAGTTTATTTATATTCCTACTGGAACATCCAGACAGTAAGGCATTACAGAGGTGACGAATGCATGAACCAGTATTTCTGCATCATGTAGTGACAATATATTTCTTATCTTAGAAATATTTCTGAGATGAAAGAAGGCTATCCTAGTAATATTATCTACATGAGCATCAAACGATAGACTGGAGTCAATAATCACTCCGAGGTCTTTTACTGCTACACATGATGAAACAGAAAGTCCATCCAGAGTAACCATGTGATCAGAAAGATTATCTCTCTTTGCCAAGATAACAGCTCTGAATCTTCTCTTATAATGCCTGCTTAGATTGGAGAATACATGGCAAGGGATCTGAGACCATTCCTCCATACAGAATCTCTCCAAATCCTTCAAATTTCGAGGTGGACTCTCCTCTTCAGTTCACCCCACAGGTTTTATATAGGTTTCAAGTCAGGGGACTGGGATGGCTATGACAGGACCTGGATTTTGTGGTCAGTAAAATATTTTTGTGTTTTTTTTTTAATGTATGTTTTGGATCATTGTCCTGCTGGTAGATCAGTGGCTCGATCGGTCAGGTTTTCATTTAATATCTGTTGATATTTGATGGGATCTATGATGTCATGTATCCTAACATAATGTCCAGGTCCTCTGTCAGATAAACAGTCCCAAAACATTAAAGAGCCACCACCATATTTAACAGTGGGCGTTAGGTACTTTTCCATATGGCTACCTCCCTGTGTGCTCCAAACCCACCTCTGGTGTTTATTACCAAAAAGCTCTATTTTAGCTCCCATTTGAAGTTTCTGTAGTGTCTGGCAAACTGAAGATGCTCGAGTTTGTTTCTGGATTTTTCCTTGAAACCGTTCCAAACATCTTGTGGTGATATAGGTGACTTCCAATTGTAATTTTGGAGAATTTCTGACCCAAGACGCAACTAACGTCTGCAATTCTGTGAGTCTTGGAGATTTTTGGGGCACTCGAACCATCCTCTTCACAGTGCATTGAGACAATATAGACATACCTCCAATTCCAGGTTGATTCATAACATTTCCAGTTGACTGGAACTTCTTCATTATTGCCCTGATGGTGAAATGGGCATTTTCAATGCTTGTGCTAATTTCTTATAGCCACTTACTTTATGAACCATTTGCTATATTACTTGGTCTAATCCAATGTTATGAATGACTATGTGTTACCTAATATTCATACCCCTGTAAAACAGGAAGTCATGGTTGAACAATTTCCTGTTCCTAGTCACCCAGGTGTACTAAAAAATGTAAAATATCAATGGGAGTATACTTCAAATAGCGTCAAATGGGTTCATGAAGAATAGTAACGTGAGAGCATTGTACAGCTCATCTGTTAGCGAACACTTTTTATGGTTTGAGGTTAAGATGTGGTCTCCCAAGTGTTGCAGCTTTAAAAGAGGGTGTGCATTATGTGAAGCCAACAAAGCAGATGTGTTTAATTTCATCCTAAATGGGTAGGTTTGTATGTGTTTGTGTCAGTGTGTGCTGTGGTGTTAGTGGGAGAACTGAATAACATCTGACTCTCGACACAGAGACAAACTACAGGTCTATATAAAGTCCATCACAATGCATTAGACCCATAGAAGAATTAAATTTGTGGTTGACATACGTTCTGTGGTGATTTTTCTTAAGAAGCGTGCATGCTCGCTCACACACACACACACACACACACACACACACACACACACACATGTGCACAAACTCCAGTAGTCAAGACAGAGTTAGGTTCCCACACCTCTAACCTCCACACTAGGAGCCAGTGTTGGCGTTACTTCAATTTGCTTTAAAAAAAAAAAAAAAAAAAAAAAACCCTCCCCTCTTCATGTCAACATTTGACTTGGACGCCATTCTCTAACCACCTCAGGCCTGCTGTGGTTTTTGGCAAAAATGAACAACCCTTGGCATATTTAGCACATGAGAGGTTTGTCTTGGCCACCTCTTTCAGTCTTGTGTTTACAAATGTTCTCTCTGTCTCATTGAGAGGAAGATCAATGTTGCTGTTTCAGCCTGGCATCAGGGGGAGAAAAGGTAAATTTACCATACATTTCCAGGTATGTATGCGTAAACAAAAGGCACGTATGCATCATCTATGTCAAAGATTCCCAGAAATCAGGGCATTATGTAGGAATTCTTGAGTAATTCCAAAAAATGTGCTTTCTAGATTCATTTGATGGCTTTTCTACCTTAAAATCTTTTATGATGTATTGATTCACACACAAATGGATTAATAGCGAGGGATAAAAGAACATAGAGAAAAGAATCAATTGATTAATTCATCTTCAGTAAGCATTTTATCAGGGTCAGGATCTAGAACACATTGTGGGAAAACCAAAAAATAATAATAATAGTAATAATAATATGACAAATAATGAACGATACTTTTGCATTCAAATAGTTACACTGCTGCAAAACAAAATAATTCTACTTGGCATGCTGTTCCTAGAGAAGACAGAGTAGATACATCATGTTCTTAAAAAATACTATGTTCTCATATACAATAAAGAGCAAATTCATAGTCATGTGCAAAGAAATGCTGTAGAGTAAAGACGACTTCAAAAATAATGAAATTAAATGTTTCTACTTTTTTTTTAAACAATACTATAAAGAGCAGTAAACAGTAATAAATGAAAAAAGTCAATATTTGGTGTGATGACCCTTTGCTTTAAAAAAAAAAAATAGTAGTCTCGGTTACTACTAATTAGTGCAGTTTTATAAGAGCTGTAAGTTTTTACTGAGCATCTTGCAGAACCAGCCACAGTTCTTCTGGAGACTATGATTATTGCACGTTTCTTATTTGTGCAGCAAAACCTACTAACCTTCATTGTGTTTTTTTCTGAAAAACCTTCATTGTTTTTTTCTTTATTGACATTTTTCACAATGTTTAATGTTTGTGCTGGACAACTAAAGATTGGAAATTTAAAATGCTTTTGTACTGACTCGATAATGTAAAAGGCATTAAATAAAAATCTATTTTAAAAATAATAGGGTGCCTAAGACTTTTGTACAGTACTGGACATATCCATGACCGTCAGCTCCCATTCCCTGAAATCATTACAGATGTCATACTACACTTTGCTTCTTAATCTGTGAATGCAAGGTTGCCTTGTTGTGTCTGGTACGTCATCATGTCCCTAAACAGTCAGAGCCATGGATGATGAACGTCTCATATCACACCAATAAAGGAAAGTCTGTCTCACCAAAGAAAAATAACGTGCAGGTCCTAAACCTTAAAATAGAGTTTCTACATATAGTCATTATGGGCATAAAAGTATTCATTTTTCATCAAAAATAATAATCACTTGTAATCTTATCAGCAAATAACCAACCAGACAAACCAGGACCCCATTTACAATTCCTTAAGTTCACATGATGGCCACATCTGTATCAACAGATGTTCACTCTATCCAAAGTATTTATCTGAGTTAATGCCAATAGGTGATTGAATACACTAAACTGTAAAGTAAATCTTTCAAACACTTTTATTTTTGGTCAGGTATTTGGATTTTAAGTTTTAGTTTTCAGCTAAAATAATTACTTACAAAAAAAAAATGTAAGAAAACCTTAAAACGGCACTACAGTGAATTTCCATAAGCTGCATGTTTAATAATACCCATATAGGGTTATATTACGAACATGGTACAGCATCTAATAGCACTGTATTGCATCACCAAACAAAACACAACAGGATTTTATTGGGAAATAAAAGATGTAAAGTGCTTTCGCTCAAATTTTAATTCATGTCACAGAATGAAAGATTGAAGATGGTCCAAATATATTTTTGTACGTATATATATCTTGTTGAATCGTTTAATAATACAAACACCTCAAGTCCTGCTCATAGCGATATTCTAAATGGTCTGCTTGGACTTCAAATTCTGCACTCTGCACAAATATTTCTGGCTCTTGTGAAATATTTCTGAGCTCCCTTTCTTCAGACAAAAGAGTCCAGGCCTTGTGTTCTGTGAGCGACTATGCAATCAAATGAAAAAAAAAAAGAGTCTGTGCTAGTGTTAGAACACATCATAGTCATCCTCCCACTTCCTTGAATTGCCAGGCTGCCTCTCGGCACGGCTGTGACATTTCTCATGGCCATCAAAGCAGAGTGCCAGAGAAGGCTACAAGTCAGAAAAAAAAAGAAAAAAACCAGAACAGGACAATTTCCCATCCAATCCCATTCGTATTCTTCAGATTTATCACTTTCCAACCTTGACGAGTCATGTTTGAATCGCTCAAATGGCAGACAGCCATTGAGCAGTCAAATGCTTTTCGTGTTTTCTCAACCCCTCTCAGGTCCTTTGATACTTCTGAGTAAGTCAATATCTTTTATGTTAGTAAATTAGATTCGAAGGTCACAGCGCTTCATGTCGCTGTCAAAAGAAATTATGTGGAATGCTGTGAACCTTTTCTTTTCATCATTCATTCTCTACCCTATTTTTTCTCTGTCACCTTGCCCTCTCTAGACTCGTGGTACATGCCTCGGGTAGGTTAGTGTATAAACACATGATGAATGTAATGCCTTTGTGAATGCAGATGTTGTGAATCAGACTTAGCTCATACAGACAGGTATAATAGCCGACCTGCTTTTCTATATACATCGTATATCTGACGAAAGTTTAGAGTCTCATGGTCTCTGAATGTTTTGCCCATTTCATTTCAGTAGAAGATTCGAAATATTTCAATTATTTCCCCAGCTTCTCTCCATTTTAAACAGTGACTGATAACTACCTTTTTGCCGTAATGTCTGGACTCTTCAAATCCAGTCAATAAGATTACTTGACCCATTTTAGTATTATGAACATCGACATTTAGAAACAGTTGACAGAAGCAGGAAAGCCTCTACAGCTTGTCCTAGACTTGCAGTGAAATACAGACATTTTCATATGAAATATATTCATTAATTCAGGTAGCAGTTACCATTGTGTGTCAACTAAATGGGACTGCCAGCTAAATTGATTTGGACTTTACTTTCAGACACTGGTTACAAATATGTTTGTGTAGAAATATTCTTAGGTACTCTGAGAAATGGTCTTATTATGAAAAGAAAATAAATATAAGATTAACCTATTTCCAAATATCTATTTATTACAAGCATGGCATTATATTCTTCTATTCTCTTCTTAAGAAATAAAGACGTAAATGCGTGAAATAAGCAAAACTATATTATCTTATATTTGTTTTATTGTCATTGCATAATACTTTGCATAATATATTAGATACTTTGATTGTATTTATGATATTTTCCTTTGAAATGTACCTTATATTTGCTGTAGATTTTGCCCTTGCAGCTGCATTAGAAAAAAATCTGACATAATATAACTAATCGAGTAAGCTTAGGATTTAGTTTTAATGTGCATAAACAATATGCATGACTCCGAAATTTATCCTTGGGGGAATTGTGAAGAATGTGTATTTCACTGTCAACATTCTATTCAGACAAAAAACTGGTGTACTCTGTTTCTGTGTGTGTGTGTGTGTGTGTGTGTGTGTGTGTGTGTGTGTGTGTGCGCGCGTGCGCGTGCGTGTTGTCTTTGTCACACAAAGACTAAGACCCAGTCAAACTGATTAGACGCAGCAGACCCTTGGAAAACCTGTTCTGTTTACAGAGGCAGTCATTGATTTACTTTAGCGGAGCCAATTCGCTTGTAAAAGCCATTTTATTAGCCTCTTCTGTGTTGGAGCAGGAACTTCACTTTGTAATTTTACAGGGAATAAAGTGTGGAGTAGAGAAATAAGACACAACCACACTTCATAACACGCTCATTTGCATGCCAGGAATGACCTAGCACACCATACGGATTATAAAATATACGCCTCAGCAGAAGAACGGATTACATATTCGCTTGGTGTTTGAATATTGGAGTGGAGATGCAGCCATCGAGCTAAGTGTTTGTTAAAATCCAGGCCATCATTGTTTATAATGGTGGAAGGTTTAAACCAACCATGACCAGCAGCTGTCTCACTGAAAGCTCAAAAGAGGAAAATATGAGTGTCATGATTTTTGTCAGCTTTGACACCTGACCAATAGACCACAAAGTGTGTGTGTGTGTGTGTGTGTGTGTGTGTGGTGTGTGTATGAGACAGAGAGAGAGAGAGAGAGAAGGAGAATAAACGAAGAGAGTGAGCTATAGTGACAACACTGGATAGATTACCTAATATGGACTGAGCGCGTGATTAGACTCCAGGGTCGCTGGCTAAGTCACTCAGAGTTCAGTGTCTGGCCTTTTAATTATTCATCAAGGTATTGCTTGGGATGTAACCTCATTTGGAGCAGGCTTTGGGGCCAGGCCATGTGTTGTTAACACTGCGCTATGATCAGATTAACCACAGGGAGGACTGCCAAGGGGAAGCCACACTGTGATGCCTGGCGCAGGGCTGGGAGCCACTGACTGGATTGCATTTAGCACGGCTACAACTGGCCTTCTGACGCCCATTTCATGCTGCGTTGGCCTGGGTAGAGCGGGCCTGGTTAACGCTTGTCACATTTCAGCTCCTGTCAACAGCCAGAGCTGAGCATGGAGATTCAGAAGAGACACCGAGAGGAATAAAAGGACATGTGGCTGAGGAGCTTTGGAAGGAGTAAGTGTGCCAGCTGAGCTCATTAATGTGTTTAAGAAAAGAGAGAGAGAGAGAGAGAGAGAGAGAGAGAGAATGGATACTCTTGCTGGTCTCTCTCTGTGCTACACATGCACACACCAGCAGTGTGCATGTTGGAACCACTATCACACACTCATACCCCCGACACAACAGGTGAGTTTGCAGTGGACCATATCTAGGATCAGCACTGAACAGAATTTCTTCTCCCTTCATCTAAAGGCCGTTTCAAAAGGACACCCAATGAGGAAAGAATAGTGCACAGGTCATTTTATTGCACACATAAGGAATATAGAAGAAGGAGATTTTCAGAATGTCATTATAGCTCTTTCCTTTCTTTACCCGTGTCATATGCTGCTGGCAGACTTGGCTTGGTCTGCGAGCGCACCGATTAAAACAGAGTTATTGTATCTTGACATCAACAGAAGGTGCCTTGGCAGAAGGAGCTGCCTCCTATTCTAACATTTCTTGAACCTGTGCCCTTGCAAAAGAGTAGAGAGGCTGTTTCACACTGAACATGCACTAGTATCCTTAGCCCAAATATTACAAAATCTTTTGAGAACCTTACAAAATGTTTTATGCACAGAGACCACAACACTGATCTCAGGTTATTTCACCAAAACTGGATGTTGTCCAGACAGGATTAATGCTTCAGTCATAGCATGAAGACACCGTAGTGAGATACTGTAGCGCCAATTCGCTGCATGAAGGAAGTGTTCCAGATCCCCAAGACAGGATGTTTACATTTCAGTTCCTCCTGTGTGTGTTTGTTTGTGTGTCTGTGTTAGAGTCTAATGAAATGCTAAAAATGCATCCTGCCTTGTTTTCATGGGCTCTGAATCATTTTCTTGCCATATGTGGACTAAACCAATATGGAGAGGCGTAACAAATGTCACCCTTATTTATCTACCTGCCGCTACACCTTCCTGCAAGTTATGAAAATCCATTTCTCTGACTCATACGCAGCCTCTAGGGAATATGTCTTACAGATTCATTAGATGCTATTTAAATGTTCACACCCGTCTCTTCCCGTCAATCTGAATTGGCTCGTGCGGTGAAACACGGTGCGTCCCTTGCACCCTTACTTTCCCATCAGCCTCTCTGTCATGCACATTCAGGTAATGCTAATGAACGGCACTGCCATGGTAATGTGTGACGAATGGCACTTCCACGCCGCTTTAGATCTTGGCCTCGGCCGTGTCATTTCCTGTTGCCCGAGCTGCTCGGCCCTCAAAGCTTGACAATGATCTCCACCATCTGCTCCTCAACAGGGGGACAAATTGCACATAGAGCACTTCAATTTCCCCCACTGCCATTAAATGCGACTCATTCAATAGCGGGAGAGAGCGGGAGAGAGGTGGAGAGAGCAGACATGTGGGACCAATCTAGAAAGCACCACAGGAAAACACTCCCCTTGCCTTATAATGGACATGTGCTAACCCTTACTAAAGGTGCTGATTCGAGATTTGAGTTTTCAACAATGCATCCTTCCTGCTTGCTATTTACACATATTTATGTCCCACTGGTCCAGAAACAGCCTTCACAACTCGTGAAAATTAGTGTCAGTAATGAGATATGATGAGAGAAAATCCCAGCGTGTGCCAAGTGAGAGGCTAAACATACAGACCATAACCAGCCATCTCACACCACCATATAGAACACATTGTCTTCCACACAACATATGGCACAGGGGCTAAACATATGAGGCTGATGACTAAAACAGAAGTTCTTCTAAGATCCAGAAGAGGCTTGATATTACACCCAGGAGTCCCACACAGATGTCTTGAAGAAGTGTAAGCAGATCCAGAGATCACATCCTGAAAGGGTTCTTAGACAGGAAGCATGAGCAGATGGAACATCCTGTGTCATAAATAGTGGCCATGTTGCGAGCACACCAAAAGGATCTTTGCTTTATTGACAGTGATGGATGCATTTTGAGGTTGCTTGTATATCACGTTGGATGATTTACAAACATTTGGCTTGTTCTTGGAAATTGTGTTTATGACAGAATTAGCCGTAGATGTGCTTTAAATGAGCTGGATAGACAGAAATAGATCACAGATGCTCTCCTGCCACACCAAAGGCAGCACACCATAACTAGTACACTTAATAAGGGAACGCTGAGTGCTGTTAGGTGTTTCATTAAAAGTATATTTTTGCATGCACTACATTTCGTTTGTTCGTGTGCTCTATTCTATTTTGTAAGTTCAAGATCTCGGAGTTCATATTTTGCACCATGCTTTTAGTGCACTGTAGCAGTTTGGCAGAGCAGTGTGCTATGCGCTAGAGCAGGAATGTCCAATCTTACACGCAAAGGGCCGGTGTGGGTGCAGGTTTTCTATTCCAACCCAGCAGGAACCACACCTGATTCCACCTGTTTTAATCAGTTGATCTTGGCTTTCAATAGACTCAGGTGTGGCTACTGCTTGGTTGGAATAAAAACCTGCACCACACCAGGCCTTTCTAAACGTTTGGACAGCCCTGCGGTAGTGGATTCAGCAGGACTTCCAAAGCAAGACTAATTCAGCGCTTTCACAGCCAGCTGTACTCCACTTCTTACAGAAACCTTGTCTGAAGAGATAGAAGACTGAAACGTGACAAGAGTTAAAGACACGTTAAACATTATTATTTATTACTTTTTACCCCCATCTGCATCATCATCTAGACCCATTGATATTCATAATTCCATAATTTTTGCATATTCTTTGCATTTATCTATCACTGGGTTTGTAAACCTGACAGTCAACAACATGTGAAGGCGTGTGAAGTTTCTTAAATGGCTGGATTTATTTACTATGCATACATGGCAAGGATGTTATTTTTATTTTTGTTAGAAAAACCAGTGTATTTCAAAAGGAGTGCCAGAGCCTCATGTACTGTACGCATTTCCATATTCAAATTCATTGGCTGGCTTGATTGGATGAGGTTTCGGCAAAATGAGCCAAGACCTTCCTCTGATTTGCAAGTGACAAATGGAATGGCTTCTGGCTCAAATATTCAAATTTGAAACCTTCTTCCTGCCAGTTTCCACTGATACACCGTGCCATTTTGTGTCCGTGTGAAAAGCTTGTAAAAAAGCTTGTGTCCAAATCTTTGGGAGGAATACTATGGAACAGTAGAAACCATATGTCACCCAGCTGTTGGATTTGCACACAGTGTATAATTACATTTGAATTCTTTATGATAAATTTAAATCAAATGCCTTCTTATACTTGTTAGTAGGTATATAATTGATGTCTTGATCTCCTGAGACTAGACGGCTCAAGAATTAATTGGTTTAGATCATTCAAATAACTTCACAACAATTAAAGGAAGCATCTAAATCGAACATATAGTATTTTACATACGATATTCTTCCATACAGTCCTCAAACAAAAGCCTCACAACACCGAAAAGTGAGAAATCACAAAGCGAAGCCTGTTATTGTCGACGTTGGAACATAATTTCCCTTGTGAAATGCAATAACCTTCTCCCTCATCATCATGACCTCATCCCTTCATATTGCATACATATGGATTGGCATTTTATTTTACCTTAGCACTGCTCTCCAGCCCTTTCATCCTCTGTAGCTTTAAAATAGAATGTAATATCAGCTTTATTGAGTGTGCAGTGCCTTTGTTCCGGGATATGAAGGTAAACTGGGCCTCTCCGGGTGATGAATCACTCCAGAGGCCCGTTTGGGTGCCTGGCTTGTGTTAACGGCTTGTTCAGCGGGATACTCCTGGGTGGCTTGGCTCTTTTCAATTGCTACTCGGCACAATAAAGTGGTGAGAGCGCTGTAATAACCTGGCAGGGGTTAGAGATGTGACAGTGCTGCCAATGATGCACGGAGCAGAGAGCAGTGACCCGGGCAGGATTATCTATGGTGATGGGGTGGCAGGCACTTGGAGAGAAGGACTTTTATTATGGAGTGTTTTATTGCTCATGGGGGTAGGGGCTGACTGGCAGGGGAGGAGATGCAATAAAATGGGGTAGTAAAATATTGCGCCCCAAGCTTCCAGTTGTCTAGTAACGGTGACAGAATTACTGTGAAGGGGAGGCGGGTGGCTAAGTGTGTGCGGGTATGCGTCATATCTGTGAGTGTAGTGTGCATATATAAACAAGTGGCTAAGCGAGAGAAAAAGAGAGAGAGAGAGAGCGAGAGAGAGAGAGAGAGAGTGTGTGTGTGTGTGTGTGTGTGTGTGTGTGTAGAGTGCCAGAAAGAAAGGTGAGGTTGATGTTAATATTGGAGTCAAGAGGCTGAAATAAAACACTCAACTGAACTATATATCTACGCTGCTGACTAACACCTAATCTCCATTTACACTCACACACACACACACACACACACACATATACACACACACACACACATACACACACACACACACACACACAAAGGTTTATGTGCACAGAAGAGGCTACAAGTAGGATTACTTACCATAAAGTGATGTCACCTCTGTTTTTGGGACTCAAAGTGGTTTCACTATAATTAAGTGAACCAAATATCCCATCATGCATTGGAGTTGGGATGCACTTGTACCCATGGATTAAATAAGTAAGAGTCTCAAATCTGTGCAGCACTGTTTAATTGTGTGTGTGTGTGTGTGTGTGTGTGTGTGTGTGTATATATATATATATATATATATATATATATATATATATATATATATATATATATATATATATTATGGTGTATATATATGGTATATATATATATGGTATATATATGGTTTCTTGGGTTTTTTTATGCGTGTGGGTCAACCCTCACCCATCACAACAGTGTGTCTGAATTTTTTGAGCATGTACACAAGTGTGTGCGTGGGTGGGTGGGTGTAAAAGATTAGTCTGAACAGAATGCTGACACACACACACCCTGCCAAGGCCAAACCCATCTTCTAGTCTGTCTCTGAACAAAACCCACACACACACACACACACACACACACACACAGCACATCATGTAACACACTGAGTTGACTTCACACTTCGGGGAATTATATGCCTTTTCTTTCCAGATGAAGACATGGCACTGAACGAGGCTGTTGGCTGTTGGTTGGAAAAAGTGTGTCCACACTTATGCGCATGTTCTTATTGTATATCGCTATTGAATGTGCATATGTGTGTGCTCTTTCCATTTTCTCTCTCACTCTCTTTTCCTGCGTCTCTTATTACAGTTGCTTTGGCAGAATGGCTGTGGGTAATGGACGCCAAGCTGTCAGGGAAATTTGTTGCTGTCTGCTTTACAGGAGTTCTCCATTCTAATCA
This sequence comes from Ameiurus melas, assembly GCA_012411365.1. Taxonomy (NCBI): domain Eukaryota; kingdom Metazoa; phylum Chordata; class Actinopteri; order Siluriformes; family Ictaluridae; genus Ameiurus; species Ameiurus melas. The sequence continues at coordinate 28,633,687 of CM022754.1, read as the reverse complement.
GTAGCTGTCAGCTCAGGCCAGGGCGGATATTAATGGCGGACGCTAACCGCCTCGCAAATTCTCCACACTATTTGGGAGCAGCCATGACATAAAGGCAGCACCCTTCATAGTGTGCAGTGCTTGGCTGATGGTGAGAAGGCTTGGGTATCTTACCGCACTAGAGGCAATCTCTACATCACCCTGCTTAGCTGGCTTTCCTACACCGTATTAGCGGCAGAACTAGGAGACTAGTGGTGTTCTTTAGATGCTCTTTACAGGTGAACTGTCCTCATTCTACACTGATTAATTGTACAGAATGCCTCAAACAGGGGAGTAGGATCATAAATAAAACTCTCCTGTCTGGGAAAGAGTAGACTGTGCTAATAGAAATGTTCCCTCAGGGCCATAAATGTAGCTCTGACAGAAAGAGCATGTGTGGGCTAGCTAGGAAGCACTGACACATTTGACCAATAAATCCCCCAGGTCATGGATGCACAGGGAGGCTAGAGATATCCGTGCTTCACTCATGATTGGCACTATTGCCTCCTGATTAGATTGAACTACAAGTTCTAGAAGTTCTACACTTGCTCCCAAACATCGTTTCTTATCTCCATATACAGCACACCATGTAGTAGATCTGCAATCATTGCAGATAATGGCTGAGAGTGTGTTGTATTACAGACGAGTCTGAACTAATTACAGGTTCTCCTCCTTAATCCCCTGCCTGAAACCTATAAATCAAAATTAGATTTCAGTATAATATGTAATTCTTCTCTCTTTTTTCCACACTGACAAGCCTTTTGCCATTGGCGAATTAACACTGGCTGGTCTGCTGTGTTGCTCCCGTACGTTTCTTTCATTCCGCTTTCTCTTTAATCTCTCATCTTTCAGTCATCGCTCACCCCCCATCCTTACAATACAATTAAGAGCACTGCCAGCAGACATCCCACATTCCTGACCCGACCAGGCACTCATTATGCTCTTAAGAGGTGTAACAAGCCCTTGTCTGCAGATTTATTCCCTTAACTGTCTCTGGTAGGCCGCCAAAGATGCCTGTAACTTTCACTCTGTCAGTCACTGCAGGCTAGTTCTCTAAAACAACCCAAAGATGACATGCTTTGTGCTTTAAACCAGTAATTACTATGGTTGTGCTCAGAGGCTCCAATGGTACAGGTTTAATCATAACTTTTATGAGGAAATTATGAGGAAGAAGGTGATTGGAATACATCAGTTTGGGAAGGGTTACAAAGCTATTTCAAAGGCTCTGGGACTCCCAAGGTCCACATTTAGAGCCATTATCACCAAATGGAAAACTCGGCACAGTAGTGAACCTACCCAGAAGTGGCCAACCTTCCAAAATTCCTCCAAGAGCACAGCAACTGCTCATCCAGCAAGTCACAAAAAGGCCAAGGCCAACATCAAATGAACTACAGGCCTCTTTTACATCAGTAAAGGTCACTGTTCATGACTCCACTATCAGAAAGACAGGCAAAAATGGCAATGAGGCAAAAACCACTGCTAACCCAGAAGAATTTTAAGGTTTGTCTGAATTTTTCCAAATCACACCTTGATGATCTTCAAACCTTTTGGGAGAATGTTCTGTGGACTGTTAAAAGAAAGTGGAACTTTTGATGAATGAAGAATGGAAGTGGAACTGTTTGGGAGACAGGTCCCGTTACATCTGCCATAAACCAAAAAACTAAATTCCACAAAAAGAACATCATACCTACAGTCAACCATGGTGGTGGAAGTATGAGAGTGTGTGTATGAGTTGCTGCTTCAGGGTCTGGACAATTTGCAGTAATCGAGGGGAAAAAAGGAATTCTGCTCTCTACCAGAAAATCCTAAAGGTTCCGTCCATAAAGCAAAATGAATGTTTTGGAGTGGCCTAGTCAAAGTCCTGACTTGAACCAGTTGAGATGCTGTGGCTGGAACTTAAATGGACAGTTCATGCTCGAAAACCTTCCGATGTGGCTGAACTAAAGCTGTTTTGCAAAGAAGAGTGGGACAAATTTCCACCAGAGCACTGTGAAAGACTGATCTCCAGTTATCGGAAGCTGGGTTACAGTTATTGCTGCTAAAGGTGGTACAACCAGATTTTAGGTGTCAGGGGGCAATTAGTTTTTCAAATAGGTGATAGATTCTAATTCTAATTTTTTTCTAATCTAAAAATCTAAAACTACTTGTATGAGAGATACAAAAAAAAAAAACAACTGAAGAAATCAGGATACTTTTGTGCCAAATATTTTTTCACAGACCCGTATCTAATCACAGACGACAAACAAAACATGATGGCACCTGTTGTTATTTGCATGTCTTGTGAAAATAGCTGTGGACTTTTGTCTTTGTTCAGTGCTGATGAGAGACAGAAGCTAAAGTGGCATTTATGAGAACTACTGGTATGTGGTGAGGCAAGTTAGTATTCACATAGGGGCATAAATAAGGCCAAGGCAATGAAGTAAAGCCATGTAGCCTGCAGGCTTCCAACGCCTTTCACACACCCAAATAATACACACAACACCCTTCTAGCTGCAACTAAAAACACACACACACACACACATCAGATGCCAGATATGTGGGTCTGGTTGGTTTTATTTTGGAAACAGCCAGATAAGCAGTGTAAAACAAATCGGTATGATAACAGAGTGCATCGCACAAAACATAATGATGTATGACAGTGTAGTGAGCAGTGATTTGGCCTCAACTTCCGGTGGCCTCCTCTGGCTGTCTGTCTAAGCTGCCTCATTAAGGCAGAGCCTACTCCTGGGACTGCAGACACACACACACATTCAACAACACCTGGAGATGCTGTCTGTGTTCAGGCAAAGTGTGGGAGCTCATCTGTGTCTGTGCAAAGTCACAAAGGCCTGCTAGCTGTGCGTGACTCATTCACAAGCATAACAGGGCATGAACTAGTCAAGCACTTTCATTATCTTTAGACAATGGGAATAGTAGTTCCTTCTAACATATTTTGTTGAGGCATCTCTGTTCTTCATAACTGGCTATGTAATTAAAATCATAACATGAATGTTAACATAATAAGCAGCCATTCAATCTACACCTTGCCCAAGGCTTCAGTCTGTTTGTTTGGTTGACTTGCGAGGCGTGCATTTGATTGTAGTGTGTGTGTGTGTGTGTGTGTGTGTGTGTGTGTGTGTGTGTGTGTGTGTTTGTGTGTTTGTGTGTTGTACATGACAGAAAAGGGCACATGATTGAACCAGCTATGCCACCACATCATTAGAGAGGTATGTAATCTCAGATTTCATCACCCAAACTATCTCTCTAACCTTCCGTGAACACCTCACACCTGTTTCCCAACCCACACGCACACGCACACACACACACACACATCTCTGTAAATCACCTCTTCAAAGCCTTCATTTGTTCATGGTTTTAAGTGTTGACAGTTGCCTCCGGTGTAAGCAGTCAGCTGTCATAATAAGGTCACTAAACACTCACTTTAGCATGACTTGGGTTCAGAAGCGAACGATTGTTAGGTGGGAAAGCCGCACCCATGTTTCCTCGGTTTACGGACTTCTTGTGTATGCTTGAAAGAGCGCTGATTCACACTAATAGTCATTCCAAGCTTGGGCCTTTTGTAGTGAACTAGCTAAGCAGAACTATTTTAGTTCCTGTTAGTTCAGCATTATAGATGGCCTCTGTATGTTTGTCATTACCCATTAAAATGTAGTGCACCTCAGCTTTGGTTTGCTACTAAACCACAAGAACTGTAATTCCTACTGGGGGAATGATAAATGCATCACTTCCTTATTTATGGCGAGTACTCTGTGGCTGAGAACCCCACACACACAAAACGCAGAGCTCGATATTTTAATTCCCATCATACTGAATCTTTTAAAGAAGCAGATATTGCTTTATTTTATACACCCACTGTCAAGTTATACATTTTTAGCGTGGATTGTATCTACTGCAACACAAGTATCATAAAATGTTATTTACCAAATGTATTTTCTCTAAATATTCAATTTAAGAAAGGGCAGGGAAGGAAATGTTAAAATACATGGACCAATTTCGGAAGCAATATAAAAATCACCTCCTTCAATCCATGCATGATTAACAAGGAGTAATATCACGCTTGAAGGTCTTGCCACCTTCTGACAATTACACCTATTCCCCAGTGCTCTCGTCTGAATGAAATCAATTTGGCCATGCATTCATGAAACCCTGTTTCATATTTCATATCACAGTTTTATGCATATTACTGGGTGGCTTTGTGATATAGAATTCTTATGGCAAAACAATTAACATGTGACAGATATCAGTGCTGCAGTAGATGAAACAGTAACATAAAAATAAAAAATAGAAAAGAACTGCTTGGCTCTCATTTTAAAAGACAATATCCATGGTGTACTGCTTTCATTTCAAACTATTTCATAATGATACATTGCTATTGCTATGCAAAACGTAAATACTGAAAGCAGTATTTCGTGTGTTTCAGTGCTCACATATGGTACATGATGATGACAAAGAGTAAGCTATGTCCCAAACAGGATCAGTTGACAACCAGGCCATACAGGCCTAATCCTGCTGAGAGCTGTGGGCAAATCTGCTCACACTCATCAAGCTCTGAAAACACCTCTGTAGGACATTGGAGGGTCGAGCAGTGGGTGCTGAAGTATGTGTTGAAAGCTGTGAGTCCTCCAAAGAACTCGAACTCTAAGGGCTAGTTTGACAGCAGCAAGGAAGTGGAACGGATTCTGCTCCTTTGGCTCATGTTCAGCACGTGGAATGCAGCCTATGTAAATCCAGGCCTGTTTTTCCCTTTCAGAGAGGTTCCATTGCTTTGAAGGGGGAGAAGAGGCCTATAATTCTTCGGTTTGGCCTACCACAGACTTTGCCAACCCCACATCCTGTGTGTAAGACCTGCTCTGTTGGGCAAATCGGTTTACTTTACTCACTATAGCCTATTTAAACTTAAATTACAGTGCAGAATGTTATTGCACTGTCATTATTTGTTGCAATAATTTGTCCATTGAGTTGCTGTGTGTATGCATTCAGTTAATTTGTTATTCAGATGCTTTAACAGCTGTTTGGGAGGCTGTTATTCTTGGTGTGTCGCCATGCTAGGGAACGAGTTTAGAGCATAAAGGGACCTTTCACCTGTCACCGAGAGTGGGTTGTTATGGTCTCAGAGCTGAAACACAGAGAGATTTAAAAAAAAAAGCTGCATGAGTCATTTTATAAAGCTAGAAAACAGTTGAAACTTCAGGTTTCAACAGAATTATTACTAATCTATGCATGATTTCCGTCATCTGGCAGACATTTAAAAATAGGAGCGTTTGACAAGCTTGAATAAGGTGGATGAAATGAAACCAGTCCTTGAAATGTGTCTTTACCTACAGCGCTCACACCAGCATTCACAATATTCATTTTAAGTATCTGTAAAACACATAGATAAAAAAAATAAATCCCACTAAACCTGTTACAATCAATGAAATAATAAAGAAGAATTATCTCATTTAAAGAGTTGCTATCATTGTCTGTCCATGTCACATGTCAAGCACATGTGAGTAAAATACACACTGAGTCAGAGAGATTAATAGATGTGTGATATTTTTATTAGGCGTATGTTATAACTTTACTTAATTATATGTTTATTTTCCCATTTTGGTTTTCTCTATTAACGCTTGATGTAAAAGGTCACTGCTTTGCTGATAGGTAAACTGGAAAGTTTTATGTAATTTAACTTGCTACATAAATTAGTTAATGATTTCCTTAACTGTTAAGTATTCAAGGCTATTGATGTTGTGTTTGTTCATGCTATCATGTTAGCCAAAGTTAGTAATTACAAAGTGAACTATGTCCCTTAGGTATGGCATAGTGCTGTTGAATTCTCATATATATCTCATATATTATCATATATCTCGTATATACACACACATATTTAATCCATTTATTACTAGCCTTAAATTATTATGAAGCATCCGTTGCGCATGTTGAAGCTCGATTAAAGTTTGCTACAACCCATTTGGACAAGCCTATGAAATACTGGGAGAGTGTAGTCTTGAGACAAGACGAGTGCAAAATTGAACTTTTTGGCTGTCATACTACACACCATGTTTGGAGAAGAAATGCACATCACCGAAAAACACTTTACCAACAGTGAAGTTTGGAGGTGGAAGCATCATGCTTTGGCAGACTTCATATAATTGAAGGAACGATGAATGGAGCCCTTTACTAGGAAATTCTTGAGAAGAATCTGCTGCCATCCACCAGGATGATGAAGATGAGACGTGGGTGGACCATCCAGCTTTACAACAATCCAAAGCATACAGTAAAGGAAACTCTCAATTGGTTTCAGAGAAATAAAATCAGTCAGTCAATCAGTCAGAGTGGCCCACTCAATCACCTGACCTGAATCCAACTGAACAAGATTTAAAGACTATATGTTTAGACGAATGGGTCAAAGTCACACCTGATTACTGCGGCCGATTAATTTCTTCATACAGGAAGCATCTTGAAGCTGTCACTACAAACAAAAGCTTCTTCACTAAGTTCTAAATATATTTCAGATAGCGTGTTCAATACCTTTTTCCTGTGCCATTCCATTTTATTACACATAACTTCATTTATATGAACTTTAATGTTGTGAATTCTTTATATTTCTGGATTTCTTGAGTTAATACTGATGTCTGGTGAAATTTCCATGTGAATAACCTCATAGGAAATATACTTACTGAAAAAAATGTTGGCACGTCCAATACTTCCGCCACTCTGTGTGCGTGTGTGTACATATTATATATATATATATATATATATATATATATATATATATATATATATATATATATATATATATATATATATATATATATATATATATATATAATATATATATAACATATACTGGTTATATAACATAACAATACTGGTTGTATTGTAAGTTAAATAAGTTATATTAATGCACTCCTAATACATAATACATAATACATAATGCTTCATAATAATCTAAGGTTAATAATAAATGGATTAAAAATGTGTTGTCATTTTAATTGTTTCTTTAGCATTTACAGAAGGCACGACAAGCTGTGTTTTTCTCTCATCACAACGCCTTGTCCTTGATTATTTTCCTATAACAACATGTCCCATCATGTTTTGTTACTTAATGCCTGGGTAAACAATCCTCCTGCTCTGTGATTTAGCTGTGGTCATGCAGAGGCAAAGGTGTTTCTTTGTTTAAACAGTACAGTCATAAAAAATATATATATATAAATCAATAAAAGTTCCTGCCACCCTAACCCCAGAGCCAAGTTACAGAGACGTTAACTCAAATACCAATCACAGATTGTTAGCAGTATGATGAGGCTTCCTGATCAAATAAATACATGCTGTGGCTATGCTGTTAGTGTCTTATGTAGTTTGCAGCACTGGAGATTGAGGGATTAACTGACTGTGATAGCTGGTGAAGCATCTCTGGATCAGATCTGGCAAGAGAGAGGGAACAATACAACACATAAGAAAGGCAGCCAGCTAACACCAAGTGGAGGGGGGAAATGCAAGAGTTCTAATTAGCATTCATTAACAGCAAGGAGGAAAGAGTGATTGTGGTGTTTAAGGAGTGCATTAGCTAATGCTGCCTTTTTTCACGTCAGCAGATCCGAATTGGAGTAATGTGTTTCCACATCAAAAGGTGTTTGTGTTGTGCTGACACTGTTGGCTTGGGGGTACGGTGGGGGGATGTTTTCACTGATAGTCAGAAAAGACGTTCGCTCTTCGGTTGTTTAAATATAACACAAACCCGTTATCTTAACGAGGGAGGTTTGAATCTGACACTCACCTCAGATGTTATAAGCTTACTGATCCGTATCAGAGACTCTAACCACTCACACAAAAGCAGGAAAAGACAAGCGAGAACAATGGCCGTCAGTGATGCTAACGACTCTGGCTCAATATTTGTTTTGAAATTTGAACTAGCATTGTATATTCTAATGATATGGTTCAAACACAGTATATTTTCATATAGACAGGCCCATTGTTCTAATTACACACTGAGTTTAGTGCATCAGCACAAATTGTTCACGTATGTCCCGAAGCAAAAAACAATATTTTCTTTTGCTGGCATGTTGACAGCATCCCAAGGCCTGGAGGAAATTGCTACAAGGGTATATAATACTGAGTGAGCTCTGGTTCCAGACGGTCAATATTAGTCTGTTTGTTTGCCAGGAAGTCCTATAGATTAAATAGGACAGGTTAGCAAACCTCGTCTAAACAGTCCGATACTGTCATCGAGTAGTCAATCTTTGTCCTTTATTCACATTCTATAATGGGATGTAAGTCAAACATTAGTCACTCTCCTGTTGTTATTAAGGTACTCACACCACACAATCGCTTCTACAGAGCATTATGATTCACACATAAAGCCTGCAATGTTTGCAGGGGGTCATGTGATTCTTCTAAATCAACTGTTTGCACAGCTCACGGTATATAAAGCAGCCGTGATTGGGGAGTGGATGTGTTGATATGAGCATGCAGGTGGGGTTGGGCGTGGGACCAGTGAATCACTCACTTCACCAAAGTCAGAGGAAAAGGACTTTGGGTCAGCAGACTGTTGCCTCCTAAGCAACCCTGGGAAAATATAGACCTGATAATCCCAGGGATTGCCATGAATAAACATTTCACTTCAAGGCAGGTAATCACTGATGTCTCCAAAAGAGGTGCCATTGAAAAGGATCTCTCTGTACCTCGACATGATTACTGTTGCTTGTTGCCAAGGTTTGTGGAGACACTCTAAAGTAGAACGAGGCACTCCTCTTTCTTGTACACACACACCACCACCACTCTCTTCCCCCACCCTTTGCTTGCCCTAACCCCAGTCTGTGTACTCTGCTAATATTGACTCTCCTGGCTAACACTACCTCTATTGAGCCCAGCCTTTCACACTAACGTTTGACTAGCATTAGTACATAATTGAGATAACAGGTTGAGGCGAGCAGCAGGCTACATTGAGGCCACCATAAGAATCAAGGCCGAGCCGTCAGCTAAGAAAGGCCACCAATGAGTTTTACACGCACCATTCCACCAACCCAATCCATTTTTTTCTATTGTGTTTGTGTTTATTTTTTTATAGTGTTTGTGTTTACTTATCCATGCTTCACTGTTTCCTTTTAACTGTGGATTTTGGCAGGGAAGTATGATTTGCAGGCTTAGCTGTGTTCTGACAAGAAAATAGGGCATTTTTGTGGGGCATTTACTTTACCTCCAACCATCAAGCTTACACAGGGCCTTGCAGTATGGCTCATGTAGCTGCCGCACTCCCGCCAGCAGAGGGGAAAAGAGGCGAGAAACCGCACATGGTCGAACCAAAACCAGGATCCACCTGCACTCATTTCTGTAGACTTAATCCCAGGTTCCCAATCCTGGGCATGGAGTGCCCCTGTGTGTGCCTGGTAACACAGTGGTGCATTGATATACAGGGACCCTGGATAACCAATAAGTTAATTGCCACCTCACAGCTCCAGGGTCCCTGGTTACATGTTCTTCACATGTTCACATAGATTTCCTCCGGGTTTTTTGGTTTACTTCCAATGTCCAAAAACATGCAGATAGGTAGACTGGCTATTCTAAATTGCCACATGGTGTGAATGTGTGTTCATGGTGCCCTGTGATGGACTGGCATCACGTCCAGGGTAAGCATGTTGCATTGTTGTTTTTTTCCAGTCCGTGAAAAATCACTGTTGTTGCTGAGGAGAAAGTTAGAGGAAATGTAGTGTTGGGTAATATTCATGCTGTTTTATAGGTGAAATTACTAATACACATACTAATTTCTTATTCTGCTGTAATATATATATATAGAGGCCCTCCACTAGTATTGGCACCCTTGGTCAATACGAGCAAAGAAAGCTGTGAAAAATTATCTTTCTTGTTTAATTTTTTCTGTTCAAAAAAATCCACAAAAATACTCTGCTCTAATGGATATAAAAGAATTGCAAACACAACACAGGTTTATAATATATATATATATATATATATATATATATATATATATATATATATATATATATATATATATATATATATATATATATATATATATATATATATATATATATGTATGTATGTTGTATGTATACATGATAAGTAAGAGATTAACTATGATAATTTAAAATCTAATCAATGTCCTATCACACAATACACCCACTGTGCACATTTAAACAGAAATATCTCATGGCTTGATGGAGCCCAGCATTCTATTACTAATTACTGTGACTTGTGACAAAATATTTACAGTGACATTTATTTATTTGGCCGACGCCATTATCTTTATTCCTTTGAACTTTCCTTTAAAAGAGAAAACAGTCTCTATGCACAACTCAAAGCCCAGTACTGTTAAATATTGTTTGACTTCATAATTTTCTCCCAGATTTATATTATAATGACCTGGTGGGTTTGTTTTCAGCAGAAATACATGCATGCCTGTTTCATGTCCACACATTAAATATTTCCTTGCTTTTTATCATCTTTTTCCAACCATATGCCCCTCTGACACACTGTAAGGGACGAACTAGTGGCGCTGCAACCTTCAACGAAACTCTGTGACTCCTCTGCAACCACAAAAGCTCCAGAGCTCTGGCCAAACAAGCTCAATCAAAAGGAGACTTCTCTGAGCCATGTTAGCTCAGCAAATCCAGCCCTCTACACAGACACACAAGGCTTCAAAAAAATGAGTTTACCTCTTCCTAACCTCTGATGCATTGTGTATTGATCGTACAGAGAGCTCTGGAAGACCTGGACACCTTCATGTGGATTAGTGAGGCCTGGACCTGAACCAAACACTAATGTCATCATAAAGCCTCTTTTTTTCTGTAACTGTCATTTCTTCTTTTTTTCCATTTTTAAACACTATTCAGTTTTAAATACTAATCAGAAACTAATGTGAAGCTAATAGGAACACTATAGTACGTGTGAGATGCGTCAGGACCAGAAAAAATGTAAGCTGGGTCCATCCATCTATCCATTTATCCATCCATCTTCTACCGCTTATTCCTTCTTCAGGGTTGCTTCAGGGGAACCTGGAGCCTATCCCAGGAAGCATCAGGCACAAGGTGGGGTACACCCTGGACAGGGTGCCAGTCCATCGCAGGGTACAATCACACACACACTCACACACTCATTCATACACTACGGACACTTTAGACACACCAATCAGCCTACCATGCATGTCTTTGAACTGGGGGAGGAAACCGGAGTCCCCGGAGGAAACCCCCACAGCACGGGGAGAACATGCAAACCCCGCACACACATGGCCCCGGTGGGAATCGAACCCCAGACCCTGGAGGTGTGAGGCGAACGTGCTAACCACTAAGATATTATTATTATTATTATTGTTGTTGTTGTTGTTGTTGTTGTTGTTGTTATTGTTGTTATTGATGACCCACTTTTATCTATAACTGTATAGCACTTAAACGTTTACTTTTGACCCAACTATTGTTTTATGCAGTATATTCTATGAAACAGTACTTGGCAATACCATGACACTCACTATTCTAACCTGTCACCTGGAGATGGAGCAAATGTAATACCACTGAACAGTATATCCTGACCTATAGATCACCTGCACCTGCATTTGGCAGGTCTCGTTAAATCGTATCTTTTACAGAAGGGTTCCTCACCAATGGATTACATTCAACAAAACTGCAGTCATTAAAAAGGGTAACATTTGTTTCTAAGCAACGATACACAATATTGCATAAACACTTAGAGACTAATAAATTATGGCTCACCAGATGTGCCACATAATAGCTATAATAGCTTATGAGGGAGTGGCAAACCTGTGGGTGGATAATTGACTTGATTCGTGCATGCTCTCACTGTGGATGTTACAGTTTGCCTCCCAGGTAAATGAAACTCTATCTGAGTTCTTGTGTGTTAATTGGAACTGTGGCGCCCTGTTATCCTTTTTATCACTTCATGTAACAAGTTTAGACATGCAATGACTATGAGGCATGAAATGGTAGAAAACTGTTTCAAACCTGGGGCCAGAGAATTTCAAAACTCTTCTTTTGAATTACACATTACAACAATTATTGGATTATAAAATATGCATAAATATATGTTATTATACATTTTGTTATTACAACATAAAATCATAAATCATGTTTAAACCAAAAACCCTGTCATTTTTATATGTAAAATAAAAAATTTAGCTTTACAATTATACTCATACATTTGTTTCAGAGCTTCAGTTACTGTTATCAAACACAAAATTGGGACAACATGTGATGAGTATTTCAGAAACTGCTGATTGTGAATTTTCTTTCACAAAAGTCGTTCAAGTTTATACAGAATGGTGCAAAAAAAAAAAAAAAACAGCCGGTGAGCGGAGTAAATGCTTTGTTGATGAGAGAGGTCAAAAGTTTGAACTGACAGGAAGTCTACAGTAATTCAAATAATCACTCTTTACAACCGTGGTGAGCAGAGAAGCATCTCATAAAACTCAACACATCAAACCGTGAGCAGAACCTTGAACCTACAACAGCAGAATTGTGTAGCGGGTTCCACCCCTGCAAGCCAAGAACAGGAATCCAAGTCTGGACAGTCTAAGATAGGAGAAAGACCAGGCAAGGGTTTTTAATCTTCACTTGTCCAGTTTTGATGAACCTGTGCCTCTGTAGCATTAGATTACTGTTCTTGGCTGACTGTCTTCTGCTGCTGTAGCAGATGCCTCAAGGTTTGACGGGTTCTGCATGCTGAGATGCTTTTAAAATCCCAAGAGATCAGCAGTTTCTGAAATGCTTAAATCAGGCTGTCTGGCACCAATAACCATACCACATCCAAAGTCACTGGGATCACATTTTCCCCATTTTGATGTTTCATGTGGACATTAACTGAAGCTCTCAAACTGTATCTGCATGATTTTATGCATTGTGCTGCTGCCACATGATTGGCTGATTGGATAACTGCGTCAATAAGCAGGTATACAGGTGTTCTTATTAAAGTCGCCGGTGAGTTTTAACAGGCAACCTGGTTCATGTAAAATAATAGTCACATATCCCACTGCCACAGTGACTGGATTAAACCAAAAGCTTTTGATAAATGGGAGGAACACATATGCACACACTCATGGTGTTTCCACAGAAAATGAGTGAACGGATATAAGTCCGGACAGACACCACTCTGAGGTCACCGCTTGTTAATGTGTGGTCATGACATGTCCTGACATTCCAGAAAGCAAACACATGACAGCTAGAGGTGCTTAGAGCACTGGAAAGAACAAAGTTGAAAAAGCAGGGGGAAATCCATGCTCACAGAAAAGTCTACTTCCCTCATTTTGAATCACAGACTGTTTTAGAATCAAGTGTAGTTTCTGCATGATTACATCACACATTTTTCCAAAACATGCAGCTAGACAGCCTCAGGTCATCTATCCTTAATCATTACATGCCCTCTCAGAATACCCTTCTCTCATTGTTAAAAGCTGATAGCAGTCACTCATGCACTATTAAATGTTGATTGGTATTTATGTGTTCATAATTCTTTCCATGTTTTTGTTAGTTGAAAGGAGAAGAGATGAAAGAGATATTGGTATGCATGAGCAGCAAGAGATCCGCAGACGAGCGTAGCAGCAGGAAATAGCAAGATGAGACCCTGGGGAGGAGGGGGCACGAGATGTTCCGAATGACAACAGGACCGGCCTGTCAACACTCATCTGCATTTTAACCTCCCTTTGGAGTGACACGCTCATTGGCGGCCTGCCTGATGTATTGAGATGTAGTGTGAGAAAGTCTGCTCTGGGCCTTCATTATCCGAGCGCTGGGCTCATGCACTATTTACCGAGTGGCCTGCTAATTGAGTTTTAATGTCAGGGAGTTCTCCCCAGGAAGCACAAGCACAGCTAGGTAGATGAGACTTTAAAGGGCAGCTATGGCAGTGACTGGATTGCTGTGAAACACAATGCTTTGCTCTGATGTGTGCTGGCCCAGAGGCGATAAAGGTCTACAAAACACGCACCCACACACACACACACACACACACACACGCACGCATGCACGCAAACATCCCCAGTATAATACAACTTAAGGCTGGGGGAAAAACACTGCATACACTATTGGAGCTTCATGATCCCAGTGCATTAATAAGTAAAAGAGTAGCTCAGCACAGGCTGTTAAAACATGCACACTCAAACTGCAAACAGTAATCTGCTCTCCAAAGATATGCATAAATCATATGATCATAAAATACGTTGAAACCGTGGCGTACCTTGCACACTAGAGACTTCTGCACTGACCTGAAGCTTAAAGAAGCCATGTTTGCACACTAGGTTCAATATTGATCAAAAACCAGTTAAAGTCAACTTTAAAATTCTTCTTACAATCATCAAATTAGAAAGTGTGAAATGATTAGAGGCAAACTGAATATTGAATAAAACGAGTAAATAGGGGGGCAGACGACGAGTGTGTGCTCTGATTACCCTATAAGCCGAATAAACAACGTGGAATTTGCATCTCAAATGATCCAACATTCAGAGATGAAAAACTTGGAAGCTCATTAGAAGCCCACTCTATGCCAAATTATTTTGCTAGTCCATCCCCTCCTGCAGAAGAAGACAGACAGCCGGGGAAAACATTCTTTTATTCATGCAAATAGCAGATAAACCCATGGCAATCATTTATTTCTAAAATGCTGGGCTGGTTAATTAACAGTGTGAATTCATGCAGGAAGATGGTATTCCTTCCAACACACTTAATTGCACTGATGTTAAATTCAAATAGGCAGAATCACCTATTCCTGGAAGATGGCAGTTTCCTTTTTCAGAAATAACTGCCAGATTGAGTTGAACAGCTCCCTCCGGTGCTTAATTTAATTTAGCATCATCAGAAAATATTTCATCCTGAATGTCTGCGTTTATGTTCTTGTTCTTCGCAGTTTTACTGAGTTGTTCACTAGATCCTGTTTACGCTGCATAATAATCAAGCAGATATAATGACGAGCAATATTTAGAACGAACATCATACAAAAGGGATGTAACAAAATGAGATCTGTATCTCTTTAGTGCTCCAAATTTCCTCATCTGTGTTTGCATCTGTACCTGTCTTCAGTTTTAAACTTGACGTGGGTGTGGCCTAAACCAGAAGGGCTCCACTTTGCCTCTGGAAACATTTGTAAATGTATAATTGCTCTTAACTTGAGACGAGTACTGAACTGTTTATTAATCCGGCTCATGCAGTCGTTATTATTGATTGTACCAGCCTGTGAGCACATTAATTTTCTATCAAATTTACTTAGTTCCCCTTCCTAAAATATCAACAAAATTAGCAGCCTACTGTAAGGACTCCAGTGGCAACCTGTGAAGCTCTGGTGAACCCCATGCCCAGAGAGTTAAGAGAGTTATGACAGTGCTGGAAAATAATGGTGGCCACACAAAATATTGACACTTTGGGCCCAATTTGACATTTTCACTTAGGGGTGTACTCACTTTTATTGCCAGCGGTTTAGACATTAATGTCTGTGTGTTGAGTTATTTTGAGGAGACAGCAAATTTACACTGTTACACAAGCTGTACACTCACTACTTTACATTGTAGCACAGTGTCATTTCTTCAGTCAAAAGATATAATCAAATATTTACAAACGTGAGGGGTGTACTCACTTTTGTGAGATACTGTAACAGTGATTACACATCTATAATAGTTTCATCGGCCACATTCACCTTGATAAAATGACATGAAGACCAGAGAGTTGTCTATGGGAGAGAAGCAAGCCACTTTGAAGGTAAGAAAACAGAGCACATTAATCAAAGTCATTGCACAAGCATTGGGCATAGCCAATACAACAATGTGGAATGTCCTGAAAAAGAAAAAAACACTGTTGTACTGAGAAACAGACTCTGAATGGGTCGGCCAAGGAGAACAACGACTGATGACAGCAACATTGTGAGAGCTGTGACGAAAAACCCAAAACCAACAGTCAGTTACATCACCAGGGTAGTGGTGAAGGTCATTGTTAGGATTTGAAAATAGAAAATCTCCAGTTTGCGATGTTAGGAAAAGAGAAAGAGAACCTACACAAGAAAGAAGGCGCCCTCATCCCGCCACACACTTCCCACACCAAGGCCTTGGGAGAGTTTGCTAAATGACACACAAAGTTCAAATGGCAAGATCTCTGATTTATTCATGGAAAGGTAGAGTATATATATCATGCTTGGCAGAATGGCATATTTGCATAAAACAGGAAGCATATCAATGTAAGACAGGAAAAACACCATATATGGTTTCTATGACTTCATAGGTGTAGTAGCAAATGCTATTTAGGAAGGTATGTAAATGGATGCAAATGCTTTTCAGGGAGAGAAAGGAAAGCTCAAATGGTGAGGGGCTGTATCTGTCTATACCTGACGCAATAGAGGAACACTATTAAACCTATACTAAAGTGATGAAGTGTGCGGAGAAAGAAAGGATTGCTCACGATTTAAAACAGACAAGCTCATCAGTTAAGCATGGTGGTGGTAGTGTCATGGCTTGGGCTTGCATGGCTGCTTCTGGAACAGGCTCACTAATCTTTATTAATGATGTAACTCATGATGGTAGCAGCAGAATAAATTCAGAAGTTTACAGGAACATTTTGTCTACCAATTTACAGAGAAATGCATCTAAATTAATCAGGAGGAACTTTATCATGCAGCAAAACAATTATCCAAAACACTGCCAACACAAAGTACTTGAAAGTGTAAAAAGAAAGTGTAGATTTTAGTGACCAAGTCAGTTACCAGACCTAAACCTAATTGAGAATGCGTCACTTCCTGAAGAGGAGACTGAATGAAGAAACCCCCCTTGAAACAAACAACAAATGAAAGTGGCTGTATTTCTATGTATTTATATGTAGATGTGTTAAACAACATAGAACATAACACATTTTGTATCAGACCCCCAGATTTATTTATTTCCAAGATTTCTGTTCTTACACTTTTGCTCACCTAAAGTTTTGGTGGTCTGATACAAAAGGTTCTATGTTTTATTTTGTTTAACGCATCTAGATGTTAAGTTGAAATCCTGAACTTTCATCTCATATCCATATTTTGAACTCAAACCCAAATGTCTTTGGTGTATAGCATAATAAAATAATGAATTGTCCTTGCCATTCCAATAGTTTCAGAGGGAACTGTATATAGTGACATATACCATATCAAGATGAAATGATCCATTTCGTGATATTAGTTTGTCCATATCACCCAGCCCTAGGCATGACTTTTCATAGATTTTGAACAAGGGTTGAAACTGGAAAACTGAACACCTTTAAGCAAGTAATTTAAACTGTGAATCCCTTATTAGAAAAAGAACAGTTGCTGAAGTAGGTCAAACCACCAGTGATAACCTACTCTTACTAATCCTACTCTCTCCCTCCCTCCCTTCCTCCCTCTTTCGTCAACGGATCCATCCATCCTAACGCAGTCTTTTTAAGGTTCCAACATCACAACGAGAAGTTGTCGCCGGACGCATGTTGATGTTGAGAGCCGAATGATTATTATTATTGTAGAGTGGCTCATCACAACTCCATGCTAGTGCACAATGGCGTTTAATGTGAGTGCTTGACCCCTTTCTCTCAGGTTAGTCACTCTCCAGCGAGCATAAATTGAATCCCGGCCAGAGAAACAGAGGTAAATTAGACACCCACTATATCTGTCTTGGTGACAGAACCGCAGGGAACCTGACTGGTTCTCAGGGCTTCTCCTCAGAGATTTGACTGATCACTATCTAAATATAATCTTCAGTGGAAAATGGAAAGTGAATCACTAAGAATCACTACCTTACAATCAAATGGTTTACAATGTTAATCGTTTAATTTGAAACTATTATTAGGCTTGAACAAATGTTCAAATAAACTGTACATACATTTTTCACTACTTGAAGAGCTAAGACATATTGGTTGCATGCATTTTGCTTTATTACTTTTGTACTGGATTTACAATTAAGCAATCATGCTAACTGCATCACATGCTTGCCTCACTGATTAATACCATTTGTTAATTCTCTTTCATTAGTTTTTTATTGTGTCGACCCCGTCACTTTTCTTCACGGTGTATGTAATAAAATTCAGTAGGGTATTTTTAAAATCAAGCGTGATTCTCATCTTCCAAGCTGTGAATTGTATTCGTTTTCATTTTCACTCTGAAAGTGGAAATAGACAAGTAAGTCACTGGTCGCTATTTTTCTACAAGCAAAACTAGATCTATAGATTCTTGTAGGTCTTTTGCAGCTCGTTATACAAAAGCACGATGACCAAATATCTAATACTATACAGAAATACTTAAGCAAATTACATATATCCCGGTTTTATCATGCTATAAGACGCTATAATGCCATAACTTATAGAGAATTTTGAAAAGTATTGTAGAAACATTGTAGAAAAGTGTCATTTCCTCAGTGAAAAGATATAATCAAATATTTACAAAAATGTGAGGGGTGTACTCACTTTTGTGAGATACTGTATGTTGCAGAAATATGCCCCTTTCTGTGACTGGCAGCTGGGTTTGAGGGGTTTGGGGTAGCTCCATTCTGTGTAATTAACAGGGATCAGCAGTTTCTGAAATACTCAAACCAGCCCTTCTGGTATAGACATCCATGCTACGATCAAAGTCACACTTTTCCCCTCATTCTCATGTTTGATGTGAACATTTACAGAAGCTCTTGACTTGTATCTGCACAATTTGATTAATTGCACTGCTACCACATGATTGGTTGATTGGATAATTGTATGAGTGCACATGTGTCCCTAATCAAATGAACAATGAGTCTATATAAAATGTTATTACTTTACGCTGCTATGCGCTTCGTGGAACTGATTTCCCATAGCAGTGAAGTCATTAACCAAACAACTGACGGCACTTTTGACAAGTTGAATAATTTCTCCTGCTTCAGCCATTGAAGCTAATCCTATCATTGACGTTAAACCGTTAATACATTATCTTATTGCATTGTACAAAGCTTTTCGTTTCTTCTGTGTACCAATATCATCTGGTAACGGTATTATAACTGTAATGGTAATGGCTTCAGGTTTGTATACAGGTCAGCAGCTGAGTGTGTTGAGTAAGGACAAGTCATTTCAGAACAAATGTTATGGAAAATACTTTCCCTCCATGGCTTTTTGAAGACTAAATTCAATTAAAGTGGTGAAATGATCTGTGCTGTCCTCATACTTGGCTGACTACCTATTACATTGCCTCATACTTTTAAAATGACCACCGTTGCAGCTTTTGGCTATATCTGATTTTTAATCTGCAGAAGTACAAAATGTTAAAACGGATATATTTTACAAAAAAAGGTCTGAGGATGTTTTAATGAAAAATGATCAGAATTGAGTCTTCTTTTGAAGTAGTGAGTGTGGTGTGGATCTGCACCAGAGCACTGTACATTTATCTCCGGCATTTATTTTTCAATTGAAGCAAACGATGTCTAAAGTACATATCTACTACAGGGTGTCAAACGTCTCCACTACCTAAAGACAGACTCGAGACAAAGTCTCGATGTTGCTGTTGGTGGTTTAATATTTCTATCGTAAAACAGTCAAATATTCAACTTGAGCTACTTAGCTTACATTTTACCTTGCACTCTTTCACCATTAAAACTGAAGCAGCTGTGAACAGTAAAACCCCACCCACTTTGATTTGATTGGCCATATCAAACATTTTCACATAACTATGTCATCCTAACAACAGATAGCAGTGCATAATGGAGTGTAGCAGGGCAAAAACAAAATATCAA
Organism: Ameiurus melas; assembly: GCA_012411365.1. Classification (NCBI taxonomy): domain Eukaryota; kingdom Metazoa; phylum Chordata; class Actinopteri; order Siluriformes; family Ictaluridae; genus Ameiurus; species Ameiurus melas. Next base: position 28,613,994 of record CM022754.1, on the reverse strand, counting down.
ATACTAGGGGGACAATTTGGACATATCTGATTATTGGGAGGACGTGTCTCATCAGTGTCTATGGTGGTTACAGTCCGAGACAAAGTACAAGCTGCTACTATGCCGGACATTACCTCAGGCAGAGAATATAACGTAAGGTGACTGATCGTCCGAACACCAAGTATTTAACCAATATTAACAATTAAACATACATTCTATTAAACTGGAATTTTTGAGAGGCAAATTTCCGTGACTTTTCCTAAACTTTCTGGGTTTATTTATTTTTCCAAAACTGCTCCAGGCCTGGAAATTGCCATTTTAGAATTCCATGACCAGGTTTTTCTATGACCGAACGAACCCTGCTATCATTTATTAATGAACCGTGCTTTAACATCTTTCTTTGGATATGTGCAGGATTTAACGCTCATCACCCTATAAATAAACAAACATCATTGTTTTTACACTTTTTTTTTCTCCTTTCCAAAAGTGGCTAATGTACTGCTGCCCTCTTCTGCTCATTCAGTGAAATAAGTGAAACCAAGGCAATGAGTACAAGTATTCAATTTATGTGAAAATAATATTCAAAAGAAGACAGATTCAAAAGCCATTTAACAGCTCCTGTGTACTGTGAATGCCACCGTGTTCAAATTTGTTCTGAGAAGCTCTAGTTACATTATACAAGTGAGAAAACAGCACTTTACTAAGAACATGACTGCAATCAATATTGCACTCAATAATGGGGTTCTAATTAGAAAGTACAATCCAGACTATCCTCTGTCTGGGTTACCCTACTTCAGCTATAGAAAAGATTTACACACTTGAAGGTCAGAAGGGGAACAAAAAACAAAAACACACACACACACCATACATTTTGTCTCAAGCCACTCCTAGGCCTTGATTAAATTAGGCTTGAATATTTGATGGCAACACTGAAGTTGAAAACACACTACATTTCAAAACCACTTTGGTGAATTTATATACAGGCCTATATATATATATATATATAAAAGAAAAAAAAAGGTGTTTTATATAAAAGTATTTTTTTAAAAAGTTAAATAGTATAAAGTATTGCACAGTGATGAGAGGTTTCAAGAAGGAAGAACTCTTGACTGTGATAGCAATGCAAGGGCAATGTTTAGGGCTTTCTGCGCCTGCAAGACAAAATATTGGACGGTTAAATGCAGGTTAAACCCAATAAAGCTTCTGTTCAATGGTGGGATTAAATGCAAATGGTAAATATGTTTAGAAAAAGAACGTACTTTGGATAGCCATGGTGTTGATAACCAGGTCCCAGGTTTGAGCCAGCTCTCATCTCCACAGCCACAGCACACTAAACGGGGCAAAGACGAAGAGTGGGTTTGAGCAATCATAAAATGTAGCACTGCCATTAAAATGATGATTATTTTTTTAAATAGATACATTTTAACAAACCAAACATTCAAAGCAGGCAGTCAAGTTATTCAGTATATTGGAAAGGTTAGGCCATTACATTACAAAATGTAAATCAGTATAAAGATAAAAAGCAGAGCAACTAACTATCCCTTACCCTGGTCTCTACATCTGTCCAGTCTCCATCCTTAGGCTCATCCTGGCGGTTCTCTGATGATCTCCTTTTACGGCTGCAGCAAAACACATTCATAGTATACCTTAACATGCAAAGTCCAGCAAAACATCTTGTCTAAAGTCTCCTTAAAAAAAATTTTCTTGGGAAGGGAGGGGGAGTAAGAGTTCTATTCACCTAGGACCAACAGCATTTTCTTGTTTCAGTGTTTCAATATCAGTGAACTGAACTGCTTGTCCCCCACTTCTAGTTTTGAACACCTCACCCTGAAAAACAAACATTTTATTAGTCAAGGACCTCAGTTATAAGACCATCATATGCTCAGCAGGCTAGATTGGACATTCAAAAGCACCTTGATGAGCTTGGTTTGGATCTCGCCATCAGAGGCCACTTCCTGGTGTGTCAGCATGTACTTGTCACACCTGGACAGGGCTTTCTCGCTGGGAGCGGTCACCTTGATCGAGTTGGGGACGCTGGGCTGCATGACTGTGTCCAGCTCCACATTGGTGGTGGGTTTGTGATCCACCCATCTCTCACCACCGGCTGAGTGCGAGCGCCTGTGCACAGGCCGAACTGCCGGCCCAGTCTGTACAACCGGAACACACATTCAGGATATGGTTCAGACAGGAACCCAATACATACAGCTGTTAGCAGGTTAGTGGAACTATATTCTATCGAAGCATGCACTAAACATGCTACAAGGGCAAACATTACAGAATAGCAAGAATAGTCCAATGCACATTCTAGAGCAGGATAAATATTTTTGTGAGAAATGGTTTACTTGCAAGCCATAATAACCACAAGGATGCTGCTACTCAATGCCCCAGAGATCACACTGGTTTTTAAATAGAATTCAATTTATTTGGTTAAAGTGTAAAACAGGACATTAAAACCATGCCAGTTGAATAATAAGCAGCACAGATTTCCCCACAGAAGAGCACCCATCAAGCAACATATTTTAGAACGCAGTTGGACAAGTACTATGTTAGTATCAAGGCAGCTCGGTCTATAACTACAACATGATACATCACTGACCCTGTAAAAACACTCCTTTAGGTCTACCTGTGCTGGCTGAACTGGCACCTCACATTCTCTGGCCCAGCACCTGCCTCTCTGTCTGCTAAGGCTTCCAGGAAGACCCTGAGCTCTGCTTCTACCATAGGGAGGGGAGGGACTGCCCTGCATGTTGGCCTGTGGCGTTCGCTGCTCCCAGTCGGAGATGCTGGAGGCCACAGACACACTGCTAGTGGTGGGGGAAAGAGGGGCTGGCCTGACAACTTTGGGAAGGATATATTCTGAGGCCTGACAGGAGAAGTTAGACTGCACACAGATTTCAGTTAGTACACATGGATCACATGCACATCGTATTTGTTTTCAAACAAAATCGCGTGAAAGCACAAGATCAGTAACTGATTGTGATGTGCACAAGACTTGTACAAAATTTTACAGAAAAATGATCATGCAAGTGAAAAAAAAAAGAAGCTCGGAGCAGACAGCGAAATGACATTATAGAGTGCTTCAGAAATTAGAAAGACGTACAGGCATCGGTGAGGGCGAGGCTGATCTCTTTGCAGGCACTCTGTCCTTTTCTCGGGAAGGTCGCTGGGGTTTATCTGGTCGGGTGTCTGTCTTGCTCTCAGTTACTATAGCTTTGAGCTGCTTCAGCTTTTCGTCCTTTACCCAAAGCTTGTTCTGCATTTCCAGTTCCTTGGCATTTACGCGCCTCTCCTGAAGGACAACACAAAGCTTCAAGCTAAAACACATTCAGAATCTAATTTGTCAGGCTTGAGATGGAAACCTGGGCTGAAACCTATCACAGAAAATGGGCCACTGGAAATCTAACTTCCCAAATTTTTGATGGTTTCATGTTTTAAGTCAGTGTACAGCTTATGTACAGTAGAGGTTGACCAATTTTATCAATACCGATAACCAAGTTGGGCAGTACCTGCCGATAACAATCAACCGATAATTTAAAAAATTGACACTGAATGATAAAGTAAAATATTTCTTTACAAACTTTATATAAAAAAAATATTTTTTTTTTATATGTACTGTACTTTTTTAATGGAAAAAAATATTTCTTATAAAGGAGTAAGAGGTAGAAGATGAATGGATATTTTCCATTCATAATATCTATTAATCTATTCATAAATATAAAAGTAAATAAAATATACATCCAAACAGCAAAAAAGAGACTTTACTAAACAATAATAACAGTGTTAGTCAATTTTTATTTCACCTCTAGAGGGCGCTTTCGTACCGTATAATGACAGGGAACATAGCTCCAGCATTCGGTAATCGTGCAACCTTTAACGTATAAATAACTTAAATAATTCGCAAAATGGTATAAAAAAAAAAAAAAAGGAAAGTCCACTACTGAAGATAATGGGGGGAAAAAAAGTGAGAAGTAATCAAATGTTCATCTTTCTCCCAGAAAATCATAATATTTTCCAATAGAGTCAGCAACTGAGAGACAAAAGATAGCTAGGCTACTCACACACTCCTTCTGCCAGCGGAGCTTTTCATCCGAGACCAAGCCTTGCATGCGTGCCTCCATTCGCTTCTTTTCCGAGAGCTCCCGCTGCAACTTCTGCTCTCTGCTCTCCAGCTCGTTCTGTAAGGTACGCTTATCCTCCTCGTAGATATTTGTGGTTTTCTGCAGGAGGTCAATCTGGACACAAAGAAAGCAGCATTAAGCGTCACACCCCCACATAACTGCAATTATGACTGCTTTATTGCGGATTCGAATCAGAATTACCTTGTACTCCAGCATCTTGGATTTCTTCTCCAGCCGGTCAATCTCATTTTTTTGGTTGTAGATCATTTTTTCCTTCTCACCCAGCTTGGACCTTTGATCACGGATGAAATTCTCTTTGGAGATGAGGTTGCCATCCAGTTCATGAAGCATGGACTTCAGCATATTGGCTATGAAGAGAATAAATACTTAGTACTTGCATTAGCACTAGAAATTGCAACCGCAAAACTGTTGAGACAAACATACCGGATTTGTTGTACTCTTCAGTCATCATCAGGCGGATCTTATGCCGCTTCTCCAAAGCCTCAATGAATCTAGGAATTGTATGGTCGTCAGTAGGGTCAGAGATTTCACAGGGCGGCAACGGGGGCAGGTTTTGCAAAAACTGGCTCATGGTCGAGGGTGGTTCTGGACAGAAAGTCACAAGCATTAGACACAAACAACTTCCACCTTGCTTAGAGGTGCCATTCTGTATAAGAGGATAAGCAATACCTCCATCTACTGGGCCTCCGCGTTCCTCTAGCCGGCGAGACAGCTCATCTTTGAAGGCCTGGTTTCTCTGACGGCGTCCTGCAGCAAAGCCGCAGATGGGCCTGTCAACAGGCCGGGCCACTTCCACCTCCTGAGTCATCTCAGCAAACCGCATCACCAGCTGTCGAACACACACGGCACAGGTATAGAACCACAATCCTGACTACCAGCATTCATAACTCAAACAACAATATTAGCTTACCATCGTTTCTTCATAATCATCAGCCTTAGGGTTTACACAGACCACCATTCGGACTTTCCCCTCACCATCAAAATAATTTTTGAACAGATGCGTCACTTTAGAGTCTCTGTACGGGACCATCTGAGAAGAACGCGTGTACATCATTACATCACGTCACCATGTGACAAATGGAAAATAAAAGAAGAGGGAGGGGGGATTAAACACCTTGTTTGTTCCACACATTTGATTCTCTCGGAGAACTTCAATGCATGTGCGGAGAGTCATCAGAGACTGATTGATGTTGCCTGGAGAGAACAATGCATTTCATTTGAAACACAGGGTTTAGAATTTTGAGAAAAGAAGACCCACTTCCTCAACCGAGACAGCTAACCTGCTTCCCGAAGGCGGCTACCCTCAGCACGGGTTCTGCTTGTGCGTTCGCTGCCAGCAAGATCCACCAGACACAACTGACTCACATTCACCTGATTCTTATCCTGGAAGGAAATTTAAGCAAAACTGACCCATCTTGTCCTGAAGCTTTCCTTCAGCCAATTGTGCAGATATACATAACTGGTTACCTGAAGGACATTGTCTCCATCTGCATCCAACGGGGCTTGTGCCAGTTTAATGATAAAGACGCTGTGTGATCTGCTCGACTCACGATTCAGCTGAGTGTTTGCAATCCTGCGCTTCTTTTGACCTGGTGGTCAAGATTTAACAGGCAAACATAATTAAAGCGGTAGATGATGGGTCAGGGAGTGTCAACTATAGGCATTTCAACTCACCCCTCCAAAAAACTTCAAACGCTTCCTCTGTCGATTTCACTTCAAGCTCTGTGCACCCAGCCACATACATGTTGTGGTTTTGATCTTCACGTAAAATCTTGGACTGGGGTGGTCTAAAAGAAGCAAATACAACATCTTAAACTTATCGTGTGTTTAGAGACAAACAAGCACAAAAAAATTTCCCCAGACATGCTGCAATGGGTGATAACCTGACTTACAGCTGAACCAGAAGACAAATGGCAAACAAAAAGCTGCAAGGCATTCAATAGAAGCCATAAATAAAATATATATATATATATATATATATATATATATATATATATATATATATATATATATATATGGGGTTGGGGAAGACACTCAGTCAACGGTATTGCACACCACAGCCACACAGTGAATAAGACAGGACATTTTGCTCAAGTTTCTGTCTATCTACAGGCGTTAACCACTGGTCACGTACATGAACTCAGTGTTGTGCCGCAGAGGTGTCCCTGCACCATTCCACCTAGCAAAGGAACACAAAAATTTAAACTGCAAACTAAAGCATTACAGATACACATCAGTGTCCAAAAAGTGACATTTTTAGAAAAAGTAGGACCAAGTTCTCAATAGAACGGCCACAGTGTACAACCTGAGCCTCCATATGATGTACATGGAATCATAATTACACTGATTTCTGCATATATAAATAAAAGCACACCAACTCTAAAGTAACCAAAACAATGAGCTTACTTTGGCCTGATTGGGTCAAATGGAGCCTCCTCCAGGAGATCATAGATGTAGTTATTGTATATCTCAATGTAGGAGACAAACACGCTGTAGCTACTGTCCTCATCCACCCCTTCAGCCTTAGAAGCTTCTTCTGGAGTGATCATGTCAGCAAACTCTGGATCAACTCTTTGCCTGCAAAACAAAATATGACGAAACATGGCAATTCTACAGAAATAACCAGTCAACACACCGTATTAAGTTGAACTGTTTATGTACCTCGAGGATGGAGTCTTTGGTACAAATAGCTGACTCTCTTGTTTCTGTCGTTCCAGAAGAGCATCCACTTGGTTTTGCACTTCCATGCCATTCTTATCATCAGGCTTGAATACCTGAAAAAGAAATTAAATCATGAAATAAATAGAAGATTACGTTACATTTACCAATGAAACAAAAAGCACTAAATGTTGCATACAAATCTTTTGGCCTGGTAAGGACCGATGCTGTTGAAGATCATGTCCAGTGAGCGGGGCAGGAGCCCACCTTGTCCCGGGGAACCAGTCATCGTGTAGGTTTTTCCACTGCCCGTGACACCATAGGTGAACAAAAGCCCTAATATTGAAAAAGGTCAAGGTCACAGGTGCAATCAATATATCAAATTAAACCATATTTAGTGCAAAGTGAATTATTCCGATACCATTTTTGCCATGAATAAGATCGTCCACAAGAGGTTTTGCAACATCCTCAAACAATTCCCGCTGTGTGGTTTTAATTCCAAAAACCTTCTTAAAGGAATACTGAGTCTGCAAAACAATAACAATGATTGCTACAGTCAAGACACAATACTGAATTATGTAAGGAATACTACACAACAGTTAAACAAAAATAACGCATGCCAAAGGACTAAAGTGCATTATGTTCATTTAACAAAATGGTCTGGAATGCGTTATTCCACTTTTTAATCCGAGGTTATGAAACCGTGCTCGGAAGCAGGCTTAGCACGTGTACAGTGTGAAACAATGTGGTGTTATAATGTTATAGCGAGATGCTTAGCATCAGACGCCAAATCAGAAATGCAACAGCGTGTGCCATACATCACGTGCTTTGTACAGTCACAGAAACCCTGCACATTATGTAAACAGTAATTACAATGTGTGGAGATTACGATATAGTATAAACTTTTCTACCTTCATGTTTTAGCGATTTTTATTTTACTGTAACCGCGTGCGTGCGGTTGTTATAGTGAGGGGGAAAAAAGTATTTGATCCCCTGCTGATTTTGTACATTTGCCCACTGACAAAGAAATGATCAGTCTATAATTTTAATGGTAGATTTATTTGAACAGTGAGAGAAATCCAGGTCAACAATGTTATAAATTAATTTGCATTTTAATGAGGGAAATAAGTATTTGACCCCCTCTCAAACAAAGATTTCTGGCTCCCAGGTGTCTTTTATACAGGTAACAAGCTGAGATTAGGAGCACACTCTTAAAGGGAGTTATCTGTATAAGAGACACCTGTTCACAGAAACAATCAATCAATCAGATTCCAAACTCTCCACCACGGCCAAAACCAAAGAGCTCTCCAAGGATGTCAGGGACAAGATTGTAGACCTACACAAGTCTGGAATGGGCTACAAGACCATTACCAAGCAGTTTGGTGAGAAGGTGACAACAGTTGCTGCGATTATTCGCAAATGGAAGAAACACAAAAGAACTGTCGATCTCCCTCGGCCTGGGGCTCCATGCAAGATCTCACCTCGTGGAGTTGCAATGATCATGAGAACAGTGAGGAATCAGCCCAGAACTACACGGGAGGATCTTGTCAATGATCTCAAGGCAGCTGGGACCATAGTCACCAAGAAAACAATTGGTAACACACTACGCCGTGATAGACTGAAATCCTGCAGTGCCCGCAAGGTCCCCCTGCTCAAGAAAGCACATATACATGCCTGTCTGAAGTTTGTCAAGGAACATCTGAATGATTCCGAGGACAACTGGGTGAAAGTGTTGTGGTCAGATGAGACCAAAATGGAGCTCTTTGGCATCAACTCAACTCGCCATGTTTGGAGGAGGAGGAATGCTGCCTATGACCCCAAGAACACCATCCCCACCGTCAAACATGGAGGTGGAAACATTATGCTTTGGGGGTGTTTTTCTGCTAAGGGGACAGGACAACTTGACCACATCAAAGGGACGATGGACGGGGCCATGTACCGTCAAATCTTGGGTGAGAACCTCCTTCCCTCAGCCAGGGCACTGAAAATGAGTCGTGGATGGGTATTCCAGCATGACAATGACCCAAAACACAGGGCCAAGGCAACTAAGGAGTGACTCAAGAAGAAGCACATTAAGGTCCTGGAGTGGCCTAGCCAGTCTCCAGACCTTAATCCCATAGAAAATCTGTGGAGGGAGCTGAAGGTTCGAGCTCCCAAACGTCAGCCTCGAAACCTTAATGACTTGGAGAAGATCTGAAAGAGGAGTGGGACAAAATCCCTCCTGAGATGTGTGCAAACTAAAAGAAACGTCTGACCTCTGTGATTGACCCCAACAAGGGTTTGGCACCAAGTACTAAGTGATGTTTTGCAGAGGGGTCAAATACTTATTTCCCTCATTCAAATGCAAATCAATTTATAACATTTTTGACATGCGTTTTTCTGGATTTTTTTTGTTGTTATTCTGTATCTCACTGTTCAAATAAATCTACCATTAAAATTATAGACTGATCATTTCTTTATCAAGTGGCAAACGTACAATATCAGCAGGGGATCAAATACTTTTCCCCCCTCACTGTATCTGTGTGTAATTTTATTTATATTATATATATATAAAATCAACAATCATGTCATAGTTAAAGTCACAGAGCTCACGTTCCCCCATTCCGAGGTGACATGAGCATTAACTGAAGCTCTTGAACTGTATCGGCATGATATACATTGTGCAGCTGCCACATGATTGATCAGATTAGTTCCCAATAAAGTGGATGCGGAGTGTGATTTTATATAAAAACTACTTAATTGTATAAAAATTACAGATCCCCCTCAAACAATCAAATAATACCAAAATAATGTAATAAACCTATTCCTGCAGGCCAAATGCGAGTCAAACAGAATCCAACATACAATACACAGCGCTAGAAAGTGTGCAATAATCCCGTAAACTCGAACCCCCTTTCCAATCTTACACCCGCTCACCTCTTTAAACTCCCCATTCCTATTGGCTTTGAGGCCATCAGGGGCATGAAGCTGGATGGTAGTACTACTGATCACCTCGATGCAGCACTCTCCATCCTCTGGCCCTAGTGGCCGCACACGACAGTACACCTGCACACACACACACACAGTATGAGCAAAAGCCTACACTGTAACCATTATGTCCATTAATAAGCTCCAGGTTTGCTGTGTGAGACACTAGAAATAAATACCCAGGAGTACTTACTCCGACAGGATCCTTCAGGTTGTTTGTTGGCTTTTTAGGAGGAGCTCGGCGCGGGGTTTTGCCCTTGCTGTAATAAAAATAAGAACAGCATAACTAGAAAGCTCAAATCTAGGGCTGGACGATTAATCGAAACCCAAATTCAGAACCTCTGATTGACGTCATTTCCCCTTGTCGGGTATTTCGGGTTTTTTTTTTTCTTCTCTCTGTTACTACTTTCCCTTTAAGGACATACTAACGCGTGTGCAGTCACGTGACTCCGCCTCATCCAGTCAGCGGCGCGAAAGCAACATGGAGGCAAACTCAAACACCGAGTCAACTGGGCAACAGGAGAGGCTTGGGCCAAAGAAAAACGCCATGTCCTTCATTTGGACGCATTTCGGCTTCGGTATAGAAGATACCGAACAAAAGGATGTTAAACGTAAACATTGCATAAAACCCGTTTCAGAGACCAAAAAGTAACAGCACCAATCTGTTTCCACACTCGGAGCACAATCACGTTACAGAATATGAACAGTTACATGACGCAAAGAGAGACAGAGAGAGAGAGACCGATGAGCGTCCTGCAATAAGTGTCTCCACAAAGCAGGTGTCGAGAAGAAGCATTTAAAAAATGCTACACAATATGAAAAGGATTCAAGAAGATGGAAAGAAATAACTGACGCCATTTGTTATCATTGTCATCATCATCATCAGGAAGTCAAATTGAGTAAAGTTGTAGCACGAGTTATGATAAGTTACTCGCGTAGCAGCGGTATTTAACTGTATTAGACAAAAATGAATCGCTAGAAGCTGTGTGTACTGTCACAATTAACTTCGAGCTAATTATCCAGCGCTAAACGAGATCTAGCTTTTAGCACTGAGCACTAGCCAGTTGTTGTGTCGCCAAGATGGCTCCCTGGGTAATATTTGCCGCTTTTACAAATGTTCGTTACTAGAAAACAAGAGAGAGGAAAAGTTAGGAGACACAAAGGTTCCTCACAGACGTTTCTAGTAAGAATTTTTTTACGCTGAAATATAGCCAAATACTCACGTAGGCCTGATCATTGTGGTGTTCTTTTTTTTGTTCAAATCAGCGACTCTGTGATCTTTCTCTTGTCCCCGCTGAGAAATTCGAAGTCCGTTCCTTCTGACTACGGAAAAACAGCTTTTTCAAATCGCACCAATCAGAGCGCTGCAATGGAGCCTATAGGATGCCCCGCTTCTGGTCTGACGTCACGTCCGTTATGTTGATCCGCCCACTGACTGGACCGAGAGTCAAACAAATGTCTTGTTTGAAGTGTGCTTTCTAGTATCAATTAAAACTTTATATCCTAATAAATCTAATGATAGCTTAAATATCCTAATAATCCACAGCAAAATTAGTTAGATACATAAAACAGTTTATTAATAATTAAAATAAATACATTATACAAAGTAATAAATACAAATCACAGAAATGAAATTTAATTTACAATTTACATGTACATGTGGGGCATCTGTTTCTTGAAACTGAAGCAAAAGAAATCACATACAGAGTATCATAATTGTAAACACATCCTAGTGAAAGGCACATGAATCCTCATGAGTTTTCAACTTATGAGGCTATTTTATAACAAAACATCATTAACAGATCTCTAACAGGAGATCTCAAATTAATTTAAACACATACCACAGTTTTGTGTAGAACATGCTTCAATCCATTAAAACAATCCTTCACCTTAATTTTTCCTGACTTTTACATGCTGCGAGTCAGAAACTGTAGCAAAATGTGACCTTTTCAAATCACAGTCCTTCCAAATCCTTGTGCAGAAAAGTGCCTTACTGAAGACATAGATTAGACACAGACTGAAGGCTGCACAAAGCAATGCAGCACCCACTGTGTTGGTGAAGGTAATGGTTTGTGAATGAGTCAGAAGCCATTGCTTTCGTAAGGTCATATCGAGCTCAACTGCAGCGAGCTGGAAGTATGTTCCAGTGATTGCGAAAACATGAAAGAGCTGGTGACTGTGTCCTGTGGAAAAAAGAAAAACACAAACAACGAACAGGATTAACTGATTTGAGAACTGCATGAATGGTGTACAGGTCTTTTTAATAAAGCGCTATGTGAGTGGTGAGATAGATTGAGATATTATATTTATATATATATATATATATATATATCTCAATGTGTGTGTGTGTGTGTGTGTGTGTGTGTGTATGTGTGTGTGTTTTACTGAATGTTAAAGAACACCTATATAGTCAAAACTTCCAGGTGCCAGGCGTTCAGGTAGATGTGAGGCAAAGAGGAATCCTGTAAATAGTGCGAGTGCAGTGTGCTGGTAGTGAACAGTAGTGGCTTCATTGATTGTGCAATCCTCTCCAACACACACAAAAATCTGCAAGGACAGACAAGCCAATCAGAATGACAAGTGACATATCTGGAACATAGAACTGACAATTGCACAACATATCTAATATAATGACACACACGGTGGCTTAATTGTTAGCATGTTCGCCTCACACCTCCAGGGTTGGGGTTTCAACTGTGGGAGTTTCCTCCGGTTTCCTCCCCCAGTCCAAAGACATGCATGGTAGTCTGACTGGCATGTCCAAAGTGTGAATAGTGTATGAATGGGTGTGTGAATGTGTATGTAGGGATAGGCTCTAGGTTCCCAGTAGGATAAGTGGTATAGAAATTGGATGGATAGATAGATAAAATGTAATGACGATAACAATTTGACTAATGAGATCTGGCAAGTACTCACCCTATAGAACAAAGGGATATTGTCAAAAAGATACGGAAATGCAAAGGACACAATCCGCAGAATTTTCCCTAGTTTCACATTTGTTTTCTCAACAGACCTAAGAAAAAACACTTCAATTAAAAAAATATTCAAATGTGTAAAACGTCTAGGTCATTTCCAACATTGGATTAGCAAATTGCTAAGTGAAGTTACCTTTTATTTATATGGCCTTTGTACTGAATGAAAGGCAATCCAAGCCTAAAAGATAAAGGATATAAAGATAGGGATTATACTGGAGTTGATGAGGTTTAGAATTTTTGAACATGCTTTCATTTCATTTCATGACAATGCAGTATATTCAGATAGTAGTCAGAGAAGAGGGGACATTAACAATGATGGGACTAAAATACCCACTGTATTGTAGAAGGTACCACAAAATGTCACTCTCTAAAACTGCACTCTAAATTGAAGAGGGTTCAATTTGCCAGTTGTGCAAACGAACAATGACATGATTATAGGAAATGTGGAAAATGTCCAATTTCACAGCAATGTATTATTCTGAACCATCCATCTCACCTTGAGTAACAGGCCAGTCCAGTGGAGAGGATCGAGTTGAGCATGGCAGTGGGAATGTAATATTTATGGAAAACGCTGTTCACCCATTTCTCAGGAAATATATAGGAGGAGTATGTGATGGCAGAACCTGTTAACGCACAAACATTTAAATAAAAACCATAATAAATAATCACTTTGGTTAACGCCAAATCACACAGTAATTCTGAGTAAACAACTATTTTTTTCTGTAACAATTCATCATTATTTGACACAATACATAATTAATTCATTTTCATAAATCCATATTCTATACATGATTAATTCCAACCTCCTGACCTAAGCTGTAAAAGCTTAGTGCTCCATAGTCAAAGAAGAAGCAGACGTGTCGGGCACGTTCAGACATGGTACTGAAGGTGTGTGCACAGCTGGAAGCCAGTGGGTACAAGCAGCAGGACAACAGGAAGACCAGAAGAGGCCAACAGTAGGAGTCCTGCCAGTCTTCCTCTATTAGCACAATAAGGAGCTTCCACAAGAAGAACCTAGCAAAGCAGTTAGATCATCAAAATTACTACTCAACTTGGATTACTTCTAATAAACAATAAATAACAACATGACTAAATAATTTACAGGGCTAATTGACAGCCTAAATGAATTTTAGGTTTGTGGGCTGCATGGTGGCATAATGGGTACTATGTTGTAGTGTCCAAGTTCAATGCTGAGCTTTGGGTTACTGTCCATGTGGAATCCCTGTGTTCATGTTTCCTCAAAGTTCTCCTGGCTACACTAAATTATCCCTTGATGTAAACACATGTTCCCAAATGTGAACAATGTGTGTGTGCACAGCACTCCGTAATGAAGTGGTGTCCTATCTTCCACCTCGCACCCAGTGTTCCCCGGATAGGCTCCAATTTCATAAATAAATCATGCAATAGTTTGTGCAAGTAAATAATACAGCATTTGGACGTAATATTTCATGTACCAGTGACAAACATTCTTCAGTTCACATGGTCATAATTCCACATGTTCATATTTATATCTTGGTCATTAAATCTCAACTGTTCTCTAGAGCACATTACAAGGTACATGTATGTATATAAACAGTTCCTTAGACTTAGAACTTAAGCCCAAATGTAATGCCCATGTTTCATCACAGTTCCACATTTAGGGTTAATTTATAATGGAAAGGGTTCGAGTCTCGGCCTTAATTTTTTCAGGGGGTAGGTAGGTAAATATAGTGTTTCCCCTGTGATAAAAGCAGTCAGTGAGTACAGGTTAGAAGTCACTGCTTTTATTACAGGAGAAATAGCACCATAGCTCTGTTTATGACACTGTTCATTTGTAAAACTCCCAAATGAACACTGTAATTCCATATTGGGATAACATTTATTCACACATACCAACCGTACACCTGTACCAACATAACAGATCAGGCTGGTTCTTCATATCTGACCCTCGAGGTCAACTGTCCTGCAAACTTTAGGACTGTAATGTGCTCTAGAGATATATCAGTTATTGTTCCAAGGAGCTAGGACCGTCCTGAGGTTTCCATAAACAGCTGTATAAACAAAATTTGTATGCGATGAAGCAAAGATGGCAGTCATAGCATTTACGAGATGTGCTCTCAGAATTGGCCCCTATATTCTCATGGATATAAACAAACGAAGGTTGAGAGTAAGCATAATTATACTATAATTTCTACACAAAACAGCTGGGAACCACCCAAAAGAATAACTAGATTGAACTCTATAGAAAATGTGTGTTTGTCATAATAAATTTTCCACAGCATCGTTAAATGCTTGATTGAAAATTGTCAGAAGGTGTTGATTCATTTTCTAGAACAACATGGCTCGAACAGTAGATCCCGATGCAAGGTTTATGTAAATGTGCATGTTACAGTTTCTAAAATAACAACTTACGCAAGGATCTGTATAGGAGTTATTGACTCCCAAAAGAAAGAACCTATTCTGAACAGCTGAAACGAGTCGTCAGTAAGTACAGACTTACTTCCTGTACAAACCTACGTGGGTCTATAACAAAAAATACTGTGTACTTTGGCCTGCCCTTAAACACTATAGTACAGTAGTTGCTTCCTGAAAGAGTTTCATGTCTAGAAGACGTAGTTTTCTGCGCTGCAAAAGCAAAAGCACATTGCATGGACTCCCGAGGGATGAGGATGTAAATCATCAGTGGAAAGAATTCATTTTGAAAATGACACCACTGCAGTTCAACTCCGACCTTCGTTTGTGTTCCCGTCATTTCACTAACGACTGCTCCTCAAAATCAACTTGTGACTTGCGAAATGATTATCCATTAAAGATGAGGCAATACCCACTTCATTTGGACCATGTTGCGCCTCTGGATCACAACTTGTAAGTTTGATTCATTATTTATGTACACATTTTCTACCAAGTGTTCCAAATGCTTATTTTTGTGTTCTATACGTGTACAACCAGTGAACAGCTGTAGGTCTCTGTTAACCGGTTAATTCACGTTATTGTCAAACTAGATATAGACATATCACTAAGAAACGTCCTGTTCTAGTCATGCTTGTGATGGTGGTACAGGATGATCTTCCAATGTATCACTATCGGACTTAGGCATAAATCGATAAGGTAAGACATTTGACCAATTAAAGCACGGTAGGCTCTCTGAAAGGAGGTGTTTAGAGTGAATGGATTCTTGAGCGAGTCGTTGTGACACTGAGAAAAAGAGGTGATGCTGAAATGTACATTATGAGAAACTTTGAAGTGGTTTTTGACCTTGGATGCATGTAAATCTATTGTATGAGACCTCTAAAACAAAATTAGGCACATTTATATAGCTTAATAGGGGTGCTTTAATTGTTACAATTATAATGGTGTGTAATTGTTGATGAAATAAAGGTATCATGGTCATACCATAAAGGAAGAAAGTGGGTCCAAATGTTGAGAGTTTCATTAGTTAGCTGGAAAATGCTAAGAACACATTCTTTAGCTGAGCTGTATGGATACCGATACCCAGATATGATCCCATCCTCATGGAACACCTGGATAGAAAAGATTTAACTCTATAAAATTCCAGAAATGATGATCAGATATATGATTTGTAAGAAAAGTATCAAATAAATGAATAAATAAATAAATCAGGCTTCCAGACTTTACACATCGTTAACATGTACTGATCAGCTTAAACCTCTCTAAAACAAATGGACTTTAGCTCTCAGAAGAAAAGCTGCTTTAGCTCAGTATTACCATTAAAAAGTTGCTCATTACAAAATTATATGAACTTACTTTTGGAACTTGGTTGATGGTTAAGACTTGAGGTAGTTTGATAAGGCTCAACATGATCCTATAAATCCACCAGCAGTCAAGACCAACACTGAAAGGTGAGAGAATCTGGCATGAACTGTGCTTGTAATGTCCTCATTACTTGCTCCACCCTTTACCTGGATCGCCCAGTATACTTATCCCCCAGAGCATATAAACCTGTTGGGAGAGAGCAGAAAATGAGACAATTGCAGATAATGAGACTCAGAGACAAGTGAAATACATAATCAACATGAACAGTTTTTCTAAAAGAAAATGGAAAAGAAGAGGAGGGGAAAAAAGAAAACTAATATTTAGAAACTTTTAGTAGTGTGGACATGCCTTAGAGGAAATCAGTGAGGGATGTTAATGTTAAACTAAAGCTTACTACCTGCGCCTCGTATTTATAGTAAATATGGTTTGCAGATATGATATGACACAGGCAGAGCTGATGTTAAACATGTAATACATGTAACAGGTCTTACCCAAACCCTAACAATTTTCTTCTTCATTTTACTGTTCAAACTCAAACTTTACTTACACATACAGTTTCAGCAGATTCTATATGGTTCTTAAAAACAATTCTTAGTATCCTGAAAGGGGCCTATTTGGAACCTGCTTTGACAAGGAACCACTGTTGTAGGGTTTCCCCAAAAATATGCCAAAGAACCTGTCACATTTGTAGATTTAACTACAAGTGAGATTTGCTGGATTTTGCATTAATTTCTGCAATAACAAAATCCTGGAGGGACTGAATGAGCATTGGGCACCCATGAAACTGTCGCTGGTTCACCGGCTGTCCTTCTTTGAACCACTTTTGGTAGATACTAACCACTGAATACTGAACACCCCACAAGACCTGCCTTTTTGAAGATGTTCTCATCCAGTCATCCTGGCATCACAATTTGGCTCTGGTCCAAGTTGCTCACATCCTAAAGCATGCCCATTTTTCCTGCTTCAAACATCAACTTCGACTGTTCACTAGCTCCAGGGGTGTTAGCTGGGTTGTTAATTATGCGGGGCAGAACCCAAATTTTTCTCCATCAAAAACTTTTTTAAATGTACTTTTAAATACACTGTTTCCATGCATTTATTTCTTGCATGTGAGAGCAAATTGCTTAAAAAATTTGAAAATTGGACAAAAATTTGGATTTATAATAAAACTTGCCTCAGGTTTTATCACTATTTGCACAACTACCAGACCGATAAAACAGAACACCATCTAATCTATCACGAGACTAAGCTAGTTTGGTGTCACTAGCCAAGGGGCAGCACAACTAAGCGATCATTGTATGGGTTTAGTTGCTACAGTACATTATCTTTTCTTATGCTCTGCTCACATCATGTTCACTAGACTTTTTACACACCTTTGTTTTCCTGCTCAGTATCAGAGGATGTTAGTATTTCAATTTCAACCCCAAAACTACAACAGGTAGTATCCTCAATTCAACATGATTAAAAAGTGTAATTAAAAAGAAGGTGAACACAGTGGCAAACATGTCTCTTTTTTTGAGTGTGTTCTAGGCATCAAATTCTAAATGTGTTTATATTTACAAAATATATTTAAGCTGGTCAGTGAAAACATTGGAAATATTTTCTTTGTACTTCTGTCAGTTAAATAATGGTACAAGAGAATTAACAAATCACAGATTCATGTTTTTATTGCATTCAATAAAATATCTAACTGTTCTAGAAATGGGGTTTGTACATCAACTCTGCATAATATAACAAACAGTGAACACAGTGCGAGTTAATATAGCACAGAGCAGTGGGCAAGGAGATATAAAAATAAAGATATAAAAATTTTATTTTTTGTGAAGAATCACCGACAAGTGGGACACAATTGTGAAGTGGAACGAAATCTATTGGATTTTTGAAACTTTTTTAACTAATAAAAAAATGAAAAGTGGGGCGTGCAAAATTATTCGGCCCCCTTGCGTTAATACTTTGTAGAGCCACCTTTTGCTGCGATTACAGCTGCAAGTCGCTTGGGGTATGTCTCTATCAGTTTTGCACATCGAGAGACTGAAATTCTTGCCCATTCTTCCTTGCAAAACAGCTCGAGATCAGTGAGGTTGGATGGAGAGCGTTTGTGAACAGCAGTTTTCAGCTCTTTCCACAGATTCTCGATTGGATTCAGGTCTGGACTTTGACTTGGCCATTCTAACACCTGAATACGTTTATTTGTGAACCATTCCTTTGTAGATTTTGCTGTATGTTTGGGATCATTGTCTTGTTGGAAGATAAATCTCTGTCCCAGTTTCAGGTCTTTTGCAGACTCCAACAGGTTTTCATCCAGAATGGTCCTGTATTTGGCTGCATCCATCTTCCCCTCAATTTTAACCATCTTCCCTGTCCCTGCTGAAGAAAAGCAGGCCCAAACCATGATGCTGCCACCACCATGTTTGACAGTGGGGATGGTGTGTTGAGGGTGATGAGCTGTGTTGCTTTTACGCCAAACATATCATTTTGCAATGTGGGCAAAAAGTTCGATTTTGGTTTCATCTGACCAGAGCGCTTTCTTCCACATGTTTGGTGTGTCTCCCAGGTGGCTTGTGGCAAACTTTAGACGAGACTTTTTATGGATATCTTTGAGAAATGGCTTTCTTCTTGCCACTCTTCCATAAAGGCCAGATTTGTGCAGTGTACGACTGATTGGTGTCCTATGGACAGACTCTCCCACCTCAGCTGTAGTTCTCTGCAGTTCATCCAGAGTGATCATGGGCCTCTTGGCTGCATCTCTGATCAGTCTTCTCCTTGTCTGAGCTGAAAGTTTAGAGGGACGGCCAGGTCTTGGTAGATATGCAGTGGTCTGATACTCCTTCCATTTCAAAATGATCGCTTGCACAGTGCTCCTTGGGATGTTTAAAGCTTGGGAAATCTTTTTGTATCCAAATCCGGCTTTAAACTTCTCCACAACAGTATTACGGACCTGCCTGGTGTGTTCCTTGGTCTTCATGATGCTCTCTGCGCTTTCAACAGAACCCTGAGACTATCACAGAGCAGGTGCATTTATACAGAGACTTGATTACACACAGGTGGATTCTATTTATCACCATCAGTCATTTAGGACAACATTTTATCATTCAGAGATCCTCGCTGAACTTCTGGAGTGAGTTTGCTGCACTGAAAGTAAAGGGGCAGAATAATTTTGCATGCCCCACTTTTCTTTTTTTTATTAGTTAAAAAAGTTTAAAAAATCCAATAGATTTCGTTCCACTTCACAATTGTGTCCCACTTGTTGGTGATTCTTCACAAAAAATTAAAATTTTATATCTTTATGTTTGAAGCCTGAAATGTGGCAAAAGGTTGAAAAGTTCAAGGGGGCCGAATACTTTCGCAAGGCACTGTAAGTAATGAATTAAATAGAGAAGTCTGGATGCCAGGAATAGTGTAGGTGGTGTTTCAAATATGACAACAGTGCTGGCCAAGGTAAACTGGTTAACAGGGCTAAGCCTTCCCCCTCCTTGAATGGAAAAAATACACAAAAATAAGGCTACTGTTTTAACATCCACATTGGTCTATTTGAACCCAGCCACAGAGCCACGGATCTACACATGTCAGTGGATGGTTCCGTGCCAGTCCCAAGCCCGGATAAATGGGGAGGGTCGCGGCAGGAAGGGCATCCGGCATAAAAACTGTTGCCAAAGTAAAATGGATGCGGAGAGACTCAAATACTGTGGAAACTACCGTGGTATCAAGCTATTTGCACACTTTGAAAATATGGGAAAGGGTCATTGAAAAAAGATTGAGAGGAAAAGTTGCCAGATCAGCACAACAGTTTTATGCCAGGGCGAAGTACAACTGATGCTATTTTCACTTTGAGACAACTTATGGAAAAGTTTAGAGAAGGACAGAAGGAACTGCATTGTATCTTTATAGATATAGAGAAAGCTTACGATCGGGTACCAAGAGTAGAAGTATGGAACTGCTTGAGACTGAAAAAAGTGGACGAGAAGTACATCAGACTGATCCAAGATATGTACTTGGGTTGCAAGACAAAGGTCAGATGTGTCGCAGGAACCACTGAAGATTTCAAGGTGACAGTTGGACTCCACCAAGGCTCAGCACTGAGCCTGTTCCTGTTTGCAATCATAATAGATTGTATAACGGGGCATATACAGCGAGAAGCACCCTGGGATATGTTGTTTGCGGATGACGTGGTGTGTGGCGAAACAAGGAAAGAGGTGGTGGATAGGTTGGAAGTGTGGAGAAGTGAGGTGGAGGACCGCGGTAGGCGAGTTAGCAGGCAAAAGACTGAGTACTTGTTTATGAGGAAACGAGAGTTGGCCGGAGAAGTAAAGATGCAAGGGGAGAAGCTGAAGTGCGTTGAAGATTTTCAATACCTGGGTTCGACAGTACAGACAGATGGCGGAGTAGAGAGAGAGAAGTAACAAAAAGGGTCCAAGCAGGGTGGAGTGCTTGGCGGAAGATAACCGGTATCATGTGTGACAGAAGAGTGCCAGCAAAGTTGAAAGGAAATCTGTATAAGACAATGGTGAGGCCTGCAATGCTGTATGGGATGGAAACTGTGGCAGTGACAAAAGGTCAGGAAAGGAGAATGGAAGTAGCGGAAATGAAAATGTTGAGATGTTCTCTCGGAAAGACAAGGATGGACAGAATTAGGAATGAAGAGATAAGGGCTACAGTGAAGGTGGGAGAGATGGGTGTGCAGCTGAGAATGAGAAGACTGATATGGTTGGGTGACGTAATGAGAAGGGATGAAGGCTACGTTGGGAAGAGAGTGAGAAAGTTAGTAGTTGGAGAAAGGAGGCGTGGTAGACCAAGAAGGCGATGGGAGGATTGCGTGAAGGAGGATTTAAGGATAGTAGGAAAGACGGAAGAGGATGCGTGCGATAGAATGGTCTGGAGAAGAGTCACCCACACCGGCAACCCCACCTAGTGGAATTAAAGCCAGACGAAGAAGATTGGTCTATTTGCAAATGGCTTACAGTGTTTGTTTTGTTTTTTAAACCATAGTGGAAACAAGTAGAGCAGCACTACTGACAGTCGCAAGTAAAATGAATGAACACAGAATGAGTAGAGTCTGGGGCTAATTTCTTTCCAGCCCAGACTGTAGACTCATGCATTTATCTCTGCATATGCTGAGCCCCTTTCAATAATATCTTTTTTGAAAACAGTATACGTATTCAATGTACACATTTTAATCAGAGCCTGTAGAATAGCCTACTTGTATTTTCATTTCCACTCTGTTCATGCTGAAATGTACTGCAGTGGGGTTTTTGTTTGTTTGTTGTTTTTTATTTTATAGGTAGATTGATGAAAATCTGTTTTCTAGAATTTGTGAGGTGAAAGAACTTAGTTTTTTAGGTTTCCACCATCAGGAGGAAACCCATTATTAATATTATTATTATTATCTGCCTAAAGTTCCCAATAACTCAAGATCTGAATGTTAAAACGTTTAGAAATTTGGCACATTGATACTACAGACCACGGGTAACTCCCACACCACAAATGGCCCACATGAGCCCATAGGTGGCGCTACAGGCCACACCCAAATTCTATGTGATTTTCCCTCCACCCCATAAATCCAAAATGTCTTTATTTCGTCAGAAACCACTTTACCCTGATCAGTGTTACAGTGGAATCAAGAACCATTCCTGAAAAAGCTGGCCATTCACACTAGTTGGGATGCCGTTCCATCACAGGGTACCATTCCCTCCTTCACACACTTATTCACACATAGGGCTGATATAACCAATACATCTATGTGCATGTATCTGGACACCGGGAGGAAACCGGAGAACCCGAAGGAAATCCACAAGGACATGGGCAGAACATGTGAAACTCCACAGATTGCAACCAGAGCTCAGTATTAAATCTGTTTACAGTCATTTGATGAGATGATCATGGTTTTTAAGAAGATGCAGGAGGGAGAGCATGCTCATTTATACATTGATGGTGCTAGAGTCACCAACTTCAAGTTCCTGCATGTGCACATCACCAAAGACCTTACTTGGACTCTCCCAGAGACTTTACTTCATAATGAGGCTCAGGAAACTTTGCCACCAATTACAAGGCCCTGCAGAGAGTAAATGCAGCTGAGCAAACTGCAGAAACTTAGAGGAAATCTACCAGACACACGGTCTGAGGACAGCAAACAATATTATGTCCGACTGCACTCATCCAGCTCACGACCTGTTTGGCCAGACTGGTAAGCGCTTTAGAAGCTTACAGCCATGGAGAAACAAGCTGAGGATTTTATTTGCAGGCCATCAGACTACTAAATACCTGTAGGTCACTTTAAACATGTTAAATGTCACCTTAAGCATATTACTCACTTTACTTTTTATAGGCCATTGACCACTGGCTCACTTTATTCTCTGCTGCTCCTTTACCTGTAAATGCTCAGATATTCTCTGCTGCTCTTTATAGGGGTAGTTCACCCAAAAATTTAAATTCTGTCATCAATTACTCACCCTCATTTCGCTCCAAATCCATAAGATTTTCGTTCATCCTCCAAACACACATGAAGACATTTTAATGAAACCTGGGATATTTCTGTCCTGCCATTTACAGTCTAAGTAACCAAAACTTTCAAGCTTAAAAAAAAAAAAAAACACGTCCGCTTTCATGATACAACAATACCCGGAAGCTCTTCACGTTTTGCAGTAAAGGAAGAGAAACTGAGTCACATAGAACAATCTTTGTAACAAAAATGTCTGCAGATTTCAACATAGAGGAGGACGTGCATTTTTTTTTGTCCTCTCTCATGTCAACATACTTTGTGGTTCTCTTATGAACGTGTGCTGGAGATCTATGTGGAAGTGAAGATATTTTATGAATAAAGACGTAATTTTTGTTTATTTATGCACTCAAATCTCTTCAGAAAATTTTGATTATACCATCGGAGTCACATGGATTACATTTTCAATGGCTTTATGAACTTTTTGGAGCTTGACACTTTTTTGTTACTTGGACTGTGAAAGGAGGGGCTGAGATGTCTAAATGAAACTTTCCTTAAAATGTCTTCATTTGTGTTCCAAAGATGAATGAAAGTCCTTTGGGTTTGGAGCAACATGAGGGTGAGTAACTGATGACAGAATTTTCATTTTTGGGTGAACCATCCCTTTAAGTAAATATCTCACTCAACTGCATTCCAATATTGTATTCCAATTTGTATTTACTTGAAATTATTGTCTAGACTCTTCTCTTAAAGAAGGTGTGTGTGTGTGTGTGTGTGTGTGTGTGTGTTATTTTCAGTTCTATCTGTGCCTTAGCGAGTTTACAGAGAGCCTCACCACAAGCATTTTTGAGATATTATTATCTCGGGCATACTGTGCATATGACAAATGTCTTCGACTGGGCACATATTGGCGTGATGGTCAGATGTACTCATACCTTCGGTCATACAGTGCATGTATATGAGATACAAGATATACATATATGAACTATGAGAGCTTTTTGGAATGTATATATTTTAAGCCCATATGTGTTTATAGAAGCAAAGGGGGAACAACAACATGTTCACGGCCATTGTTTTGGAAAGGGATGTTCAATAATCCCTGGAGGTGGATGGAGGTGTCCACAGACTTTTGGCCATGAAGTTACGTTTAATTCTGATTCAAGGAAATGTATGCATCGCGTTTAGGTCAACTAAAAACTATACAGTAACCCCGGGGAAAGTGAGCAGCCGCTTCACCACAATATCAAAGTCTGTGGTATGTGGACATTCAGGAGAAACGCACTGACGCCATTGATATAAAGTTCACAACAGTGCAGCGTTCCTCAACTCCAACATGAAACCCCCTGCTACATTACTGCTCTAACTATTATTTTTGGCAACAAACGTCGAGATTTCAACTTACGGTGTAAAACTCGTGCACCCGTGTGCAGTGTCACATGACATGAACCTCTTCCATCTTTCGTCCGGATGTCCTGGCGCGAGCCGCTTCACAGGCAAAACATACCTTTCTTTGTTTTCGTTGTCAGCTGTGGCTCCCAGACTCACTCTGATTGGCTGAGGAGCTACTGCGCGCGACGCCGTCTCTAAGCTCGCGCGCACGGCGCCACTGTCCTTACAACAAATCTGTTTCAGCTGTTATTGGAGTTATGAATCACTCAAACAGTATCCCGGGCCGCGCGCGAAAAAAAAGCGAAAAAAAAAAAAAAAAAAAAAAAAAACAAACAAACACACACAGAAAGAGAGAGAGAGAGAGAGAGAGGGAGAACAAAACAAACAAAAAAAAGAGAAAAACACACAAACAAAAAAAAAAACAAAGAGAGAGAGAGAGAGAGAGAGAGAGAGAGAAAGAAAACAAACAAACAAACAAACAAACAAATAAAACGTGAGAGATAGTAAAGATGAAACAGCCCAAACTCTAAGAGGAAGCTTGTAAAATGAGTAACTCAATTATGATTAGAGATGGAGAGGCAGTTCTTTTGTTTTGTTTTGATTTTTTGGGAACTGTGATTAACGAACGAGAGAGAGAGAGAGAGAGAGAGAGAGAGAGAGGACCAAACAAGCCAAAGGTGAGAGGTAGTTAAGATGAAATAGCCCAAACTCTAAGAGGAAGCTTGTAAGATGAGTAACTCCATTTTGATTAGATATGGAGAGCCAGTGTTTTTTTTTTGCTTGTTTGTTTTGGGGAACAGTAATTAATGAGAGAGAGAGAGGGAGAGAGAGAGAGAAAGAAGCTAAATAATGCTAAATCTTTGCTCTTTCAAAAAGCCTGCATTTGTTATTGTTGTTCTTGATGTTGACATTAAAATGCACTTCTTAACATGGGGACCATCCAACTGTCACATGATCACATTAATATCCCACAGATGTGTGTATGGTGGTGTGCAGCAAAGTGCTTGAAATTTGGTCTCGGATTATCTGCACCACAGAGAAAAGGAGCCCAGAAGCGTTCAGCACAGGGGAATTTATGTAACTGCTGGGAATAATGCCTGCTTCAAGCTGGTTGAGCGAGCACCACTATAAATAATCAAAATTATTAGACTAGTTCACCTTTATGATCACTGCATAAGTTTTTCGTTTTATTTGTTTTCATTATTTTAAAAAAACTGCTCATTAAAGAGGTCATTAATATAATATTTTTTATAAGATTTTACTGAATATTTTACTTTATGCTACTGAATGAAATATTTATACATGTCTTTCATGTTCATGACTACCTTATACAGTGAGGGCAAATAATTATTTGGACACTTTTGTTTTTGTTATTTAATATACTTCCAGTGCATATATCGACATCAAATTTACACACACATATGTTTTTTTGACTTTGCATTTATCCACCCATCTATTTTCTGTAATGGTTATCTTACACAGGATCAAAGGGAGCCTGGAGGGATCTCCAGGGAACTCAGGCCAGGAGGTGGGGGACACCTCCTAGATGAGGTGCCAATCCCTCAGAGGGCACAATCGCACACCCATTCACACACTATGGACAATTTAGAGATGCCAATCAGCCTACAATTAGGAGAAAACTCCTGAAACACGATGAAGTGGAGGCAGGAATCGAACCCCCAACCCCAGTGGTGCACAGCAAATGTGCTAACCTTTAAGCCAATATGCTTCCCACTTTGTACTAATAAATATGCACAAAAAAGTGTATAGTGTAAGTGTAAGTACAAATAAAAGTAGGTTTAAAATTTTTTTTTTTAAAAACATTATACAAATTTATTCAGACTCCACAAATTAACAACACTAGTACTTTATAGCTTCCACATAGAGATGTAATCAGGTTTATGCAGTGTTGTTGTTCAATTTTGACCTGTTCCTCTTGGGAAATTACAACCCCATACCATGATGCTCTCACCTCCATTCTTCACTGTGGATATGGTGTAAACATGATTGAATTATTGCCAAAGAATTGTATTTTTGTTTAGTCTGACCGAGTGTACTGAAGAAAAAAAATTAACAAGAAAATAATGGTAATAGTTTCCACACAAAATCTTAACAAATTTAATTAAGCATATTTTAAGTAAGGTTTGCATGGCACCAAGGATTATTCTCATATAAAATGTAAGTGAGTTCAAACCATTTCATAATACAATAGCCTGAGGCCTTAAAGCCAACACAAAACAAGATGTATTGTATATCAAGTAAAACCACCTATCAAAAATGCTCAAAATCAAGTACATTTAAAGCAACGTATATGCAAATTGAGATCAATTCGAGATCACACAGTTATAATAACTTGGGACACTAAAAAGACCTTTCAACAGACTCTGAAAAACACCAGAAGAAAGATGTCTAGGGTTCCTGCTCACCTGCATGAACATGCCATAGGCCTGCTGCAGGGAGGCATGAGGACTACATATGTGTCCAGATCAATAAACTGTAATATTTGTAATGTAAGACGCCTAAGACAGTGCTACAGGGAGACATGAAGGACAGCTGATCGTCCTTGCAGTGGAAAATTACATGTAACCACGTGTCCCCTCCCAGACGTGATGGAGAACTTGCAAATGTCTTGGTGGAAGAGTGGAGTAACATCTCACAGAAAGAACTGACAAATCTGGTGCAGTCCATGAGGATGAGATGCACTGTAGTACTTAAAGCAGCTGGAGGCCACCACATACTGACTGTTACTTTTAATACTGACCCCCACCCCCCTTGTTCAGGGATTTGTTATTCCATTTCTGTTCATCAAATGTCTGGGAAACTTGTTCAGTTTATGCCTCAGTTGTTGAATGTTTTTATGTTAATACAAATATTTACACATGTTAAGAATTTTGCTGGAAATAAAAGCAGCTGAATGTGAGAGGACGTTTCTTTTTTTGCTGAGTATACTTTGGGGCTTAGTCACATATTTACATAATTAAATTTTTCATTTAGTACAGAACTTAAGGCATTTAACTATATCTAGTTTGCTTGTTTGTATAAAAAGCCTAGATTTGTTTTTGTTATATTTACTGAACCACTGAATTATTTTGTTTCAGTGTATATTTCTCCAAGAGATTTTATTTGTCTAAATGCTCCCTGTGTCTAAATGAGCTCTGTGCTTCATTCTTTTAGAATAAGAAGAAGATTTTTTGGAGGGGTGTAATGGAGATTATTGCTGTGAAGTTCACTGCTTATTATTCTCTGAGTAAGTCATGTTCTTGCTGCTTTCAGGTCTTTTCTGCTGGTGACTGCGGGCTTCTCTCTTACCTTCATTATCATTAGTCTGAGAGCATGTTGCGAAATTGTTCAAGGAATATTAGCTGTGTTTCCATGAACTTTCCATCTGCATATTATCAAACCAATTGCACTGCAAGGGATGTTTAAGGTCTTAGCTATGGCTTTATAGCTTAATAATGCTGTCCCGGAGAACTTGACCATATTTGACACCTGCTGCATTTTCACTGAAAACATTTGTTGTTGCATTTATATCTAGAACACTGATTCATTTTTATGTAACCTTTACGTTAATATTTAATAATTATTATGTTCATATTTACAAGTACAAAGTAAAAAGACATTCTGTGTGTAAATTATGTAAAATAAAGTAAACAGACTTAATCACTGTAGACAAATACCTTTAGACACACTAGGATGTACACAGATATTCTAATAAATACAACACACTTAGAGTACAATGACACACTAATAAGGACAAAAGGAGTATTTGATAATAAATATGGACTGAAATGTGGTTGGTTTTTTTGCTGATTTTATTAAGACACCTTTATGTGTGTTCTAATTTATAAAGGTCACAGCTGATAAATGTAATTCAAGCCAGTGAATGTGTAAAAACAATAAAACAATTATATATGTGCATCATATGCATCCATTTGTGGATGCATGTGCGTATATTTCAGGATTATATTTAATAATGTAATTTAACATTGTGTTTAGAAATCTCTGCATATGTAGTATTATTTTTGCTCATTAATGGTCAGTTTCTTGCGTATGTTTTAGATCTATACACACTCTGTATGCAAATCTAAAATACCTGCAATATGCACGTATCTAAAATGTGTTCGTCATACATATTGCAGAAATTTAGACATTAAGTCTTTTTCTCTTTCCTAATTTTACATACACTTGACTGTAACTGTCACTGCTAAACAGCATATAATGAATACATAACAGTATATATAAATAAAAGCACCATAGTTAATCATTCTCATAAATGTACACATAAAAAATAACTATGTCTGTATTCATTTATAATCATAATTATGCCGGTGGTAATAAGACAAAATGTACTTTGTGCAGAGAAATATAACGACTAAAAGGATGTGCTTGTAGCCCCATTCCCTTGTCATCATACTTTCCCTTTTATAATACACACACACACACACACACACACACACACACACACAAATGTGACTATATGCTTTTGCATTTAGCTTTTTGTACTGTATTCCAGAAACGGTTACACTCAGTATATATCATTAAACCTATTCTAATGCAGAAAATGTCAAGACTGCATTAATTTAGGCCAAAATTGTTTCTATTGCATTTTTCAAATCTTTATACTGAGTTCAGAGTATTGGAGACCAAGAACTTTAAACGTTATAACTGCACACTTTGAAGAATCTTTTATCTTTACATATTTACATACTGTATATGCTTAAAGTCAAACTGATCCAAACTGTTCAAAACAAATCTAGTTAATGTTATACTTTATAGGCCTTATTATCTGTAAACGTCAATCAAATGATTTTCTGTATTTCAGGTTAGAATAATCAAGAAGAGTATATTTGCATAGATGTGCAGTGCCAGGTTTCTGTCAAAAAACCATGCGTGCACTTTTTTCCATTTTCTGGGGCAATTTCAGTTTTGGTCTCCTCAGACCTGAGAACTATATGGGTTCTTACAATAATTGCGTCTTACCACTTTTCCATAAAAGCAAAATGTGGTTGCTTTTTACAAATTAGTAATCCTTGGTCTTGACATTGTTTCTCTGACAAATACCCTTCTTACCTGCTCACTGATTTTTGATGGACTGCCTTCCATAGGCAGAGTCACATCCATTCATCCATTTTCTGTACCATTTATCCAACACAGGGTCGCAGGGGAGCCTTTAGCCTATCCCAGGTTACTAGGGGCACAAGGTGGGGGATACCCTGAACAGGGTGCCAATCCATCGCAGGGCACAATTGCACACACACTACTGACAATCTGGAAATGCCAATCAGCCTACAGCGCATGTCCATCTGTACTGGGGGAGGAAGCCAGAGTACTTTTGGAAACCCCCAAAGCACGGGGAGAACATGCAAACTCCAGCAGACAGGGCGGAAGCGGTTTTTGAACCCCCAACCCCACAGGTGCAAGGCAAATGTGTGCTGTATTCATCCATCCATCCATCCATCCATCTTCAACCGCTTATTCCTTCTTCAGGCTCGTGGGGAACCTGGAGTCTATCCCAGGAAGCATCGGGCACAGGGCGGGGTACACCCTGGACAGGGTGCCAGTCCATCACAGGGCACAATCACATACACACTCACACACCCATTCATACACTACGGACAATTTAGACACACCAATCAGCCTACCATGCATGTCTTTGGACTGGGGGAGGAAACCGGAGTACCCCGAAGAACCCCCCGCAGCACGGGGAGAACATGCAAACTCCGCACACATATGGCCCTGGCGGGAATTGAACCCCGGACCCTGGAGGTGTGAGGCGAACGTGCTAACCACCATGCGCCCCGTCCACAAGAACCCCCCCTTTATACTGAGCTTTTATATTGAACAAATTTAAACAAATTTAACTGAACACTATAATGAATCATCTACAGTATACTGTGTATACATATTTGCATATGTGCCCAAAGTCAAACTGATCCAAACTGGTAAAAACTAATTTTGTTTATGTTGTGGTCTACAGAATGTTTTATCATTTGTATACTTTATTCAACTACATTCTTGTTTTTCAGGTTAAAATAATCAAGACTACGCATTTGCCTCTACAGTGCCTTGCATACGTAGTTAATATGGAATTAATTTTGCCCCAAACGTTTTAAATAAAATAATAAGACCACAAGTAAAATATGAATGATTAAAATGTTAAAATATTTATAGTAGTACAACTAAAGGAAACGTAATGAGAATTGAGTCAAAATTGAATTTTCCAAAAATCATTTCTGATTCACAATCTCATTTTGCTTTAATTCTTTTTTCAATTTCTTGATTTTTCTGATGTAGGCTTTTGTTTTGTTTTGTTTTGCTTCTGAAGTTACTCTTCTGCTTCTACTTCTTTTTTCGCCTGTTGTTGTCTCATGACACCACGAAGAGCATTAATATCACATACAATCTCCTACACCATTATCTCCTCATTCCCAAAATTTTGAATAATGGGCATGTGAACATGAAATTAGACTATGAGACTATAAGATGCTGGGAAATTGCACTTTGTCTAATTCCTACACCATTATCTCATTATCATAATTACACATTACACTTATTTTCATATGAAACGATCTCAAATGCCAATTTCGCAGGTCCATTATATATATATATATATATATATATATATTAAATGTTACTGAAAATTTCTTCATATTGAGTATGTTGTGTATTGCATTTTGTTTCATGCAAAATTGTCAGCTTTTTTTCAAAACATTTCCATAATGAGGAGATAATTGTATAGGAATTAGGCAGAAAATAAGAAGCTTGTGAATAAGAAGGCAGGTTCAGCCTCACCACCTAGTTATGTGTTTTAACTGCTACTTAACTGGATAGAATGAAGTTACTTGTATGATAAAGAAATATGTGTGAATGCATCTACAAATAATTCAGTGGCGACTCATATTATTTTTGTCAGTTTTTAAATGCAACTACAGCAGTTTTTCCACTGAATTTGGCTCTCCTCATTCTGTGAGAAACGTTCCACTGAGAAATCTAGCAACTTTTTGAGCAGATGATAGTGGCTGTTTTGAACTTGACATGGATCTCCAGCTCACATCACAGCTGCTGTTGAGAGAGCAGATTAGCTCTACTCACTATGAGTCTGTAAAACCTTGTTGTGCTTGTGATCAATCATGGATTACTACCTTTTCCAAATGACCAATCACTAATTACCACTGACCAATCTTTGATTATCACTGTTTCTCAATGACCAATCACTGATCACTGTTTGTCCTAGCCTCACACTCCTTGTTCTTCATTCACTCTTCTGGGAGATATTTACAAGTAATAAGAGCAAGTAACTGTTTCCTTCATGATGATTCAAATTATTTAAGAAATAAATTATAATAAATATTTTCTTTATGTGTGTCATTGTCCTCATTTTCACCCACATTTCTCATCTCTGTTACGGCCCAGTCTAAGGTTGGGGCTGATAACAGAAAGGTAAGGTGAAAATGAAGACAATGATATAAATGATCTTTTATGAGATATATTGTAGAACTTATTTGTCAGTGCGCATGGTAGCTTAGTGGTTAGCACGTTCGCCTCACACCTCCAGGGTCTGGGGTTCCCGCCGGGGCCATGTGTGTGGGCGAAGTTTGCATGTTCTCCCTGTGCTGCGGGGGTTTCCTCCGGGTACTCCGGTTTCCTCCCCCAAAGACATGGTAGGCTGATTTGCATGTGTAAAGTGTCCGAAGTGTATGAATAAGTGTGTGAGTGAGTTTGTGCCCTGCAATGGACTGGCACCCTATCCAGGGTGTACCCCGCCTTGTGCCCAATACTTATCCTGACCCACAAAATACTTGGTTCAGCTCGGTAAGGGTTTGAAATTTATGAGAATTTGCTTATTTAAATATATTAATTCATCACTTTTCTAGTCTTTAGTGAAGCCTGCAGATCCGCAGTTGCCATTTCAAGAACTCTGCATACCAACACACACACAGATGTTCACAGATGGACTTTAGAAATGGCAGAGACTTGGGCTTGGTGTGAGAAAATGTTCAGATGAGTGAGCAAGTTGCTATGGCATGCTATGTTTGTTCCTCTAAGTGTGTCTTGCAGGTTCCTGTTCTTAAACCATATCCACTGACATTCTGTGGAAAAATGTGAAGATTGAATGTTATCTGAGCTGGATGTATCCTTACAAATGTTACATCAATTTCCACAACTCTATCAGCAGCCTCGTTAGCAGGAAACTTACATAGCCATAATTGTTGATCAGCTATTGTGACAAGGAATTGTCAAGTGTCCTTCCAAACTGTGGAAGTGGTAATTTGCTGTTTGGAATGATGTCACTGCCAGATTTGGTAATATAATATATTCTAATCCAATCTGCAGGTGGGCATGGTGTTTTAGTGGTTAGCACATTTGCCTCGCAGCTCCAGGGTTGGGGGATCAATTCCTGCCTCCACTTTGTCTGAATGCAGTTTGCATGTTCTCCCAGTCCTTTGGAGGCTTCCTCCGGGAACTTCAGTTTCCTCCCGCAGTCCAAAGAACCTGGCTTTGTGGGTGTGTGGGGTGGGGGTGGGTGAGGGGGGGGGGGGGGGGGGGGGGGGCGGGGGGGGGGGGGGGCCTGCGCCCCCCCGGCGCTTGGCCCCGGCGGGCGCCTCCTGGCCCCGCCCCCCCCCCGGAAGGAAGGAAGGATACAAAAAAAAGTAAAATAAAATGTGTAAAAAAAATGTAAAAAAAATAAAATAAAATTTATTTTATATATGTTACACGCACAGCCTTTTTGTATTTTTTTTTATGTAACGCACCAGGTTAGTGAACAGAAGCGCGGGGCGGGCACTACGGTACTTTTACATCCCCTTTTTTCCATTTTTTTTTTTTTTAATTTTTTTTTTTTTTTTTTTTTTTTTTTTTTTTTTTTTTTTTATTTTTTTTTTTGTTTTATTGTTTATTTTTGTGAAAACAAAAAAAAAAAAAATAAAAAAAGAAAAAATGGCAAAAAAACTAAATATACCCTTATTTACTCAAAACACCCCACCCCAAAACAAAAAAAACTAATGCTAAAAAGAGACCCCATGGCAGAAGCAATTCTTGTTTTAAGAAAAAAAAAAAAAACAAAAAAAATATTATATAAATTTTTATTTTTTTTTTTTTTCTTTTTTTGTTAGTAGGGGGCACCACCAACCACCCACCACCCCCAACCTCCCACTGTGTTTTCCCCCCCCCCACCCAAAACAAACAAAAAAAAAAAAGACAAACAACAAACAAAAAAAAAAAAAAAAAAAAAACAAAAAACAACTCCCCACCCTCTTTTTTTTCCCAAAAAAAATTAACAAAAAAAAAAAAAAAAAATAAACACAAAAAACCCCTTTTTTTTTTTATATTTATTACTGTATATTGTGTTTCATGCATATGTGATGATGGAAGACTGGAGGCTCTGACTGTTTTCGGCATTTTGTGGCATAATTCAAGATTTGCGTAGCTGTACCAGAGTGACATTGGCCAGACGCCCAAGGACACCTGCCCACGCATGCTGCTGACTCTCTTGCCTCTTCTCACGGACCTGGTAGGCTGAATAGATTATTCCCAAGATGAGTGTCTCAAAATGATCCTGATTAAAGGACTGCGCTTCCTCTTCAAGCATGACCAGCAGTTCCTCCATCGCTGGCACAGTTTTAGGTATGTCATCATTTATAAGGCTTAAGAAAACTCGTCCCTGCCTCATAGACGCCATTTCTTGGTCCCGCATTCCAACATTGTTGTCTTCATCAATCACAAGTCCACTCAGTAAAAACTAGGACGAACAGAGTGGTGTCAATGAAATATTTTCTTATATATCCTTTAACACTCCAGTATTCTTCCTCATGCACCTTTGCCTTCTCATTTGTCTTGGGGAATCCTCATGACTATGTTCCAGTACTTTACTAGCCCAAGTTAGATAACCATTGGGGACCCGAGCAATTGAGCCTACATTACTTTTTTACAGTTAAAAAAAAAAAACTTGTCTTTTAGTTATGCAAGTGCCCACCCGTGTGACTTTCAAGTCAATATAGGCAATGGATGTTATAAACAGTACTGGAATGTAAAAACTCTTTTAAAATGTATGCAGTACAGTGTCTAACAGTACAGTGCCTACCTCATATAGCAAGTTGGCATCCCTGACAGTGGTGATTAAAGTTGGGTGTTTTCCTTGGGAAATAGCCAATGTATCTGCACAGAAGGTTTATTCATTAAATCTCTTTTAAACGGTTAGATAGATAGAGATAGATAGATACTTTATTGATCCCCAAGGGGAAATTCAGGATCCTAGTAGCTCAAAGACATCACACACAATACAGCATACAACGAAATAAAAATACAAGTAGAATGCTAAAGAAGACTCAAAAAGAACAGTAAAATATACCAATCACGAAACCACAGACTGGGAATTAAACTTCCATGAGGCAGTCATTCATAAATGTCAGAATTAAGAAACTTCAAAAACTTAAACATGAATAAATATTAAATGCATAAATAACAAAATTGACACCTGCTATTCCCTTTGATCAGTGAAATTAAGTTATTTGTCAATGGTTCAACCCATTTCTGCCCACAAGATCAGTGGACATATTATTCAGTAGGGGTGTATCATAAATCGATTATCATCAATTATAACTGATTATAATTGACAATAAATCTATCGCTATCTAAAAACAACAGACCACTGGAGTGTCAAAAATAATTCGTGTTTTTAAACTGTGTTGTAAATAGGCTAGCAAGGTTGTCTATAACTCTGACACTTAAAAGAGTCCTTCATTGTCATCATCATTCATGAATTAGTGGTAGTTTCTGAGCAAAGGTGGTCACATATCGACCACAGGCTACTATCATTTCAAATTCAGTGGTCTCAATAAAAAAAGAATCTAAACTGTATCACATCACAGCAGATTCAGTGGAATCATCATATATACTGTAGAGTCATTGTATTTTTATCATTGTATTTAGAATCATTGTAAATGTAAAAGTTATTGTGAAGTGTGGAAGCTTGAGATTTGCATTTTGTACTATTTAGTACAATAGTTAGCCCAGTATCACACCTTAAGTTATGAATGAAAGGCATCACAGAAGTTACTTTTGTCCAAGACAGTTTAGGACATAGGGTGTTGGTTAGTTAGTTAGTTCCAGTTACATTTATATAGTGCGTTTCTAGACACTCAAAGCGCTTTACACTGTATGGGGGAAATCTCCTCAACCACCCCAGTGTGTTGCATCCACCTGGATGATGTGACGTCAGCCATAGCGCGCAAGAGCGCGCATCACACACCAGTTATTAGTGGAGAGGAGATGAAAGTGATATATAGACGATTCAGGGATGGGGATTATTAGGGGGCCATGATAGACAAGGGTCAACGGGGGGATTTTTCACAGGCATAAAGCTGGCTTGATATAAATTGGTGTTGGATATTCGCAGATATGCGCAAATTAAGGGACCGTCTCTAAAGTTACATACGACATTGGTATACACGTCTAACTTCAATAGTATTTGAAGTTTATTTTGATTAAATATAAAAAAAATGTAAAACTTTTTCGTTATAGCTGACACCTAGTTGAACACTTCACAGTTGGTTGTATGACTGTAAGTCATTCCCTTCAAAGGCTATTGAAGTTAGAATCGTGTATACCAGTGTCGTATGTAACTTTACAGACGGTCCCTTCATTTCCGCACATATTGAGAATATCGGACGTCCAACGTCAAGCCAACTTTATGCTAGTGAATTTCGCCAGGACACCCTGGTATTCTCCTGATAGGGTGGTATTTTGGGGACACTGGGGTGTTCTCCTGATAGGGTGGTATTTATTCCAAAGAATATATTATTAAATAGCCAGATATGGATACTAAATTCTCTTTTGTCATTAATATAGCATAAAGCCCTAAAAATCAAAGACTATCCTGGACAAAAAAAAGTTAAATAAATAAATAAACAAATCAGCAAAGTTCAGTGCGTGATGACAAATGTCTGAGCCAACACTTGGCTGGATAACTGAACAATGGAATGCTAGGAATGCAGAACCAGTTTCATGGATGTGCAGCTTAGTTTCTATTTTTAAAAACAATCTCCCGGTTTTATACGTTATGCCCAAACCTGTGCGTGCACAAGGTGCACAAAGACAACAAGCTACAGGTCGGCAATACATTGATTTTTCAAATCCAGTCTGTAGGCTACAGAAGTTGAACTGCCATGCCTTAGAAAACTGACAAAAATGGCATCGTCACAAATGTAAAATAGGCAAAAGTTACCATTGTAAATTAGTACCTGAATATGTGTGCCAAAGGTCCCTGAAGACCACGAGACACAGAAGAACCCGTGCGAGTTGAACGCGCTGCATTTCCCCGACATTAGCCGACTAGAACATCGAAACATCCGCCCTGTTTGAAGAGCTGGAGAAAAGCAGACGCAGGATGTTCTTCAGGTTCAGATCCTCGGAGTGTCGTGTGTCGCAGTTGCTGTATCAGTTCTCGCATTGCTCCACCTGCGGAAAACCCTGGTTTCAGCCAACCCTCAGTGGAAAATAATACTAACTCTAAGATATCAGTATGCAGGACCTTGCATAAGTATTCGCCCCATCCACAAGCTAGAACAGAAATGGACTTAAGTGGGATTGTATGTCACGAAGCTACACAAAATAGCTCATAATAGCTATTCAAGTGGGGGGGGGGGTCAATATAGTTTACCAATTAAAATGCAATTCTTGTGATTGCATAAGCATTGACCCTCTAAATTAGTTAGGCTGCATTATTAAGTCCCATTAAGAGTTTAATGTTTTGTGCAGTGAAAGTACTGCTATGTCTGGAAGGCCTCAGAGATTGTTAGAATATCAAGACAAGGTATTATTATCCATCCATCCATCACCTATACAGAGTTGTGAGGCAGCAGTGGACTCGGGACATAAGGCAGGGGACACTCTGGACGCGGTGCCAACCCATCGCAATCCATTCTCACACTATGGACAATTTAGAGATGATAAGACAGAGCATGTCTTTGGACTTGGGGAGGAAACCTGAGTGCACCTGAAGCATGGGGAAGCTCCACAAACACAGGGTAGAGGCAGGAATCGAACTTCCAACCCTGAAGGTGCAAGACAAATGGGCTAACCACTAAGCCACCATGCCCCCAGATTTGATTATTAAAAAATATAACATCCCGCAGAGCATCATTAAATACGTTATTAAACATGGAAAGAGCATTGCCCAACATTCCATCCATACATCCATCCATCTTCTACTGCTTACTTCTTTATCCCATGGAGCATCGGACACAAGGTGGGGTACACCCTGGACCGGGTGCCAGTCCATCGCAGGGCACAATCACATTCACACTCACACACACATTCATACACTATGGACACTTTAGACACGCCAATCAGCCTATCATGCATGTCTTTGGACTGGGGGAGGAAACCGGAGTACCCGGAGCAAACCCCCACAGCACGGGGAGAACATGCAAACTCCACACACACACGGCCCCAGCAGGAATTAAACCCTGGACCCTGGAGGTGTGAAGCAAACGTGCTAACCACTAATGCCCCCAGGTTTGATTATTAAAAAATATAACATCCCACAGAGCATCATTAAATACGTTATTAAACATGGAAAGAGCATTGCCCAACATTCCAAATGTCCAATAAATTCAGTAACTAGGCATAGAAGCTATTAGTCCAAGAAGACAACCAAGAGGTGTAGACGAAACAATCTTTCCAGCCTAAATTAAAAAAAAAAACTTCAGAGACAAAAGGGTTTGTAGATGTCAAAAAATAATCAAACTTTATTACTTTTCTTGAAAAGTTTTACGATGACAAGATTTCTTTAAAACAAAACAAAAACAAAAAAAAAACATTTCACTCAGACGGAGTGTTTGTTTTTTGTATTTCTCTGATTAAAACTCTCTTCTTATGTCTCACTGAGTTCTGTCCTAGCTGATATCTGACTTCCTTCCTGAGGCCCTATCCTAACTTGATAATTGGTATCTGGCCTCAAGGTTGTTCACTTACAAAAGCAGTTTCTATGCAGAAAGGTACAGGATGGTACAGAAAAAACAACTACTGTGCAGTAAGACAGAATTCATCTATCTAAGAGTTTTATGCTTCTAAAATAGATTACACACATAAATTATGCATGTGAACTTATTAGGTTGTTCTTCTTATTTCTAAATGTTGTTTATATATTGATTGTACTTTATTAACATATTGAAATGTTAGTTACACATATTGATTACACATTATCAATATATACTATAGAGGCCAAGGGTAAGTCGTGATGCTACCACCACCATGCCTCACTGTGCTCAAGGGAGCTGTATACATATACAAGCCATGATATTTGACTAGTGATTTCTTGTAATCTGTTTGCATAATTATTGGTGCCTTAACCACAACCACCTTTTTTTTAGATCTTAGGCTATGCTTGTTTTGAATACATTAACAATTAAGCACGAGTCGACTCTTGAAGCAGTGAAATTTGATTATTTTTTTAAAAGAAGACCCTCTTCTAGTGACACACAAATCCCAGGACTGCCTCGGGCCCTCAGCCTGTAAATTTGGATTGTTTTCCAGGTGCATATATTAAACACGTCCAGTATTTTAGGTGTCAAATCCGAAAAGCAATCCTGATACTCAACGCACGAATCAAACGAAAGCACCAGGTGCGAACAGGGTCTGTTCATAGAGAAAACCGCAAGCGCTGATGTTGCTGCAATGACTGGCCTCCACCGCAACGTGGCAGTAGCGAGCTGCAAAAACACACACACACACACAAAAAAAAACCCACAGGCGGGTTCTCTGTCTGTCCCTTATACCAACATGTAGCAAGCAAGCTATGGCTAATGAAAACACGCTTCATTGGAGAGCTGGAACTGAAAAGTGCATAACCTCGCAAGTACGCTCAACATGTTTTACAAATACGAACGTGTTTATTTCATGCGTTATTGAGCCACAGGAATGTATTTGACGAACTACAGCTAGCATTAGCTGCTCTTTTTGCTCGCTAGTCCATGGCTAGGTATGTAACAGCTAGCTATGTAACAGGGAGTGTAGCTAATAAACTTCCGATAATGAAAGACGAGGTGATTGTTGACGTTTGTAGTCTTCAGAGCTGCTGGTGTGACTAATCTAGTATGGATCAGCTAGCACAGGAAGTAACGTTTGCTTGGCCTGTGTGTGTGTTACAGTAAGCCGAAAATGTGTGTCACGTCACAGACCATGACTAGCTTCTCATATATGAGCACCTGTTGAAGAAGCAGATAGGATCACAGGCTGTACTTGCTGGAGAAGCATTTCCATGATGAATAACGCATAATTAAGTTACTGAGTAAATTAGTTACTGAGTGATTGATCTTCACTAGCCACTTTATCCTGGTCAGGGTTGGAGCTGGCAGGAATACACTCCGGTCCACTGCAGTATGGCACTATGCAGACACACACACACACACACACACACACACACACACACACATATGTACCTTCTTCCAGAATCCATTATCATCGAAACATGTTTTTAGGCCGTACTGGTCTTAATCCCCATGAGAAACCTTTTTTTTTATTCATTCAACACTCTTTTAGAGTTTTCGAGGTCCTTAGATGTTTTTGAAAATAGCCATAGAAGCTTGTATGGTGTTAAAAAACAAAACAAATAAACAAACACGCACATACATGGGGGTTCATTTAGAGTAGCCAGTCCACCCTGATGTAGGGAGGCGTGAGGGAAAACTGGAAACTCATGCGGACATTGGGAGAACATGCGAAAGTCGACATGGATAGCAACCTGAGAGGCAGCAACAATAACCACTGTACCTCCAGGCTGCCCTGATAGTTAGGGATGGGCGAATTTCTATACCGGTAGAAATTCTCCCCACGATAAGAAGTAGTCTTCCCGCGATGATAACGATAAAAGCCAAGTTGATGAGGTATTTCTTCGTGCGATGGCGTGCGACCCGTTCGCAGCTCACGTGCAGAGCGAAAACAAGTACGGCGGAAGGCGGACATGAAGCTGAGGAGGAGTTTATCGCTAAACGAGTGTACCGTTACAGAAAATTTGGTTTTACCGTTCGGTTACAGAAAATCAGTTTTACTTTTAGATCACCGTTTGTGTTTCTGAGACTCTCGAGACTGCATGCAGCTGTTACTTGTAACCAAAAACAGTGGTGCGTGGTACTATATATCGTCACTGATATCGTTATTGCAATAAATACCAGAAAATATCGTGATGTAGTTGAATGTCTATATCGCCCATCCCTACTGATAACCTATGTTGCTTGATAAAACCCTTACATGATGCATGTCCCTCTTACACCTTTTTAATTCTCCTATTATATATATATATATATATATATATATATATATATATATATATATATATAAATAAATATTTTCCAGACGAGAGGATGTATATGTGATCTATGATGTTTCCACCAGACTAGACAGCTGTAGCCCACATCAGATGCCATGGAGTCGTGTGAAGACGGAGGCCTCAATGTGGGCACTTCCTCTATAGAGGAGAACTACTTCCAGGGCTACACGTTTACAGACCGTTCGCACTCCAGCCGTGTTGTCAAGAGCATTATGGACCTGTGTTTGGAGGACGGCTTGTTTGCAGATGTCACCATCACTGTGGAAGGCAGAGAGTTCCTCTTGCATCGCCTAGTCCTTTCAGCCCAGAGCAGCTTCTTCAGGTCCATGTTCACCTCGAACCTCCGAGAAACACACGATCGCAACATCGAGCTGAAGGATGTCAGCGCACCTGTCTTTCAGCTGTTGGTGGACTACATCTACCACGGCACCATCAAGCTGCAGGTGGAAGACCTGCAAGACACCTACGAAATGGCTGACATGTACCAGCTCACGGCCCTGTTTGAGGAGTGCTCCCGCTTCCTCTCGCGAACCGTGGATGTGAAGAACTGTCTTCAGGTGAGTCGAGGAGAACTGTTCATCTGCTCCAAACCTCAAAAAGCAGTAGCACTGGCTAATTCAGATCTCTGTTTCAGGTGATGTGGTTGGCAGACAGACACAGTGACCAGGAGCTCTATACAGCAGCCAAACACTGTGCTAAGATTCATCTGGTACAGCTGCACCAGACAGAGGAGTTCCTCAACCTCCCTTTACGTCTCCTCATCGACATCATCAAAGGTGGGTGGTGTAGGACTGGAAAAATTTTTGCATTCAGGTCAAATCATTCCAATAAAATAAGTGAAAACAAAGGATCAAGGAACATAATTTACTACAAAAATATGGCAAGCTAATTGTGTAATAATACAGACTATTGAAAAATATCAAGTACTTGGGCGGGGTAACTTTGATTCTGTCTTTGATTACATGTCTGGTGATGAGTCATATCCTGTTTTTGCACTAAACAAAAAGTCAAAGTTTTTAGTTAGCATTTCTTCAATGAGATGAAGTGTTTTCACTTGATGAAATGTTTAAATGTGAAGCCATAGCTTCAGGACATTTGCAACAGCTGGCTTATGAAGTTTGCTGGCAAGTTTGTAGCTGATTCCTCCCACCCGGGACACAATTTTTTTCCATCTACCTCCCTCCAGTAGAAGATTCTGAACCATAACGAACCACATGAACAGTTTTTCCTCCAGATCTGTGGCTCTCATTAACCATAGTGAACATCTTGCACTCTAGCCTGAAATGAATTCGGAAGCTATACACTGTAGCACGGAGTATGGATTTATATCGTAGCGTAAATAGTCAAGTCCATAAGTATTTGGACAGCGACACAGGGTCCCTTTATTTTCGCAGTCCAATTTAATTGAACAATTGATTAATAAACAGTATCATGGCTAGGTGTGGCCTGTCTCCTCATTATTTCATGGTAAATGTAGGAGATTAAAAAGGTCTGGGGTTGATTCCAAGTGTTGAATTCTCAATATTCGGTTCATACAGTGAGGGAAAAAAGTATTTGATCCCCTGCTGATTTTGTACGTTTGCCCACTGACAAAGAAATGATCAGTCTATAATTTTAATGGTAGATTTATTTGAACAGTGAGAGACAGAATAACAACAAGAAAATCCAGAATAACGCGTGTCAAAAATGTTATAAATTGATTTGCATTTGAATGGGGGAAATATGTATTTGACCCCCTCTCAGTCAGAAAGATTTCTGGCTCCCAGGTGTCTTTTATACAGGTAACGAGCTGAGATTAAGAGCTCACTCTTAAAGGGAGTGCTCCTAATCTCAGCTTGTTACCTGTATAAAAAAAAAAAGACCTGTCCACAATGTAGTTATTCTGTCTCTCACTGTTCAAATAAACCTACCATTAAAATTATAGACTGATCATTTCTTTGTCAGTGGGCAAACGTACAAAATCAGCAGGGGATCAAATATTTCTTTCCCTCACTGTAATGTGTCCATGGAAGTGAAGGAAGCCATCATTGGGGTGTAAAAAAAAAACAAAAAAAAAACAGACCTATCGGATAGATAGCAGGAGCTTAAGGAGTGGCCAAACCAACAATTTGGTACATTCTTAAAAAGAAGGAACGCGTGGGCAAGCTCAGCAACTCCAAAATGCCTGGAAGGCCACAGAAAACAACTAAAGTGCATGATTGCAGTATTCTTTCTTTGTTGAAGAAAAACTCCTTCACAACATCTAGCAAAATCAAGTTAGGAATTGTCAAAGTGTGCAATCAAGAGACGGGCTAATGATCCAATATATACTACGTCATCTGTCAAACATGTGGAGGTAGTGTTATGGCAATTAAGAAAATTGTCACTGTTCAAATACTTATGGACCTGACTGAATGCATCAT
The DNA here is from genome assembly GCA_012411365.1 of Ameiurus melas. Lineage (NCBI taxonomy): Eukaryota > Metazoa > Chordata > Actinopteri > Siluriformes > Ictaluridae > Ameiurus > Ameiurus melas. The sequence goes on along the minus strand of CM022754.1, from coordinate 28,570,972 downwards.
TGTAAAAATGTGTAACACTGTAAAATATGTATAATTGTACAGTGGAATATAGTCAGTTCTCACACAAATGTATATGGTCACTATCCATTTTTAGTTTTCCTTCTTCACAATAGCTTTTCTTATACAGGTAGCTCCATTTCTCTACATTTGTTTTCCTTCCTCTCTCCTTATTTATGATGTAATGGTCTGTGTAGTTTGGAGAATCTGCTAGATCTGCTTTACTGTATTTTACTCCGTATAGTAACGTGTAGTGAAACGAGTGGCTGTCAGTCATGGGACTCGTTATTGAAGTACAGCATCACATTAACGTCTTGCCTCTAACTTTAGATGGTGTTCCAAGTTCCCAAAATCCAACTGCAGCAATCGAGTCTTGGATAAACCACAACAAAGTTGAACGAGAGGAGTTTGCAGATATGCTCTCTGATAGCCTAAAGGTATCATGTTTGATGTGTGTAAATATATATAACGTAACGTAATGTTTTGTAGGCAGTAAGCCACGATGCCCACAACATAAAGCAAGGTTTATTGAATGACTGTCAGGTGCAGTAGAAATGTTTAGCAGAAATGGTTATTAGAAATGTTCATCAGAAATGTTCATTAGAAATGTTTAGCAGAAATGTTCTGTAGAAATGTTCATCAGAAGTGTTCAGCAGAAATGTTCAATAAAAATTAAACTTAAAAAAAAAATGAATGACTCTCAGAGCAATTAAGAATGCAACGTCTTTTAAAATCTGGGTCCGTTCTGTTTCAGGAGATTGGCGAGAATGTACACATCTACCTTATAGGAAAGGAGGAGACCCGGACGCACTCGCTGGCTGTGTCACTTCACTGTGCTGATGACGATGCCATCAGTGTGAGCGGCCAGAACAGCTTGTGCCATCAGATCACAGCGGCCTGCAAACATGGAGGCGACCTGTATGTGGTAGGCGGCTCCATCCCACGACGGATGTGGAAGTGTAATATGCGCACGATGGATTGGGAGCGGTGTGCGCCACTGCCTCGTGACCGCCTGCACCACGCGTTGGTGTCCATAGCCTCTGAGGACGCCATCTACTCACTTGGGGGCAAGACACTTCAGGACACGCTGTCCAACGGCGTCGTCTACTACACAGTGCGTGCCAACACGTGGACAGAGACGAGCAAGCTGGACACAGCTGTGTCCGGTGCTGCAGGGGTCCACCTCGACGGCATCATCTACCTTCTAGGTGGAGAAGAGAACGATGCCGACTTTTTTACCAGACCGTCCCGCCTTATCCAGTGTTTCGACACAGCAGCGCAGAAGTGCCGCACCAAGCCATACGTGCTGCCCTTTGCTGGCCGCATGCACGCTGCCGCCCACAAGGACCTGATCTTCGTGGTTGCCGAGGGTGACTCCCTGGTGTGCTACAACCCGCTGCTGGACAGCTTCACACGCCTGCGCTTCCCAGAGGTGTGGAGCTGCGTGCCCTCGCTCTGGAAGGTGGCCAGCTGCAACGGCTGTATTTATGTCTTCCGGGACAAATGCAAGAAAGGCGATGCCGACACGCTCAAGCTGAACCCAGCCACATCCGTCGTGTCAGTTATCAAAGGGATCAAAATCCTTCTCACAAACTGGCAGTTTGTTCTGGCCTGATGTCTAAGTGCCATTTTCACGGGGAAATGTGGACCATAGAACATTTGCTGTGATGCTGAAGAATTTGTATTTTCAGTTACTCATTTGGCAGATGCTTTTATTTCAAGGCGACTTACAATTGAGCTGAGCAGATGAGGGTTAGGGGCCTTGATCAAGGGTCCAGCAGTGGCAGTTTGACAATATTGGGATTCGAACTCTGAATTTTCCGATCAATAGTCCAGTGCCTCCACTGGTCACTAGCGTGCTAGCACAAGTCAGTGTTTATATCTTGAACGTTTATTCACTTGTGCTCACGATGCAGTGTTGAAAAGCCATGCAGATTTTGAATGATCAACTGAATCAAGTCTACTGTGGCAATGTAGACCTACAGTTCAGTGTCTAGTTTCACCAGGACTATATTATGAGCAGTAAAAACAAACCTTCTTATGGTCTTATTACTGACACTAGAATGTCATGACCTGCTCTTATCAACTGTCCTGGAGTAAGAGTATGGACCATTGATCAGGTCACTTCTTTTAGTATAATCTTTAGTAAGATGTACAGCGCAAAACCGATGCTTGGTCATCATTCTTACTCCTAATTGTAATAAACCAGGGCCCTTTATTCAATTATAAGTATGCTGGGTAATTTGAATAGTTGACAGTAATTGTGTATGTCAAAGATTTTGTGCAATCTGCAGTGTTGTAAAGCCCACATGAGCCCACAGTTCGAAGGCTTCTGAGTGTAGCATTACAAGCTAGCTCTAGTCATCAGGCTGTATGAACCAATACAGGGGTGTCAAACTCATTTTAGTTAATGGCCCACGTTACACTTGGTCTAATGTCCGGTAGGTTGGAAATAATCCCTTTAGCACACCAGCCACAGCTCCTCTTCAACGTGTTCATTAACCAGCATTTATGATCAGGCTGACATTACTACAGGAAAAAAACAATCATTTCAAATGATGTGACTGCAGGTTTTCATTCAGGCCAAGCAGAAGCCACACCTGATCCCACCAATGTAATCTGTTGATTTTATATATATTTCATATACACACACATTGCCTTGCATAATTATTCACCAGCTTGAATTCTTCCGCATTTTGTAGGGTTACAACCTGGACTTGACATGGACTTAAGTGGTATTTACCAACAACAACAAAAAAACAACAACGTGTGATTACTTTATTATTCTTCACCTTGTTTGCTGTGAAATTTTGGAAATGGCAGGGGTGGAAAAAGTACTGAGAAATTGTACTTCAGTGAAAGTGCAGGTAATGTGGAAGTATTCCACCGCAAATGTACTCAAGTGAACGTAAAAAAAAAAAAAAAAAAAAAAGTGCTACTTTTCATTGTACTCGAGTAGTTAAAAAGTAAATGTGTTTTGTTTTTTTACTGATGAAACTGTTAATGTTTTCATGTCAAAAGTTACTTGTATTACTTATATAAAACTAATAAGCAAATATGCCATTTTGCCAAAAAAACCTTAATTCACTTTCTGTAGGTTTACTGGTCACGTATGACTAATGCTACGTAGTTTGTGAATGTAGTAAAATATCATGTAAATAACCAGTATAGTACAACCACTGTTTACCATTTGACTCGCTTTCTAGCCAGTTTTTTTCTCCACTGGAATCGATGATGTTCTAACTTGGTATAAGCAAAGAAAACCGGCTACGTTACCTCATCATGCTTTTTCAAATGAAATTTAAAGCATGATGAAGAAAGTTCATGCTTTCTAGAAAGGCAAAGACGAATCCTCATTTTATGAGTCTTTCCCACTCCAGCATATTCAAACATTTTTACTAAGGTAGGACCAGTTTGTCTAAGGTTTAAATACAAATTTAAGGAGTCAATTCAACACGTGTAGAACTATTCAATTTCAGTAATACTCAAGTATACATACTCCCAAAAATACTTAAGTATACCAATGAAGTCCAATGACTGGTATTTTCCACCCCTGAAAAAGACATAGGGTTACAAAGTAAAAATTTAGCGGAGGCTAGCTTTTGAATCTTTCCGTTTCAGTCCACAAGTTGATCTGAATTAACAGCACCGATGATCAATTCCTTTGAGTTTTACGCAGTTTATCGGGCCGCATGTTTGACACCCCTGCAGTAAACACTAAACGCTACACAGCAAGCTCTCTTGCACAGTAATATTGATGGTGTAAAAGTTCTGAGCAGTCGTAGAACATGTAAAGTTATTTGTGCATGTGCATTGTTAATATTTTATGTCTCTTGTGTAAAGTGTCTCCCATCGCACAAGAGAAGGGATTTCGGGTTTGAACGCCCTGAAATATTTTGTGATGGTTCGTAATGCTTATTCACGGTGCTTAACACGCACACACACACACACACACACACACACAGCGCAGCTGCTTATATGCATATTAAGTAATGTTCTGCACAGTAATTGCACTGTAATGATGCTCGTGAAGGGTAAACAAAGTCATCGTAATTCCTCCATATCATTTAAAAAATGCCTCACTTGGTTTGTTTAATCACAATTTATTGCCAGCCAGTTGCTATGGTGAGAAACATAACCCTAACAAATCAGGATTATGCTTTTCTCCCTTTGTGTTTGAGAGCTACTAGCCAGCTGGCTACACTGAGTATAAAATAATCGCAGTGACGTAACACTTTAAATGCATTAAATGTAATTTAAAAAAAAACAACAATTTACCCAAACGTTTTCAAAACTTCTCTGCATTCACACTAAAGCCTCGGGAGAATTAAGACCAAACTGCACAACGCCAGAACACAACACCAGCTTTATCTACTAATGTTGTTCTCTTTACGTCTTGAGGTATATGGAGGTGAGAGCCAGAGTACTGGAGGAGTTTTAATGCAGGAGGAGAATACAAGGGTAGAGTTGGTTTTATAAGGGTTACGCTGAAAAATCTAAACAAACCCGTCTGAGGGATGGGTGAAGAGAAGGTTTAATATTTCAGTCTTGTTTCTGTCTGCTCTATTAAAGTACAGAACCTTTGTCATGAAAGAAGCCTCTTGCTCTTATGATATTTAATTTGCCACTGTCTATAATCCTTTAAGATCACGGTTACAACAGCAAATCATGATATGTGAAAGTTTTCTTTCTGCACCATCTCCTGCTGTATAGTAATACAAGTAAGCTAAAAGTTCTCAAGTAAATTATATGTTCGTACATACTTGTGTTATACATTCTTATTCTTCCACACCTCGGCATACTCACTGGAAATTAGTAAACCGCCTTGTCTTACAGGGATATCCCCAACGACTCTCGGGTGAAGACCCTGAAACTCACGCCGAAGATCCTTTCGACACACTTAGCACTCTTCGATTTTATAGCATCCAATTGTCTGAGTAATGACGTCGAATTGGGCCATCTGGTTCCTCTCAAGGTTTCTTCTGTGTGTTGTTTCAGGGAGTTTTTTCTTTGCAAATGTGGCCTCTGGTTTACTCATTAGGGATCTAAATCTATACCCAGATTTCTGTAAAGCTGCTTTGTGTAGATGTCTATTGTTGAACAAACTATAAAATCTAATTAAAAAAATAATAATAAAAAGTAAATCTAGCATCTATGTTTTATATGGCCTCTTCTTAACTATGCCTGGTTCTTTATCGTTATTGGGTGACCAATCCCAGTTCCTTCCCAACTATGGATATTTAAATATTAAAACTGTCTTCTTCAAGGAATACTGTGATTCATCCATCCATCCATCCTCAACCGCTTCAACATGTTATGAGCAGTGTGTGTGGTTATGAATGGCACTATGATAAAATAAGGGTAGGATTAGTGTAATGGTGTATGAGTGAGTTGGGGCTGGAGGCTGCCTTTAAAATGTCTGTACACAGGCTTGTACTCTGCTGTTTACAATGCAGGCCTTGTATGACCGTTGATAAGGAATACGTATTGACTAGACATATTTCTCTTCCAGGATGACGATATATAGAATTTTTATAGAATGGTTTGAAAATGATTGAAGTCATATTTTATGGCCTTTGCAGTCACCAGATCTCAATCCAGTTCAGCACCTATGGGAGATTTTGGATAGATGTGTTAAGCAGGATATCTTCACCATCATCGTCAAATAGCTTTTGGAAGATTGGTGTTACAGAGACGTGTAGAATCATTGCCAAGGTATAGTGAAGCTGTTCTGGTTGTGATCTTACTAAGACGCTTTGTGAAATATAATCAATACAAAGTACAGATTGTTGTTTTGTACTTGGGGGGGAGACACAATGTACATAGTTAGAATAATGACGTAATTGTGCTTTGTTGCTTCTAATCTCTTTGTTTCGGCATTTGTTGCTTTTCCTTGTTAGCCACAATTTGTTGCTGATCACATGACTTGGCAGGCTCCTGGAATAGAAAGTAACCTGTTTGACCCAACCTCTATGGCATTTCCTCAATTTACAACCCTTAGTAAGATTTAACTTCCCTTCTCCATCTATCACTGCAGTTCAGCTACTGTGTTTAATACTGGTACTTATTTTAGCTGCTCATATTCTTTATTTAAAATCTTTTTCATGAATATGTTGAATGGCAATAAGTCTTTATTTAAAAAAAAAATCATCATGTGGGATCCAGAACTAGGTACAAATATAAGTAATTGATTTCTAATTCACATTTCCATAGATTTATTACAAATTGTGCAAATCAGTTAAAACAAAATGGCAACTGTCCACTTATTAAAATTCTGTATAAAATCTTTTATTTAGTTATACAAGGAAATGTGAACTTATGAGGGCAAAGTCTGTGTCTTGATCATCAACCCTCCAGGAATTGTGTTATGATCATAGCATGACTTACAAAGTCCAAAGATGTGTGTTGGGAAAGTTATGAATGACAAGGTGTTAAAAGTGCCTATTTGTGTCCCTCAAAGTAATGAAAGAAAAAGGGGGTGGGAAAGCTAGAACTTGATCATTCGATCCCATTGATGTGTCTCAAGAAGCATTGATACTGTAACTCAAGACAAATACCATGTCAGACTTTGTGAACTATTCTAAGCATCAGTTGCTGACACCAGAGCAGGAGGCATTGGGGGGTGGGGGGGTCGGGGGGAGATGTCACGTATGTGCTTTAACAAGACCCACCCCCAGGAGCTCACCGGCCAGTGCAAGGAGTGTTTGACTTGCTCAGCTTTAATGTTGTGAAATTACTGTCTGTTTTTAGCTTCTCATTTGCTGAGCCCAGAATCTTGCAGGAATCCGGACCCTTTTTAGGCATTTTCTTGTTTCATTAAAAATTCTAGCGTCGATGTCTAATAAAAAAAAAAATCTGCAGGTGAGCTGAAGGGTTGATTTCAAGGTTGGAGGTGAAGCATGTAGGCGTCTTTTGTGACCTTGGGTCTTTTCAGAGACTGAAGCTGGATTCCAGTTGGGACACATGGCCCAGAGTGACAAGGCCATCTGCTACAGCGCCAGGCTGGGAGAGGGAGGGAGGAAAGAGGTAAAGAAAGGGAGGGCAGGGGATACAGAATTCCTCCCACTGGGGTGTGGAGGGAGTAGATATTCTGGGAGATCATTGCCAGCACCTTGGAGTGGAACTTATACGTTCAGTGTCTTCAAACGTCATTGGAGTAGTCTAAAGCTTCTATGGCGGCCCGTTGAGAAGATCCAGGTCTGGTCTTCAAACTGAGCCGCACAGATGATATTCTTTCGGTTCTTTCAAGTTTTGCTGGTGGTGATGAGCAATCTTGGCTTTGGGGCTCTTATATGCAGTGGATCCAGTTCCTTCCTCTTGCCTCTGCACCCGAAGCTGAGCATGGTGGAATAAAGAGGCTGGCGGGTGCAGAGGCCTGGTGTGGGTTGTTTATCTTTTATCTGCTACTACATTCAAACAGCGACGGAGAGGGATTGTATGCTTTTTTTTCTTCGGAAGACCAAAGAGCCAGGCATAGGAATAATTTTTATGAGGCACATGTTCATAAAGATGGGCCAGGACCAAACAAAGCAGCAGATAGAGAAAGGGCTCAAGCTTTACCAGTCAAATGAGACCGAGAAAGCTCTACACGTGTGGATGAAGGTTCTGGAGAAGACCACTGATCCCGGGGGCAAGTTCAGGGCTTTAGGCTGCCTGATAACAGCACATTCAGAGATGGGGAAATACAAAGAGATGCTAAAAGTAAGCTCCGTTTTTACGTTTTTGTCGGCACGTTGCTGATATCATAACACTTTTCAAATATGATATTATGACTGTGCATATGAAGCTTTACATTTTTAACTATTTTTGTAATTGTGTAAAATACCCGATATCCATTTTCTATATATGACGATAGAAATGTAAACTCATAGCGTAGATAGCTGATGTGGATCGCTATTAATTTAAAATATTTGATCATTCTAGCTAGGTGGCTTGCTAAAGAGATTGAGGTAGGCATATTATAACTAAGTTAGACTAGACTGACTGAAAAATATTAAACGACTGTCCCTAAAGACATGTCTGATTATGATATGATATGGTTTACGTGAACATGTTCTATAAACAAACATATCAAAACATCATAGAGAAGTGTGTAGCAGCATGCAGTCACAAAATGTTTCATTTAGCATATTAAATATTTATAATATGAATGAACAAAATATCATGTTCTTTGTTCGATAACTAATCATTACCAATGACCAGTTCGTTCGTTCGTTCTTTATTTATTTAATTATTGCAAACAGCTACTGAAAAGTATAATTAGGGCTGCAATTTCAGTACATTTTAAATGCAAAAAAACAAAAAGAATCAGTTACAGTAGTACTACTACCACTGTACAGTCACAAACATTCCGTCAAACTCTTCTGTTAACAAATTATTGTTCACTTTTTTATTTTAGTTTTTGTTAATATCTTTAATGAAGTCAATGTTGCTTCCAGACATTGTAGACTGTCTGAGGACACCTTCTGGACACTCTCCAACTATCCCTGTAATATCTGATATAGCTGGAGAGGAAAGAGATAGTGTTGTCTCTAATGTAATGACCTGCAATCTGACCTAAGTTATTTTCTCAGGTTAGAGTATGTTTTAAAGATTTGAGAGAGAGAGAGAGAGAGAGAGAGAGAGACATTTAGGAAGTTCTGAAAAAATACATGGAGAGAATTCTTGAGGAACGCATGGACTGTTCACAATTATAAGGACAATAATGCATGGAGTGCGTGCAATTAAAATAATATTAGACTACCATTGACCTACTTTGTTAGGTTCAAATAAAACAAAGTGCGCCCAACTATTTAAGTAGATCTTATAAAATGTTAATTGTTGCATGTATTAAGTTTGATAACATAAATTCATGTAACTATTAACTGGAATTGAAGTTATTCATAAGATGTGATATATCTGAAGTAAATCTTGAGAAGCCATTTTAAATTTGTGGCTTCCGAAGGAAAGCGGTAACGAGAGCCTCGTGATATATGATCCCCTACTCAGGATATCTTGTTGACATAAACCCCCTTACTCACAGGAACATGCTTTGCTAAGTTTAGTGTAGACTTCATTAGCTCTTAACCAACGTAAACAAAAGTGGAGAACAGAGTAGTAGACTCATCCTTTTCTGTAGTATCTGTACAATTTATGCATATAGAAGATGGAATGTTCATTTCAGTTTGGAGTCTAAAGCTATAGGGGTGTGTATGAGGACTGACACTGGAAAGAAATGTTAGTATTTAGAACTGTGTTCTATGTGAGTGACAGTATGGTGTGAATGCCACAGCAAAGTGAACAGAAGATTCTATTAAAGGTTATTTTCAAGTGAATGCATTTGAAAGCTCACAAAACGATCTCGAGGGGGATTTCGGCTCAGGTTTCCCAGTCAGCCTTCATAAAAATGTAAAATCGCTTACAAATTGCAAATACGCTTACCGAGCAGCTTGGCAAATATAGGCCCAAGAAAGACAAAAAAAATCCATACGCTGTGGAACATGTAATAATTTTGCCGTGAAATTCACTCACTGTTTCCGCGTAGTCTTAAAAGATACAACAGTGCAACAGTGCAAGAGTCAAGAATATTGACTTGTAGATACCTTGTATGATTAAATTTAGCATATTATTGTATGAACATATATGCCTGTGATCAATCCTGTATAAAGTAATTATTACCAAATAATTCATACACCGCTTTTTGTGTGTGTATATATATATATCTCAGTATGCTCTAGCTCAGATCGACACAGCACGAGAGATGGAGGACCCAGACTACCTAACTGAAGGCTACTTGAACCTGGCCCGCAGCAACGAGAAGCTCTGTGACTTTCAGAAGACCATTTCCTACTGCAAGACCTGTTTAAATATGCAAGGCACCACTGTGAGCCTGCAGCTCAACGGCCAAGTGTGTTTGAGCATGGGCAATGCCTTCCTGGGCCTCAGTGTCTTTCAGAAAGCTTTGGAGAGTTACGAGAAGGCCCTGCGGTATGCCCACAATAACGACGACAAAATGCTGGAGTGCAGGGTGTGCTGCAGCCTGGGCAGCTTCTACATTCAGTTAAAGGTACAGTGCTCAAAAGGCCCCGCTGCTGGTCATTCTATCTGTGAGAAACTATGTGAAAATGATTTAGTTATTATGTTCAGACCTGCATTTGTGTTAAATCGGTTCATTTGTAGCATGCTATGTTGTTTACAATAACGGCACACTCCTTGAACAACTCGTCGTGTAAACGTTTGGGTCACGTGTACAGCCTTCCACTGGTCTGATGTCACGCTGCTGCAGTAACTCACAGCATGGCGCTGTAAGAAACCGCCAACGTGCAGGGTAACAGAAGACAAGCCAAATCCAGCAGGCCCGTCCAGATATAGACCTTTGTACTCACCTTGACACTGGAGATTTGTAGAGTTTAATCCTCCGGATACTCAGAATGGTCTGGTGTAATGAGTCTGTGATGAAATGGCATGTGGAGAATGTACTCGTATGTCAAAGTCTCCGTCTGCCACAATATAGAAAATATAAAAATAGCCCCGTTTTTTAACATCCTAGCATGGTGTTTATGCAGAAAATTTTGATATTCATTCACCAGAAAGTGTGTTCATCGGATGCGATACTGTATGATATACCGTATGTTCATGGGTATTCTTTGCTCTTGCAGGATTATGAGAAGGCCCTGTTTTTTCCATGCAAAGCAGCTGAGCTTGTCAATGACTATGGGAAAGGCTGGAGTCTCAAGTACCGTGCCATGAGCCAGTACCACATGTCAGTGGCCTACAGGAAGCTGGAGCGCCTGCCAGATGCCATGGAATGCTGTGAGGTAAGCACTAGTGGAGACTTCTAGTAAGAGCTCATGTGGAAAGGTTTATGTCAAGCATTGATTCATTTGGCAGACACTTTGATTTAAATTGGCTAACAAGTGAGATCAAACACTACCCAAGAAATTTAGTTGTTGATCTGCTAAACGTCCTAGATATTCTTTTCGGTCCCGACATCACTGGGTTGTTTTTTGTTTTACTGTAGTTACTGAATGATTAAAAGTAGCTACTGATTAATATGCGTTGTGATGGATTAATAAGCTGGAATTGTAAAAACACTGAATTTGTAACAAACGAGCAGAAACAAGAGTCAACAGATAATAGAGACATGAGGTTCGGGGCAAGTTCCGGTACAAGCAAGTCATGAAATCTGAGTCGAGCTATGAATTTTACACTCGGACTCAGAATTAATGGCATTGTTTTGCTGAGACAGTGAGGTCCTGTTGTAACAGCTCAATACGTAACTTTGCAGACTGCCATTGGAAAGCACTGTAACTGTAAATATACCAGACGTTATATCAGTGGTGACCTGAATGTCTCCCAACTGTACTGAAGTTTAGCAGTCGCTTTGTCATAGTTTCAACTGTGGTGACACACTCCGTGTTTCTGTGCGTAGCTACATCTGAGTGGAGTCCAACAACTGACAGGTGCAGCTGTTTGTGAGTCGTGTGCCAGACCGCTCTACTTTACTATAACGGATAAAAATATGCCAAAGGCCCTGTACCATGTTAAAGTGCCGTCAACATGAAGCTATTAGTCCTTACTCTGACAAGCAGTGCAACAAAGAGCATTACACTGGACTGTGAATATCACACTGCAGTAATACGCGGACAGACGGCAGACTAGCACATTCCTGTTTACACTTGTGATCGGATTTCAGCTGTTGTGCGACTGGCATGGAGGCTGTGCTTCCCAAAGTGTCTTGTGGAACGTTCTTTAATGCTCCAGTCACCGTAAAGACAAAAGTCAACAAATTTCGTCTGCTCTCACAGGAATCGATGAAGATAGCTCTGCAGCATGGAGATCGTCCTCTTCAAGCCATGTGTCTCCTGAATTTTGCAGATATTCATCGCTGCCGCAATGATGTTGATGTAAGCCATATTCACTTTATGAAAACCTATTTGGTATAAATCCTCACATTTCCATTCTTCATCACATAAAAGATTTGTAGCTTGTGACTTTAGTATCATAAGCTTTTGTCTCAGTGAAGGTCGAGTCCTTGATGTTTTATTTCCTCTGATGCATGTTAAACAAGTCCTCATCCCCACAAGGAACACTGTTCATTCATTCATTCATTCATCTTCAGTAACTGCTTTGTCCTGGTCAGGGTTGTGGTGGATCTCAAGAACACTAGGTATAGTGCAGGAATGCACCCACACACACACACAGACACACATAGAACCAATAGAATGTGGTGGGAAAACGCACAGACACAGGAAGTGCACGTGAAATTCCATAGTCATTAACCCGAGCTCCGGATGGAATCATGGTCCTTCTCATATGTGAAGGTTGATCGTATTCTTATTTTTCTCAGAAAGCATTCCCTCGCTATGAGTCTTCAATGTGTATAATGACAGAGACTGGCAACCGCCTTGGACAAGCAGCCATCCACTTAGGAGTGGGGAAGTGTTGGTTACTGCAGAAGGAGCTTGAAAAGGTGATGAAGTGCTTCGAAACGCTGCATTTCAAAAACATTATATAACCAAATTAAACAAGCTTACACTTACCAGTATTTGAAAAGGTGCGAGCTGTAGTAGTTTGAAGAGACCTCATTCCTTACATTTCTGACACTATTTTCTCTCTTTTCTAGGCGTTGGATTCTTTTCAGCGAGCATACGAACTAGCAGATGGAATCGGCAACAAGGTATGTCCTTACCATTTGGCTAAACTCGGTCAAATTACCTTTATTCCCCATCTACTTCCACAGCATACATCAGAAACAACATAATTTTATTCATCATAGACATTTACATGTATTAGGAATGTTTCTGGGGGTTTGGTCACGACATGATCCATTCAACACAGTTTACAACACGAGCATCATGGACAACACACAACACAATAACCATTCTAATATCCAAATATCCAAATGACCTTTATGACCCGTCTACTTCCACAGCGAACATAATGCATATATAAATGCTTCTTTGCTTTCCAGCAATGATAGCCTATGTTTAAAAGGGTAGCCCGTGTGTTTTTCCACAGCTGTGTTCTCTGAAGGTACACTGCCTGTCAGAGGGCATCTACCGTAGCAGGGAGCAGCAGGATGAGCTCCGAGAGCAGGTGGTGAAGTTCCTGCAATGTGTAGAAGAGCTGGAGCTCTACTGTGGCATGTGTGGCGAGTCGATCGGGGAGAGGAACCAGCAGCTCCAGGCTTTGCCTTGCTCCCACATCTTTCACCTCAAGTATGTGTCCTTCCTGTTCATACACTAAGTTATGAAAGGCAGTTTTCTGACTGATATAACCACATCATCAAGATGTCACAGAAGACACAATTTATGAGAGTTGTCAGGACAGTAAATCCGTGTCATATTGCTATTATTCATGGCCACCATAACATTTGATGATGTGACGGCTCATGTCACATGCTCTAGTTAGCATATATTTTATGCCATGATAGATCTTCCGATGCATACTTCATAAAAACTGTCGTCATGTCTGATGAAATAAGTGGTACATTTGCTCTGAGCTTCTTATGAGAAGTGTTACCTGTCATACAGGTCATTTTATTTGGAGAACTTTTTTCTGTCATCTTGCCTTGGTTTGGTCACATTTAATTAAAAAATTTTCAAATACCAAAAGATAAATTAGTCCCTTCTGTTAAAATCCACGATATTCATCCATGTGAGAGAAACATGAGTACAGGGCTAGTCTAGCCTTTGTTTACACTCATTGTCATTGTTACATTCCAACCTGAATACATAGGATTAAGAGCATTGATTTAAAAGTCTAATTAAAATGTTTATCTAATCTACTGTTGCATTCAGATGAAGATGAGAACATGATATGCTGCTGTTCATGTGGTGAGAGCACTGTTGCTAGACAACTGAGACATAGTCTTCATGTATTTATACAGACAATGTAAACGTACAATCAGCAGCCGTTTTAATAGGAACACCTGTACATCTTTTCACTCATGCCGTATCAGTCATATCAGGACAGTTGAAGATCGAAGGTTTGATGTGGTGTGCATTCTGAGATGCTTTTCTGCTCAACGTGGTTGTAAACAGTGGTTATTTGACTGTCTATAAATGGCAAGGCCAGGTGTCCCTAGAGTCCTTGGAATCCATGCTGAGTTCAATGAACCCAGTGATGTCAATTTCTGCCTAATTAGACTTTTGGCAATCTTGGATATTGTTCAAACATCTTCGCGACTCCTCCTATGAATTTTGTCCAAATGTTACCAAATTTGGCTCATAACATCTTCGGACCAACCCGCATAAAAGTTAGCGAATGGAATGTTGATTTTTGAAACCATTCGCTTGTAACAAACCAACAAATCTGCCGATGACGTCGCCAATCAGGAAGTGATGCTGCATCTCATTAACGACTTTACGTTGAAACTTGGTACATGTCTTCCAGAGTATGGCCTGAGGCTATGAAACAAATTTCATGACAATGACACGTAGAGGTCAAAAGTTACAATGACATGTAGAAAATGCTTGATGTAATCGGTGTTTTCTCTACTCCTCCACAAATTACACCCAAAAATCATCAAATTTGGATCATATCATCTTAAGACCTGTCTCCACAAAATTTATCAGATCAATTTTGATATCGATTACCGTTCTCTCGCAATATGCCCGAAATGGCAAAATACAGGTTCCTAAGTCATGTCTGCAATGCATTTACATATCAACGTCAAATTTATGTATTTTCAGGACCATGCTCTGAATGTACCCAAGGGGTTTCACTCCAGTGCCACCTAGTGGTAAAATGCTATAGTAGCTGTAGACTGTTGTGCATGAAGTCCCAGGCGATCAGCAGTTTCTGAAATGCTCAAACCAGTCCATCTGGCACCAACAACCGTTTTCTTTGGCATTTAGTATGTAGTACAGCATAAAATAAGTAAGTGATACAGTCCTGTGCAACAGAATTCTACATGGGATGACAAATTATATATTAAATTCTAGTTTTATGCCGGAATTCTCCTTTAACTTAAGCTCTTAGTCTGTATCTGCTCTGTGCTGTTGCTGCATGATTGGCTGATTGGATGGATACATGAATGTCCAGGTGCAAAAATTAGCATGTGACCTAAAATGTTATGATTAGCACGTTTTCGCATGCACTCCAGGGTTGGGGCTCAATCCCCGCCTCCGCCCTGTGTGTGGGGAGTTTTCGTGTTTTCCCCGTGCTTTGGGGGTTTCCTCCAGGTACTCCAGTTTCCTCCTCCAGTCCAAAGACATGTGTTGTAGGCTGATTGGCATCTCTAAATTGTCTGTAGTGTATGAGTGTGTGTGTGTGTGTGTGTGTGTGTGTGAGATTGTACGCTGTGATGCGTTGGCACCCCGTCCAGGATGTTTCCCGCCTTGTGCTCAAACGGTACAGAAAAGGGATGGATGGATAAAATATCATTACATTAAACATTATGCCAACATGTCAGTTAAAGTTAATAGAAACTTGTAACTGGACATGACAGTATAAGACATTTTTCATGACATGTTTATGAAGAGGATAGTGCTGAATTTTGTCCAATTATTACAGAAATCATTTTATATCGATGATGGTTACGTTGTTATTGATTCTTTTTCGTTTAAATAGGTGCCTGCAGACCAATGGGACACAGGGATGCCCGAAATGTCGCCGTTCATCCATGAAGCCAGGTTTTGTATGACGCAGTTGTGAAGAACTACTTTGGACTAAGTGACGTATCATCGTGGCTCCACTTGAGAAAAAAGACTTCGGTGTTCTCTGCAGGAGACACACAAACAGAACAAAGGGAGTGTGTTCAATTCCGCCCAGTGTTCAGCTCATCTGGAATTAATATCGAGACAGCACGAATGGAAATAGCCGTAAAGGCGAGCTCCAACCATCTGCACAAAGTGTACATTTTGTGCTGTGAGACTTTGAAGAGCTTCTGACTCAAAATCTGTGTATGCCCTACTGGGCTAGCTGGAGGCAGCAACTCGGATACAGAATTCTTAAAGCACTAGGTGTATAAATGAAGAAAAAAAATGTTTAAAAAAAAAAAAGAATTATGTGAAGGGGATCTCTATACATATCATCTTGCTACGTCAGTGTACACTGGCTATGTGGAATGGATCATTTTTTCATGGATTCAGGTAGAATTATTTAGGACATGCCACATTTGGCATCTGTAAATTGAATCAAATGTAGAAATGATGCTGATACATTTTCATACTGTAGTAATATTATATGATTATTGCTAGGCTACTAAATATAGTACTAACAAAGCATATACAATTAAACTGTAAAACTTGGGGATATAGTTAATGTACTGTATATTCTTTGTACTACAAAACAATCATGTCAGTAGCTAGTTTGTTGTTTAGGGACGTCCAGTGATTACAATGATGGTCAAAATCAAATCAATGCTGTGTTCATAACAGACCCTCTGAACAGACTATAATACCGTTTTATACTAAAGATGTTCATATTAACGGAACCGAATGTGTGCTGCAGTGGTTCTTAATCACAGTCCTGAGGATCCCTTTGCACTGCATTTTTTTCCCCATAACTATTTTACACAGTTAACACAGCACATATCAGTTACAGCCCTTCACGAGCCATTGGAAATCAGTCTAAAGCATGGGATCATTAGGGTGTAGGACTTAGAATCCTGCATGTCTGCTCGTCTCCCTGCTTTCTCTGCCCACAACAGAGCATTCATAGATATGACAAATTTGAGTAAATATATGTATGCATGTATGATTCATAAAGTATATAGGTAGCTTATTAAAAATGGGATGCATATTACACAGTAGTTACACAAACTGTATTGTGGTTCGACATCTAAGCAAATAACACAGAATATTTGCTAAATGAAAGATTATTGACTCTTAAGAAGGAGTGAATTCTTATAACTAATGGGAGCAATGTGAGATGCTGCTGCTCTTCTGTATGTATTCATTTTCTTACGTCTGGAATTATTATTAGTTTCATCTTGTGTTTTCAAAATTAATACAACTGTTCGATTTTACTAACAACTCACATGTAGCAATTTCATATTCTGTCATCTCCCAGTACAAAACTACCTCTTTCCATTTACTCTTTACAACACAAGCATGTATTTGCTTTAGGATCGGATTTACAGATGCAATGGAAATTATTCAAGCCTCCATTGCAAATCAGGTTTATCATCAAAATTTACAGACTTTCAGCTGTTTGGAATGAACAAATCAAACACCCAAATTATTTAAAAACCCCTTTTTTTTTTTATACTGCTGCAAACAAGATGCATCGTTTCTGGCAGCGTTCCTGAGGAATCGTAGCCCATTCCTCATAAGCAATGGCCTCCAGTTCAGTAATATTCTTGGGTTTGCATGTTGCAACCGCTTTCTTCAAATCCCACCAGAGATTTTTTTATGGGGTTCAAGTCCGGTGGCTGTGATGGCCCTGTAGAACCTTCCAGGACTACTTCTGTAGCCAAGACTTGGTGAAATTTGAGGTATGCTTGGGATCGTTGTCCTGTTGGAAGGTCCAATTCAACTTCCTCACAGATGACATGATGTATTCTTCTAGGATTTCCTGATACTTTAGTGAATCCATCTTGCCGTCCACATGCTGCAGGTTTCCAGTGCCAGAGGATGCAAAGCAGCCCCAGAGCATCACTGAGCCACCACCATGCTTGACTGTGGACAGAGTGTTCTTTCTTCATTCTTATTCCTCCAGACATACCACTGATCCATCGTGACGAAAAGTTCCAGTTTTATTTCATCGCTCCACAGAACAAAATCCAAAAACTTCTGTGGCTTATTTATAAGATAAATTTTATTTATAAGATTTCTTGTGTTTTTTTTCTGGATCGCTGCATCAGGTGTGCTTGACACAACACCTGTTTAGCAGATTTGTGATGTTGTGAGGGATTCTATTCAGGTGGTTGAATTATTTAGTAACTGGAGAAATCATTCTAAGTTGCATTTTCAGTTGAATTTGGGGGAAACCGCTTGAAGCATTCATTGTGTTGAACTATTTCAATTGCTTTGTTTGATTGGTTCATTGTAAACAGCTGGAAGTCTGTACATTTTGACAATAAACCTGATTTGCAAAGTGGGTTGAATCATTTTGATTGCAACTGTAAGCTCCAAATATTATAAAATATATATATGTTGAGTGTTTGAGAATGGTCCTACAGACATATCCAGTGAGGATTTGTTTTTTTTTATAGTGAAATTGCAATAAAACTTTTTGCTACAATTGATGACAGACTCTTCCTTTTCCATGACAACATACTTACACATATTGTTCACTTTGTGTCTTTTTTTTGTAAAACCTTTACAGGTCCTGTTACGCTTGATCCCACCACAACTTTAACTAAACTGATCCTTAGTAATGAGTGCACAGGCGTGTGATATGAAAAGAAGCAGTTGCTTCCTGATAATTGGTGATGCTCTAGCCCAGGATGTCCAATATTATACGTAAAGGGCCAGTGTGGGTGCAGGTTTTCATTCCAACCCAGCAGGAACCACACCTGATTCCACCTGTTTTAATCAGTTGATCTTGGCTTTCGATAGACTCAGGTGTGGCTACTGCTTTGTTGGAATGAAAACCTGCACCACACCAGCCCTTTCTGGATAAGATTGGACACCCCTGCTCTAGTAATATGGTGGTTCTCATTGTGGGAAATTGAACAAATCATCATACGTACTATTAAATTATTTAATAACTTTAGCTGCCAAATATTTTTTGTCATTTAATAATTTCATGTTATTTCATTGTTTCCTTCTCCTTCAACTTTTCGTGGTGGCAGCAGGCTGAGGTCTCTTCTCTCTCCCTAGCTACAGATTCCAGCTACTTCTGGGGGAATCCCCAGACACCCCAAGCCAACTGAGATATAATCTTTCCAGCAAGTCCTGGGTCTGCCCTGGGATTTCTAAAGAGAGACGTGTCTGATATATTCCTCCAGAATGGCATCCTTGTTGGCATGCAAAAGCATCTCAACAGCAGTTCCCAGAAGGTAGAAACTATAATGGATTTCTTGTTTACACAACTGCACTTTTTAACCGTGTAGTACACAATTATAGAAGGGAGTTATTTATCATCTTACTATCTGGGGTCACCTAGATGAGAATAGGTTCCCTTCTGAGTCTGGTTCCTCTCAAGGTTTCTTGCTCATGTCATTTCAGAGTTTTTCCTTGCCACCGTACCCTTGAGCTTGCTCATTAGGGAAAAATGTATATATTTCTGTAAAGCTGCTTTGTGACAATGTCTCGTTTTAAAAGAGCTATACAAATAAAATAGAATAGAACCATGGAGATTAAGTCCAGCAACACCACAGGAGAACCTCGTTTCCACCACCTGTACGTGCGACCTTATACTTCTTGTCACTGCTTTTCAGTCTTTTCTCATTTTCTACAAAAAACTTTTTTTTAAATAGTTTAACATTTAGTTTAATAGTGGAACTGAAATACAAGAGTAAAATTAATTTAGTTTGTTAAATAATAATAAAAAAAAAGCCAATGTTTAAATATTGTTGTGGGTGTATTTCACATGCTCATATTTTTTTTATTTATATATATATATATATATATATATATATAATCTCTCCTACTTACATCATACCCCCACTTTATTCATTTCATTAGAATAAATACATTTTTGTACAGCAGAACATTCAGGGTTCTTTATCTTTTGATTTGGATTTTCTTTGGGATGCCATGTCTTTGAGTTTGGAGTCTAGTTTGCGTTGCAGGTATGCTTTTTTGTTGGGATCCATGGACTTGTCCTTCTGTCCGCTTCCAGCATACAGCACTCCCTCTTTGCTTATCCTCATGCGAGCCTGAGCCTTTGCTTTGTCTCCACATCCATGGACCTACAAAACAAGAAACCCATTATAGTACTATGCCAACATTGGTAATAGTGTATATGAATGAATGAAAACTAGTGGTTATCATACTCTCAGGAGGATTACATGATCTGCCCTGCAGTAGTTTTTATTTATTATTAGCAATGTTAGCATTTTGGCTGATGTTTTTTGGCTATTACGGTCAAGGTTGCCATTAAAACATGTGCTACCTCAGGTATGTGGTGACTCAGGCAGTACTGTCTGTTACAGTAGACACACAGCTGTCCCAGTGTGAGCACACTGGCTTTACACTTCATGAAGCCACACACGCTTTCTGCTTTCACCACAGCATCAATGAGTGCATCGAAATCATCATCAGCTGTAGCAGCTGCAGCAATGTCCACAGCCCCTGCTTTCTTTTTCCCCTTTCCTAAGACAGAGAAAGTCACAATGGCATGTTAGTAACGTACAGCTGGACAGAATTAACCCAGCACAGAGATATAATATTAAATACATTGCCTTGTAGAAGTCTTCACCCCACCCCACTTGAACTTTCACCCATTTTGTAATGTTGCAACTTTAAACTGAAATGGACTTAACTGGGATTAATCTACAAAAAAAGATTGATCAATATTCACCCCTGTTTCTGTGAAACCACTTGCCATCAGAAGTCTTCAAGAAGAGACAGGAGTGGAACTACACACCTCGCTCAAGATTGGCAGGACCCCTTGTGGAGAAAGTGAACAGCTTCAGGTATTCAGGACAATGGTCGTAGCATCTGAAACCGCTGAGGAAATTCAGGGTCTCCCCCAGTGATCCTCAAAATGTTCTATACTGGGGCAGTAGAAAGTTTACTGAACTTTACTGAAAGTTTAGGAACACAAAAGCCCTGCAGAGAGCGGTGCGCTTAAAATCATCAGGGACTCCACCCACCCTGGTCAGCCTGCTGCAATCAGGCAAGCACTTCCACGGTCTGATGGCTAAAACTGAGAGGTTCAGGAGGAGCTTCTTCCCTCAGGCAGTCAGACTACTCAACACAGACATGTCCACCCTACAGATCCCTTAGGACTCCATAAGAACTCTACAGTGATGCTGCACTTTGCATTGTTACAACACAACAGTATATTTTGAACAGTGTACATTTTTTGCAATTCCCCGGCTTATTTTGTACACCCCTTTTTGCACATTCCTGAACATATATTTAGTATCTTTAAAAAACAATAAAATAAATAATAAATCTTATTTCTGACTTTTGACATTTTAAAATGAAATTGAATGCAAAGTCTAAAGAAGAGTAGGTAATCACATAATTAGTTTAATGGACTCCACCTCCACTGATTTTGCAAATAAAATGTCTCAATATAAATAAAAACATTCCTGGAAGACCCTGGAATTTGTTAGGAACATGGCTAAACAAACAGCATAATGAAGAACAAGGAACTACGAACAGAAGTCCAATCTAGAAAAGCCTGGATTTGGTTATTAATAAAATATGCCAAACTGTGAACATTCTACAGAGCACCATTAAATTCGTTATAAAAAGGAAATAAAATAGGATAACTGTGAACCTGTCTAGATGAGGCCTTCCACCAAAGGTCAGTGATCGGGTCATTAGGGAGGGCATTTAGACAAAGAAGCAACCAAGAGACCTAGGGTAACTCTGAAGTAGTTGGAGAGATCCACAGCTCTGATGGGAGCAGCTGTTCACAGGACAACCATAGCCTGAACATTCCACAAAGCTCGGCCTTATGGATGAGTGGCAAGCCAAGAACAAAAGCCACATGAGTTTGCCAAAATACATGTTTGAGGCTGAGAAAACATATGGAAAAAGGTTTTCTGGTATGTTGAGACCAAAATTGAAGTTTTTGGTCTTGGCACAAAGTGCTTTACTTGTTCCGGCACTGCTCATCATCCTAATAAGACCATTCCTCCAGTGAAGCATGGTGGTAGCATGATGTTATGGGGATGCTCATCATCAGCAGAGACTAGGAAATTGGTCAAGGCCGAAGGTAGGATGAATGAAGCCAAAGACAGAAGAAAACCTGTTTCAGTTTGCAAGAGACTTGAACTGAGGTGGAGGTTCACCTTCCAACAGGACAATGACCCTAAGCACGCTGCCAAAGCAAGAACCTGAATGTGTTCGAATGGCCCAGTCAAAGCCCCGACCTCAATCTGATTGAGAATCTGTGGTAAGACCTAGAAACTGCATTCCACTATCCAATCTGAGCTTATGAAATTCTGCCAAGATGAATTGGCAAAAAATTAGGAACCAGATATGCAAAGCTGATGTCCCAGGAGACTTGCAGTTATAATTGCAGTCAAAGGTGGTTCTGGTTTAGGGGTTGAATACTTAAGCAACCAACAAAGGTCTGCTTTTTTGTTTAATTAACTTTTGTCAATAAAAAAAATGTTTTGTACCTTATTGTGTAAAATCGAATGGTCAAAATCCCAATTAAGTTCATTTCCTAACACTACAAAATATAGAAAAGATCAAGAGGGGATGAATACTTATGCAAGGCACTGTACCTTTTGTTACGTCTTTGTTCTTTTTCGCGGATGGGCCCTTGCTGTCTTTAAGCTCTGTCTCCAGTCTTTTGCTCTGAATTTTCTCCTCCCGTTTTTCTTGCTCCCGGCGCATACGCTCCAAATGCAAGCTTTTCAAATCTAGAGCAGACTTTAGTGGTTGTGTGTTGGATTCCTTTTCGGTTAGTTCCTCTGGAATCTGGATTTCTGTCTTTGTGGACTCGGATTCCTCTTCCGGTCTCTCCTCTGACTCTGCCACTGGTTTGGAAACAGTGATATGGCGCTGTTTTCCCGTTCCCTTGCTCACATGCTTTAGTTCCAGCTCTTCACAGAGTTGGTGGACCAGCAGGCGTTCGTGTGAATTCAGAGAGGAAGGAAACTGAAGCTCTGTCTGACTTTGGTTATCCAGAAAGTTAAGCAACTGCTGCCTCATCTCTGCTTTCTTCATTTCAGACTCAGCTTGATCATCTGCTTTTGGCTTGGGAAGGCCTGACTTTAGATTATGGCTGAAGTGTGGATCATCCTTTGATTGGCCATTTCCTTTCATTTTGCTCTCAGAAACTTTATTCTGCTTCTTCTCACCTCTTTCACCTTGTTGGTATCTTGCCTTTGTTTTGGTGGAAGATACTTTAATGTTATTCTGTTTGTCTTTAAAATCGCGCTGGTAGTTTTCAGGCACCAGGTCCTCTAGGTACTCGAAGGCAGTACGAACCTCCCCGTGCTCAGACATGTAATCAACCAAGCTTCTGAGAAATTCATGGTTTCGGACAGTCTGGGAATCGCACACCACTACAAGCTGGCGTCTGGCACGTGTTACTGCCACGTTGATCCTCCTGTCCTCCGCAAGAAATCCAACTTCTCCTGCAGGCTCAAAGCGAAACAGTCAAATGAGGTACAGATCATTTAGACAGGTATCATATGCTTGGTGTTATTTACTAGTTGCACATATGCTGCCTCACCTTTTCTATTAGATCTAACCAGGGACAGCAGCACTGCCTCCTTTTCTCTGCCTTGAAAGCCATCTACAGATTTGATCTCCAGGTCAGGATACTCATTTGAGAGCTTCTGTCTTAGCAGATCTACCTGAAACATAAAGAGGTATGTACAATATACTGGGGAAACATATTTGCAACTTCCTTCAACAAAACTGTCTTTTTAGTAGGAATGTCTGGAAAGGCATCGTCTACCTGTAGGTTATAAGGTGCAATGACCGCAATGTCTTTGGCCTTAACTCCAGCCTCAGTCAAGGTTCTCATGTGAAGTGCCACTATGTCAACTTCACCTGAGTTTTCAAAAAAAGTAAATAAATAAAACTTGTGATTTCAGTTGGTCCGGTTGAAGTAGAAAATAACGTAAAGGTTTGAACATAGGGATCATTACCCTGATTGCCTTTTGATTGCTCATCTGTGTCCTCCATTTCATTGAGCCCACTGCCAGCAGTGTCAACTAAGAGCAGAGGCATGTTGGTCTCCTCAATAAGAGCTACACCAGCCAGGTCTCTGATTATAGGAAAAAAAACAACAACAACATTTTACACTAAACAACTGCAAAGACTCATTGATCTAAAACAGACAACAATTGAACAATTCTAGTAACATTACAGCTATATAAAAAAAAAAAAAAAAAGCTGGGCCTGACCTAATATTCAATCCCATACCTCAATAAATGTTTCTCCACTGAAGGATGTGCGGTCAGTTTCCCTTGGTACATCTGCTCTGAGGCCCACTGCATGATCGCACTGTTCATACGGTACTGAGTGGTCAACATTCGGACTACGGAGTCTCCGTACTTCTGAATCAGCCGCTCCATTAAACTCACAGACAGACCTTTAGCAGCTGCACTGTTTAACAGTGAGGAGAAGAAAATCAAAATTGTTTCTCAAAAAAAAAATCAATAGTCATGTGACAAAAGAAAAAATCTTTATGATATATTCCAATAATCTGCATGGCCTACGTTTACATATTGAACCTTACAGACTCCTATAATGTTATGATGAAATACACTTACCTGTGCATTCAAATGATCATATTACCCATTTTATTCGATTTAGAGTGACTTTACATCCTTCTATATGTAAGGTGCCAATAAGAGGATGCTTATATTACACTGGTGGATACCACACAAGATTTCATAATAAAATATAAACATAGGATTGTTTCCCTGCATACTTCTGAGATTTAATTGTGGGTGGCAGCTGCTTGTAGTCTCCAGCCAGGATGCACTTGCGTGCTTTGAGCAGTGCAATCCAACAGCTGCTCTCCAGAGCCTGAGCACATTCATCTATCACCACCAGGTCGAAATGCTCACTTGGCAAATACTTCAGTGGACCATAATCACTAGCTCCTGTATGCGACAAATATTAATTCAGAGCCTGAGATAAAAGAAATCGGACTATATTCTATATGATTGGATGCATAAGGATTAGAGGTTTATACAATTGTACACAGTACTACTCACCAGTGTTGGTTGCCAGAATAACACTGGCCCTTTTCAGGATTTGGGTGATGGCCATCTCTTCCCTGCTCTTCAGTTCCTTTCGCAGCTCTCCTATTTCACGCCTTAGGCTGCTTCTCTGTCCTTTATCACGCACTTTCTTTATCTGACTCTATGACCAGATCAACAGGTTTCGATTAGTTTTATAAGCAGTCACGGTATCTTAAAGTAGTTACCTCGTTGTATACGGGATAGAATCATGTACCAGACATTTTTCAGAAACATAAACACTAATTTAAGAGACTAAATGAAAAAAATACAGTGCTGTGAAGAACTATTTGTCCCCATCCTGATTTCTTGAGATTTTGTGTCTCATAATAAATAATTTTAGATCTTCAAATGAAATACAACGTAAAACAAAGGCAACCTGAGTAAACACACAATACAGTTTTATTGATTAATTATTTTTTTATTGCAGCAAAAAAGTTTGGCAACACCTATCACCAATGTGAAAAACTAATTGCCCCCTTAAACTTAAATCTGGTTGTGCCACCTTTGGCAGCAATAACTGCTACCAAACGCTTCCGATAACTGGAGACCTGTCTTTGACTTACTTCTAGGACAATCCAGTTGTGCTTGAATTTACGGACTGAAGTGCAGATATTCTCCTTTAGGATTTTCTTGTAGAGAGCAGAATTCATGTTTCCCTCAATTACTGCATGTTGCAAATACATTTTCCCAAGGCCCAGTTGGTACAGGATAACGTTTTTGCTTCAATAAATAACATTGTCATTTAAAAACTGTATTTTCTCTTTACTCAGGTTGCCTTTGTTTTATCTTAAGATTTTGTTTTCATTTCCGAAACAATTTAGTACGAGATATACACAAAATCAGAAGAAATACTTTTTTACAGCACTGTAAAAGCTTACAAAGGCTTTATCCATGTCTTTTCGGACATCTGCAATGATGTTGGTGTTGTCGCTCTGTGCAAGCACTGCATCCAGTGAATGTTTCTGGATCGACTCTAGCAGGCGTGCTGGATGTCCCAGTCGCAGGACCTTAGCCTTGCTCTTAGCCAGGCGCTCCACCAAATTATCCACTGCCACGTTGGAAGGTGCACAGCACAAAACCTGCAGGGATTCCCATCAAGTGGTTCATTAAAGAATAATCACACCATTGATTTTTGTTAGTTCTGCCTTCACTACAGGAACATGCTCTTTAGGGAGTCAGAGTGCAGGGCATGACATGGCACGAGAGAAGCAGGGTTGTCAACATTAAGCAATCAGACAATTAAACCTTTTTAATAATAATGGACCGTGACAGCGGATATACCGATGCCTCACAGAGTAATCTGCATACACACAGCTCACAGACTTTAGCAATTTGAGGCTATGGTTGAAGGAGTGCATGTAGGACCTGGAGATTTCTAAGGAGATTGAAGACAGGCTCACGGTCCACGTGTACGAATCACATGTTTACCATGTGTTATAGTACTAACCATGTTTTAACCATGTGTCCTTAAAATATATGTTTATATAGTAATAAAAGAATTGGCCCATTAATAGCGGTCTGTAATATTTATTACAGTGCATATAACAGTTACAGCGAGGCCCAAAGTTTAAATGGTCGTAGAGTAATAGGTAGTAATAGAGATCGGTTGCTAATAAGCAAAAAGAAAAAGTTGTAGCTAACACAGATCTGTATAGCTATAGCACTATTAATATTACCTCGATGACTATTCTTGTCCTGACTTTTCGTTTGTATTCAGGACTAATGTGATTTAATCATTCATTGATTCATTTCATGAGCAGACCAGAACTTTTGTACCTTCTGGCCTTGTTTTACAGCCTGTAGAATAACTTCAACCACCGTTGTGGTTTTCCCCGTCCCTGGTGGTCCATGTATGATAGCAACGTCTTTCTGAGAGAGCGCGAACGACACAGCCTCCTGCTGAGAACTGTCTAATCCATTATTGATCCACTCTAAAGCATCTGGGCATGCAAAGTAAAAAAAATAAAATAAAAAATTCAGTTTTTACATAGTCTGAGCCATATATATATATATATATATAACATATATATATATATATATATATATATATATATATATATATATATATATATATATATATATATATATAAAAACATAAATAACATCGTCTCGGCGGTCTTAATGTACACTTACTCTGCTCCGACAACGTTCCAGGCTCAGAGTATCCAAAAAGGACACTAATTAGTTGGGTGGCAGGACCACGTCTGTAGCCATTCAAAGAGTTTAAAGCACTGCGAACAAAAAGGAAAATGATTTTCATTTATTAGTCAGTGACTCTCAATGACTGACAGAAAGCACTGAGGAAACCAGGTATGGTAAAGAAAAAAAAACAAACAAAAAAAAAAACTTACTGAGTCAATCGTTTATAGGTTACATCATTTGCAAGCTTCATAATATTATATAGTACATCACTTTCCAGGTTGAGGCCATCATGAGTTTCATCAAAAGCCACTGTTATTGATGCTTGCGTCACATGCGTCACCACACCTGAGCAAAGCTGATCAGGCTGGCTGCATCCTTCTGATTCGTAAAGACCCACAATGTCACCTGGAACAAGAGCCAACAAACCAGTTATGCTAGCCACAAAATTTTCTTAGCGACGGTACCATTCAGCATTCCATAGGAAATGTAACATATTAGTGATGACATGTTAAAATATAATAAGTATGAACATTTTTCCTGAGTATTTGTCTAGGGATTGATACTGGCTTGAAACGCTGAATCAGTATCGTGCCATATTTGACATTTTCCCCATTCAGTCCATTGACATTTTATGATGTCATGATTTTGTGCTATGGTGACAGACGACAAAGATCCTGCATGTGAAGGCATGACATAATGCGTCTTCGAGCATGTCTCCACCCCAGCTGTGATATTCGGCATAGCTTAAAGAAGCTCGCGCACAGTAATTGGCTTGCATTCCAAATGTATGTCAGTATCAGGCATCTGCTGATACCTAGCGCTCGTCTTCCATTTTAAGTTAAGCACTCACCAATGACCCTGGTTGTCCTAACTTTAGCTAACTATTTGGTTTCATGAACACCACCGTTCTTCACAGTTGGCATGAGGTACTTTTGAAAAGCTGTCTTTTGTAACCACAAAACATATCTGCTGTTACTGCGGCCAAAGAATTCTATTTTTGATTCAGAGCACATTAATCTAAAAAGGCCTGGTCTTTGCCTATATGCTCACTGGAAAAAGCTGTGATTACTTTTTCCAGGTGACTGATATCTTTCTTTGTTCATTTAAATTGTGAAAATTACTACAAAATATCAATTGTATGTGTCGTTTGTCAAATGTTTGCTTGTCCAAATATGGTGGTGGCAGATGATGCTTGAGCATTACATTTGGACTGATAAGTCTAAGGAACAAGAATGTGAAAAATATTTATATATGTCCATGTACCTTTTAAAGTGCTCTAGAAGATCAGTTTTTGTTCTAAGGAGCAAAGATACCGAGGTTTCTATATAGGCATCATATGTTTATATGTCTATACGCATATAAACATCGTATTCAGAATAAAGCTGCAACCCGAATATATAGAATATAAATGGAATTTGATGTGCACGTAAATGTAGGATAAGGCCTCACCAGGTCCAAAACCGTGACTGGGTAGAACCGAAGGGCCGATACTTTTCCGTGGCTCAAATGAGACCAGAAGTCTGCCGTGCATTCCTGTCCTCTGGCTTGCAATGTGAAGTTTCAGCAAGCATACTCCTTTCTGTTGTAGATTTTTTAGTGACAGGTTCTTTTGCCATGCCCTGAGAAGTATTACAGACACAACACCACAACCTTGTTAAGCAATTTCACATATCACATGAACTCTGTTAGAAATAAGAGAAATCTCTTGTCTTCTACAAGAGAACAGCTATACACAGCACTGACTGTCTTGGTTACCTGGTTTCTTCGATCTCAGCTTCTCTCTCCTCTTGTAAGAGTTCGAGCGACTTGGAAACGAAACTTTCAACCTCCATTTCTGTGTCTCTGCCACACAGACAACTCGATAGAATAATCAGATTAAAGACACAGAGCTACGTGAGGCAGGAAATGACAGCCTCACCATTTCCTTCATTATTTTATAACATTAGCTAGCTAGCCAAGTTAAGAGCCAGTTATAGTAATTCTACGAAGAAGAAAAAAAGAAATTAGACTACGAAGAGTAGTCTAAACCCAACTTAAACACGTCCAGAAATAAATAACACATCTATGAATTATTAGTATTATTTTATATGAGAAAACACACACACCTATTTCTGCATGCAACACAACATCACTTCAAGTCACTTTCGTTAGGAATAGGAGTCGATTCCTCGATTCCAAAAAGATTCAACTCTGGAAAATGAGAGTCGACTCTGAAGCGTTGAGAACCATAAAGTAAAATTGATTCATGAGCCGCTGTTGTTGGCCGTTATTTAATCATTCAGTGGTCTGAAGTTGTATTGGTGACCTAAACGTTGCTTTTCATCGCGCTGTACTGCTCACTTTATAAGACCACCAACCTGTACTGTGTTTTAATTTGGGCACATTAAATAAATAAATAATTGATGTGTGGAATCGACTCCGACCATTTCTGGAATCGAACCGTCATGTCTGTTTTCAGCACAGCGCATGTCGGGATTGGTCCGTCCTTGATTTCATACCTACCTATCCCACCTCTGTTATATCAATTATTACTTCATTTTATTATTCTAATGTGTATATATACAAAATAAAACACAACTACAGAAGACTATTGGGTTGAACCTTACACGTGCCACAGGACGGCAATATTTCTTTCTCCGCGCGGTTATTTAGTTTTTTTGAGAGCGAGGTAGGAACTGTCATTGCAGTCGAGTTTTCCCTTTTTTGAGGGGACAGAAGATGTTGGTACACCGGTCATCATGCTTTCTGAAAAATGTCAAACCCAGTGTTGAAATAACGTTACAGTTCAGGCATATTATTGGTTTTGATTTCCACGCTAATTTTCAATGTTTTCTTTTGTAGCTAGCTAGTGATTTACACAGAGAAAATGGCCCGAGTTGTGAAAGTGATACGGACTCTACGAAATCACTGGAAGAAATCGACTTTTGCTGTATGTGTCCTGTCTTATGGTGGACACTGGCTGTACGGAAAGCACTGGTTAGTAGCTCTTTAATCCTGATTACACCTCTCTTTAATCATACACTTTATCAATTTTTAATTAAAAAAATGTCACGTCACATATATAGTATATATAATAGTGTGAGAGGTGAGGGAGCTCATTGAGTATTGATGACTGATATTGAAGTTGTATTGGATATCATGGGATGCAAAATATACTTTTTAAAAATTATTATTAGTAATATAGATTTATTTTGTATTTATTTTTGCTTAATAGCATTCAAAACAGCGTTAACACGAATGCAGACGTTAATACACTGAAAAAGACACACTGTTAGCATCACAAAATATGTGTGTGTGTATATATATATATATATATATATATATATATATATATATATATAAGAAAATTGGTTTCACTCTGTCCACGTTTTACATTTTTCCTTTTACATTTTTCCTACATTCTTTTAAATGTCCATGGAATAAACTAAAATAATAGATGCCACAAGTGTACCTTCTGCCATCATTTAGACATCTGAAAAAACCATGTAAAACGAAGCAATGTGATAACATGAAATTAAAAATGACCTTATATGGCCATGGACATTGTTTCAACTCAGGACAGCTTCATTTGCTGCTATTGTCAAGCAAATGTTTGATGCCGAACACCACAGCGCATCACCTTCACGCGTTTGCTGAGAGTTGGGTAATAATTGAGAGGCAGGAATTTGGCCATTAGTTGCTGCAAGACTTTTATAATTGACTAAGTGTTGTGCGAGAAAGCCGGAATTATGGAGAGGGGTTGAAGCAATGCAAATATGCGCACACATGATGTAGTCTTAGAGCATAAGCACATCATAATGAAACTAATGCCAAATTCCGGACATTTTCTCAAATTTAGAGATCGTGGCCATACACTTTTTAAGGTCCAATAAAGAGGACATGTCCAGGAAAAAGAGGACGTATGGTCACGTCAACAAAAGCATTTCAAAGAATAATTTGTGTTTATTTCTGCCAAATTTATCTGCGTGAGAACCAGGAGGTTGCTCATGTGAGAACCAGAACTATAATCAAGCAGCTGTCTATATTGTTATGTCAAAGATTAATTTCTTTGGTTTTAAATGAAAAATATTATAATCCTGATAGTATTCGCATAAAGAAATTACCTGTAATCTGATTACTTTGTTTTTAATGTAACCGCAACGGATTAGAGTTGCCAGTTTTTTGTGTCCTGATTACGTAATGCTGTTACATGTATTCCGTTACTCACCAAGCCTGGTTATAAGTCATATTTCTTCCCCACAGTGAGAGTGTTCTGCGCCGAGAGGCATGTCAGGAAGCTAGGGTAAGTAATATTAGGATGATGCATTATGGGTGATGGGGCAAAATCCTCATAATCACAACACTTGTACATATGTTCATTCATTCATCTTCAGTAACCGCTTTATCCTGGTCAGGTTTGCAGTGGATTACTTGAATACTGGCTATGAGGTTGGGAAAAACACCCTGGATTGGATACCAGTTCATTACAGGACACCATGCACACGCTTTCACACCTACAGGCAAATAAGAGTCACCAGTTTACCTACCGGCATGTTTTTTGTAGGGATGAAACCCGCGTGAACATGTGAAACTCCACACAGACAATAACCTGAGCTTGGGACTAAACCAGGGAGCCTGGACCTATGAGGAGGCAACTGTGCAATTTATTTTTCGTTAACAGACATGATGCAAAAGAAAAATAATGTTCCTGCAAGAGAGCCGCTTATGCTGAACAATATATCTAGCACAGCAAATCGGAAGAATTACAGATTGGTAATGACTGGGTTCTCTGGTTTCCTCCCAGCTCCCAAAAACCTGCTGATAGGTGGATTGGTTGCTCTAAGATGCCCCTAAGTGTGAATCAGTTTGTGAATTTATGTGCCCTGTGTTGAACTCCGTCTACCTCATGCCCACCATTTCCGGGACAGGCTCCTGATCCACCGCGACCCTGATAAAGCAGTTCCTGAAGTTGTATGAATGAACGATTAACAGTTTGCCAGTATGTAGATATTATATGATCCACCCCTAACTATAGGTTAGTGTTGATGTTGCCAAACCGCAAATAGCAATGGTGTCGATCTGGTTTATAAACAGGAATTTGGCCAGAAATTAATCAGACCCCAGGAGTCACTGCAGAAAGCCACAGTAATCCTGAATCCTGCAGCTTGCAAAGGGTGAGCGTTTGCCAACACACTCTGGAACATGGATCTTACCTTGCCAGTCAGTCTGCTCTAAACATGGTGATCATTGTGTTTAAATTCTTGTGCACATTTTTCCACAGGAAGGCTAACAGTCTGTTTCAAAAGAACGCAGCGCCTATTCTACATCTTGCTGGCATTGAAGTTAAAGTTATAAAGGTATTGGACTTTAGTGTGTTGTGTTCACAGTTGTTGTTTTAAACTCATGATAATGCTTTGAACTTAATATAGACCGATTATGAAGGGCAAGCCAAGAAGCTAATGGATCTGATGGAACAGACAGACATGTTGATTGTTGCTGGGGGTGATGGAACCCTGCAGGAGGTAAAGCATGTTGGTGTAATTACACTGGAAAGATTTGAACGTTTTGCTGGCTTAAGTTCTTGTAGCAGGTAAATTGTTTTCTGTCTTTTATTATCTTCAGGTGATAACTGGCTTGCTGCGCAGAGCTGATGAGGTATGTACTGTGATAAACCTGTCCATGTCCACTAG
This sequence comes from Ameiurus melas, assembly GCA_012411365.1. Classification (NCBI taxonomy): domain Eukaryota; kingdom Metazoa; phylum Chordata; class Actinopteri; order Siluriformes; family Ictaluridae; genus Ameiurus; species Ameiurus melas. Next base: position 28,538,398 of record CM022754.1, on the reverse strand, counting down.
GAGTAATTTGGGAAATACTACTTACAGAGAGATTGGTCACTATTTTGCAGGCGAAGCATAAAGAGATTCACTATGTGCTATTGATTGTCATTCTCTTTATTAACATGGGACGGGAGCATGCACATCTATATAAAAGCTCTAAATTAGGTCTGTGCATAGATCATGGGACCAGTCTTTAATCATCATACACCTAGGATGTGTCAGCAGACACAGCGAGCCGGATTTATCAAGCTGGATATGAACAAATGTATTCATATTCAAATTATTCACATGATATTCATGAAAATATCCTTCTTGTTGTTTGTTTTTTCAGAAAATTATCGTATCCTACAAGAGTGACTGAGTTTGTGTAATTGACACGAGTTACTTCCATTTAATATTTAAATTAATAAGGCTTATGCTGTCATGCGAATTTAGTGAAAAGGTTAATGACTTGAAAAAAGCAATCCAAAACATATCCATAAATCAAGACAAATAAGACTAGCTCGCATCCACAGGGTTTGAATCCCCCATCCAGGGTAACCCCAGCCTTGTGCCCCAAGTTCCCTGGGTTAGGCTCCAGGCAACCCGTGACCCTGTGTAGGATAAGAGGTACAGAAAATGCATGGATGGTAGACTAGTGATTCAATTCAGCCATTATATACGGCACCCTATAAAATGGGGAACAGTTAGGGTTAGGTAGCTTGTGCTAGCTGAGCAGAATTATAAGATATATGGCATTTAGTTATCATTATGTTATTTTGAGCTCACTGTGAGCATTGCTTTTCATGGAGTTTTGTGGGTGTCACTTAACGTAAATCTGATGTGCTGTGAGCACGCGTGGTTCTTTACGGCTGAGTGGCGTTCACCAACATATGCACATGAATATGTAGAAAATCCGTGTTATGCGAACTTGTGTAAATCTACAAATACATTTACACATAACTTCACTAAATGATTGAAGACCGTTAAGCGTTTATTCCAAATTTGGGCATTATTCTTGTTAAATAGACTTGTAACATGACAATCTTGTCTCCAGTGTGGAAAACAAATGTCCTATGGCTATTTTAAATGGTAAATGTGCACTTATATAGCGCTTTTATCCAAAGCGCTTTACACTGTGTCTCATTCACCCATTCACACACACACCAGTGGTAGCAGAGCTGCCATGCAAGGCGCTAACTTGCCACTGGGAGCAACTTGGGGTTCAGTGTCTTGCCCAAGGACACTTCGGTATGTCGTGTCACGTGGGCCGGGAATCGAACCGCCAACCCTACGATTAGTGGACAACCCGCGCTACCACCTGATCCACAGCCGCCCCATTTTAATAGGGAAGACAAAGAAATCGACTATTTAAAGTGCATCATATTATGGTTTTTCAGATATTACCTTTCATGTAGTGTGTTATAGACCTGTTTGTACATGTAAAAACGTCTGCAAAGTTTCAAAAATCAAAGAACAGGACAAACGGAGTTATTGTCTCCCAAAACAAGGAAGCAATTCTGAGCAGCTGAAACGAGTCGTTAGTGATTCCAGACTTACTTCCTGTACTAACCTATGTAGGTCTGTAACAAAAATCCACACCTCTGGTCTTCTTCGGCTGCTCGCTGACAGACGGAGCTGAAACCCATTATGGTAGTGGGCGTTTCCTTTTCCGACACACGCTGATGATCACAACAGACTGGGACATCTGACCAATCAGAGTAGAGTATGCTCTCTGAAAGGAGGAGCTTAGAATGAATCCTTCAGAACGGATCATTTAACGCGTCGTTTATGACACTCGTTGGGGGGGGGGGGGGAATGCTGCAGTTTAAATTATGAGCACATTAAAGTGTTTCTTGACCTTGGATGCATGTAAATCTGTTGTACGATGCCTTTAAAATAAAATTTCCACTTTTCAAAACCGCTTTAAAAAAAACTTGTGGGTTTATGAATGTTTACTGATTTGTTCCCTTTTTAATATGTGCTGCTTTTTATCCCAGGAAGTGTTCAGTAAAACTCCCATTGGCTTCATTCCTCTGGGCTCTCAGAACTCCTTGAGCCAAAGTCTGCATATAGTTACTGATGACAAAGTAAAGTAAGTACTCCTTTTAAACGCTCTCTTTGGACTAGTTTTGTCACGGAGTATTTTACGTAGTATTTACTTATCTTTTTTTGATTGTGAAATTCAGACACATCACTTCAGCAACGCTGTCTATTCTGAAAGGGGAGACGGTGCCACTGGACGTCCTTCAAATAAAGGTACAGCGTAACTACTCTGTGGGCAATTTGTGAGCATGAGCGATCATTTTGTGGTGAAAATTGCGTATTGTTCTCAGAGTGAGAAGGAGCAGCCAGTCTTCGCGCTCTTAAGTTTACGCTGGGGTTCCTTTCGAGATGTCGCAACATCCATTAGCAAGTGAGTGGTCTAACAAAATGGTAATATATTATATGCCTTTATTATTTTAGACGCATATTGTATACATTTAAATGAGCTCTTCTTTGTCTCTTTTTAAGATATTGGTATCTTGGACCTTTAAAAGCAAGAGCAGCACATTGGTTTAGTACACTAAAGGTGAGTAGGGTGTTTAGTGTCCATTTGTGTTTATTGAATCTTGAATGTTCAGTCAACCAAGTTGTCTTCTGTACGTCAGGAGTGGCCACAGATACATCATGCTTCTGTTTCGTACCTGCCTCCCATCCCTCGACCCCCAGACCTGCCTGACATCAAGCCCGTGAGACCCAGTCTGCTATATCGCATCTATCGGAGAATTAAAAACTACTGGACGCCTCCTGCAGAAGGTAGAATCGATGTACATCTGTGAAATTAGCCTTTGCTGCATGATATAATGGCTGAAGTATTCGTGCATTTTGTGGTGTGTGTGTTCAGAGCCCCATGTAGAGGAAAAACCAGAGCACTGGGAGGATAAGCAGATCTCTACACTGGAGCTGACAGTCAGCACACAGAACAGAAATCCGGTGAAAATCGTAAGTCACCTTAAAGAACAATACATGCAATTTGTTGTTTTAAAATTCATTTGTTCATATGGTTACACGAAGAAGAGCAGGGTTTATTTCTCTATAAGAAGTAATGCATTTTAGCAATTTGATGGCAATGACTGTGTGTGTGTGTGTATATATGTATGTGTGGTGAAAATATTATAAATTTTTTTTTTATATATATATTTTTTATTTTTGTTTTTTTTTTATATTAATTTTTTTTTAGTTAAAAAAAATTTAATTAAAAAAAAAATGTAATTGTTTTTTGTTTTTTTTAAAAGTAAAAGTAAAATAAAAAATTTTTAAATGTTTTTAAAAAATTTTTTTAATTTTTTATTTTTATTAATTTTTTTATATTTTTAATTTTTTTTTTTTTTTAAAAATTAAATAAAAAAATTTTGTTTGAAGAAAAATTTGTTTTTTTATAGATGTTTTTATTTTAATAAAAAAGTAGTTAAAGAAAAAAATATGTTTAAAAAAAAAAAAAAAAAAGAAAATAAATTTTTTTTTTTTGAATAGAAAAAATTTTGTAAATAAAAGAGGTTTTAAAAAAAAAAAAAGGAAGGTTGGTGGGTTGTGTTTTTTTTAAAAAGAAGGTGGAAGTTTGTTTTTTTTGTTAGGAAGAAAGTTTTAAAAAAAAGGAAATAAAAGAGTGTGTTTTTTTTTTTTTTTTTTTTTTTTTTTTTTTTTTTTTTTTTTGTGTGTTTTTTTTTTTTTTTTTTTTTTTTTTTTTTTTTTTTTTGTTGCTTTTCTCTCGGGGGGGGTGGGCGGGCCCCCCCTTCTTTAAATTTTTTGGTTAAAAGGTTTTTTTTTTTTTTTTTTCCGGGGAAGGGGAGGGGGGGCCGGGGGGCGGGCCCGCCCCCCCCCCCCCCCCCCCCCCCCCCCCCCCCCCCCCTGCCCCGCTTGGGGGGGGGGGAGGGGGGGGGGGGAAAGAAGAGAGGGGGGGGGTGGGTGGGTGTGTTTGTTTAAAAGAAAATGGGGTGTGGTGTGTTTTTTTTTAAAAAAAAATTTTTTTTTTCAAAAAAATTTTTTTTTCTCACCACAGACATAGCCTGCGCTAGAGTTTTTGGTGTTTGTTTTGCTAAAATGCCTGCTTGGATTCTCTTGTTAGCAATGTTGGCATCTCTGCTATCATTTTCTTGTGACTGATAAAAAAATAGTCGTGGCTAATGGACTCATCATCTGTCTTCCTCCTGCAGCGAACAGACGATTCTTTGGTGCTCTCCGTGGAGCCAGACACACTCACAGTCGGACAGTTCATCACAGAAGGGTATTTATTTCACTGTACCATTTTTAACTTGTGAAATCGAATGAAAACTGCGTTACTCTGCGATGTTTCTTCAGGGGATGATGTATTTATATAATGATTTGTTCGATTGTGTGCAGGATTAAAAAAGCTGAAAACCCATCCGAGCACACCGAGAAGGCACTGCAGATAGAGGCGAGCATATGTCGGCTCAGTTTGCCGCAGGTGAGGATTTGTTTTCTTGAATCACAGCCAGGCCTATATACCGCACAGCCACACTCTCGTTTGTGCAACATTGCTCAAGTATACCACAGCGTAGGCGAATGCTCTAATCTGATTAGCCAGAAGGTGCGCGTTATTTTCGTATACCAGCATGGCTCAGACAGTGGTTCCGGCTGTAACGTGAAGGATCCCGTTTCTATAGTAACAGCTCATAGACAGGGCCTTGCAAGGTGGATATTTACTCATAATCTAAGATTAATATTAAAAAATAATAATAAGCACATTTTTTTTAAAAAACAACTGATGTTTGACAAAGTAAAACATATAATTGTCGATGTGGTGAGGTGTTTTTAATAAGACATTTATTTAAATGCACCTTGTAACAGTCAAAGTTTCATCAGGACAGAGGGGCTTATACTGTTTTCTCGCTAACATGACGGGGTGGGAGGGACACGGGGTGCCGATGAGGGAATGACTCACTGTTATAAATTAGAAAAAGGACACTCCACAACATAAAACCTAACTAATAAACCTTTAAGGTGCATGATGTATTGGTTATTAATAATTGAAACATTGCAAATGGCTGTAGTATAAGCAGAATAACGCACCTCGGTGAAACCCACCCTCTGCCACAGAAGAGGCATCAGGACACGGGGTTTGAACTTTCTGCTGTTTCTCTGTAACATGACAAGCTGCAGTTGTGGTTTGTTGTTGGTGAGGAAACAACTGTTATAGCTGCTATAACATAAGTAATAAGAAGTAGCTCGTTTCACAGGTGTTCCACAACATTAAATCTAACTAGAAACGGAGAAAGTACATCATTTATTTAATTAATAAAATTGTCGTTCTTGACAAATTGCTATAGGAAGAAAAAAAAAGACAGTTTATAACATGCTCTATAGCAGTGGTGTCAAACTCATTTTAGTTCAGGGGCCACATACAGCCTAATTAGATGTCAAGTGGGCCGGGCCAGTAAAATCATAGTATAATCACCTATAAATAACAAGAAGTCCATGTTTTTACCTTTGTTTTCATGCAAAGACATTTATATTTAATGAAATATCCTTTTATAAAATATATCATGAACAACCTCAGATTTCTTAAGACAAACATGTGCAATTTGCTTCTGATTATCATTCACATATATGTGCATTACAACTGCTCAGTGTTTGTACAAATGCAAAAAAAACTTCACAGGTATTTGGAACTGAAAATTTTCACTTTAAAATTGATGGCATTGCATGAACAATAGGATTCCACCAAACCAAACTCTTTTGTACTGAAGCTGTTGACTAATATTAAATTGCAAATTTTTTTAAAACTATTACCCATTCATCTCTGTGAATAAATAGGAAGCGGTCCATTTTTCATGGAAAACTCTACACTCTGTATCCACTTTTCTGCTTTTTGGCAGACATTTTGTCTAATGAGGGTGTGGGGACGAGTAAATAGAGTAGACTACTCCGTGATAACAAACAGCAGACGTCGCATTGCTGCCATCTGCTGTTCAGTCCGAGAGATGTGCCGCGTCTTTTACCCCCCTAGCGGATAATTTATGAATAGCGATTTTATTAAAAATGACAAGTTCGTGTCTTTTATGCATATATTTTTTTTCACTTTCAAAATTCGTCCTGCGGACCGGATTGAACCCTCTAGCGGGCCGGACGTTTGACACCCATGCTCTATAGGGAAAAATGGACTTTTGTGTAGGGTGGCATCACTACCCTGTTGTTGATTACTTTCCTATAACAGCATGCCACACGGTGTTTTATTCCTTACTCATTCCACCATCGTCTGTCTATCAGCAGAAAGCTGCACTGGGCCTTGGGCTAACTCTGTTCTATGTTTCTGATGTTTTGGCCACAGGAGGGCGGCGGCTTTTTTGACGTTGACAATGAAGCGTTTGAGGCAATGCCAGTGGAAGTGAAGCTTTTGCCCCGGAAACTTAGGTTCTTTTGCAGCTCTGAACGCAGAGAGCAGCTAGCACAGATGAACTGACCATGCAGCGGGGAAGGTTCTGAGCACTGCTCTCTAATTTATTGGACTGGTGCTAATTACTCATCAGATCAATATTCTGACAAAGTAACCTCATGTTACTTAAATGTACATTTGATGGTTTAATATTTTCTATGGATTATATATAAAGGAAATGATTCAATGTATGTAAGAGGATACAAATGCCCCCAAGCTCAGTTAAATGTGCAGTGAAGCACCAGGAAGCATGTGAAATGTTTGCTTTGCTGAAGACGAGTATGATGGAACTACGAGGACGCAACACTGTTGAGTGTCTTTAACATATAACAAACTGTGGTGTTTACATATGGACCAAGGACCAGGCCTAAATAAGAATTATATGAAACATTATAAACAACTGATTATGCAACAGAAGTTAAATTAAAAATAAAAACCATGACCTCACTCGTTTGTTTATTCATTAATAATTTAATTGTTAATTATAAGTTATGTCTGCCCTCATTAACCTTGCCAAATAACCTTCCAGTTATTAAATTTTCTATTTGTTATGGACTAGACAGAGCAGGATTAAGTGAGTACATGTGTTTGACATGTGTACATGCTTTGAAAACATCAAAAACCCATCACAAGTCAGTAAAGAGAGTTTATTTCAAGATGGCAGTAAAAAGAACCAGTGGGTTTAGACCAGGAAACACATGCAGTTACAGTATGATGGGTAAAGTGTTAAATGAGTGCAGACGTCAGCTAAACGGTGCCGAACATTTCTCCACCATTTATACGTTAATGACATTTTAATGCTCAGTCAACACCTATTTATTTAAGCATCATTCCACGGTTGCTTCAGACACAATCATTACTGTACATTTTCTCATCAAGATCAGAGGACACAGAACGAGTTAATGCTGTTTATAAAATAAGAATTAAGAGGAAAGAATACGTAGTAGATGAGAGAGATCAGAAAAATTCACAACAGCAATTCCGCCATACAACCTCAATGGACATGTATAACAGATATATTGTTCATTTTAAACTAAATAGATTTTTACCATTAATCGTAAAAAGCTTATTTGTATCCCAGTCAAACAACGAGCGCCTGCACTCATTCACTTTAAGGAGACATGATTGCTATTTGCCGTCGTCCTTTCAAATCAGAGTTTGGTATGCAGATTGAATAAAAATCTGGACTGCTGGGTGAAAGACAGTAGTGTTTGTTGCTTGCACAGTTACACAGGCCCGGACCAACACGACAAAACGGTTTGTTAGTGAATTAAGGGCAAGCTTATCTTCTATGTCTAAGTCATGGGTTACAATTAAGGTAGCGCGATCTAAATGTAATCTATAAACTGGTGCTGTATGAATAAGTTCTTTTAGAGAGCAGCAGCTGACTTCACCGGTATGACCATGTGATCTAGTTCTGTTAAAAAGTAATGGGAGTCAAATCATTGCGCGTTGCGAATACTCCAAGTGTACACATCCAACAAAGTCTACAAAAGTCACTGAACAATACAGCATTCACTGATGGAAAAAAGGAAAAGTCACCAAAAAAAACAGAATAAACTGTCGGTGTATACCAGCTGTGCTTCATACGGTGCAGCAAAAATATACGCCTTGCAATCGATACCAAAAGTAAGGAATGTGTTTAATTCAGCGCAAATATATACCCCTGTCTGTGTCATTAGTATTTGCACCTACTGTATCCATATCCAAATATCCATATATATGAAATACAGTCATTCAGAATGAACAGAATCTGCAGCAAATCTAATGTGGACCATGATTGAAGGTGAACATACAGCAGTTGAGACGCTCGTCTTTCATCATGAATTTACGTTCTAGACCCGTCATCACTCTGGAGACTATTTATATTGAACTGATGAATTCTTAAAGGATTTATTAGCACGCTTTCGTCATCGTCATCAACACTGATCCAGTCAATAGGTACAGGCATAAAGGTTGATGAAATCCAAAAAGTATTAGTACACACACACACACACACACACACACACACAAGACACCAAGATGGTCAAACTGATTTCCATTTAGTTTTTAGAAAATGGAGCAAGCTTAATAAATACTGCAGGAGATTAAGGAAACGTGGTCCAGTTAAATGATTCCGGTCAGTTCCTTTACACCGTTTATCTGCAAAAACCGTTAATATATATAACAATGTAGTGAGTCATTGCCTTTCAGTCATTTTCCTTCACCAGACAGAAAACCAGTCACACACAAGGATGAAAGCGTTTCCATTGCTTTACTTTAAGTCTGTGGGGCTCAGATGAAGCATACTGGAGACCCAGACAGGGCCATTACATCAGGTCTCCCAAACAGCACTGGCTAGAAGAAAAGAGTCACAATTGAGGTCCACAAAACAAGCAGTAATAAAGAGGCACAGAGATCAGTTTTGTCACTTTTCAGGGTGTAGGTGCAGTTGGGAAAGGACCCCACAAGTAGCTGTCAAGATACTGAAAAAACACACACACACACACACACACACACATAAGCAGACAGACGTCGAGGGCGTGAAGGCAGCAGTGTATCAAAGCCTGAAGGGGCAGTATCATTTCGCTCCAGCGGTGAGGCCAGGGGTCAGTACTGGCTCCTGAGACACCCGGGCCAAGAAAAAGAGAAAGACAAACAGAGGAAAGGAGGGAGTCAGGCAGTGTGTTCCAGCCGAGCAAGGCTAGCGGATCCAGACAGAGCATTTGTGATTAGTGAGACATGGAGAGAGAGAGAGAGAGAGAGAGAGAGAAATCTCTCTGGCCTTACGGGCAGCACGGATTGTCGATAACCAGCATGACATCGATGCCATAGACCTCCAGCAGATCCACAAGGAAGCCGCGGTCAGCCTGCGGGTCCAAGCCCATAGCGCGCACATGCTCGGGAGTCAGGGTGGGATCAGAGCTGCCTGCGACCTCCAGGAGGGTTTGAAAGATGCGGTTGTTCTGCTCCATAAAGAACCTAACATGGGGAAACACAGAGAATGTTGTATACACGGACTGCTCACGCACCTGTGGTCAGTTAGCATGGCAGGAAATTAAAAATTAGTCTAATTGGCCTCCACTAGCTTTCCTTTACTATGAGCCATATTATTATACGTGGGTAAAGTATTCCTTCATGGGAGTACATTGAGAAACTAGATTTTCCTCTTTTTTTTTTTTTAAATCTATATATTATGCAAACAGGGCTGAGCAATGAATGGTTTAGATCTCCAAATTAGGATAGGAAAGACACCAACGAACAGTGAACCAACACGGTGCGAGCTGTGTATAAACTACAACTATTATCCAGCTAGATGGATCTGGGCTGATTGTGAGAGCAGCTACATTATTTCTTTCTTTTAGTTTAGCCCTTTTAAATATTTCCTCCCCAGTCCATACAGCTCATATATGTAAACCAAGCAGCCCAGTTTGAATTCTTCATGTCACTACCATGATGATATTTCAATACGACTATATATTCAGCCTACAGCAACTTGGCCTGCCAAGTCACACTGAACAGATTAGGGATACTGTTACTGTAGACTACTGTAATATCCCAGCTGCTGGGGCACATGAAGTGGAGAAAAACATACTTCTTATTTCCACTTAATGCAGAAAACAACTTGCAAGCATTTAGACCTGACTCAGTCTGGGTAAACAAACGTCCTTCTGTTTAAAAGTATGGTTCCTATGTACACAGTCTCTAAAACCCTCTTTTTCCTTAAAACTATAACTGGGAAGCAGGGATGTGTGGCCTTGAATGTCCCTATAAATACACAAATACATCACACTTAAAATACTTAATTCAAGAGGTCTGGCTTTAGAACTAAAATAAGAGAATAAGAAGAAGAGCTTTTATTTGTCCAGTTTCATATTTGGCATGATTGTGTGTAAGCTCGCCTGGGCGACAGACCGAGGCAATAAACCTGTACAAGAAACCTGCCATCTTATTCAAGTACTCCATTATAGATAGGAGGAATGCCATTTTCCTCGTTTCAGTGAATCTCATCTGTGCGCTGCAAAAATATGACATATTAGTGATGTGAAAATATCTTGAATATTGTCCGATTTGTTCTAGTATTTTCTAACCTCACAGTAATATTTCTATACATTACTTTAAAATTGACTCATTTCAATCTATTGGCAGATACATTTCCTCGTTTTAAGCACCTTTCCTAGAAAGATGCAAAATGATCTTCCAGTAGAATAAGAAAATTCACAACCTGAAATGAATAGTACATTTGTGTAGAAATAGGTTTTTATCATTTTTATATCTGCCTTATGGGACTTATAATAGGAAATACTAGATGAATCCAACTATATTAAGGATATTTTTACTTGCTAAGATGAGATTTTATTTGTGGTGCGTTTGTGGTGTTTTTAAAATCTACATAAAAAATTGAATGCATCATAAAAGCTTATGTTTTAACTTTATGGCTAATCAGTGTATTGAAGGACTAAGTCTGGGATCAATGTATTCACTGCAATGTTATCTCATTACAGTGGCACTTGTTAAGGGGTGGGGTATATTACGCAACAAGTGAACAGTCAGTTCTTGAAGTTGATGTGTTAGAAGCAGGACAAATGGGCAAGCGTAAGTATCGGAGACTCTGACAAGGGCCAAATTGTGATGGTTAGACAACTGGATCAGAGCATTTCCAAAAAGGCAGGTCTTGTGGGGTGTTCCCAGTATGCAGTGGTTAGTATGGCCTGGCGCATGTGCATCACTTACTTGGGGAAGAGATGGATCCAGGATGCACTATGGGAAGAAGGCAAGCTGGCGGAGGAAGGGTGATGCTCTGGGCAATGTTCTGGTGGGAAACCATGCGTCCTGGCATTCATGTAGATGTTACTTTGATACATACCACCTACCTAAACATTGTTGCAGACTAAAGTACACTCTTTCATTGCAACGGTATTACCTAATGGCAGTGGCCTCTTTCAGCAGGATAATGTGCCTTGCCACTAGGGATGTCACGAGAACCGATACTTCGGTACCAACATTGTTAAAACGTGACGGTACTTTACTGTCAAAAACACAGTACGTGCAGTACTGTTGGTACCGTTTCTAATGAATGTACTAAGGTTTCAATTCTTCCAGAACTGATGGGGGCAGCAAATACACACAAGTGTTCTAGTCGGTCCACAAGTGGTGAAGAAGAAGAAGAACAACAACAACAACAACTACAAGCACACGGGAAAAACTACATGAAGATTAGCTTAGCTTAACAAGTTTAGCAGTTGCCGGTGACCAACCGATGCTCTCGTTCATTTGAAACAAAGCGAGGAAACACGATGGAGTTCAAAACATGGAAACATGATAGAGTTCAAAGTGTTGACTTGGCATCCAGATTCCCCAGATCTCAATCTGATCGAGCATCTGTGGGATGTGCTGGACAAATAAATCCAATCTATGGAGGCCCCACCTCACAACTTATAGGACTTAAAGGATCTTCTGCTAACGTCTTGGTGCCACATACCACATCACACCATCAGAGGTCTTGTGGAGTCCATACCTCAACGAGTCAGAGCTGTTTTGGCGGCACAAAGGGGACCTACACAACGTTAGGCGAGTGGTTTTTAATGTTATGGCTCATCAGTGTAAAGTCTAACAAGAACCATTTTTTTTATTCATTCCATTGAGCATTCACACTGAAGGGAAAAGACAAGGTCTTAAGGAAAGTGCCAAAGGTACAGGCCACAGTGGAAGCATGTTGCTTCAAAAATCTCAGACATTGCTCAGCTCCTGTACAACCTCAGGTTTTTAGATATTCTCAGCACTCGAAATCTAACTTAATGTAAAGTATAAATGACTGACACAGACTTTTAAGCATTGGTTTTGCCATGCTCCGATGTTTCCCTGCGGATTCCTTGGGAACCCCAGACAGTCTGCATTTCTGCGCTGTATCAGCACATGACACACCTGTAGCAGGTATTCAGTACTCCTGATTGCTTGGTACAGGTCTTTGTCTAGTATTATCTGACAGAGCAAAAACATGGATCTGGGGCTTGCCAGAACTTAGCTGGGAAACATGAGGTTTAATGACAGCAAGCAATACAAATCTGCCACTCACAGAATAAAGAGGTCTTCCTCACTAGAGGTGCAGTCGCCATCAACCTCCTGGGAATACAGCAACAACTGCCTGCGGAGACATCGCCAATTTCATGACATCGCCACCATCACAACAAGCTGACGTGCATTGCCTCGTCGAAACGATTAAGCATGTCATTACACATAAAGAGGAAACGGTACTCTGTGGTATGTTTTATGTTCCTAAGTAAGGCAGAAACATTAAGGCAGTGGTCCCCAACCCCCGGTCCGTGGACCGGTACCGGTCCGTGGGTCATTTGGTACCGGGCCGCACAGAAAGAATAAATAACTTACATTATTTCCGTTTTATTTATGATCTGGATCTGAAAAATGAGCGGATTCTCTCCGTTACATCCTTCTACGACTCACTCTTGACGCATGTCAAGACGCTTGTCTCGGTCACGTGATACGTTGAAACGTTACCATAGAGACCAGAGAGCGTAGGGGAGAGAGGATGTTACGGAGGACGCTACTAATAAAGTTGCGATTCGTTATTGATACGGTTTATTATTACATTTTAAAAATACCCCAGTTTTTAATGCCGGTCCTATCATTTTATTTTGTTGTATTTATCCACCACACCTTAAAGGCTGGTCCGTGAAAATATTGTCTGATATTAAACCGGTCCGTGGAGCAAAAAAGGTTGGGGACCGCTGCATTAAGGTATTCATTTCTTCCTGTGGAACTAATGAATATGTAAATAAATGTGGAATCGTGCAAATAAAATTTTAAGACTGGTTTGACTTATACTACAGCGATCAGAAAGCTTAACAGTCTTCTTCACGGTACCTCTGTTCACTGAGTTTGCGATACTTCTCCTTGTCGGCATTGTTAATTCGCAACAGGGGCTGCAGGCTTTCTCGGTGTGTCTTCACATTCTGGTTGTCAATGTAGACATCATACAGATCCTTCTTTTCCTCAAAAATCTTCTCTGTAGTGCCTACACATACACACAATAAGCAGAGGCTTGCAAGCACTATTCAAAAACTTTCTTGAACACTTTGGCAGTATGTCAATCACCACAACTTTTCTGGGATAGCAATGTCCTTTTTCAATCATTCTGAGACAGCCTATGAAAACTACTTATTCTACTACCAGGAAATAAATGAACAGGCAAGCCTTTTCATGACTGAGTCATGCAGCAGTTGTGCAACAACTCACCATTTCATTATATTTGCTTTAAAAGGACTAGCAGCAATTTATAATGAAGTACTCACAAGCCACGTAGGACAACTCCGTCTCCAGAGCTGTGATGTCGGCAACGTTGATATAGAAGAAGGGGCGGAACTCTGGTACAGAGCCACCAATCCCAGGTATAGACACATTAGCAAGGCAGCAACAGCAGTATACTAAAAACCATCAGGAGAGAAGGGGAAAAACGAACAACGCAAATCACAACCCATTGAAAAGAACCTGACAGGCTCATAATTGATCAAGATATTACAAATGTTAGAAAAGTAGTAACTTTTACTAACTAATATGTATAAATGGATGAAGGTAATTGCGGCCATTTCATTTTCGTAGATCATAAACACGCGTTCTTATGAACGTATATTACTTTAGCATATGAATTTCATTTTCATTAAACTCTGCTCGAGTCTCACCCCGGTAACAGACCACGCCGACAGGTGGAGGAGAAAAGATGAGGATGCGCTTCCTTAACAAGGCAAACTTCCACAACACCATGATCTGCTCTCCAAAGAACCGGATGAATTGAGACATGCAGCCAGCAGGATGTGTAATCTGACAGGAAGTAAACAACAACCATGAAACACCGACACTCGGAATGGCATTCGAACGTGCTGAAAAGACAATGGATAATGTGGACGTTGACATTCAGTTGGACTTAAGAACAATAAGTGACCGGTCATGGACAGAGTGTCCACGGGAAATCGCAGACATGGATTCCTGTTCTAACAAAACATGTCTCTGTTTAGCAGAGTGAAAGTTAGGAATGCTCCAGTATTTCAGCAAAACGACACACAAAACGTATTAAAAAATAATAATAATAATAATAATAATAATAACAACAACAGGATAAGGTAACTTAATGACTTCCTGTTTTTGCAGAAGGCACTGTAGAAGTGAAACAAATCTGAGCCTTGAGCAATATTTATAAATGCTAGACTAGGAGTAGATCCAATAAGATAAAAACAGGTAAGAGAAGAATGTAATATTTTAGCAGTGAAGGGTTCCACATGCTCTCACCTTCATCTCTGGATGCATGCAGCGGTTCACCACGGTGCTGGTGGGGCAGATTGTGACCAGACCGCTCCCTCCCGGGGGAAGCACAGCTTTCTTATCCTCATAAAATGCCTCCAATGGTGAGTACTGGCCAGGACACTGCAGCTGGTGCCTGTAGTCAAATACAGAGATCACCGTCATATCATTCACAGAGCTTCCGCAAGCTTAAACAAGCATGACATGAACTAAATATGGATCATTTAGAGAATAAGAGGTCAGTATAGATTCAAGTGCCCTAGAGAACCCATTTACAGGAACAAAGGAGCAGTGGCATGGCCGTGTGGGGATCCAGAGTAATGCACACTGATGAACTGTTATTAAATAGATCAAATCCAGAAGAGATGCTGCAAATATAATAAAGGCTACATTTAGAATATATCAGTTATCAAATATAAGTTTAATCCACTTTCACCTCTGGTCTTAGACTGGACACTTAAGGTAAATAAATAATTTAAAAAAAAAATTTCCCAACCACCAGTCAGATCTCCTCCATCACGGGGCAGTGCAAGAAGGCACTCTCCCACATGCGTGAGCTCAGATACACCCATGATTGGTTAGTGTTGCTGTGATTGACAAGGAAGAGAGAGTATGCCATCTCTCCTACCCAGAGAGCACAGCCAATTTGGCTCTCTTGGACTCCCAGACACATATGGCCGTGGCATCTTCGGGATTCGAACGCTCAATCCCCAGACGTTAGAGCAAACATTCTTCTGCTGTGTCACACAGGAAGCCCAAAACCTGGCCTTTTTGCCTTCTCTGCCAAATCATCAGCTGCTGAGCCACTAATCATCCACCCAATAACCAAATAAACTAATAAATTCGAACACAATAAATATTCAAACAGGGGGAGGAAGAGAAAGAGGAAGTGAGGCATCGTAAGTGTCGGTACGAAGAGACACTAAGTGAGACGACACACAGAACACAGGCTAAAGACAAGAAACCAAACTTGGTTTAAATAGACCTTGATGTCTGAAAACAGCCCCAAATCATAGCTTCCATAAAGTGGCTAACACTTTCGGGATGGAAATAGGTGGATCAAAAGCACTTACTTGACCTGGTTCTCAAGAAAGTGCATGTAGCGGTAGAGCAGTGTGTATGACGGTGACAGGATACCAACAGACTTCATTCGAGCCCCTCTCTCTAGCTCACTCTCCACCGGCATATTGGCGAAGCATGCCAGTCCAAAGAAAGAGCCTTTACGAAAATATCTAGAAACAGTCAAAACAAGCATTATATTGTAGATGTACTGTATGGTAAGGTACATCATGCAGAATCAAACTACTCTGTCTCTGTATAGAAAAATATCGTATCACTTCACTTAATATTTCAATCAGATTCTTACATGAAATCATTTGCAATTCGATGAGAGCCGCTGGCCATTGACTTGAACTCCACACCTTCCAGGTTTATGTCTTGAGGTAAGCACCACTCCACAATGTTTCCTGTACATGACGCAAATGTAAAAACCACGATTACTGACTGCAAATTGCATAATGGTAGCAGAATCCTCCAGTCTATCCATCTCTCATAAATATCCCATATAATGTATACAAGGTGCGAGAAATTAACAAGACAGTATACTATAACAGCAGTTCTTAAACGAATGGTCATAAGTCATGACCCCATGTGGGGTTGCCTGATTATAAATGGGGTCATTAGAGAAACTCACAATTTCCTCTTTTGTTTTATTCACTGATTTGACAAATGAATATTACAAGTATTTAACTACGAAGATGGATTTTGTGTGCTCCTATATTGAAATGATTCTGGGACTCACACTCAAACAAGCCACATTTAAATTTAGCATGTACTAGCATGGGACTTATAGCAATATAAATTGACAACTTTTTCTGCTGTTACCTCAACTAGTTCTTTGACAACAATGAGAGTCTCGGACTTACTGGAATATCAGAAGTCAAGAAGACGAACATGTAAATATGCCAAAACGTTATTAAATATAGATTTACAAGTGTTACCGAAGTAAGTTGAACATATAGCCTAGTCCTATATTATAAATCAGGAATTTTACAAAAATGTAGGGTGGTACAGGCGTGGGGTCACTGAAAACTCAATGTCAATTCGAGATTTTTTGACCAAAAACTTTGTGAATCACAGTTCTATGATTTTCTCACTATACAGTGGGGTGGTGATATGTGTTGCAGTATATATAAAAAAAAGCTTTGACAAGACCGGGGGGGTTAGGGGGTTTGGGGGTTTAGAGAGTTTACTTTTGGTTAGAAAATGCCATGATTCATCAGCTGGTCATGATGCTCACAGCATATATCCGTGTTGATTTGTGAAAAGAGTCATAACAGAATACATTAACAGCACTGGAGCAGCATGGTGAAACTGCTGCCTCACGGCTCCAGGGTCCCTGGTTTGATCCTGAGCTCGAGCCACTGTCCATGTGGAGTTTTCTGCATGTTCTCCTGGTGTTTGTACGGGTTTTCATCTGTGCTCTCCAGTTTCCTCTCACGTCCCAAAAACATGCCGGTAACTGCGACTGGCTGGTTGCTGGGACTACGGTTTCTGCTACGGCCTTAGGACTGCAATTACCACTTACAATTTTGCACTTAAGTCGTCTCCTTTAGTGAACAGCGGACTAGTTCAACAAAACAGACTTCATATCAAAACCATAATGAACTTTCCTTTACTTTCACACTATCCGCTGTTACCCAGATGAAGACGGGTTCCCTTCTGAGTCTGGTTCCTCTCAAGGTTTCTTAGTCATATCGTCTTATGGAGTTTTTCCTCGCCACGGTCACCACCGGCTCGCTCGTTAAGGATAATTTCCCACACTTAAAACCTGTGTACCCTGTGTTTAGATGTGTCTATAAAGCTGCATTGAGACAATGTCCAGTGTTAAAAGCGCTACACAAATCAAATTGAATCGAATTGAATGGTGTTCCTGCTTCACACCCAGTGTTCCCAGTTACCCTAACCGGGATGAAGTGGTTAGTGAAAATGAATGAAGAACAGTATAGCAAGTGTCATTCCATAACAATGTGTTACACAGCCATACCGTACAGTAAAAAAGCAGAAGTCAGGCAGCGTGCATTAGTCAGCAAGATGACTAACAAAAACAGTTATCTTCACTTTTTCTTGTGGTGGGGTGACTTTAAATGACTGTATACACACACAGATGGATAGATGGATGGATAGATGGATAGATAGATAGATATTTTTATTTCTGTGCACGACCAACGTGTAGCAGACTGTTGACTTGACAGAACAAATATTAGCTCTAGTGAGAATCAAGCAGTGAAGCAGTACGGTGCAGTAATACTTCTCCTACTCACCTGATCTCGTGTCAAAGGTCACCACGAACACAGAAACAATTTGATCTTTCTCTTCCCACCCCGGGACTGCGCGGGTTTTGATGGAGGGTCCGGGGAAGGCGCAGTCTCCTTCCTCATCCGTACCTGAAGCATAAGCCTCCCCCTCGGGCCCAGAGCGCGTGCTCCTGCCCCTACCCCTGCCAGCTGTTACACCATCTCCACCTCCCGGGCTCGCGCTCCAGCCGTTATTTGCGCCATGTTTGCTCGGAGCACAGCGGTCCGACGGCTCTGCGGCCAGGAATCCGCCGCTGTGAGGAGCAGGCACGGCGGGGGTCGGTTCGGCCCGCCCGACCTCCTCTTCCCAGTCGAGCAGCGGAGCTCGGTCCGACTGCTCCACCATCATCGCGCCTTCGCCGCTGACGAGGGAGAGTCGGGACTGCACGTCGTCGCGACGGTGTTGACAGACTTAATTGCTTGTCTCAGTGTAAAACACCCGTCGAATTCTGAAATTAAACATGTCTGCAGGTTCCCAGCTTCCAAATATGCACGGCGCGAGACGGAGAACCCGGACACGACCGGGAGACGACACTGTTTTGATGAGGTCACACACTTCCGCTCACGTGATATATTTGCGCTATATAAGGTTGAGAAACAAACGGCTCTCAAACGGATATAATGAACAACGCACGGCTTAGCGTTTGATCGCGGTTGATTTTGACCATCAGGTATATTTAGTCAATTATTAGATTTTACAGGTATTTCATCACCTACTGATAGGAATAATAATTTAAAAAAAAACCGTCGTGGTGACACAAGCCAGATGTGCACTTTAAATGTCCATTTACCTGTAACAAATGGTAACACTGTGTAACACTGTGTGACACAATTCTAGCCTTATATATCTATTAACAAACTCTAAAATGGAGCATAACTCCAAAGTGTGAAGTCCACACCTACTAACAGTTCACATACAACAGAACATTTTGATGTTCAGTGTTATGGTTTGAAGGTTGAAATCGGCTACAGATATAGCAAACATATATAAGCCATAATTTCATTTGTGTAACGATACATAAACTCTTGTCACAGTTCGATTCGACTCGTGATACTGGTGTCGTGATTTCTATTTGACTTGATTCTCTGAATATTTTGAACAAATCGCATATGGAAAAGAAAATGACTGAAAAGAATTCTTTTATAAACTATTGCCATACGTGTGCGGAGTTTGCATGTTCTCCCCGTGCTGTGGGGGTTTCCTCCGGGTACTCCGGTTTTCTCCCCCAGTCCAAAGACATGCATGGTAGGTTGATTGGTGTGTCTAAATTGTCCATAGTGTATGAATGGGTGTGTGTGATTGTGCCCTGTGATGGACTGGCACCCTGTCCAGGGTGTACCCAGCCTTGTGCCCGATGCTTCCTGGGATAGGCTCCAGGTTCCCCGCGACCCTGAAGGAGGAATAAGCGGTTGAAGATGGATGGATGGATGGATGGATGGATAAATCATAAAGAACTCAAAACAACTTGCATTTCTGTCATTATAAAATTAAATAAATAAAAAACGCAACAAATGTCCTACTATTATTAATAACACCCAGTTAGAACGCCCCCATTCAAAGCCCAGACCTCAATCCTCTTGAGAATCTACAAAAAAGTTGCCAAGATGAATGTGCAAAAATATCAGGATCTGTATGTGCAAAGCTGATAGAGACATATCATTGAGGGCTTGCAGCTGTAATTGCAGCCAAAGTTGGTTCTATCTTGTACTGACCCATGTGAGTGTTGGCGCCAACCAACAAATGTCTTTTTCTGTTTTTAACTAACCCCTGTGTCTTACTTAATTCCAAATAAAATTGCACCTTCAAATGTCGGACATGTGACATGTTGACTGTGTGAAGCAAATGGTAAGAATGGCCAATAAAAAATTTACTTAAGATCTATATGTGAATGATTTTTTTTCTTTCTTTTAATACTATACAATTCATTTAATACAAACTTGAACAGGTTAGGATAGAGGATATAAAAATAAAATATCAAAGTAGCTCAAAATACACAAAACAATGAATACTTAAATAAATACATTAAAAGGAGAGTAATTAAATAATTAAATAAGAATAATATTTCAGTCAACCAAAATGATAGCAATAGGGCATGTAAAATATACTGTTTAAATGGAAGTTTAAGTTACTTTTCTTATTACATTGAAAGGACCCAATTTAAGGTGTGTCACCATTTTTTCAGTAAAGATATTTCCAATGAGGCTATTCACATTAAATGTTCACCAGTCAGTATCAGTATTAACACCATCAGTATTAACTCAAGAAATCTGGAGATATAAAGAATTCACAACATTAAAGTTCAAAAATAAAGTTATGTGTAATAACTTTGTGAAAGTGGAATTCTTCAAATCTTTGCCATCTTTGCCTTCACAGATTGAGAGAATACCCCCCGTTTATTTTGGTTAGTTTAGCTATTTTGCTTAGCCTTAAAAAAATTTTTTATTACTTATTTATTTTTCTTTTCTGTCTCCGTCATTTCGGGTTTTTAAATTATTCTATATTTTATTACTTTTCTTTGTTTTATTTGGCCAGTTTGGACGTAATGCATGTGTTCTTACAAAACACTATACCAACTGTGAAGTTTGGAGGTGGAAGCATCATGCTTTGGCAGACTTCATATAATTGAAGGAACGATGAATGGAGCCCTTTACCAGGAGATTCTTGAGAAGAATCTGCTGCCATCCACCAGGATGATGAAGATGAGACGTGGGTGGACCTTCCAGCTTTACAACAATCCAAAGCATACAGCAAAGGAAACTTTCAATTGGTTTCAGAGAAAAAAAATCAAGGCATTAGAATGGTCCAGTCAATCATTTGACATGAATCCAATTGAACAAGATTAAATGACAATATGTTTAGAAGAACTGGCCAAAAATCACACCTGATTACTGCGGCCGATTAATTTCTTCATACAGGAAGCATCTTGAAGCTGTCACTACAAACAAAGGCTTATCTACTGATTCTTAAATAAATTTCAGTTAGCGTGTTCAATACTTTTTTCCTGTGTCATTCCACTTTATTAAACATAACTTTATTTATGGACTTTAATGTTGTGAATTATTTCTATTTCCAGATTTCTTGAGTTAATACCAAAGTCTGGTGAAAATTTCATGGGATTCGCTTCATTGGAAATATATTTACTGCAAAAAATGTCGATGTGTTTAATACTTATTTCCAGCATTGTGTGTGTGTGTGTGTGTGTGTGTGTTGTTAAGCAGAAAAGCATTGAACGAGACTCTGAGGCTCTAATGAGCACATACTCCCCAACTGGACAGTTTTTTTTGTGTGTGTGTGTGTGTGTGTGTGTGTGTGTGTGTGTGTGTGTGTGTGTGTGTGAATTCCCCTGTAATATCTTTCAGATTAGGGATAGTACTAAACATTAGATTTTTTTTTAAATATAGAAAATGGCTGATTTTGAGAAAAAAAAAAATGTTTTATATATAAGGATTTTTCGCTCTAGTTAGTGAAGAGTGTAAGGTGTATAAAATGAAGTTGGCATGTAAATATCATAACGTCACAGAAATTAGCATTATTACAGAAAGTGGGCGGAGCTTAAGACTTCTTCAAAGTTGCCACATTGGATAATACAAGAGATGTTTTGTTAGCCCTACTACAATTTAAGAGAAGCCATGTTATTAAAGTAATTTATTTAAAAGATAATTAATAAATAAATAAATAAATAATTGACGTAACTAAAATTGTCGTCTCGACCTGTAGTGTCATAAGCAAAAAGCTATTGGTTTAAATGCTTGACTGACAGCATGAAGGGCCCGCCCATTAATCAGTAAAATGACCGCGAGCGCAGTTGGACTGAGCGGGTTAAAGCAGGGCAGGCTGGAACCTCGTTAGGACAAAACGTAGTCGAGCGCGCGAAACGCAAACGTGGCGGCACGCGCGGCTTAGGGTAAGTTGGCTGTACAAGTGTTTAGATCATGATAAATTTAAATTCATGATAATTGATCAACGTCTTTGACTCCGAAGCTTTAAGTGGTTTTCTGTTTGTTAATCACTGCTGTTACCTAAAGGCATCTGAAGCGTTTATTTATATTTAAATTTAACCATGTTGAGTAAGCTGATACTGTTAAATTGCTACTTGCACAAAATGCAATATCTGGCTTTAAAAAAACAAAAACAAAAAAAAAAACAAAAACACTTTTGGCCATATTTTAATACGCTCCTAATCTAGCTTTGAACCAGTGGCCAAAACCTAGGTTGAGCAAGTCCGTCATCTTTGCCAGCTGTTAAATTACTTTCCAGTTTCCTTATTTCATGGTAAATTTGATCAATAAATGTTTCTTCTTTTTACATAAACAAAACAAATTTCAGCATCAGGTATTGTTAACCTCATAAAGCACACTCATTTGTGTGAAAGCAGGTGTTGCAAGTGTCTTGCATCTCAATGTGTAACCCTATCAGACTACTAAACCATAAAGACCCGTTCTAGATCTTTTGTAAATGTTTCCTGCATCACCAAGTTGCTGGGTGTCTAGTGGCTAGGGATGGCAGCAGCAAATGAGAAACCGGTGCAGCAGCATTTGTACTTCTCGAGCTGTGGCGAGGAGGACAGCAGCGACAGCAGTGTGGAGGACTGGGTGCCCATAAGTGTGTCGCTAAGAAGTCCGTCCTCTTCCTGCCGAACCCCAAGAGTGCAGCGCCACCGCACAAGGAGTAACACCGTCTCACCGGCTGCGCCCTCCTCATCGATACCTTATGCTGCCTGGAGGAAGTTGAGGCTCTGTGATTCCCCCAGTACACCGAAGGTAACATTGCAACCCTTTTTTATACTACTTCGGAGCAATGGTTTGGATATTAAGTCACTGGACCAAATGTCTGTCCCCCCCAGAGCCTGCTATCCAAGTCAGCGCTGCCTTACTCGAGCAGCAAGCCATGTCGCACCCAGAGAGTCCTGTGCCGGCCTGCTCCATCTGCCCAAGCACCCTCGGTCAATGTTAACCCTTTCACTCCAGATACGGTGCGGCGAAACAGCGAGCACTATAAGAGGAAGAACTGTAGAAGTGATGGTGATGATGATGATGGGCACAGGTAACACAATCTTCTATAAGTGAAAATACTGAATTCCTGATCAGGTGTCTCCTGGTTGCAGTCAGTGATCTCAAACATGCCACATTTGCTCCCTGCAGGTCAAAGGAAACTCAAACGTCATCTGAAGATGAATGCTATTTTCTTCCATCAAAGGTATGGAATTGGACATCTCTGGAAAAATAATGTCCTGTTTATATCCCTACTGGTCTTGCACAAATGATTGCCTTTAGGGTTTGATTGAGTGTATAATTTAGCTGGCACAATGTCGAGTCTCTGTGGCTGTCAGTATATCAGCATGCTTCTGCCTTAGGAAAAGCATGATTATGAATCTACACTGCCCTACACTAATATTGGCACCATTTGGTAAATATGAGCAAAGAAAGCTGTGAGAAATTTTGACCTTTTGTTTAGGAAAAATCATTAAATATGCTATCATGGATATCAAACAACTACAAACATGACACGAATATATCTTTGCTAAATACGTGTGCAAGAATTATTGGCACCCAGTCATCAATACTATGCTACCTCCCTTTGCCAAGATAACAGCTGAGTCTTCTCCTATAATGATGGAGGTTGGAGAATACATGGCAATCGATCTGAGATCATTCCGCCATACAGAATCTCTCCAGATCCTCCAAATTTCAAGGTCCATGCTGGTGGACTCGCCTCTTCGGTTAACCCCACAGGTTTTCTATGGGTTTCAAGTCAGGGGACTGGGATAGCCATGGTACGACTTTGATTTTGTGGTCAGTAAACTATTTTTTGTGTTGACTTTAATGCATGATTTGGATCAATGTCCTGGAATATCATGGCCCCTTTTTTTTTTTAAATATAAATATCACTGGGAATATACTTCAAATATATTTCTCATGAATTTATAGGGGTGCCAATAATTTTCGCACCTAGACTTAAGATATTTTTTGATAAACCTGTTTGCAGTTTCAGAGTGCAGAGTGGATTTATTTTATTTTTATTAATCAAAAGATTAAACAATAGACTATTTTACAGCCGCCTTTGCTCATTTAATTGCGTTAAATACAATATAAACATTACTGAGGAAGTGGATTTTATTAGCTATGGACAGCTAACATTGTCCTTTATATCTGCTAGCGCTATGGCTATGAATACCGATTCAATGATATGCCCTTAGTTAACACACACACACACCTTAAATCAGATTATAAAAACTTCTCTGCACATGTGGGTGAGGCTGACTAAAACTGTTTGTGGCTGTTAATAATTTTATTTATTTTTTTAAACGTGTGCGGCAAAATTTGTTTATAAAGAATTAAGCAACTCGGTTAGTGAGAAATGTCCTACAAGTCATGACTTACTTGTGTGGAAAATCTACAAAAACTCAACCATCTGTAGATGAAGCTCATTATCCAGGCTCTATGTTCCTCCTTCCATCTGTTGGTACTCAGAGACCAGCACTACCAGCCCTCATGCTGTCACGTTATGAGAGCGAGTTCCTGGAACTGGGCCGGATCGGCGTGGGAGAGTTTGGTGCTGTGTATCACTGCGTGAAGAGGCTGGATGGCTGCATGTACGCCATCAAACGTTTGCGCAGACCACTTGCAGGTTCTGCCAATGAGTAAGTGTGCACCAGAACAGGTGTGTCCTCTCTCTCTCACTCTCTCTCATATCCCCCCCAACCAAAACTGACTGTTTTACAAAGTGGTGATTCATGCATATAAATGTGGAGAAAATGTTAAGTCTAAAAATCTGAGGATCCAAGTTACTTGGTCATATGATGTGGTTTTTTTTTTTTTTTTTTGTGTGTGTGCAGACAGCTGGCCTTAAAAGAGGTATATGCCCATGCTGTGCTGGGACATCACCCACATGTTGTGCGCTACTACTCGGCTTGGGCAGAAGATGACCATATGATCATTCAAAATGAGTACTGTGATGGTACTGTGAGGGTATTTGCAATGGTTTGAGACCTTACATCTAAGGGAACTTGGCTTTTCCTGTCTTGGCAAACTACTATACATCTGGGCATAAGGCTACAATATACCATATGGTAGCATAATATTTTGTCCATTTTTGCAGGTGGAAGCCTCCATGATGTCATAATGGAGAAGGAAGAACTGGGTGAGATCTTTCAGGAGATGGAGCTGAGGGATCTGCTGCTTCAGGTGTCACTGGGACTCAAGTACATCCACATGTTAGGCCTGGTCCATCTAGACATCAAACCCAGTGAGGGTTTATTTAGTTATTAATTTGACTTCACTGAATTTCTTGCCACATTCTCAGTTTGTCTTTTTATACAGTTCAGTGTCTGTAAATATCTGTGCTCACTCCTGTTGAGGTAATATATTCATCAGCCATCAGCCCAGCTCCAGTGCTGGTGGAACAGGAGACAGCGAAGAGGAAGATGATGGGCACACTTCATCAGGGGTGGTTTATAAAATTGGTAAGCCATTGTTCACGACGGCTTGTATATCTAGACTGTTTAATGGCACGATCTACCTGGTTTCAGAACATGTCCTTCTCATTGTAGGGGATCTTGGTCATGTGACCTCCATCTCAAGTCCTCAGGTGGAGGAAGGGGACAGCCGCTTCCTAGCAAGTGAAGTTTTGCGAGAGGTACTCGGGGTGGGGTGGGGCGGCACAGAGGATCATTATTTTGTATATGAATGAGGAGAAATAAGAAAGTGGAGGAATTATTGAAAGGAAACAGATTTTAATATTGTCTTGTTTTTTAATACAACCAGTTGGTTACAGCATGCCAGATATCTTTTAGAGAATCAATATTTTTTTGCTTTGCCTTCACTCTCCCATACAAATAGTTGGATGATGGATCTGGATTCAGTCATCTGTTGCACATAAGCAGATGTTCCCTACTTGGCCTCTGATTGGCTGTTTCAGAGTGCTGCTGTTGCTACTAGTTTCAGACAAGCATGCAATACACCATTCGTGGCTGAGATCAAATGTGCTTGCAGTCAGGGCTTAAATAGCGTAGTGTGCACTAGGCTTTACTCTCAACTTGCAACCTATCATAAATGAAAGCCATTAACATCTGGAAAGGTGTAAAATGTTCTAATTAAGATTTGTGCTCCTCTCCTTTTTTTTTTTTTTTCTCCCCTCCCCCCTCCCTTCCTCCCTGGCTGGCTTGCAGGATTACGCACACCTACCCAAGGCGGATATCTTTGCCCTGAGCCTGACGGTGCTGTTGGCAGCCGGTGCTCCACCGCTGCCTCAGAATGGAGATGAGTGGCACCACCTCAGGCAGGCTCACTTGCCCTGCCTGCCCCATGAATTAACGCCAGCCTTAAGAAATCTTCTACAGGTGTAATACTATGAAGGGAATTGTGGACCTGGGCCTCTAATTTCCAGTGTTTGGTTTAGTTTTACTTGGATTGTCTAGGTGGTTTCTTGATAAAAATCTTGTGAAGGGTATAACTGATTTTAAAGGAAAATTCCACCCTGAATGACTTGATGCTCATTGAAGATTCTGAATATTTGAGGACAATCAATATGTAACAAAACTGAGTTTGTTAATTTCCCTTCTAATTACATCTAATTTCTTACAAAAATGCAGCACCAACTAACAAATTGGCCCCATAATCTGAGTATTCCGGGTGGGGTTTTCCTTTCGAGCAAGTATAATTTGTATTGATGAGAACTGTGTATCCTATACTCGATAGATGATGTTGGACCCTGATCCCGCTGTGAGGCCGACTGCATCTGCATTGTGCAGGCACCCGGTGCTGCGCAGAGAAAGAACTGGAAAACTGGCTGCACAGCTTCGCAGAGAGCTCAATGTGGAGAAGTTCAGGACTGCAATGCTGGAAAGGTGAGGGCTGCAACTGGGCTATCTTTGAGTTAATTCTAGAAACAAATAGTTGTACCATAGTTCGGCCTGATTCCCACTAGGGGGCACTGCAGTCACGGTTGTGCTGTTCTGTCTGCTCTGCTGAAGTACTTGCTGTGGAATGCTCCACAGTGAGCCATGACTCTTTAAACTGGGTTCAGACTTTAATGAATTGCTGCTATCCTCTCCGTAGAGAACTCCAGGAGGCTCGGTTAGCTGCTGTCTCACCTCAGCAACCTGCTCTCACCACCGGACGTACAACCACACAGGCTGGCTCGCTTCCTAGACCAGGACGGAGGCTGGTGGGGCAAAACGCTGCTCGATCCATGAGCTTCGGATGCCTGGGACACTGAATTTTTACATTTTTTTTAATTTTATTTTTTATAAACTTGTCTGGAGCTGCTTTTTGAGTGGTGTTTTTATTTATCCCCCCACACACACACACACCCCGCCGACAATGTGTGAATGTGAATTTCTCTAGATTGTTACTTGGTGGAAGTCGGCCTTTTTATTGAGTTGGAGTTGAGTTTTATTGATTTTATCCTTGTAAATAAAACTTTTAAATGCCTTAATTGTGTGTGACCTTGCCTCTCATTCTCTAGAAACACTATATTTGCCTGTAGTCTGTACTGCTTGCTTATCTTGCGTGTGCAGTGTCACTAGGGGAACTCCAACAGACAGTAGTGTTCCTTCATCAGTCTTGTCTGAACAAGGTTTAGCTTCTGTTTATCATGAGGAAACAAATAGGGACTTTCCAGTATTTTCTAAAATAGCCATGTGAGACTGATGCAAGAGACTTGTTTTGGTGGACACCTGGGCTAGGTATTTAACATTCTAGTTGCATCAATCAGTGCAATTTTAGACCATATGGATTTATTTATTTATTTTTAAAAATTTTAAAGTTCTTGGCTATCACGCCTGTTCTGTAGCTCCAGTCTCGGCGTATTTAAAGAAGCCATTTTCCCCTAATTCTAGAAAAATTGACTTTCAGGTAATGGCTGAAGAAGTCCGAGGTACTTCAGAACCATGGCCTTTGGTCAAAATCTACATTCTGAAGGGTGGCCACTTTTCAAGCGCTATAAACCCCACCGCATCAAATTTAAATAAATAAAATACTACCCTTCTCCACTTGGAGGTGTGGAGTTCTACTTTATATACGCCTGGACTATGTACCACAATACCCGGAACTGATCGGAGTCGAACTCCGCCCCAGACACTTCCACTTACGTGTTCTGAGGGGTGATCCGGTTTTCAAATAGAATAGAAACCGCCTCGTCTAATTGTAAAATCTATCGCAACTCTTAGACTCTGCTTCTCTAGGGCGTCAGATCCAATTATATCTCAATGTAGCACTTTACAAATACCAAATTAATTCGATTGTACACATGTATGGAACTGAACACCCCCATCGTCCGTGCACTTTCCCCTGTGCTGTACAGGCGGCGATATAAACTTGTCGCGCGCGAGCGAGAGCTAGATAAATAAACAAACGATGTATAGCTCTCACTCTGAGAAGTTTCACCGAGTAATGAATGAATGTAAGTTGTTCTCTTTAATCCCGTACAGTTAGGTTTATTCACATACTTCTACACAACTAATCCGACTCGATAAACTTCTGCTTTATAAGCTTGTTTTTAGATGTTCGCTAGTGAGCAGATCTTTTTGAAAGCGGGTTTGAAAAGAAAACACACAGAGAAGCTCCAGATGGATTCTGGGAAGAATCCATCAGACTGACGGAGTGAGTTCGATCGAGTGAACAAACCTACGTGACAGACACAGCTCTGGAGACCCTTTCTTGGGTCTGAGGTAGGAGCTGGTCTGTCTAGTCCAGTGTGAATAGGGGTCGGTGTTGTCATTTTATAACTATTATAAGCAAAGCAACATCACGTTCGGACTAAAGCTGTGGGAAATGTCTATCTATGTACATATACGCGCGCGCGCGCATGTGTGTGTGGTCCTCTCTAAAGCTAAGGTCAGGGGTCACTAAATGGTTTGATGCCTCTAAAAGTCATATACCGTGACTGACTCACACCAGATCTCAACAGTGATCATCATCATCATCATCATCAAACAACTGAGAGAATATCTTTTAGTGCTTACAGCTCTGTGCAGTATGTGTGTATGTGTGTATATATATGTGTGTGTGTGTGTGTGTGTGTGTGTGTGTGTGGCTGATTGTGTGGCTGACAGGAAAGGCAGTAACACACTGCCGCAGGGCTACAGGACCAGAGATAAGCCTGTGATTTAGTGACTTAAATGAGTGGAGCGTCTTGAACGGTTGCATCGAGAAGTACCACAGTTATTCTTAGACTGATCGTTTAATTTGCTCCTGACTAGCAGGACTTTGAGGTTTTCTGTCTGTAGCTGTGTGATGTTTTTGTTTTTGAAAAAAGGGAAGCAGTCACATAATCCTCCTCGAGGGGCTTGAGCCACCGTTTTATTGAGCGGTGGATTTGATTAGAGGTCAGTGCATCTGTTTTCTCAAATCGACGACATTGTAAGGGAAATCTGTAGTGCTGTGGAAAATGATGCTGAACAAATGATTTCTTCTGTTTTTGTGTATATCTCGTGCTAAATCGTTTTAGATCTTCAAATGAAATACAACATAACACAAAGACCATTTTTGCAGTGACCTGTATTGATGTGAGAGAAGCCTGTAGGTCCTTTGATGTTGTCCTTGGTTTTTTTTGTGACTTGCTGGATGAGTTGTTGCTGTGCTCTTGGAGGAATGTTGGAAGCTCGGTCTCTTCTGAGAAGGTTCACTACTGTGCCGAGTTTTTCCCATTTGGAGATAACGGCTCTCACTGTGGTTCTTTGGAGTCCCAGAGCCTTTGAAATAGCTTTGTAACCCAGACTGATGTATTTCAATCACCTTCTTCCTCATCATTTCTGGAATTTCTTTCAATTTTGGCATAGTGTGTTACTGTAAGACCTTTTAACCAGCTTCATGCTGTTGAACATGTTCTATTTAAGTGTTGATGTGATTGAACAGGGTTTGCAGTAATCAGTCCTGGTTGTGTCTAGTCCAGCTGAACCCCATTATGAATGCAGCTTCATAGATTTGGGGAAATAGTAACTATGGGTGCAAATACATTTTCACACAGGCCCAGTTGGTATTGGATGTCTTTTTTTTTTTTTTTTTTTTTTTTTTATAACTGTATTTTGTGTGTACTCGGGTTGCCTTTGTTTTATCGTAGAATTTGTTTTAATTTCTGAACCAATTTAGTATGAGATGTACACAAAAACAGAAGAAATTGGGGCAAATACTTTTTCACAGCTCTATCTATCTATCTATCTATCTATCTATCTATCTCTCTCTCTCTCTCTCTCTCTCTCTCTCTCTCTCTATCTATCTGTCTGTCTGTCTGTCTGTCTGTCTGTCTTATATATGTACACACACTCACCATCCATTTTAATAGGAACACCTGTACACCTGCTCATTTATGCAGTTATCCAATCAGCTAATAGACCCTTTTCACATGACTTCCGTTCTGACTCAAAGCAGCGTTTGGTTACTTCTGCCAGCATAGTGGCGTTCACTCAGTCCCTTCTACATCTGCCAGAAATACGTCTGGATGGTGTACAGCGACTTGCAGACAAATTTTCACTTACGACACGTCCTAAACATGATAAAGGATATAAATTCTTCATTGAGCAGTACCTGTTTGATTATGAAGGTAAGCATCTTTGTATTGTCCAGCCCAGCTTACGTTAGCGAAGGAGTTAGCGAAGGATAACGGTAGTTGTTGGCTTTCTCTTCTGCAAATAGAAAGTCTTTAAGTCCTTACGCTTGTTTGATTTACTGTAATACTGTAATAAACTGTTGAAAGACGGACACGGGA
The DNA here is from genome assembly GCA_012411365.1 of Ameiurus melas. Lineage (NCBI taxonomy): Eukaryota > Metazoa > Chordata > Actinopteri > Siluriformes > Ictaluridae > Ameiurus > Ameiurus melas. Next base: position 28,507,647 of record CM022754.1, on the reverse strand, counting down.
TGAATCACATCAGCATATGGGAATGGTTTGACATTTAGCTTTGATTAAGAGGAAATTTTTCTAAAGAACACTGCTGAAATAGGTGAGCTATTAAGCCATCCAATGCTAAATACATGTTAAAGAATACTAAACTGGAAACGATCATCAACATTATCAAAATATAAGAACCCATAAATACGTAAAGGTTATTATTCTAAACTTTACCTTTCGTGTTGTTAGTTAGCACATTCCTGAAGTATCCGGCGCGTCAGGTAAAATGGAAGTACGTGTACAGTGCTTTGCGGAAAGATTTCTGACGTCATTGTGAAAAGTGGCCTACTATGCAAAAGCAGTGCAGTACATAAAATCATGCAGATAAGGGCCAGCAGCTTTGGGTAATGTTCACGTCAACCACCAAAATGTTGAAAAAATGTTATCTTAATGCTTTTGGCCATTGCGTGATTATCAACTGGGCTGGTTTGAGTATTTCTATAACTGCTTATTCCCTGGGATTTTTTATTGTATTTTACACACAACAGTCTCTAGAGTTTACTCAGAATGGTGCAATAAAGAAAAAACATCCAGTGAGCAGCAGTTCTGCGGACGGATACGCCTTGTTGATGACCGAGGTCAATAGAGAATGGTAAAACTGGTTCGAGCTGACCGAGAGGCTGCAGTAACGCAGATTACCACTCTGTACAATTGTGGTGAGCAAAAAAACATCTCAGAAACCTTGAGGCGGATGGGAAGACCATGTCAGGTTCCATGTTGGTCAGCCAAGAACAGAGATCTGAGGCTGCAGTGGGAACAGGCTCACCAAAACTGGACAGTCGAAGATTAGAAAAACGTAGCCTGGTCTGATGAATCTCAATTTCTGCTGAGGTACACAGATGGTAGGGACAGAATGTGTCACCAACAGCATGAATCCATGAACCCAACCTTTCTTGTGTCAATGGTCTAGCCTGGTGGAGGTGGTGTAATGGTGTGGAGAATGTTTCCTTGACACACTCTGGGACTGTTAATACCAATCAATTATCGCTTGAATGCCGCAGCCTGTTTGAGTATTGTGGCTGACGATGTGCGTCCCTTCATGACCACAATTTACCCATCTTCTAATGGCTACTTCCAACATAACAATGCACCATGTCACAAAGCAAAAGTCGTCTCAAACCAGTTTCATGAACATGACAATATTTAAAATTCAACGTTCTTCAGTGACTTTCCCAGTCAGTGGATCTGAATCCAGTAGAACACCTTTGGGAATGCAATAGAACGGGAGAACGCAGCCTGAAAGTTCATCAGCAGAAATTGCATGATGCATTCATGTCAACATGATGGACCAGAATCTCAGGAATGTTTCCAGCATCTTGTGGAATCCATGGCATTAAGAATTGAGGTTGTGTTGTGAGCAAAGGGAATCATCACACATTTCTTTGTTTTTATGGAGGAAATCTTTGTTCTCGTTGCCAATTCTTTTAAGTTTCCGTAGGTGTGATAAACAAGGGAGTTTTTACAATGTTTGTAATTGGAAGAGCTGTACTGTAGGTAAGAATGTTAGCCTGAGTTTGTGTGTGTTTGTAGGTTTGTAATGGATGGTGGGTTTGCACATGTACATGGACAGTTCCTTGAGTATATTGATAATATGTGTGGCATTGCTACCTGCTCACATTTCACCCTGCCTGTGAATTAGAGATGTAATGGTGCGACAATTTCAAAGCCAAAACTATCACGGTTATCAGTATTATCACAGTCAAACAGTACTGATACACACACTGAAATCATTTAGACAAGTATGTACATTATGTATGTACGTTATAACTTGTTATTTATCACTGTCTTGTTTGAACTGTCCGTTTGTCTTGAGCTCAGTGTCATGCACTTGCTAGCAACTTTTTCTTTTCCTGCGTCAGACTCGTGCTGGGTGTGTGTGGACTGCATTTACCGCAAGTTTTATAAATCACGCACAGTTTTAACGATATGTGACACTATGTCATGATAATGTGACACGGTAATACTAACCGTCGGGGAATTTCTCCTGAAACCGGTAACCGTTTCATCTAGAGATGCACTGATGTATCGGCCGATACCGATACTATGTAGGCTCTTTCCCCCGCTATCGGCCGATAGTTTACGCACATCCGATGATCCGGGCCGATTATATCCTGTCAATAAAAAGATGGCAGGAAAACGCATCGATTTTGTAAAGATCCTCTTGTGTGGAATGATGACAACTGCAGTTTGTAAGCTCTGTAATCTCTGCACTGTTAAAAACTTAACACTGGAAGTAGCAGCAGTGAAACGAGTCTCTCCGAAGTTGTAAAAAGGTATATATTGCTATGTATTCACAGAAAAAAATATTTGTAGAGTAGTACATTTCATGTGTAGTTAATGTTAATGAGTTAATACAATCAAAAAAAGGTTTATATTAGGCCTATATATGACCAGTTTGATGTTCGCGGAAATGCTTTTGTTTGTGGTGAGTGAATGTGAGCCTAACAGGAGGTTTCTTAGAACTCAGTCAATGTTAATATGAATTAATAACATTTAATAAGTTCTTAAGTAAGATAAGAAATCTCACTTTGATCTTCAGAATTTAGTTCATGTGTTAATCACTATGTTTACACGGACAGCAGTAATCTAATTACTGACCTTACTCTGAGTAAGACAATATTGTGATTAAGGTGTTTACATGAGTCACTTTTAGAATATTCCTTTCATGTTCCTGTTGTACATGTTATAGATCATAATTAGATTAATGGCTCACGTCACTGCGTCCCTCCAGAATTTCACGTATCGACATACAGTTCGTCTTCGTTATGGTACCGTATACAGTTTTGGGTGTTTTTATTTTAAAAATTTAACGAACGCTTTAAATGCAGTTAATTATTTGTTATGCTATAATGCAAATAGACGACTGCTTGAAGCCATGGGCTGCGTCCCAAACTGTGTACTTTCCGTCTATATAGTAGCCGAGATACATGTATTTTCCCCCACTACAGGCCTATAGTAGGGAAGTATGCGGTTTGGGACGCAGCCAAACTCTCTTGTTCGCCGTAAAACTGCCGTGTGTGATCGTGTCCTGTCGCAAAATGCGGTGAAAATGCTCACACGACGTTCATAATGTGATTAAGGTGTTTACATGTCTGTAATACATGTCCATAATGTGACTAAAACAGAAGTACTCCACCTGTCTTAATTCGATTAGTGTTTACTTCGAGTAGGACTTTAATCAGATTAAGGTCATTAAAAATGGCTGTTTACGTGGTAGTTTCTTAATCAGAGTATGGTCTTAATCCAAGATTAATCCAACGTTAATATTGGATTGTTGTTGTCCATGTAAACACACTGAGTGTTAATTTGAGTAATGTGCTTTCTGTTTATGAGAGCAGTTACTATGAAACAACTTGATGAAAAGGAGAGAATAAAGTTTTTATTTGCATTTCTTACAGAATTGTGGAATTAATTATTATTAATTTAAAAGAAGGCATAAAAGGCAGGACTCGGGTATCGGAGTATTTTACATAATAGCTCAAGTATAACCAATGTGGGACAATGACGTTAGAAAATTCTTCTTCTTACTATCCATTAGACTTTTTAAAGTTTCCTTTGACTAATTATTTACCCACTAGGGTGTTGATGCTGGAGCAGATTGTAAAGATGGATGTGGACATATCTTTTGGACTATTTTCCCACTGGAAGGTCCAACCACGACCCTCTTGGCCGACGCAGTCATGTGTTCATTTAGAATCTGCTGGTGTCATTTATAATAACCATGTTCTCAGGGCCTTTGGAGAAAAATCAGCCTCAAAACAGATTTTGAGATTCTTCACCATACTTAACATTTACAGATTAGGTTCTCTTCTGTGTACTGTATTCTTTTCACGCCAAACCAACCTTGAGTATTTGTTGCCAGAAATCTCTCTTTTTGTCTCACCTGACCATAGTGAAAGTCAGACTAACTAACAAACTGCTGATGCTTGTGTTTGTGGTTAGATGAAAGAAAAGCTTTTCTTCAGCACGCCATCCAAATATTTTCTTGGTATGGATGTGGATCTAATTGTGCATTTGGAGACTTGATGACTACAAAACGCTTCCATCTTTCTGCAAATCAGCAACCATGCTCCATGGAGAACTTCTTGCTCCTCTAACTGTCCTCCTCACTGTGTCTGGGACAAAATACACTTCTGTCCTCTTTCAGAGAGTTTTATTACAGCTTAGACTTTGAACTTCTTAATTATCACCGTAGTTAATAATCGATTAATAAAAGATAGTAAGTAACGTGACCTGTATATTAACATAATATTTTTGCTTAACTTTACAGAGTACAAAGGAAAAGCGCTTTAACAGCATGATGGACGTTCACTCATTTTCACAAACTCCTCTCCTGTTCCTGACATTCCTCCAGCAAAGACCTCTGAACAGTGAGCTACAGAGGGAGCTAGCGAATCTGCATTATGACCTCAGTGCCGCTCCGAGAAGATTAACTGACAATATAGTGTGTACCCAATACCATGACTTTGACTCCAACATTGACATGTGATGGCGAGCTGCAAACAGACGGACATTCAGTTCAAAGACTTGTACTACACGATGTTCCTCAAGTTGAGCTTGTTTTTCCAGGTATTTTCTAGTTCATTTCTGACAATTTATGATTTTCTGGTGTTTTTATTTATTATAATTTTTTTTTGCTTTGCTTAGGAATGTGTCGTGTTATGGTTAAGTGACAAAGTAGATAAAGTATTGGGTGAATAATTTAATCTGTTCGATGACTTCCTTTTGGACTGCTTCAGATTGAATTTGTTTATTTGGTTTCATTGTACAGTCCATACATTATATTTCATTATAAAGTATTGAAACAGCGAGGACAATCCTTGTTGACATTTGGGTTTGAGTTCAAAAGATGCATGAGACTAGATCAGAATTTCAGCTTTCATATCCTGATTTCGTTTACATCTAGATGTGATAAACAACTTGACCATGGCGCCACCTCCACTGTGCGTGACTGATGAGCTCGTATATTTTGGATCGTGAGCAGATCCTCTCTTACTCCACACTTTGGCCTTTCCATCACTTTGGTAGAGGTTATTTTTGGTTCCAGGACTTTTGTGGCTCATCTGTGTATTTCTTTACGAATTTCAATCTGGCTTTCCGATTCCACTTGAAGACTTCTTTGAGCGGTGGATTGTGATACCTTCACCCCTGCCATGTGGAGTTATTATTATTATTATTATTATTATTTTAAAATTTTTTTAAAGGGACAGGGGATTCTTCACAACCGTCACATTGTTTCTGTTTCTGCTATTGTTTTCTTGGCTGATCTGTTTCATGTCTGAATTTAGATTTAGAATTTAGAGTCTAGTCTGGATTCCCGCGGCTCTGTGTGCGGAGTTTGCATGTTCTCCCCGGGCTGCGGGGGGTTTCCTCCGGGTACTCCGGTTTCCTCCCCCAGTCCAAAGACATGCATGGTAGGCTGACTGGTGTGTCTAAAGTGTCCGTAGTGTATGAATGAGTGTGTGAGTGTGTGTGTGTGATTGTGTCCTGTGATGGACTGTCACCCTGTCCAGGGTGTACCCCACCTTGTGCCCGATGCTCCCTGGGATAGACTCCAGGTTCCCCGCGACCCTGAAAAGGAGTAAGTGGTTGAAGATGGATGGATGGATGGATGAAGTCTAGTTTGAAATATTACCATTTTCCATTACCATAACACATAAAATGTTAATCACATGCAGTTGAAGAGATTCTTTTCGCCCTACTTTTTCCTACAGTCATCCTATTTTACTTTCAGAACTAAGGATATTGGTGTTAAAATTTTTTTAAAAATAATACACAAAACAGTGTATTGTGACCAGATATTATTTGCATAGTGGAACATTCTCAGCACAGCACTGAGCACATGGTTGTGTGTGTGTGTATGTGTGTGTGGTGCCCATACAAGTGTATCCTGGGCAGAAGTGTTTTTGTGGTTTTAATGTACTGTGTACACTTACTAAGGACATATTTGAATTTGTCAGTCCACCTTGTAGGTGTCGATTTAGAGATCATACTGTAGCCCGTCTTTTAGCAAGCACATTGTGTGGAATATATATATTCCGGTAAAATTCTTCTCTTTGCAAATCCCTGCCTGTTAGGAAGTTGGGGTAAAAGCACAGGGTCAGCCTGTGGAGCAGAAAAGCCTTGCTCAAGGGTCCAACAGTGGCAACGTACCAGTACTGGGACTTGAAACTATGACCTTCAGATCAGTAAACCAGAGCTGTAACCACTGAGCCTCTACTGCACTGATGTGACACTGATGTGTTTAAAAACACCAACAATGCTATGCATCTGATCAGACCAGTGCAAAACATTAACATAAGTGTCACTGCTGTGGTGAGCTGTAGACATATGATTCATTTTTGTTTGTGTGCGTATAGTTTTTGACGAAGCGCACGCGGTACAGGAGGTGGCTGCTGAACTTGTTAGAATGGCAGATGAATTAAATCACATCCTTGTCTCTCAAGCCGCTGATCATCTGACCAAGGAACTCAGAAATTCTTCTCAAATGGTGAGCATCTATAGAATAGCTTCACTAGAGTACCTTTATCATCATTCTTCAAGTACAATGAAATTAAGTTGTGTCTGCCATTGTTACAAGAATCATACATCTATGTACATTTTTGTAAATATTTGATGATATCTTTTCATGTGACAACACTGAAGAAATGACACTTTGCTACAATGTAAAGTAGTGAGTGTACAGCTTGTGTAACAGTGTAAATTTGCTGTCCCCTCAAAATAACTCAACACGCAGACATTAATGTCTAAACCGCTGGCAACAAAAGTGAGTACACCCCTAAGTGAAAATGTCCCAATTGGGCCCAAAGTGTCAATTTTTTGTGTGGCCACCATTATTTTCCAGCACTGCCTTAACCTTCTTGGGCCTGGAGTTCATCAGAGCTTCACAGGTTGCCACTGGAGTCCTCTTCCACTCCTCCATGACAACATCACGGAGCTGGTGGATGTTAGAGACCTTGTGCTCCTCCACCTTCCGTTTGAGGACGACCCACAGATGTTCAATAGGGTTTAGGTCTGGAGACATGCTTGGCCAGTCCATCAGCTTCTTTAGCAAGGCAGTGGTCGTCTTGGAGGTGTGTTTGGGGTCGTTATCATGCTGGAATACATGATGGGATCATGCTCTGTGTCAGTATGTCACAGTACATGTTGGCATTCAAAGTTCCCTCAATGAACTGTAGCTCCTCAGTGCCAGCAGCACTCATGCAGCCCCAGACCATGACACTCCCACCACCATGCTTGACTGTAGGCACGACACACTTGTCTTTGTACTCCTCACCTGGTTGCCGTCACACACGCTTGACACCATCTGAACCAAATAAGTTTATCTTTGTCTCATCAGACCACAGGACATGGTTCCAGTAATAAATGTCCTTAGTCTGCTTGTCTTCAGCAAACTGTTTGCGGCCTTTCTTGTGCATCATCTTTAGAAGAGGCTTCCTTCTGGGACGACAGCCATGCAGACAGATTTGATGCAGTGTGCGGCGTATGGTCTGAGCACTGACGGGCTGACCCCCCACCCCTTCAACCTCTGCAGCAATGCTGGCAGCACACATACGTCCATTTCCCAAAGACAACCTCTGGATATGACACTGAGCACGTGCACTCAACTTCTTTGGCGAGGTCTGTTCTGAGTGGAACCTGTCCTGTTAAACCGCTGTATGGTCTTGGCCACCGTGCTGCAGCTCAGTGTCAGGGTCTTGACAATCTTCTTATAGCCTAGGCCATCTTTATGTAGAGCAACAATTCTTTTTTTCAGATCCTCAGTGAGTTCTTTGCCATGAGATGCCATGTTGAACTTCCAGTGACCAGTATGAGGGAGTGTGAGAGCGATGACACCAAATTGAACACACCTGCTCCCCATTCACACCTGAGACCTTGTAACACTAACAAGTCACATGACACCGGGGAGGGAAAATGGCTAATTGGGACCAATTTGGACATTTTCACTTAGGGGTGTACTCACTTTTGTTGCCAGCGGTTTACACATTAATGTCTGTGTGTTGAGTTATTTTGAGGGGACAGTAAATAGTGTAGCAGGACTCACAGATCATGACGTGCGGTAACGAATCTGTTGTTAAATGAAACCCTGGACAACAGAAGATGAGTGAGAGGATGTTGTATTTATAATGTCCTTGTACTCTGTCGTTTGCAGAATTGGTGGAGCTGCTTGTCTCAGGGTGTCGACAGCTTACTCAAAGATGTGCCCGGTGTGCACAGTGAGCGAATGGTGATGGCGCTCACCTTCTCCCTGGCGAGGGCAGTCTGTGAACGTGCACCTCGTCTGCTTCGTGACCTCTGTAACACCATGATGCAACACACCGTCACGAATACTTCTTGTTGACTCGTTTCATTTACACCGAAGTGTAACCTACATCTCCTTAGGTTACTGTTGCTTGTTTATTTGTTTTCGTCTATGAATGTTTACTTGTTTCTTAGTAGACGAAAGAAATACATGATTGTTGTTTTTTGTTCGTTTTTGTCTGTTTTATGACTGAATCATTTTGGGATGTTTTGAATTTGTTGTGTAAATAAACACAAACATGCATGAACTTTGACTTTGGACTTTTACAATAGCTTTAGTGGGAGGTGTTGATTATATTACACTCTACCCACAAGTATGCTTTTTTTTATGTGTTTTGACACATGGAACTGGGCCATTGGGGAATATCTGGCTGTGCTCTCTAACACTAAATAGTTATGGGCGTCTGAGATCACGTATGCTGAAGAGACCGGATAACGCTTTCCTCCAAGTGTGTTCTCGTGGGCGGTGAGACAGCATGAGCAGCAGAAATATGTGATTGGCTGGCTTCACGTCTCAGAGGAAGCATGTGTTAGCCCTCACCCTCAGGTTGTACCTGTAATATGTTCGAGGAGAGACTGCTGTGTGGTGGGAATTGGCAGGTGGAATCACTGACCCCTCTCTGTACAGATTAATTATATTAAATTAAAAAGATTTTTTTCATGGTATAAAAATCGTCTAGCTCGACAGGGTTTTTAAAAATTGTTTAACTATCCATCCATAGAACCAATTTTATTCAAATTAATTCATTGATATTTATAATACCTGATAACTTACATAATCTACAGTGATTTCCACCACTGTAACAAAATTATAAAACCATGGACCATCCTGGTTATGCTTACCCCCAGGCCACACTTTGAAACCTGAGAGTCTAGAACTCCATGTTAGACACATAGATCAGAGATCCCCAAGCTAGAATTTTGTGTATTACTATTTCGGAATGTTACTGGAGTGTGTGCGCCGTTTGAGCTTTTTCACTAGCCTGACTTGTTGCACATAAAAATGGACACATTTCCCTATCGCATGGTTAGCACGTTCGCCCCACACCTTCCAGGGTCCGGGGGTTCGATTCCCACCATGTGTGTGCGTGGAGTTTGCATGTCTCTCCCCGTGCTGCGGGGGTTTCCTCCGGGTACTCCGGTTTCCTCCCCCAGTCCAAAGACATGCATGGTAGGTTGATTGGCGTGTCTAAAGTGTCCGTAGTGTATGAATGGGTGTGTGAGATGGACTGGCACCCTGTCCAGGGTGTACCCCGCCTTGTGCCCGATGCCCCCTGGGATAGGCTCCAGGTTCCCCTGAAGAAGGAATAAGCGGTAGAAGATGGATGGATGGACATTTCTCTATACATCTCCCTAAGCCTGACCAGACACGGATGTTTTGACCCTTACATGCTGTCTACTGAATGTCGCCTTTAATCCTCCAGATGCACATAAGACATACAGAAGAATGTGATGCCCCAGCTTCTGCATGCAAAGTCAGGCATCAAGTACAAACCAGACCTATGTGCTGTGCATCAGGCTGTATCACATGACCTCAGTATGGTTTATTTTTCTTAAAAATAGGCTTGGGGTCTCAGACAATTCCTAATGTCCATTTGGGGATGTAGATGTAAAATATCTAAATAAAGAATATAGCCTTTACATTTATTTATTTTTTTGAGTAAAAAAATAAAAATAAAAATATACACACCATACATATTTTCTCTTAAATTTAAATTTGTATTGTATTGGAGGTCATTTAAAAAAATAAATAAAAAAGATTGGTGGAGCTTTATTTCTAAATGTGGGTTGACTGATGTACAAGACTTTATTAGTGACTGAAAATCTCTGTACATCAGTCTTACTGTCACTTGCTATTTATCCACACGAACAAATTCTCAGACTGAGAAGCTCTGTAGAAACCACATCAGCACGAGACTAACAGGAAGTGTGTAGCTGTGTTGGTTTTCTGTAAAGTGAGAGTATTAAAAACAATAAAGTATTGGAATCAAAATCAAACCTTTAAATTGTTTGAACTGGAACAAAGGCTATGTTCAGTAACTAAAAAACAAACCTGAAGAACTATAGGGAACATGATCAGGGTGTTTGCCCATCACAGTCTGTGCCCAGGACATGCTGTGCCTTTTGTTTACAAAGGGGAATTCAGTGGCTGAACACAAGCAAATCAGTCATGCAAGTGTTCCATTTTAACCCTGGTCAACTCATTAATTCTGGCTTAATCCAGTGGATTGTCCGTACAAATTTGATCACGTATTGCACACAACCTATAGTCTTCAATTCTTATCAACAAATGATCAGTGCGCTCATTTAAAAGGTTTCTGGTTGTGCTGCCCAATCTTGCCCAACATTGGTTTCTCCTTATCAATATAGAACCCCATATTGAAATGTCAGGATCCAGGAATGTCTAAACACTAATCGGTCATGTGAGCATAAACCATGTGACACGTCACAACAAACTGTTCAAAATCTCATTCCATTATCATCATCAGCGCATAAACATGCGTTCTTAAAACTAGGCCTCCATCCATCCATCCATCCATCCATCCATCCACCTTCTACCGCTTATTATTTCTTCAGGGTCGCGGGGAACCTGGAGCCAATCCCAGGGAGCATTGGGCACGAGGCGGGGTACACCCTGGACAGGGTGCCAGTCCATCGCAGTAAAACTAAGCCTATATACACTCTAGATCAAATCAGACAAAATGGTGGACAGAATTTGAGGTGTGCACCTTTTATTTAGTAACAAATCATAAAGTGTTTTCAAAACTCCAAATCAAGTCCGTTCTACTCGAAGAACTGTTCCCTGCTTCTAAAAACTGGTCAAATGATACCATGATTTCCCAGCGGTCAGCCTTACAGGATTTGAAACCTTAAGACAAATTAACGAGCATATGAGAATTGTATACGAGAATGTGAAATGAACATCAAATGGACAATGCATTTGGCTCAGGCTCAGAAGTGGTTCAATGTCAGAGAAGAATATGAAACAAGGAAAATAAAAGAGGGGGTGGGGAACTAAACAAAACAAAACAAAAAAACAGGAACTTGGTAGAGAATGAACAAAATTTTGCATGGGATCGACAGGAGAATGAATTTCCCCAAAACTTCTGGCAGCACAGTGGCCCCGGTTCCTGAAAAGGGTCACAGGTGTAGTGAGGTCATGGGGAGGGGCAACTTCCTAATACTTCTTCCTGTAAGCCAGAACTCCATAGGCCACCAAAGCAGCAATGGCTACCAGTGCAGCACCACCATACAGAAGAGCTGGAAGCTCAGAGGACACAGGTTCTGCTACAGGCTCTGTGTGTGCTGGAGCTGCAGGTGGCACTTGAGCTGGAGTAGACGCTGTGTGTACAGGCTGTAGCTCCTGAGGCAGTATTTCCTGTTCTGGAGCTGCAGCAGAACGCAAAACAAGAGAAACCTGGGATGGAGCAGACGTCTCCTGTACATTCTTTGGCTCCAGCGATGGGATTTCTTGTGCTGGAGCTATATTGGTCTGTACAACCTCTGCTTGTGGCAGTATCTCATGCACTGGAGCTGCATGGACAGCTTCAGGCTGTGGCTCAGATTTAGCTTCTGGTTCTAGAATTGTTCTTAGAGACTGTGGCTCCATAAGAGCTATAACAAGTTCTGGCTGAGCTGGCTGAGCTGACTGAGGCTCAGGTTTAGGATCAAGCACTTGGGGTGAAGCAGCAGGAAGCGAAGGATGAACAGAATATTCCAGCTCCACATCAACTGGAGCATCAGCAATGACAGTAGGGCATGAAGTGAGGGACTTTGGCTCCACATAAACTGGTGGAACAGCAGCAACTAAGATAGGAGGTGCCTCCAGGATGACAATCTGCTCCTCTAGGGACACAAGTGACTCTGGTGCTTCTGTAACCGGCTGTTGTGGAGATGAAGCTTCTCTTCCAAGCTCCTCTCCAAGGGCCTCCAACTCGCTTTCGGTGCCTAGGACACTGAGCATGCTCTCCTGCAGTTTTTCCTCTACAGCTTCTTCCTCCTCCAGAAGCTCAGCCTCCTCACGCTCCACGTGCACAATGTCCGAGTTGGACGAGTTGTTCTCGCTGTGCTCCTCAGCTGAGGCCACGCCCTCACCACTGTCCACACTCTTGGCATCCTCTGGCTCCATGGTGCCAACCTTAGCCCAGGATTCGTGGCCACTCAGTGATACAGGCAAACTCTCTGTGTGCCAGGAACTCAGGCCGCTGCTGTCTGCCACGCTGATGAGCAGTGACTCAGGTGGGCTCAGCTGCTCGCAGCCCTGCTCCCCCGACAGGATGTAGATATCGTTACTGTCTTCAGCTATGAGCACGCCCGGTTCCTCCACATCCTCCAGCCTAAACACTGCACTCTGCAAAATAAGATGGTGCTGCTTAAACACTAAACAAAAAGCATGCAGTAAAATCAAAATCAACCATTTTTGAGAGAACTCACTGTCTTGGTATAATCCTGAAGCTGTTTTGACACTCACTTGATCAGAATGAATAAAGCCTCTCAAATGAATGCCTCAGTGGAAAAACTTTTAATACAGACAGATATTCAAAAATAACCTGAATGACTGAAAAGCTTTTAAAAGCAACTTAGATTTACTGGGCTGTTAAGGTTTGCTGCACCGGAACCAAGCAGCGAGGTTCTCATTTTCCAAGCAAGCTCTGCAGGAGTTACTGAAATGCTCTCTCTTTTTTTTTTTTAAATAAACACCAAGACACTATGCCAGATTGAAGAAGCTATGCTGCTGAGAACTTTGAGAGGAAATGCATTTGCATCTACTTGCCAGTGTGGTAGCCTTACAGTTCAGTGGTAGTGTGAAAAACACAGGAAATCAAGCATCTGAAAAGCAACCTACGTCATATAAACCACAAGCTGATTCATATAGGGAGCACCTGTTAAGAATGAATGACTTCCACTGAAGCACATCTCAAATCAACACAGAAATAAACAGCTTATTGTTTGGATGCAAGGTTCGTTACAGAGCACATTCCAATACAGAGGGCTTCGACAACATGTTTAGCTACAGGCAAATTTAATGGTCATTATTTGTGCTTAACTTCAGAGATTATGGTTCTTTTCTGACAAAGGCAAAGGACAAACGTCTTGTTTTGCAGGTTAAGCCGAACAAGGTTTGGCCTGCCACTGTCAGAAAGGGGGAGATATCGGAGGTGCTACCGAAGGCGCAATCGAGTTCGACTCTAAGGGGGAGCGAGGCATCTTTTTTTTTTTTTTTTTCTTCCTCAGAGACGTTGTTGGGCCAGCATGTGTCACAGATATGTTTCCTGCCATTCCAGTGGCTCACAGGGTGGAGATGTTCGTGGAAATATGTTTACACGCCGTCTTCCTTGTATGATCATTACTTGTTTTGTTTTTTTTATCTTAACTGGAACACCTTGAGGTCGTCTCAGAAGCTGGAATCCAAGCTTTAACTAGAGTGTCTGGCACTGTTCAGCGCTAATCATGGCCACCTTCTTTTACAGGAAGAGGCTGTTTAACAGTGGGGTTTACCAACATGGAACAGGGAATGTAGATGATGTGCAGATAAGGGATCAGTTTCTCATGATATTGTGCAGCAGAACTGCAAATCCCTTCTCGATAGTGCCTGTGTAATATATTGTATTAACTTCGTCGAAGCTCCATAAATGACGAGTTATTTCTGAGATTGTGTAGTTGAACCGGTCCTGTGCAGTAATGTCTGACAGAAATAAATGAACAACAAACTGGACAGAAACTGCAGGTTCAACTGGAAGCAGACAATTACGATATTCAAATATTTAATCCACCAGTAACCATGTGACTAGTTTCACATGTAATCCTAAATCTCTCTCTCTCTCTCTCTCTCTCAAAAAAGCTCCTACATTGTGTAACTGAGGGCAAGCTCTACTGTGTATAATGAAGTCAGATTTCTCTGCATGTCTTTGTAATCTCAGATCGTGTCATTATAATTTTGGACAGAGTCTATCGCTCTTTGTCCGATCCTTCTTACCAAGGTATTTTGACCTTAAAACATCGTCCCTGCTGCCACATGGCCATAGCATTCTGTCATACAAAAGACCACAGACCCCAGCTGATTTGAAAAAGAAAAAAAGAAAAAAAAAAAAACCCATAAAATTTTATAGTCAAATCATATTTTCCACCAGGGCCTGTCAATCACAGGTGGACTAAATTCATGCTCAGCCTTTGGTCCTATTTTTAAGCTGCTTTGTATAAAACGGGGCTGTAATGGCTTGGTTATCTTCAACCTTTGAGATATGCCCTGCAGTCAGAACTAATAATGTGCAATCCATTAAAAAAAAAAAAGTGAGAGGAAGACCAAAAAAAGTACTGGATCACAACCAAGTTGCAGGAGTTATCAAACAATAGTTCAATAGAGATCATCAAATTTCCCCATGTTGTCGTATTATACAAAATCTGAATAGCTGTGTGCACTGGGTGGCGTGCCTTTTAAAGAATCCTCTACATGCCCTGGGGCACAGAAGCCAAGATGAATATACCAGCATGCCCCCACAAGCGTCGAGCCTTAAAGAGGAACAGTGGAGAACATTTACACAACCTGACCGAACAAATTGTACATGAACTATCCTAGCAGGCTTCCCTAATCAGTTTTGTTGTGTTCAAGATATAAACACATTTCACAGTTCTACTAGTGCAGCAAAAATATATGGATATGAGAAAAGAACTGACCGATACTGGTGTCAAGAT
Organism: Ameiurus melas; assembly: GCA_012411365.1. Classification (NCBI taxonomy): domain Eukaryota; kingdom Metazoa; phylum Chordata; class Actinopteri; order Siluriformes; family Ictaluridae; genus Ameiurus; species Ameiurus melas. The sequence continues at coordinate 28,492,623 of CM022754.1, read as the reverse complement.
CCATGTACAGTATAAAACTATATATTATCCTGCTTACATATAACACTACAGGGCCACACTCACCATGTGACTTATAGTATTTATTAGACTGCTTTTCTGATAGTTATATGCAGGGCCAATGTAAGAGGGGAAGGTTCGGATAATTCTGAAGAGACTGGGGCTCGCAAAGATTGTACCTTTTTTCCATGTGGCTTTTAGGTATACTGAAAGTTTCTTAAATGAAACACTCCAGCGTGGCACTATTTCAAAATTTTTTTTTTTTTTAAAAACCCCCCATGTGGTCGCTCAGTCATCAGGAGATGACTGTACACAAGTACACTACATGGCCAAAAGTATGTGGACACCAGCCCATCACACCCATATGTGGACCCTTCATATGTAGGGTAATGTCATCATCTTTACTGAACTCCTGATGGTTGCAGCAGAATGAATTCAGAAGTCTACAGAAACGTATCCAATCTAATCGGCAGGAACTTCATCATGCAGCAAAACAATGACGCAAAACATACTGCCAACTCAACACAGTACATCAAAAAGTGGTTTTAGACTGGTGAAGTCGATCATCAAACCTTAACCACATTCAGCATGCGCTTCACCTCACGAAGAAGAGACGGAAGGGAGCAACCCCCAAAAACAAACAACTGTGAAAGAAGCTGTGAAACAAACCTGGTAAAGCGCCAGAAAAGAAAGCTGCAACAGACTGGTGAGGTCAATGGCTCGCTGGTTTGATGCAGTTATTGCAAGCAAGGGATATAAAGCCAACTAGTATGATAAGACTGTCTGTTCCAGTAGTTTTGTTCACGATACTTTCAGAGAGGACTGTACATCTGACAAATATACTTCAAGCTAAAAAAAAAAGGTATGCATGTTCAAATAATCCTATTCCATGACCCACTCTGAAGCCATATACGGATTTTGGGTCCCCCCCATTTCCTAGACACACACACAGTCATGAGAGGAGATTGTCCTGTGCCTGACAATGAGCAAAGCACTTTTGTTTCTGGATTTCTTTTAGCTGAGGGACATCATAAGCTCACAAAGTTCTGCTTTAATTTAAAAAAAAATAAATAATAATAATAATAATAAAAGTGTGGTTCTAAGCATGGAAGACTCCACAAGGGCTGCAAAGGGTAATCGAAGGTAATGTCTCTGAATCGCTATTACCACTAAACTTTAAGTCCTAGTAATGTCATTTAAAATTTAAACAAAGGGAACCTGCAGGAGTTGAAATATTTAGTGACAGCTGTCCAGCAGTGATGGTAAGCAGTAGCAGGATTAACCTTCTCTCTTCTCTAAAAGAAGGGACGCCCTGCAGTGGAACTAGGACATTGTCCCTGATGATGATTTTCTATGAGGATTTATCAGATTTATTTTTGGACTTCCCTATGACACTCAGTCTGTGCATGTGTGTGTGTGTGTGTGTGTAAGTGTGTGTGCAGCTGCCACTGCCGTGCCATGTTTGTTACATAAAGCAGTGGGCCAAGCGGTGTCCAGGACATTGTTTGCCAAGCCAACACGGCTTAAGCTCAGGCGCTCCCATCGCCATCTCATTTATGCCCCGTGTTGGCTTCTGGATAACAGCCACACTGTTCAAGTCACTTGTCCAAAGCACACGCCTTTAACTTTTGCTTTTCATTTCTCTTGGCACGAATGGGAGGGATATGCATCAAGGTCATTTGTTTGTCGAGCCCTAAAAATGGATCGCATCACGTCACATTACAGCGTTGCAGAGTGTGGGAGTCCTCGTACATCCCCAACACTGTGAATGTGTATGGATAGACTATATTAAAAAGATGAAAGGGATCACAAGCCTGAAAGTGCACCAAGACTGGGTCACACTGCCCAAGGTCACTCAGATTTGCAGGAGACATTTTGTGTAGTGTACCTACCCACACACACACACACACACACACACACACACACACACACCCCTGAAAGCAAAATGTCAACATCTTAGTTATTGGTTTGCTTAATTTTCCGACACATTGACACCATGAATGTGAATAAAACCGAGCTAATAATGCACTTTACTTTCAGTCCGTTCTCTGTAGTGATAAATATCTATATTTTAAAAAAAAAATAAAATAAAAAAATCTAATAATACGCGTGATGTACAATCATGCACTAGATTAAATCTCCTAGATCAGATCCCATACACTTCAACAAGTTGGATAATCTTTAACATCTGTGCTGCCTCAAACTACAAACAATGCAAACGGAAAAAATGAAAAAAGAAAATAAAAAAAGTTTGCCTACCTGACACTGTTTTCGGAGACAGCGATATACCAACGCAGAGGCAATAGATAAAGGAAAACTAAATGGACACACTCAACACACGCTGCCTGCCGGAGCAATGGACAGCAGCTCCACAAAACTTCTTGTTCACTGCTTACTCCCTCCCCTAAACGCACAAACCCCTCCCGTCATGTTCGTCATCTCTGAACAGGATTCCTCATGAAGGTCTGGCACTGGAGGAACGTGGATCTATTCGGAATTTCAATCTCAAATGCCTTTGCACTGACCGTCCCCACCCTCCCCCCACCCCACACAGCAAAAGACTGATCTGTGGTCTGAGAAGTACGCCAACTCTCAAAGTAACTACAAACTTATGATAGTATTGCACTCAAACTTACGTCATACTCTTTATTATGTGTGCAATCAATCCTTGGTAAACGACCTTCCTAAATAGCAGTGTTGTTGAGAAAAGTGACCTTTGAAATGTTTTTAATGAACTGATAAGGAAAAAGGCAGACTGAAACATGTATGCAACAAATTCAGTTTCAGTGGCTATAATAAATCTCAACCTGGCTGTGAAACCAGAGAAGTAAATAATGGAGAAATCAGAAGTTTGGGACTTTCAGGAGCAGAAGTTAGGCCATGCAAGAGAGCAGGTTATAGCAATGCTTAACAGCTCAAATTCATTTTCCGAGACACTATTTATTCATACAGACTTCATGACTAAACACCGCAATACCTACCTTAAAATCACACAGGAATGCCGCGATGTTACTCTTATGAAACAACATACAGAAGTGAAAGCCAACTTTTCTAATATGAAATGGAATTCTCTTGTAGGGTGTGTACATTTCAGATCTGTGGCTCCCTCTTCTGGTAGACAAAGTTGCATGATTTCTTATTCCTCACACTATGTCGTAAAGAGTTCACGTCAGAGCCGCACGCAACAGACAAAAATGTGAAAGCTGCTGAATATTAGAACGAAACAAGATGCAATATAATAAGACTAAAATGTTATTGAAAGGAACAAATAAATCAATATTTTTCTAACATAAACGTTCATTTTTTAAATAATAGACTTGTAACTCAAATTGTGCAATTATTAATGCAACTTCATACAGAAGTAGTACACATTAAGCCGAATTCCAAATAAAAAAAATCCTAGTATTCCCCTTGAATTTTTCAACCTTTTGCCACATTTCAGGCTTCAAACATAAAGATATAAAATTTTAATTTTTTGTGAAGAATCACCAACAAGTGGGACACAATTGTGAAGTGGAACGAAATCTATTGGATATTTTAAACTTTTTTAGCAAATAAAAAACTGAAAAGTGGTGCGTGCAAAATTATTCGGCCCCCTTTACTTTCAGTGCAGCAAACTCACTCCAGAAGTTCAGCGAGGATCTCTGAATGATCCAATGTTGTCCTAAATGTTGAAAGCGCAGAGAGCATCATGAAGACCAAGGAACACACCAGGCAGGTCCGTAATACTGTTGTGGAGAAGTTTAAAGCCGGATTTGGATACAAAAAGATTTCCCAAGCTTTAAACATCCCAAGGAGCACTGTGCAAGCGATCATTTTGAAATCAGACCACTGCAAATCTACCAAGACCTGGCCGTCCCTCTAAACTTTCAGCTCAGACAAGGAGAAGACTGATCAGAGATGCAGCCAAGAGGCCCATGATCACTCTGGATGAACTGCAGAGAACTACAGCTGAGGTGGGAGAGTCTGTCCATAGGACAACAATCAGTCGTACACTGCACAAATCTGGCCTTTATGGAAGAGTGGCAAGAAGAAAGCCATTTCTCAAAGATATCCATAAAAAGGTTTGTGGCAAACTTCAGACGAGACGAAAATTTTAACAGCATAAACCAGCACAAACGAAGCACAAACGATCGAGACTATTTTGAATGAACTTGGAGCATGTGGGGGGCTGGTGACGTCACCGCGCCATAATTAAATGTCTAATATCTTAAAAACGAAAGCAGCACAAACGAAAATTTTAACGGCACAAACCAGCACAAACGAAGCACAAACGATTGAGACCATTTTGCTGACGTTTTGCGTTGGTGGGGGGGCCAACTTCACGCAGGTGTTAGGGAAGAATATTTGTATTTTCTTTTCTTTCCTTTAGGTAAGCTGCCTACCTAATCATAGGATCCTCCTTTTGTTTATTATTTTGGCCGTGGCCCACCCTGAAGATACGCCCGTTTTGGTTCATTTGTATACTTATATGTATATATTGTGTAACATAATATACCAAAACCTTTTTGTGTTGTTGTTCCTGGCTCCCTCATTTAATTTTTTAAAGATCAATCAACTTGAATCCCGAGCTGGTTACTCTGTGCGGCCCAACCTAGACTGGGCCGTAACACCAGATTTACCAGTAGTCTATAAATGAGAAACCAGAGAAAACAGTGACAATTTTTATGTTTTTTTTTTTTTCCCAACTGCGGTTTGAGCGAAAAACCTACAAAGGCACTTGATTTATTTGCCTTAATACATAACTTTACAAAACTGGTGCAAATGCAGGCATGGTGTATAAACTCCTGTTTTTAGGTTTGTTTTTTATAAAATTTGTTTTCATGGTTTTCTAGAGGTTTATTCAGTTCTCCAGATGCAACGCACAGAACCTTTGGCATCTGAATACTTTGGCATGAAGTGTTGAGTAGGACTCGTTTAACATCAATGGATGTTCAGTGACAAGTGTCATGTTTTCAATTGACACTCCCTGATACTCATTCATTCCATTCACACTCGCAATGAGGACTTCTTTTGGTGCTCCACTGACGAACATTTTAACATATCCACAGTGAAAAACAAAAATGTGAGAGACAACACAGGCGGTGGTGTTATACAGGACAGCCATTTTGTCTGTCTAGCATTTCAGCTGTGTAAACTAACCGAAATACACATTATCTGTAGCAAATGAATAACATGGGAGATTCTATGTGTGTGTGATTATGTTTAGGTGTTTAGTAACCAGTGATACAGGTTGGTGTTAAAAAATAAAAATAAAAAGCCACTGGAGTTGCTCAACTCTATTTATACTGCTTCTCTAGCAAGCTACTGCAGATAAAGGTGCATCTAAACCTGCCACACAACACTTACATAAAACACTATTACATTTAATACGAAATACATGACCGTCAGTTTGTCTATTGTTTGGCATCGTCAAAGCATTCCCATTGAAATAAAATACACTAAAAGCCAATTCACACCACATTCATTTCAGAAACACTTTTAGACTTGCATCTGATATGCATCACACAGAGCAGATATGCTTCAATTTTCACCAGCACTTGAGACCACACGAGCTCTGTGCAATACGTCTAGCCGGATTTACAAATGCATCAGAAGCACATAAGGTGCACCTTTTACACTCCATTTGCACAAGAGAGGCATAAAATCTATAACGCCTCATTCAAATCCCATAGTCCCTGTAGTTGCAGAGCAAACAGTTTGAAGAATGAACTACAGTGCTCTTAGAGCTGAGCCAAATTTGACTGTGCCCACCCTCTGCGTTTTATTAACAATGTTGTGTGCATGAATTTTAGGCATATTGATAAGAATACAGAACTTATGGAAAGTGTCCAGTGTTGATTAGAACCTATAAAGAGTTTAATAAAAACCTGTGTAAAGGAGATAAACTTCCTTCACATGGAAACGGGAAAAAACAAACAAAAAAAATAAAACAAAAAAAACAACTCACCCATCCACCCTGCTGGATGATGAAGTCTGCCTCTACCTCAACTAGGTACCGCTCACCCAGGGAAAGTAGAGAGACCAGCGGGTGACCCTTACAATGCAGTGCTTGCAATAACACTAAGGGTACCAAAACCTAAAAAGAGGTAGAGAAGGCAAGAGAGAATGAGGGACACACATTTAATGTCATTTGGGTCTAAGGAAATGGATGAATTTGGGTGACAAGTAAAACCCTCTGTGCAAACGGTCTTCAGGCCCAGTAACATTGACTTGCTACTGCAAGACTAACTTGTTATCACCTTGCTCCAGCCTCCTTCAGAATGGGAGGAAATCTCCTTCACTGTACTTTGGAAATCTTCATAGTCCAGCTGCCTGCAAACACACACACACTCACTCATTCAGTGCACTGTGTAACTTTTATTTCGATAGGTGTCTAATCTAAAGTTAAAATTCTAGACGGTATAAATGCACTGGCGTGTATATGAACCATTGCAACATCATTCCAGACTCACAAACTAACTAAACATAAAATAACTTTTTTTATATAACCGTGTTCAAAGTTTTTTCATGTAAAAAAGAAAAAAAAAGAAAAAGAAAGAAAGAAACCAAGCTAAATAATGGGGGGTTGATACAATAATTTGGAATGCCCTGAAAAAGAAAGAAACCACTGGTGTACTAACACCCAGACATGGAACACTTTGGCTAAGGGAACAGCAGCAGTTGATGACAAACAGATGTGAGAGCTGTGAATAAAAACCCAAAACCAACAATGACATCACCAACAACCTCCACTGGACAGAGGTGAAGGTATCATAATCCATAGTTTGAGAGCAGAAATTTAGAGGCTATACCACTCATCGGCAGTAAGAATCAAAAGGCCAGGTTGGAATTCACAAGGGATGAGCCACAAAAGATCTGGAACCAAAATGAAACTCTACAAAAGTGATGTCAAGGCCAAAGTGTGGAGAAAGAGAGGATCTGCTTATGAACCAAAATATGTGCATGGTGGAAGTAGTGTCACGGCTTGAGCTTGCATAGTGCTTCTGGAACAGGCTCACTAATCTTTATTGATGACGTAACTCATGATGGTAGCAGCAGAATGAACTCAGAAGTTTACAGAAACATTGTGTCTGCCAATTTACAGAGCAATGCATCCAATCTAATTGGCAGGAAATTAATCATGCAGCAAGACAATACTCAACAAAAGAACTTCCTGGGGGGTGGGGGTTAGTGAAAGGTTTTAGACTGGTTATTTAATCACCAGATCTTAACCCAACTGAGCATGCGTTTCACCTCTTGAAGAAGAGTCTGAAGGGAAAAAAAAAACCTCAATACAAACAACAACTGAAAAGTTGATTTAAGTTGTCTTAAATTAAGTTGTCACCAACTTAAGCTGTCTTCAGTGTAGAGCAAAAACAAAAGAATTGGCTTTGCCGTTCCAATACTTTCAGAGGGAACTGTATCTTGGTTAACAGGGGAGTGCAGAATGTTATATCCACTGTAATATAAAACAAAACACACTATATAGCCAAAAGTATGTGGACCATCAAGACACCGTGCGTTTGTTGAACAGCCCATTCCAGTGGTCAGGGCTTTGCCAAACCAACCTTGCCAAACCATGCATTTATGGACCTTGCTTTGTGAAAAGCTGCAGTGTAATGCTGGAACAGGTTGGGGCACCTTAATTGCAGCTAATGTTAAAAATATGCAAGCACATTCTAGACAATTGCGTGCTTCATCTTCAACATTGTGGGAACAGTACAGGGATGATCCACATATGGATGTAATGGTTAGGGGTCTACATACTTTTGGCCATATAGTGTACAATCATGGGGAAAAGAACTTGCACACCTTCAAGTCTATTTTTTTTTATTTACCAGGGCCTAAATAAAAATTGTGTGCTCCTCACCAACTTCTAAAAACAAACAAATAACCTCAGGTGACAACAACAACAAAAAACAGCAGCAGGTGAACAGCCAGTTCTCGAAGTTGTTGTTTTGGAAGCAGGAAAAATGGGCAGGCAGAAGGATCTGAGCGACTTTCACAAGGGCCAAATTGTGATGGCTAAACGACTGGGTCAGAGCATCTCCAAAATGACGGGTCTTGTGGGGTGTTGCTGGTATGCAGTGGTTAGCACCTACTAAAAAATATGGTCCAAGGAAGGACAACTGGTAAACCGGCGTCTGATAGAAAGGGATCAAAACACGCAGCGTACTGCAGCTTGCTGCATGTGGGGCTTCATAGCAGCAGACCGGTCAGAGCGCCCATTCTGACCCCTGACCACCGACGAAAGCACCTACAATGGGTCTGCGAGTATCAAAACTGGACCACAGAGCAATGGAAGAAGGTGGCCTGATCTGATGAATCATGTTTTCTTTTACATCATGTGGACAGCTGGGTGTGTGTGGGTCACTTACCTGGTGAAGAGAGGGTTCCAGGATGCACTATGGGAAGACAAAGGCAAGCTGGCAGAGGAATTGTGATGCTCTGGGCAATGTTCTGCTGGGAAATCTTGGGTCCTGGCATTCATGTGGATGTTACTTTGAGATGTACCACCTACCTAAACATTTTTGCAAACCATGTTCACTCCTTCATGGCAAATTTCCCAGATCTCAATCCGATCCAGCATCTTGGGATGTGCTGGACAAACAAGTCCGATCCATTGAGGCCCCACCTTACAACTTACAGGACTTAGCTGCTCTGCTACTAACATCTTGGGGCCAGACACCACAGCACACCTTCAGAGGTCTTGTTTAGTCCATGCCTCGACAAGTCAGAGCTGCTTTGACGGCACAAGGAGGAGGACCTACAAAATATTAGGCAGGTGGTTTAAATGTTATGGTTGATTGGTGTCAATACAACCTTTAATTCAGTAACATGTAGAACCATGTTCTTTACAACATCAATTCAACAGCTTCAATTCATTGATATTTGACGCCATTCGTTTATGCACAGCTCTCTTAATATCCCAGCACAGAATCTGAATGGAGTTGAGGTCTGGACTTTGACTTGGCCATTCCAACACCTTGATTCAAATGTATATTTGCTGGCGTCTTCAGTTGCATGACCCAATTTCGGCAAAGTTATACAAAGCCATACTTGTGCAGTCTTTTTCTGATTGTGCAGTCATGAACAAACATTTATTGTGCTTACAGAGGCCTGTAGGTCACATGCTATAGATTTTTCTTTAGAACACTTAAATTGAGCATTAAATTGTCTGATTTTGGACTGAATTTGTTGGGATGACCACTCGTGAAGATCTGTCTCCAACTGTCTTGAAGGTTCTCCATTTGTAAACAATCCTTCTCACTGTAAAGTAGTGAATTTCAAATTGCCTGCAGATGGCCTTATAACCCTTCCCAGATTGATGAGCAGCAACAATTGATTCTCTGAAGTCATGGCTGATGTCCGTTCTTCTTGCTATGATGCAGACACACACCGGAGTGCTACAGAACACAAAACTGCCAAAGCTTCTGCCTTTAAAGAGGTAGTCACACTTCTTGATGATTAACTATTCAATTGCATTTCATTAGGAACACCTAGCTGCAAATTACTCTCTTAATGATTGTGAAAATATGGAGGGTGGACGTATTTGTACTCGGGTTTCCTCCCCCAGTCCAAAGACATGCACGGTAGGCTGATTGGCGTGTCTAAAGTGTCCGTAGTGTATGAATGGGTGTGTGTGTGTGTGTATGTGATTGTGCCCTGTGATGGACTGGCACCCTGTCCAGGGTGTAACCCCACCTTGTGCCTGATGCTCCCTGGGATAGGCTCCAGGTTCCCTGCAACCCTGAAAAGGAGTAAGCGGTAGAGGATGGATGGATGGAGGGACTTATTTGTACCCACCAGGTTTCTGAATGTAGGTTTACATTTTTCGGGGGGAAAAAAAATGACTACATATTGAAATCTATATTGTTTTTATTGTCACCTGGAGTTATTTATTGTTTATAGAAGTTGGTGAGGACCACAATTGTTATTTAGGCCTGGATAAAGAAAAATATAGAACTGTATATATATATATGCACGTTATACTGACATCTATGCCGTTCCATGGAAATCTAACAGACACTGACCTACTGAGAAGTGTCTGTGTGGCCACAGTCAGATGCGTGTCCAGCACTTGCGCGACACGGTCCCCCAGCATGGCCAGGCTGTCCTCTATAGTGTTCTCAGGATTAGCTGGACTGAACACTGGGGATGTATGTCGATCAAAGCCTGTACTTGGAAAAGCTATTTTTTTAAATAAAATAAAAGATATGCAGCTGACAGATTTCTGTATCAATCAGAACAGAATCAATATTTAACTAAGGCTAAACTCAAATATTTATCTCACAATTTCCCAAATAATGGCAAACCATAGTTTAATAAAGTAATAGCAAGTATTTACAGCAAATAAATCTAAACTATAGCAGATATACACTGGTGCTTGTGAACCCTTTAGAATTTTCTATATTTAGGCATAAATATGACCAAAAACAACATCAGATTTTCACACAAGTCCTAAAATTAGATAAAGAGAACCCAATTAAACAAATTATCAAGAACATTATACTGGGTCATTTATTTATTGAGGTAAATTATTCAATAACTGTGAGTGGCAAAAGTATGTGAACCTTTGCTTTTAGTATCTGTCTGACTTGCTTATGCGGCAATAACTGCAACTAAATGTTTCTGGTAAGTGCTTGTCAGGCCTGCACATCGGCTTGGAGGAATTTTTGACCGTTCCTCAGTAAAGAACAGCTTAAACTCTGGGATGTTGGTGGATTTCCTCACATGAACTGCTTGCTTCAGGTCCTTCCACAACATCTCTATTGAGTCAAGGTCAGGACTTTGACTTGTGCCTATGAACTCACACATGCCTGTGAACTGAACTGAAGTCATTCCATCACAGAATAGTTAAAGAAGAATAACAATGTTTTGGAATGCCGAAACATTAACGTTATTCTTCTTTAACAATTCTTTGATAGAATTACTTCAGTTCAGTTCACAGGCATATGCCCTGATGTTTTCCTTTATAATCGCTAATATAATTCAAAATTCAGTGTTCCATCAATGATGGCAAGCCGTCCTGGCCCAGATGCAGCAAAACAGGCCCAAAACAATAATAATACCATCACCATGTTTCACAGATGGGATATGGTTGTTATGCTGGAATGCAGTTTTCCTTTCTCCAATGATAACACTTCGCATTTAAACCCAAAAGTTCTATTTTGGTCTCATCCATCCACAAAATATTTTTCCAATAGCCTTCTGGCTTGTCCACATGATCTTTAGAAAACTGCAGATATGCAGCAATGTTCTATTGGAGAGCAGTGGCTTTCTCCTTGCAACCCTGCCATGCACACCAATGTTGTCCAGCGTTCTCCTGATGGCAGACTCGAACAAGAACGTTAGTCAATATGACAGAGGCCTTTAGGTCCTTAGAAGTTACCCTGGGTTCCTTTGTGACCTCACAGATGATTACTTGAATTTACACCATTTGTGCGTAGTCTGACTTACTGTGGATTTGTATAGTCCAAACTCTTTAGAAATGGTTTTGTAACCTTGCCCAGCATGAGGTCCTCAGAAATCTCCTTTGTTCAGGTCATGATACACTTCCACAAACACATGTGAAGATCCAAGTTTAATAGAGTCCTGGAAAATATGGCACTCACTCACACCTAATCCTCATCCCATTGATCGAGAACAATTGACTTAATTTCAACTTCAAATTAACTGCTAATACTAGAGATTCACATACTTTTGCCACTCATATGTAATATTGGATAATTTCTCAAGAAATAAATGGTCAAGTATAAAAAAAAAAAAAAAAATTTTTTTTTTTTTTTTTTTTTTTTTTTTTTTTTTTTTTTTTTTTTTTTTTTTTTTTTTTTTTTTTTTTTTTTTTTTTTTTTTTTTTTTTTTTTTTTATATAAATTTTTTAAGGTTTACAAACTTTCAAGCACCACTGTATACCGAATGTGAATTTTGTAATGAAGTACGTGTTCATGTGTCTTACAGACAGCGATTTCTTCTTCTAGCTGCTTTAGCTGTTCCTCAATCTGCTCCTTCATCCTGCTGGTCTTGTCCACAGGAGTTTCTTGTGCAGCCTCTCCAGATGCTCCTAATCAAAATATTTTTCATTTATTTTCTTTGTACACTATATTGTCTGGTCACACACATTCATTATGTAATAAACAAAAACTGGACAGCTAAATGCTAAGTTGACACCAAGAGATAGTCCCTTGATAGAAGACCTTGAGAGATCTTTAATTTCTATTTCATTACTGAAACTTTTATTATATACAAGAAGGCTTGATAGTGCAACCTAACAGGTGAAAGGGGAAATAGCCCATGTAAAAGGGTGTGTGCACTTATGCAAGCTGGGTATTGGAAGTTTTTTGTGAAAAACCTCATTGATTTGTGATACTTTGTCAGATATTCTCAAAAAATTTGAACTGTACTTGGTCATAGGTATGGCTATAACTGTAACAGAACAAATTCTACTTTAAAAACGAGGGGACATGGAATAGAAAACGGTCTACTGAGCCTGAGGTATTTGCTCAGTGGCAACGCCGATGGTGCTTAGTGGAGTTTTTCTAAGCTCAGCCACACTGTGAGCCAGTGGTGTGCAAGTAATTCAGCAGCGACTAAACTAGCATTAGACTGGGTCCAGCAGATAGCAGGGATCAGAAGCTTATGGGTATGTTTTTGAAGCTCACTGAATGAAACCAGGAGCAAACAAAACACACGGCAGTCCTATTCTACATGCCGATATGCCCGAGTGATCATATTCATTCACTATGATTAATATAGTCCAAGACGTAAACGCATCATCTATTATCTTATTTAAAGTCGAGTCAACTGATCAAATGTTTGTTTCTGGAGCGTCCTTTCATTAGTATTCCACAAAAACGTTGCACAGGCAGAGCAGATGTTCCCTGCTTGATCTCTTTCTTCCTTTCCAGTTAGGTTAGTATTCATGTCTGGGTCCCAGAACCTCAAATATTTTCAGCTGTTGTTAAATCGTCTCCGTCGTTCCACCCATTTTAACTGTTATATACAAATGACCTAGAGGAGTCTATGACGGTCTGTGGAGAACAACTAAAAATAAATTGCCGTCATTAGACGGAAATGAGTTAGTAAATTGTGAGAACTCACAAATCATTACCATAAAAAAATTTAATCTCAAATCAATGAACAAAAAAAAATACAAATGATGAAATACAATACTGAGCAACATTATGCTAATTATAAGTGCTCAGTTATTATGTGTAAATGTTTTACGTGCAATTACAGTAAGGTTCCCAGAAAGTACACTACCGTTAGCATGGTGCTCTCTCGTTATTCATTTTTGATGGTAGAACTGTACCTAATGGTAAAATGTTAATACAGATCTACAAATGTCTTCTTTCAGAGTATATTCTTTTTAATATTCATAGTTGCTGACTGAACAGTGAAACAAAACCTTTTCCTGTTGGATCAACAGTGGCACTGTTCAACTGCTCCTACCAACACTCCGAAAAATGCTATCAGTAACAAATTATCATCCCACTACAGTTTCAGAACTTTCACACATTTTGGTGTAATACACACTAAATGAATCTCACACCTCAACAGTGATGTATCAAAGGTCTGTATGCTATGTAGCTTCCACAAATCCAGGCCAACAAGACGTCCTTGCCAGGGACACATACGAACAATTCTACAATCACATAGAAATAAAATAATCTGTGTGGCTGGTATGACAGTCTATCCAATTAAAACTAGGATTTATAATGTTGGAGGTCTTATTGACTATTGAATATATTTGATACATTAATATTGAATATCTGTAAAAAGAAAACATAAAAAACCCTTTCCCCAACACCATACTGGTTTGTTTTGTTGCAGCAAAATGGAAGAATGAAGAAATGTAAGTATTTAAGACAATGACGAATGGGAATAAATGGAAAATAAGAATGTCAATGCATAATTTTTTTCTGATTTGCCAATTGTTGGCTAGTAGAGAAGGCTTTGTGGCTCCGAGACCTCACCAGTGCTTAAATCTAGTGTTTGAAGGTGTGTGACTTAGACTTCTTTCTTGACCCCCTTGTCCAGCAATATTTCTCATTTACATATAGTGAAAAGAATAATCTTATAAGCGATGTAACTCTTGGTAGATCTCCCCTGTGACAAGCTACACTTCCATAACTTCTACAGACTTGTACATGACAGCTGAACTGAGGGAGGACCTAACATGAAATATAGCACCATACATGTGCATTGCCCCTGAACTGACCTTTAACACCTCGGTTAAGAACCACTGAAATAGTAGTTAATGCATAATACCCTTCTGAACTAGCGCTAAAATCTCACAGACATAACATCATGGATTTAACAGTTCAGGATCTGTAACCTTGCCAGAGTTAAAGAATTGGTTTGCTTTATTTTTCACATGACTGCATTTTTGGATGTCTTTCATGCACTGAGAATCGCTTGTCATTCTTTACCTTTCTCAGGCCTGGACCTTGGTCGTGGGGGCAAGCCGAGGTAGCACAGGAGGACGTATCTGGTCTCATAGCGGAAACCTTCAGGCACATTGCTGGTGGAGCCAGAGGCAGCCATTGAAGAGAAATGTTATACTCACAGGGTACATACACTACCAAATTCTGTGGGGAAAAGCACACACATACACTCTCAGAAAGGATGTGTTCATATCCTACACTTTTTGTGTTATTACCAATTCAACACGTGTTAAATTATCCAATACATGTGTTAAATAAAGAAAAACATTTCACATGAGTGACCAACACAACACGTGTTAAATTATCGTCCAATCATGTTACGGACATCGTCATCCAACTCTAAACTCACCTCAAAGTGAATGTTTGTTGCTTTGATTGTGATGTCTTTTGATTGTGATGGCGGAGTCAGAGTCCTGAGGCGAGGAAACCAGATGACCACGGGTAAGTCAGCGTTCATCTCTATTTAGCGTTAATGCTGCTGAACATGCCTGGCCGAGTTTGTGATATTTAGGCAAGGAGCTCTCGAAAGCGCATTCAATGGAAAACAGTAACTCAGAGAGTGATAATTAACGTTACCCATCGCAGCAGCTTCAAAAGTGAATAATACTTACTGCATGAATATCAGTGTTGGCATTACAGTAATAGTGTCATGTGTTTATGTCGGCTATGAAATATGGACTGAGATTATTTTATAATTCTCTGGGTCAGCATCTTATCTGAGGCACTGAGTTAGGGTTAGCTAGCTGGATGCCGTCACCAATCATAGCAGGGATGAGTGATGCTAACCTAGATGCTCACCTGAGTTGATAACATTAATTTAGCATACAGCTCGCGGTAATGTTAGACATTCTGTGGGCAGCTGCGGCGCAGGTGGTAGAGCGGGTCATCCACTAATCGTAGGGTTGGCGGTTCGATTCCCAGCCCGCATGACTGCACATGCCGAAGTGACACTGAACCCCAAGTTGCTCCTGATGGCAAGTTAGCACCTTGCATTGCAGCTACCATTGGTGTGCGAGAGCGTGTGTGTGTGAATGGGTCAATGAGACACAGTGTAAAGCACTTTGGATAAAAGCGCTATACAGGTGCGCCATTTACCATTACCTTTCTGAGAGTTAACGATAATGTAAGATTACAGCTGTTCACCATGATATAATACAGAGAGTGGGTTAAAGTTAACTACATTTAGCGAGTGTTTTGGACAAGGTAAGCTGTAGTAATTATCAGGAGGACGAGTTAGGGCTGTATTTCTTCAAGAATTCGGTGAATATTAATGCCGGTTAACAGGTGCAGACAGTCAGTGACTAACGGAACTTAGTAACGTCAAGGACAAAAGTTCTTTACAAGGTTAATGTGACAAAAAGAGAGGTTGGAGTTTTCAGTAGGTTGTACTGCTTTCTACTATCTCTAATGTTGGTTGATTTAATTAGGTTGCGCAAATATACTAGCGTTTTGGTGCTAAAGGCAACAAAATAAATATCCGCAAGTTAGCTAGATTTCCGTGGTGAATCTACAGCAGCATTTTACTCATTAGGAGAGTGGAGGTCACATTTCCAAAATTACACAATTTGGGATTGTGTAACGCAACCTCTCGGTTAAAGCCCAAAGGCATTTGTCCGTATTTTATAGTCAACAACTAACCAACACGTTTTTTGTTTTGTTTTTTTTGCTCTTTTACAGCTTTCCAAATGGAAGGGAGTGGGACTCCGGTCTTCCCAGATGCCAGGGAGATCCGTAAGAAGATGCATCGACTCCGATTCTTACATCTGTCAAATGTTTGAATGATTTTAACAAAAGGTCACCTGGATTTCACGCAGATTTAGTTTGTGAGCATTTTAGTAGAATTTCGGCATACAGACAAACGGCACTTTAAGATAACCGTATGGAAAATAAAAAGTATAAACAACAACACAATAACCTCAATAACAATAACCTCAGTTATTTTTGCACACACCTTTTGTGTGGAAATGTCCTCACAACTCGGTGTTGGAAACACCACAACACGTGTTGTCCTTAACTAGAACACAGTGGCGTGTCAAAAACTGAACACGTGGTGTGTTATTTTTAACACATCTGTTTGAAGAGTGTAGAGGAGGTGATACATTTATAAATGACACCTTACTCATATAGTAACTCATAAATAAAGAATGTAAAGAATAACTTGAAAATTTGTGTGTGTGTGTGTGTGTGTGTGTGTGTGTGTGTGTGTGTGTGGAATTATGAAAGTATTCCCATGACAAAAGGCTGCGCCTTCAATACGCTTTCGTTAATTCAGTGTCCATACAAACATCTGAGAGGAACTTAAGTCCAAAACATTATAATAATCCAAGCACGAGCAACTCGTTTATCTTAAACAAAAGAAACCTACAGGAGGGTTTTTGTTTTGTTTTGTTTGTTTGTTGGACACTGTACTGTCCATCTCCCCAAACACACATCACTCAGCCCCTCGCAGATCACTCATTAGAACATCGTGTACAAGGGCGCGCGCACGGATCTTCTCCCACAGTTCACTCATCCCACCTTAGCATGCCACAACACCGCTAGCTCAGCACTCAGTACCAGACACATATCTTCATGCAGCGACACGGTAATGATAATAAAGTGGTGAAAACAAAAGAAACGGCCTTACCTTACAGTCTCAACACACACACACACACACTCCCGCTTTGTGGGAAACCTGCACCGTGCACTGTCTGCTTGTGAACTACTCCAGTGCTAGTTGGCTACGTACAGTAGTTAGCCGCTAACTTGCTGGCTGCTGTGTTATGCGTGTTCCTCAACCTGCCCCCTGTTCCGTCCCCTAATTATGTCGTGCTTCATACACACACACACACACACACGAGAACCGCGATTTCCCAGACAGCACTAGTCTAAATGGTGTTAAACAGTACACCTTATACGATTCGGACTGAGCCAAGGTCTTGTGCAGGGCTGAAAATCCGGCTCTTTTACTTCGCTTATAAACCTGTTGATTGGCGATGTCCTCCAAGTGTTTTTGTATTTGAAAAAAAAAAAAAAGATCAAATTTCATGAACGCAGGTCACCTGGAAAGAGTAGGCTTAATGTTTTGTTTCCACTGTAGTTGGTGGGCTTTATAAGGTCATGGAAATTGGCTTCCATATCATAAGGACACATGTACTGACAAACATCAACAACAAGGAAGCAAGCTTTTCAGGGACATGCATCCGGCCCCCCGGGGGGAAAGGCTCTGGGTTACTGGACAATCCATCTACTATACCGTTTTTCCTTCAGGGTCACAGGGAACCTGGAGCCTATCTCAGGGAGCATTGAGCACAGTCGCCAATCCATCACATACACATACTACAGACACTTTGGACATGCCGATCAGCCTGCCATGTCTGTCTTTGGGGGAGGAAACCAGAGTACCCAGAGGAAACCCCTGCAGCATGGGGGAAAACATGCGAAATCCGCACACACAGGGCAGCGGCGGGAATCGAACCCCCAACCCTGGAGGTGTGAGGCAAACGTGCTACCCACTAAACCACCGTGCACATTGATTAATATAGTCTATGTACACTATGATTTCTAAATATACACTATGATTAATATAGTCTAAGAACTGAATGCATCATCTATTATCTTATTTAAAGTAGAGTCAACTGACCAAAAAAGTTTGTTTCTGGAGCTTCCTTTTAGTAGTGTTCCATAACAAATGTTGCTCAGACAGAGCAGATGTTTCCTTCTAATACAGCATTGATCATTCTTTCCAGTTGGGTTAGTATTCATGTCTTAAATCGTCTCCCTCCATCGTTCCACCCCCTCTAACTACTACATACAAATGACTTAGAGGGGTCTACAGCAGTCTGTTTAGAGCACCTGTGCCCCATAACCCTCTCTGCTCTGGGGGCTGTATCATGGCTGACCCCAACTTATCTGTTTCTGACTGTTTATACCTGTTTTTTTTATTTCTGTAAAGCTGCTTTGAGACAATGACTATTGTAAAAAGCGCTATACAAATAAAATTGAATTGAATTGAATTGAATTGAACTTCCTAACAAGCTGGGATAAGAAAAGAATTTCACTGTAATCTATGTCTGATAAATTTGTGATCTCTTATTCAGCCGTGTGGAAGCAGCGCAATGCATCAAACCTTGCAGAAACAGATCAAGTGCTTCAAATAATCACATCAAACATAAGAATGAAGGGAAATTTGATCTCACAGGCTGGTTTTAGTTTAGTATTAGTATCAGAAATTGCTGATCTTCTGGGAATTTGACACACAACAGCCTCTAGTGATTACACAGAATGGTGTGAAAACAAAAAATGCCCAGTAAGCATTAGATCTGCAGGTGGAAACTTCTTGTTTTAAGAGGTCAGAGGAGAATGACCAGACTGATTCGAGCTGACAGGAAGTTTACTGTAACTCAAATAGCCAGTGTTTACAACCATGGTGAGCAGAAAATCATCTCAGCATGCACAACATGTCGAGCCTTGAGGCAGAAGGTTTACAACAGCAGAAGACCACATTGGATTCCACTCTTCTAGCCAAGAACAGGAATCTGAGGCTACAGTGGGCACAGGTTTGCTGAACCTGAACAGTTGAAGATTGGAAAAATACCAGGCAACATTTCTACACTTGTCAACTGTCCAGTTAGGTGAGTCTGTGCCCACTGTAGCCTCAGATTCTTGTTTTGGTTGACAGGACTATAACCCCCTGAGATGTATTTCAGCTAAGCACAATAGTAAAGCCTGTTTATTTGTTACCCAAGACTTCCTGCCACCTTGATCCATTATCGGTATCTGAAACTCTTGACCTGTATGTACATGATTTCACATTGTGCTGCTACCACATGATTGGCTGATTGGATAATTGCATGAATGAGCAGATGTACAGCTGTTCCCATTAAAGTGAACATAGTTTAAGCTTTCTTTCAGATAATGCAGTGGTCATGAGTGGATAAAAGCAGTGAAATAATTTTGAATAACGGTGAATAACAATTTCTGTGGGGGTTGGACCTTTTATAAATACAATTTAAGAAGATGCATGTTATAGATGCAATTTATCTTTATATATATATATATATATATATATATATATATATATATATATATATATATATATATATATATATATATATATATATAATGTAGTATCTCACAAAAGTGTGTGTGTGTGTGTGTGTGCATGTGCGTGCGTGGTGTGTGTGTGTGTAATTGGAGGATATTTGTTTGTGGCTATGTACTGATTGTGTGGTATGGTGTGGTAACTGTTTCCTTTCCACAATACCAGCTGGCAAAGAAGGTCTCGGCCTGTGTTTTGGCAGCTGGTAGATGGTCAGACTAAACTAAACTGGATTTTTTTTTATAGAATAATCGACTGGCGCAAATTTCATATTTGTGAAATAACTAAATTATTGAAACGATCACAGAGAGCTGGATTAAATACTAAATGAGCACATCTCTCTATAATCAGTGACTACAAGAGTAGTACTAGTCTAGTCGAAGTTATAGTGGACACTGACTACCTCTTTTGCTGCCCTCTAGAGGTAAAAAGCACAAAAGCAGGTTACATTGGTAAAGATTTTCTTAATACACAGCATATACATAGCTTTTAATACTGAATAAGAGAAGAATCCCAGTATTCCTAAAAATCAGCTTTTTCTTTTTCTACCCCGTTTTTTTCCACTCTGCATCCCAGATCACTTTGTGTTCGCTATACTACATAGGCTTCTATAGGCTTACCATCACTTAGTACTTTCTGCTCGAATGTTTAGAAATGAGCAAATAATTCTTAATTTAAGATATATATATAGTATTAACATCCCAAATTGAACATCTTAATATTAAAGCTGTGTCATATGTATTAGAGCAATAATATAAAATATACCATCAGAGCATGATCATAAATATCTATAAATAGAGATTAGAGATATTATTTGGTTGTTTGATCATTCCACACAGCAGTGAAATGACTGTGGGTTTTCTGCTGGTACGAGTGTACTGTAGTGTATTAGGCACAACAGCACATACTGTCAATGCTGGATAGACAATCAGTCCACCAACCAAAAATATCCAGCTAACAGATGGACACTTTTGATCAGAAGATCAGAAACTGACACTGGTGAAGGATGAAGGATTAACATATCTAGAATTTTGAAAAAGATGAGCTACACACTCTAACGTACCTTGGACCACCAAGTCAAATAAAATGGTCAGTAGGTGTTTAAAAACCCCAAGAACACTGCTGCACTTATATTTTGGCATGAGATCGATTCGATGCTAACTCGTGGTCAAATGCTTTCATTACTTGTTTGCTACAGTATGTTAGCATCACTGACCCCAGTGCAAACCTAAAGAAGCAACATTTGGACACCTGAAGAGTCGCGGCATTAGTTAAGTGGAAATTTTGTGTAAACAGCAATTTTACTGGGATTCTGGAGAAACATCGGATCTGACCAGGATAAGAATGAAACACTCTAAACACTCATCAGAAATGCATATACATGTCAGCTTTATTTTAAATAACGTATAGCTTGTATTTACATATCAACATTTATTATGCTGAAGATAATCACTTTTGATACAGCAGTTAATAAATACTTGTATTACGTTAAAAGGAACAACATAGAGATGTTTAAAAAAAAAAAAGCCTAGGATTTCTAAGACTTTAAACCTAGTTTACATACAGATAGAGTATGTCGTCTTTTTGAGTCGGTTGTTGTCGGCTATAACTTTAACCAATATCTTGAAGCCTTCAGCTCCTTTATTTTGTCCTAGTTTCTAATGATTGCTTCTAATATTAGACCCCAAAGCCTTAATTGACATGGCTACGATTTATAAAGTATATTAATGTGTGTGTGCTGAATTAGGGTGCAGTTCTTCACCTGCACTGGGATAGCCCTTATGAACAATAATGCTAGTGACACAACCTGATCCTGGATCAGTCCCGTGCTACAAAGAGATGCTTTGTGAATACCAGCATATGTCTCTCATGACTCTGGTCGACAGTGGTCATGATTGGGCTTTGCATGTGTGGATGTCCACCTCTTCATGGCAGTCTCTGCAGTGGACAGAGCAGCACCATTGGAACTTGCATTCGCACTTGGTGGTGCGGCTCACACGGGAAGTGTCATAGCCCCGCCCACAACACATAACCTCACAGCTGTCAGCTCCATGTGAAGTCCGGTTGCACACGCGCCCGCCTGTGCCCACTGACCCTTCAAGAGAAGAGACAGACACACTCAGCACAAGCATGAACTATCTACAGTGTAGAACACATGTTTATTCAAATCCTTTTTTTTTAAGTTACTGAGCATAAAGAAGCAGTTCAGGCATACCACTCAAGGCATTTACATTCAACACACCTCACTATACCTTATCTCACTATTCAATATCAGAAGGAGTTTAGGTACAGCTTGCAAGTACAGTTACTTGAGATGTGCAACGCTGGGCTGAACAATCTGGATTCGCTGCCTGGCAGACGTCTGGCTCTTCTGAAGAAGCAGCAGAGCAGACTGTGCTGGGTAAGAAGATGACCGCTTGGTCCTTCATAAGATGAGGGACTGATGATAGGACCTATCAGCTGCAGCTGCAAGTCTTCATCGCGTGCTCATTTCAACAGCCCTAATCTAGACAACCCCGCCCGGCGTGGAGACTGGTGCGGCACTGATCGACTGCTGATATCGAAATTGTTAAAGACCTTGTATCAACCCGAGCTTTCATGTGGCATCCTGGGAAAATTCTCAGGGCTTTGTGCATGAGGGCCCTCAGACTGATGGCCCAACATAGCACTGGGAAAACAATCATGGACTATGAACACATTGGTGTTAACCTTTACAAACACAACAGGAGATTAATGTCAGCTGTCTTACATAACCCCAATTTAGCCTTTGAATTTGCTACTTGGATCATTAACAGTTTTGAAGGTTCATTTAATTGGTAGACCTGGCCCCGATTTGTCACTGCTGGTGTCTTGCACGCGATCGTGAGATGTGTTTGGGCATGACCCAGCAGCCCCCATCTCCCAAATGGCTGGTATGCCAGGACGATTTTGGTTACATCATCACCTGAAGTGCAGCTGCTGACTGAATTAAGATGTGAGGCGTGCCACGAAATGACTTTAGCATGTGCGGTTGCTGGAATTGATTTCACACTTTCAAAGATGAAGAGGCCTTGCAGCTACGTCTTGGGATTGCCCTCTTTTCCGTGTCTTTCTCATACTGAACTGCACTGAGATCAACGTGAATACACTGTGCCATATCACTTCAGCCGTGGTGTCTCAAAACAATCCTACCAACATTTGTGCCAGGACACAATCTTCAAGGGGAATGCATACGTCTAAGCGTACTGGAATAGCATAGAATTTTCCGCATATCGGTATGTCATTTGATCATGCATTTTATTTATACACGGTCCTCTGTTCTTTTGGGAAAACATAATTCACAGCTCAGAAGAAGTTTAAAAAACATGATTTTTCCGAGAGATCATCAAGCACGCTGTGGGACGTTATGAGACATGACTGACGACTCTAAATATTTCTGCCCATTCAGAGGGCAGACAGAAGAGAGGTGTGCTGGCGAGGCCAGTAATTTATAGTGGTTGAGAGCAGGGATCATGTTTCAGCTCCTGTGCTGTCCACAGATCTGTGGTAATGTGTCTTAAACGCAGTGTTACTTGATAGCCCAGGATCATCCACAGCCTGACAGGCACCTCTACCCCTCCCGCACTCCACATAGGCACACCTGGTGTTATTCAGTACACTTCAACACACTCACACATACAAGCACACGCACACATGAAAAGGTAGAGAGAGAGAGAGAGAGAGAGAGAGAGAGACTCTCTGCCTTGTGGGGACACAAGCCAACTGCATTCATGTTTCTATTGTTACCATTATGACTGTTGTGAATGTAATAGGCAGCTAAATAGCTTCCATTCTCTGGTTACATTCTAACTAGGTTCGGGGCAAGACTAATGCTTTACAGATTGCTAGTAGAGTAGCACAGCTGGTAGAGGAATACGCCAGGACTAACAAGGGCGTGTGATAGTGGCTGAAAAACCCAGGTTTTTCCTCAACTTTATCATACTCGTGCCTTCTCTCGCAGATAACAGAATGCATGGAATTTATACACAAACTAAACTGCATGTATGGATAGTACAATATGCAATGGTACATGGTCTGCACTTATATCGTTCTTTTTTTTTAACCTTAGCGGTTCCGAAGCACTTTACACTGGTTCTCATTCACCCATTCACACACACACTCACACGCCAATGGTAGCAGAGCTGCCATGCAAGGCACTAGATGCATGCAATGCTCAACAAAGCTCACCAGATTCATGGTCCCATATACAGTAGTCGGGCGAGTCCTCAAAGTAGACCAGATCGTTCTTCGTGGGCTTCCTGAGCTTCCTGTGGGTGACGGTGAAGCCCGTCCCATAGCGATTCATCACCACCTGGGTGGCGCTGTTGTACTTCGTGCGCAGGTAATCACCTGTCTGTCTGAAGTCGCCCATGGCCAGCCAGCATGTCCGAATGTTGCAGGACCCACTCACACCATGGCATTTACATTCCAGAGTCATGAAACGTTTCACTGCCTGGATAATGGGGGAAAGAGAAAATACTTGGGTTTAGGTGATCCATATTATGAGCAAGTCAGTTATCATGGCAGATTTTGCAGTTGGGTTTTCTTTGTGAACGGATGGCCTTAGATTTCTGTTTACTGTAAGTCATACTCAAGCTCTGTTAAAAGGCCCTATATCTAGATCTTATTAAAACGTCTAGGAAGGAAAGTTAAAATCGAGCTGAGACATTTGAAAATCACAGCCATGGGTTTAAGAACAATAATGGAGGGAAATGGAAGTGGTACTTTATTGTCTGGTACAAGCCAGGCTGAGAATCTGAACAGGCACATGCTGCTTGCCTGATTAAAAATTGGCCTTTGCAAACTTCAGTCCGTACAGGGTTTTTTTTTTGTGATTGTTGCATCCAAAAATGCTTAATTTTACTGTTTTTTTTTTCTTTCAAAATTTGTGATGCAACTTACAGAATATTTGTGCTTTTTTTGTGTAGAAAACTACTAGAATTGGCAAAATTGCAACTGCACAGACTTGTTTTGCACGGTCTTTCACAATGTTTGTTGGTAAATGTTTGTTGGTTTTAGCTGCACTCATGCTCAACACATGAATTCAAGAGGGCTTTGGCTGACTGTGCGTTGTGATGATGTCACATGACATGTCTTGGCCCAAATCTGTGGAAAATCTGTCGTAATTGTAAAAAATTGTAAGCTCCTCCAAATATTGCGGCGTTTGCCTGATTTTCCATTAATTTTAGCGACCGAAACATCATGCATATAGGATAAGGCATATGCAGTCTATACAGTAACATATATCCATCCATCCATCTTCTACCGCTTACTCCTTCTTCAGGGTCGCGGGGAACCTGGAGCCTATCCCAGGATAGCACCGGGCACAAGGTGGGGTACACACAGGGCCTTGCGATGGATTAACAATCCATGTTGAGTCTTAAGATACCAAGTAGCTTTACAGAAATCTGGGTATAGATTTAGATCCCCAATGAGCACGCCAGAGATGACATTGGCAAAAATCTCCCTTGGGGAAACATGAGGAAGGAACCTCAAGAAATCCTTTCTACAGTTATGTACTATAAACTACTGAAAGAACGTTCAGCATGAGCATACTGTTAACTATTAAAAAGCCGTGAAATAAGCATATGGATTTTTTTGTGTGTTTGATTACATCAGCAGTTCTTAGGTGACATTATCTAGTGAAGTAAGGGGAGACTTGAGACTTGAGCATGAATTGTATTTGGGTGGACAAATGAGAAACATACTGTTCTCTGATCTTCCTGGAAAAAAACAAAAAAACACAACAAAATACTGGTGATATCACCAGTAGGCACTGCTCATATAAATAAAGCCATGAACAATTACCCTCCTTCCTGCACGATTGTTGTGCAGGTTCATGAGTGCTCGTGCATCTCTCTCCTTCTTCTCCTTGGCATCAACAAACGCCTGGGTGAACTTGATAGCATGGTCGACATGGTCACTACAGCCACCCCAATCAAAGGACCCTTTGGTATCATGTGATGAGCCCTTTTTTCCCGGGTCGCAGGAGCAAGACTCCAGCTCGCCCTGACTGCAGGCTCTGGTCAGTGTGTGGACCATGCCTGCTGAGGAGATGGCGTACACAAAGGCAGCCTCACGACTACCTGAGCATACGCACGGATGAAATGTGAAATACAGAAGTGCAGGTAAGCATGCACAAGAACTCAGCACATAAAATGCAGAAAGCTTAAGGCACATTCAATCATCTGACAAATTGTTTCTGTGTTTGACAAGCACAGACACTACACCTTATGAGAACCTTATGATAGAACACTGTGATGTAGCCTTGCCATTGGTTTGTCTTCAAACATATCACTTTTTATCTTCTTCCTGTTTTAGGATCAAAGATTCTATGAGAGAGAGTGATCTTTGTGTGTATGTGAGAGGAGTGATTGAATAAGTAACATTAACGTTCTGTGAGTGCATGAGAGAGAGAGAGAGAGAGAGAGAGAGAGAGAGAGAGAGAGAGAGTAAGAACAAAAGCCACCAATTCAGCAGAACATCAGTGCAACAGGAACAGGGGTCATGAGCTTTAATGTTTCATTTGGGAGCTTTGTCAGTATAAGGGAAGATCTGCACCACCAAATCCTTGCAATTGTCCTAAATTAGTGCACTGACATTGACATTAAGTAGATTCTCACAGTGCCATTGAGAAAAACCTCCCTGTAATGCCCTATGATGGGTCTGTGGGCTTTCTGGGAGGTCTGAATACCAAAGCGAAAGATTAAAGACCGAGATTTAACTTAACTTTTATGTGTAGGGCCTGGGAGACTGGCCTTGAGTGTCTATGTGGATGTTCCCATTAATATGATTTCCACATGGCATGCACTGGGTATTTTTAATACACATTTTCTGCACAAGAGCTGCACAAAGAAATTTACAAAACCTATGGATTCTGGAATAAACTTACACACACTTATTTACGCATATGTACTTGACTGAGCA
Organism: Ameiurus melas; assembly: GCA_012411365.1. NCBI lineage: Eukaryota > Metazoa > Chordata > Actinopteri > Siluriformes > Ictaluridae > Ameiurus > Ameiurus melas. Next base: position 28,466,172 of record CM022754.1, on the reverse strand, counting down.
CACTGCCTTCATAAACGGACGATTTACACCAACTTCAGAAGCAGAAGATTTATTAACTAAGGAGTGCTCCATGGAGCAAACAAAAGAAATTTAATCTACTATATCAGGTGTTAGCATTTCTGTAATAGACCCATGACATGATCATGGATGAGGAATTTCACTGCGGGTGCAGAGTCAGTGGAGTCCCGGGGTATTATTTAGATCAACAGTTTAATTCAGTGTAAGAAACGGTGTAGGACCGTGTATGCATGTGGAATGGTCACTCGTACTACTAGTATAAGTATGCTGTACCCCACTGAATATTTTTTACAGTGAGCGTTGTGGTCTCAAAATATTTTCAGCTGGTGTTGTAGCAAATCCGATGGCAATGAAAAGAAACTGTTGTGTAGACTAGTTTATTTATGTCACTATAAAACAGGATATCGTGTTAGGCTACATTGCAGAGGTAAACTGTGGCGTGGTTAATCAGAACAAAACAAAACCCAATCCTTTTAAATGATATAAACACAGTAAGACTAAGTCAGTCGTCTTTTCAAAAGGTGACATTCAGTCAGACTGACTATTTCCGAAATAGACGAACGGGTTAACTCTCCATTTCTACACTGAGCTTGCGTCTTTCTAAATAATGCTTCTCATGTTAAACAAATACGGCTATATTAAAATGTTATTTTATTTTCAATTCATTTGAATTCTGTTATTTTAAAAAAGCCTGCACATAGCCTTAATTATTATTGGGTAATATGATTCCTCTATGTATTTTGTTTTAAACTAGAATTATTTCAGAATCACAGCGAGCAGATCACATGACAGCGTACATACATCAACTCCAAAGAAAAAGAGTACAGGGAAGAAGACCTCAATAGGTTATCCTACATAGGTTACCATACACACAGAAAAAAAAATCAATAATCATAAAGAATGTATGACAGTGTATTTGTTCAATAACATTTCATAACCTTATCAGGTAGAAACGATCTCTTAGACGTTGTTTTGTTGTCATTGATGTTAGTCATAATTAAGCAGCTTTAAAGGGAGTCATGAAGTAGCAATGAATAATGTAAGATTCGGTTTAGAGGAGATTATTTCGATTTTAAGTTAGTGGAACCACAGAAATATAAAAATCTTATCGAATCACCAAGAGATGAAAAGCTTGAGCATCAATATAAAATTTCAATCAGAACTCACTGATACTTCTTTCCAGAAGAAAAAAAAAAACCAAGAAATGCACACAGTTGTTTCTGGTTGTAGTTCACGTGGATTTTGAAGCTAATGCATGTGTAAAGCTTGAGAAGCATCCTGAGACGGGTTTCCTTCGCCCCTTTATTAGTCCAAAAAACACATGTATTGATTGTCTGACAGAGTATATACATAGATAGCCGAGGAAAATGTCATTTCTTTTTGAGAATGCTATCGGAAAAACAGCTCTGATCTGATTCCTCTGTAGATGCCAAACCGATTCTGTGTGAAGTCCAAGTCAGGGCGTGTTGATGGATTGGTTATGGATTTGTGTGAAACAGGTCAAAGCTGTAACGTTCATCTTAAATTAGTTGGTTTTTTTTTTTTTCTGAGCTAGTGGCATTAAGTAGGTGAAACAATAGCTGATAACGGTTGCTATTATTATTATTATTATTTATTATTATTATTATTATTATTATTAATAATAATGGTTGACCTAAAAAGACTTTACATATGAGTTAATGAATAGATGTATGTGTTTAAACTGAAGTCGTCTAATCCAGAGGAGGACTGGAGCTGAGAACAGTTGTACATTTAGCTTCAAACGGTGGTATTGCAAATGTCTGAGTTACACACACAACGGAGTTTTGGTTTGGACTGTATGTATGTGTGTGTGTGTGTGTGTGTGTGTGTGTGTGTGTGTGTGTGTGTGAGAGAGAGAGAGAGAGAGAGGGTTTATACTCACTGCGGTGCAGGAGTTTTCCGAACACACTATGTTCTCTGGCCACAGTGTTGCAGTTCCAGCGGTGGTGGCGGAACTGGTGCTGGCACTCGCTGATCCACTCGTTGACTCCGCCGCTGATCGCCTGCATGACCCCGGGCTGCTGTCGGCACATCTGGCGCTGTTTACTCACCAGACCCGGGATGTTGTCGCACATCACCTGCGAGCCCAGCGTGCCCATGTACCTGGGAGCAAAATTCACATGATCAATTCATATCTTCCTGAAAACGACCCAAACTCCTAAATGCTGTAAATACGTAATCCCATATTGGCAAGTGATAACCACACACACACACACACACACACACACGCGCGCGCGCGCGATAACACTCTGTAATAGACTGTTGGAATGAAAATGCATTACTCTAAACCTAATCAGGTCCATTTATGTAGCTTAGGTCCACATTGGCATGTGAAAGACAGGTCGGAAAGATAAATGTAGTGCCCCAGACGCAAGGAAAAAGTAGAGTTTAGCATGCAAACAGTAAAATGCACATAGTAAGAGTATAATGCATTTTCCTGAGATACCCACCACCAGGATGAGTCGACCCTTGATATGAACCAGCAGGTTGTCACAGACAAATATAAGCATATTCCACTTGGCAGAAAGTTCATATTACTAACTCCGGATTGGTGTGCTCATTCGTTCACACGCTCGCTTTCAGCAGAACAAAAAGACCAAGAAGAAGAAGAAGAAGAAGAAGAAGAAGAAGAAGGAGAAGAGGTGATGTCTGAGAAGCGCGCTCGAGCTGCTCCACTAAGCACGCGCTTCACCCGCAAAACATCCTGAAAGCAGACATGTCTCGCGCAGAGACGCTGAAGTGACAGAGCTCAGGTCTCTGATGGTCCGCTATCAGGTCTGAGATTGCTTATAGAAGGGGTGGGCTCAGTGAGCTGTCTGGTATGAGGGGCAGAAATTGGAAGCGGTTTATCTGTTCAGGCGGGTCATTTAAACACACACACACACACACACACACACACACACACACACACACACACACACACACACACACACACACACACACTTCCACCCCGAGGTGTGTAGACTGCGGTCTAAACGGGATTATGTCCTTGGAGATGATTTTTAAAAAAGTGGGCTGTATAAGCTACTGGAGAACTAATGAGTTCTCTACACCAGCGGTCCCCAACCTTTTTTGCTCCACAGACCGGTTTAATATCAGACGATATTTTCACGGACCGGCCTTTAAGGTGTGGTGGATAAGTACAACAAAATAAAATGATCGGACCGGCATAAAAACTGGGATATTTTTAAAATCTAATAATAAACGTGAATCCGATGTGAAATCGCAACTTTATTAGCAGCGTCCTCGTAACATCCTCTCTCCCCCCTAACGCTCTCTGGTCTCTATGGTAACGTTTCAACGTATCACGTGACCGAGACAAGCGTCTTGACATGCGTCAAGAGTGAGTCGTAGAAGGATGTAACGGAGAGAATCCGCTCATTTTTCAGATCCAGATCATAAATAAAACGGAAATAATGTAAGTTATTTATTCTTTCGGTGCGGCCCGGTACCAAATGACCCACGGACCGGTACCGGGGTTGGGGGACCGCTGCTCTACACGGTACAAAACACAAAACAATACAGAAGATATTTGTGTCCTCACTACTCCGTAATTTTAAAAGGGAGATGTGGTCTGCAGCAATAAATGAAACGAATGAAAAAAACCTAAACTGTGACACTTCTTCAATAACCATCAAAGAATGCACCGTGTTCACACTTGGAATCCTCAAGGTATGGAGATGGAAATCACCTCCAAATGACTTCATTTAAATATATATAAATCACCATCCTGATTTTTGTTGCTCTTTAGACTATTTGTCGTATACAGTGCAGCGTGTGTCCATGAAATCTTCCCTAACTTTTTCAATTCGCAATTTAAAAAAAACAAGTATGTACACTAAACTGTGCGAAAGTTTTAGGCACATGCAAAGAAATACTGTAGAGCAAAGATGCCTTCAAAATAATGAAATGAAATGTTTCTACATTTAAAAAAAAATAAAAATACAGTACAGATCAGTAAACAGTAGTAAATGAAACAAAGTCAATATTTGGTCTGACCGAAAAAACCCCAAAAAATAAGCAAAACAAGTTTCCGGTACAATTAGTGCAGTTTTATAAGGAAATGAGCTGTAAGTTGTATTGAGCATCTTGCAGAACCAGACACAGATCTTCTGGAGACTTTGACTGTCGCACTCGCTTCTTAATTTGCAGCAGAACCCAGCAGTCTTCATTGTGTTTTTTGTCTGAAACATTGTCTCTTATATAATATGCTGTTTCTTTACTGACATACAAACATTTATCTGTAATATTTCATTTTGTTCTATAATTCTAATGTTTGGGAATCTAAAATGTTGTTGGTTTTTTTCCCCAGCAATAAGCCTGTGGCACTGCTGAGGTGTTATGGGGTTCAGGTTAGGCGAGTTGGCTGGCCAATCAAGCACAGTAATACCACAGTCAGCAAACCAGTTACTAGTAGTTTTGGCACTGTGGACATGTGCCAAGTCCTGCTGGAAAAGGAAATCAGCATCTCCATAAAGCCTGATGGACGTATGAAGTGCTCTAAAATCTCCTTGTAGATGCTACATTGAGAAAACACAGTGGACCAACACCAGCAGATGACATGACACCCCTTGGATGACATGGCACTTGGATTCTGTTCCTCTCCACTCTTCCTCCAGACTCTGGGACCTTGATTTCCAAATGAATTTGGAATTTGGAAAAATTTACATTCATCTTCCCCATGATTGTGGTTCTATGTTGTGAGTTAATTAGCTGATTTGAACTCTTCTCAGGTCAATATTTCTGTATTATAAATTCTTTATTCTAATATTTTGAGATATTATATATATATATATATATATAAAGCTTGAAATACTTCACTTTATGTGTAACGAATCTAGAATATATGAAAGTTCCACTTTTTTAATTCAATTTCGGATGGACAATAATAACACTAATAATAATATACAGTGAGGGAAAAAAGTATTTGATCCCCTGCTGATTTTGTACGTTTGCCCACTGACAAAGAAATAATCAGTCTATAATTTTAATGGTAGATTTATTTGAACAGTGAGAGACAGAATAACAACAAAAAAATCCAGAAAAACGCATGTCACAAATGTTATGAATTGATTTGTATTTTAATGAGGGAAATAAGTATTTGACCCCTCTGCAAAACATGACTTGATACTTGGTGGCAAAACCCTTGTTGGCAATCACAGAGGTCAGATGTTTCTTGTAGTTGGCCACCAGGTTTGCACACATCTCAGGAGGGATTTTGTCCCACTCCTCTTTCAGATCTTCTCCAAGTCATTAAGGTTTCGAGGCTGATGTTTGGCAACTCGAACCTTCAGCTCCCTCCACAGATTTTCTATGGGATTAAGGTCTGGAGACTGGCTAGGCCACTCCAGGACCTTAATGTGCTTCTTCTTGAGCCACTCCTTAGTTGCCTTGGCCGTGTGTTTTGGGTCATTGTCATGCTGGAATACCCATCCACGACCCATTTTCAATGCCCTGGCTGAGGGAAGGAGGTTCTCACCCAAGATTTGACGGTACATGGCCCCGTCCATCGTTCCTGTGATGCAGTGAAGTTGTCCTGTCCCCTTAGCAGAAAAACACCCCCAAAGCATAGTGTTTCCACCTCCATGTTTGACGGTGGGGATGGTGTTCTTGGGGTCATAGGCAGCATTCCTCCTCCTCCAAACACGGCGAGTTGAGTTGATGCCAAAGAGCTCCATTTTGGTCTCATCTTTCACCCAGTTGTCCTCTGAATCATTCAGTTGTTCATTGGCAAACTGCAGACGGGCATGTATATGTGCTTTCTTGAGCAGGGGGACCTTGCGGGCGCTGCAGGATTTCAGTCCTTCATGGTGTAGTGTGTTACCAATTGTTTTCTTGGTGATTATGGTCCCAGCTGCCTTGAGATCATTGACAAGATCCTCCCGTGTAGTTCTGGGCTGATTCCTCACTGTTCTCATGATCATTGTAACTCCACGAGGTGAGATCTTGCATGGAGCCCCAGGCCGAGGGAGATCGACAGTTCTTTTGAGTTTCTTCCATTTGTGAATAATCGTACCAACTGTTGTCACCTTCTCACCAAACTGCTTGGCAATGGTCTTGTAGCCCATTCCAGACTCGTGTAGGTCTACAATCTTGTCCCTGACATCCTTGGAGAGATCTTTGGTCTTGGCCATGGTGGAGAGTTTGGAATCTGATTGATTGATTGCTTCTGTGAACAGGTGTCTTTTATACAGGTAACAAGCTGAGATTAGGAGTACTCCCTTTCAGAGTGTGCTCCTAATCTCAGCTCGTTACCTGTATAAAAGACACCTGGGAGCCAGAAATCTTTCTGATTGAGAGGGGGTCAAATACTTATTTCCCTCATTAAAATGCAAATCAATTTATAACACTTTTGACATGCGTTTTTCTGGATTTTCTTGTTGCCATTCTGTCTCTCACTGTTCAAATAAACCTACCATTAAAATGATAGAATGATTATTTCTTTTTCAGTGGGCAAATGTACAAAATCAGGAGGGGATCAAATACTTTTTTCCCTCACTGTATCTCTTTTATCTGAGTTTTCAATTTTGTACATGCAATATTTTGTTCAAAAATAATTTTTCTATAAGTATGAACCATTTTTCTTAACAAAAACATGTACTCATGGCCTCCTTACACATGGACAATCTGTTTATTTTTAATGTCATGTTTAGAAAAAGTCGAAATTCATGTCGGGCAAATTTTAAGTAATACAACTATGATCTAAAGTAGCTGGAAATGCCATTTAAATAATTTAATCCTTACTTGTCCAGGGAGAGGCATACAGAGCGCTTTCAAGCTGATATACACCCTGCTATTATTAATGAGACCTCATTAGCTGAAAAGACTGTTAGCTGTTTTATTGAGGTGGGGGAAAATTGTTATAGTCTACACCATGAAACGCCTGTCATCTATTTGATCAGCTGCATTTATAACATAAAGCAGACATCATATTATACCATTAACAAGTTTCAACTTTGAGCCAAACCCCCGTTTACAAGCAAGTTCAGATAAAAGAGGGAAAACACTGAAGGGGCGGGGGCGGTTGTTCCTGAAAACAGAATTCCTAAGTATCAGAGGGAGACTTTGAAGTGTGTTGCTTGTGACAGCTGTAGCAGTAATCCTGCAGCCACTGTGAGCTGGTGTGGGAACTGAGCAGAGGATAGAAGGTGGGATCTTCAGTGGGATCCATCTTGAGGGCAGCATCACAAAGTTAAAATGGTCAGTGACAATCACTGGTCTAATGTTTTCATAAATTGGTTTTCTGAAAGGTGCTGAAAAGAGTTTTCACACTTAGCTAAACATACAGACTCTCTGGGCACACGGCCGCTGGACTTGAAAAAGAGCTTAAATATGTAAACAGCCGCGTGTCCTATAAGATTTTATTTTATTTTTTAACCAGACAGTCTGTTTCCCAGAAGTACGGCATAATGAATTATAATTTGTGTATATTCCTCATTATTTATCATTCCATTGTTTTTTACAGGACCCCCTACATTACTGATGGGAATTCCCACTTAGACAATGCCACAGACAGAATAGAATGGACTACAGACAGGAGATTTTACTTCTTGTTTTTCTGCTATAAAGAAAAATAAACGTGCATTCTAATAGACCATAGGAATTTGTATGTAAAAGCCTTAAATATGACCATATAACGACAGGAATATATAGTAACTGACAAACAGAAATGGTGACATTGTTGAATCGCACTTCCTGAAAGTAGTACTGATCCAGAACTACACCTAAAATTTCAGACATGTTCCCAACTCCGCAAATTCAGCCCAAGAGCAGACCGTCTGAAGCAAAAAGAAGTCTCTAAGAACTTAAAAATTTAGTCACAAGATCCGCTAGTAAGTCTTGCAACTGTTGGTGTCAAAGTGCATGCTTCTTCAATCAGAAAGAGATCGCACAAATTTGACCTGCATGGGAGGCGTGCCAGGAAACAGACATTGATGTCTAAAAAGAAAATTAGAGAAAGACTACGGTTTTCCAATGAGCATATAGGCAAAGACCAGGTCTTTTGGAATAATGTGCTCTGGACAGATGAATAAAATATATAGTTGTTTGGCCACAGTAACAGTAGATATGTTTGGCACTGACCAAAGAGCTTTTCAGGAGAAGCACCTTATACCAACTGTGAAGCACAGTGGTGGAAATGTTATGGTTTCAGGTTGCTGCCTCAGGGACCGGACAGCTTGCGTTCATTGAATCAAATATAAATTCTGCATCATATCAAAGAGTAAAGATAATGAGTTAAAAGTTGGTGACGAATTAAAACAATAATGATAAACAGGCAAATCACAAGAAGGCTCAAAAAAAAAATGGAGGTTATGGAATAGACAAAACTGGTTTGAATCCATTGAAATGTGTGGGGGATTTGAAATGGGCAGTAAGTAAGAGAACCAAAATTTGCAATGAAAGAATGGTCAGAATCCAGCAAGCCTGGGCAATTATGCAAAATGCCACAAAGTTTCAAAGGGGGTAATACTAGCTTTGAGGAAGTGTGACTTTTTCCCATAGACGAATATCACATCTATTTACATTTCTATTGAATGATTAAAAAAAATTTCCTTGTGGTTTTGATCAAGTACATACTTTATTAACAGTATGTTTCAAAGATGATCAATGTTGCTTGTCAAAATGTCAATAAAGCAAACCATTTCCATGGGGTGTACTTATTTTTTCACATGACTGTATACCAGTGTTTCCTCTACTCCCAAAACACTTGATTCAACTAATCAGATGAATGGCGTGTACATTATTGGGCCTTGCTACTTAGATTACCAATGTGTTCAGTTAGCACTAATGTAGCTAAATTAATATGTTCGTTTTTATTATATCTGTGATTACATAGACATAACCAATAACTCATGCAAGCCAATCAACGCCATCACAGCGCAATATACTACCTCTGTGGTAACAGGGTGCTAGTGGTAAACTTTAAGCTAAAATGTATGTAAATAATAAAATGTAAAATAAAACCCCATTCTGACCTATTTATTGTTGAAGCATTGCTGTATTGCTACTGACTGAGACGGTTGAACAGAAAGGCAGGCCATGAGAAAACCCATACGGTGAAGCTCGACTTAAGTGTGGCGCTGACAGACATTTTAAATGACAATGCAGATGATGGGGCGAGAACACGCTGCACTGTAAAGATGTTCTTCTCTTCTCGGCTTAGTCATGTTTTTTTTTTTTTTTTTTTTAACACACGATGAGGTTGGTAAATTGCATACTCATGAGCTTTAGCATCCTCAACGGTTACTTGACTTGTACCAGAGCTCTACAAGTATACACATAAATACATGTCCATCATAGGCACTTTACTACACTGTAAATTAAAGCAAAACATAAAAACCTTAGATAGAAGAGGGTAAAGGTAACGGAAGGAGAGGTGTGTGACGAAGATGATGGTTTGGAGAAACCAAACATGTTTTCAGTTAAACGATAAAAGGCATTTCAGCACCATAGACAGCAGCTTGTATGCGCATTCTCTGCTACATCCCAGAAAACAAAAACATGGTTTAATGACTATTACACCCACATGGCAGTCCCTATAATGTTCATGAAAGCAAGGACAGATTTCAGTCAATCTATGACCGGCACATTAAGTGGAAAGAATTTTAATGAGGTAGTGCAAAAAGGTTATACACAACAAAAAGCATTATGATCTCCCTGATCAGCTGCATTTTCAACATAAAGCAAGCCATCATAATATACCATTAACAACTTTGAACTTTTAGGGAAAAACTATTTACAAGCAGTTAATAAAACAAGATAATAACAAAAGAAAAAAGGGAAACACTGATGGCAACAAAACTTAAAACGGAATAATTCTCACAGGTATGCTCTGAAGTGTCTTGCTTGTGACAACAGTAGCAGTAATCCTGCTCCAAACACAGCCACGGCAAGTTTCTTTATGACTCGTGTCCTCCGGCTGGTTTGGGAACTGGGCAGAGGATCCTGGAAGGTGTAATCATTGGGATCCAACTGAAGGAGAGCGTCACAAAGTTAAAATGGACAGCAACAATCATTGTTCTAATGTTTTCATCAATATTGATTAATAGGTTTTCTGAAATGTAACGAAAAAAACTTTCACTTTGCCACTCACTCACGGTGCAAATGGCAATGGACTGATGAGTTCAAATATAATTAAACAGCGTGTCCTGCAATACATGCAATGTTTCTGAGTGACATTTGTAATGCAGACAGCAAGGTTTTTTCACACAGTCTGTTTGCCAAAAGTACAATGAACTCCGATCAGCTTACATTCCTCAGTATTTATCATTTCATTGTTTTTGACAAGATCCCATAATATTACTGACCGGAATGCACCAGACCATGCCAAAATAGTCAACATGGACTACAGACATACAGAATATACTTCTCGTCAGCTCTTCTTCTGACATACTGTGTCTTTAGGAATTAAGAATCTAAATGTGGACTCAATCGTTACTCATTAGACCTTCATCTTCCAGTTGCCGCACAAAAGTTTATAGTATTTAGCATAGCAGAATCTTTTCTGATTCGCTCTTCCTAATCACAACCCATCCTACAAGACCATTTTTAGAAGATGACTTCTATGACGTAGAAGCACTGACTTAGAGGTCCGCGAATGCAGCTCTTTATGTCTCGCAAGGAATTGACCTTCAAGAACTTCAAGACCTTCAAGGGACAGCTGTGGCACAGGTAGTAGAGTGGGTTGTCCACTAATCGTAGGGTTGGTGGTTCGATTCCCGGCCCACATGACTCCACACCAAAGTGTCCTTGGACAAGACACTGAATCCCAAGTTGCTCCCGATGGCAAGTTAGCACCTTGCATAGCAGCTCTGCTACCATTGGTGTGCGAGTGTGTGTGTGAATGGGTGAACGAGACACATTCACATGCGTAGTGTTTTATTTTATTTTTATGAGTTTTCTTCTCCCAGTTTGGACATCACCATTTCCCACCCACTAGCCAGTTCTTCCAGATCACACAACAGCTACCAGTTAGGTAGGGTAGGGATAACGTGTGCTTCCTCCAAGACACAAGCAGCATTGCCGCTGCATCTTTTTTTCAAGCAGCATCATAGGGCAGCTGAACTTAGAGGGGACACTACGTGCCCTCACAGACGAGTTCACAAACACACATGACTGGCTAGTGTTCTTCTAACCAACAGGGGAAAGAGTAATGCTATCCTTTTCACTCGAAGAGCAGCACCATTGTGCTCTCCCAAGCATGAATGACTGGGGTATCTGCGAGACTCAAACTAGCCATCTCCCAACAATCAGGCGAATGTTTTTCTGTGATCTTTATGTCAGTTTTACATTACTTCTTGAAAGTCTAGTTTGGGTTTCAGAATGGCTCAACAGAAAAGCTTCAGCCTATCGTCGGGTTTAGCTAATGAATCAGATAGCTTCAAAAAATCTGAAGAATCAGAAGCTTAAAAAAAAGGGAATAACCAAGGAGCTTCAAAAATCTAATTTAAAAAAAAAAAAAGTTATTGTAGTAACTAAGGTTTTTTTTTTTAGATGGTCTTTCTTTGAAAACCATTGCACATCCAGCTGACTAAATAAAGACGTTAAATAAGGAGCCAATCCATAAGGGATGTCAAGTTCCTCATGCAACAACCACCTCATGGGTTTTCCTATACCAATTTAACTGTGGTGTGATTGGGGAGATCTGTAGAAATGTTTGGCTCTCTCCCTGAAGGGCGTTAGAAGATAAGATAAACCACACTGGTCGGGTCTTCTCTCAGCACATGGCCTGCATTCACTGTCAGATTCCAGCCTGACACAGAGGGCATGCTGGCTGCCCTCTACGCTCCAATTCTCTACACGAGACTGCACTGCTTCTGAGTTATGAGCTGCGAAAGTTTCTGCCGTCACACTCTGTCCTGAGTGGATTCTCAATTTAGACAGATTATACAAAGAAACGTGAAAATGCTGCTGACCTTACCGAGGAGATTCCTGAGACAGACCAATTCTTTCTGCAGGTCTCCAGTCTGAGCCACTAGCTCTGTGCAAATGGACTGAGCCTCCTTCTTCGGATCCCATGTCAGAACAAGCTGCCAGATCAAATAAAATGTTGAAAAAGTGGTTCAGCAGAGGAAAAGCGTCTATAAAAAAATTTGTCTATAATTTTGGTTTGGAATTGTGGAAGCTATAATGGCAAAAATGTATTATTATCATCATTCAGACAGTAAAAAGTGACGTACTGTAAAAACTATGAAAATACTCCAAGTAGCAAGAAAATCCATGTGAAAACTCTGATCTTACAAGAAAACAGTGCTTAACAGTGAAGGATACTACTACTAAATAACTCAATTTCAACACAACTCAGCTACATTATGCATGAAGAGAATTTCTGTTGTTAATCATTTAAGAGAGATGCTAGTCCGTTTGATTTAGGAATGCATAAAAATATCAGAAAGGCATCTTTACTGAGAGGCAAACAGGCACTTTAGTGGGTCTGTAGTGGGTCAATATTCAGTATTAGAATTTGACCTCTACCTAACGTTAAACCAGGTTCCAGATCGTTTTTTGGTCCTGCTTTTTGGCTATGAATAAGAAAGCTTGTTTTTGACTGCATCGCTTATACTACACAACGGGCTTGGTAATTAGTCATTATATGGGAAGTGGAAGTCTTAAGGGAGTGTGCGTACGCAGACCTGTGAGGTGCTGCGGGGGAACTTGCTGATGACATCCTGCACCATCTCGGTTAGGTAACAACACTGCTGCCTCAGGCTGATAAGAAAGTTATACAGCTCCTCGGTCCTGCAAAACAAAAACACGATAGGAAGCCTGAGATTAGTGAATAAAACTCTGAGGAATGCAAACGAGGGATGTTCGTCTTTAGTATTATGTATTATTAAGCGTTAAAAGGATTACGGAATATCCGTATAAGAGTAAAAAAGCTATTACAACAGTATCGAGCAATATTAAGCGCTAATCTTGCAATCTATGCAAATACTTTCTCAATGATATGTAGCATCGTTTGGTGACAGAATTCTTGAAGCACTTCTTCCATCACTTAGCATGTCAAACCCCTGTAATGGCTGACAGACCAAGTAATGCTGATAGCGCTATCTTAACAGAGAATCTCTCCAAGCAGCCGTTTTCTTCTCCTAACAGTCTGTCAGAGGCTGTGGTAAACACTGTCAGACCCCTCTGGAGTTACTATCTCCGCCAGAATGAAGAGATGGATCAGAGTGTTGCTTTGTTAGTTTTTCTTTGACCAAGATGAGTGGTAGGCTCGCGCTGGATGACCAAGTGGCTGGTAAGAGCCACTGTGCCAACACACACCACGAGCACATCCATCATCTTACAGTCAGGCAATAATCCAAAAGTCCACCTATCTTAGCAATGTTCCTGAATTCAATCCATCAAGTAAAAATATTTTTAGTCTGGCATCATTTTACTTATTCGTTACCAATTCCTCATCACTTTTTAGCTTAGAAAATGAACTGCAGAATTAAATATGATAAATTACTGCAGGGAAAATGACAGGTCCAATGTAATGTACAAACTTAAAATGACAAACTATGTGTTCTTGCACATCCCATTAGCCAGGAAATCAAGCCTGGCCATGGATTTCTGTCTAACTAGACATCCCTTTAGCGTGTGTTTATAGACTACCTATCAGGACAGGATTAAATGTGGAATTTACCGGATGACCCCATGCCCTCAGGGAAGCCCCCTTAGCTCTGAATAAAGAAAATCATAGATTGATTAGCTTTGTTAAGGTAAGACATGGCATATGAGCAAACCGCTCAGAACCATCCGTCAAAACACGAGCATGGAGAAACCGCACTCACTCATTCCTCACTTCACAAATCATTATTAGGGCTTAAACCATTAAGACAGGTTTGTCTGGAAACCTTGAGGACACAGTGGGTCGTCCTACTTCAAACAATGGGAAGGCGGAGTTCAAGTCTGTGAGTACGTTTCCTTTTGGTCTGCAGAGAGACATTGAGTGTCTCGGCCTCAGCCCAAATGCGGAGCGGTCACAAATAGAAGAGACAATCTCAGTAGTACGTACACTCACCGTCCACTTTAATAGGAATGCCTGTTCACCTGCTCATTAATGCAGTTATCCAATCAGCCAACTATGCAGCAGCACAATGCATAAAATCATGCAAACTGCCTAAACAGAGACTTTTGCTTTTATTGCTGCTATTAATTTCTGGGAATGTTCATCTAAATCCAGGCCCAGAGCAAAATATGTTACATGACACCCCTGAAAGCTTTACATGCAGAAAGGGCCTGGGATTTTGTCATTTGAATGTTCGTAGTTTGGTAAAATAGATATGGTTCGTATCTGGGCACTTTCAACTAATGCTGATGATTTTGTTTTAAGTGAAACTTGGTTAAACAAATCTATTCTTGATAAGGATGTGACTATAGATGGGTACAACTAATTCAGAACAGACCGACCTAAAAAGGGTGGAGGTGTTGCAATATATGTGGAAAAAGTCGTTTATTTTAAATGTGGTTGTCTCAAAGTCAATAAGTAGACAATCTGAATTATTGGCTCTTGACGTAGAAGTCTCTAAGAATTTTCATATCATGGTTGTTGGTTGTTATAGACCCCCTTCAGCTGACAGTAGTACTCTTTCTTCTTTGAGGGAGTTAATAAGTTTAAAGTAATGAAATTGTCTTTTTAGGAGATCTCAACTGGAATTGGCGTTTGCCAATGTCTGATCAATTTAAATCATTTTGTGATTCTTTTAATTTATTGCAGATTGTGAACAGCCCCACCAGACCTAACTTAAACATCCAGACAAATCATCCCTAATTGATCTAATTCTTACAAATGTCCCTCACAAATATTCCTGTGCTTCTGTTTTTGCAAATGATATAAACGATCACTGTCTTATAGCATCTGTAAGGAACACAAAAATTAAAACAAGAATGATTTTTAAGAGGGCAATGAAGCAGTTCTCAGAGCTTTTTACATGATTTATATGATTTTGATTGGGGAAAAATTAGCCTTACTGATGATGTTGAAAACACAATTTTTTTTATGATGGTTTTATAGGCCTGGTAAACAAGCATGCCCCACTTAAAAGACAGAGTGAAAGGGTGAAAAAATGTTTGGTTTATTAATGAATTGTCTGACCTCCTTCTTGAGCGAAATCAAGCCTGGGCTCAAGGTAGAAGGTCAAAACTAGAGTCTGACTGGTTGAAATTTCGACGTTTGCGGAATGTATGTACTGTAAACATCCGTAATGCCAAATCAGTCTATTTACTTTCTGAAACATCCAAAAACTTAAATAACCCTCTTAAGTTCTGGAAAACAATCAAATCATTAACCAATGCACAAATAGATACAGAAGTACCATCTTATATTGTTGTTGATGATAAAAAAAAAAATCAATCAGTGACAAAAATGAAATTCTGAATGGTTTTAATAATCATTGTATTGCTGCTAGCTCCCTTTATGACACATTACATAATCCAGATTCCAGCTCTCCCACTGTATGTCCTATTGATCAGTCACTGGTAGATCAATCATTTCATTTTAAGACAGTAACGGTACCAGAAGTAAGGAAGGCTTTGAAAGATCTAGATCCAAAAAAATCATCAGGTCCAGATAATTTGGAACCATATTTTCTAAAAATAGCTGCAGAATTGATAGCCAATCCAGTTGCAGATTTAATAAATTTTTCGTTAGCTAGGAATCAAATACCAACCATTTGGAAATCTGCCAATGTTATCCCCCTTTACAAAGGTGGTGACTCCGTAAACATTAATAACTATAGGCCTATCTCTAAACGGTCAGTATTAGCTAAAATAATGGAATCATTCATTAGCATTCAGTTGAAAGATTATTTAATCAAAAACAATATTTTGAATGAATTCCAATCTGGTTTCAGGAAACAATATAGTACAATAACAGCTGTTTCAAAAGTTGTTAATGACTTGGTTAAGATCTTGGACAATAAACAGTATGGTGCAGCACTGTTTATTGATTTGTCAAAAGCTTTTGACACAGTGGACGATAAAATACTCTTTCAAATACTCACCTCTATTGGACCATCAGAACAAGCAGCGGGATGGTTCAACTGTTATTTATCAGGAAGAACACAATGTGTGAAAGTAAATGGCCATACATCCATCTCCCTAAACATTTCAAAAGGGGTGCCTCAAGGCTCAATTCTTGGGCCTCTTCTTTTTATCATTTATACAAACAACCTCTGCAATAATATAATATAAAAAATACAAATTATCATTACTATGCTGATGACATTGTTCTCTATTGTTCTGGGTCCACGTTAGGTCAAGCAATCATAACTTTACAATCTGCTTTTAACATCTTGCAATATAATCTGGCAATTTTAAAGTTAGTATAAAACTCTGAAAAAACTAAAGGTCATGACTTTCACTCTGGGAAAAAGTGAAGTCATGAAGAAGTGTCCCATTACAAATACTTGGGCATTATTATTGACCAGTCACTGTCTTTTACAGTGCATGTCCAAGATTTGGTTAAAAGGTTGAAATTGAAGTTAGGTTGTTTTTTTGTTTTTTTAGAATAAAGTCTTGTTTATCTTTTGAAGCAAAAAAACAACTGGTAAATGCAACATTTTTGTCTTTCTTGGACTATGGTGATATTTAATACATGTATTCTACCTCCCAGTGTCTTATTGCTTTGGACACAGTGTTTCATGGAGCATTGCGATTTATTACAAACTTAAAATCCCTCACTCATCACTGTTTTCTATATTCTCGGGTCGGATGGTTCTCCCTTTCCATTCGGCGTTGGATGCACTGGCATCTTTTTATTTATAAGTTGGGAATTCTTCCTCCTTATTTGAACACTTACATCCTCCCGAGGATTGTAGGGACATATCACTTATGTCCAAAGAGATTTATTTTTATGGTCTGTCCCTAAAGCTCGTACTAACTTTGGAAAAAAAGGCTTTTCATTTTGCAGCACCATCTGCATGGAATCAGCTTCAGAAGGAATTACAGTTTTAGGAGTTGGTCTCACTGTATTCTTTTAAAGGTTTTTTAAAGGACCTTGCTGAAAGGCAGACTGTCTTTTAAATTGATTAAGACCCTGGTTTTTTTATGATGACATTATTGTCCAAATATGAGGAGTGAAAGTGTGTCTATGTGCTTATTTGTGTCTCTGTATTTATTTGTAACCGTGCTGCTGCCACTTGCAGGACACTCGTGTAAAAGGAGCTTTTATCCTGGTTAAATAAAGGTTTGAATTGAATGAATGCAGGTTCAGGTCAAGAGCTCCAGTGACCGTTCACAGCAAACATCAAAATGAAGAAAGTCCGAGCTTTAAGTATGACTTTAACCATGGCATAGTTGTTGGTGTCAGATGGACTGGTTGGAGTATTTCAGAAACAGTCTCTAGAGATTACACAGAATGGTGCAATAACAAAAACAGTGAGTGAGCGACAGTTCTGTGGGTGGAAACGCATTGTTGATAAGAGAGGTCAGAGGAAAATGGCCAGATTGGTTTGAGCTGCCCGAAAGGATATAGTAACTTATATAACCACTCTTCACAACCATGGTGAGCAGAAGAGTATCTCGGAGCTGCAACAACAGAAGACCACATCAGGTTCCACTCATCAGCCAAAAACAAGAATCTGAGGCGATCATGGGCACAGACTCATTCAAACCAGACAGTTAAAGAAAAAACACAACTGGTCTAATTATTTGAGTAAGTATATCCTTCCTGGCACCACTAACCAATCTGGCCATTTTCCTTTGACCTCTCTTATTAACAAGGTATTTCCATCCATAGAACTGTCGCTCACTCAGTATTATTTGTTTTTCACACCATTCTGCGTAAACTCTAGAGGAACTGTGTGTGAAAATTCCAGGAGATCAACAGTTTCTGAAATACTCAAACCAGCCCTTCTGGTACCAACTTCCATGCCATGACCAAAGTCACAGAGGTCACACTGTGTCACACGGATTCCTCCTCAAGACCATTTCAAAATTGACATTGTAGAGATTTGGATCAATGGCAGGTTTTGTAGTTTTCCACAAACGATCATTGCAGAGAGATATCAATCATACGGACATTATGGGTTCGAGAGATCTTTTTGTTCCCCACGAGCAACAAGCCATGCATACCAACTTTCAGACATTTTGGCCTGGCAGGGTTAAAATATCATAATTTTGAATTTGTTTTGGGAAATATGAGGTTGCCATCACACATGGTAACATACTGTAGTGTCCTCTTTGTGTGTGGCACAGATTAAGTCCATAGGTTAATGTTCCAATGATTTAACACAAGAAATATGTGCAACAGTTGTCAATTCACTAATATGTCAGTAGTTCAGCCAATTTTCATTTGATTTCTTATTACTTATCACCATATAGGAAGACATATATCCCACACGTGTACCACAGTTCAAATCCATAGTTTTGGACAAATTTTCAACGTACTGGAAAATCTATCATGGCGGACTTTATGGGTCTGAATGGCTTTTTTGTTCCCCATGAGAATTAAGGCATGGCCTGTAGAGCCACCTATGGACTCATGTGGGCGATGTGGCCTGCAGTATCAATGTGCCAAATTTCAAAACTTTTTACTATTCAGATCTTGAGTTACTGGGCACTTTAGGGAAATAAGGAGAATAATTATAATAAGAGGAAGAATAGGAATACGAACAATAACAATAGGCTTCACCCTGATGGAGGAATCCTTAAAAAAATAAAATAAAAATGCACAAGTTCGAATCTTACCCACTGTCTATGTTGTCAAGCCGGAACAAGGTGTCCAGGTTCACTCCGTCAAGGTGAATCTCCTGAACTGCATTAAGGATCTTCTTTTGGTCTTCAGCGTCTGTTACTCCAATCTACACAGATGCATTGGGACACCAGGATTATTCATCAAGGTTACAGTGTAAAACTATAGGTACAAATCAAGCTCAGCTGCATGAAATAAATTCCTGCCCATTAGTCCCTTATTTCCATGTCACATGCATACACCATATTCTAATTATCCCTCTTATACATCTAATGAACATGAAATGCAGAGGTTATATTGAGCCAATAAAAGGAACGCATTCAGCAGCCTAGATTCAAAAACAGAGTGGAGAAGAGAAAATATATTTCAGTGAAGCCGAGTTAGTGCTTGTGTCCAAGGTTGCTGAAGATAAAAATGAATAAAGGTTCTTGCTATCCTCAAAATGACATAAATAGTGTACACAATATGAAAACTAAAACCTAAGATTAACACAGGTTCAGGAAAAGGATGGTCCAATAGGTTTCTTTTTTTTTTTTTGCAATAATCTGAAATTAATATAAACATGTAGAGTTTTTAATATGAACAACTTATGAACATGTATTTTTTAATATAAAGGAGCTTAAGGTCAAATGGTTAAGATGCAGGTGTGTTTATTAATCACCTGAACGACCAAGTTCCATGTCTGTCCAATTCTGACTCACATGAACTTCACTAACTAGCACGAGTGTTATCGCTAGCATGCTCTCAACATCCTCAAAGCACAACCTTAAAAGAACGTGTGATTATACTGGGTGCCTTAGGTCATCCCCCCATTACTGTAACGCTCCATCAAGGAGCCTGCATAACAGCATGTCTTTTGCTCTGGATTTGTACCAGAAACGTCCAAATCCGATGAGCCATCGCTTCTTAGGGCAGTTCATAACATGCATTATTATATGGCATGAACTATTCTGTCAACTAGTTTTAAATGTTTAAGTGTTAGCGATGGGTTATTTATCTTCTGCTGATGCGTTCTTTTTATTTATTATCTCATTCATTGTAAAAGTTACCTTTTCCAAGTCGTCTTTTTCCATTGTCAACAAGTAGCTCCAAGTGATGTCATTATCCTGATCAACGTGTACAGAAATGAGAAACTCCGTTAGAACATACTCCACATTTCCGCAATGTATACTGCAGATCAACTGCATCTGCTCATGTATCTACACACAGCAACCTGCCTGTTTGACATGTAACACTGTCAAAAAAATCTGAACGGTTTAAATCTCCTGGTATGATCCGTGATCCAGTCTGTATAATATGAAGGTTTCCTCACCGCCATGATGTCAGAGAGGTACTCTAGATTCAGCCCGTGCAGTAGTAGTTCAAGATCACTTAGCTTAGCAGAACTGCAAACAAACCAAAATGTTGTGCATCCATATTAGATTATTATTATAGAGCATCAATTTTCCTCATCACCACTAGAGGGCACGCTAGCCACAGTCTGAAAGAACTAGGCATGTTGGAACTGGAATGTACCTCTCCTTGGAGCTGGATAGAGGTTCAGGGTTTCGGCTGAGGATATTAAACACTGTTTCGGCTTTGGAGGACAGTGCACCATTAACGACGGAGTTACTGGAAGAGTCGAGAATCCTGCAGATCTGTTGAGAGATCGGTTTAAAATTAAACAGTAACAATAATGCTCCTAAGCAAATATTTGACACCTTCAGAGTCTTACAATATTGCAAACTGCTGCCAGACACTTACAGCCCTGGTTCTTAAACTGGGGTTCGTGAAGAAAAGCCACGGTTTTTAAAACGTTGCTATAATAGTGCAACCACAATCAAAACCATCATATTTAGCTGGGTTGACTGGACAATTGAATTGAAGGAGTTTAATCCGAACCTCAAAAACAAGTAGGTCTATAAATAATCTTGAATCTAATGACATTCAATACAAATGTGCAATGTGAATGAAACTTCCAGGAACATGAAGCTCTTTATCAAAAAAACAAAACCCAACAACAAATATGTTATTGTCCACATTTTAATAAATGAGCTAGAAATGTGAAAAGTTGGATTATGTTCGTAAAAATAAAAACGCACTGAGGGAGAATTCATTTTAGAATGAAAGGAAATCAAATGCAAACGTGTTCGTGAATCCCTCAAACTCACCACGAGAGATTAATCTCGTCTCAAATAACTACACTTCACAATTGCTTCATACAATGTTGCATATCTAGGACGATGCTTTTAACATGAAACATATAGTAGAGTGTTTGTTTGTCCTTCAGAGGATAATGGCCGATGATGAGTAATTCCTTATATGCAAAACCCCACATGATTGATAAGGTCTTTAAGGTCTGAGGTCACATACCTGCAAGTGTTTGAGTGATTTGGCCAGGTCAGCCGCTGTATTCCCCGACTTGCATTTAATGGACTTGTCGGCTCCGAGCTGTAGTAGTTTAAGAACCGCAGCTTCATGCCCGTATCGCACAGCTGACATGAGTGCCTAATTTTAACCAGAGAGTCTCGTTTATTATTCCCGCAAACACCACGATCTTGGCCTTATATTTCTAAAGAAGAGTGCTTGTCAGATGTGACACGCCTTAGACTTGCTGGAAGACATGAGGCGTACTGTGTTTAATCGCTCCGTATACGGATGACCAAATTTGAATCATTCCATTTACTTTCGAGACAATGACTGAAAAGCAGATTAGGTGACAAGAGTACCGTGTAGCCGCTGTCATCCTGAGAGTTCAGCTTGGCTCCATGGGACACCAGAAGATTGATCACCTGAGAGTAACCGTTCCTGGCGGCCAACATGAGGCACGTCATGCGAGTCCTGGGCAAAAGGAAAAGTGGCACAAGTCAAAGCATTCCTGTTTTGCTGAGTTCACAGTAGAAAGCTATGGTGCATGGGTTAAGTCCATGTCCGATCAGGTACAATTTAACAAAGTTTAATTATAAACTAGTGACAAATAGTCTGACCGTGAAAAGTGTTGCACTGAAAGAAAAGGTGAAACTGTTTAGAATCATTTTGGTCAAATATTAATCATACTCTGACACAAATGCCTAGAATCCAGCTGAAACCTTTCACGGCATTGTATTTCAGTGTTACAGCTACATCGAGAGCAAACCGAGGGGAAAAAAAAACAACAACATTGAACTGATGAATGCAGACGGTGAGCAAGAAAGTACTATTGTCTGATCTTGCTTCACCTGGTGCCTCAAGTTCCATCATGGGGTAAGTATATTAGCATGTGATGTGTGAAAGGGACTCATATTTATGGAACTGCAATGGAAAGCAGAAGCTCTTGTCAAACATTACACAGCACGGTGAGGCCTGGGTGAGATTGTAGCATGGGTCTATGGGAAAACCCTTAAGCCATTTATCACAATACCTGACATTTCCCAGAGAACTGGCATCCAAACTTCAGCACTATGACGCCATGTACAGGTGAGGGAGGGCACATTTATTCCTCAACACGACACTATCTACGCACATGTTCTTGTGACAAACTGTGTGATGGCTTTCATATAGCTTTTCCCAGGGTAGCGCAACAACAATCAGGAAGTTTGCTGAATCAATTCAGGAAGTTTGCTGAATCAGATCAATCAAATGATTCAAAAACATTGTGCAATATTCTCATTTTTTGGGGAAAGGTAATCGTGAATATGTTAGTCACCGGAGAATAGAAAAAGACGTTTATCCACAGAACGTTTACTTCAAGAAACAGCCCGTTAAAAACGGAAAGATCAGTTTTCCTTTTCCTACCAATTTCTAACAATCCTCTGAAATGTTTTGGATTTATTTCACATGCTAATTAAGTAGCAGAAAAGGCCTCTCTGTTTGCTAATATTATTTGTTCAATGAGTGCTACTGGAGCAACAGCAACAAATCATCATAAGAATGACAACCATAACTACTTCTTATCAGAGTTACCTTTATTATGCCTTCTTGTGCAACACTTTTATCGCAATAACTTTGTTTCTACTCACTGCAACAACCCGTGTTTGATGACGACTGCAATGACTAAAATTCATCGGTTAGAATGACCTCAAAATTTCCTTAGAATGGACCATTATTAGAAGCCACAGCGTCAACCAGGAAAGTTCTGGAGTCTGGTGGAATATTAGTAAGGACATGGTTTCTCAATCAGTAATACAGGGACGTAATGAACTTTGCTGTGACTTTAGGGAGAATAATGCAAACAAGAATGAATTCATCTAGATGAAAGGAAACATGACTGCGAGACACCACCTAGGCGTAAAAGACTCTAACCCATCCTATTGTGATAAACATTATAGGATAGTGAACGTCTGAAAAATCACATCAGAATCAAGATAACTAACCAGTGAGTGTTTTGGACATAAAAGCTGCTTGGCACAAGGTCCTTTCCATCCATCCATCTTCTATACCGTTTATCCTTCATAGGGTAAGATCCTATTCTTACACCTTTATCGTTCTTGTTTCATATCTGCCATGCATTTATAAAAAGTCTAAATGTTTCCCTTATGCCTTATTCCCTTTGATGGGACAAGTACTCTGCTCAGAGTGGTTTAAATGAACAATTTGTTTATATTTTGGGGAACAATTTACTAAATTCATTAGAAATTATAAGTACAAACAAACAGAAAAACCTGCAAGAGAGGATGGAATTGGCCAAACCGTCTGCGGATGCAGGATGGAATGGGATTTTTATTTTTAAAACAGTCCCATGCACATCTCTACACCAAATTGTCTGTATGGGATATGTAAAACCATCACGGTTTACACAAACCAAGACATAGTTTAATACAGTTTTAGAAATATTTGTGTGCCCCTATATGTTTAATGCCAAAATATCACTAAAAATTGAATTGTGTCATTCTCCTGAAGGGCTCGAATCATTCTGGAGTTGATGGCACAGCCCATTCGGGAGTTATTAAGGGCAAAGTAGTAAAAAGTGCACTGGGGTTAACTTTCATTCTCCTCAGAAATGTCAAGGAGAAATGAGAGAGGGTGCGATAATTTCACACAATCTCCCGAGCCTACTAAATACAGAATGTAAATTTAGATAGACATGATTAGAAACACTGCAATCTGCCAAATGGAAAGAACTGATTTTTATTGGGATTATGCACCGTTTGAACAATAGTGACTTTAATATGCAAACACAACCTCATTTTAGATTTTTATCCCCTTGAATGGAGCAACATTACATTTTTTTTTTTTTTTGCAAAGCCAGTTCATGGGAGCAACTCTGAGAAATTGTTCCCCACAATCCCCAAGTTATGCGTATGGTGGTCCCTTCAGATTTCCACCATTTAGAGAAGAAAATCCTACGGGAAATGCTACAGACATGCAGCAGGTCAATAATGTTGTGACTATGTATTTGGTTTACCAAACATGTTACTGGCATGCAGCTGTCAAATGCCAGTCAAATGCAGTCTTCAAAAGACTGAGAAGAAGGGCAGTGCTTCACAACCGTCATCGCATAGCCACTTCCCTCTGCATCTTGTTACCACTTTTCAAATATTTTGTCTGGACAGGATACAACCACTTTCATACCAGTCAACACAGCAAAGTGCTTGTTGATACTGGGTCATGTGCACAGCTTGGGCTGCAGATGATGTGCAGCTGGGGGCCGGTGGTAAGAGCTACTTAGTGCCTGTGGGTGCAGTACAAGTGCACAATCACCAGCCTGATTCCTACATCAAGCGTCAAACATGGTTTCCATCCAAATCTTTCCGAAAAGTCAGCAAAAAAAAAAAGAAATAAAAGTGCAAATCTTTGTGAGTTTCCATTGCATATTGGTATGTGAATACACTTTATAGGGTGCAATAAGATTACATATTCTGACAGCCAAATACAAACACTGGTGGGTTATGACTAAAGCCGAACTGAATGGCATTTCAAAACAGTTGACCACTTGAACATATTGGATTGGCCAAGAAGTTATGGCACACATTTTAACCCACAATTTGTCCTGACAAATGATATCTATATTGTATATATTATAACTGGGGCGGCTGTGGCGCAGTTGGTAGAGTGGGTTGTCCACTAATCGTAGGGTTGGCGGTTCGATTCCCGTCAATGTCAATGTTGTGCCTGGGTGACTCCACATGCCGAAGTGTCCTTGGGCAAGACACTGAACCCCAAGTTGCTCGCAATGGCAAGCTAGCGCCTTGCATGGCAGCTCTGCTACCGTTGGTGTGTGAGGCGTGTGCGTGAATGGGTGAATGAGACACAGTGTAAAGCGCTTTGGATAAAAGCGCTTTGGATAAAAGCGCTATATAAGTGCACATTTACATTTACATAACTGCGCAGTTCAACCTAAAATAGCCCTCCAAAAAAAAAAAACCCAATGATAATCAAGGGTCATGTTGCTGTTAATCACTCCAAACTGGCAATTCAAGAATGTGGTAGGAGGTTCTGCTGAATTCATCGTTCATGACCTTGTACCACTCTCCATTATCAGGTCAACTGAATTCTCCTGAACAAAAGTACTGAGCAGAAATATTTGCTCAATTACTTCTTCAAGGCCAAATGCACACTCCACAATTTTAGTCCTGATTTCCCTGTTACATACTCATTTTGGGGATCTGCAACACGTCTCTTTTCTTGAATTTCTTTCAACAGACAGTTCTTACTGCCCATGTCTTCCTCCACAGTTTTCTCTCATTTTTATCTTGTTGCTGAACAAAACAGTGCAGATAGACACCGCTCACATTTCCTTTTGAGAGATGTACGAATCAGATGGCTCGTCTAAAGACCTAAATCTTCAACAAGCACTTGATTTAGCACTTTTATTTGAAAAAATCCCTCGACCTGGGCACTTTCTTTTCATGCTGCTCTGACCTGGTCCTAACAGTATTTTATCTGGATGGTATTCTTTAGAGGTCGACTACAAAGTACTACTAGAAGTCACTCTGGAAGCGGGACTTCCAAATGCATGAAAAATGTAAATGAATTCAAAACTAATGCTGAGCAATGCTCACTGAGAATGAGAGGACAATGTATTGAACTGAGCATGGTTTTTTGAGGAAAAAGTATAAAAAATATTCTGCTCTCATGGATATAAAACAATTGCAAACACAACACCGGTTTATCAAAAAGAAAAAATCTTTAAATATGCGTGTGCAGCAATTATTGGCGCCCTTTTAGTCAAAACTTTGTGCTACCTCTCTTTGCCAAGATAACAGCTCCAAGTCTTCTCCTGTAATGCCCCCCCCCCCCCACAAACAAACAAGTACACTTTACCTGCTGTAGACATTTGGGTCAGCATTACGACTCAGCAGTAGAGCCACACACTTGCTGATGTTCTCTTCAGTGGAAGAATTTGCAGTGCAAGCTGCCATTAGCACAGTGTAATGATCTGTGTGCGAGCAAAAAAAGACAGAGGAAGGGAAAACAAGCTCAAGATTACAGTCTGCAAACTGTGGCAGTAACACAGAGTACTTAAAGTACTTTTGATAGCACAGTTGAGGTAACACTAGAAATGTTTTACAATAACACCGAATATGATACCGTGAAGCAACAGCAACCGAGGAACTCCATAAACAAGAACTAACACGATCGCATTTGCATTAAGTGTCAAATCCACTTGAAAGCACTTTTCCAAAGGCCCAACTGTGTACACAATTGTGTGTGAATGCAGTGTGTACACACTTGTGTTGCAGACGTACTTGCTCTGATTAGAGGCAGGTTTAGGCGACATGAGCAAGTCTGGTTGAGGGTAGGATGCAGACTCAGAATGGTTGTGTCTGCAATGGAGCGAGAAAATAAATAAAGCACCAGTGTTGGGCCAGCGCAATGACGCCAGCATCGCGCTCTGTATACTAGCGTTATCCATCACTGCTGCATTCTTCTCTCTCTAAGCAGAACACAAGCTACGAAGCGGCGGCTGGGTTCACATTTAATTATTTCCTTGCAAAGCCCCGCCAAACACACAGACACTCATATACACACAAAGACTGGACGAGGCGGAAATGTCTGAATTACTTCACTCATTCTTCCCACCAGCGTGTAAGCTGAACACACACCAGCAGATTAATTAGATGTTTTCAGTAACCCTGTTTTTGCGTCACAACTATTAAGTAAAGTCAGATGAAGCATGCTGAAAAAGCTCCGGGCTAAAATTAAAAGAACATTTTTACACACACCCAGTTCATTATAAAATAATATCATGAAAAGCAAGCTCTTTGTTCACTAAATTGATTCATTCTTGCCTTAAAAGCACCAGAAGTAGCCAATAAGAGTTCAAATGTGTCATTTATACACTTCAAAAATGTACAATTTTAATTTGCTTATGCTGTGGCATAAGCAGAATAGCCGTTATATGAAAATAACACCACAGTCTGTAGCATGTTATTCCTTACATAATGCTGTGCAGCATCTGAAGATGCCACATAACATAACTACACTGTATGGCCAAATACTGCTGGATATATGACCATCATACCCATATGCGCTTGTTGAACATCCCATCCCAATATAATAATGTAATAATGGGGCAGTGGTGGCTTAGCGGTTAAAGGCTCTGGGATACTGATCGGAAGGTCAGGGGTTCAAGACCCACACTGCCAAGCTGCCCCTGAGAAAGGCCCTTAACCCTCACTGCTCCAGGGGTGGAGTGACCCTGCACTCTGACCCTAACCTTCTAACATGCTGGGGTATGTGAAGAAAAGAATTTCACTGTGCATATGTGATCAATAAAAGACTCATTATTATAATAACCGCCACAGGATTTTAGAATGTGGCTGTGGGGATTTGTGCTCATTCAGCCACAAAAGGATTAATGAACATCCCAAAGGTGTTCAGTGGGGTTGAGGTCAGGGCTCTGTACCACTCGAGTTCTTCCACACCCATCTTGGCAAACCATGTCTTTACTGACCTTGCTTTGTGCATAGGGGCATTGCTGGAAGAGGTTTGGTCCCCTTAGTTCCAGTGAAATTAAATCTTAAATCTACAGCATACAAAGACAGTCTATACAATTGTGTGCTTCCAACTTTGCAGCAATAGTTTGGGGAAAACCCACATACAAGCATGTGGAAAAAAAATAAGTACACCCCATGGAAATTATTGGCTTTTTTGGACATATTCGGTCAAGCAAACATTTGATCATCTTTGAAACAGTGCCTACTAATAAAGTTGATTTTTCAACAGAATTATCAATAGCTGTGATAATTCTTCTGTGGAAAAAGTAAGTACACCCTTGACCTCAGAAGCTAGTATTGCCCCCTTTAGCAGAAATAACTTCTTGTAAGCATTTTGCATAATTGTCCACCAGTCTCAGACACTGGCAATTTTTGACCACTCTTCCATTTAATATTCTTTCAGATGCAAAATATTTTATAAAAATATAATTAAAAGACTCAAGGAATCCGCTCAAATATTGTTGTGTAAAGGGCAAGGTCGAAAACCATTTCTGAATGTGAATGATCTCTGATCCCTCAAACGTCACAGTCTTAAAAACTGTCATGAGTCTGTAATGGAGATCCTGACATGGGTTCAGGAATACATTGGTAAACCTTTGTCAATCAACACCATTCGCCGCTGCATCCACAGATGCAAGGCTTTACTATGCAAAGCAGAAGCCATACATCAACACTGTCCGGACGCGCCGCTGAGTTCTCTGTACTCGGTCTCATTTGAGATGGACAATAGCACAGTGGAATTGTGTTTTGTTGTCAGACGAGTCAACATTTCAAATAGTTTTTGGACAAAACAGCCGTTGTGTTCTCCGTACCAAAGATCGAAATGGATTATCCCAAGCTGTTATCAGCGTCAGGTCCAAAAGCCAGCCTCTGTCATGGTATGGGGGTGTGTCAGTGTCCATGGTATGGGAAACTTGCACATCTGTGAGGGCACCATTAATGCACAAAGATATGTATACATTTTGGAGCAACAGATGCTCCAGAGCAGGACAATGCCAAACCACATTCTGCCCCGATTACAAGCGCATGGTTGCATAAGCAGAGTGTGCGGGTTCTAGCATGGCCTGCCTGCAGTCCTGACCAGTCTCTGATTGAGAATGTGTGGCACAGTACGAAGCACAGCTGAAGAAATGCATAATGGATGAATAAGAGAAAATTCCGCTTGCTGAACTTAACCAACAGTGGTCTTCATCACCACAACGCTTAATAAGTGTTATTAAAAGAAAAGTTGATGTTATACAGTGGTAAACAGTCAACTGTCCCAACCTTTTGTAGTGTGTTGCAGTCATCAGATTTGAAATGAGTGTATATTTTCCAAAAATAAAAATACAAAAATCATTCACAAATTAAAACATCAAATAATGTGTTAATAATGAGTCTCCCCTTACGATCTCCCCTTGACACATTTCTTTCGGTACTTTCAAATACGGAATTTCGTTTCTAGATGTTTTCCTGATTTCCCTTCTGCTCCTTCAGAACAGGCCTGGGAAGACCTGTTTTCAAATAACCCGCATCAGAGAGGAATGATTTCTAAGATTTATGATTTTATTTTGACGCAAGGTAGTGGGTCGAGTAATAAAATTAGGAATGCGTGGGAAACGGAATTAGGAGTACAAATAAGTGAGGAGTGTTGGGAACATGCTATTGGGAGGGTACAGACTACCACTTCTTGTGCTCGTCTTGGACTTATACAGTTCAAAGTTTTAAATAGAGTCCATCTGTCCAAGTCGAGATTGTCTGTGATGTATCCGGATGTTGAGGACAAGTGTGATAAATGCCATGGGTCTCCCGGTCATCTTGGCCATATGTTTTTCTTCTGCCCTGAACTCCATGGTTTTTGGTCTGGCCTTTTTACCATCATGTCCACTATTCTCAGGGTAGATTTAAAGCCTTGTCCATTGATTGCGATATTTGGGATCCCTCAAGCTTCAATTCCTTATAGCAAGACGTTCCCTACTGTTACATTGGAAGTGTGCTAAATACCCATCTATCTCCCAGTGGATAAAGGACGTGATGTTTTTTCTGAAACTCGAGAAAATACGATATACGATGAATGGATGTACAGATAAGTTTTTTCATAAATGGCATCCCTTTATTGCCTACTTTATGGAGTTACAGACACTACCCACTTAAAGGTTGGTGCCTGTTGTTGAATTTTATAATATCTCTATAACCAGCGACAGTTAATGGGTAGTCATGATGAGCTGGAGGGGTGGGTTGTGGGTTCAATTTTGTTTTTCTTTGTATAAAAAGAAAAAAATCTGTGAATATTTACTGCTGTTGCTAATTTTGTATTTTTGGGAAATGGTGGGGAGGACAGAACAGAAAAGGCGATTTAGATAGGCTTAGCAGTTCAAGAGAAATGTTCATCAGAAATGTTTAATAAAAAAAGAAACGTAGAAATGTTATGCAGAAATGTTTAGCAGAACTGGTTTAGCAAAAATTGTTCAGTAGAAATGCAGAAATGTTCTGTAGAAATGTTCATCAGAAGTTCAGCAGAAATGTTAAAAAAAAAAAAGAGTTTTCAATATTGTACAGGGTGAATTGGAATATTCAAATGACTCCTTTTGGGGTTTGTTTGTTTTTTTGCATTTTCCATACTGTCCCAACTTTTTTGGAATTGGGGTTGTAGTAACTACAGGGGCAAATACATTTTCACACACACCCAGTTGGTATTGGACAACTTCTTTTTGCTTCAATAAATAACTATCATTTAAAAACTGTATTTTGTGTTTACTCAAATTGCCTTGTTTTATGTTTGTTTTATCTTAGATTTTGTTTTAATTCCTGAAACAATTTAGTACGAGATATCCACAGAAACAGAAGAAATCAGAAAACAAAAAATACTTTTTCACAGCACTGTATAATCTCTGGCACCATGTCCACGAAAAAAAATCAAAACAAACATGCAGTGTTAAGTTTTAAGTGTTAAGGAAGCATTATAGAAACCCATTGCTTCCATACGGATGTTGTCAGCAATATTTTAGGTATATGGTTTTACAGAAGTAGAAACATATGAAGAAAACCCTGTTGGTGAATGGCATTAGAACCACTGCTTAGCCCCTTTTGTACACTTTTTATAATTGGACTGTCACTTTTACCAATTTCAGCAATATCGTCTCGTGTCGGTAAGAAAATCTAGTGCTTATTTGCGATTAGAAAAGTAGTGGTTTTGCCCCACATATAACAGTACAAGATAGAAAGAAAAAAAAAGTATATAGAACGGAGAATTTTCTAAACTTTTTTAAAATGCAAATCACAAGTAAGACAATAGATGATTTTCTTACATTTGAACCTTTGCAACAAAGTATAAGCAATATCTGGAATAGACCAGCAAGGTTCTGTCTCAGACTACAATGCTGATCTTTCTTTGATCTTTTTCGACCATTTTGAAGAGAAAAAAATTGGATTCTGAGATCATGGTGCAACCAACTGTTTCAGATGATATGGAACATGATTTTTATTACTAATTTCTATAGAACTAAGTGTGGACACATCCACAGTGAAATGACGACAGAACGTTGACTACGGGGTTGCTTATGACCCTGTTTTAAGATGCATCACCAGTAAGACAACAGTACCCTTATCAAAAATTATATCTTGGCAAGTAAAGATATCTTGAATAGAAGTCCAATGTATCTACTATTTCTCATGACTACATTATAAGAATCCAAGTATTAATTACTAAAAAATATTTCTAGACATTTTACTCATGTCTATCTTCACATTTTCCATCTTCACTTGTTCCATAGGCATATATAGATTTAGCTTCTTTCTAGAAATAAATGCTTAAAATTAGCTAAATTTAACTAGATAATTGAACAAGACTTTCAGATTGAAATAGTCAATCTTGTAATAGTAATAATCTTGTAATCTTGTAATAGGAAATACTAGATATATTTGAACATACTCAAGATATTTTCACGTGCCATGATAACTTTTTTGCATAGGAGTTCAGCATTAGCATAACCATACCTGCTTCATGTGCTTTTACACAATCACAGCACTTAATTTAAAGAGAGCTATAGAAACAGAAGTAAAATGTAACTTGGTGCTATTATTTAGTTACTGCGTCAGTGATTAGCGAGCGCGGGTGCTGTTGAGACAAGGACGGCTACCCATTGTAAAGACCTACGGCAAAATAAATCACAATATAAACAAATGAACTCCGTTCATTGTCCACGCCAAAGTCACCAATATAAAGGAGCTTGCAATATCCCCAAAGTAGCAAATGAAAATTCATTCTTGTTCCATTTTTCTATTTAAATGATTGCTGTTACATGTCTTATAAAGAAATATCAGATTTGGTAAATAACATAGCTACAGGTTCCTCTTCACAATCTGTCGAAGCATAACGACAGTTTCTGCATTGTAACTATACATTTGACCATATTCACACGTGTATATACACAGACACACACACACATATACATTGGCAGACAGAATATTTCTGTACACTTCTAAATTCATTCTGCTGCTACCATCATGAGTTACATCATCAATAAAGATCTGGCATTTCCATCACTTTGGAAGAAGTTCATTTTGGTTCTAAAACATTTTTGGCTCATTTTGTGTATTTCTTTGTAAATTCCTATCTGGCTTTCTGATTCTTACTGCCGATGAGAGTTTTGCATCTTGTGGTATGGCCTCTAAATTTCTGCTCTCGAAATCTTGGGTGGATTGTGATACCTTCAGCCCTTGCCCTGTGAAGGCTGTTGGTGACATCACTAACTGTTGTTTCTGGGGTTTTCTTCACAGCTCTCACAAGGTTTGTCATTGACTGCGGTTGTTTTCCTTGGCCGACCTGTTCCATGTCTGGTTTTTAGTACGACAATGGTTTCTTTCTTTTACAGGACATTCCAAATTGTTTTATTGGCTATGCCCAATGCTTGTGCAATGGCTCTGATTGATTTTTCCCTCTTTACTCAGCTTCAAAATTGCTTGCTTTTCTCCCATAGGTAGCTTTCTGATCTTCATGTTGTTTTATCCTTTTTAAACAACAAATGTGGCATTCACAGGCAAAACGCAGGGCTCAAACCAAGAGTAGACATTCAGAGCTATTCTTGAAACAGTCAATTTAACAGGGTACACCTGAGCAACAAGAAACACCTGTCTGTCAAATGTTCCAATATTTCTGACCACTTGAAAAATGGGTGGGTTTGAACAAAAGGTGCCATGTTCTAAGCTGTTTAACCCATCTACATGTAAATATCAGGAAAATCAGGAAGCTGAAATTCTGATCTATTGTTTCATTCATCGTTTGATCTCAAACCCAAATCTCTTCAGTGTATAGCCAAAAGAAAAACGCAAGCAAGCCTTGACATTCTAGTACTTTCGGAGAGAACTATAGTTGGGGCTAAAAATAGTGCAGACTATCGATTGACCAAACTGCTATCACGGAGTCATGATTAATGTCTCTAGAACTCGGAAGCACAAAAAAGTTGAAGGCTCAAGGCTGTAATGCCTGTCTGCCAATGTCTACTCTGTTCAAAAGTCCCTTTTCGCTGTTTAAGAAAATCAGCCATCTTCTAGTGCAAATTCCAAATGGGCTGCTATTCACTCTGTATAATGGAACTGAACTCCCTACCGACAATACTGCCCTCAAACATAGTGCAGTAAGACATTTCAGAGTCATGGCTTCTTGTGTTTTGGCTTGAGGTTTGCGTTTAATAAAGGTTGTTTAGCATGTTCACTTAAAATGAAAGATTAGTTACGCTCGTGTTTGGGTGTGTGTGCTAATATTAAAATAAATTTCATGCTTACTAGTTTAATTGAAAGAGAAATGCAGAATGTTCAGATATGAGGTGCCCGCTTCCTTTCAAAATTGCTTATTGGTATTTCGAATAATATTTCACTACATGTGATGGTGATCAAGTTACCATCCGAGACCCTCCATAGCTGCTACTTATGGCAAAAAAAAATGACAAATGGTGTACAGTGTAGACGGGGTACGCTCATCAGACACTTTATTAGGAACGCCTGTATACCCGCTCATTCATGCATTTATCCAATCAGCCAATCAAGATGCAGAAGTACAAGCCAAAAAGGCCAGGTTGATAAAGCTTCAATGTTTGTTTTTGAAGCCAGTCTAGCAATTTTTCCTTTAACTTCACTCGTCAGCTAGGCGTTTCCACCAACAGAATTGCTGGTAGAATTGCGTTTGCTTTTGCTCCATTCGGTGATTACTCTATAGATTGCTGTGCATGAAAAATCCCAGAAGTTCAGCAGTTTCTGAAATACTCAAACCAGCCCATCTGGCAATAAAACAACCATGCCACGGTCAAAGTCACTGACATTTTCCCCATTCTGATGCTTGATGTGAACATTAACTGAAGCTCTTGACCGGTGTCTGCATGATTGCATGCATCACACTACTCCCACATGATTGGCTGATTGGAATATTGCATGAATGTGGTAGAAGTGGTCCTAATAAAGTGCATGATGAGTTGTGGAATAAAACCATGCTTATTAGTCTGTGGTGTTTATAATTCTCTGTGTAGTAGCGAATAGAGGATTGTTTTACTTTTAATTTACAGAGTCTGGCATACACTTAAGTGACTTTCTGCATTGATGAACTGGTCTAATAGGATAGGTCAGCGTATATAGAGGCAGGGTAAATAAAGTACATTAATGGTGCCTTTTTTGGTGCACCGTTAGCTTATTGAAGAGATGAGTCTTGAACCTGCTTTGAAGACCTGGCTGTTCAGACAGTATGCCAAGTGTAAGTTACTTCTCCCAGTGCACTGCTGCTATTTGGTCATTGAAAATAGCCATTAAACAGAAAAAAAAAAAATTCAATTAATACAAATATTTAACTAATTAATGTATACAATGCAACGTTCAAAATGCAAATATATAAACATCACTGAAAATGTGACACTATTTACTACATTTGAGTGGCGCAATGTGGAATTGCTAGGCACGTCATAAATATTTCACTATATGTTTTCCTAGAAGGTCATGACCATCACTTAGAAATCTGAACCTGATGAGACAGCAGCCTGGAACCTTCACTTCCCAAACAGCAAAACTAAAAAGTGGCATGAAACAATATGGGGATTTTAGGTTGACTTTGACTTCTTTGAATCTTTTCTTGTATTACTGCTTTATAACATTTCACTTGACCTCTGCCGGGGTGCACGGTGACTCCGTGACCTCCGGGGCTGGGGGTTCGACTCCCACCTCCAGCCTGTGTGCACCGAGTTTGCGTGTTCTCCCGTACTTCAGGGGTTTCCTGCGGGCACTCCGATGTCCTCCCGCAGTCCAAAGACATGCCCTGTAGGCTGACTGGCATCTCTAAATCTGTCTGTAGCGTGTGAATGTGTACGCAGTTGTGCCTTGCGATGGATTGACACCCTGTCCGACGTGTCCCTCGCGGTTCCCCGCGACCCTGTGTAGGATAAGCGGTACAGAAAACAGATGGATGGACTCTACCTCTGCTGAAGTTGGCGCTGGCTCCACGGTCCAACAGCAGCTCGGCCAGCTCGCAGTGACCGACGTGGACAGCGCACATGAGCGGAGTCCACTCAAAGCCCAGACGTGTCTCGACGTCCATACCTACAAAACAGAAACAAATTAGACACCACTGGCCTTCAGGAAACCCCAAATGTGTCCCTTTAAATACACGCCTCGTTTTCTACTAAAAGATACCACTGTCCAGGAGCTTCCGCACGAGATCGACGTCCCCGGCTGTGATGGCCCTTTTCAGGACGGACAAGTTGTCCTCAGGGGCTAATGTCGCCTTGAGGAAAAAAAAACCAAAACCAATATTAGATAACCACCATGACATGCTCTAGAACGGGATATTCACATACAAGCGAGTTTAAAAGTCAGCTCCAGACTGTAATGGGGACAGAAAAGTGAAAAAGGACAGATTAGCTACGGCTAGTTCTTTAGCTAACGTGCACGTTTGGGAATGGAGTTGTACCACAGGGTCTCGTTTCTTGGCATTACTAATACATCCAAAATCCCACTCGTCACTACTTCCATCACTTTCGTCGCCCGCAGGAAAGGAATACTCCGTGTGATCCAGCATGTCTGTTCAAATCCCTAACACACACAAACACATCAGCTAGTCACAGCCACACGAACACGCCGACTAGCGTCGTGATGACACACAGCAAGAGACATGAACGTGGTTCTTACACATGAACGAAGACGTTCCACTTTTTCCGCCGTTATTTCCTCGACTGGTGTACAATTCGCATTTACAAAACGTCCCGAGCACGTTTTGGTGCGTTTCCGTGTCACCGAGTCGCGCCCCCATGCGGCCAAAAGGTCAACTGCGTTTAAAAAAATAAAAAAGAAAGAAAGAAAACAACAACAACAAAAAAAGCATCATGTCGTGAACGTTTTCAGACATTTTAACTACCGCCTTAATCCAGTATCAATTGAAACCATTCAGCTCACATGATGGAGCTTTGTGAACAATCTCAGATGCTTTACTAATCACATAACAAGATCAAAGGCACGTAGTTTACTCAGAGAAGCCACATCTTACAGTTTTAATGACGTCTGTATTTGATGATTTGGGAAAACACACTTCAGTATCCGGGACACGTTTATTAGGTTTAGAATATCATACGCTTAGATAAAATTAATTTGTGTTAGTTTTATTTTTTTGATTGACCCCCCCCCCACACACACACACACACACACTGTTTTACTATATACAGTATTGTTTTATTTTACTTGATATTTTATTTAAAAGTGATATGCCTTACTTAACATTGGATCTCTGTTCAGATCACTGAAACATCATCCAAAATAATAATAATAAAACCCTATTTTTCAATAGAGGTGCTCTGGGTGTGTCTCGATCAGCTCCCCTAGGTTGTGAATCAATAGATTGTGAATCAATGCAGGGTCTTGGAAAGACCCTGCATTACTACACAACTCAGTTTCCGACATGCAACAATCTCTACATACTTGCGTTGTAAAATGTCACCAAAAATGAAAAAAATATATATATATTTTAGTTTTATACGTAATATAAATTTGTTAGCTTAATCAGATGCATTTCTGTCATGTTACGTCAAGCAGGATCTTACACTAGCTATTGGATATTTTTGTTTAAATCATTAATCACTTAAAAGTCATTATGCGCAAACAAACCCTATTTAGAACGTCAAATAAAGTAAAAAATCGCTAACCTAGGTAATAATTTGAGTGCTACAACAACAATAACAAGCTACTGACATTTGTAGATGAAGTTGATAGATGATGTCATTTCCAATAAGAGAACATAGTAAGCATCGATGCTCAATGTTTTGTGGGATTTTTTAAGGGAGTGAACGTTGAAATGCACTGGAAGGATTGAGACAGCCCTTAAAATGGCCAACTCCCTGATAAATGCCCTGACTACTGAACTAGGGAACAGATTGAGGCACACTTTCTGAATACATAGGGTAGCATGGGGGAGTAGCAGGTAGCAGTGACACTTCACAGAGCCAGGGGCCCCGGCTCGATCCTGAGCTTGGCCTGTGTGGAGTTTCATATGTGCTGTCCGCATGGGTTTCTTGCAGGTTTTCTGGTTTCATGTCCATACTTGGATTGGTTATGCAAAAGTTTCCCTAAGTGTGATTATGTGTGTGTGGTGTCTTCACATTGTGTCGATTGCTCCTGGCATAGACGCCACTCTACTGCAACGCTAACTAGGGTAAAGTGGTTATTAAGGATAAGTGATCAAATGAATCAGATTATGAATTGCGCGTTAGATGTATTTGAGTATACACATCGAACATTAGAGCCAGGCTAAATAGATGTGAATCAGGCTAAACATAAGTGTCACAGATTAACCCTTCCTACTGACGAATGCTAGGGATATATTTAATCATTGATCACACCATTGACCTCTGCACATGTTTTGTGAGACCAATCCCTGGTCCATTGATTTAACACCCTAGTCCTCTCTTTACCACCTCCACCCCACCCCCACCCCCGCCGCCTTTGTCAATCTCTTTGAACCTTCTCTCTGAATTACCTTTTGTTCCCACTCTACTCTGCAGTTTATTTTACTGAGTTAATTACAGGTTGTGCATATTTTCATCAGTATTTGTTGTCCTATAACAGCCTTTATGCACTGAACACATTTTTATTTAAAATGAGTATTGCTTTTATTTAAATAGGAAATCTAGCTAGACATTCTGGTGGAAAAATATTTCATAACTTGGGACAATAAAAAGCAAAAACACTTTCACAGTTTAAATATATATTTGGTGAATATATTACAATGTTGTTGTTTTTTTCATAAAGAAATTATATCCTGGTTAAAACTTATGCATGCAGTTTTTCTGGGGGGTTTCCTGTAAACGGATTTCCTTGGCCTCCAATGTGACATGACACTCATAAAATCATGTGATTTCTGTCACATAACAACTCTCCTAGAATGTTTAGCAATCTTGTTTGCAATCTTTAGAACAAGAAATAAACACACCAGAGCTTAGGTGTCCTACTTTACCAAGTGTCAGCAGATAAGTCACCATAAGTCACACTTTGTGAGTAGTCTAGGTGAAATATGCTCTGTTTTAATCTTGTTTTGACATCTATTTTAAAAGCCAGGCTCCATCCATCCATCCATCCATCCATCCATCCATCTTCAACCACTTACTCCTTTTCAGGGTCACGGGGAAACCTGGAGCCTATCCCAATGATCATCGGGCACAGGCAGGTACAGCATAGACAGGGTGCCAGTCCATCGCAGAGTACAATCACATACACACTCTACGGACACTTTGGAAACGCCAATCCACCTACCATGCATGTCACTGGACTGGGGGAGGAAACCGGAGTACGCGGAGGAAACCCCTGAACAGAACCGTTCAGCACAGGGAGAACATGCAAACTTCACACACACAGGGACATGGTGGGAATCGAACCCACCATGTGTGAGGCGAATGTGCTAACCACTAAGCCACCATGCGCTGAAGATGAATATCTGTATATAGCCCACATAATTACTAATTACTAAGAAATTGACTTATCAACATCTCTCTTTATCTTGTAATCCAGTGTCAATCACCGTAAAAATTAAATAATGACAGTTGCAGTACAATTCCAGTACAAACATATAACTAATCTGATTTCTGATGTTAAATGTTATAATTGTTGTAACTTTATTTATACTGTAACTCTCAGAATAAATTTCACTTGTTTCATCTGCATTTGCAGTTGCATATGCATACCACCCTATGAATATCTACTGTGAAGATCTCATGCATAAGGTATATGCATGTCCCCAGATAAGGGGATATGGGAAGTGGTAGCTCAGTGGTTAGGACGTTGGACTTCTGTTCAGAAATCTGGTAATATCCCAGCAGTGGCACCTTGACCCTCAGTTGTATAAAAAAAAAAAAAATAATACAATTGCAAATTGCTCTGGATAAGGGAGTCTGCCAAATGTTGTAAATGTAATAAGGAGATTGGGGAGATGTTTCATTTTTTTTTTTTGTCCATTTTAATGAAGCCCACAATGAAATCGTAACATGTACATTGTTAAAAAGGTTCCAATTAGAAACAAAAAGGGGTTTTCAGCCTGATGTCGTATGAGAACCCTTTTAAGTTGCACAAAGAACAATTTATCCTCAACTTCTTTAGAGAACCATCTGTTTACTGTTGCTTTAAAGAAACCAGAAACGGTTCTTCAAAGCAGTGCCACAAAGAACCATGGTTGTCATAATGGTTGTCATAAGTAAGGTTCTTAAGTGTGATGCCTGGTAAGAGATGATACCTTGAAGAACCAATACACTGCACTGAAGAACCTATAATGAAGCATAAAGAACTTCTTTAATCTCCAAAGAATCATGTACAATGAAAAATGGTTATTGACAAGAACAGGGGGGGTGGGGGGAAGAAAGGAGGATGGGAAGGAGGGAAAGGAGGTGGGGGGGGGTGTTTGTGTGGGTGTGTAATTTAGGGGGGTATAGGGGGGGGTGGGGAAAAGGGGGGGGGGGGGGGGGGGGGGCAGGGCGGGGGGGGCACCAGGTTGGGGGGGAGGGGGGGGGGCCGCGGGGGAAAAAGGGGATAAAAAATGGATGGATGGATTTCAGCTTTGAGTGTAGTCCAAATGCTTCTGCAACTTGCTAAATAATAATTACGTCACACAGGTTAATAAACAGCACAACTGTTTACTAACATTTTAGCATTGGCAGTAAGGCTGAGAAGGCAGCAATGGCCAGTGCTGCAGCAGGTAGTGTTGCTCCCTCACAGATCTAGGGTCTCAGCTTCTATACTGAGCTTGGGTTAGTCTTAATGTGACGTTTCACCTGTTCTCCTTGTGTCCATGTGAGTTTCCTCCAGGTTCCAGGTTCCTCCCACCTCCTTATCCGGGGTGTAGTCCCGCCTCACGCCCAATGTATCCGCCATGAAACTGAAAAGGGCTTACCAAAGATGAGTGAATAGCCTAATACTGATATGCTCTCGTTCACTGTGCATTTGTGTTTGAGGTTCCTGTTTCAAGACAGTGGACATTTTCTTAGACTTAAGAGATCTAAGCCTCAGGGGCCATAATTTTCAGAGCACCAAACATTGCATGTCCTCGGCTAATGTGTGTTATATTTGTGAAGTTTACATGGTTAATCATATGCGGTGGTTATCCATCCATCCATCCATCCATCCATCATCTACCGCTTATTCCTTTTCAGGGTCACAGGGAACCTGGAGCCTCTCCCAGGAAGCATCGGGCACAAGGAGGGGTACACCCTGGACAGAGTACCAGTCCATCACAGGGCACAATCACATACACACTCACACACCCATTCATACACTACGGACACTTTAGACACGCCAATCAACCTACCACGCATGTCTTTGGACTGGGGGAGGAAACCGGAGTACCCCGAAGAACCCCCCGCAGCACGGGGAGAACATGCAAACCCCGGACACACATGGCCCCGACGGGACTCGGACCCCAGACCATGGAGGTGTGAGGCGAACGTGCTAAGGGGTGGTTCATATTTATTTTTATTAATTAGTAATTACTTTTAAGT
This sequence comes from Ameiurus melas, assembly GCA_012411365.1. Taxonomy (NCBI): domain Eukaryota; kingdom Metazoa; phylum Chordata; class Actinopteri; order Siluriformes; family Ictaluridae; genus Ameiurus; species Ameiurus melas. The sequence continues at coordinate 28,425,571 of CM022754.1, read as the reverse complement.
GTGATGTCCACCTAAATTCATTCCTGACCCCATCACTGAGGGATTTGTACAGGATGTAAGAATGAACCTTGAGCCACAACAAAAATAAAAAATCCTGCTCATCTTTTTACTTTATTGATATCATGCACGAGAGTGAATGATCTCCTCTCAGTTTGATAGGATTTACACGTGAACGATATCTCACGTGTCTGTCTACAATTTCCCCCACAATATAACCCCCCACCTCCTGCTTTTTTCTTTTCTTTTTTTTTTTCAAACAATGGTCATCTCTTTAAAGCCTGTCCGTGTAGGAGTGACATGACCGTGGGTTCTCTGACTGAGAGCAGGAGAAGTGGAAGTCTCTCACTGGCTCCTGCGCGAGACTGGGACTGGGACTGAGGCGAGGCTTGTCAGTGTGGCGACCGACGCCTCGTTCACGCAAGCGGTTCCTCGGAGAAGAGTTGATTTAATACGAACACACCGACTCTGAAAGTGGAGAGGAACGTGTGCGCAAAGAGTTTCCTCATGTACAAGCGGCACGCCTTCTATGTTTAGCAGAGGCTTCTCCTGGGCTTCTTTTTTAGGATGCAGAGATCACCTGTGGATGATGCCGGCTTCCTTTCGAGATACTTTTTCTGGTAAGTTCCAGCTACTTATTGTATTGAATTACCACCCAGCACAAGTGTAGATCTTTCTCATAGTCTATACACTCTCAGAAAAGAAATATCCAACTGAAGTGTAGTAGGTTCACTCAAGGGTCCATCGTTTGGAACGTTAGTGTGTAGCTTTTATCCTATAAAAGGTGTAGCTGGTGTACCTTTAAAACTTCTCTATACCCCATTACAATTTGAAATACCTAAAGGTAGAATATATCCACATGTTCAGGTGGGAGAGAACAAGAAAATGTACAGTTTAGTACAATTTGTTTAGTTTTAAATAGAGTACATGGCAGGAAGACGTTTTTCCATCTGTTTGTTGTGTCAAAAACCTGCTAGAACAACAACAACAACAACAACAACAACAACCCCTTCACATTCAGGGTTCATCAAATGTAGGGTGACAATATGATCATTAACCCACTCTGAATTATACTTCATGGGAACCTTTTTAGAGAGATGGGACGCCGAGAAATTCCTAGTGTTCGATTAAAACCAAGTTTTCGACTCGATAAAAGTATTCATTCGATACTCATCTTACCGCGAAAAAATGTGTAACAGCTTTAGAGTTTAAAGACAAACCTCATGGATGTAAATGCACAGTTATTAACAAGGCCCGTGTCATCACTATTGATAACAAGCCTGTTCTGGCTGTTTGCAGGTGGACAAGCCCTATTATGCGAAAGGGTTTTAGGAAAAAGCTGAAGCCATCAGATGTGTATCAGGCTCCATCGCAGGACGCTGCGGACGTGCTTGCAGAGCGTCTGGAAAAGTTTGTATTCTCAACACGCCATTCTTGCAATGCTGGGCTCATTTAAATGTGGGAGATTTCCAAAAGTGCAATGCATAGATAATTTGTAGATCACTGACTATGGGTGCAACTCCTTCATATCCAGTCCTCATGGGTGTAAATGGCATCTGCGCTTTTTCAAGTGTGAGAGCCCAGGTAATTGGATCAAGCACATGCTGAAAAGTATATAGGGATTTCATGGTACAGACAAACATTTGAGGAATAAAACTGCTGCAGGAAAGTATGACGGTACATTACAGGACCTTGTGAAACACCTTTGTACCTTTTGAGGGAATGTTTACGATGGTTAAAAGTTTTGGGCATAGTGGAATAAAGGACATGTGTTTTTAGAAGTCTAATCAGAAAAAAAGTGCTCGTTTTCCCCTTACAAATTGCTATTACGACACTACATTTCTAAAAACAAAAAAAAAAAAAAAACTCTTGTGTGAAATATTATTCTGTAATTTGTTGCAATCTTTAGTGTCAAGGTCCTGTTAGTATCCTTAGAGCGTCTTCATTCAGTGATGGGATGAATGACTGGAGGTGTGACTCAAAACTTAAACTTGGCCATATCTCCACCATGAAGGACTGCTAACATTACACATTGCTCCAGTTCCTATTGTCTGCCCCAGACGTCTAAAGGCTTAAATGTCAGGCCTTTGAGTCAAAGTATTAATGTGGTGTTTCAGGGTAACAGCGTAAATGCCACCTTGCTTCTTCCAGTAAAACCCCTTGCATGCAATGTTTCACGTAGCCAACGATATGTTTGCTTGAGCTGGGGTGCCAATTTAATGGGCATCAAGTGTGACCTTTTAAAGTGCCAGGCCCCTAGTGGGTAATAGATGGTGTGCAGTATTTTTAATTCCTCAAACACTCGCGTCTTGTGAGAATGTGAACTTTTTCTACAATGAAGAGCTTGGAGCAGTGTTCTGTTTGTGAAGGGCTCGTTGCTGTGTTTAATAAGTGAACAAAATCACCGTGGTTATGTACGAGTGTCCTGAACAATGTGGACCCCACCGGTTTTACAGTAGATGGGAGGATGTGGAGAGCTGTTTAATTGTTCTTTTTGGGCTTCTTGTATCTCCCCACACAGAGAATGGGACAGAGAAGTTATATCTGCAAAGAAAAAACCCAGTCTATTACGAGCACTTTCCCGATGCTTCATTCGACCCTTTATATTATTTGGAATCCTCCTCTATTTAGGGGTAAGTGTCTAAACGTGTAATTCTGTGCAAAGTTGTACTTAATGTCATATGCTCGGTCACTTTTTGTCTTTATCTGAAATGCCGAAACATGTGCATATGCTTAGACATGTGCTAAAATAAAATAAAATAAAAAGTCTAGAAGTCTGAATGTTTATGCAAATTATGAGTGCTAGCTTGTGGCTGGCAATCTGCTGCTCCGCTGTGGTTGCGTCAGAGTCGTCAGGCTATTGACGGTGCAGCTCACACGTACGTGTGACTCTGCTCATGTGTCTAGCATTACCTTCAGCGGAGTGATCCTCTTGTTGTCATTGGTCGTGTCGAAAATGGCAAAGTTTGTGTAAAAATACAGTAGCAATATATTCACTGTTCAGCATGTAATGATATGTGTGTATTCCGGTAGAGTATTCACGAAAAATACCCTGTGCGTAATTCAAAGTATGTGTTATATTGTCGAATTGTTCATTTTAGACTCATTTTGTGGCTAGATATTACAACACATGCATTTTGTTATGCATTATGAGAATTAGATCATCATGTGGAGTCAAGTTGACATCAGTCTCACATTCCCGTATTTCTTGTGCAGGAAGCCACAAAAACTGTGCAGCCGCAGCTCTTGGGCCGAATCATCGCCTCATTCGACCCCTACCATGAACCAGAGCGAGAACAGGGCTACTTTCTGGCGCTAGGCCTAGGCCTACTGTTTATCACCCGCTTCCTCTTGCTGCAGCCCGCCATGTTTGGGCTGCACCACCTGGGCATGCAGATCCGCATTGCCCTTTTCAGCTTAATTTATAAAAAGGTGTGCTGCAGTAAGCTCAAGCGTAGTTGAATATCAACATGTTTTTGTATTTAGGATTTGCTGGTTCATTGCTGTTTAGAAAGTATGCTGTTAGGTTAAAGATTTTTCTTTATTCTTGGTCCTAAGACACTAAAGCTGTCCAGTAGAGTTTTGGACAAGATCAGTACAGGTCAGCTGGTCAGCCTGATGTCAGCCAACCTGGGCAAGTTTGATCAGGCAAGTACAAGTAGCATTTTGTTTTTCTATTTTATTTCTAGTGTATGTAGTGTGCATTTGACACTTTTGCACTCAATTAAGTGCCCTGCTTCACTATAGTCGACAACGAACACACATTTTGACACCTAAAAGTCAACAGGTAAAACATTTCATATCAGATTTTGCTGTGCATCACTGCGCAAGTGAAGCAAAGGAGGTTGAACTTTAGAACCCATCAGGAAAGTTGAGCCAGGGTGATGAATTTTGATACACATCGCAAGTTCTCTGAGGCAATTATCACCTGTATTAAATGTGATGGGTGTGAAACATTTTGATTCAGAGAACATACACAAGGCGCATTAGCCTTTTTTAAGTGTAGTTCTAAGACAAATGCCCCACCATTCCTCTAATGATGTACTGAATGTGATGACAGTGTCGTTTTTGTAGATTTGAGTGTTTTCTTATTGCTAACAACCACTCAGTCCTGCCCTTGCTTGTATGTATATAGTTGTCTAAACGGTAGCACTATGTTGCATTGTGAAGCGACAGACAAATATTCTTCTCTTCTGTTGATTAATTGCGTGGCAGCCAACAAAATGGAATAATAAAGCCACATATACTTTATTACATACTATTTTTCTCATGCGACCATTATATAATTTGAGCTTCATAGACTATTACGCACTTACCAATTATATGAAATGAACCAAGAATATGAACCAAGAACTGTGTTTTAGACAAAGGTATGCTTGAATGCAGCCTATGATTCAATCCTACTGCTCTCTTATTTTTGCCAGTGAAATGGTATTGACTCTTTTCCGCTATACATTGAAGATATTTGGGTTTGAGGTCAAAAGATGAATACGAGACGACGGATCAGAATTTCAGCTTTCATTTCCTCATATTTACATCTTAAGTTGCCTGTTTAAAGAATCAACAGCTCTGAATGTTTACTCTTGGTTTGAGTCATAGGTTTCGCCTGTGAAGACAGCATTTGTTGTTAGAAAGGATAAACCAACATTAAGACCAGAGAGCTGTCAATGGGAGAAAAACAAGCCATTTTGAAGTGGGAAAATCTATCAGAGGCGTTGCACAAGCACTGGGCATAGCCAATACAACAGCTTGGAATTACAGAGAAAATTCTGGTGTGCTAACAGTCAGACATGGAACAGGTCAGCCATGGAAAACCACAGCAGAAACAGAAACATTGTGAGAGCTGTTAGTGACATCACCAACAACCTTCACCGGGCAGGGGTGAAGGCACACAGTTGAGCATGCATTTCACCATCTGAAGAGGAGACTGAAGGGAGAAACCTCCTAAAACAAACAACAACTGAAAGTAGCTGCAGTACAAGCCAGGGAAAAGTAACACAAAATAAATATGTAACAGTTTTTTGACGTCAGTGGTTCACGGACTTGACGCAGTTATTGGAAGCATATTCAACCAAATATTAAGTGTTATTTACTTTAATTTACTTTAAGACTGTTCCTATACTTATTCTGTATTCTAAGTTGTTTAACACATCTAGATGTAAATATGAGGAAATGAAAGTTGAAATGATCTATCGTCTCATCTTCCTCTTTTGAGCTCAAACCCAAATGTCTTCAATGTACAGTGAAAACAATAGAATTGCCCTTGCTGTTCCAATAGTTTTGGAGGGGACTATATAACATACCTCACAGTCTGCTGAAAATTAACCAGAAACTGTGCTTGCTGTACAGAGCCTGGGCATGGCCCACTTTGTATGGATATCTCCTTTGCAGTGTATCCTGTGTGTGGGACTAATTTGGGAACTCATAGAATTCAACAGCTTCTGTGCCCTTGCTGCAATCTCCCTACTGGGAGTCATCCAGGCCTGTCTTTCTCATAAAATGGGACCTTACCAGTAAGTACCGCATAGATTTGTGCTTTGAATTTGTACATTTTTCTCTACTATCTCATTACATCACTCCCCCCAAAACACACATTCCACCGCTGCTGTCTGCTGCAGGTTGGGCCTTTCAATTAGTTAGAACAGTTAGCTTAGATCTTGCGATCTAATCAGGACCTTGGTTTGCCTTGTGCTTTTGAGAAATGTAAACATAGCTGGGAAGAGCTAGTGCTAGCATCTTTCATCTTTGCTCAATTCAGACAAATTCAATGTCCGTACCCATGCTAGATGACCAAAAGAATCACTGACCCTCTCCAACCTGATTGTATTCTCTCTTTGTGTCTTTTTAAATAAGAGCAAAAAGGTTACTGCTTACTAATAAGCGGCTTGCCCTGACCTCGGAGATTATGGAGAATCTGCACTCAGTGAAAGCCTATGGCTGGGAGGAGATCATGGAGACCATCATCAAGAATATCAGACAGTAAGATAAAATGTGACCAAAACAGTATTTCCTACAGTGGAGAAAAAAAAAAGATGTATTGGAACTTGAAAATGCCTTGTAAGCAAGAAGCGAGCTAATTCAGCCTTTATTTATTACACTTGTATTTCTTTCAACACTACTACACCTACACCTTTCATCCTGTCTGCTTTCAGGGATGAAGTAAAACTGACGCGGAAGATTGGCTCGCTGCGCTACTTCTACAGCTCTGCCTACTTCTTCTCTGCTATATGGGTGATCATGGCAGCAGTGGTGCCCCAAGCCCTTACCACAGGCATCACCGTGCGACGCATCTTTACTACTCTCTCATACTGCATGGTGCTGCGCATGACCGTCACTCGCCAGCTGCCTGCTTCCATCCAGATGTGGTACGACACCATCAGGCTCATCTGGAAAATTGAGGTAAGGAATTTTCCTCTAATATGACATGTGTGTCAAGCTCAATTACCCATGCTTAAGTTGTGGCATGATTGGTATGAGTAACATTGGTTTATGGTTATTGTTTGAGGCCTAAATAGTGAGATGTTGTGGAATCAAATATCAAAGAAGTAAGCAGTTGTTTTCAGTATGCGCTTCTGTCTTTGTAGTGCAGAGCTATTTATTAAAATAACTAGAACACAGAAAAGGGGATAGTTATGTGGATTTCTGCGGTGATTCCTAGACCCAAGTGAAACTGATAATAGCCGTCTTAGCTCGGCGTGTGTAACAATACATTTTGAAAAGTGCCTAAACTGGCAGCTTTTATTCACACTACAACCTTTTAACCAAAAAGACACGACCTGTTGTGCTGTGGCTCAGCACTGCTCAAAACTGCACAGCATGGCGGATTCTTTGTATCATTGTATAACTGTTTGTACTGTCCTGAAACAAGCTACAAGGTAACGGTTTCTATCTCAGACTGTATCCAAAACTGTGCCTCAAACCTTATTCATTATTCTTCGTTTTAGGATTTTCTTAGCAAAGAAGAATACAAACTGATGGAGTATGACCTCAGCATTACAGACATGGAACTTGAAAACATCACAGCTTCCTGGGATGAGGTAGTCTTTTCAGTGGACTTCTCTGTCCATCTGAAAATTTCAAAACACTTACATTTTGCAGGCCTTGCCCTGAATCGGACAAGCATTGGATGTATTAAATGTAACAAAGAAATGGAAATACTTTGGAAATCCAAATAGTTGGGAATTTGTATTTATTAAAATATGACTCCATGTTATTTTACACGTGCCTTTATAGTGAAAATAACTTTAGTTCGCGTGACATTGTGAATGTCGGGGCGTCTAATTCTCAGCCTCTCTGACTGTAAGCAGTGTGAGCTGGACCTCACTGAAACTCCGTTTAAACGGTGGGAAGAGACCGTTAATTGCTGTGTCCTTTTGTCAGCTGTTGTCTCGCGCCATTTGAATAAGAAATGCATGCAGAAATTAATAAGCGAGCAGGTGTTCAACATTGCCTGACAGAAGTCAATGATTAAGCAAGAGTCACACCCACTTCTCTATTTCATGGTCGTTCTCACACCCCTGCTCCAGTGAAAATGTACACAACAATAGCACAAGCTTTTTGTGTGCTTTTGTAGGGTGTCTAACCATGCATGTGACAATAAAAATGAAATAAACAGTTCAATCTTCCCATTACTATGAGCATTTAACATGATCTTTTTGTTATTTTTTTATATACAGTTGCCATGACAGTCATGTTATATTTGTCAGATAAGAATATGATTCAGTCACAGGTTGGAGTAACAGCTTTAACTAGTTAGTAAATCTCATTTGCCAGTTCTGGACATGGCATGCTGTGCCATGGGATCTTGTCGACTCCTTTTAAATTCAGTTGGTTGTAACTACAGTATTAGCAATATCTCTTAGCTGGACACAGAATTATAATAATCACAAATATATTATAATAGGGACATATAACAGTATAGTGGTGTGCTGTGTTTGAGAGACTCTGTTATGGCAGGGTATCGGTGAGCTCTTTGAGAAGATTAAGCAAGAGAACAAAGCGAATGGCTATCCAAATGGAGATGGACTCTTCTTCACCAACCTCTACGTAACACCTGTGCTTAGGAATATCAGCTTACACTTGGAGAAGGGTGAAATGTTGGCGGTGGCTGGATCCACGGGATCCGGAAAGGTCGGATTAGACTCTTGATTAATTTTTTTTTTTTCAATTAAATATTCTAAGTAAGACACTAGATTCTTTATGAAAGAGGGAAACACTTCACTTATTTGATGAGTGTTCTAATGTCTAAGGTGACCAATAAAAGACCTCAAACCTGTCCTATACTATCTTCTGTATGGGTAGAGCTCCCTGTTAATGACCATCCTGGGCGAGCTGGTCCCTTCCTCAGGAAAAATCCGTCACAGTGGCCGGGTCTCCTACTCCTCCCAGACTGCCTGGATCATGCCTGGAACCATCCGAGACAACATCCTGTTCGGGCTGATCTATGAAGAATACCGCTATAGCAGAGTGATTAAAGCATGCCAGCTAGAGGAGGTAATTCATATCTCATCATATCTAACCCACTTAGTATTATCCTTCTGTCTTTTTATTTCTCTTTCTCACACTCTTTCTCACACACAGTCCCCTCCAAAACTATTGGAATGGCCAGACCAATTAATTTGTTTTTGTCAGTTAGGTTTGAGATCAAATGATCAAAGGAATTTCAGCTGTTATTTTCTGGTATTTATATGTAGATGTGTTAAACGACAGAACATATCACATCAGCCCACTTAATGTGGGTTTTTTTTTGTATCAGCCCACTTAATGTGTAGGCGAGCAAAAATATTGGAACATGTGACCGACAGGTGTTTCTTGTTACATAGGTGTATCCTGTTAGATTGATTGTTTAAACGATAAATAGCCCTGAACAGCTGCTCTTGGTTTTAGCCTTCAGTTTCACCTGTGAATACTGCATTTTTTGTTAAAAAAGATAAGCCAACATGAAGATCAGAGAGCTGTCTACCAGAGAAAAGCAAGCTATTTTAAAGCTGAGAAAAGAGGGAAAATCAGCCAGAGGCACTGCACAAGCATTGGGCATACTCAATACAACAATTAAAAAAAAAAAAAACAACAACACCGGTGTGCTGAGCAACAGACACCGAATGGGTTGGCTATGGAAAACAACAGCTGATGGCAAACAGTGTGAGAGCTGTGAAGAAAAATCTGACAGTCAGTGACATCACCAACAACCTCCACGGGGCAAGGGTGAAGGTATCACAAGCCACTTTTCAAGAAAGACTTTGAGAGCAGAAATATAGAGGCTATACCACAAGATGCAAACCGCTCATGAGCAGTAAGAATCAGAAAGGCAGATTGGATTTCACAAAGAAATACAGAGATGTAGTACTTGGGCTTGCATTGCTGCTTCTGGAACAGGCTCACTAATCTTTATTGATGATGTAACTCATGATGGTAGCAGCAGAATAAATTCAGTTGTTTACAGGAACATTTTGTCTGCCAATTAATCAGGAGGAACTTCATCAGGCAGCAAAGGACTTCATCAGAGGAAAATGTGGAAGGTTTTAGACCGGTCATTTAATCACCAGACCTTAACCCAATTGAGAATGCATTTCACATTCTAAAGAGGAGACTGAAGGGAGAAACCCTTCAAAACAAACAAAAAAAGAAAGAGGCTATGGTAAAACCCTGGCATTAAAAAAGAAGAAACCAACAATTTGGCAATGTTAATGAGTCACAGGCTTGATGCAGTTACTGCAAGCCAAGTGATAAGCAAAAAAATATTAAGTGTTATTTACTTTAATTTACTTCGTCTTATCTGTTCCTATACATTTGCTCACCTAAAAGGTGGGTGTTCTGATACTAAAGGTTCTATGTTTTATGTTGTCGGAACACATCTAGATGTAAATACCAGGAAATAAAAGCTGAAATCCTAAACTCTCGTCTCATATTGGTCTTTTGCTGTCAAAGACAAATGTCTTTGGTGTATAGCACAAACAAATGAATTGGCCTTGCCGTTCCAATAGTTTTGGAGGGAACTGTATTGCTATGTTATCCCTGCGCGTAATTCTCTTTTTGAACCTTCCATTTCCTTTCTATTTGGTTATATTTTTAAAGCCTTCACTCTCTATCTGTCTCTCTCACTCTGTCTCGCTAATCTCATGCCAATCGGAAGGTTCAGCTGGCAGTTGAACTGAGAATCTTTGTTAGATACAATGCTGCATTAATGTGTCATATTACTCAATATGGCTCATCCCCCTCACCTGCAATCTCTTGATACCTAAACAGCCAATCATATGCAGCCATCAGCCATGTTGAGTGACAGCGCCCCAGTTTAATCGTGTCTCTTGTGAAAAGAGGCTCACAGATCCGAAATGCTTCCTAGACTGCATAGTCACATTCAGTCCTCAACGATCTGCTTATCTAACACCAAAATCTATAGGGCAGTCATGACCAACTTTCCTAAGGGTAAAAATAGTTCAGTTTGTTTTATTCTTTTTATTAAGGTGTTACAATTTTGAAGGAGCAAGAAATTCACTAACACAATTAATTAGGTTGTATCACTATGGTTGTGTATGTTCTCTTTATAAGTGTATCACCAGTGTTGGGTATAACATGTTACAAAGTAATGCATTACTGTAATCTAATTACTTTTTCTGATAACGCATTAATATATCGCGTTCCATTTTTAATTTGATCATTTAATTACAGTTACTGATGTCAATAATGTTATTTGCGTTACAAATTTATTTTTAAGAAAACAATATTAAGCATTTTTTAAATTAAAGCGTTTTGCCCCCCAAAATTATTTTCTTTTGCCCCGAATAATTCTCCACTTGGAGCGGTTTGTCACTACGTAACTGAACGTCAGTAAAGAAGATGGCGATGCAGTAATTTTATACCTTCTGTGAACGGAGACGAGATAAAATCAGACGGGCTTTTCAGGAAAATACGTGGAAATGCTCGTGTCTTATTGGCTGACAGTCTCTCAATTCCGCCAAACACTAGCTCAGAGTCAGTGTAAGGAAAAATGGATATAAACCGATTCAAATTTTTAATTTTTTTTTAAACCAGTAATGGGGTTGAAACAGAAAACAGTAACATCCTCTGATACTGAGCAGGAAAGCAATGTGTCTAAATGTCTATATGAGTTCCAGTTGACGTGAACATGATATGAGCAGAGCATAAGGACAGATAATGTACTTTGCATGACACTGTAGGAGCTAAACCCATACAATGATAGCTTAGATAGACAGTTGTGCCTCCCCTTGGGTAGAGACAGCAAACTAGACTAGTTAGAAAAGTTTGATATTTTATTGGTCCGATAGTCCTACAAACCGTGACGATAACCAAGGCAAGTTTGATAATAAATCCAACTTTTTCTGATCATGTCATCAGCGTGCTAAAATGACGGAAAGAACTATGAGTTTCACTTTGTAGAAATGTAATGAAACTGGACATATACTGTATATACTGTACACTAATCGGGGATGAAACGGAAGAGACAGAAATACGTAGGATATATGACACTAGTGTAGTGTAATAAGGTATTATAACAAGCACATTCATATAAACGTATCATTTGAATTACAGCCAGTGCTATTATATGTTGAACTGCTGTAATAGAAAATGAATCAACATCTTTGATCAATCAGATGTGCTGGTATAAAAGAAGAAGTTTTCTTTCCATAAAAGTGAGGCAGATTAACATATAATGACTGCAATATTGTGCCTTTTTTGTTAATGACACTGTTTTAACGGTGCTGTTGAGATAACCGTGGCTCGTGCTACCATATCTTTTATTCGTTGTTTCATTTGAATACATTTCTAAAGAAAGGTGGTTTCTCTGTATGCTAAACGAAGGGAATCCACGTCATGGTATTTTTACAGTGCTAGACTGAAAGTTCTATATATTCATGATCTGGTGTTGACAACCTCATTAACATGTATATGGCTTCATTAAACCATAAAAGAAACATCAGTGAACTCCATTCGCTTTCTCGAAGATGACTTCGATGGGGTTGCGTCGAGTAACTGCATCTCACTTTTACTGTCACATAACTTTTCAGATTCATTACACGTCATGTGTGAAAGTTTCCGCCTAATCTACAGCAGAATAACTATTCCAGGCAAAGTCAGGTCATTGTCTCAATGAAGCCCTTTTACAACTTCTGATATATTTCTTTCCCCTGATGCTCCAAAATTGGACAAAAGGTGTCAAGTAGGAGGTAAGATAAGTCTTTATGTGAATTGTTACATGTCATAACTGTGTTTAATCATTCCTTATTTATGTATATATTTTACTGATCTGTTTTATCTGCTGAGAAGCATAATGTGCCAAGACAATTTTCACATCATCTTCATATAAGATGTAATGTTGAGCAAAAGTGACTTTAAGTCAGATTTATCAGTATAGAGATGTGTACATATGGTCTTATATATGATCACTGTGTCTGTATGGAATATTTGCAGTCTGTGCTAATAGTATGTGTTTGTGTGTATGTATGTATCTCCTAAAGTGAGCATCATTCCTGGTGGTACTTGATGAATTGTTTTGTCTCATCGTGTGTGATGTCTCTGGATGATATATCGTGTGCCATTTACTGTATATGTCGAGTGGTCTTTTGCGGCAGGAAACTTTTCATCTTACCCAGTGTCAAGTGTCTTCTTCTTAGCTTGTCAGAACTAAGCATGAGATTAGTTGAATTAAGCACTATGCTCTGCTGAATAGAAATTAATGCAGCGTGCACATGTGCTTTGGTCTTTAGGACCTGGCTGCTCTTCCTGAGAACGATAGGACGCCTTTGGCAGAGGGGGGACTGAACCTGAGTGGGGGACAGAAAGCACGGGTCGCCCTAGCCAGGTACACACTCAAAAAAGGAAAAATCCATCCATCCATCCATCCATCTACTACCGCTTACTCCTTTTCAGGGTCACAGGGAACCTGGAGCCTATCCCAGGAAGCATCGGGCACAAGGCGGGGTACACCCTGGACAGGGTGCCAGTCAAAAAGGAAAAATATTCCTTATTTTACAGTATATCTGCAATCTTCTAAGATTAAGTGTAATTTGGTTGTATCTTATCCATGACAGGGATGATTAAAAACAAGATAAAAGTTCTGCACTGACCCTCTTGGTACATAGATCTGATTTGAATATATGTATTTCAAGAATTTTTCAAGAATTATTGAACAATTTCAATAATTCAAGAATAATGAGGGTGAGCGGGTGGACTGTTAAAACCAGTGGGATCCAAAAGCTGTTCAGAGCACAAACAAGTTCTTAGAGACGGTTTATAAATTGTTCAGAAATGGAAATACAAACTTTTAAACTGGTATCCATTTTTTTGTATTTGTATCTTAACAATATCTTTAACATATACTATTTGTTACTTGTAATAAAGACACAACATCACTGAACACTAACAAACTATATATCTGGTTATAATACACTTTTTGTCTTCTCACAAGTTTATATAAACTTTTGTATTCAACTACATATCGATTTTATATCACTCTAAATTCACATTACTTTAATAATTGGTTATAAAGAATAAATATGCTTTTAGTGAAAATGTACAGTATAATTTTCTTTGTGTAGAAGATACACTGAGAGATTTTCCACTTGTGTCTAATGTAAAAATTCATTTATAAAACCGAAAGTTATGTTTTGTTTTAATCTCTTAGGGCTGTGTACAGAGATGCTGATACCTACCTGCTGGATGCACCTTTCACACATTTGGATATTGCTACAGAGAAAGAGATATTTGAGAAGTATGTATATCAAATACGAAAACCTTCATATACAGTATGAAGCGATTATGGAAGTCCTTTCATGAGTTAACCGCTGTACTATATGACTTTAGAATTTGATATATTGTGTCTTATATTGCATTGAGTTTATTAAGTATCTACTATTTAGTTTTAAACCGCTTGTAAGCAGATGTCTTTCTCCCAGGTGTCTGTGCAGGCTCATGGCCTCCAAGACCCGCATTGTGGTCACTAACAAGATTGAACACCTAAAACGGGCCGACAAAATCTTGCTGCTGCACAACGGTGAGTGTTTCTTTTATGGCGTGTTTTCAGAGCTGCAGTCAAGACGGCCTGACTTCAGCTCTTTGTTGCTGGGTCTGGAGGCCTATGACAACATTACTGCCGAGCGCCGTTGCTCCATCCTCACTGAGACACTACGCAGAGTATCTGTGGATGAAACCTCAGGGATACGTCCCGATCGTCCCTCCTACCGGCAGGTGGCTCCTCCCACCTACATAGACGAGAGGAAGGCTTCAGTAATCATCAACCCACTGGCGGCCGACCGTAAGGCTTCCTTCATCGGGGTGATCGAAGAGGAGGCCAAGCGGCCACTGCCTGACCGCAAGTTCTCCCTGGTGCCTGAGTATGAGCTGGTGGATGAATCGTTCATGGGGAATGATATGTATCACAACCACGGCGTGCACATGGCAGGCCAGAGAAGGCAGTCTGTGCTGGCCTTCATGACCAACGCACAGGGTAGACGTGACCAGCTCCAGTCTTCCTTCCACAGTCGTCTGTCCATTGTGCCCCATAGTGAGCTGACCTCCGAGCTGGACATCTATACCCGAAGACTGTCCAAAGACAGTATCTACAACATCACCGGAGAAATGGATGAGGAGAATATTGAGGTAATATTGAGATATCAGACAGGATCAGACATAGGCCTGGAACCTAGCCTTGCTCTTGATTCACCCTATTGTAATTTACAGATCGAAGCTTAAGCTTAAAGATTCAAATCATATGATCTTATAAAAATGTCTAACCCAAGGGTCATCACCTATGCTCCTAAACCAAACTGAAAACTACTATAGCAGAGCTATTATGAAAAAAAAAATGCAAGTAGACTCTAGTTTTCTAAACATAAACCAGTGCAAGTTCTTATCCTATTATCCAATCACATGCATTTTTGTGAATGGGTGAATGAGACACAGTGTAAAGCGCTTAAGTGCGGCATTAACAATTTACAGTGACCTGTGTTTATTCTCCGCTTCAAGGTCAAAACAGACGTATCTCCATGGCACTAGTCAACCACTTGATGTCTTATACTAAGGCACAAGCTAACAATCATTGGATAGGCATTAAAAAGTAACTGCATCACAATTCAGTCAGATTCGTTGCATATCCAGAGTTTTGTAAGGAAAGAATTTTCCATAAAAATACAATGTACATGAATACCCCCGAGTATGGCTGTGATGCTGTGACGGTGAGGAAATTTCAGGGGGGGCTGGGACAGTACAATGACAACCTCGGTTATTTGAAACATAGAACTTTTGAAACTTTATCTTCCGCCATCGTCTTGTCAGTCAGATCGCCTCACACTCGTTATGTAATAAATGAAATCTGATCTGTGCTGCGACTCTGACTCATTCAGGTCATGCTGAATTGAGCAGTTTTTAATTGTAGCGTCCGTTCTCTAACTGAAGAATATGATTTTTATTACTATAAAAAAGCAAAACAACAGTGGGGGCGGTGCCTCGGTGGGCAAGTGATGTAATCGGTGTGCTACCGAACTCCGTGTAACACCGGAAACACCGACTATCGCTACAAACCTCCCCTAGATCTATACTATGTGGAGCAATATGACCAATATTTACTGGTTATGTGCTGGTGAGTGACAGGACACTGAATTTAAAATACCAGATCTGTCTGGTACTCAGTAGTTGCACTATGCCAATCCATCTTTGGGAACCATGCTCACTCATTCAGACCTCAGGGCAATTTAGCATAGCCAGTAGTAGGAGGTTGGAGGAAACCCACACAGACACAGGGAGAACATGCAAAACTCCACACAGTCAGCAACCCAAGCTCAGGATTTATCTGGGGGACAATGCTACCCACTGTACCACTGTAGCACCATTTTAAGACTCAATAGAAAAAGAGTGAACATTTTTTTATTTTGGCACCTACATAATTTTAACTCCATGCTGGTTTTTTGTTGTTGTTGTTTTTTTAAATAGAAGAAGACGCCTTTATTTGTCACATATACATTACAGGACAGTGAAATTCTTTTCGCAGATTGTTAGGAAGTGGCTATAATTGTGGGTATAATTCAAACGGTGTACTGAACATGACACTTGAGAATAATTATGACTGTGTTTTTTTTTTTTCCTCAGGCATGCTTTGTAGATGAACAAATAGAGGATGCTTTTGAAACCACAAAATGGAACACGTATCTCAGATATGTATCGACCAACAAAAGTCTCACATATGTTCTGATCTTCATCCTCATCGTTTATGCTATTGAGGTAATCATGCTAATCATTATTCATCTTTGCATGTACTTGAATCGGTGTTTATCTTGTTGAACTTCCACAAAAAAAAAAAAAGTTCCAAAAAATAAAAATGTACTCACTCATCACTATTTAGCTGCGGATATAATTCAACTGTCATTTTGAATATAACTCTTGAGCGTGGATGTTTGGACTTTGTGGAATTTATAGAATTTGCGAATCAGGCTAACTGTGCATTGTACAGTTGACACTGGGCAGCTGGGTTTTGTCTCTCGGTCGGTTGTTTGACTCCCTAACTGAGGCCAGCTGTGATGATGGGCACAACAAAATTATTTACAAACATGAAACTGGTCCATTTGACAGAAACGCTTGAAAGAGGTTCAATGGTTCAGAGTCCAAAAAAAGAATCAAGTGTCTTTTCCTCAGTTCTTTGCTGAAGATTGCTTACATTTCTGCTCATAGGTGGCTGGATCTGTTGTTGGGATTTTTCTGATAACCGAGTGAGTATAAACGAAAGCCGTCCTGCTTTATCATATAGAGTAACAACTGCCACTTTTTCCCTCTGCAGAAAATCTTGATAAAAATTTATTTTTTAAAATATATTTTTTTGAACAAAATATATGAAATCGACAATTATGTGTGGTGGTCTAGCAGAAGCATTTACTCAAAACAGTGGTCACCAACCCACTTCCTTCCTGCAGGGTTAATCTCCAACCAAACTCTAACACCTGTTGTTAATCAAGAACTTCTTAATTGATTAACCATATTGCAATGATTAACCATAATTGTGCCCACCTGACCATCTAAAGCTAAAGTCTTTAGGAAGGTAGATTTCCAGGAACAGCGTTGGTGACCACATTCGTTCCGTTCCATTCTTTTTCAGTGAAATCTGGAAGGAGGAGAATACTGGCTCAAATGCCACCAAGCAAACCAACGTATCACTACCTGCTACACAATATTCTGTCACTGCCCCACCTGCCAGCAGCTATTACATCATCTACATCTATGTAGCAACATCGGAGAGCATCTTAGCTCTAGGCTTTTTTCGGGGACTTCCTCTGGTCCACACCATGATCACCATATCCAAAAAACTGCATCAGAAAATGCTGAGTTCTGTGCTAAGGGCCCCAATGTCTGTCCTTAACACCATGAAGACAGGTGTGTGAGATAGAAACACAGCAGCAGTATGCCTATATTTTCATGTGGCGTGGTGCATGTTGTCATTGTTTGAACTCTGTTTTCATTTTTAAAGGTCTTATCATGAACAGGTTCACTAAGGACATGGCTACTATAGATGACATGTTGCCTCTGCTGATGTTTGACCTTGTACAGGTTTGCAACCACAATGAGTTCCAAAACTTGTGTGCCAAATAAATAAATAAATAAATAAATTTGTTACAGCTCGGAGAAGTAGAGTATGATTAGAGCCAATTAATCAGACCTTGATTTAGCCTGCCTGAATGAAATATTTTCATTCCTCTCTACAGCTTACCCTGGTGGTGCTGGGATGTATTCTGGTGGTATCCATCATGCGGCCATACATTTTTCTTGCAGCTACACCCTTGGCCCTTGTCTTTATTGTGATGAGGAAGTACTTCCTGCGCACAGGTCAACAGCTGAAGCAAATGGAGACAGAAGGTGAGAAGTAACAGATATGTGGGTGCCAATATTTGCATAGAATACACATCGTCAGTCAGGGACAAAAGTGTTTCCAGTTTCCTCTATGCGTTCGCTCACTTGAGCAGTGTTTTTACGTAATAGCTGGGGGTGCCAGCTTCATATCAGAGGCAGACACACAATGGTTAGGAACAATGTAAGGATCAGAAAGAATCCGAAGAATGAGCAATGCATTCCAGCAGAGGTTACAGGGAAGGCTAGCTGGGAAACCTAGTTTAAGACATATTTCTGACTGTACATGGATCATGCTGGGATGGGACTCTTCCAGAGGGGGAGCCAGAAATGTTGACAAGGCTCTGGCAGAAGGTCAGCAGCATGGCAGAAAACAGGAGAGGATGAGAGGATGAATGAGTCAGGCAGGAGGAGATGGGATATCTCAGAGGAAGCAGCATGGGCAGACGTCCGAATTTGGGCTCTTTGTTTGTCTTTGTTTACGTGCAGTGTGATATGTCCCAAGTGACGCTATAACCCCAGTGCTGACCCAGTTTGTCCAGATCACTTCTCACCCTGCTCCATGAACAGGAAGCAGAAATGTGTTGTCCTCAAACATTGATGCCTAGTTTTTATGTCAGTCTTTCTAATGTCGCACAGGGAGCAAATACGGATTTTCCATAAAGAACTGGGACAGTTTTGGAATGACTCCATGGAAGATATTCTATCATCATTCCCTAAGCAGGAGGGGGTTGGTCTTGTTTGTGAAAGCGGGTTAAGAATGTTTACATGCTCTAATGAATGTTGAGAATGTGATGATAAATGAATAGTTTGAGGATGGCTCAGTCTTTTTGTGTACGTGCAGGTGAGGCTGGCATGCTCATGAACAGGGGCTTCATAGCAAAAAGGTTCAAAGCGCAGGGTTATATTTCAGAATGCAACCAATCAAAAGTCAGTATTCTTGATTCTACTGCTGTGTCAGATTCCCCAGCAGTAATGGACTAGTGGACTAGTTCAACAGACTTCATATAAAAACCATAATGAACTTTCCTTTACTTTCACACAATCCATTGTTGTCCAGATGAGGAAGGGTTCCCTTCTGAGTCTGGTTTTTCTCAAGGTTTCTTCCTCATATCATCTTAGGGACTTTTTCCTCGCCACCATCACCACCAGCTTGCTCAGTAGGGATAAATTCACGCACTTAAAATCTGTATCCTGTGTTTAGATGTTTCTGTAAAGCTGCTTTCAGACATTGTCCATTGTTAAAAGCGCTACACAAATCAACTGAATGGAATATGTAATACATCCTTACATTTGAAGGGATGAAGGAAGGGTATTCTAGGAAGGGTATTCTGTTTATTAATCAGCATTATCTTGACTAAAAGCTTGAACAATAATTACTTTTAAAATTATGTTTCGTTTACTCTAGCCACCATCATTCTGTGAGTCCAATTTCATGATCCTCTGCTAACATGTTCCCCTCTCTCTCTCTCTCCCCTCATCCAGCTCGTAGTCCCATCTTCTCCCAACTTATCATCTCACTAAAAGGACTGTGGACAATCCGGGCCTTTGACCGGCAGGCGTACTTTGAAACTCTGTTCCATAAAGTCCTCAACACACACACAGCCATCTGGTTCCTCTACCTTTCCACTCTGCGCTGGTTCCTCTTCCGTGCTGACATCATCTATTTCTTCTTCTTCACACTTGCTGCCTGGATTGCAGTAGGAACTAACCGTAAGCCCACTCTTCTATTTTCCACTCTAAAGCTATCCTGAGTGCATGAGGCATAGTGATTGTGCACCCTCTGTAGTGCACTCTGTGTGAACTAGTACGCTTTATGTAGGTGGCCATGCTAGTCGGAGCTGAATACTGGAGGTTGCAGAGGTTGTAGACAGTAAGCACATGCTTGAATGCTTGATTTGGCAGGTTTCACAGTCAATTTCACTGATAGGTAATTGCTAACAGTGTTTAGGGAAATGCCTTTGAAGTGAATTTAGAGGTCATTGTATGCACTGTTGTGCTTGATGTTTACTCACGTGCTTGCGTGTTATTCCACAGAGGATAAATCGGGTGAGATCGGTATCATTATAGCTTTGGCGATGCTAATTCTCGGCACCTTCCAGTGGTGTGTCGTCACCAGCATTGCAGTGGATGGAATGGTATGTGCTCCCCCCCCCCCCCCCCTCACACACATAAGCACACACACCCAAACACATATTTAGGTATTCGTCTTGGTAGCTTTACTCTTTCTTGTCATTCCCCTATGTAAAGTTGCACCCTTGCTTGTCTTTCGTTGTGGCTAAAAGCAGAATTTGTTCTGTAATGGTGAGGAAGAGATTGTGTGTGAAGGCTGTTGTCAATGCAGAGGTTTTTTTTTTTTTTGTCTGCACAAAGTCTGTGTTATTAGTCTTATCAGGGTCCAGAACATTATGTTCTTCCACAGCTCTTCAGAGGAAGTGGTGAAATGTGGTGTTGATATGCATAAAATGTCTTCCCATACGAACTCCGGCACGCTTGCAGATATTCACCCTGAAAGTCATGGATACAATTAGACGTACCGCCTTTAGCCTGCACTCAATCACAAGAACAAGAAGTTCAAGCATCATTTGGAAGCCAAACAAACCAACAATCATGTTTAGGCAATTACTTGACTTGCTTACATCATTGCTCTTATTCTCACCTCCAGATGCGTTCTGTGGAGCGCGTCTTTAAATTCATCGACCTGCCGTCCGAGGAGCCTAAACCAAGGCTGGGTCAAAGAAAAGCCTCAACCCTGGTCATTGAGAACCCAGAGGCCTGCACTGACACTTGCTGGCCCAATCATGGGCAGATGGACATACGCAACTTAACAGTCAAATACACTGAGGCAGGACATGCCGTGCTCAAGAACCTCTCTTTCAGCGTGGAGGGTGGACAGAAGGTATGTGTAGGTGCCAGTACAGTTGACCATCAGAGTTCGCAAACCAACATTTCTTGTAAGGTTATTGTAGTTTAAGAAATTATTCTATTAGACGCCTTTATAAAGCTCAAGCCATCCAATTAACCTTTGAGGAACTCTTTTTTTTTCTACAGCTTGGAGACAATATTATTAAAAGCTTTAAATATTCGCTAAACTTTTTTTTCTGAATTAATTTGAATTCAGTCCCCATGCAAGCTTTTGCTTAACAAACTGAACAAATCTACTGGTAAAGCATGGAGCAATCTAAATGATGTAGGTCACCTAAGCTTTTTCTGAATCTTGGCCAGACCACTATTTTAAGCCTTAAAAAGACAACATGTCTGAGGGAAAATTACATCGGGTTGTCCTAAATTTGTTATTGTGTGTTTCTCTTTAATGTCAGTCCACACCTCTTTTTTTTCTGATTTTAGAGGATCTGTCCTAGGATACAATGAACAATTATGTACCCGCAAACAAATATCTTGTTCGTGGGAGTGTCGATGGCGAAACCCCCATAATGGACACCTTCCAAGTGGCATGGAAACAATTTCTTATCAGACTGTTGTTTTAGCCAGAACAGATTATTTTTCAAATGTGGCAGTAAGCAATAAGATAAGAGCAATCTCAGTTTTTTTTTTTTTTCTCAAACACATTAAAGTAACAAATGATCCTTTTCTAATGATCAAATAAATGTAGGCCTTATAACCAACGATTTCACACATTTTCAAAAAGAAAAAACACATCATAAAGTTTCATTCACAACAGTTCATTCAAGCAATAATGCATGAACGAGTGTGCCGTTGTAGTGAATATCAGCACAGCTGTGATTTCCTGTGGCCTTGTCCCTACGTGCCGATCATAGCCGTGCTGATATTCCCTACAACAGCACGACTGTGAGTGTGATATTGCTTTTATACAATGCAGTTCAATCAACAAAAAATTTATATCAAGTAACCGATATTCCCAACACAATGTGGTTGAATATTTTGTTTGTATGTTTTTGTTTGTTTATCCGTCAAAGAAGCCACAGCTGGATATGGTGGTCGCGAGTTGCTATGCCAACGCACAGACTGTAGTGTGTAGTAGTGGTTTTCATTTTCTGTAGTGAACACAGACAAGCGGAGTGACACAGTGAAACACTGAAATGTCCCAGTGTTATAGTAAATATTAGCACTCTTGGAACACTGCGTGTCCAGTCAGATTAGTGGAACAGAACTAACCGTTGTATATTCTGGATTAATACACCTTTAAGAATGTTGCGTATTTAAATAGGAATAAGCATTATGTATCACCCTAACCCTAACCCAAAAGTTGCAAAGTGCATAATGGTATCTTACAAGGTTCTGTTTTAAGCCCTCTATATTTCCCTTTATATACACTTTTCCCTTGGACATGTCATTCGCAAGCCTAATGTTGTGCATCACATCACACAGAGCACACCCATACTAAATACTAAATGCAAGGCGTACTAAAGGCATAACATCTTGGATGAATAGAAATTTCCTCTTCCTAAATTCTGATTAAACAGGAGCAAAGACAATTGGGTACTCTTTCTGCTCAAAATATTTTTGAGGATTCTGATTTAACCACATACCTCGATGACTGTATGGTTTAGTCATCGCTTACCTCTTGACGCAGTATAACCAATTATGACCATTCTGCTCTGTCTTATATCATCCTTGAACTCAGGAATAGAGTTCTTTTTGCAGCAAAAATGTACTATTAGGTCCACCTTTACATTATTTACACTTAATATGACAATAATGTAACACCTTTAGATCTGCTCATTTATGCAGTTATCCAATCAGCCAATCATGTGGCAGCAGCACAATGCACAAAACAGTCCCTCCAGGATTTTGCGATGGCTGAAATGAACGGAAAATCAAGGAAACTCCACAAAATTCACAGGAGCTTGCAGTTTTTCCACAATTACTGCAGAGTTTCTGCAGATTTGGGCCAGGATGATTCATGTGACGTGATCACAACGCAACCAATTCAAGTAATTTTCTGCAAAAAAGCACCAAAGTCTCCGCAAAGTGCAGAGCCAATTTTGAAAAAAGCTGCAGCAAAATCAAGCATTTTGGGCCACAGTAATCACAAAACATCCTGCAAAATCCTGTACAGACTGATAAAATCACGCAGATACAGGTCAAGAGCTCCAGTTAATATTCACATCAAATATCAAAGTGTGATCTCAGTGACATTAACCACAGCATGGTTGTTGCTGCCAGATGGGCTGGTTTGAGTATTTCAGAAACTGCTGATCTCCGGGGATTTTCACTGCTCATTTCCTGGGATTTTTCACAGAATGGTGCAAACAACAACAACAAAAAAACATCCTGTGTGCCGAGGGTCTATAGGGTGAAACAGGACTGACACGAAGTCTATAGTACTCAAGTCACTAGAAACTGTTGTGTGTGAAAATCCGACGAGATCAGCAGTTTCGAACCAGCCCATCTGGCAGCAACAGCCATGCCGTGGTTATTAAAGTCACAGAGCTCACACTTTTTCTTCATTCTGATGTTTGATGTGAACATTAACCGAAGCTCTTACATTTACATTTACATTTATTCATTTAGCAGACGCTTTTATCCAAAGCGACTTACAAATAAGCAAAGCGATATATCAAGCAGGGAACAATACAAGTAGTGCTACTATACAAGATCCATTCATTGAATACCAGAGGAATACTCTTGACCACTATCTGCATGATTTTATGCATTGTGCTGCTGCCACATGACTGGGGCATTAGAAAACTGCACAAACGAGCAGGTGTACAGGTGTGTTCTAAGTGAATGGTGAGTGATTGACATTATTTATTATGTGACATCATTTATATGTTTGAGTTATTGAGATATGGATTCAACTCATTCCAAGAGGCTAAGAAGTCTAAAAAATGAACTAGTAATAACTTTGATAATGGTAGTTTGTGATTTCCACTACAGTACTAAAATTCGCAGACCCCCATACTTATACTTCACCAACCCCTGGGGGTCCTCACACAACATTTTGAGAACCACTGTTCTAGAGAGTATGAGGAACGAAATGTCTATAGGTGTTTTGAAATCAGATTAAAAGCATACTTGTTTAGTCTGGGCTTGTAGTTATTCACACATTTTTTCGTAATTTGTAGTAATCTTCATATGTAAGTAGCAAAATGCATGACGATGATGATTATTATTATTATCAAAACATTGTTTTTGGTTCTTAGGTGGGCATACTGGGCAGGACGGGTTCTGGGAAAAGCACACTGTTCAACGCGCTCCTGCGTCTGGCCTACACAGATGGAGACATGACTATCGATGGCGTCTCCTGCTATAACATGTCCTTGCAAAAATGGAGGAAGGCTTTTGGTGTGGTGCCTCAGGTATGTCCACAGCTTCGAATGACACAGATTTGTATCGCTCTTACATAATCATGGAAGTTCTGTCTTTTCGGCTTTGTAACTCCTCGGCTGCCACAGAAAGTTTTCATCTTTACTGGATCATTTCGGATGAACCTGGACCCATATGAATGCCACAGTGACAAGGAGCTGTGGAGGGTTGCTGAGGAGGTACGTCTCATTACTGTAACACTCATTTATTTACACACATCCTAACTGCTTGTCAAGTAACAACTCCTCCATGGCAACTCCTCCATGCGTTGTCCAGCAATCAACCAACCAACATTCCAACAAAGTCACATTTGGCTAATTCGAATTCAAATTAAACTCACTGGTAGGGGGTTGATCCCATTCTTAAAGACTTAGAATAAGTGATAATGGAAAGTATATCGTTTTGTTAAAATATGCTTCATGGATTTAAGTGTGAGTTTCAGAAGGTTACGGATGTGCTGCTCACAGTTATTTGCATCTAGAAATGTGCGGAAATCGTTGCCGTTATCCTTGCGTGTATAGTTCTTATGTGTTTTTTTCAGGTGGGGCTTAAATCAGTGATTGAGCAATTTCCAGATAAGCTGGATTTCCAGCTGGAATACGGAGGACATGTGCTGAGCTATGGCCACAAGCAGCTGATGTGTCTGGCTCGATCCATCCTCAGTAGGGCCCGAATCTTGCTGCTGGATGAACCCAGTGCCCACCTTGACCCCATGTAGGTGAACCACCAGCATAGCAGTAACACACAGAAGACTGGTAACATTGTTCTGTGATCTGTGCCAAGAGAAAGCACGCTGGTAGAATACAAGTTTTTGTCATTTCTCTGTGAACAGAAAATGAACTTGAATTTGAGATTAAATGACTACACTGGTTTTTGTTACGGTAACCAATGAGTTGTGTTTTGGTTACTGTGATGATTTGCAGCACTGTGAAGGTACTGAAGAAGACACTAAGGCAGTCCTTCTCCTCCTGCACTATCTTACTGTGTGAACACAAGGTGGAACCGCTGCTGGAGTGCCAGTGCTTCCTGGTAAAGCTCTCTCTGTCATCACTTTTATTTCACCAGCGCTGCTGGCTGAACACAATCAGGAAACCCAGCAGTTGGTCGCCAATAAATAAATAAAAACCAATTATAGAAAACTGAAATAAGCCATTTAGGTGTGCTGTAAATGGATAGTTTGTACTGGTTTTGTTTTTGAGATATTATAGCATTTAATGTAATGAATAAAATATGCAGGTGGTCTGATGTGGCCAGACACAAAGCGGTGTTACTCTTATCACCCTGAACTTTTCCAATAACAGCACTTCTCAAAGAGTTTTATTCTTCCTCAATGTATTTATTTATTTAAATTTAAGAATGCCACTTTGAACGTTTTAACAGATTATAGTTACATTTAAGGTTGTGGAATGTCTGTGGTTTTAAGTCAGTTACCGTTGTCACTTACGTTCTAGCAAACTATAAACATATTCCACACTCTTGAAGTTAATAAGACAAGAAAAAAATGCAGCTTGTCATGTTAAAGAAAAAAAAAACCCAGAAAGTGCTTATCCCCCTGTTCTATGTTGGAAAACTTCACCTTTTGACTGTTACAAAGTGCTTCCATAGGACACTCCTTATGTAACTTAAAAAAGTTACATAAATGTCTCCAGAGAGAACATTTCACTATCATTTCACAATACCAACAAGAACCTTTTTTTAAATATCTGTTTGTGCCTAACAATAATCCAAACCCCAATCCCTGTTTAAGTTGATACTATAGAAATGATAACTTATTAGAATAATCACTTTGATGTAAACCTTACAGCTAGAACCATTGTCTGAGCTGATGTTAAAGAACATTTATCAAATTAATCACCTTCTGGTATAAATCAATCAAAGTCAATGTCCATCCCAGTGAATTGAACCTGTAACTGTTGAAAAAACACAGCAAAATCTAAAAAACAGCAATCTGATTGGATTTCATTCTCTCATACACACACACACACACACACACACACCCCACACACACACACATATATATATATATATACAGTATATACACACATATATATATACAGTGGTGTGAAAAAGTGTTCCCCTTCCTCATTTCCTGTTCCTTTGCATGTTTGTCACACTAAGTGTTTGAACATAAACAATTTAAATATCAAACACAATAACACAAAATCAATTTGTAAATGAAGGTGTTATATTAGTGAAAAAATCAAACCATCATGGCCCTGTGTGAAAAGGGTTGCCCCTAAACCTAATAACTGGTTGGGCACCCTAGCAGCAACAACTGCAACCAAGCGTTTGTGATAACGTGCAATGAGGCTTTACAGCGTCCTGGAGGAATTTTGGCCCCTCTCTTTGCAGAATTGTCCTAATTCAGTTACATTAGAGGTTTTCGAGCATGAACGGCCTTTTTAGGTCATGCCACAACATCTCAATAGGTTCAGGTCAGGACTTTGGCGACCCTCCAAAGTCTTCATTTTGTTTTCTTCAGCCATTCGGTGGTGGACTTGCTGGTGTGTTTAGGATCATGTCCTGCAGAGCAATTGTTTTCAGCTTGAGTACACAACAGATGGTCGGACATTCTCCTTCAGGATCTCTTGGTAGACAGCAGAATTCATAGTTCTTTTATCACGGCAAGTCTTCCAGGTCCTGAAGCAAACAGCCCCAGACATCACACTACCACCCATATTTTACTGTTGGTATAATGTTCTTTTTATGAAATGCAGTGTTCCTTCATGCAATATGACTACACACCTTCAAAAGTTCACTTTTGTCATCGTCCACAAATGTTGTCCCAAAAGTTTGGGATATCAAGATGTGTTGTGGAAAATTGAGACAGCTTTGATGTTTTTTGCTCAGCAGTGGTTTCTCCTTGAACTCTGCCATGCAGGCATTTTGCCCAGTCTTTTCCTGATGGTGGAGCATGAAGCTGACCTTAACTGAGAAGTGGCTGCAGTTCTTTGAGTTGTTGTGGGGTCTTTGTGACCTCTGGATGAGTCGTGTGCGCTCTTGGGGTATTTAGGCGGCCGGCACTCCTGGGAAGGTTCACCCTGTTCCATGTCTTCCATTTGTGATAATGCTCTCACTGTGTTCTGTTCCAAACTTTGGAAATGCTTTATAACCCTTTCAACTATTTTTTTTTCTATTGTTCTGAATTTTTTTTATTGTAGTTTTTTTTGTGATTATGTTACATATTTTATTGTAGTATAATTGGGTGTAAATTCTTGAAACACATTATATATTTTAAATGCATTTAACATATGTTTGATTTTTTATTATTAACTTTTTAAAATTTTTTTTTTTTTTTATTGTTTATGTTTATAATGTGAAAAAAAAAGATAGAAAATTTTTAACTGTATATATACAAAAACACATATATATATACACACACACACACACACACACACATATATATATATATACACAAAAAATATATATATATATAAAAACAATATATATATATAAAATATATAATAATAACACACACACAATATATATATAACACAAACAACATATATATATAAAAACACACACATAATATATAACACACAATATATATATATACACAAAATATATATATATATAACACACACACACATATATATATAACACACACACATATATATATATATATACATATATATATATACACACACACACACACATATATATATATAACACACACACACACATATATATACACACACACACATATATATATAACACACCACACACATATATATATATATATACACACACTATATATAACCACACATATATATACACACACACACATATATATATATATACACACACACACATATATATATATATATACACACACACATATATATACACACACATATATATATACACACACACACACATATATATATATATACACACACACACATATATAACACACACACATATATATATATATATACACACACACACACACATATATATATACACACACACATATATATATACACACACACACACATATATATATACACACACATATATATATAACACACACACACACATATATATATATATACACACACACACATATATAAAACCAACAAATAAATAACCACACACACTAAAAACATATATATAAAAAATACAAAAAAATATATATACACACACATAATACACACACACACACACACATATATATACCACACAATATATAAAACACATATATATATACACACACACACACACAATATATATATACACACACACACACATATATATATACACACACATATATATATATATATACACACACATATATATAACACACACACATATATATATACACAAAATATATATATATACACACACACACACACACACATATATATAAAACATATATATATACAAAACACATATATATACACACATATATATATATATACACACACACACACATACATATATACACACACACACACACATATATATATATATACACACACACACATATATATATATACACACACACACACACATATATATATACACACATTATGCATATATATTTGTAACCATTTGCAAGAGGGTTATTTAGACATACTGTCATTGTTATCAGAAGTACTATCATATTAGCATTCATAAGCTTGAATTTCCCCTTGGGGATCAATGAAGTATCTATCGATCTATCTATCTATCTATCTATCTATCTATCTATCTATCTATCTATCTATCTATCTATCTATCGATCTATCTATCTATCTATCTATCTATCGATCGATCGTAAGATAGCATAACTGAAGGCATTTGTAATGTCAGCAAGTTAAAAGAACTTATTTGCAGAAAATCTGCTTTGCTATGGAAGGCATAGATTTCAGTGCCGACTATTTAACTGGCCTGATTGTTGGAAACTTGTGCACAGTGGCATCAAAGACATTTACACCCACTGCAGTATTTTGGCACTGCTGCCCGAGTTCACAGCACTATATGCAAATACTGAGATGGCAAGACTTCAGTCATTTCGGTGACAATTCGACAGGCTTTCATTTCAACAAATAGCTGCATCTGAATACACTACATGACAGATCAATACGTCATAATCTGCAGCTGTTAGCTAACTATAGAGTAAGTGCATTTTAAAGTATCAACCCATTAGCTTTTGCTAAAGTGGTTGTAATGTTTACGTAAGTTTGTTTTTAGTTGGTAAGGGAGGAGACAAGCTACCATAAGGACCACGTGTAAAAATGTCTCCAATCGTGGGAGCTTTGAGCTGTCCATTTCTTTCTCTTTCCTCTCTCTTTGTTCTTCAAGTTGACTTTTATGTTTATAATCGATCATTTTGCACAGTAGGTTGTTGGGTTGCTGCACTGTTAGAAACAAATAACTTACATACATACATACATACATGTGGCCAAAAGTATGTGGACACCCGGTCAATTACATCCATGTGCTGGGATATTGTTGAACATCCCATTATAGATTATAATGGGTTTGAATCATGCTTTGTACACAGGGACCTCGTCCTGCTGGAACAATGAAGGGAAATCTTAATGCACACAATTGTCTTGAATGTCTTTGTATGCTAAAGCATACATAGAGAATCGAGACAATTGTGTGCTTCAAAAACTGTGGCAACTAGTGTACATGGGAAGACCCATGTACGAGTGTGTTGCTCAGGTGTACAAATACTTTTTGCCATATAGTGTAATGTGATCAATCATTAGTGACTTCTTATACATATCCTATAACATATAATACACATTTCCCAGACGGGCCAGATCTCTACAAAGTTGCGAAAACCATGGATTACTTTTCAAATTCCACAAAATTAGCACAAGCTAATGCAACATTTCTTAATATTGTACAGTATTAGGTGTAATAGAAAAGCAATCTGTGAATGTAACGTCTTTCATTTTCGATTCGACGTCCAAATGGTGGAAGGAACGCGTTAGAGTGGATAAATCGAGTAGTTTAGCTTGAGTTAACCTGAATAGTACCATTATTCCTGATTTCAGTTTCACACAGCAGCTGGTCCACCTGGGTCACAGTCCCCGGTGGGGCAGACATTTAAAGCTAGCTTGGTTACATCATGACAAACAAAAGAGGATTTGGTTGGTCCCGTGAGAGAGCAGTCTAGATGCACACTAATAGGAGCCACAATATCATACTGTCATGAATGCAATTAGCTATAGCATTATCATGTGCTATCAGGAAAACTACTGATCGCACTAACATACCTTTTAAGAACACTAGTAGTATGACCCACTGAGAGTTCATTGTTGATATTAGAGATAAAAGTTGATATTAAATACTATAAATACAGTCAGCTATAATATTAAGATGTCGACCTGTTATGAACATGATCACCCACACTGTCATCCTGTAACACTAGCTGTATTTTATATGAGCAGTCATATCTAAGATTAGCAGTACAGCTAATTACAGTGATACTAAAGTCTTTTGTGTGACGTCTGTTCACCTTCTCGCTACAGATGATGGAGCAGGGCAAGGTAAAGACTTACGAGTCAATCCAACGCCTGCTGAATGAGACCAGCCAGCTGAAACAGGCCATGAGTCCGGCCGAGCGCCTCAAACTCTTCCCACGCCGCAACTCTAGCATGCGCGTGCCGCAGCCCAAACTGAGCTCCGTCACACTCACACTGCAGGAGGAGACCGAGGACGACATCCAGGACACTCGTCTCTAAGCCCCAGGCAATCACACTACAGACTCTGCCTCCATGAGCTCCTGCTAACTTAGGACTACTCATGTTCTGTACAATACGGCATCGTTTTACACTCGTTATGAAGTGGTGTTGTTGTTTTTATCACGTGTGCTGATGATCGTACAATTGTGGTACAATAAATTAACATCTTTTTATATATGCGATAAATAGAATTTAAGGTACGTAGTGGGATCAGAAAATGATCCTCCCACTGTAGAAAGTAAGACACTTTTATCATGTTCCTCTTCCACAGATCGTTTCAGAACAAACCGTTATTACAGCTTATTTATTGAATTTTCAGCCCACAAGCCTCAAACCTGTTCGTGTAAAAGTACTGTAAAATGTGCTTTTGTAAAAGAAATGGACAACTTTTCATTTTTAATTTTTATATTTAGGAATTTTATTTAACTACTAACAGATTAGGCCCGAAATGAAATGCAAAGTGTTAGTACTGTGGATTTTTTTTTTTTACACTACCAGCCAAAGGTTTGAAAACGATGCTAACTTTGTGAAAAAATAAACATGAAAAATGTATTTTTTCAAGAGATACTGAATTGTAAAAAATTTTTTTTATTGTTGTTCAAATCTTAAGATTCTGCATTCATCAAAATGAATAATTTAACTCAAGGAATCTTTTCGAAAGGTTTCAGCATGTTGCTGAAACGGCTTTTCTAACTTACAGTGTGTTCATAATTATTAGGTCCATATTCTGATCATATACAGTATCTCACAAAAGTGAGTACACCCCTCACATTTTTGTAAATATTTGATTATTTCGACCCCAAACCCACCCCCAAGACGACCACTGCCTTGCTAAAGAAGCTGAGGGTGAAGGTGATGGACTGGACAAGCATGTCTCCAGACCTAAACCCTATTGAGCATCTGTGGGGCATCCTCAAACAGAAGGTGGAGGATCACAAGGTCTCTAACATCCACCAGCTCAATGATGTCGTCATGGAGGAGTAGAAGAGGACTCCAGTGGTAACCTGTGAAGCTCTAATGAACTCCATGACCAAGAGGGTTAAGGCAGTGCTGGAAAATAACAGTCTCCACACAAAATATTGACACTTTGGGCCCAATTTGGACATTTTCACTTAGGGGTGTACTCACTTTTGTTGCCAGCGGTTTAGACATTAATGGCTGTGTGTTGAGTTATTTTGAAGGGACAGCAAATTTACACTGTTACACAAGCTGTACACTCACTACTTTACATTGTAGCAAAGTGTCATTTCTTCAGTGTTGTCACATGAAAAGATATCATCAAATATTTACACAAATGTGAGGGGTGTACTTACTTTTGTGAGATACTGTAATTATTTCTATGCACATTTTTCTATCTCTAGAAATTGATTAAGATCTTATATTCAGATGTGCAAAAAGGTGTGTGTCAAATGTCTATCAGAAGGATGCAACACTCTTGCCAAACTGTTGAGTCGTGAACACCTGACAATCAAACGCTTTGTTGAAAATAGTCAGCAGGTTCGCTGCAAAAGACTTGTGAAGAATGAAACATGAAGACACCGGGAACCTTTTCCCCTGATGTCAAGTGCTTACAGGAATTAATGACAAACTGGTTTTTCCAAAATTTTACGGACAGACGAGATGAGAGTAACACTTGATGGGTCATAGGCCCGAGGCTGGATTGCTAATGGACATGGGGCAGGTGGGGGAGGGGTAATGGTGTGGGCTATCATTAAGGATGAACTAGTTGGACCTTTTCAGGTTGAAGATGGATTGAATTTCAGCTGCCAAAACTATTGCCAGTTTCTGGAAGATAACTTCTTCCTGTTTAAAGAAAGTATCAGCATTCAGGAAGACAATGCTGCAAAATGACCTGATTTAAATCCAGTTGAGAATGTGTGGGATTTCCACACACCTCTCTGAACAGAATCTGAGAGGCTGTGGTGGCATGCAGTGGTTCATCGGTGGGTCATGTTTGTGACACTACGTCATCAAGGTCATTTCTGGTTTTTAAAAAAAAAAACATTTTAATATTTTGCTGACTTTCCACCTGATTAATAACACAGGAGTATACGCGTGGATATGCGACGGGAAATAAAATCGACGGCTTGTGGTAATGGTTAGGGTAACAGTGCATGTTTAATCGCCGTGCTTGGAGGAAACAGAACAATTCCGTGAACCTCATCACACACCTATCTCACAATTTCAACATCAGTGGTTGACTATAATCTCTTCTGTACATATGAACAAATGGTGAGTTTAAAATAATACTTGATTATCTTAAGTGTTTATTAGAGAAGAACAAAGCAAAAATTGATGTCTAAACTTCAGCAGTGGCTTCTGCACAAGGGTCAAAGTTCAAGCAAGTCCTGACTCGGCACATATTCCATGGGCAACTAAAACTACTCATTAAGGCTTTACAGACAAAAGAAAAGGACTCGTGTTGCAATGACGTTACTTATTGCCACATTCAGTTCACTTTGAAACAAGTGAGAAAAATCGACCAAAATGTAATATTAGAAACACTATGTACAGTTCTCTCTCTCTCTCTCTCTCTCTCTCTTTTTTTTTTTTGTTGTTGTTAAGCTCTTCAATATACAAGCGTATCACCACATCCACTACTCTATATATAACATTTAAGTTCCTATTTTTTTTTATTTACACATATTTGGTAAAACCCTGATTAATTTGAACAATATGTAGAACCAATCTTGTAACTATTTAAACATAAAATACTTATTTGAAAATACTTATTGGCAAAAAGAAAAAGACTAAGTTCTTCCTTTGATCACCTAAAAGCTCACAAAGCACTACTTTTATTAGCCTTCCCAGGCTAATTCCTCAGTTGTTTTTTTTTCTTTCTTTCTTTCAAACTTGATACTTCAACACTGAAATATAATAAAACGATGGTCCCAAAGTACACAAAGGTAATATAGTGTAACGAGTATGGACAACATTTATTATAAATACTAAAAAGCTGTCAGTAACACACTTTGGAAGAAGTTCACAGAGTGGGGATACAGGGCTGGAAACGGGAGTCTATTCACGGTTAATGTAGTTTTTGTGGAAGTTGGAGTTAAGGATCCAGATCTCCTCTTCTGGTTGTTTGTTTTGGTTGTCGGGTTGTGTCTGCCTTGTTCTGCTGCTCATGTGGGCTCTGCTGCTGTGCGGTTGGGAGGGACGGGTGCTGCTGCTGATAGTCCGGGTGGAGGTATTGGTGGCTCGGTGGGAGCTGCTGGGAGTTTGCTGATGCCCCTTGCTGCTGGGGATTGGCAGCTGAGATTTGGGCCTGGCCACTCGGCGTGGGGAGGTGTGGACGTTTTCCAAATGACTGCTGTTAATCTGTCAACGATCCACAATTCATGTATTCAGCAGAACTAGATTCATACACGCTGCATAATATTGGCTCATAGCAAACGTAATCAGATCACATCAGCGGCTGTTGTAACGTATTTGAATGTGAATAACGCACCAGATTCATTTTGTTACAGTCAGTACGTTTACATGGACAACGAGATTCCGATATGAACCGGATTAAGACAAAACTCTGATTAAGAAACTAAAATGTAAACAGCGGTTATTGAGGACCTTAATCCAACTAAAGTCATACTCGAAATGAACACAAATTGAATTAAGACATAAACAGGAGTATTCCTGTTTTAATCACATTATCGAAACGCAGCTTAATCACACTATTAACCTCGCGTCTGAGTTTTCAACGCATTTTCAACCATTTTACAGCAAACAAGAGAGCACGGCTGCGTCCAAAACCGCGTACTTACCTACTATACAGTAGGTATCTCAGCTGCTATATAGTAGGTAAGTACGCGGTTTGGGACGCAGCCCACGTCTTCAAGCAGTCGTCTATTTGCACGTATAGCACGACAAATAATTCACTGCATTTGTAGCGTTCGGAAAATTAAAAATGAAACACCCAAAACTGTATACGGTACCATAACGGAGATGAACTGTATATCGATACGTGAAATTCTGGAGGGAACGTCGGACGGCGTGGCGTGGGGACGTAATGACGTGTGCCGTTAATCGACCTACGTCCTATAACATGTAAAACCTGAACATGAAAGGAATATTCTAAAAGCGACTCATGTAAACACCTTAATCACAATACTGTCTTACTGAGAGTAAGGTCAATAATTAGATTACTGCTGTCCGTGTAAATGTAGTCACTGTTGATTTCTTCAAACTACCACATTTCCTTCTATTACCGTCTACCCTAATTGTCCTAATCTAGAGGTTCTCATCCCTTTTGTGTCTGGCTAATGACTTCCTTCAGGATTCCTCCTAGTATCATACCACAGCAACCGTTTCTTTATTTCTCAATTCCGTGTCAACATTTGGCTGTGTAATCTGCTACTGTTGTATGCACATTACACTTCTACACCTGCTGCCACTCCTAGTATATTCATAACCTTATCATTTATCAAGGCTATCAAACGTACAGAAGAACATAGCATTACTACATCACGCTGCACACTGTCGTGCTAGTCGGGGGGGTTAGATGTTTTAAATAATAGATGTTTAAATGTTTTAAATAATAAGTATAGTAAACTATTTATACAACAAGCTTTATGTATTAGCCTTATTTATAACGATTCATTATTAACCTAATTAACAAAATGATCTTTCAAGTATTAGCAAATCTGTAATCATTTTTTCAGCCATTATACAGTATATGGCTGTTACAGCTTACCTGCAGTGGATGAGGTAGACTGAATTTCTGGAGCGTTGTTTTGTGTTTGGGTCAAGGTGTTGTGCTAAATTGTTCGCATTGCTTCCGTTAGGAGCAAAAGTATTAATGAAACGACGGCTGTGATATTTCTGTTCTCTCAGTCTTTCATTCTCTGTAGGTGAACAACTAAAGATAAAGAGTATGTGCTGTGTATAAAACTACTATGTTATCCCCATACCTTTAGCAAGAGAGAGAGAGAGAGAGAGAGAGAGAGAGAGAGAGAGTCGTGGTAGAGTCGTGCTGGTTTTACCTGCTGTACTGGAGGCTGTGTGCTGTCCAAACGGCTGTCTTCTCTGATGGCTTGCGCTTGGAGTCCAGCGTAGCTGTGCTCCACCTTTCTCCTATGAGCATCTCGACTTGGGCCAGGGAGCAGAATGAAGTCCTTTTGAGACACAGCAATCTGCAGCAGAAGATAAGTGCATATCTTTAACAGATATCTAGATAAGAGGGAGTTGTGGTGGTCCACAACGCTGACTGTGACAAGATTTTGGACAGAAACGTTTTCTATAATGTTTTACCGTTACTAAAATACTGTTTTACCAAACAATGCATTTTGCTCAGAACTGAAGCAATTGACAAACTGCTACAGTACACAGTATGACACCAAACTCACCGTACACGGAGTACAACAAGATACAGGCTTGAAGCAGTTTGAACTGAATAGAATGCTGAATTACCTTGCTTATATCTGGCTCAGATTTGCTGGAGCACAAAGTCTGTAGTTCCCTGATTAGGTCGCTCTCATCATCAGAGTAGAGAGTGAGACCGGCCGAATTCCCATCACTGACTCTGGTGACACACATTCGAAAGTCACGCAGGCTCATAACCCAAATAAACCAAAATGAGTGTCTATGAGTGAACAGTGCCCCCTGCTGGTGATCCAGCAGAGAAACAAACCTAGGATGATTGGAGTTTGTCATTAGTTGAACGTCTGAACTGGACACTGAAGAAAAATAAAGACAGAAAGGTGTTACTCTAATTAATTCATATGTATTGAGTCATACAAAAATATATATACAGTTTTGGAAAATGGCCTTAATGCTGACAACAATTTCCCCCTGACCTTCTTGTATACAGCTGTTTGAGCCTATTCCAGATGCAGGACTTGTTTTTTTTCTTGGATTGGTGTTGGATCGTCTCCACGCAGCGCTATCACGCCCTTTCCTGCCACCTTTCCTGTAGGAGTAGCTAATGGAGGAGAGTGGAAAACATCCACCCCGGAACTCTGGCAAGAGCTGGTTGATCTCTGAAGAATATTTACACACAGAAAGAGGCAACTGTGAAATTCTGGGAGTGAACCCTTATCCCTGTTGTTGTGACTGATGTGATTCTATGCAGCTAATCAACAAGTGACCAACAGGTTTATCATGCTGGAAATGAACAGATTTATTTCTAAATCATTCACAAGAGCATTTACTCAAGAAATGCATTATTCCTGAAAATCAAATTAGTTAATTAAGAACTTTTGAGATCGTATGAAGTTACACATAAGGAGACTCTCTAATGTCAACCTTGACTGATAAGCTTCAAAACTTACAATTGTACTGTACAGGTGCATCTCAATAAATTAGAATATCGTGGAAAAAGTACATTTTTTCTATAATTTAATTCAAAATGTCGAACTTTCACATATTGTAGATTCATTACACATAAAGTGAAATATTTCAAGCTTTTTTCTTTTAATGTTGATGATTACGGCTTACAGCTCATGGAAATAAAATTCCAGTATCTCAAAATATTAGAATAAAGAATTTATAATACAGAAATGTCGCAGTCTTGCATTCCTAGTGTCAAGCCACTCCTGAACCAGAGACAACGTCAGAACGTCTTACCTGGGCTAAGGAGAAAAAGAACTGGACCGTTGCTCAGTGGTCCAAAGTGCTCTTTTCAGATGAAAGTAAATTTTGCATTTCATTGGGAAGTCAAGGTCCCAGCCTCTGGAGGACGAGTGGAGAAGCTGCTTGAAGTCCAAAGTTTCCACAGTCAGTGATGTTTTGAGGTGCCATGTCATCTGCTGGTGTTGGTCCACTGTGTTTTCTCAAGTCGAGAGTCAGTGCAGCGTCTACCAGGAGATTTTAGAACACTATCTGCTGACAAGATTTATGGAGATGCTGATTTCCTTTTCCAGCAGGACTTGGCACATGTCCACAGTGCCAAAACTACTAGTAACTGGTTTGCTGACTGTGGTATTACTGTGCTTGACTGGCCAGCCAACTCGCCTAACCTGAACCCTATAGAGAATCTATGAGACACCAGACGCAACAATACAGACGAACTGAAGGCCGCTATCAAAACAACCTGGACTTCCATAACACCTCAGCAGTGCCACAGGCTGATTTCCTCCATGCCACGCTGCATTGATGCAGTAATTCGTGAAAAGGAGCCCGACCAAGTATTGTGTGTAGAAATTAACATTCGTTTCAGAAGGTCGACATTTCTGTGTTATAAATTCTTCATTCTAATATTTTGAGATACTGGATTTTTGATTTCCATGAGCTGTAAGCCGTAAAAATCAAGATTAAAACAAACAAAAAAAGGCTTGAAATATTTCACTTTATGTATAATTAATCTAGAATATATAAAAGTTTCAATTTTTTAATCAAATTACAAAAACGCTAACTTTTCCACAAAATTAATTTTTTTTAGATGTACCTGTACTTTTATATATGGATTACTTTGTTCAAAACTCAATTTTATTTTCAGTTAAACACAAATTTAATGAAAATTATGCGAAACACAGTGGTTGCATACAAGCATATGCATGCTTGTACAAAGAAAAGCAGTGTTGCAGAAATGATAATATGGTGGGAATTTTGGATTTGGTTTGGCCTGCAAGATCACACTGCTTTAGTAAAAGAATCACATATGATAAATGAATCACATATGATAATTGAATCACATATGAAAAATTAATCACATATGATAATTGAATCACATATGATCATTGAATCACATACGTTAAATGAATCATATACGATAATTGAATCACAAATGATAAATGAATCACATATGATAATTGAATCACAATGATAAATGAATCACATATGATAAATGAATCACATACGATATGAATTATACGATAATTGAATCACATATGATAATTGAATCACAAATGATAAATGAATCACATATGATAATTGAATCACATATGATAAATGAATCATATACGATAATTGAATCACTTATGATAAATGAATCACATATGATAATAGAATCACATGATAAATGAATCACATATGATAAATGAATCACATATGTTTCCATAGCTGACATTGCAGCATATATCTGTAACGTCCCCTGATGTGTGTAACTGTGTCTCAGAGTGTGTAGGCACTGCACACAGTGTGTGGTACTGCACCTCTGTGTTTTAATACTACACCTGATCTGTCCAGGGGGCAGCTGTGCAGCACGGCTTTATTCAGGACAATATTGAGAGCTGCTCGCACTACCGCCCTCTGCCCTGGACTTAGGCTCTTGTTGCTAGGAGACCGTCGCTGCAAAGGAGAATGCTTGGCTGTTACCCTAGAGATGACAGAATCCTCAATGCGTGGGACCACCAGCACATTCCACAGACGCGCCAACCACCTACGAGGAAGCACGAACAGTGGAACAGAGACCACAGGCCATCATCGACATAGAAATGTGACCTCAAGTCAAAGACGAAAGTGTGATAAGTCAGATACACTCACTTCAGGATGGCATGTGTGTGTTCTGGCAGGACTGGACACGAGAGAAAAACACAAGGGCCGAGCAGGGCCTCGGGGGTTCCTAGGCGAGAGAGGCAGCTGTTTAGCTGCTGCCAGACTGAACACACCCAGGACAGGGTTCTGTGTACAGGCTCATCAGGGGTCCAGGGCTGGCCCTGAGACTGCAACCAGCACAAACACGTTCAATTTCAAAAGGATTAATTGCTACCAACAATGACTAACACTTGACTGAATTAGTCTGCTGTGTTATTGCCTCTGCTACTTTCAGTCAGTTTTGTTACTTATGGTAGTACAAAGTACAGGTGGTTTAAGAAACAGAATTCAAGAAAAATGTAGAAAACGTTTTTACTACATGAGTAAATAAAACAGTTCTTCACAGTGGACACAATGTGCAATGGATGCAATCACAAACGAAAGCTTATAAAACTAGGAATGAGGAAATGGAAAAAGTGGGCTGACCTTGTGGAGAAGTTTCCTGCGGAGGTGACGTCCCAGCATGCTGCTGAGTGGTTCGGTGTCCCAGCGCAGTTGCACCCAGCGGAAGTGCTGCTGCAGTCGCAACTCGGCACCCTGCAGCCGTGGCTTGGCCAGGGTGCCAATCAGAAAACTGCCCTCCTGGAAGTAGTACAGACCTTCCACACCTACTGGCCAAAAGATGGCGAGTCAGTAGTGCCTTACACAACAAAGATTCAAATACTCAATGTATACTATGATTACCACAAATCATGAAATGTACTTAGTTTAACAAATGTTTTTAGAATCACTTGCATGTGTTGCATTCCTATTATGCTCTGGAACCAAATTCCAGAGGAAGATAAAGTTGAAAGAAGTGCTCAAAGTGCTTGCTTTAGGCTATATATATATATATATATTTTTTTTTTTTACAGAAGATCTTCAAGATATGCTGGAGCTAAATCATTTATGAATTTAAGCATCACATGCAGGACCTTAGTAGTCGACGTGGAACCTAATACGCAGCCGATGTGAATTGAATAACAGTGCATCACTCTGACATTCTCTTCCTGGTAAGGACACATGCTGATGTTTTAGGTATTTAAGAAATACATTTTATAAATCGCTATAAATGTATTATGAGACAGAACACTGCTGATGAGCGAACAGAACAAGAGTGTTAAATCAGTCGTTCATCTCATTCTCATATATTTCGACATTTTGCTTTTAGCTACCAGTTCCACTACATGTCCATGACGAGAATCTTAAGGGTCTCACTGTGGTTTAGAGACAGGGAGTAGAGTGAGCCACGGTTCTCCAGTGCCTCACATAGATTCTCCAGCATGTGACTAAGGGAGTGAGCTTTCTCCAGCCCTTCTAGCACCACCACCACACACCGGCCTACAGCAGCCTCCTGAACACACACCAGGAACCCTGACACAGCACAACACAACACGATACCCTGATTTGATTACATACACCAACAATCTGACACGTATATAGTGACTGGTGTAATATCATTCAATCTAGTGGAGTTATAAAGAAGGTCCCACCACAATTGATGAAAGTCTCCAACAGGTGATCTTTAGACAGACCCTCGTCTATCTCCACACGGATAACATCGCAGCCTATACCCATGGCCTCCTGCCTGTGCTGAGCAGCATGTAAAAAACAAACAAACAAAAAAACAACAACTGAATAACAGATTGGAGTAACAGAACCTGCGCAGATGTTTCCAACCAGAGGTACTGTCTGATACAATGAAACAATAAACAAGCTATTGTGTTCTGTGGCATGTATTCAAATGCTGAGCAGGACCAGCTGACCTCAATTTTGGATCAATATTGCAAAAGGGAAAGAAAGAGGGTTCATTATTGAATCAATCACAGACTGCAGCGCACTTCAGCCACAAGGACTTGTGCTTAGACCTACGGGAAAGACATGAGTAAACAGGATTGGAAATCGGGTGGGTAGAAGTGCACATTCAGTGATTGTGATGCTTGTACAGTAGTGTAATATGTAGGGCTGCAACAAGTAATCTGTAAAATCGCTAATAATCAATCATTAAAATAACCGACAACTAATTACGTCACAGACCCAACTAATGGATCGTTCGATTTGATTAGTTTTCTATGGTGAAAAACATGAGAATGTTTTATATTAAGCGCTTTAAACAAACTCGAACGTGTATTAACGTGGCTGGTCGTGCCAGATAGTGAGACAGATGCGAGTGCTGTTTAATGTGTTCAGACATGTTGGTCATGTGAAATGACATTTGTACCTTTACGTCCTTATCTGTAAATGTTAGAGATTCACTGCAGTATTTCCATTTTAAATAAAGACTGGTCCTGACAGTGAGCGAGTCTCCGTCAAACTTCAGTGAATGAGCGCGAGTCCACACATTTGGGTCAATCAAACCGCGCGCAATAGTAAGGAAGGGCAATAACCAAAACATTCACTTTGATCAAATACGTTGTTTGATGCTATATTTAGCGATATTTAGAAAAGTAATTGTGTGTTTTTTATGAGAGCAGTAACTGTAATGGGGTTATAACATGTGATTGTATAGACATTTAGACATTTACAGAAAAGGAACGTGACTGTGTTCAGACGAGTGAATGTGTGTGCTACTGCAGAACATTCAACCTCTTACCAATTAACAGTTTCTGCTTTTGTTTTTCTTTCTTTTTTTTTTTTAGCATTTTTAATATAGTGATTTAACTTCTGCTTTAAAGCTTGTGGACATTGTTTTTATCATTTCATTTTTTAAAAATCCTTTGCACATTGTATAGCACAGGCCACATAAGTACATCTAATACCTTTTTCATAGCCTCCAGTGTGCACAATATTTGAAGGACAACATCAGGCAGAATGAGAAATAAGGTTTTTTTTTTCTCTCGAAAAAAAATACAGAAGATAAAAATTGACCTTTTAATCCAACTGTCATGTTATGGAACATAATGGAGTTTAGGATGGATGCAAATGCAGGTAAGAACTGTATTAAAGAGAGTCAGGCAGAGAAATCTAAATGTGGTCCAAAAACAGGCAAAGGTCAGGTGATCGGCAGATGGACATAAACTCAAACCGAGAAACTAGACACGAGATCAAAAACCAGGAAACAAAACACGATGAACAAATGCTTGGCACGGTGAATACACTTAATACTTCACGACGTACGTAGATACACGCGGGGTTTAAATAACAAACGTAATCAGGGGTGTGACACAAGACAGCTGAGAACAATGATGACACATGCGGGAAACAACCATTGGCGATACAGGGGCGGAGACAGGACGGAAATCACAACGAAACACACGTGCCACAAGTAAACAAAAAGTCAGTGTCTACGACAAACCCGGAAGCACACTCATACTTTGAGCTCATGCTTCGGGTTTCAGAGCGTGCCGCGTGCTCCAGCGATAGCGCAAGGGGAAATCGTGACACCAACCAATCGAATAATCAAAGAAATAAGCGACAGATTAATCAATTATCAAAATAATTGTTAGTTGCAGCCCCAGTAATATGTAAATAAAAAGAAGAAGAGCAACTGTTCTTTAGGTGACTGACAATGTCAATGCAGGACATGACCAGACTTTCAGCAAGAACAGTAAAGTGGCCCAATATCTTACTAATACACTTTATGTTCCTTCCTTTTATTTGATGCCTGTCCATAGTACATTATGACCAACATAAATTCAGACATCACAGCTTTAGCTGCAAACTCGTGCTAGAGATGCATATGATTTTATTAATTAACAAATTAATAAAAAAATAATAATAAAATCAGCGCATAGTATCATTTTGTTCTTTCTCTTACCTTGATGTGGTGTGAAATCTGGTTGGCGATGTATTCCTGAAAACTTCCCTCCAGTCCATGGAAAATGACATTACGATATTGTTCAACCTGACAAAAAGGCAGGGGGCAAACAAAGAAGTGTTAAGTAAATGAATGAATCAACATGTTTTCTTAGCTTGAATGAACTAGTGTTTTGCTCAGGCTATACACTGCTGTGCATGGAATGGGCACTCCATATCTAAAAACAGGACCCCTGACCTAAGATAAGGAACATTTTCTACCAAATCTGTGTGTGTATGTGTGTGTGTGTGGGTGTGTGTAAAATGTAGCGTACCAGGCGCACATAATTCTGCAGCAATGGGAGCGGGATCAGCGAGTCGTAGGTCATCTCATCCAGAGCACACTCTGACAGACCTGATAGAGGGGAAAGAATGGCAGCAGCTGTAAATCAGCATGCCAAGGATCTGGGAGGGATTATATGTGCGCACACTCACTCTGATGAAACACTTGTCTAGATTGCCATCATGTGCTTTTAAACAAGACAGAACATTCTGGAGTCCGGGTGCTATAAACACATGGCTGGGGATAAGACAGCCTACACAATCATAATGTGTTCTATTAGAGAAGTGTCATTTGACACTCAATCATCATCTATCTCTCATCATCTGTGAGATTTGAATAATTCTTTATAGATGATTTATTTTCTATATAGAATGCACGGAATGATATAGAAGCGTATGATAGAATGATGTAGACAAAAGTATCTGAATATGTAATTTCATCCATCCATCCATCTTCAACCACTTATTCCTTCTTCAGGGTCACAGGGAACCAGGAGCCTATCCCAGGAGGCATCGGGCACAAGGCGGGGTACACAATGGACAGGGTGCCAGTCCATCACAGGGCACAATCACACACACACTCACACACATTCATACACTACGGACACTTTAGACACGCCAATCAACCTACCATGCATGTCTTTGGACTGGAGGAGGAAACCAGAGTACCCGGAGGAAACCCCCACAGCACGGGGAGAACATGCTCACTCCACACACACATGGCCCCGACGGGAATCGAACCACGGACGTGTGAGGCGAACGTGCTAACCACTAAGCCACCGTGTGCCCTGAATATATCATTTGTACTTTTGAAACATATACACATCACATTAAATACTATTTTTAACATTTCTGTGGTGTTTTTAATAAATGTAAATTTTTACCTATTTTTTTTCCTTTGTTTTGAACATGCTTGGGGTAAGATTTCAGATTTATTTATTTTTTTAATTCACAACCCTACTGTCACGTCGCGAGACGGAAGGGAGTAGGATACGGAAGCAATTGAAGTTAAAAGCTTTTATAAGGAGGCAGGCAGACAAATCCAAAACGTGTCCATAGTAAACAATGTAACGGTTGTCAACATTTGAAGAGCGGTTGTCAACTTTGAAGTGCACCTTGCTCGAGCACGCGCACACCCTCCGGCTCTCCAAGCGCGTTGCCTAAAGGGGAAACCGTGACACCTAAGGGTGTTATAAAAAAATAATAATAATCTGAAATCTTACCCCCAGCGATTTCAAAACAACAGAAAAAACATACATGAAACTGTAACAACTACACCACTGAAAAAAAATACCTTTTATTCAAAGTGTTGCAGTGGTCTTCAGTTCCTGATTGTTCTTGCGGCTTTTTGCCTAGTTTTGCTTTCAGCAAGCGAAATTCAGCTCAACTAGGATTCAGGTCAGGTGACAGACTTGTCGGGAATCTCTAGGCACCTCCTGATTCGATTCGATTATGATTCAGAGATGCGATGATAAAATGATTATAATATATTACGTTTTTTTCTATTGACTAATTCGGCAAAACCCGAAGTGTGCCAAATTGCCATCACTGCTGTGGCGATCCCTCATCTGATAAAAGATTTGTATGACTACTTTGTACTAGAATTTCACAGCTTTTAAATCGGTCATTTCTTTGTAAACTGAGTTAGTATAGAGACTT
Organism: Ameiurus melas; assembly: GCA_012411365.1. Lineage (NCBI taxonomy): Eukaryota > Metazoa > Chordata > Actinopteri > Siluriformes > Ictaluridae > Ameiurus > Ameiurus melas. Next base: position 28,380,572 of record CM022754.1, on the reverse strand, counting down.
GTCAAAAATGCGTTACAACTGTGACAGTTCTCCCCTACGATAGTGTGTCTCTGTTATGTGCACACTACAGACTCTCAGGGCGCTGCACTTCCGCGTTCAGTCAACATTACGTTATCAATTAACATTTAGAAAATCGATTTAGAATCGTCCGCGTCTGCATCGCAATGCGTCTAATCATCGAAATTTTCCCTTATTTTAACCCTTATTAGCCATTGCAGAACACTCCCCTTCTTTACCATAAAAGGTCTAATTCGGGTCACTGTCCATCTGTACTGTGAAGAACCCTCAAATGAGTTCTGAAGTATTTGGCTGAATCTGAGCAGTTACTATAGCCCTATACACTTCAGAATTCATCTTGATGCTTTTGTCATCAGTCACATATTCTATGAACACAACGGAGCCAGTTTCATTAGCAGCCATGTATGAACACTCCTTGTGGTGAACCCTAAGTAATTACTCTGGTGAAGACTTGATTGTTTACTTTGACACAAATAAGCCGACCTCCTGGATGGAGTTATTGATCTGGCAAACTGTTGTTAAAGGGTTTCTTCATAAGAGAAATAATTCTTTAGTCATCTACCGGCGTTGTTTTCCATGATCTGCGGGCTTTTTGGTGCTCCTGAGCTCACTAGTGCATTCTTTATATTTAAGAATTTATCAAATAGTTGGCCAAACCTAAAGTTTCTGTTATCTCTGATGCATTTGTTTAAATTTTTTTTTTTTAGCCTAATGATGGCTTGCTTCACTGGCAGTACCAGCTCTTTGGACTTCATATTGAGTTAAAAGCAACAAATTCCAAATGCAAATGCCACACCCGATCAACTCTAGACCTAACTTGTAAGTGAGATAATTCCTAACGTTCAGCCGATTTGGATGTAAATACTCTCAAATTAAACTATGCACTTTGAGGTCATATACATTATTCAATATACTGTGGTGGACGACTAAAATGACAATAACCTTTTCAATGCCCAAATATTTATGGACCTGACTGTATATGAAATTCATATTGAAATACTTTTGTTAGCTTCCAAGCTCTATACTTTATCATCATCTAATACCACAGTGCTACTCAATGCATACATAAATCAATAACAGGTTGAGACTTAAAAAAAAAAGAAAAAAAGAAAGGAAGCTTTAGATGAAAATGTGTTTTGTGAAAGTACCTTTGAGGTGGATAGAAATCCGCTGGCTCAAACGCTTACGGATCAGGTCCCAAGGGGACTGGGCCAGCTCCTGTCCAGGTAACCAGACGGCATCACCTGCAGTACACACATAGCAGGCATTAAAGGTAGGTGTGCAATAGACAACATGGAAATATAATTCTCAGTGACAGCTGAGCTTTCATCTTGCATGTTGACAGAGACAACAGCGCTGCATTTCTCTAATCCGCACCAGCTGACTGTTCAGAATGTCTTCTCTCATGAATAAACCCCTATTCACTTGTCTGAGGTCATGCTTGTATATATGTTATTTCATCATTAGTAAGTCGCTTCGGATAAAAGCATCTACTAAATGAACGAATGTAAAAGTTATTTCAATATTGTTATTTCATTTTCTAAAGCGCCATTACTGGCTGATTCCTGACCTCTCCTCATTCGTTCACTCAACATATAGTGCCTATAAACCAACGAAATATGAGGAACTGAAATAATTAAGGCGAAGAATGTGTAAACAAAAACAAAATAAACAGGCCGTGAGATAGAGAAGGCCAGAGAGACGCAAGGGATAGGTGAGAAGTTGGGTTTATTTTCAGAAGCCATGCATAACAACCTTAAGGCCAGGCCAAGCTCAATTAGACCTTAATGCCAGCTCCTTCCCTACTTGGCCCAGAGTGGCTTTGGATGGCACCCAGGGAACACAGCCATTTTAAAGAGTCAGCCTGTGTGTGTCTAATTATATTAAAAGTGTGCGCGCTTGGAAGGGCAAATGTTTTTGTTTATTTTGCAAGGGAGTGTGTATAAACACACACACACACACACACACACACACACACACACACACACACACACACACACACACACACACACGTGTGGATTAACCCTTTATAAAGCAGCTTTCACTAAAGGTAGTTCATCATACAATAGAAACTACTGCAATTATAAAAAAAATCAACATAGTCATATGCAAAAGATGTTTTTTGATTTTTTTTTTTTTTTACAATTGTTTGTTTTACTGTGTATAACATCTGGCAGAGTTGTAACTGATATGTGAAGAGGAATGGGCAGGGGCTGAGACGGAATCTTACAACTCTGAGGCTCCAAAAAGCCGCCGTTATAAAGGGAAACTATGGGCATAAATGTTATTAGAAAGTTTTACATTTTAAGAAAGAGAAAATTAATTAAAAAAACGTCAAAGGTTTCAAATGTGTGTCACTTTTGTGAAAGATATCTCTTGTTGCTATGTATTAAATTGTATTTGTCTTTGCTTTGTCTAAAGATTTGCAAACGTCGATTGGAAAGATTGTATAGATGCAGTATGAAAATTGCATTTGTTCCATCTATTTTATTTTACTCTCTTGACATTACACAAGTGAAAATGCTGAGGTTGGGAAATGAAAACTTGATAAATGACCAAGAACAATTTTTTAGGAAACAGCAGCTGTTTACAAGGCTGAGACGCCTTAGAATAGCCGGCTGGCCAGCCACAAACATGCCTTTGGTTTTCAGATCGCTTACCACAGGCCATACTTAAGTATTTAGCAATACACACCACACACAGACCAGCAGCTGTTTCCGCACTCAACATGCCACTACATAATTATTCTGGTTCACGTGATTTCATTAACCGCTTTCAGAGCTAAATCTACTATAAAAGTCTTGAAGGGTTCCTGAACACTTGACATGTAGTTTCAGAACATTTATTTGAACTGGAGAAGAATAAAGAAAAAGTTATTTGTTCCAACCAATGATTACATTAGAATTAATACTGTTTGGAAAAAGAACTGAGGGTGGTTATGTTGTGTTTAATTCTGAATTACTGTAAGCAGAAATGTTGAGGTCATCAACACTCAGACTTCAGAGGTCATCAGAAGGTAAAATCTTCTGCAAAAACTACCAAATAATTGATTTCTTGAGTGGAAATCAAGCGCAATGGAAATGCATGTTGTGTTTCTAAAAGGTTTTTGGGGCTCACCTATCTTCACAGAGGTCACACTGTCTGAGGAAAGACCCAGAGGTATGTCCGCTCCTCCCAGTCCCTCCTGCAGTTCCCAGTTCCCACACACCAGTTGCAGGTGATCGGTTAGCAGGTGACTCAGGATTCGCCATAACTCCGGCCAGCTGGTGCGACGCTGGATGTTAACTGTGCCGATAGTAGCTCCATCTTCCAAAACATCGACAGGACACAGGTGCTCATTTGAGCCCATGTACACCTGCACCATCACCCTGTAGCAGTCTGACAGAGTGCAAAAGAACGCAAGAGTTCATCAGTAAAATAGTTGACCAAGTTGTTAACTTTATATTGACTATACAAGGGCTTCAACACAGCTTGCTTCAAGAGCTTCTTTTTCCCAAGTGCCACAACACTATGTGGATAGCTTCGTTAAATCATGGTGGTTTACAGCTTAAAATTTGCATAGAGGGATTTGAGTTGCCTAATACATTTGCACATTAATGAGCTGCCATAGACGGCATGAACACTAACACGACTACACTACGCACATATTGCAAAAACAAACAAACAAACAAACAAAAAAAAACTACAGAAGGTGACCTGCAATCGGAAACTAACAAATAGGTTTATTTTTGGATTTGATATGCTCCTTCTAAACACAGGCCAATTCCAAAATGTCTTTCTTTTCACTATATATTAGTGCATGAGGTATAAGATAATGACATTTGCGAAAAAAGAGTACACTATATGTATTATCACGTTTAAGACACATACTTTGTTCATTTTATACATATATATATTAACACACACACACACACACACACACACACATATATATATATATATATATATATATATATATATAAAATGCATGATTGGACAGACTAGCTTAAGGTAGTAAAATAGGATTTAGCGTCCTTTGATATTTTTTCACCACTGAATATATTAAACGGCATATTTAAAATTGAACTGAATATGCTAAATATTAGAAAAATTCTAATATAAGAAAAACATTTCTTCTTAAAGTCCCTGCGAAGTGCCTTGAAATGTGAAGTGTTATTCGATGTGTTGACATAATTTCCACTGAAACAGAAAGTCAGGGCGGGAAATACAGAGTGGCTCCTCACCCTTTTAAAATAGCCAATCGCTCAACAACAGCAAGTTCGCCAAGGTGATTTTTAAGGTGTTGGGTTGGGATACATCAGATTCTACAGAGCATGTGGATTGGGCAAAACATTTAATGAGATGCTGCAGTGCAGAATGATCATCGAAATAGTTGATCCCTGTTGGTGGCACAGAGAGTCTGTAAATCTTTCAAATGCGGATTTTGTCATTGTTCTGGAGCACACTAGCTTCATAGATAAACGTAAGGCTGACATATTAATACTAAAAGCTACAAAACATCAGTTTTTATTTCATGTGGACTTCCAATCATCCACTATAGGACTGCTGAAGCATATGGAGGAGCACTCAGTTCTGTATATGTCATATCACGAAAGTGTATATATGGTTCATTGAGTGACTAATTACATAAATGCACATGCAAACACACACACACACACACACATACACTCACCCAGGTTCTCCAGCAGGTCTTTGCAGTCATCTGTAGCCACATCATGTATAGTACGGTTGCATTTGTCCCGTTTCTCAATGTCCTGCTGGCTGTGGCTACACAATACTTCCAGGCATTTCTAAAAGCACACCAGTGAGATGACTCAAAAGAACTGTGACAGCTTGAATTACAGTCAAGCGACAAATTAAAGTAAGAAATGTTGCTCTGTTATGCCGTGTGAGGCATTTTGTTTGGCTCCACTTGTCTCCTTAGGGGGAGAAGTCAGTGCAAATCAATACAAAGTTATTCTGACTGATCACCTTTGTCTTATGATGAAATATTTCTATCCCGAGGGGAGTGAACTCTTCCAGGATGTCCCTATCTACAAGGCACGATGACTAAATGAATGGGTGGATGAGCATGAAAATAATGTCAATCATAAGTTATGGTCTTTCCAGTCTCCAGATTTCAACTGTACACCTAGAAGATTTTGGACTCATGTGTTAGATAGCATCATCTACCACCACCATCAAAACACCAACTGAGGGATCTCTAGAATCTATGTCATGGGGCATTGAAGCTGTTCTGCCAGCTTGTGGTGGCCCAACACCTTATGAAACTCTACGTTAGTTTTTCCTTTAACATGTCACTCATTTGTAGATGAACAAAAGAGACTGGCAGAGTTGCGGAGTTATGGAGTAGCAGAGTTACACATCCTTAAAACTTAATACTATACAGCGTAAGTACTCATTAGCATGTGGGAGTGACCATGTGTATATGTAAGCTTCCATCACCTTGTAGCCTCTAGATGCAGCGATGTGGGCAGCAGTCCATCCATCCTGGTTAGCAAGGTTGAGGGTATTGGGGGTCATGACTGGTCTGGGGTGTGCGTCGACGCTGTCCACTGTGCCACCCGTCTCAGCCCGAAGAGACGGATGGTAGAGCAGAAGCTTCAGGGCATCCGCATGACCCGAAGTAACTGCGGCGTGAAGCGCAGTGCAGCTGTCCTGTGTACAAGAAACCCACTGATGAAGGCAAATGTGTAGTTCACGAACTGGAACGACGATTCGAATGAAGCATTCACACTCAAACCCGTGCAAAGCATGCAAAGTAAAAAAAAAAAACAGTGTTTAGTTGACAGAGATAAAACAAGAACTCGTTAAGCAAAGAGATAAGCATAATTAAGCTCTATTAAAAAAGGAACTACATTCTACAATATATTCTACAATAACCTTCAATTATGGTCATCACAGGAACAAATACCATTGACGCCCTGCTTCTCCGTGAGTATGACTTATATATATATATATATATATATATTTATAGTTTAAAAAAAACTCACAGCAGTAATGTGTGAACGGTTTGCTCCAGCATCCAGCAGGGCTCTCACACACTCTGTGCTGCCATGCTCAGTAGCCAGGATCAGTGCAGTCTGACCCCCTACACACTCACGCTCCACCTCCGTGCCATGTTCCAGCAGAGCCCTCACACACCTGCAAGTATGCATCCAGTTGCAATGATGGCTGCATCTAATCTAGTTTCACTTTGAAATAGATCAAGTAATTTGCCAATGTTGTGTCATGCCAGTCTGTATTTATATCACAGAAGGACATGCCTGACTTGTGATTGATAAAAGCCCTGAAGTAAATCTACACAAGACCCAGCAGAGAGTGATGACAACAGTCACTGCACACTGGAACAAAGAGTTTGCTGAATTCCAAATGACAAGAGCTCTGTCACAATTTTTTAGAGAGACACTTGCGTTTTCCCTTGCAAAAAAAAACGTGACAATAAATTACCATCCAGTATGCAGGACTGTGTAGTATATTGTCAATATACTGTAATTATATTAGTCTCCAGATCCAACGTGACCCTGACTAGGATACGGGTCAGTCCATACCAAGTGGTCCAATAATTGTAAAGTTGGTTGCATGACTGATTTTAATCTTTTGGCATTAACTAGCATTGTTTTTTTTTTAAATTATTATTATTTTATTTGGTTTTACTGTGACGGCCATCTTTGTGTCACACAACAGATTTCCCATACAGATTTCCTATTGAGCATCTGTATGGCATCCTCAAATGGAAGGTAGAGGAGCACAAGGTCTCTAACATCCACCAGCTCCGTGATGTCATCATGGAGGAGTGGAAGAGGACTCCAGTGGCAACCTGTGAAGCTCTGGTGAACTCCACGTCCAAGAGGGTTAAGGCAGTGCTGGAAAATAATGGTGGCCACACAAAATATTGACACTTTGGGCCCAATTTTGGACATTTTCACTTAGGGGTGTACTCACTTTTGTTGCCAGTGGTGTAGACATTAATGTCTGTGTGTTGAGTTATTTTGAGGGGACAGCAAATTTACACTGTTACACAAGCTGTACACTCACTACTTTACATTGTAGCAAAGTGTCACTTCTTCAGTGTTGTCACATGAGAAGATATCATCAAATATTTACAAAAATGTGAGGGGGTGTACTCTCTTTTGTGAGATACTGTAGGTACCCCCTAAAGAATTAAGACTCACAACTTTCCCATTATGCATTGACCCTATATGTTGAACTGTGAGCAATCTTGAGCATTACATTTGGACTGATAAGTCTAAGGAACAAGAACGTGAAAAATATTTATATATGTCCATGTACCTTTTAAAGTGCTCTAGAAGATCAGTTTTTGTTCTAAGGAGCAAAGATACCGAGGTTTCTATATAACCAATATATACAGCCTTATAGCCAAAATTTGTTGTGTGCCATGACGCAAAGGTAGTGGTCATAATTAAAACAAGAAAAATACAAATTTTAAAAAGGTGGTTTTGCAATACATAGAGGTACCAACTCAACAAAAAAAGAGTAAAATTCAAAAAAGGTCAAGCAACCTGTATTGGACCACTTGAGATGGATTGACCCATGTAGCAGTTAATGAAGGTGAATGAATGCATGTGCATATAGATTATTACCACTTTTTATATATGGGAGAATATATAGATTATAGAAACAATCACATACTGTATATTATGGTTTAGAGGAATAAATGTACTGATAATATATTATAATATATACTCGCTGGCCACTTTATTAGGGACGATTAATACACCTTCTCTCATTCATGCAATTATCGAACCAGGCAATCATTTAGGAGGAGTGCAATGCATAAACGCATGCAGATACAGGTCAACAGTTTCAGTTAATGTTCACATCAAACATCAGAATGTGGAAGAAATGTCAGTGACTTTGACTGAGGCATGGTTGTTGATGTTCAATCATATCTCCTGCTGTTTTACAATAAATGTCCAGTGAGCAGCAGCTCTGTGGACGGAAATGCCTCTCTGATGAGAGAGGTCAGAGAAGAATGGCCAGATTGGTTTGCGTTCACAGAAAGGCTACTTCAGTAACTTAAATGACCACTCTCTGGCATGTTTTCGGGAGGTAGAGGAAACCCAAAAAGACACAAGGAGAACATGCCAAACTCTATAAAGACAGCAACCCGAGCCTGGATCAAACCAGGAACCCTGGAGCTGTATGCTTTGTATGGCTTTAAAGAACAGCAGCAAAGATTAAAGCAGAGTGATCTGCTTACCCATGGTGGCCATTAGCAGCAGCAATGTGTAAGGAGGTAAATCCATTTTCATCAGGAGCATCAGCAGAAACCCCGAAACTCAGCAGCAGATTCAAGCATTCTACAGGAGAGAAATATTCATTACGTACACACACACACACACACACACACACACACACACACACACACACACACACACACTCTTTGGATTTACAGTGTATTTATATGGTGCTTAGAATATGTTCAATCATAAATACAGTTCAATCTTTGAATTTTTATAAGAATGATTCCTAAAAACCAAGGGAAGCAGACTGCAACCCCTCGCTTTAATTATATAGCTTTAGCGGAGCATGCCAGTGCATCCATACCTGTACGTCCATTTTGAGCAGCAGAAAACAAGGCAGAGGTTAGGTCTTGTTGGAGGTGACTAACATCCATTGATGGATCTTGATTAAGCAGCATAGACAATAAAGTGACATTTCCCTGGGAAGCAGCTTGGAGCAAAAGGGTGCGCCCGTCATCCAGGGGGACGGGTTCACCGCAGGGTAACGGGGAGACTATGGAGGGACACCAGCCTGGGAGGGGCAAGTGACAGCAGTTACTAAAGGGAGTGTATCAAGAGGTTGCACCAATATGTGCTCCACAACTGCAACAGTCACCCGGTGCGGTCCTGCTGACATTCAGAAACTGAATAAACTGGACCAGCTACAAGACATGGCTAGAGAAATAAAAAAAAGACATGAGCGTGGAACCACTGAGAAATAAACAAATGTCTTAAATAAGGGTATACTGTGTCAGCTTTGCTCCACTTAGCAGGAGACTGTTTCAGTAGGGCCCACATTTTGGCATGACATCTGAAATATTGAATGTATTGAACATCTTACATGTCACATTTTGTTGGTGAAATGATCCGTTTTCAAGTCAGGACAACGTCAGGACAGAGCATGCAAACGACATTAAACGTGTAATAAAAGAAAAAAGAAAAAAACGTTGCAAATGCAGTTCCATATCTGCTCAAGTTCTCTCAGTCAGGCAATCCGACATCAAAAGTACAATTCAAAAGACAGCTAAAATGCAGCTACACATGGAGTGCTTAGGAAAAGCAATATAAAGATGCAAAACCAGATGAAGCATGAAATTCTAGCATTACTCGGACAGACAATTTGAGTAGTAAATAGGTCAACTGAATTGTGTGATTGCAAATAACTTTTTGTCTAGAGAGATGCTTTTTTTTTATCTCTGTTAGTGAGAAGAGAGCAAGCACAATACTGAAAAAAAAAGAAACAAAGTGAAATATTAGAATTTGAAGGTAAGTGGGTTTAAGCAAGGAACATAAGCTGTGAAGCCTCAGAATGCTTGGGCCCTAGACACTACAAGGAGAAGTGCCTGTTATTAGCATTTGGTATATTAGCGATGACTACTGCAGGTGAAATCACTAGCCTCTAGTGAGAAAACAGCGGTGCTTGGTGAAATACTTGCTCTTCTTTAACAGGTCCTTAGTGCAACAAGGAGGTTATCTGTCACATTTACAAAGACATGCTTTTCTCAGATAAGGGTGTAGGTTATGATATTAGGTAGGTTTTGTGGCACAAGTATTAACTGAAATTTCTGCAAGCTATATATTAAGTATTAAGTATTGAATGAAATATCGTGCAGTGAATGGTAGTGAGTACTGAGGTACTGTGAAATATATCAATCATTTGGTTCCTGTACTTATTATCCATTTGCTTGACCCATTTGTGATATCATTTCTATACCAAGTTCCCTTTTATTGCATGTGCGCAAGTACAGTGGAGCACTGCTAGTGCCGTGGCTTTTAATAGGAGAACATCTCTACCATAAGGGATAATGGCTTTGTTTTGGATTATTTGTGATATTTTTAGATATATTAATGGCAAATATTGTAGTTTTGAGGCACAAAACTGACTTCTTATTAGAGACTGACACTGCCTGCATAGATGCCTTATTAGCATCTTTTTACATGTATGTATTGTTGTTTTGCGCCTTTCATATTTGGTATCTTTGCTTACATAGACACATACATGTGAGATTTTCTCGGTCAGCAAAGTTTTACAAATTTTGCCATTACCAAAACTGTTTTTCTGGGTTACAAAAAAAACAAACAAACAAACAAACAAACAAAAAACCTCCCAGAAGAAAAAACCCTGCAACCCACCATTCTGACAGCTCTATTTAGATAAAGCTAAACCCATTAATGCAGAAACATCCTTACTAATTTAGTGTGTGTGTATATAGTAGTGAAACAGTTAATTTTGTTATATATCATATGAAAAATCTAATTTCATGACCACCTGAACACAGCTAGTTTAAGTGTAACAGGAAATCTCATGCAGGAAGAAAAAAAAATCTCAATCTGAGTTTCTGTAAATGAAGGTAAGAAACAAATGACAATGAGCCGAGTACATGGACGACTGACAGGCACTGCAGGTGATTGGGTTAATGGTAGGGTAGACAGGAAGAGGCACATGCTGTAGACAGATGGAAGTGGAGGGAACAAAAGGGAAAGAGCAGCATCTGGCATCAGCTTCAGAGTGGAGTAGGTTACAGCAAAGTGTCCTCAAGACCCAGCTGTTCATGTGAAGAGTAAAGCTTCAACCCCAAACCCATTCACACATTGCTACTACTAGCAGTGTGAAAAAGGTTTTGGGTTGCTACCTATATGATCTTGGTTTTGCTGATTTTCCTATTTAAAAGAAACCCATGACTGCTTGATATACAGTACATCTTGCTGGCTATGGAATTTTTGGAAGTAAACCTAAATGGTACATAATATCTCCTTTATATGTTTCTTTTGGTCTACAGCCACTGTTGATCAACCTCCCAATGAGTTCAGGAGGCACACACTGGGCTTGGAAAGAAAGCATGGAGTACAGGAGTGGAGAGGTAGTAAAAGGGTGGGTAGGGGACCTGAATATCTGTTTACCTGATGCTGCTGCCAGGGGGCTGCGTTGGTGCTGAGGGCTATGGGATGGAACACTAGCGGGGTTTACAGAAGGGCTACTGACAATGGTAGCGATGGTGGAGGACGTGATGGTGACAGGGGAACAATCCATACATGCTGCCGCCACCTGCGGCTCCCGCTGCCTGCCAGGGCAGGGCTCACCCACCTGAGATGCAGTCAAGGCTGGCACTGCACCCCCCAGATCCAGGGAGGGTTTAGGTGGAAGCTGAGGGGTGCTGGCCGACTTAGGTGGTCCTACCCCAAGCCCAACCGCTGGGGACCTGCTGGCTTCACCCACTACTTTGATTGGTGGGTGAGGAGGGGATGGTGTCTGAGATAGTCCCGGTTTTTTTGGTGGGATGGGAGGTGGATTGCCTCTGTCGATACGTGCCACTGTGGGTGACTTGATACCAATCTGTGGATGACTCAGGCGACCAGCAAAAGGTCCTCCCTCTGAAGCGGAATGGGACAACCCAGGCCGAAGGGCTGTGGGGGGGCCTGCTGTTGGTGGACTGGTGAAACGTGATAGAACTTGTGTGACTGTGTGACGTGCCTGCTGCTTGGCAACAAAGTTGTCTCGGTTGGTAGGGGACAGGTCTCGTGATGGGGGGCCTTGGTTGGACATGCCGTTTTGGTCCTGCTCTGAAGCAGAGGGTTGGAATTTATAGCGGGCTGCCTGGACACGGGAGCCTGTAGGTAGGGCAGTGACAGTGCCAGGTGAATGTAAAATGTGAGCAGAGTTCAGTGCCGTCTGGCCCTCCCCGCCATTCTCTGCCTGAGCGCTTCCATGGAGTAGACCTCTCACAGTAGTAGGGGTCTTGGGGAGGTTCATGCTAGTGTAGTTGGTGCCCGTGGGCTTGACAGGGATGCTCAGAGGCAGTTTCTTGGGCATTTCATTCTCAGGCAGTGGGTCTGTCTGTGAGGCGGCTGCTCGACAGCTGGCTGCCTCCGTGCCCACAGCAACTGACGCTATGCTCTTGGGTTTGACTGTAGTGGCTCCAGGAGCAGAGACCACTGCTGGGGGCAAAGTCGGAACATCTTTGCTCCGCTCTGTCCTGAGCTGCTTTACCTGTTGGCGCAGACTCTCGCTTTCAGCACGCAGTTCAGCGGCGCGACTCTCTTCACGACTCAGTCGTGCTCGCAGCTGCTCACGCTCTGTGTCAAACTCGGCCAGCTGCTTCTCCATTTCCGCTTCCATCTGCTGGCTGCGTTTGCGCTCAGTGGCCAGCTCCTCTTCTAGGCGGCTTGAGGTACGGCCCTCTTGCTCAGAAGATGATGAGAGCTCCTCAACTCGTTGGCTCTCCTCCACCACACGTGCTGCCAACTGCTTGCACTCACGCACCAGCATCATCACCACATGCTTGTTCTTCTCGCGCTCATCCTTCAGCTGCACTGAAAGCTTGCGATGCTCCTGCTCCAGACTCTGCAGCTGCATTTTCTCCAACTTCAACTAGACAGAGCATCAATACAGCACACAGTCAGACACACTTACTTAGAAGAAACTTATTAATGACAGTTGAGAGTTAAAACATGGATTATAGCTAGCTTGGGTGTCAGGGACAAACAGATTACATGTCTAGACAAGAAGTTTTTATTTGTACAGTGAGGGAAAAAAGTATTTGATCCCCTGCTGATTTTGTACGTTTGCCCACTGATAAAGAAATGATCAGTCTATAATTTTAATGGTAGATTTATTTGAACAGTGAGAGACAGAATAACAACAAAAAAATCCAGAAAAACGCATGTCAAAAATGTTATAAATTGATTTGCATTTGAGTGAGGGAAATAAGTATTTGACCCCTCTGCAACATATGACTTAGTATTTGGTAATGACTTAGTGATTACTTTTAATTTTCAATGCCCTGGCTGAGGGAAGGAGGTTCTCACCCAAGATTTGACGGTACATGGCCCCGTCCATCGTCCCTTTGATGCGGTGAAGTTGTCCTGTCCCCTTAGCAGAGTTGAGTTGATGCCAAAGAGCTCCATTTTGGTCTCATCTGACCACCAGAGAACGACTGGGTGAAAGTGTTGTGGTCAGATGAGACCAAAATGGAGCTCTTTGGCATCAACTCAACTCGCCGTGTTTGGAGGAGGAGGAATGCTGCCTATGACCCCAAGAACACCATCCCCACCGTCAAACATGGAGGTGGAAACATTATGCTTTGGAGGTGTTTATCTGCTAAGGGGACAGGACAACTTCACCGCATTACTCCATCCACATCACAACGCTTGAGGCATAACACACATAAGCCGAGATGCTATAGGTCTATCAGGTCTATTAAAGTATCAATCAAACTTTGCCATCCGCTTATATACCTTTACCCCAACCACTGAAAATAAAGTCAATTTCCACCTCACTACAGCCTCTTTGAATTAAAATGAGCAGAACTGTGTCTACTTGCAAATATTAGCATTTTATATACCATATCAGTGTAGTAGTTTGTGTGCTAACGGTGGGTCAATTAAAAAAAAAAAAAGTGAAAATACTAGGTATAAACAATAACGATCTACACCTAGTCCTGTAATAACAAGTGCACACACTACTTTTAACAAATTAACACATTTCTTAATATTTACACCCGGGCACATTAAAGAGCGAAGCATGTCTGACAATGTTCTTGTTTGTATGATAAAATCTCACCATTTTGTGAATGGAAAAACTGAACAAACTCGATGTGATCTTGCCGACAAAACCCACAACCCTTAACAGTTAATGAGCTAGTCGTTGTGAGCTGTTAGTGGGCAGTGAAATGAGAGGACCGTAAGTCTCGTTTTAATCTATTTTATTAAACAAGATGCAGTATGCATGCTGCTTCAGCGTGCTAGAATGCAATACTCTGCTGATTGGTGTTGCTTTTTAAACTAGCTGGAAGGTGGAAGTAGTGCTGGCATGTACACGAGCAGCTATTTTACCTTATTTTCTGGCTTGTTGCAAGTACTGTGCTGAAAAATGTACAAAATACACCGACACAGCACACAGCATTCATGACTCACATGTAAGAACAAAAGTGTTGCAGAAATCCGCTCTGTTTTTCCTACATGCATTCTTCAAAAGTGTTTACGTGGCAAGAGAGACACCACTGTCAATCAGTACGTGACACGTGCACCCAGGATAAAGAACTTGTTATATATATATATATATATATATATATATATATATATATATATATATATATATATATATATATATATATTAAATATATGCTCTTCGTATAACAGTAAAAGATTATCGCCTATGTGACACGGATAAGGATGCAGAAATGCCTAAACTAGTGAAAAGATCACAAATTGTCATCGCTTAACTCCCAAGGAAATAATTACATCTACTTCAGCAGCTACATAATTCATAACAATGAATGGGCAGGCTTTTTGATTGAGGAACAAAAGAGCAAATCGCACCTCTGCTCATAAATATATTAACAATGTGATAATGGACAAAAATCCAAAGGTATAATCCGAAACACCAGCAAGTGTGCAGTCTCAGCACAGCAACTCCACAAGAATGAGGGTTATTACGTTCATATTATTCACCAGAGAGACTGGCATATGAGCACATCTCAGTTAACCAGCTATGAAACAAGTCATCGGTCACCATAACAACCAAGTGTGAATGTTTATTCTTGGAAAAGAGAGAGATGAGTCTTCTCAGTTTCAGACACAAGTCTGAGCTGGAACGCAGTAAAGACGGCAGTCAAGATATGTATGAAGGGGAAAACTGTCTTTTATTTGGTAAGGCATTGCCATTACACCTAAATCCAGCCGCGGTTTTATACCAAGTGCTGGAACTTGACCTCTCATAAAGATAGTGAGCTAACGGAAAAAGGCACTCATGATGTTGGAACTGTTATACCCTGTACTCACAACCCAAGATAATGAGCTCATCATAATGGAGTAAGAAGGTGATACAGTGAAACAGGAAGGTTAGATAATATTTAATAGCTCATTCTGTTTAGGCGTGGTTATTATTGTGGTATTCTGACTAGCAATGTTACCATTCGAACAACAGAAAATGCAAAGAAGTGTTAAGAATATATGTATTGATATGTTAATACTCTCTCCAAATTCTGACAGCTAAACCTTCATCCTCCCAAAGAGCGTATGCGTCAATGGGGAGGGGAGGGGAGGGGAGGGGGTGGGCTGCAATGAGCTCTGGCTCTAGCAGGAGAAAGAAAGGTTCAAACATGAACAGCCTCCCTAGGCAACATACAGTTCTGATGTGTACACATATGGATGCTTCGCTGCAATGTTTCCTTCACACAGAACGAACAGACATGAAAGCACACACTAATGTATTCACACTGATGGACTGCAAAACGCAGGACAGTTCAACAGCAAGTTACATGCGATTTACTAAATGATGAGAAGGACAGACGAATTGTCCACCTAATGGTATTTGTCAGAATATGGATGCGACAAATAACGTGCAATTGCACTGCTTCCACTATTTTTGCAGTGGCTGCTATGGTGATGAGAATTTTTCAAATCACCAACTGTGAGTAAAAACCAGTAGACAATAATAGTGCAAGAGGCAGATCATGTGGGAATACAAGCTGGGAAAAACTATGACCGCCCCCAATAAAGGAAAACTAAGAGAAACAACATATGGCCAAATGATTGTAGACACCTTACAATTACCGTCATTTCCGGACTATAAGCCGCTACTTTTTCCACACGCTTTGAACACTGCGGCTTAAACGATGATGCGGATAATTTACGGATTTTTACGGGCTAACGAGTTTCATGCCGCCAAAACATTTAACCTCGTCACATCGGACCAATGAAATGACCCAACAGGTCACAGTGGACCAATGAAACTGTTCGAATTAAATCTAACGCGCTCACACGACATTCTTCAGATCAGTCGTTTTGCACTTCATGCACACCCCCTCATCAGGGGAAACACACAAAGAAATGCAGATTGGTTGACGTCATGTCTCCGCCCCGTCTCGTCATGTGTTGTCGAGTCACGTGTGTTTTGGTATTGCCCGCAGCTGTTAGCAGTTTGGCTGGTGTGTATATATACCTACATTTACATTTACATTACATTTATTCACTTGGCAGACGCTGGTAATTAGATATAGAGTTAGAATTAGATAGCGAATATAGTTAGAGTCTTTGTTCATGTCATGTGTCTTAGTTCTTGTTCATGTCTGAGTTCATGCCAAGGCTAGTTAGCTTATAGCATAGCTTATAGATTAGCCTGTAGCCTAGTAGCTTATAGCATAGCTTATAGCCTTGTAGCTTGTAGCATAGCTTATAGCGTAGTAGCGGATAGAATAGCTTAGAGTTGTATAGACTTAGTTTAGAATATAGATGTAGAAGTGGTTTATAGAGTATAGATATAGAGTCTTTGTTTCATGTCATAGTTAATGTTTAGGTTAGTTCATGGGTGTCAAATGTACGGCCCGCGGGCCAAAACCCGGCCCGCTAGAGGGTTCAATCCGGTCCGCAGGACGAATTTTGAAAGTGAAAAAAAATATGCATAAAAGACACGAACTTGTCATTTTTAATAAAATGCTATTCCTAAATTATCCGCTAGGGGGTAAAAGATGCGGCACATCTCTGGGACTGAACAGCAGATGGCAGCAATGCGACGTCTACTCTGTTTTCCTTCTCGTCCCCACACCCTCATTAACCAAAATGTCTGCCAAAAAGCAGAAAAGTGGATACAGAGTGTAGAGTTTTCCATGAAAAATGGACCGCTTCCTATTTATTCACAGAGATGAATGGGTAATAGTTAAAAAAATAATCAATTTAATATTAGTCAACAGCTTCAGTACAAAAGAGTTTGGTTTGGTGGAATCCTATTGTTCATGCAATGCCATCAATTTTAAAGTGAAAATTTTCAGTTCCAAATACCTGTGAAGTTTTTTTTGCATTTGTACAAACACTGAGCAGTTGTAATGCACATATATGTGAATGATAATCAGAAGCAAATTGCACATGTTTGTCTTAAGAAATCTGAGGTTGCTCATGATATATTTTATAAAAGGATATTTCATTAAATATAAATGTCTTTGCATGAAAACAAAGGTAAAAACATGGACTGCTTGCTATTTATAGGTGATTATACTATGATTTTACTGGCCCGGCCCACTTGACATCTAATTAGGCTGTATGTGGCCCCTGAACTAAAATGAGTTTGACACCACTGGGTTAGTTGGTTTAGTTAGCTTAGTTCATTGAGTTGGTCCTGGTTCTTGTTTCTCTCGAGTCTGCTCTCCTGTTTCAATAAAAGCTCTCGTCCTAACTGCACTCGCATCCGTCCTGCATCGTTCACGTCACGAATCGTGACAGTTACAACGTGGACACCTGCGGCTTACAGACAAGCGCGGCCTATATATGTACAAAATTGTTTTTCTTCTTAAAATTAGCGGGTGTGGCTTATATTCAGGTGTGCTCAATAGTCCGAGAATTACGGTACACCCATGTAGAGCTTTCTGAAGATCCATTTCTAGATTTAGATCCTCTTTGCAGTTATAATAACCTCCACTCTTCTGGGAAGTGTATCTGTGGAGATTTGTGCTCATTCATCCATAAGACTATAAAGTAAGATCAGGCAATCATGTTAGGTGAGGAGGCCTGGGTTGCAATCACTGTTTTACTACATCTCAAAAGTGTTCAGTGGGGTTGAGGTTAGGACTCTGTGCAAGCCATTCGAGTTCTTCCACAACAACTTTGGTAAACCGTGTCTTCACGGACATGAACATGGTACATGTCTGGGCCTCTTAGTTTCAGCGGAGGGAAATTGTAATGCTACAGCATACAAAGACAGCCTATACAATTGTGTGCTACCAGCCTGTTGGCAACAGCTTGGAGAAAGCCCATGTCCGTCAGATGTCCATACAATTTTGGCCGTATAGTGTACCACGTAACACGGTTACAGCCCTAAACCTAATTTAGGCTTTCTCTCCCTGGTTCTATGGCTCTCTAATATTCCAAACTGGGAGAAATCTTATATTCACCCACTTGGCTTTCAGAGGACATGAAAGGGAGGCAATTGGAGAGTTGTGAAAGAGGATCTGAGTGCTGGGATGTGTGGTGATCAGGGTGGGTGTGTGGCCAGCACCCGAATCATGTAGCTCATGTTAACCTGTGAGTAAACAGGTGTCCTGAGAATTAGATGTCCTTGACATTACTCTATTTATTTATTTATTTATTTATTCTACCGGCATGCATTTGTAGGGTGAAAGTTAGGCTTTAATCTGCTGCTACTTGAGCCATTTAAAAAAAGTGAAAAAGCTGTCCGTAGTCACACTGATAGATGTAGAGAACAGGCACCTTACAGCTCACAACTTAAACTTACATAGCATTATAGCATTACACATGTAGAAATGTCATGATACCATGATTTTATTTTTGATTGATAAGTAACTTTGAAGGCTGAGTACTACTGTGTGCCTTTTTATACACAGACTGGAATACATGTACACTTCATATACTATCAGTAATAGGACTGACCCAGTAACATGTTTGACAACCAGATGTGTCCCAAACATACAAACCACCTACACCATAAGACAAAATAACATTGAAACACTCAAACATATACTGTATGCATACACACCTCTTTCTGTTACCAGTTACAAGTGCCCAGTAATAAGCAATTTATTTCTATTTCACTCACTCACTCACTCACTCACCCACACTCTCTTTCTCTCTCTCTCTCTCTCACTCACACACACACACACACACACAGAGAAAGAGCCTACCCTCTTGTGTCTGTTCTCAGCGGCGGCTAGCTGCGCAGACATTCTCTCCTGCATCTTGCGGCAGTGAGCCATGACGGCCTCAAGTACAGTGATGGGACTGGCGCTGACGGCACGGCGCTCCTTGTGCCCAGCCCCAGACTCAAAGTCCCTCTGCAGGGCCAGGAATGGGTCAGTCATGCTGAAATGGCCATAGCGCTCCTGCAGGAACACCTCCTTCCTCCGCGCCTGTAGGGGGAGACACAGAGAGAGAGAGAGAAAGAGAGAGAGACATCAGTATACACATTCAGACAGCTCATTAAAAGACAATGGCAATGGTCAATATAGTATGAGATGTAGCGTAGTGTTTAACACACACACACACACACACACACACACACACACACACAGGGCAGTTTAGCACTTCTCCAGAAGGGATCCATTAAGTGCAGTGGCCAGTTAGACTCTGTATAAAGACCAGACGGTCTGCTCAGCAGGAACGACACAGGGCCAGCTCTCACTATCCCTCACTAAAAAGGTTTCTAAGCAACTATCCTTTTTAATTGTACCTTATTTTTCATTCACTTTATCATAAACAACATAACCTCTAACACAAAGGAAAACTAGATCAGTCAATACTTCTTGCACACAAAACCGTACTGGGACAATCTGAGGTGTGGGTTTAAAGAACGGGGTTATACAATATTGTCTTTTGTGACTAAGGTATCAGAGGACAGTAATTTAATGTGCTTACTGCACATCATAATCTATTCTCTAATGAGTATTTTGACAAATCAAGCATGTGCGTGATCTAATGCCATTTGATCTACATAGAAGCAATAAAAAAAATTAATAATAAATAAAAAAAACACACTGCTTGTTATATCATATCACGTGCTGACCGTTGTGCATTGACAATTCTTTGCCAAAATTATATAGATCCAAATGACTCCATATTTCGAGTAGAAAGAAGAGTAAGACCTAGCGTTGGAGTGGGAGGAACAGAACTAAGAGATACAAGAATGCCCGAGGTTACTGCCTGCTAAGTGCATCTACCTCACCAAAGAAGGAAAAGACTTAACAGCAAAAGCCCACTTGTGCTTACAATCTCCCTCTCTTTCTCTCTCTCCCTCTTAGCTGATATTTGTCTTTATGAATTCACATAACTAGCTAGCCACCATGTTACTAGATTAGGTTAGCTAGCCTTTTTTTAAAATTATTATTATTTTTTTTTTTTTAGCTTAGTCATTTAGATTTTATGGGCCACCAAGACATGGGACATTGGATTTATCACTTAATTCACAACAATACATAGGAATAATTGGCTTTTAAGTTCAACATGGCTGTTCCTTAACCTTGCAAGCTAAAAGCACCTAGTCTAAACAAATACGAAGCAAATAATGCAAAATGCACAAAGAACCATTGGTTACAGTAGCAGGGTAACAGAAAATTCTGTAAGTGCTGATGTTCTACTGTTACTTTTACCGTCAACTGCAAAGGTGCAAGTAAACAGAGAGACACAGACAGAGAGCCAGTCAGTAAAAGTAAACAGATGGAGAGTAAGCGCAGAATGCATGTGCGGCTGTGATATACAGGATTCTGCACTTTAAGAAGCGTAGCCATCTGCTGCTTTTCAGTGGGCTTTCACAAATCCCTTTTCTAATCAGTGTCTCGACTACCTCTTGTCCTGTTCCTCTTTATCCACCAAAGAGATTCGATGTCACAAGTTGGGGAAAAAAAAAAGTTCTCTGCAAACCCAGTTTCCTCTATCTTTGAGTTCGGTTACGAGGAGTGAAGCAGGTCGTCGATCACCGTCTACAAACAGCGGCCGATGTGTTTGTCTGTTTACAGACAGCTTGAAGAAAGCTTCTTGTGCTTGTGCTAATGCTAATTATAAAGCTAATGAGGTTATCTTTATTACACTGATGCTCTAAATCGCAGGATCACCTCCAACATGTTTTGACAGCAGTGGCAACATACTTGCGTGTGCTGCGTGGCAGCCTAAGGATCTAAGTACGGTATAGAGATATGCCAAATTTTGTCTTGGTATGGCATGTAATCAGACAACAGCTCTCCGCAAAACACCTGAACCTTGACTGAACGTGGACGTAGAGATTTGTTTTGTCTCTTGCTAATCACATTTGGTAGAATTGCAAATACAAATCAGAGGTTACAGTTGCAAATGTTATACTAAAGGGTAATATGGGTTTGCAAAAGCACAAAGCAACAACAAATTCTCTAATCAAACTGCTCCTCGGATGTGCTACTGCGGTTATCGGGCGTATTGGGGGCTGCAGAGAGGACAGAAGAGGCAGGAGTGCCAGTGCTGGGCTTCCTCTTGGGTCACACACTCTCTCTGGGACTCCATGAGTAGCCTGATTTTAACCAGTAGCCTTCAGGGCTATGTTATTATTAGCATTAACCTTTATAGGCACGCACTGGCAGGACTGATGATTCAGGCAACCTGCCAAAGAGACGAGCAGAAAAAAAAAGGCTCCCAGGATACAAGAAGTATCCTGATGAATAAATATAGTGGAATATGAAATTGTTCCTGCATTTGAAAACGTTACCGACATCAATCTGTCGGGGGGCTCAATCTAGTCCAACCAAGACGCAATTAAAGAATTTTGCAAAACACTCCTTGCATGCCACTGCTTTTAGACACACCATGTATATTTCTTAAGCAATTAATGATACCTATATAATAGTTATATAAATAGATATTTTCACTGTTTCCAACGTTCGATGGATTTGGAAGTCCTCTCTACAGAGAAGTCAAGCAGTAAAAAGCTAGGTTTGTTCAGATGGGAAAGGGGGTGAAATGGCCAAGGGAGAAACCCGAGACACCAGATCTGCAGGGTGCAACTTTATCTTTCATTGCCAACGCTTCTGGGCATGAGTCACTGTCCATACACTCTGGACCATATGTATCAGAAAAACTGACGACAAATGAGAAACCTCTCTTATTTGCCAAATTTAAGATATCACTTGTGCATGTGGGCAAGAAAAGGAGCTGATGGAATGAAGGAAAAGGTGACTTTACTTAAACATCAAGGCAAGAGAATGTAGTCTACGCACTAGACACTGAGAAAGACACTACCGATGGTTTGTGTTGAAGACTGAGTCGAACACTGATGGAAAATAGATTTTGCGCCTGCTACAGCACGAGTCCTCAGACATTTCCCTCGGTTAAGTAAAGAGTAAGCTTTTTGTGTGCGTGTGAGAGTTTTTGTGCTCTCTCTGCGCATGTGTGTCCTCGGTCCCTCACAAGGACCCTTTCAATTAGATCACACAGCTCGCTTTGTGAGCCAAGGACTTCCGCAGATCCTGTCGCTTAACCCAAATGTGCGCTGTGAATCTAACAGACTGGCAGAAAAATGAGCACAAAGGAGTGTATATCAG
Source organism: Ameiurus melas (assembly GCA_012411365.1). Taxonomy (NCBI): domain Eukaryota; kingdom Metazoa; phylum Chordata; class Actinopteri; order Siluriformes; family Ictaluridae; genus Ameiurus; species Ameiurus melas. Next base: position 28,358,299 of record CM022754.1, on the reverse strand, counting down.
CATGAGAAACACATTAGTGAAAAAGAAAGCAACATGTGAAATGCAGTGTATGCTGGTTCATTATGCACTTTTAAGAAATGACTCCAGTGGTGTGAATGTTACTATGTTACATCTTGGACGTTGAAGCGTGCACATGGCCAGGACGATGGAGCAGAGGCCTTAGGGGGGAAAAAGGAAGGTTCCAACCCAAGCAGGTCCTACAGTCCTTTGAGACTTCCTCCCACTCCATGATGCCATCTGTTATGCATTCTTCATCAATACAGTCCCTATATTGAGCACTTATTACAATGACCTGCTCTGTAAGAACTCTACTGTTCCCAAATCACTCTACCATTACAGCTTGAGCACCAGCACTGACCAAGGAGCCAGAAGCCATAAAACCAGCCTGAATATCAAATTAACGGTGCAGGACATCAGTGCCAGGACTTTCCTGTGAGAATGAGTAAAGTGGGAAAAGGAGATTAATATCATGAGAAGTGATTCTCAGTGGAAAACTGTTCTTCAGCACATCTGGCATCAAAAACGTCTTCCGATCAGCTAAGATTGACCCACCAGTCTATGATTAAGATGCAGGTAATGTAGTTCTCAATCGGAAACATTCATACTATACACATTGTACAAAAACGGGCGAATTTTACGGCTCGGTTTTGCCGTCACAGACAAAAATCATAAAACAATTCTTTGGTGATGAGTTGAGACTGGCAGTTTTAGCTCAGCACTGACTGATTTAGTGCCACCGTGACCAAAGACGATAAAGTTCTAGCAGTGTCAGTAAATTTTGATTAAAATCTCAACGCTCATCTAAAATCCACCAATAGGAAGATGGCATAGGATGATGCAAAACTCATGGAACAACTACAAATATTAATTAATTGACATAAAATCCTCACGTGAATTAATATAACATTACAAAGCGACCACACATGGTAATGGGCAAATAAAAATATCCTTTTTTACCTCAAGCTTAGTTTGAAGCATGGGCATCCCATGTTGTCCTCTATTATTCAGCCTTCTGAAATGTGTCGTTTTTTTCTAGGCATAACATTGCTACTATTAAACCAAGGGATTTTTCTGTTTATTATGTTACACAAGCTCATATCATGCTGGTGGATGACGCAAACAAGATGTAGTATAATTAGATGATCATTATATAATCTCACATGGAGAACACATTATCTGTCTGATATAAAATTCTGACACCGTTTTATTGGGATCATCTTGCACAATGCAATAGTAATAATCTTAAAAGACTGCTGCAATCATACAGTCTAAAACTGGGGTTATGACAAGTCTAAAGGTCAAGTGGTGAATCATTTTGTCCCACCGTCTCATCATTCCTTCTGTTTGACTGTACGTTTAGCAGCAACATGGAACTGCAAGAAGCACTTACATAAGCAAACATGCTGGCATTTACAACAGCCAGTGCAAAAAGCACCATACCAAGCTTTAGAGAGAAAAAAGTCAACCTCTTGTCAAATGCATTGCTCCTGCAAACAGTCTCAAATAGGAGCTTAAAAAAAGGAATCCACACAGGAGAATCGCCAAGGGTACCCATGCATTCTTTAGAAAGATTAGCCATTGACAAAGGTATGCTAAGCAAATTGTAGGTAATTGTGAATCTCTCTCTCACACACACACACACACACACACACACACACACACACACACTGAACCAGAGCCCTGCAGCTAGCCCCATAACTACACTACCCGTCAAAAGCTTAGACACACTCATTCTTTCTTTATTTTCCCTCGCTCCAGCATTTTAGAACATTAATAAAGTCAGCAAAACTCTGGAATAACACAAATGGAACTATGGGAATTGTGTTGTGATAAACATTGTGTTGTTTATTTTAGCATCTTCAAAGTATACAACCTTTTTGCCTAGAAGTTCCAAAAAATGTATTCTTGGAATTTTCTCAACCAATTGCTTGAGGAATCCCCCTGAGATGCTTTTTAAACAGGATTGAAGGAGTTCCCACCTACGCTGGACACTTATCGGCTGCTTTTCGGAATATTTCGCAATAAGTCATCCGTTTAAGGAAATCTTTTTTTTTTTTTTTTTAAGAAAATGTTAGTTTTCCAATGAAAGAAACTAATATGCCGGCACAATTAGATTTCTGTCTACAAGACCGATTTCAAACATTTAATCGAACACCTAAGGAGCAAAAGACTTTTAAGATTGTGAGAAACATTTCGGTGAAGTGTGCCCAAACATTTGATAGGTAGTATCTTTTATTTCTTCAAGAGAAAGAGTAATGCCAGGACCAAGTTCCCAACCCCCACTCTCCAAGACTCCAGGGAGAGTCTATTTATATCCATGTGATTATATAAGATAGGCATATATGATTTTATTATTTGTCACTGCACCACATGTGGAAGCATTATTTTTACAACAAACCATAAGGGGTACACTGAGAAGGATTCAGTGTATTTCCTGCATTAGAGCGACAGTCACTGCTGCAAGGCTAAAACTGGCGCTGGATAATGATGCTAGTGGCCTATTTTAATGACCCTCTCAAATGTACCACATTTCAGTGTGGTACACCATGGAGCAGACTAGTCTTAAAAATCCGCTGTTCTCCCATACCGGCTGCTCTACAGACACATACATAAATAGACTCAACACACAAGACACTGGACAATACTTCGGTGCCGACGCTTGGTTTTCATCTCTCACAATTTACAACAGGATTTTGTTTGATCTCTGAAAGTTAAGTACACAGAAACTACGTCCACGGTTGTTTTTATTACTAAACACACAAGTAATAATGAACGAAAACTCATCCATTTAATTATGCTTCCTACTACATGACAAGAAATACATCATTAAAAATGTATAGCATGTAGTGTGGTGTGTGTGTGTGTGTGTGTGTGTGTGTGTGTGTGTGTGTCAGTCTGTACAGGATTCCGCAGAGGGTTTTTTTTTTTGTAATTCATGGTAAAAATGCTTCATTTTGCTGTGGTGTTTTTCAAAAACACAAATCGCGATGCAATTTGCAGAGCGTTTATTTTTGCGGAAAACTACTTGAATTAGTGAAATTGCAATTGCACGAAATTGTTTTGCATTTGTCTGCAATTGTCTAGATATGGACAGTGCAATAGCAAGACAGTAAACCTCCGTTAGCTCCCTAGCTAGTGACTTTGGTGGTTAGGCTAGTTAATGTTACTGGTTGCACCTATTTGATAGCTTACGACGAATATACGGCTCTCTCTTCAGATGTTGATCACTAGCTAGGAGGATGGTTAAGTGCAACCGGTCTTTGTTACTGGAATAATAGATGCAGGTGATGCACGATTAACATTTTAAATGCATTAATGAACAACACATCAGTTGCTAGTTAGAGTTGATGGTTGTTGAAGGTCTACGAGACAAGTTAGTTCCTGTTGTTCCTGACATGTTTGTCACGTTATAGCGATCAACAGTCGTCCACTCACCATCAGCCCCCTTTCGCTCTCTTGAATTTAACGAGACAAAAAGTGCGGCTAGAGAAAACTCGCGAAACACAAACTCCTCTGTCTCAAAGATTAGCCTCTGCTCGGGCTCTTTACAACACACCGTTTTCTGCCACTGTTATAAAGCGCGGGCATCGAAGTCTTCTTCCATAAATGTCACATAAGCATCGTCTGCAACGATTATGCTTGTCCATTTGTTCACATTGTTCTTTTTCATGTTTTTAATCTGTTTATTATTAATCTCAGATTATGTGGAGCATGCACGTTTTGTGCATTAGTTACTGTTACTATAGAAACAATAACTTTTTTGACCATATTAATATTAACCTATCGTTTATGCCATAGCCAGAGGTATTCCTCGAGTTGTTCTGTTATTCTTAAATAATGAACAAAAATAATGACCAATCAGATTCGAGAATGGTATAAACTATTTAACTCCTGCAATGCTAGGCAGTTGGTAGTGATGGGTATTTGACAAATCTAAATATTTACAGCTATCAAACAGCCAGTTGTGTCATTACTCTTAATCTTTGTCATGCTCTTTTCTCTTTATAGAAGCCGTTATTAAACAATTCCCTGCAACCACCCATGGTCCACTTGGCGTAGCAATGAATTGCAAAACAATAATCAACTATTGACCATTGATTCAAAATTGATCCAGTATGCAATGTGCCTGTTGAAGACAACTGTTTGTTCCCTACTTTTTTTTATGATCCAGTACCTAATATTTCTAAGTTGTATTGTATTAATTGAATATTTCCAATATATAAATATAAATATATGAATAAAACATACATTAGTAATATATATGCTATGCATATATGCACCTCTTTCCAACTGCCAGGTGATGGCATATACTGTATGCATTACCAATGCATGTTTGTATATATATATATATATATATATATATATATATATATATATATATATATACACACACACATACATACATACATACATATACACACACCATATATGTTCCATATTTGAAAATGACCTATTTCTATATATGCCACATATACAAAATATATACCATATTTACATAGACACAAGTGAAATTCTTATATGCCGATATATTATATGCATTGTGTCCAAATATCACATTTCCGTATGGGTCCTCTGAATATTGCAGTTTGCTTGATTTTGTGTTCATTTCTGCGATACCAAAATCACAGAATCCTGGAGGGACTGGTGTGTGTGTGCTGACAAAAGTATATTATATTACATTTAACGTTCGCCTCACACCTCCAGGGTCCGGGGTTCGATTCCCACCGTGGCCCTGTGTGTGTGGAGTTCGCATGTTCTCCCTGTACTGTGGGGGTTTCCTCCGAGTACTCCGGTTTCCTCCCCCAGTCGGGCTAAGCCAGAAATCATGACGGTGATCAATTTACTATTAATTGTACAACCTTAAATGTACTAAATTCCATTTTCAGCAATGGACAGGCAAGAAACAGAGAGTTTCCATTACATTTAGCTGTGATCTTTATAGTACACTGAGACAAATAACCTCTGTGTTTTTGTATATTTACCCGGAGTGCAAATACTCTAGTCCACTTATACGTTTGTCATTTTATGAAAAATCTTTGCCTACAGCAACATGAAAACGAAAGAGAGCTGCACATACAGATGATGGGATTAGCTTAACTCACTGAATAATGGTTGATTATATGAGGTTATGTAATACACTATGTTCCCCCTTGTTCTAAAATGGATGCAGTGGTGGGTTAACTATCCTGTTACAAAATAAAATAGCAGTCGTCTTAGGTCATCTCTGTTTTTACACCGTGCTGTCACACAGGTATATAACATCCACCTCTCTTACTGTACCTCTCCTCAACAACAGCTTAATTTGACCTTTTTTTTGCATACAGTCCTGATAGCACAGTAAATGAGCATTTTATACTGCTATACATGGGATACTACTATACCATCCCCTACTGCCTTTAACGTAAAGGTCACAAAGTTCTACAGAACCAATTGGTCACAGACGTGTTGCTATGCTAACATGCTTAACAGAGCTGTGACAGAGCTAAACATAGTACACTGCTATTAAAAGCTCAGGGAAGAATAATAGGCAAATGAAATCAAAGCCTGCAAATAACAGAGCTGGTAAAATATAACAAGAAGTCCACAGCAATACAACATGACTGTTGTGAGTGGTAACTCTTTTAATGACATGACATGACATGAAATGAACTCTTGTCTACAAACTGTTGTTTTGTTCTGGATTTCACTGCATGCTTTAAGGCTCTAAAAGCTTGCAGTTCTTGGAGGAATGTTGGAAGGTCGGTCTCTTCTGAGAAGGTTCACTACTGTGCAGAGTTTTTTTCTATTTGGAGATAATGGCTCCCACTGTGGTTCTTTTGAGTGCCAGAGCCTTTGAAATAGCTTTGTAAACCTTCCCAGACTGATATATTTCAATCACCTTCTTCCTCATCATTTCTGGAATTTCTTTCAACTTAGACATATTATATTACTGGGTAGAACCTTTTAACCAACTTCATGCTGTTGAACATGTTCTATTTAAGTGTTGATTTGATTGAACAGGGTTTGCAGTAATCAGGCCTGGTTGCGTCTCATCCAGCTGAACCCTATTATGAATGCATTTTTTACAGATTTGAGGAATTAGTAACTACGGGGGCAAATAGATTTTCACACAGGCCCAGTTGATATTGGATAACATTTTTGCTTCAATAAATAATGTTATCATTTAAAAACAAATAGTGCACGTATTCCTTAGCACTGTCTGGGACTTTCAGCTTTATCAGTGTGCATGGAAATTTGAGGGGTAGGTTATTTTTGTTCTTCTATCAAAGAATGACAGCTAAGTAAGCCAGGTTCTTCAGAGCTGGAGTCTGGCTGTGTCTACAGTGAGATGGGAGTATCACTCTTCCCACGGCCATGAAAAGAGAACAAAGAAGCTTCTATAGTATCATCCAGCAACAAAAAATGAAGTATAGTGCAATGCACTCTGGGCTACCATCAGCAGAAAACTGTTAGCGAAGTTGGTTTTAACTTCACTCTCTGCTTATACTTGGACACTCTAACTCCCCAGAAAGTATGATGATTTCATTTGTGAGGCATTAACATAGAGCAAGGCAATATGGCCAACAACATTATCACTATAAACTTTTTTTATACGAGTTGCCTGGAAATTGAATTGTCTTGCCTAATATGTTGCTAAATGACTTAATGTAATAATGTATGCTAAGCTAGCTAGCTAGTTAAGTGCATTAATACAGGTTGTTTTTCTGTCTGTTCCATGTTTTTCCTGTGTCAGTGTATTGGTGTGTTTTTGTCTTTCCAGTCCAGCCTAATGCCATGTCCCTAATGCCTCTGGTTTTCTATGAGTTGATTGAGACTTCCTGATTTCTGTTCGATAACTCACCATACTACCAGTGCAGACCATTGCCCTTGCTTTCTCTTGACTGTGTTGTGTATGACACACTTGCTTGTTTTATTGCTTACACTGATGATTGCTTGTGTTACGCAACAAAATACTTCTCCTGTAAGCACTTTTTCCTGTTCAGGGTCATGGTCGACCCAGAGCCTACAACAGGAACACTGAGTTTTGAGGTGGGAATACATCCTGGATGGGTTGTAGGTCCAACACAGGACATCACACAGATAGCCATTCAGACCTAGAGGCAATTTCTAGTCAGCAATCCACTTACCAGCATTTTTCTCAGGATCGAACAAGGGATACATAAACAACAAAGTAGTGATTCATTTGGGTAAAACATTAATACTCACTATAACACTTTCTGGTCTCACTTGTCAGTCTAATAATTAAAGTCTCACTTAAAATGTCAGTCACTCACTTCAGTCAAAGTGATTTCTGGTCAGGCATCCTATTGACAACACTAGTGTTATTTTTAAGGCGTTTATGATTCTGGTCAGTGGCTGACATGCTACAGAGGCAGAGCCATATCTAAACTAATACATTAAAAAATGAGAGAGAGAGAGAGAGAGAGAGAGAAGGATGCAGGCAAGTAAACAATCAAAAAACTCTCCATCTACTTTCTGAGTTAGTAGCAGCCTGAGGTTCTGCTTTATTACACATAGTTGTTCATGTGGAACTATGGTGCTGCATGCTGTCAGGTACGCCAATCTGGAGAGGCTATTATAAACAGAATGATGACAAATTAGATGACGAGAAGAGAAGCAGAGAGAGAGAAAATAAGTGGAGCAGCCCGCACTAAGAGCTCATCAGACCCCTGTTCGCACTAATAACCTGAGCCTGCAAAATATACACCACTCCTGGATGTTCAATGGCTGACATAACATACTCAATCCATCTACACCTACAACAAAAATGTCTTGGCCTGAGTGGTTTAAATGATGAACAGTGAGATGTAAACAGTGGTAAAATATGGCCAGTGTAATAATACAGAACAGTTGCTTTTGCGATAATGCAAGACACAAGCATGGTCTAGCATCCTTTTAGCTTAAACCTGACACATAAATATAAAAATAACCATGCAACGATCAAGAGCTAAATATGACCGTTTGTACTCCCTCTCTCTTGCTGTAACACACATACACATGCACGCAGCATTTATTTCGGAGCCGGCTGCCAGTTTGGCCTAGTGATGGCCCTGCCACCGGGTCACGTGGCAGGCGCAGTGAACACATTCATGGCATGCTGAACGGCTCCATCTGAACACAGTAACAGCTGCACAGCAACACTGGTGGCTTGTTGAAGATGAGCCATCAAAGAAACGGGCAGGAAATAACCAAAAGGTTGAATCCGCTTCATACTCATGCTTCCTCCTGCATGTTCACAAAGACCTTAATTATTGATGTAAGCAGGAAAAAAAATAAAATAATTTTTTTTAAACTGTCACAAAGCTTTAGCAAACTTACACGTCAACTTATCACTGCCATGCTAATGCACCAACATATAATGACTATATTCATTTGATATGCTTTACTTCGGTTTCTTAAGTTTCTTTTTTGTGCATGGTGCGTCCTTGTTTTATTTGTAATAGCTTTTTTTCTGTTTTTTCACTTGTGAAATTGCTCGAAAAATACAAACGTAACTTGGAAAACATTACGGTGACGTTGATGGCTATATGCAAAAGCAAGCTGATTATTCAGTAATGATACACGAAGCTGATACTCAATCAGTATTGAGGCCGATACTGGCCTGAAATGCTGGACTGCTAGTGGATTGGATTTGTCATTTTTATCGACCTAATCCACAGATGTATTTTTATGCTGTGAGCACGGGTCATGTTGAATGGCGCATCACAGATTTCGCACACGAACACAAAACTGTGTTCAAGAATGTTTCCATCATGACTCTGATGCTCTGTGGAAGCTGGTCAACCTGCTTCTACTGTACCATACACATTATTATAGCTTCATGAATTATTGCCATTATTTTCAGTTGTCAACACTTGCAATGAAGAACAAATTTAAAGAAAGCTGTTTTCTCAATGTATTCAATATTGTCCACTTCACATGACTATATTCAGACCACGAAGATAATAAAAATAGTGTCCTATTATTTTCATGTGACGCACAGTGATAACATTGACTGCCTCTGAAACCAAGTTAAAATTTCATCAAGCATGTGACTCAAGCATGCACCGATTTGTTTTATCTGCTGACGAATAGTAATACAACAGTCAGCTCGCTAATTAATCACACAGACGAGGACCTCTTAATAACGCATTGCGCAGACACTCTGATCCACAAAACTTCTACTTACACAGTACTTCTCCCTACTTACTCAGGCCCATACCCCCCAATAGAAGCAACAAATGGTACTTTCAGTTAATGACTGCTGTGATGGATGAAAGTGGGGTGAAGGACAAGAGAGAATTAGAGAAATGGAATATCCACAGGGAAGAGATGACTGGGGGACACTGGGAGCCAAGGAAACAGACAGAGGGAGTGTGATGAAAGGCATTGCAGATAATAAAAGAGGCAATGAAAGAGGGAACAAGTGCAGAAGAAAATAAAATTGACAGCTACCCTGTTATGCTTAAATGTAAAGAGAAAGATAGAGAGAAATGCCCATTAGTGCATTCCATCTATAGGCCATCTTAAAAATTAGGCCAGAGTAAACATTTTGAGACACAGTCTGTACTAGACCACTCAAACAGAGTGCCATTTTTTTTACCTTGATGTTGGAAATGTTGCAAGGAGGTAGACTTTTCGTTATACAGCAAGCTACTGGATGCATACGTGAACACTGGACCGTAACTATTCTGGGGTAATTTGAGGGTTGTTTTTTTTCATAGCTCTTTCTCTACTTATATATTCTCTACTCAATTTCTTTGGATTCTTTTCTGGCAAAAGTATAGGATAAGAGTAAAGCCTGCATAAATTTTAATTTAATGATCAAATGCATATACAAAACTGTTAACAACTGCTTTGAGTGAAGAAAGGGATTTTTAAAATTTAATCTGAATGCATTTCTCCTGGGAAACTGTATTCCATTATCATTAATACAATCACAATTAGTCCTTGCAATAATATATATTTATATAAAATTTCTTTGTGGTTCAACAGTTAAGGTTCTGTGTGATCAAAAGGTCAGGGGTTCAAGCCCTAACACTACCAAGCTGCCATTGTTGGGCCCCTGAGCAAGGGCCTTAACATTCTCTGCTCCAGGGGTTCGGTATCATGGCTGGCCCTGTGCTCTGGCCCCAACTTCCTAACAAGCTGGGATATGCGAAGAAAAGAATTTCACTGTGCTGCAATGTATATGTGACAAATAAAGGCTTCTTCTTCTCATTCTGTGGGATCCAAGTACTCCATGCAAATAGCGCTCCTGGTGGCCAGTTCTTGCCAAGATACATAGATTTAAAAAAACAAAACAAGGATGAACATACTTCAGTTTTTGTGATGACAGATCAATGCTGTGTGCAAAGCCTGCTGAAATCTGCCAATTTGCACCTAACTCCAATCCCTTTAAATGACCACACCCCAACCGTTGCAGCCATCCTCAGAACCTTGTACTGGACAAGTACAATCTGTAAAGAGTTTGGACTCCACCAATCCACAGTCAGACAGATTGTGTACAAATGGAAGAAATTCAAGACCATTGTTACCCTCCCCAGGAGTGGTCGACCAACAAAGATCACTCAAACAGCAAGACGTGTAACAGTCCATGAGGTCACAAAGGAGCGAGGGATACTTCTAAGCAACTAAAGGCCTCTGTCACATTAGCTAATGGTAATGTTCATGAGTCCACAATCAGGAGAACACAATGGTGTGTATGGCAGGGTTGCAAGGAGAAACCCACTGCTCTCCAAAAAGAACATTGCTGCCCGTCTGAAGTTTGCTAAACCTCACATAGACAAGCCAGAAGGCTGTTGGAAAAATATTCTGTGGATAGATGAGACCAAAACAGAATTTTTGTTTTCATCGAGAAGGGCTTGGAGAAAGGAAAACATTGCATTCAAGCATAAGAACCTTATCCCAGCTGTGAAATGTGGTGGTGGTAGTATCATGGTTTGGGCTTGTTTTGCTGCATCTGGGACAGGACGACTTGCCATCATCGATGGAACAATGAATTCTGAATTTAACCAGCAAATTCTACTGGAAAATAACGAGACAAGAGAATTTGTTAAACCAAAAAATGGCCAAAGAAAAATAAAGTCTTGACCATAATTCAAATGTTGTGGAAGGACCTGAAGCAATCAATTAATTGAGGAAACCCACCAACATCCCAGAGTTGAAATTGTTCTGTACTAAGGAATGGGCAAAAATTCCTCCAAGCTGATCTGCAGGATTGCTCAACAGTTACAGCAACAGTTAGTTGTAGTTATTACTGCACAAGGGGGTCACAACAGATACTGAACGCAAAGGTTCACATACTTTTGCCACTCACAGATAAGAAATATTGGATCATTTTCCACAATAAATAAATGACCAAGTACAATATTTTTCCCAATTTGTTTAATCTGGTTCCCATCTAAGTTTAGGACTTGTGTGAAAATCTGATGATGTTTTAGGTCATATTTATGCAGATATATAGAATATTCTAAAGGTTTCACAAACTTTCAAGCACCACTGTAAATAGCAGTGGCCAATTTCAGTGAGATTACATCAGAAAGTAGGGGGTCCGTACACAAACCTACCAGTCAAGTTTTGTGAAGATTACGCAATGCCCTTTCAAGTGCCTGCTGAAAGCTGACTGGTTCATAGTGGTCATGTTTTCTAAGTAATTATGCCATTTTCTTTGGTAGAACCCAAGGAATCAGCCGGAAATATAACATAAAACATTCAACACTGTGCTATAGCAGGGAGTAGTAGCTGTTAACCAAGTTTAATTTCTCTATGACTTGTGGTTTGGTCTGCATGATTAAGGTTCCAGCATCTTCAGTGCTTGGACCCCTAAAAAACTTACCAATTTTCAGCAAGTGTGTGTATACTGGAATACTGGGTGTTATGTGTATCAGGCAGAAAGTCACTCACCCGAAGAGCCTCAATGACCAGGTCTCTGGCCTCCAGCTCACCCTCCATGATGCTCAGGAGAGTCAAGAGCTCTGGCTTGCTCAGGTTGTCCATGTTCAGTTCACATTTCTGAAACATACAGACACAGAAAACAACTTTGGCAAGAAAATAACAACGCTAGTTTTGGACAACTGCTAAGATTCGTGATAACCACACCAATTATAATGTATTTATACAACCCTACCCCTATTTTTCCATTTGCACTGCTCTGCACCAAATAATACAAAATATATTAAACGCCCCAGTAGGGATGAAACGGTTACCGGTTTCATGATAAACCACGATAAAAATTCCCCAGATGGTTAGTATTGCCATATCACATGTAACATCATAGACAACGGTAACCCTGTCTGCAGAGTTTGCCAGAAGAAAGTCGCTGCGAATGGGGGCAACACGTCCAATCTGCTGAATCATCTTCGCGACAGCCGTCCATCACTTTATAGTGAATGCAAGGCGAGTTAGCATCTTTTGTCTCAATGCACAAGTTTGGGAAAAGTAAATAGTTGGACACAAAATATTTCATTGGGTTGAAATCATTTCTTATCTCACTTGTAATGAACGCAAGCTTCCGCGAAGAAAAAGTTCGGAGCAGGTGCACGGCTTTGAGCCAAGACAAACGGTTAAGTTCAAACAAGACCGTAACTGATTCGTGCGACATTTAAAGGATAATGTACATTCGTACCACTAAATACACTAATAGTGATTTGAGATGAATGTTTTAAAATTTGACCTGTTCTTTATTATTTTAGAATCCTTCGCAGTCTACAAAACAAAATCATCAAATACAAATGCTGAAGTCCTCCGATTTCATTTAATACAATCGGTAACTATAACAGAGACGCAACTTTAAGGTTAATGTCATTATGTTGATGTTGATTTTATTTCCTGTTTGTTGATTTTCAAATTTCAAACCTGTCTAAATGATTTCAGTGTGTTTATTGGTACTTTTTGTACATTTTCAGCACTTTATAACAATACTGGGATTATACTGATAACTGTGATAGTTTTGGACAGTTTTCATGCCGTTACATCTCTATGGCCCAGTCTTGTTTTTGCATATGCATAATGATCACAAAAAAGAAACAGAAAAGTCTATATTTCCAGATACAGTATAACTTACCCTCATTGAACGAATATGAATTACTGTGTTTATTACATTGTATTGTATTGTATTGTATATTCCCTTTATCGAACACCACTACTGTTGTTCATGTCAGTTTATTCACTGGAGCAACTTCTTGCTCCTCACTAGAAAAAGTCATTCTGCCTGCTATATTTGTTACAAAACAAAATCAACAGCTACAAGAAGAAAATGAGAGTTCCTGGTTTATAGCAGCATGCAGTTAATATATAATATACTGCAACCTATTGTGATTTTACAAATACAGCGATTTGGAACCTGCAGGCATGATATCAAACTGACATAAAAATGTACTATAATTTGCTGAATATTCTGTGAGCCCTTCTGAAAGCTGAGAAAGAGTCCGTGCTTAACCCTTTCATTACATATGACATAAAACAGTCCTAAAACATATAATCAATAAGCTTTCTGGCAGCAAATAGCGTTTTCTAGCCTGGTGCTCTGGGAATATTACTGCGTTCCAGGAAAACAACCGAGTAGGTGCCTTTGAACAGGACTTACTGGCAGTCTAGTGTGTGGGGGTGGGAACAATCAAATGTTTTCGACTTGAAGATTTGCTACTTGACCAGTGATAGAAGTCTTATGGAATGAAAGCTATGTTGACACCTAGAAAAATAGTGCATAGTCTTTTACTGTACAAGTATAATGTTTGTGCAAACAGGACTGCGCCAGGAGATGTTTAATATCATTAAAGTCTGGGAGACTCAGTATAGCTGAGAATAACCTACACCGGAAGGAAGGGGCCATTTGAATGGCGTTAAAAATGGCCAACTGTATAAAGCATCCCACAGGCAACAATCTGGAAACATCTTACACTTGCAAGTCAGACTTCCAGAAAATCTCTGGATGAGACTAGAGTGCTGTGAACTCTTTTTCTTTAATCCATTCTATATCTTGATCCAAAAAGTCTGGTTTCCCGGCCAGACTGGAAAAAATGGTGTTGCGACCAGAAGGGATGCGCACAAGTACAGCCTCACTCAAAGTTCAAATGACACCACGCTTATATTCTTTCACATTGCGATCACGGTTTAAAGACTAAGAACCTAGTTAACTAAATTTAGATTTAGATTAATGTCTGCAGCAATTAGCTTCGTGCTTAAAGTCACCTAAAATACCAACCACATGTTTTCTGTATTGAATAGTAAATTTACTGGCATGGCGAATCGGCAAAAAAAAAAAAAAAGGTCCAGCAAAAGTGGCACAGAAACATACCTACAGTTTTACCCGCATTAGGAAATCCAGGTTTAATGTTCATTAAAATATCATTCTTTAGCTTTAATTAAGTTGTCAGCAAACTGCATTCTGTCAGAACTCTTTCTCCAACCAGATGGGACGCCCACACAGCGTGTTCTTGTCAAAAGAAACTCCTTCTGTGAATCAGATCCTACTGAGAATAAACAAAAAGCGGTTCCTGCATGGGCATAAAGAATAAATGACTTGAAATACACACACGCAGTACGGCCATACCCTTGCAAGCCCTTGAGACGAGCTGGGATGAACCCGCAAGACAGAGATTTATGGCTGACACAGCGCAACCAAGGGACAGCGGTATAGCCAGAGCACCTGTTCGGTCAAACGGTAACGTAAACGAGCCTCGGGCTGTTAAAACAGCTCCGATTGGCTGTATGACACGCTACGATGTCAGCTGAGTCACTGAAATTCAGACCAATTTAGAAACATCTCCAGTGAACATACCCCAAGCACTCCCCCTGCCCTCCTCATCTATTCTCTTCTCGGCCTTGCTCACGGCCTTTCCTGATGATTTCTTTTCTCTATTCTCTTCTGTATGTCTAGACACATACAGAGTTTAATACACTGTAATTGCACATCTATTAAAAGCTGCAGCTATGTCACTGTCAATAGTATCTTGAACGACAAGTCAGTCAAACGCTGTTCGTGATGTTAACACTGGATTACATAGCAAGGTGCTCAAGGATACGGACATGCCCTAATGAATATTAACGAACGAATCTGTATCATTTGAAGGCCAAATGAATCGGTATTTAGACAGGCTCCACAGTTGCTCTCTTCGGCCTGAGACCCATTTTCATAAGAGCTGCTCAGCAGGATTGAGGCGCGCAGCTCGATCATTTCTGTGAAGTGAATGTCGACACATTTCCAGTCGGTTAATGATCAGAAACGGTATCAATCTCCATTCGGATTTGGATTCTCTCCACGGTAAAAGCCTACTGATCTATAAACAAAAATAATAAAAAAACGGGTCATATTTTGGAAATCGGGTTATTGCCCGTAACATAATTGTACTGTGTAATGATAATTCATCCTTGACGAATACAGTTCGTTCTGTCATTATTCATTTTTGTCAGGTCACAAATATTCGGATCCTTCAAAGACCTAAACCCGTGACCAAGGTGTTTACTTTGAGACGTTCATGTATAAAAAAAAAAAAAAAAAAAAAAAAAAAAAAAAGGGGGAGGGGGGGAGAGAGAGAAGAAAAAAAAAGGTCCAATTCTAACTCACCTAGACGACGGAAAAATCCATTCAAGCTTCATTATAATAGTAATAAATAAATAAATAAATAAATAAATAAAATCACTGCGCCGCTGCCTACTGAGGATAACGTTACACTGTACCTTTGAGTGAGCGTTTCTAAATAAACAACAACAACAACAACAAATGTTGTCTTATAAGCTACAAAACCCGTGTCGAATGTCACTGCATCGTTTACCGAGGTTAAGTGTTTATTTCGGGATTTAAACATAAGAAGCGACGGCTCTTATTCAGACCCCCGGTCACTCATAGGCTCGCTGGGATTCTGTCCGAGTTGAGCAGCAGCGCGGTGAGAAAAGAAGAAAATAAAAACGCTAAACAATGTCTTTTCTGACCCTCCGTCTTGTTTATTCCTGAGACAGAACAGCGTTGGTGCGTGTGTGTGTTATCTCACCGTCTCGACGCTTCCATGGCCAGCGGTTAGCAGTGTTTGCAGCGGAGGCGGCTGCTCCCCTTTCGCTCCTTCCGACGCCATGTTCTTCTCTCTGTAGCGGTCCGGTGGAGTGAGCGCGCCACACACACACCGTCAACACCCGCATCCGGCACGGCTTTAAACACGCGCGAGAATCGCCCACGAACGAAAATAAAAAAAATAAACGAATGAAAAAGATATTATTTATTTACATGAAAGAGAAACGGGCGGTCAACACAACGCCAGACAGTCTCAGGAACAGGTCGGGGTTTTCAGCGTAGGCGTGAAGCGAGCCGTATTCCAGCTGCTAGTGTGTGTGTGTGTGTGTGTGTGCGCGCGCTGAACCTGACAGAGCTCTACACACCGGGGGGAGTGACGTGAGCGCGCGCGATTCTGCGCGGGTCTTTTTAAAGCGACTGTTTGTAAAGCAGTGGTCAGTAACCCTGTACCTGGAGACTTTAGCTCCAACCATAATCTGTCCCACGTGACCGTCTAATCATTGCCTTAAGAAGTTCTTGATCAACTAATACAGGCGTGTTTTTGGTTTGGATTCCGTCTGGAGATGAAAGCTGCACGGAGCTACTGCAGCCTAGTGTAGAGCTGGAGGATGAAGGTCGATGACCACTGGATTAAAACCTCTCACTTGCTGACATTTTTATGCCATGTTGCCTTATTGTGGTTTATTGTGGATGATTAGTTTTTTTTAGATTAGAAACCACATAGTCAGACCAGGGGTCAGGACCAGTCTGGGACATCATTTCAAGCCGGGAGCCTCACACTCATCCAGGCCACCCCGATTCGATTCAATTCAATTTGATTTGTATAGCGCTTTAAACAGTGGACATTGTCTCGAAGCAGCTTTACAGAAATATATAAACACAGGATAGAGATTTGAAACGTGTGAATTTAGCCCTATTGAGCGAGCCGGTGGCGACCGTGGCGAGGAAAAACTCCCTAAGATGATACGTGGAAGAAACCTTGAGAGGAACCAGACTCAGAAGGGAACCCGTCCTCATCTGGGTCACAACGGATAGTGTGAAAGTAAAGGAAAGTTCATTATGGTTTTAATATGAAGACTGTTATGTTGAACTAATCAACAAAATACACCCACAACTCCATACACCCACAACTCCATACACCCACAACTCTATACACCCACAACTCTATACACCCACAACTCCATACACCCACAACTCTATACACCCACAACTCCATACACCTACAACTCTATACACCCAACTCTATACACCCACAACTCCATACACCCACAACTCTATACACCCACAACTCTATACACCTACAACTCTATACACCCACAACTCTATACACCCACAACTCCATACACCCACAACTCCATACACCTACAACTCTATACACCTACAACTCTATACACCCACAACTCTATACACCCACAACTCTATACACTACAACTCCATACACCCACAACTCTATACACCCACAACTCTATACACCTACAACTCTATACACCTACAACTCTATACCCATAACCTATACACTTATAACAATACACAAACATAACCTACAACTATAACCACAACTATATACACCTACAACTATATACACACAACCATTACACCTACAACTTATATACCCACAACTCTATACACACTACAACTTATATACACTTACACACTATATACACCTACAACTTATACAACCACAACTTATATACACCTACAAATTATACACCCACAACTCATATACCTACAACTTATACAACACAACTCTATACACTACAACTCTATACAACCTACAACTCATACACACAACTCCATACACCACAACTTTACACCCAACACCAACATATAATCATAATACACCACCTAACTACACCTACAACACAACCTACACAACAAAATAACTTATATACAACACTTATATAACCACACTAACTACACAAACTCTATACACCCTATAAACTAACCATACTATAACACTAAAACTATACACAAATAAAACATACAACAAAATACAACTATAAACTAATTATATACCAATACATAAAAAACTTACAACTAACCCATAACCTACAACCTTACACACCATAAAATCTACTAAACACACACACCTATACAACACAACTCTAATACACACCAAAATACATAAAATTACTAAAATAACAACTATACCCACACTATATACAACTATATACACCTACAACTTATACACTAACTCTATACACCTACAACCCATACACCCAAACTCAAAACCCACACTCTATACACCCACAACTCCATACACCCACAACTCTATACACCCACAACTCTATACACCCACAACTCCATACACCCACAACTCCATACACCCATAACTCTATACACCCACAACTCTATACACCTACAACTCCATACACCCACAACTCTATACACCCACAACTCTACCCATGGGTGTAAACCACTGAATGCAATATTTTTTCTTTCCTTAATTAAATTTATTGCACAGTGTGGTTCGATAAAAAACATAAACAAGAAACCTAGAGGTAGTGAAGCAGTCCTAATTTAACATAATAACCTAATTTAAGCATTTAACAAAACACCAGAAGTGCAAAGCTGCCAGTAACGCTCGAATTTTCATTAACAGAAGTACATTAAATGCAGAAGAAGACACTTTTTTCCGTTGCCATTTTTCATGTATGCTATGAACAGAACTCCACATTGTTGGAAAATGAAAACTGTTTAATCTCAGTGTAATTTGTGAGCACAAAATCACAATTTCTTTTAGTTTAAATTAAATCACATTAGCACAATGTTGTTGTTTTTTTTGTTGTTGTTGTTGTTGAGAATTAATACTTAAATACTTAAAATACCTGAGATTTAACCATACTATATTTCATACAAATATATTAAAGAATATTTAAGTTATCTTAATTTACCTTCCATCTCAGGTTGACCCTGAAGTGTGAGCACTGTACAGAGCTAGTGCCAGGTTGACTCTCTCCACCTTATTGTGAAAAATATGAGAAAAAAGTGGGGTTTTTTCAACCTCACATATGGGAAGACATAATTTTCTAAATTGCCTAAGAATAATATTGAACATGATATGACCTTTTATGACTCATAGCTTGGAAATGTGTTTGTTGTTGTTGTTGTTGCTTGCCCTAGCTTTATGTGTAATTTCAACATTTAAAATAGTACATTTGGATATTTGTGTGTTAAAATACTTAGTATTATAACTATACAATAGATAATGCTGTTCTTTAGCCTATTTTGAGTGACGATAGTCATAGTGCTAGCATTCACTAGTAGTGAAACTGTGGTTAATGCTTGTTTAGCTAAGTTAACGAACACAAAGCTACACCCAGATAGCAACAGAGTTTGGGCCAAATCTGGCTTACATCCAGCTCTTCTGGCTTGGTTCTGGCATCGCGTTTTTCACAATTTTGTGCGAAACGGCATTAGGCTGAATTCCGGCATGAGTCTGGCCAACCAAATGAAAGAAAAAACAGAAGGCATATGCTTGGTTAGAAGCTGGCTGAAGTTTGTGCAACCAGAAGAAGAGAAGTATTCGGCTGAGAGCTTTGATGGCTTTGGCTTGCCAAAAACAAAGAAAAAAAAAGAAGATATTTTGGCTGAACTCTGGCATGAATGTGGTTAACCACAGCCTTGTGTAAGGCTGAACAATAACCATATAACGTCCATTCTTTATTTAATCTTGAAATACTACACATCATTACAAAGGTCATTTTGTGAATATCCATAAGATAATATTCTGCGATAATATGAAAATTGTGAAAACACATAGTTACAAATATTTCATAGATTGTTGTGTAGCAAGTTGTTCTTATGCAAAGAAAGAGGACAAAGATTACCTCCAGTGGCAACCTGTGAAGCTCTGGTGAACTCCATGCCCAAGAGGGTTAAGGCAGTGCTGGAAAATAATGGAGTCCACACAAAATACTGACACTTTGGGCCCAATTTGGACATTTTCACTTAGGGGTGTACTCACTTTTGTTGCCAGTGGTTTAGACATTAATGTCTGTGTGTTGAGTTATTTTGAGGGGACAGCAAATTTACACTGTTACACAAGCTGTACACTCACTACTTTACATTGTAGCAACGTGTCATTTCTTCTGTGTTGTCACATGAAAAGATATCAAATATTTACAAAAATGTGAGGGGTGTACTCACTTTTGTGAGATACTGTATGTGTGGATGCTCAGTTAAGAAAGACACAATTAGGTATCAATGTGCAGAATGGAAACAAAAGAATAATAGATTGTTGCAGAATGAGGACCAAAAAAAACATAAACAAGTCAAAACTAACAGGTTCATGATTTATTAGCAATTTATCATCAAATGCTTGAGTCAGAAAGGATCACTTGAGTACATAGTACAAGAAGTAATATAAAATAATTTAAAAAAAATTTTAATGTAAAAAATTTTTATTATAATAATAAAAAACAGCAGGGCAGCGGGCCAAATCAGTTGCCAGGCCACTGGGATTTCTCCCGGTGCTCCCGGTGGCTAGTACAGGCATGTCAGGGGTACACTATGGAGTGTATACACTATATATATTTATATATATATATATATATATATATATATATATGTATATACTATATATATTCAGTATCCAAAACACAAAAGGTGTCCACATAGCTAGCTTTGCCACCCCATCTCTGACCTCAAATCACACACAGTACGGTGCCTTGTACAATTCAACCACTTGAGCTTTGACACATTTTATAGTATTAACGCCTGGACCTGAAATGGTCTTATTTGGGATTATATGTCACGAATCTACCCAAAATAGCCACTAATATTGAACTGTGGGAAATGATCACTATGCGCTCACTGGCTAGTTTAATAGGAATACATGTACACCTTTTGATTCATGCAATCATCCAATCAGACAACCACGTGACAGCAGCATAATGTTTCATGTGATGTTCACATGAAACATCAGAACGGGGAAGATGTGATCTCAGTGACTGTGACCGTGACTCTTGGTTATTGGTGCTGGATGGGCTGGTGTGAGAATTTCAGAAACCGATCTCCAAAAATATATATTAAAAAAATATCCTACAGTTGTCCAGCACATGCTCATAACTGATCGGTTGAAGATTGGATAAACATCCCCTGATCTTTTTCTAACCTTCAGATGTCTCATTTTGGTGACCATTGTAGCCTCAGATTCCTGTTCTTGGCTGACAGGAGTGGTCTTCAGTAGTGGTCCTTCTCCTCTGACCTCTCTCATTAACAAAGCCTTTTCACCCATTCTGTATAAACTCCATAGACTGTTGTGTATAATCCCAGGAGATTAGAAATTTCTGAAATCCCCAAACCAGCCTGACTGGCACCAGCACCCATGCCACAGTCACTGAGATCACATGTTTAAATTCCCCTGAGATCACATGTTTGATAAAGTTGATAAAGGGACTGAAGCTCTTGACATGTATCTGCATGATATTATGCACTGAACTGCTGTCACACGAGTACAGATGTTCACATTAAAGTGAGTGTAGTTTGCAAAATTATTTGCTAATAAAAAACATAAACGTTGTAAATTCACCTATCGCTGAAAGGTCTCATAGCTTACTGTAACTTACCTAATAGGGGTGTAATGTAATGCACTGTCTGTACCTGTACCTGTTCAGTACTCCAAAAATCTTTATCTTTTTAATGAATGGTTTCAAGTAGAAATGTGCATGGGACTGTTCTATTAATCTAGTTTACACAGCGATTATTTTATTGTCCAAAACATTTCCCAACGATTTGTAAACACATAAAAATAATTGTTCTTATCTTAATTCCGAGAAATGTATGTTACATGTATAGATATATTATTAATTTCTTGATAAACAGGAACATGAAGGCCACAGAATTAGCAAAGCATGTCCAGGACAACGTTTTGGAAAACTATCACTTTGAGGTTGGTTATAAAATATATACCAAAAAAATGATGAACCGAATGAAGTTGTGACAGGAATTGAATCTCACATGTTATTTACTATATCGATTAAGGCTAGATGGGAAATGAGTGAAGTTTGTGAAAAATTCCCATGTTTAACCAATCAGTTTTGTTCTGTCTCTGAGCCAGAGTTGCCTTCAGAACTATATGTATTGACTATTTTGCACAGAAGCTTTGCACACAACAATTGAATAATCGTTGGCATATCGGAAAGTTCAGTTTTACTACATCAGTCTCTTTTCATTGGCCAGTTCTACTGTACTGTACTGTACTAGAGTGTACTGTATTATGTAGCATCAGTACATTGCTAGCCAGATGTCTGGTCAGAATCTTGATTTCCGTTGTTACTGTATATTCTCAGCGATTTTTGTAACTAGTGCTCAAAACATCAGTAGCAATCATGTCCCTAACATTAACTAAGTCCATGACAGGGCCTCACTATCAAATGTATTTCCTAAAACTGAGCTCATGTATATGGAATTAGTCCTGAGAAAATGACAATTTAGCATTTTGCAATATACACTCTGCTAACAAATCTGACCCCAAAACCAGACTCTATAAGCCATCCAAGAGGAGTCAGTAATTTAATATGCATGTTTGTGAATGTGCGTGAGTTGAAATGAATAATGCAGGGGCTGCTTCTGTGTGCAGGATGCTGTCACATACCAATTCCAAGAGATTCCATTTTGCGAAACTTGATAGAATACATGTATTTCACTTCCACAAAAGATCTTACAGCTGAAGCATTTGCTTCTTCCTAACCCACAATTCTGTGACAGTTAAACTCATTTTCAAAGCAGTACAAGTGCGAATAAATGGTACAGTAGAAGAACAGATCTATCCAAGGCTGGTAATGAGTCTCCAGAGATTTTCAGAGATAAAATAATTGGTAACGTTTTAAGAAACCGACATGATAAAATCCAGTAAGTATATACTGTAAAGGACCACCACATCCACCTAACACTGCTCTCTGAATCTACTGTTACATGTGCTCTGGGCCTTAACACACAAGTATTGAGTGCATCATAGTGATTTCAGTATAGCAAAATTCACTGTTCACATGCTTAGAAAATATTTAGACTAATTTTACCCCCAAAAAAGGCAATGAAAAGCATTGCATAATCAAAAAAAGGACTGATATTGAATGCAATAAACATGCCTGCACTGCATATAAAGACAATGAATAGCTTTAAATGATGGATGAGGCCTGCCAAACTTCTGCAAGTGTGTTTCCTGTCCCTCTCAGGGGTTTGGCACAGAAAGACTGAGCCACTGTTGGGACACACAGACTCTCAGTGACTCTTTGCTGGCATGGCCAATCAATGTTCATGTGTACTTCCTCTACTGCTCCATCCCTTTGTCCTAGAAATTAGGAGTACGTGACTTCAGGCAAGATAAATGTTTAAGACTAACTTTTTTCATTCTCACATTGAGGAAGGAAAAATTAGCAGATTAATGATTCTAAGTTTCATGATTCTAAGTTTGCAATGACTTAGAATCATGTTTTAAGCACTGGAAATCTCTCTTTCAGACTTGCTTTGTAATATTTTCATGTACTGCCCATGTAATGTGTCAGTATCAATACAGCTGCACATTATACCCATTATGGGTATAATGGCTCAGGTGGTAGAGCGGGTTGTTCACTAATCGTAGGGTTGGCGGTTCAATTCCTGGCCCACATGACTCCACATGCCGAAGTGTCCTTGGGCAAGACACTGAACCCCAAGTTTCTCCCGATGGCAAGTTAGCGCCTTGCACGGCAGCTCCATTGGTGTGAGTGTGAGTGTGTGTGAGAATGGGTGAAAGAGACAAAGTGTAAAGCGCTTTGGATAAAAGCGCTATATAAGTGCAGACCATTTACCAATACCCACATTATACCCAATTCCATCTTACACAAATCACACTGTCACTTTATTTCTATTTCTACGCAGTCAGGTGTACAGCACATGATCTGCATTGCATTTCAAATGGAATGTTGCAATGCTGTCACTGACTGTCAAACTGTCCTGAACTTGGAGAATCTTAGTCAATGTTGTTTGTATTAATATTATTTGTTCTGCTGGTCGCATGAACCTGAGTCAATGAAAAATATTTTGTTATTTGAACTTCTGTGTATAATAACAGTAAAGCTGCATTGATTTTTATAAAGAAGTTCTACATGTGCCTCGTAGACATAAATAATCAGAAAAAATGTGTTTCTCTAACAATAAAATGACAGTACAGGTCATGTTGTATGCTAATCTAATCATTAGTATTATTCACTGTATTATTTCACTTCTGGAAGCTTTTGCCAAATTTCCACATGACCTGTGCTCCAAAAGATCATCTTAATATGAAAAAAAAAAACAAAAGCAGATTTGACATAGAAACCGTATTACATGACATGGTGAAAAGGTGCAGTGCTCTCACACAAGGTAAACGAACAATAAATCAATTTGTCTAATGTCTTCCTAAACATTACAAGCAAACGAGAAGTGCTAAAATGAAATGAGACATGCTGGGAAGGGAGTAGGACAGAACCAAACCTACACCGTTGTATCTAGAATGAGTGGATTGTTTCGTCTATGCATTTGTATAACAACTGATGTGTAAAATGTGAAGTTACATGTTTTAAATTGTGCTCTAGTCTACATTCGGCTACATGGAAAGGGCAGTCTCCTTACATTCTTAATGTTAAGATTCAGAAAGCACATCACAATAGAAATGTGTTCTATCATTTTATTGAATGTGTGAGATTTAAAAGTATCAACTGATTTATTATTATCGTGTAATTATTGTTGTCGTTGTTGTTGCTGATGTTCTTTCTCTGATTCCTCTTCTTCTTATTATTATTATTATTACTATAACAGTTTAAACGGCATCAAACTAGTATTAAGTTGTCTTACATCACCGAAAACTTTTACTCATGAACGTTAATTAGGTGGTCCGCAATTACAATTTATAATATTTATGAAAGAAAGTTTTTTTTTTTTTAAAAGATCATTATTGGCGTTTGTAAATTCACTTCACAGTACTGAAGTATCTTAAGTTAGAAACAGAAATATTGCATTTCGTCAGAATTCCTAGGATCCTAAGGGATTTCTCGCTAAGAAAAGTCCAAGTAATGTCTATCCCATCTTTAATTGACCAGTTTTGGTGAAACTATGGCCATTGTAGCCTTCGATTACGGTTCTTGGCTGACAGTAGTATAACCTGATGTAGTCTTCTTCTGTTGTAGCCCATTTGGCTCAGTGTTTGACATGTGATGTATTCTGACCTGCCTTTCTGCTAACCATATTTGTAAAGACTGGTTATCTGAGTTTTTGTAGCCTTCCTGTCACCTCTCTCATAAACAATTCATTTCTCCCCTTAGAATTACCACTCACTGGATGCTTTTAGTTTTTTTTTGTGTAAAAACCATTTTGTGTAAACTCTAGAGGCTGTTCTGTGTGAAAATCCCAGGAGATCATCAGTTTCTGAAATACTCAGATCAGCCCATCTGGCACCAACAACCATACCACGGTCAAAGCCACTGAAATCCCATGTTTCCTTTTTCTAATGTTCAATGGTTGATAGCACCCGATGGGCTACAGTTAGTAATTGAGTGTATGTGATCATTTATATGGTCATAACCATAGATTTGTGCCTGGTAATTTTGTAATTCCCAGGATGTAAGTATGTCAATATATCCTCTGTTTAATTGTTTAGCACATATGCCTGTAAGCGTTAAATATAACAGAACTAATGTGAAACCATTGTAATGTCCACAATGATTTGCACTTCTATAGTATGTGGTAAGCCATTTGCTTGCATGCCACACCCAGTTCTTGTCCTCTGCGGCTTGTTGTTGGGGTTGGGAGATTGTTTATATTCCACAGACCAGACACTTGTGGGTGCTGTTTAGGTTCTTTGAGGTATGTTTAGTGGACTTTGCTTTTATCAGTACATTATAATGTTACTTAACAGTAACACACGCAAACACACACAAACACACACACACACACACACAGAAAGAGAGAGATAAAGAGAGCAAGATAGATAGATAGACAGATAGAGAGAGAGAGAGAGACAGAGAGAGAGAGCATCATGAAATATAGATCAAACATGGATCAAACTCTGTACTGTGTAGTGTACTGTGTAATGTGTGTATATATACTGAAAAGCAGTTGAATGTGTTTTTTTTTCGTGCTGAGTATTTTTTTTTTTTTTTTTTTTTTATTTTTTTTTTATTTATTTTATATTTATTTTTTTATATTAAATAATTTTATTATATTTTTTTTAATTTAATTTTTATAAATTTTAAAAATTTTTTTTTTTTTTTTTTTTTTTATAATTTATTTTTTATTTTTTATATTATATTTTTTTTTTTTTTTTTTTTTTTTTTTTTTTTTTTTATTTTTATTTTTTTTTTTTTTTTTTTTTTTTTTTTAATTTTTTTTTTTTTATTTTTATTTAAAAAATTATTAAATAAAATTAAATTATTTTTTTTAATTTTTTTTTTTTTTAATTTTTAAGTTTTTTAATTTTTTATTTATATTTTTTTTTTAAATTTTAATTTTTTTTTTTTTAAATTTTTTTAAATTTTTTATTTTTAAATTTTTTTTAAAATTTTTTAATAAAAAATTATTAATAATTATAATTTTAAAATTAAAATAAGAATAAATTTTTTTTATTTTTAATTAATTTTTTTTTTTTTATTAAGATATAAAAAAAATTGTTATGTAAAAA
This sequence comes from Ameiurus melas, assembly GCA_012411365.1. Classification (NCBI taxonomy): domain Eukaryota; kingdom Metazoa; phylum Chordata; class Actinopteri; order Siluriformes; family Ictaluridae; genus Ameiurus; species Ameiurus melas. The sequence continues at coordinate 28,331,672 of CM022754.1, read as the reverse complement.
TTAAAAAATTTTTTTTTTTTTTTTTTTTTTTTTATATTTTTTTTTTTTTTTTTTTTTTATTTTTTTTTTTTTTTTGTTTTTTTTTATTTTTTTTGTAAAGTTTTTTTTTTTATTTTTTTTTTTTTGTTTTTTTTTTTTTTTTTTTTTTTTTTTTTTTTATGTTTTTTTGAATTTTTTTTTTTTTATTAAAAAATTTTTTTTTTTTTTTTAAATAATATTTTTTGTTAAAAAAAAATATTTTTTGATTATTTTTTTTTTTTTTTTTGTTTTATTTAATTTTTATTATTTAATTTTTATTTATTGGTTTTTTTTTTTTTTTTTTTTTTTTTTTTTTTTTTGGTTTTTTTGGTTATTTTTTTTTTTTTACTTTTTTTTTTTTTTTTTTTTTTTTTTTTTAATTTTTTTTTAAAATTGTGAAAAAAATAAAAAAAAAAAAAAAAAAAAGAAGGGGAAAAATTTCACACCTATATATACACAAAACTATTTTTACAAGAAATGTTGTGTACTTGCCAGCGTGAGCAAACTCCTCAGAGAACCACATACTCTGCTCTATTTATTTCCTATGACCAATGACAGCTATAGTATCCAGTATCCAGTATCCAGTACCAGGTCTAGATGGTTCCTGGCATGTCTTCAGTGCTAAAAATGTAACGTTAGTCATTTACGCAAAACCTCTGTAGATTTTTTTTTCTATTAAGTTTTTCATTTGTAGCTCTTTTTTTGCTCTTTGATGGCATGTCTTTCCTGTAATGTGGGTTCTTTTAGTAGCCATGGGAATATTGTTTATAAAATTTTGCTCTCTCCAAAAACCCCTTTTCTACTGGTAAAACCTACTGACCACTAGGGGGTGCTGCTCTATCAGTAAAAAAACAAACAAACCCAACATCCCACTAATATCATCTGCACAGCTTTTATTTACAAGATGTTTGTATTATTTACAGGATGCAGTATATACTGGAGAGCAAATAGAAGTACATCACATTACAGTTCATCATAGTTTCTCTCAGAGTGTCTCGTGAAATCGTGAGGGTTATATTAGCAGTGGGTTTCAGAGTGTTCTATGCCTTGATTATTATTCTCGGAAGTGTGGGTGTGGCACACACACACACACACACACACAGAGAGAGAGAGAGAGAGAGAGAGAGAGAGAGAGAGAGAGAGACCACCACTTTATTCTTGTGTCTAGTATCAGCACAAATAACACTTGCCTCAATGTGGCCTGATGCTCCTTCCTTCATCTCCAAGTACAATGGCTTTTTATACAGCATCTACACAGAACAAAAAAAAAGCAAAGTAATGAAGCTAATATTATAACACTTATATTATAAAAAGGAGTGGAATCATTGTGGCAAAAGTCAAGTCAAGGCTAATAATGGAGAGTAATTATCATGACGACCTATCAGTAGATCTTTGATAATATAGGCTATTGAAATTAAGGCCATTTGTAATATAGAACAGCAAAAAAAAAAAATTCTATTGAGGATATTGAAGCAAGAAAGTCTTTGGTAATCTGCTTACAAATTATCACACTGGCCTGAACGGATCATGTGTTTGCTACGCTTATGACATTGAAAGACATAACGTCTAGCAAAGTGTCTCTGTTGTGGAAGGGCTATATTTGGCATTGGGTATCCAAAATGAGTGTCCACAGCAGCACTCGTTATTACATGCAAATCCCCAGCAAAGTCCTGCAACAATGAAACAACCTCACATTCATTCTGAGGGGCTCCAGAAAACTCATGCGAGAAATATGCATCAGGTGAGTCTCTGTATTACAGTGTCCAGAAGCGGCTCTCTGTTCCCTCCCATGCATGACTCACAGCTGACTGACAGCTAAAATGAAAGCTTTGTGCTCTTACAAAAACAATGATATCATCTAGAGAGTCTTGCATGATGAAGTAGAGAAGCACCTGAACATGCACTACAAGAGAATGCATCGTTCTTTCACTATAACGATCAACAGTTAAAGATAACCAGATCAGTCAAAAACACCCGTATCTTGTTATTTTAGGACAAATCGGTATCAAATTTTCCTCTTCATCACTGTGCTTAGTTTTCTGTGTTTGTTTGGTTGCTGTGCAACCTTACCCTGGTTTGTGGCCTTTATGCAAGTCTACGTCACATTTCTTCTGGTAACGATTACAAAACAACTTTGCAGCTCATGCCAAATTTTTCGAATTGTATTTTGCCTGTATGCAGAATTAGATTTCTGTCCACTTATTACATCTTTCCTTTCTCCTGGGATGCCTCAGGAGTGTGGCAGGTTTTGTTGGCACAGCGCAACACATTGTGTTATGGTCGTTCTTTCCAGGCAGGAAGGCAGTGTTGGTTTTACAGGCTAGTGGCCATTTCCAGCTCCCCAGCCACCCCTAAAAAAGAGGCCTAGTGCCTGGAATTTCTGATGTAGGAACTAAAGAAGCTTTAGCTCCAGTGGCTTTCAACACACTAGTGCTTGTTAACTGGGTTTCTATTTAAAAAACATAAGAGCATACTAACACTGAACAATCAACCCTGTGTAATTCACATCCTTGATGACTGCAATAAGGAAATGAGTATACTGATCCCCACTCATTGTGTAAAATGTAATCAGCTACACTTAAGATTCACTTCCGATGAATTTGACTTTGTTGCTCACATAAACGCAAAAACAAGAATAGAATCGGATAAAAGTTACATTAATGATCCAGTTATTAAGAAAGAGATTATTCTTTGGTTTTTGGTAAGATCAGAATACAGAATGTGCTGGAAGTATAAATGTAAGAAGCAAGAAGGACTCATGTATTTAATTTATTGAAATGAACATATGTGCATATTTCAGAGCGTCTAGCGGATAAAATGTACACAGTATGTACACATAGAATATGCACTTCACATATGTGTACATGTTGTATTCCATCAGTATAACTTGTGCTAGAATTGGTGCACTGTGTTAATGAGCAGGGTTATAGCTCAGATTATAAACGGTCTCTCTGTCGGAAAGTTGCGATTATGATCCTAGGTTTAATGCGACAGGATGTGTGGATTTCAGAATTTGCTCTCTATGGTAGAAAAATACTGTTGTGAGACAAATTTGCAAAGCATTTTGTAGTGAGTTTTGCTGGATGTTCTCCACTGAATCTCGTTCATTATCTTTATGTTCACATGATTTCTCTCTCTCTCGTCTGATTGGTTGCGGCTCCTACCGTTCACCAAACAGACTGGTGTTTTTTGTGCCTAAAGCTGGGGATGATAACGTTGAATGTATCTGAGCTGACATGCTGCTATATAAACCCTTGACACAGTGCTGACTGTGACTGACTATTAATGGATCACCAGTATCATGCATAAAAGCTAGAGAACATCAGATTACTTTTTTGTCCTATGACTCAATAATAATTAGTTAGAAATTAGAATGAACAATTTAGAAATTAGTGACGATCTTGCCTGCTTTCTTTTTCAATCTGTTGTTGGACAGACCTGTGAAGGAGGACAGACTGAGTCACCAGTGTGGTCTGTGATTAGTTCTATCCTTGATAGAACTCAGGAAAATACCAGTTAAGCATTGCTCTAACAATATATTACTAATCTTTCTCTTTTAGCATTATTAATAGTAACTTATCAGCTAGAAAGCGATAGTGTGTAAGCAGGCCAGCCTTTGTTAATGAATATAAAACTTTTACAGTTCACAGTGCATTAGAGCAGATTAATCCAAAGAGCAGATGAAGAGCATACAGAAGGATGGAGCCTGAACCCTCGCTGGATGATGTCCAAACAGAACTGCTTTCATCCCACACTGATGGAGCTGCATCCTGTAATACACACACACACACAACACACACACACACACACACACACACACACACACACACACACACACACACACACACACTGAGCTGCTGTTGTGATTGTTCAGAACTGCTGTTGTGATCACCACAGCAAAATATAAAATTGGCAGACATAATGTTCCTGTAAACTTTTGAATAATTTATTCTGCTGCTACCATCATGAGTTACATCATCAATAAAGATTAGTGAGCCCATTCCAGAAGCAGCCATGCAAGCCCAAGCCATGACACTACCACCACCATGTTTCACAGATGAGCTTGTATGTTTTAGATCATGAGCAGATCCTTTCATTCTCCATAATTTGGTCTTTCTATCACTTTGGTAGAGGTTAATCTTGGTTCCAGAACTTTTGTGGCTCATCTCTGTATATATTTGTGAGTTCCAATCAAGGTTTCTAATTCTTACTGCTGATGAGTGTTTTGCATCTTGTGGTATGGTCTCTAAATTTCTGCTCTCTTATTCGAACAATTGGGTTTTTCCTCACAGCTCTCACAATTTTCAGTCATTAGCTGCTTTTATTTTCCTTGGCCGATCCATTCGATGTCTGTTGCTCAGTACACCAGTGGTTTCTTTCTTTTTCAGGACATACCACATTGTTGTATTGGCTATGCCCAATGCTTGTGCAGTGCCTCTGATTGATTTTCCCTCTTTTCTCAGCTTCAAAAAGGCTTGCTTTTCTCCCATAGACAGCTCTCTGATCTTCATGTTGGCTTGTCCTTTTTAAAACAAAATACAGTCTTCACATGTGAAATTGAAGGCTAAAACAAAGAGTAGATGTTCAGAGCTATTTATTGCTTAATCAGTCAATTTAAAAGGACACACTTATGTAAGAAACACCTGTCGGTCACATGTTCCAATATTTTTTGCTCACCTACAAATTGGGTGGTCTGATACAAAATGTGCTATGTTCTATGTTGTTTAACAGATTTGCACATAAATACCAGGAAATAAAAGCTGAAATTCTAAACTCTCTTCTAAAATGTCTTCAGACTACAGCAAAAACTATTGAATTGGTCTTTCTGTTCCAATCATTTCAGAGGGCTGTACTGTATTTAACTTAATTTTTTTTTTTTACTATTCTTGCAATTTTTTTTGCTATTTAGAATCTTTTAATTTCATTAATCTCTAAAGCATTTTTGCTTTTCAAAGTTTCTTCATATGTGCCTAAAACATTTACACAGTGCTATATATGTGTATCTTTTTCTGATTGGAAATATCCATCCATCCATCCATCCATCCATCTTCAACCGCTTATTCCTTCTTCAGGGTCACGGGGAACCTGGAGCCTATCCCAGGGAGCATCGGGCACAAGGTGGGGTACACCCTGGACAGGGTGCCAGTCCATCACAGGGCACAATCACATACACACTCACACACACCCATTCATACACTACGGACAATTTAGACACACCAATCAACCTACCATGCATGTCTTTGGACTGGGGGAGGAAACCGGAGTACCCGGAGGAAACCCCCGCAGCACGGGGAGAACATGCAAACTCCACACACACATGGCCCTGGTGGGAATCGATCCCCGGACCCTGGAGGTGTGATTTCTGATTGGAAATATGTAATATATAATTTTAGACAGAGGCCGTTATCTGGTAAGCAGTGTAGGAGAAAATCCAGGCTCCATCTGCCATTTGTAAACTATCATGGCTTTTATAGGTCACGCATGCAGCCCCTGTGGACTGAGCCTTACAGCTTCTTCAGTCAGTCAGTCAGTGAACATATTGTAGATTACACTTCATTAAAACCAAATTATTGAATGGAGGAGACATAATACTAAAAAAAACAAGAACGGCACAAATGCCAATCTGTTGACAGTATATCTACAAATAGTGTGTTAGTTAATGCTTTATGAACTGATAATGTTTTCTCTCACTGAGGGCTGAAGGGTCAGAGCTATGACTCAGAGAGCTGGAACAGCACATCCCTGGCCTATACAACCATTTTAGAACCTCATCAGCACCCTGCCCCCCTTCACACCTGTAACGTCTGGAGAATGAGGCAGAAGCAATCGCAGATTTAACCATTTAATAACAAACAAACAAACAAACAAACAAACAAACCTTGAAACAAAGACAACGTGGCAAAAACTCTGTGGCATGAGACAAGGACACGGACATAAACAACGTGGGTCTACGATAACAAAAGACAAGGAGAAAGTGCAGACAAGGACTATAAATACACATGAGTGCTCATTATCAGAAACGTGAGTCAGGTGCATGAAGTAGCACATGTGGTCATGTGGTGTAGTGCAGTGGCTGATGGGAAATGGAGTCCGGGTTTCCCAGATACGTGACAACACCAAGATGTCTATGTGAGACTAAACTGAACTGCTTATCATGGGAAAATGACTCCTGACTCATGGGTCTTTAGGCTAGACCTCTGAAATAGCATCAGAGTAACCTAGAATTATGAACTATGACAGGACTAATCACTACTCAGCTCTACATTAACTGTTCTTGTGAGAAAGGATTCTAGCTCATGGTGCCAGTAAACTGTACCATGATTTAGGTAGGAGTTGCATAATTGTCCACCAGGCTTGCTGGAAATGTTTTATTACTCTTCCATGCAATATTCTTTCAGTTGCAATATGTTTGAGGGTTTTCTTGCATGTACTGTCCATTTCAAATCCCCTCTAAACATTTCAATGGGATTCGAATCTGGACTTTGACTAGGCTATTCCATAACCCTCCATTTCTTCTTTTTGAACCATTCCTTGGTAGATTTGCTAATGTGCTTAGGATCATTATCCTGTTGAAAGGTCCACTTTTGGTTCAATTTCTACTTTTGGACAGAAAGCAACACAACCCCAGACCATAACATTTCCACCACTATGCTTCACAGTTGGTATGTGGTGCATCTCCTGAAAAGCTGTTTTTGGTCTGCGCCAAACATGTCTGCTGTTTCTGTGGCCAAACAACTCTATCTTTGTCTGTCCAGAGCACATTATTCCAAAAGGCCTAGTCTTTGCCTATATGCTCATTGGCAAACTGTAGTCTTGCAAAGGCTTTTTCCCGGCACTCTCCCATGCAGGTCAAATTTGCGCAATCTCTTTATGATTGCAGAAGTTTGACACCAACTTTGACACCAACAGTTGCAGACATACTAGCAGATCCTGTGATGAAACTTTAGGGTTCTTGGAGACTTCTTTTTGCATCAGCCAAATTGCTCTTGGGCTGAATTTGCTGGGAGGGCCAGTCCTAGACAAATTGGCAGTCGTTTGAAATCTGCACCATTTGTAGATCGTGGAATGATGTATTTCAAATAATTTGGAGATCTTTTAAAATCCCTTGCCAGACTCATAGGCACCACATTTCTTTTTCTTGAAGGCCTTTCAGAACTCTTTAGATCTTGGCATGAAGACACCACACACCTCAAAAACAAAGGGAACACCAGACAATAGATATGAGAGGGGTATAAATAAGACAGGTTCCACCTACACTCCCTAAGCAGATTCTTATCACTGGCACTCAATGATTTAATTTTATGGATTTGAAGGTGTGATAAATGTACAGGTGTACATACTTTTTCCATGTGACTGATCTGTTTTTCTTCAGGTAAATTGTGAAAATTACTACAAAATGTCAATTGTATGTGTCATTTGAAAGAGTGTATCATGTTATTAGCAGCAGAGTTGCCAGGTAGTTACTATAATTGATAATTTAAGCATTCTTTTTTATTCAATATTTTATTTGTCAAAGGTACAAAACAGAAACTGTTTAGTGACAAACACAGTTCTAAAGGCATTCCATTTTCTCTCCATTTTTTAACGTTATTTCCCATCCCAACCCAACATAACAGACCATACCCAACCCAACATAACAGGCCCAACTTAACCCAACATAACAATCCCATACCCCATCTCAACATAATAGTCCGATGCCAACCCTAAATAACAGTCCATACCCCCAACCCAACATAACAATCCCATACCCCAACTCAACATAATAGTCCGATGCCAACCCTAAATAACAGTCCATACCCCAACCCAACATAAATATCAAACACCTGAACCCAACATAACAGTCCATACCCCAAACCAACATAACAGTCCATACCCAACCCAACATAACAATCCCATACCCCAACTCAACATAATAGTACCATCCCAACCCAACATAACAGTCCCAACCCAACATAACAATCCCATACCCCAACCTAACATAACAGTCCCAGCCCAACCCAAAATCCCATACCCCAACTCAACATAATAGTACCATCCCAACCCAACATAACAGTCCCAACCCAACATAAAAATCCCATATCCCAACCTAACATAACAGTCCCATCCCAACCCAACAATCCCATATCTCAACTCAACATAACAGTCCCATCCAACCCAACATAACAGTCCCAACCCAACATAAAAATCCCATATCCCAACCTAACATAACAGTCCCATCCCAACCCAACAATCCCATATCTCAACTCAACATAACAGTCCCATCCAACCCCAGCATAACAGTCCCAACCCAACATAACAGTCCCATACCCCAACCCAAAATAACAGTCCCATACCCCAACCCAACATACCCCACCCAAGTCCAACATACCAAAGGGAGGAGGGAAAAAATGAGGGATTAAAAAGAATTTAGGAGACTGTGTAAAAAATAAATAATCAAATATATACATAACCTCATGCACGGACTTGTGTAGTTACCCATAGGATTACACATGCTCCAGTACTTCCCTAATGTCTTAGGTTACTTCAGATAGAGGGAGATGTATTCTTCTGAAAAGAAATTATTAAAGGGTCCCATGCTTTATTTACAGCATTCTTACTGTAATATTTTTACAGTAATGGCAAATTGCACTCTTCTTACATGACTATACTGTATATTGCTAACAATATTTACTATAAGAGGGCTGTAATGAGGGCTTTTATTTTGTTGCCGTGTGTGCGTGTGTGTGCGTGTGTGTGCGTGTGTGGTGTGTGCGTGTGTGTGCGTGTGTGTGTGTGTGTGTGTGTGTGTGTGTGTATCGAGGTAATCAATGTTATTCAAGTCATCTTTTTTTTTTTTAGTATTTTAATTTTATGGCTGATCAGTGTATATAAATAAACTATTTAACAATATCACCCTCTATTCCTCGGAAACATCACAGAAATGATACCTGTCTGAAAGGCACTCTTACTTGTAATGGCCTGCAATAGTTTATGCATAGATTCATAATCAGAGGATGGATGTCATTACAACTGAGATGTTGTATGATGCACTCTAAATAATTATCTTTGCTCTTCTCCTTTCCTGAAATATGGTAAGGTCATTGTAATTTAATACTGAAGAGATGCCCTTACATGAGAAAATGACGGCCTTGTATATGAGTATATGCATTGACTTGTATAGGTATTCACCCCCTTGACTTTGTGCCATGAATCATCACAAAATAGCCCATATACCTGAAGTGGGATATAAATAAAAAATATAAATAAAATAACCATAAAATAAATATAATTGTTCCTGGATGGCCCAGGAATAGAGATCGAGTTCTTAAAGAACATACCTAAACAAACATCATGAACACCAATAAGTTATCAAAGTCTGGAATAAAGTTCTGGAAAAATATCAATCAAGGTTTGGTTATTAAAAAAAATTCCAAACTTTAAACATCCCACTGAGCATACTATAATCTGTTATTATACAATTTTGACTTTGAATTGTGACTGAGGTAAGGAGAGCATTAATCAAAAGTGGGTGGATACTTAAGCAAGACAGTATATATGTGTAGTGTGTCTAGAGCCTCAGTTCTCTCTTCTACAGAGCACATAGAGCATAGAGTCATGCCACTTATGATAGCTCTGTGCAAGTGCTTACAGTACTTATTTGTTTTTTTCCCAGGGAGAACTATTAAACATGTGGTAAGCTAAGCTCAGTGACGATTAAATATATTGTGGCAGTGTGATTGTGGCAACAGCTATTTTGACTTGAGTCTCCAAGGCAAAGTGATTTCAGGACTCTGCTCTAATCCTGGCCTGGTGATGCAGTAACATGTCACCCAGCCTGACATTTTGCCATGCCATTTTACTTGAAGCCAAGCGAGTTTACGCTTCAGAGACTTCAGAAGGTTAGTCAAAAGCAAACTTGCCTTAAAAGGGCATATTCTAGATTCATAAATCATCTCATCAAATCCTCAAGACTGTATGGATGCAGCCATAGAATTACAAATATAAAATTCCTTTGCCTCTTTTGTCATATCTGACTAATTATTATTTATATCACAAAGTAGGGGTCTTCTTTCAACTGGCCACATGTTCTGCATCCATTTTTGGCACCAAAGCTGAAATAAGAGTGCTACTGCTAGTGGTAAATCAAGAATGACCTTTGTCTAGTCTCTGTTGAACTGTTGCTTTAGATCTGAGTACAGAGCAATAATCTTGTTCTGAAGTAAATGCCTATTAAAGGAAACAGTTTGGAATGTTTTTTAGAAAGCCTCAAACATACAATGACATTTATGTCTCTGCAGTTACTGTTCAGAAAGCCACTGAAAGAGCATATTAGTGTTTGATTTCTTGTAATGGACCTCCACATTCCTGTAAGGCCCTCTGTTGCTATGTTGTTTTGTTGTTGTATCTAAGCGCGAGACATGTCCAGGTTTCAGGCTGTGTATCAACAGTGGGCTCTGCCTAAGGTTGCTGAACATCCCTACTAGATATTGTTGTGTACGGTTCAGATTCTTACTCCTGTAAGCAGGACAACAGCTGAAGCCTAGAGCAGCACACCCCTGGTTTCAAAATCTGGACAACATCTGGTAGGGAACAGAGAATAACAATTGAATGAGGAAGTGTTTGCAGATATTGTTTGATGGTTTAACGGACCTATAATAAGTCCAGCTCGGGTTACTGTCCAAGTGGGTTATCTTTAAGTTCTCCTGTTTGCTCTCACCTCCCAAAAATATGCATGTAGGTGGATTAGCTAAGATAAATTGCCCCAGATGTGAACATTTCTATGCATTGTGGCTTATGATGGACTGGCATTCCATCAAGGGTGCATTCTTGTCTTGCTCCCAAAAATCCCATGATAGGCTCTGGATCCACTATGATCCTGACAAGGTCATAAATTGGTTACTAAAGATACAATAAGTCCAATGAAGAAATAATAGCCTACATGTATGGGGAATTTCCATTACAAACACATTCATGGAAACACTGGCGCACTGGTTTATAGTTGCTTTCCTGGTGAAAGATTACCTCCATTACATCATTCCTGCTTTGAGACACAAGTGATGGAAACACTGACTCGAGTTTGTTCCAAGCTTCCAAGGTTTTTCCTACTGACTTGTCATTAAGGAAAGACTGAACTGTAGGTACAGTGCTGTAAAAAATTATTTGCCACTGATTTCTTCTGTTTTGGGAATATCTCTTAAACACAAAATCATTAAAACAAAAATCTACGATTAAACAGAGACAACCTGAGAAAAACACTGCTAACCTAGAAGAACATTAAAAAAGCTCATCTAAATTTGACCAAACTTTGATGATCCTCAAACCCTTTGGGAGAATATTCTGTGGATTGAGGAGTCGAAAGTGGAACTTTTTGGGAGACAGGGGTCCCATTACATCTGGCGTAAACCAAACACAGAATTCCACAAAAATAACATCATACCTACGGTCAAGCATGGTGGTGGAAGTGTGATGGTGTGGGGATGCTTTGCTGATTCAGGGCCTGGGCAGCTTGCAATAATTGAGAGAAAAATAAATTCTGCTGTCTACCAGAAAATCCCAAAGGAAAATGTCCAGTCTTCAGTCTGTAAGTTGAAACTCAAGCACAACTGGATTATAATAATTAGTCTTTATTAATCACATATATGTTACAGCACAGTGACATTCTTTTCTTCGCATACCCTGGCATGTCAGGAAGAGCCTTAACCTTCAAGCCACCATGTTTGGCTGCAGTAATTGCTGCTAAAAGGAGATAGGTATTGGATGACTTTGATTGCTTCAACAAATAAATAAATATATAAATAAATAAAAACGGCGTTGTGTGTTTAGTCACGTTGCTTTTGTTTTATGTTGTATTTCGTTTGACAATCCAACACTGTTTAGAATGAGATATACACAAAAACAAAGAAATCAATACTTTTTCACAGCACTGCATATTGTTTGTGTTTTAGACATCCTTGTCATAACATGATGTCATTCTGATCATGGAATGTTTTGCTATGTTTGTTATACCACCTCCAACTGTGTACATATTGTGGAACTGTGTATTTAATAGTAGATACTGCCAAATACATCTGAAGTATCCTGATATCCATGTTCACCCTCGATCTTTAGATAATGGGTAAATGTCATGAGCTGAGTACCGTGTTGGATGGTCTGTAAGTGCAAGTGGTGAAGAGTGTTTGAACTTTACAAGGTGAATTTGAGGGAAGGTTTATTTGTGGAAACAAAGTACCCTGGACCGGTTTTATATGTCTGTGTGCCAAATTGAGTCAGCAGGCAGCCTCTCTTCTAACTTACCCAGTTGTACACAAATACATTACATGACATTAATGTTAGAACTACCATGATGTATTATCTTGCACATTCTTTCCCTTTCATAGCAGTACTCCGTTCTCTGAGAAACACAGCTGGGGCAAAAGACTCAAGACAAAAGGTTACACTGTTTTCTATATTAGAAGTGAAAGATAACATGCCTAAAGTTCTAGAAAAAGCCATCAGTAATTCACTTTGCTCCCCTTTAAGTAGCAGAAAGGTACAACTGCCAATGGCCAAGTTTATAGTACGCCAGATATCCTCCACTGTATTTTTGTTCTTCCTAAGAGATTCTGGCTTGGTTGGCAAGTTTACCCCATCTGCTCCCCTCAGAAAAGAGTGAGAAAACTGGTCAAAGACTTCACTGATCCCTCTATCCTTCACTATTACTGTATGGTTAGATTTTATATCAAACTTAAAAATTTAAGACACTGACTCCAAAGCACACAGGAGGATTTGTGTTTATTTTTGTTGTAGCATGAATTAACACCCAGACATTGTGGAAGTGATGTGGAATAGAAAGTGTTAGGAGTCCACAAAAACACTCATCTTTTGATATAGAGTTAAATATAATAAAACTTCTATTGCATAAAAGGTACACTTCCAATTTACACCTGAAATTTGTTGGAAAACACGCATGTAGAAGAGACACAAATAAATCTTCAGTTAACACAATCATCAAACACTTAATAATAATAGAATAATAATAATAATAGTTATTATAATAATAACAAATCATTATTATTATTATTATTAAGCAAATAAGCATGTAATTATTTTTTGGAAATGTCACTAACTTTAAGTCTTATTACACATCCAATGCTAGACAAAACTTTGGTTTACCAATATTACATTGGTCATATATTCATAATTTCATCATTAGGAACAGGCCTAACACTTTCCCCTTTGACAAACCGGATAACAATAATAATAAAACAAAAAAAATATAGCATGGTGAAAAAAGAAACTGATTCTACAAGAGAATTAGTGTGAAACAGAAAACAGTACCGTAATTCTCGGACTATTGAGCACACCTGAATATAAGCCACACCCGCTAATTTTAAAAAGAAAAACAATTTTGTACATATATAGGCCGTACATGTTTGTAAGCCGCAGGTGTCCACGTTATAACTGTCACGATTCGTGACGTAAACGAAGCAGGACGGATGCAAGTGCAGTTAGGACGAGACCTTTTATTGAAACGGAGGAGAGCAGACTCAAGAGAAACAAGAACCAGGACCAACTCAATGAACTAAGCTAACTAAACTAACTAACCTAAACATTAACTATGACATGAAACAAAGACTCTATATCTATACTCTATAAACCACTTCTACATCTATATTCTAAACTAAGTCTATACAACTCTAAGCTATACTATCCGCTACTAGGCTATAAGCTATGCTATAAGCTACTAGGCTACAGGCTAAGCTATAAGTTATACTATAAGATAACTAGCCATGACATGAACTCAGACATGAACAAGAACTAAGACACATGGCATGAACAAAGACTCTAACTATATTCGCTATCTAATTCTAACTCTATATCTAATTACCCGCGTTGTGTGTATATATATATATATATATATATATATATATATATATATATATATATATATATATATATATATATATATATATATATATATATACCCGGTATATATACACACCAGCCTTATTAGCCCGAACTGCTAACAGCTGTGGGCAATACCAAAACACACGTGTCTCGACATGACAAGACGGGGCGGAGACATGACGTCACCAATCTGCATTTCTTCGTGTGTTTCCCCTGATGAGGGGGTGTGCACGAAGCACAAAACGACTGATCTGAAGAATGTCGTGTGAGCGCGTTAGATTTAATTCGAACAGTTTCATTGGTCCACTGTGACCTGTTGGGTAATTTCATTTGTCCGATGTGACGAGGTTAAATGTTTTGGCGGCATGAAACTCGTTAGCCCGTAAAAATCCATAAATTATCCGCATCATCGTTTAAGCCGCAGTGTTCAAAGCGTGTGAAAAAAGTAGCGGCTTATAGTCCGGAAATGACGGTATATTTATTACTTTTGAATAATTAAAATACAGTCGTTTTCTGTTGCAAATAATGTTCAACACAATTTCATAAATACCCACACGTACACAATCTCTTTCTGTCTCCTGTGATTAGAGAACTCCAAGGAGGATTACTGGACGTACCCTGGCATCACTCACTATCTTTTCTTCTCACTCCTTCCATTACCACCATGTGAAGCATAGAGTAAGTGTCCCAAAATACACTTGTTATGCAAACGTGATGTTAGAGACTACCTCAGTGACCACTAGTCCGACACTGTTGCTTTTTAAAAGAAACCTGCTTTTCCACATTTTCATCTCTCTACAGTAGCTCACGCTATCTCTCTTTTACTCACTCAGTCCTAATGTTGGACGTGCAGGGAGGCTGGATTAGTGAATGCCATGCTGATATTATTTAAGGATTAAAGGACCTAAGAAAGACAGGAAGGATAGTCTGAAATCTCTGGTAGTCCACAGAGCCAGATTCTGAAACAGTCAAGTCTGATAATGGACCATAATCAAAAATCAGTACTCAAAATAAAACCCAGCTCCGGCTTTAGTGCACTAGAATCCAGCAGTGTTTGGTTATTTCCTAATTATGCTAAACCAGAATAGGCACAGGCAAAAGGAACATGCACCTCTGCTCTATATTTATTAAGGTGTTTTTATGCCATCGTAGTTTCATAAATACATAATATATTCGAACTTATACTAGATTAAAAACTGTGGAGCTTGTAATCGTGGACCATAATATATAAAACGTGTTACAGCAAAACAGTATCATCATCATCAAAGTAAAAGATGATAGTGAATATACAGTGCCTTGTGAAAGTATTCACCCCTCTTGGCATTTTTTAAAACCTATATTGTTGACTTACAACCTGGAATTTTTTGCGGGGGGTTTGTATCATTTGATTTACACAATGTGCCTATCAGTTTGAAGATGCTAAATATTTTTTATTGTGAAATAAACAAAAAATAAGGCAAAAAAACCCCTGAAAACTTGAACATGCATAACTATTAAAGCCCCCAAAGTCAATACTTTGTAGAGCCACCTTTTATAGCAATTACAGCTGCTAGTCTCTTGGGGTGCGTATCTATAAGCTTAGCACATCTAGCCACTGGGATCCACTTCAGGGTAAAACTGCTCCAGCTACTTCAAGTTGGATGGGTTCTGCTGCTGTACAGCAATCTGTCATACCAAAGATTCTCAATTGGACAGAGGTCTGGGCTTTGACTAGGTCATTCCAAGACATTTAAATGACACGAGTGTTGCTTTAGCAGTATGCTTAGGATCCTGCTGGAAGGTGGACCTCTGTCCCAGTCATCAATCTTTGAAATGGATTACCCTCAAGAATTTTCTTATATTTAGCTCCATCCATCAATTCTGACCAGTTTCCCGGTCCCTGACGATGAAAAACATCCCCACAGCATGACGCTTCCACCACCATGCATCACTGTGGGGATGGTGTTCTTTGGGTGATGAGAGGGTGTTGGGTTTGCACAAGACATTGCGTTTTCCTTGATGGCCAAAATGCTAAATTTTAGTCCCATCTGACCAGAGTACCTTCTTCCATATGTTTAGGGAGTCATGCCTTTTGTCATGTGGGTACATGCCTTTTGACAAGCAGCAAATGTGTTTGCTTAATTTTTTTTTTTAAGCAATGGCTTTTTTTCGGACCACTCTTCCATAAAGCCCAGCTCTGTGGAGTGTATGGCTTAAAGTGGTCCTATGGACAGAAGATACATCAATCTCCGCTGTGAAGCTTTGCAGCTCCTTCAGGATTATCTTTGGTCTCTTTGTTACCTCTCTGATCAATGCCCTCCTTGCCTGGTCCGTGAGTTTTGGTGGGCAGACCTCTCTTGGCAGGTTTGTTGTGGTGCCATATTCTTTCCATTTTTTAATAATGGATTTAATGGTACTCTATGGGATGTTCAAATTTTCAGATTTTTTTATAACCCAACCCTGATATGTACTTCTTCACAACTTTGTCCCTGATCTGTTTGGACAGTTCCTTGGTCTTCATGGTTCCGCTTGCTTGGTGATGCTCCTTGCTCAGTGGTGTTATAGACTCTGGGGCCTTTCAGAACAGGTGTATAATATAATGAGGTCATGTGACAGATTATGTGACACTTAGATTGCACATAGGTGGGCTTTATTAAACTAATGTGACTTCTGAAGGTAATTGGTTGCACAAGATCTTATTTAGGGGCTTCATAGCAAAGGGAGTGAATACATATGCATGCACCAAGTTTTTTTTTTTTTCCATTTCACTTCAACAATGTGGGCTATTTTCTGCATGTCCATGTCATGAAATCCAAATAAAAATCCATTGAAATTTCAGGTTGTAATGCAACAAAATAGGACAAATGCCAAGAGGGGTGAATAATTTTGCAAGGCACTGTACTAAAGAATACAAAGTAGATCAGAAGAACATATGTTCAATGTCAAGTGTAAAATATTAAGTAAAAGGAAGTAGATTAAGGAGGAAAAAAGGTCGATCAGAAACACAAAGCAGTGATTTGAATATAGGATTAGAGGTGTGTTGTTTGAATTGAAGTTTAGTTTAAAAATAATTTGCATAGTGTTACAAGAAACAGTGATATCCTGTAATCAATGATATTAAATGCTCTTTTATTAACTTCTGTATATTTTATTACACGTCATTCCAGGCCCAGACATGTAATAAATGTGACAAATTCATTTAGGCCAACACAGAAGAAAAAAAAAAAAAAGAAGAGCACAGAGCCAATAGGGTCTTAAATCATAAATCTGATTGCATAGAAAGCAAACCTTTAAGTCATTGATATGTGCTGCTTTCATATGTATTGTAAAGACAATGACAGTAACTAACATTTCTCTATACCTGATTATATAATAGGTGGTTTTATTTGGATCTCACTTATAGGTGTTTTTTTAGTGGATCTCAGTTAGTCCTCCTGGGGGCGTTCAAGATAAACTGTAGCAATTCTTTTCTCTTGGTAGACCTTTAATGAAGGGTCAGTCTCCTTTTTCTGTTGAAACTCTTGCACAGTGGCTCCATTGCCTTTCTGATCTGGAGAATCCATCCCGTCTATGCCTGTCGCACATGCGCTATTGTTAGTATCCATTTGGAATGTGAAGGACCTCTCATTAGGCCCCAACCTGATGACCTTCTCCGTCTTGCTAATTTCACTACCTGAGCACAAGCCTTCAGTTTCCTCAAGGCTGGTCATCCATGGCATTTCCTCTTTTTGCATCTCCTCTGTGGAAAGTCTGATGGTATACTCACCACCAGATCCAGCACTACGTGCCTGGTGGAGGTCAGAGATCGAGGGCCGCAGTGCTGCCATTACCTGTTCCTGTGACAGGTCATCTGCCTCATTTGGCAGCAGTCCAGAATCCTCCAGACTCTGGGAAATATTAAGCTCTGCCACAAAGGTCGTTGTTCCATTGTCTGGGGATTGTGGCACCTTCTGGATGCTAACAGACAGGTTCTCAGAACTTTGACCAGCTTGGGTGAAAGAAGCAAGTTCTTCTTTTAGAGCTCCAGACACAGTGCCCTCTAGCTGCTCCAGTGCTCCCTTTAGCTGTTCTCTGGGGTCCAATGACTCTTCTTTCAGGATCTCCAGCATGGATTCTTGCATTCTGGGAGAAACATTCACCTCCTCTTCAATAATGCACTCTGGAATTCCAGTGGTATCTCTTTTGACATATTCAGGTGAGTCCCTGTTATTTTCCCCTTCATCAGAATACCTGCTGTTTGTAGGCAGACCTTCTTCCTGATAGTATCTCTCATCTGAAAGGTCTTCCACCACTCCATAATGTCCATAAGACATAAATCCTCCACCCTCCTCTGATCCAGACATGTTGTCTTCAGGGGTGGAAACAAAGTATTCTTGTGTTTCTTGGCCCTGAGAATAGTATGGGAGGCTCTCATCCCTAGACACGTCCTGTACCTGCACAAATCCACTCTTGACATACTCTGAGGCTTTCACAGACTCGTTAGTATTTCCATGTTGTTCAGCTGGTTGAGGCTCATTCTCTGGTTCTTCAATGTGAAAGAATGTTGATGAAGGCTGGAAGTAAGGTTTGTACTTAACCTCTTCAGTCTCTTCAATTTCAGCTTCCCCTTCATCACTATGAGATTCCACTGGTGCCTCCATTATCTCCACTTTAACCGACTTGTTTTCTAAGCTTTCACTTTCAAGACCAAGACGCAGAAGGTTCTGAATCATGCTTCCTGTTGGAGTTCCTTCAAGATCCTCAAGAGAGACTTTATGTACCCCCTTACTAAGGAGTTCCTCAAGAGCCGGGTTGTCTGACACATCCAGGTCCTCTTCCATTTTTGATTGGAGAACTATCTGAGTCTTAGTGCTTCCATCCTCTTGCTCTGTTTTCTCTACATGGTAAGTGATCTTTGAGTCAGGAGATGAACTTATCTTTGTATCAAATCCTGCGGGCTTTATGAACTTCTCAATAATTTCTTCCATGGACACAGAGTCCAAAACTTTTTCCTCACCTGCAAATACTTTTGGTCCCTCATTTCCGGAATCTTTCAAATCTCTCTCATCTTCATGGTTGGGTTCCTTTTGCTGGATAAATGGTGTTGCATCAGGTTGCACTGTTGCCTTGACATGATCCGCTTCTGTCCTCTCATCGTTTCTTTCACCTTTCTTAACAACTTTCTGAGGGGTTTCTTCATTAGTGTTCAGGCTCATCATAGGTGGTTCCACAACTCTCACGGATTTTAATTCTACTGTTGATGAGGCAGTGGGGAATGATTTGTTTTGTATTTCTGTCTGGAAAAGATCAGGTGAACTCCTTGGTGGGCTTTTAGACACAGTGTTGATGAGCACCCTCTGTTCTTCCATCACTTCTTTGCTAGTTTTACTAGCAGAGACATCAGCTCTGGTTGCGCTTGGTGTACTTGAAGCCTGTTTTGCTTTGGTGAAAGCAAGCATGTCTCTTCTTGCAGCAGGACTCTGTTGGGCATGGTTTGAAATAGTGATCGGCAAAATCCTGGACGTTTTGTGGGAATCAACCTGACTGGATACAGTGGAGGTTCTCATGCTGGAAATGGGCCCTGTATTCCAGAAACCATACCCTATTAAATTCCTTCTCACTTCTGGCCGACTGGCTTTCATGGTAGAGCCTCTTGGAGTGTAAGGATGGGCTGGCATTTTGATATCTGCCAGAGAAAAGGCAAGGTTTAGCATTCAAAATGATCCTTCAGTTTTGAATAACTCATTGTTGTATTTTACAGCGCTAAATATTGAACATTACAGACAGGAAATCAAGATCATAAAAATTCATCCACTGTACCTATTATTCTCTCTCTTGAATATTGGTCAGACCTCATCTGAGCATGTTTACCTTCACCTTCTAGCAGTGCCCTGAGAAGCATAAAATCAATGGTTAGGTATTTTCCTTAAAATAAATAAATAAATAAATAAAATCTACCAAACCATTTTGGGTTATTTCATTTAGGTTATTTCTTTCACCTGTCCTTAGTATGCTCACCACCTTGCTCTGTCATCACCAAGCAAAACCTTAAACTGAAAGGAAGACAAGATACATACACAGACCTTCTCCCACAGATACAAAATATACTTGACTAATTACAGCTTGCTCTTTGCCATACTCTTTTATTGTCCGTTTTGGGAAACCTACCTTAACACTTCTAGAGTAACACTTTGTGGAAATAAAGTTCAGTATAGTCCTAGTGGATGTTCCCTCGGGATCTGTTGAATGACCAAACTAAAAATAACAACCACAACGTGCTCTGTTTCTGTTATGGCTTAGAATGTGAAGCTGTGACAGACACAGGAAGACTTGTTTGCATTCTCTACTACATTGCCAAGGAAGACATTATAAATATTCAAATGTAACACAGGGCAGATATGTTAGAAATAAGAAAGTAGGCTGACAAAAATTGGAAGTTTTAGCAAAATGATTAGAAGAAAAGAAAGAAGAAGAAGAAAAAAAATCAAGAGTAGGATCCAAAACATTTTGAAATGGCAAACACCAAGCTGTGGTGATAGAAGGAACAACTCACTGGAGTTTTCTATAAAAGGTCTGCTAGTCACTTTGTATACATGACTGGGTGGTGAGTAGATGTGCCTGTCTGAGTCCCATCCTAGTTATATTACTAACCTGGATATATATTTGTTTATCTAAATAATATCAAAATATAACGCATAATTTGAAGTGACTACAGCTATATTTTCCAGCCAGTTTAGACAACTAAACATTGCATTGCATCTGCTGTATTTATGAAGTTCCCTTTATACAAATATATGATGTGTAACCTTCTTTTGTAGGAACTATAACTAACATGCAAACATAATTGCCAATTACCAATTTTGCTCTAATCCTATTGTAATTCAACTCCTCAGTCATTCACAATGGAGTTAAAACCCCTGTCCACAGAGGTGGATGAATCCATAGCTCTGCCAAAAGGGCAGGCAGCATTTGCTCTGCAGTTCGACTGTTTAAAAATACACTCCAAGTGTTAAATCTGGACGGAGATGAGCCTGTTTGGCTATCAATACTCAAAGGTATCTCAGAACTATGTGGTAGATATGACATGGCATTTTGAATATGGTGTTAGAAATATACTGTTAGACAAATCTTTGATAAATTAAACACAAATAAGCAGACCTGACAATATTGAACAACATTTCATAATAATCTCGTACTGATCGCATAACAGATCTTTTCTGCTTTTAACATGCAAGTGATAACCCATAAAGTAGAACTAAATTTTATATATTTAATAATCAGTCAAAAGCTTTTTGAAGAGGCACCATTTCATAACCCATTGCGAGTAAGGAGCAACGCAGCCTAATTACAAATAGATCACTTACAAATTGCTCCCATTATAATAAACAGAATTTACACTGCAAGCACACAAATACAGCATATAATGACAATAAACTCGAATTAAACTAAACCTTTTAAGCAACTCGCACCAATTTCCCTATCCCCTTGCGTACAGTGGAGCATTTTGGATAGAAACAAGCTCCGCTTTGTAAAGTTTGCAGGTTCCAGTCTTCTTCACAGAATTTAATATAAAATACTCCCCTGCCTCGGTCATCTGATGATTACGCCTCTGTCTGATGGTGACGGAGATCAGTTGGCCATAAAAGGTCACGCTGACAAACAGTAAACTGGAGAAATTCATTTTCGTTGACTCTACGGCGTAGCATTACATGTGTTTGATGTCATGTGCCATTGAAAAGGAAACAGTTTATTCTTCTGCTTAGTAAAAAACCGTTAGTGTTCCATCTGACATGATACTATGCTTCTACAATTCATACACTAGACCAGTGGTCCCCAACCTTTTTTGCGCCACGGACCGGTTTAATATCAGACAATATTTTCACGGACCGGCCTTTAAGGTGTGGTGGATAAATACAACAAAATAAAATGATAGGACCGGCATAAAAACTGGGGTATTTTTAAAATCTAATAATAAACGTGAATCCAATGTGAAATCACAACTTTATTAGCAGCGTCCTCGTAACATCATCTCTCCCCCTAACGCTCTCTGGTCTCTATGGTAAGGGTTCAACGTATCACGTGACCGAGACAAGCGTCTTGACATGCGTCAAGAGTGAGTCGTAGAAGGATGTAACGGAGAGAATCCGGTCATTTTTCAGATCCAGATAATAAATAAAATGGAAATAATGTAAGTTATTTATTCTTTCTGTGCGGCCCGGTACCAAATGACCCACGAACCGGTGGTTGGGGATTAGAGATTAATCCCCAACCACCGGAGATTCCACTTCACAATTGTGTCCACCGAGTACCACCGAGTTCCACTTCACAATTGTGTCCCACTTGTTGGTGATTCTTCACAAAAAATAAAAATTTTATATCTTTATGTTTGAAGCCTGAAATGTGGCAAAAGGTTGAAAAGTTCAAGGGGGCCGAATACTTTCGCAAGGCACTGTATATATAATTAGAGCTGCAACAACTAAAATGGTAAATGTGCACTTATATAGCGCTTTTATCCAAAGCGCTTTACACTGTGTATCATTCACCCATTCACACACACACTCACCGAACCGAACCGCCAACCCTACGATTAGTGGATAACCCGCTCTACCAACTGCGCCACAGCCGCCCCACTACTTGATGAATCTTGTTAACGATTAGTCGGTCTGCATGCAGCACAAGGCATATTTACTCATTACGTTACTTCTGTTCTGAAAACAGACATCAGAAAAATGGCAGAGAGTACTCCACACTATACACTTATACTATGCACTATGTACTCTACTGTCAGAGATCTACAGCTGAGGTGGGAGAGTCTGTCCATAGGACAACAATCAGTCGTACACTGCACAAATCTGGCCTTTATGGAAGAGTGGCAAGAAGAAAGCCATTTCTCAACGTTTGGTGTGACGTTTGGTGTGTCTCCCAGGTGGCTTGTGGCAAACTTTAGAGAGACTTTTTATGGATATCTTTGAGAAATGGCTTTCTTCTTGCCACTCTTCTATAAAGGCCAGATTTGTGCAGTGTACGACTGATTGTTGTCCTATGGACAGACTCTCCCACCTCAGCTGTAGTTCTCTGCAGTTCATCCAGAGTGATCATGGGCCTCTTGGCTGCATCTCTGATCAGTCTTCTCCTTGTCTGAGCTGAAAGTTTAGAGGGACGGCCAGGTCTTGGTAGATTTGCATTGGTCTGATACTTCCATTTCAAAATGATCGCTTGCACAGTGCTCCTTGGGATGTTTAAAGCTTGGGAAATCTTTCTGTATCCAAATCCGGCTTTAAACTTCTCCACAACAGTATTACGGACCTGCCTGGTGTGTTCCTTGGTCTTCATGATGCTCTCTGCGCTTTCAACAGAACCCTGAGACTATCACAGAGCAGGTGCATTTATACAGAGACTTGATTACACACAGGTGGATTCTATTTATCACCATCAGTCATTTAGGACAACATTGGATCATTCAGAGATCCTCGCTGAACTTCTGGAGTGAGTTTGCTGCACTGAGAAGGGTAAGGGGGCGAATAATTTTGCACACCCTACTTTTCAGTTTTTTATTGTTGCTAAAAAGTTTAAAATATCCAATAGATTTCGTTCCACTTCACATTTGTGTCCCACTTGTTGGTGATTCTTCACAAAAAATTAAAATTTTATATCTTTATGTTTGAAGCCTGAAATGTGGCAAAAGGTTGAAAAGTTCAAGGGGGCCGAATACTTTCGCAAGGCACTGTACATACATACATACATACATACATATAGTATCTCACAAAAGTGAGTACACCCCTCACATTTTTGTAAATATTTTATTATATATTTTCAATTGAAAACACTGAAGAAATGACACTTTGCACCTATGTAATGTAGTGAGTATACAGCTTCTGTAAGAGTGTAAAATTGCTGTCCCCTCAAAATAACTCAACATACAGTCATTAATGTTTAAACCGCTGGCAACAAAAGTGAGTACACCCCTAAGTGAAAATGTCCAAATTGGGCTCAAAGTGTCAATATTTTGGGTGGCCACCATTATTTTCCAGTACTGCCTTAACCCTCTTGGGTATGGAGTTCACCAGAGCTTCACAGGTTACCACTGGAGTCCTCTTCCACTCCTCCATGACGATATCACGGAGCTGGTGGATGTTAGAGACCTTGTGCTCCTCCACGTTCCATTTGAGGATGCCCCACAGATGCTCAATAGGGTTTCGGGCTGGAGACATGCTTGGCCAGTCCATCACCTTCACCCTCAGTTTCTTTAGCAAGGTAGTGGTCGTCTTGGAGGTGTGTTTGGGGTCGTTATCATGCTGGAATACTGCATACTGATCATGCTCTGCTTCAGTATGTCACAGTACATGTTGGCATTCATGGTTCCCTCAATGAACTGTAGCTCCTCAGTGCCGGCAGCACTCATGCAGCCCCAGACCATGACACTCCCACCACCATGCTTGACTGTAGGCACGACACACTTGTCTTTGTACTCCTCACCTGGTTGCCGCCACACACGCTTGACACCATCTGAACCAAATAAGTTTATCTTGGTCTCATCAGACCACAGGACATGGTTCCAGTAATCCATGTCCTTAGTCTGCTTGTCTTCAGCAAACTGTTTGCGGGCTTTCTTGTGCATCATCTTTAGAAGAGGCTTCCTTCTGGGACGACAGCCATGCAGACCAATTTGATGCAGTGTGCGGCGTATGGTCTGAGCACTGACAGGCTGACCCCCCACCCCTTCAACCTCTGCAGCAATGCTGGCAGCACTCATACGTCTATTTCCCAAGACAACCTCTGGATATGACGCTGAGCACATGCACTCAACTTCTTTGGTCGACCATGTCGAGGCCTGTTCTGAGTGGAACCTGTCCTGTTAAACCGCTGTATGGTCTTGGCCACCGCGCTGCAGCTCAGTGTCAGGGTCTTGGCAAACTTCTTATAGCCTAGGCCATCTTTATATAGAGCAACAATTCTTTTTTTCAGATCCTCAGAGAGTTCTTTGCCATGAGCTGCCATGTTGAACTTCATGTGACCAGTATGAGGGAGTGTGAGAGCGATGACACCAAATTGAACACACCTGCTCCCCATTCACACCTGAGACCTTGTAACACCAACAAGTCACATGACACCGGGGAGGGAAAATGGCTAATTGGGCCCAATTTGGACATTTTCACTTAGGGGTGTACTCACTTTTGTTGCCAGCGGTTTAGACATTAATGGCTGTGTGTGGAGTTATTTTGAGGGGACAGTAAATTTACACTGTTACACAAGCTGTACACTTACTACTTTACATTGTAGAAAAGTGTCATTTCTTCAGTGTTGTCACATGAAAAGATATCATCAAATATTTACAAAAATGTGAGGGGTGTACTCACTTTTGTGAGATACTAATATATATATATATATAAAAGTTGTACCCAAAAGTTCGCACACCCCTTGCAGAATCTGCTCAATCTTAATACTGTTAATAAAATAAGAGGGATCATAAAAATACCATGTTTTTTTATTTAGTGCTGTCCTGAATACAGTAAGCTATTTTACATAACAGTATAGTCCACAAGACAAGATTATAGCTGAAATGATCAAAATTACCCTGTTCAAAAGTTAACATCCCCTTGATTCTTAATACCGTGTCATTATCTGGATGATCCATGACTGGTTTTTTGTTTTTTGATAGTTGTTCATGAGTACCTTGCACACTGTTCTTCAGAAAATTCCTCCAGGTCCTGCACATTCTTTGCTTTTCCAGCATATTCTGCATATTTGAGCCCTTTCCAACAGCAGCCATATGATGTTGAGACCCATCTTTCATACTGAGGACAACTGAGGGACCCGTACACAACATAACGTGCAAACATTCACTGATGCTCAAGAAAGCAACACGATACATTAAGAACCAGGGGGATTTAAACTTTTGAACAGGATGATCGGTATAAATAGACATATTTTAAAGATAATTTTGTAAAATCCAAATAAGCATTATGTTCATTGAAATGGGAATAAGCAATGTTTTTCATGCTTGTTCGATGAACCATAAACAATTATTGCACATGCACCTGTAGAACAGTCCTTAAGACACGAACAGTTTACATGCAGTAGGCAATTAAGGTCACAGTTACAATAACTAAGGACACTAAAAAGACCTTTCAACAGACTCTGAAAAACACCAGAAGAAAGATGTCTAGGGTTCCTGCTCACCTGCATGAACATGCCATAGGCCTGCTGCAGGGAGGCATGAGGACTACATATGTGTCCAGATCAATAAACTGTAATATTTGTAATGTAAGACGCCTAAGACAGTGCTACAGGGAGACATGAAGGACAGCTGATCGTCCTTGCAGTGGAAAATTACATGTAACCACGTGTCCCCTCCCAGACGTGATGGAGAACTTGCAAATGTCTTGGTGGAAGAGTGGAGTAACATCTCACAGAAAGAACTGACAAATCTGGTGCAGTCCATGAGGATGAGATGCACTGTATTACTTAAAGCAGCTGGAGGCCACCACATACTGACTGTTACTTTTAATACTGACCCCCACCCCCCTTGTTCAGGGATTTGTTATTCCATTTCTGTTCATCAAATGTCTGGGAAACTTGTTCAGTTATGCCTCAGTTGTTGAATGTTTTTATGTTAAGAAATTTGCTGGATATAAAAGCAGTTGAATGTGAGAGGACGGCTCTTTTATTGCTGAGATTATATATATATATATATATATATATATATATATATATACACACACACACACACACATAACATTAAAAATCAATCGCCTAACCCTTGTGTAGGTCCCAGTTGTGCCGCCAAACAGCTCAGACTCGTTGGGGCATGAATTCCACAAGACCTCTGATGGTGTGATGTGGTTTCTGGCACCTAGACGTTAGCAGCAGACCCTTTATGTCATTTAAATCCTGCTGGTTGTGAGGTGGGCCCTCCATGGATCACACTTGTTTGTCTAGCACATGCCACAGATGCTCAATCAGATTGAGATCTGGGGAATTTGGAGGCCTTTTCAACATCTTTGGAACTCCATCTTTGGCCATGTTCCTCAAACCATTCCTGAACAATTTTTGCATTGTGGCAGGGCGCAATATCCTGCTGAAAGAGCCCATGGAATACCGTTGCCATGACGTGGTGCAATTGGTCTGCAACAATGTTTAGGTAGGTGCTATGTGTCAAAGTAACTTCCATGTGAATTCCAGGACCCAAGGTTTCAAAGCAGAACATTGCCCAGAGCATCACACCTCCTCCGCCAGCTTGCCCTCTTCCAATAGTGCCCTCTTCCTGGATCCATCTCTTCTCCAAGTAAGTGATGCACTTTCACCCAGCCATCCACATGATGTAAAAGAAAACATAATTCATCAGATCAGGCCACCATCTTCCATTGCTCCATGGTCCAGTTCTGATGCTCATGTGCCCATTGCAGGTGCTTTCAGCGGTGGACAGGGGTCAGTATGGCCACTCAGACCGGTCTGTGGCTACGCAGCCCCATATACAGCAAACTGCGATGTGTGTTCTGACACCTTTCTGTCATAGCCAGCATTAACTTTTTCATCAATTTGTGATACAGTAGCTCTGCTGTGGGATCAGACCAGACAAGATAGCCTTTACTCCCCACACCCATCAATGAGCCTTGGGTGCCCGTGACCCTCTCGCCTTTATACTTCCTTGGACCACTTTTGATTGGTGTGTAATATATATATATATATATATATATATATATATATATACACACACACACACACACACACAGTGCATCCGGAAAGTATTCACAGCGCTTCACTTTTCCTACATTTTGTTATGTTACAGCCTTATTCCAAATTGGATTAAATTTATTATTTTCCTCAAAATTCTACAAACAATACCCCATAATGACAACAAGAAATAAGTTTGTTTGAAATCTTTGCAAATTTATTAAAAATAATAAACAAACAAAAAAAAGCACATGTACATAAGTATTCACAGCCTTTGCTCAGTACTTTCTTGAAGCACGTTTGGCACCAATTACAGCCTCAAGTCTTTTTGAGTATGATGCTACAAGCTTGGCACACCTATTTTTGGGCAGTTTCTCCCATTCTTCTTTGCAGGACCTCTCAAGCGCCATCAGGTTGGATGGGGAGCGTCAGAGCACAGCCATTTTCAGATCTCTCCAGAGATGTTCAATCGGGTTCAAGTCTGGGCTCTGGCTGGGCCACTCAAAGACCTTCAGAGTTGTCCTGTAGCCACTCCTATGTTATTTTGGCTGTATGCTTAGGGTCTTTGTCCTGTTGGAAAATAAACTTTCACCCCAGTCTGAGGTCCAAAGCGCTCTGGAGCAGGTTTTCATCAAGGATGTCTCTGTACATTGTTGCATTCATCTTTCCCTCGATCCTGACTAGTCTCCCAGTTCCTGACGCTGAAAAACATCCCCACAGCATGATGCTGCTACCACCACCATGCTTCACTGTAGGGATGGTATTGGCCAGGTGATGAGTGGTGCCTGGTTTCCTCCAGACATGACGCTTGGCATTCACGCCAAAGAGTTCAATCTTTGTTTCATCAGACCAGAGAATTTTATTTTTCGTGGTCTGAGAGTCTTTCAGGTGCCTTTTGGCAAACTCCAGGTTGGCTGTCATGTGCCTTTTACTGAGGAGTGGCTTCCGTCTGGCCACTCCACTATACAGGCCTGATTGGTGGAGTGCTGCAGAGATGGTTGTTCTTCTGGAAGGTTGTGCAAACTTCTTCCATTTACGGATGATGGAGGCCACTGTACTCATTGGGACCTTCAATGCTGCAGAAATGTTTCTGTACCCTTCCCCAGATCTGTACCCAATCCTGTCTCTGAGGTCTACAGACAATTCCTTGAACTTCATGGCTTCTTTTGTGCTCTTACATGCATTGTTAACTGTGGGACGTTATATAGACAGGTGTGTGCCTTTCCAAATCATGTCCAAACAACTGAATTGACCACAGGTGGACTCCAATCAAATTGTAGAAACATCTCAAGGATGATCAGTGGAAACAGGATGCACCTGAGCTCAATTTTGAGTGTCATGGCAAAGGGTGTGAATACTTATGTACATGTGCTTTTTTTGTTTTTTATTTTTTATAAATTTGTAAAGATTTCAAACAAACTTCTTTCACATTGTCATTATGGGGTATTGTTTGTAGAATTTTGAGGAAAATTATGAATTTAATCCATTTTGGAATAAGGCTGTAACATAACAAAATGTGGAAAAACTGAAGCGCTGTGAATACTTTCCGGATGTACTGTATGTGCACACAATTATTGTGTGCTGATAATCCAAGCCATACATGTTTAGTGGGTATGGACCAAAACACAAAGCTTTTCATTACATGTATTTTTCAGTGATTAGCAAACATAGTCCATCATTTATAGCAGGTCAAAAAATATTGTCTTAGAACAATAGAAACAATGTACGAAACTGCAAATGTCTACTGAAGTTCGCTAACTTTTTGACTGATTGCATTAGTGGATCTGTACCTCAATAAATATACACATTTTAAACAAAATCTTCTGTACTTAATGCTTCTGGTACTTTAGATAGAGAAAACAAGGAACAAAAAGGGATTTGTGGATGTTGAAAAATGTATAGCTTTCTGTTCTCTAAAAGGGAAGCCATTTGTTATATGGTTCGACACAGAACCTGTAAGGATTCCTTAGAGTGGTGTCAAATCTTATTTGCAAAGGGCTAGTGTGGATGCAGGTTTTTTTTATTTCAATCAAGCAAGAGCCACATTTGATAGACTATTAAACAAGGTGTGGCTTCTGCTTGCTTTGGAATGAAAACCAGCACCCACACCATCCCTCTCTGGATAAGATTGGATACCGTGAACTACCAGTTCCTAGTTGGAAGATTTTTCTAAGAGTATATACTACTATGGATGACAACCTTAAAAGAAGTTCTACCTGTATGCAGCCACTTCCATTCCAAGCCCCATTTTGACCTGTAGGAGTTCATGATGATCCTTCAGCTTTTCAGAAATGGTGTTGGCCAGAAACATACGCTCTTGTTCCAGTTCTTCGACAATTATCTGTAGAAGAGACGTGTTAGTTTATTATTCTAGCCCACTCTTTCTAAAACCATCAGAAGCATCTAAACCACAGAGTCAGGTATGACCTCATGCTTTAGGATGATACCTTATGCTACGAAAATTTAGACGAAGTGATTAGTGAATGCATTGATATTGGTGTCATGTATTGGTATTGGTATTTCTAACATAACATAACATAATATTCTTCTAATGGATGATCATGGGCTATCGAAACAATGCTATTTAATGCATTTCCTGTTGTGATGTTGCACCTGTTGAGGATCTCTTGCAACACCTTACTCTATTACACAACCATTGCTCCATTTAAAGCCTGATGCCTGGTAACTGGCTCATAGGCCACTTGCCTAAAATAGGTCACTAAATGATTAGTCAAGCAAGATGCCGTAGTAACCTTTAAATCCTCTCCTGTTGTGCTGGTCGTCAAAGCAGGAGACACCTTAA
Organism: Ameiurus melas; assembly: GCA_012411365.1. NCBI lineage: Eukaryota > Metazoa > Chordata > Actinopteri > Siluriformes > Ictaluridae > Ameiurus > Ameiurus melas. The sequence goes on along the minus strand of CM022754.1, from coordinate 28,301,353 downwards.
ATATTCTGCACTCCTTGAAAGGGTTCCAAGTATAACTCTTTTTGAAAGCTGAGAAGCATCATTTATCTAATGAACCCTTAACAATGCTTTAAATAACCCTTTCCGACACCTTTTAGTAAACATTTGAATGGCTGACATTTTCGAACCATTAAGAAGAAAGTAATTACCAACAATGTGAAGTTTGTACCACACACACGTAACAAATTATGATATACACAATAAAAAAAAACGTTATTCGTGTTTTCCTTGGAAAATTCAGTGGATAAAAGTTCTACCTGGAACCCTTACTGATAGGGGAACAATGTGTTGTAGAGTTCAGCCTACTTTCCCCAGAGGGACTCTTACACATTGGACTTAAACAAATCTATCCATCTAATAGATGTTTTATTGCCTTGAGCCTGTATAGTACACGGGGTGTACAGCAAGCATGACTCATTCTGTTTACGCATGGACGGCATAATAATCTACTCGGAACGGACCCCTGAGAGCCGTCTTAAGACAAAACAATTAGGTCTGATACATCATGCATATCACATACATTTGGGAGATTGTAGTATACTATAGTTTCATTTTAAAACAACTCAGAGGGGTTATGTATATATATATATATATTTTTATCACTGCACTCTATTGTTTCTATGAATTATTCTCAGAGCTGTGGCAATTCTTAGGCCAACTGCTGCTTTAAAGGGTGTGGTTAGTTCTCCACTGAGTGGGCCTGATCATATTAACCCCAGAAAAACACCACTGCAGCTACTATTACTGATAATAATAATAATAATAATAATAATAATAATAATAATAATAATAATTTTGGTTCACACACCTGAAACTGACTGACATCTTTCCTGAACTTTTCTTGCAAGTCCATGAGATGCTCCTCCAGCTCCAGCTGCATCTGGCTGTGTCTCTCCGCTTCCACCCGCAGCTTGTTCAGCTCTGAAGCGTACTCCACCTTCTCTCTTCTAATATCTTCGAGCCTCGCCTGATCTGCTTTTATGGATTCTTCCATCTCCTCAACCTGCTGTTGGTACACTTCAAATGTCTCCATCCAGCTTTCAGACAGGCTCTGCGCATAATCCTGGACTTCTTCCGTAGTGAACGCGGGTGGCCCGTGATAAGTCCGAGTGACAACAGGTAGGACCCGGGTGTGAACCTGGTTCCTGAGGCGCGCCACCTCGTTCCGGTGAGCATCCTGCAAAAGCGCGCACTCGTTCTGCAGCTGAAACATGCGCTTCTCTAACGCGCGGTTGGTCTGGAGAGCATTTCGGAGCTGCTGTTCACAACCTTTCAGCTCGCCGTCGAGACCGCTGCTAAACGCGGACTCGTCCGAGCGCATGGCCTGGATCAGCTGAAGGTCTCTGCGCAGCTTCTCGCGCTCCATCTCCGCTCTGGATTTTTCCAGAGAGAGTTGTTCCACCAGCCTTCTCATCTCTCTCAGCTCGGCCATGCGTGTGTTGTCCCATTCTGCAGACCTGGTATGCCTGATCGTGTTGATTTCCGCTACCAGGCGAGCGTTCTCTTGCTCTAACAGCTTCGCTCTGGACAGGTACTGCCCCAGCCGCTGATTCAGTTCCTGCAGCTGAAGCTTTTCGCCCTCGAACGACCTCTTGAACTGAAACATGTTGAAAAGGGTAAGAAGGAAACTATGCCTTCGTTATCATGGGGAAGTGTGCAGGACGCGCGGTGCTGCTGTGAGGTTAAAGCAGACTTCTCAGATACTGAAAGGAGGTGCGCACTAATGTCTCCTCAGAGACACTTCAGGAGCCCTGTGATGGGATCTGGCGCTCCCATGTGGACAAAGATGGACAGCGCATGACTGTTCTAACCATAGTTATGCAACCTGGCCCACTCCGAGGTGGTGGGCTGTGCGACTCACTTTAGAGATTCGATTCTTGCGAACGATGCGTTCAAGTGAATCGAACTATGTGAGTTTTGATTCATTTGATTAAGTACTGAGTGATGTCCGGAATATTATCTCACGTTCAGTGCTTCATAGACCACCTACGATGTCTATATGGGAACATAACATTGTTCAAATCCCATTAAATATGTTTTTTTTTTAATAGAAAAGAAAAAAAAGAAAAGAAATTAAAAAATACATCATTCTGTACTTCGGATTCTCATCAGATTTTCTGTCCAATCAAATGGTCTCTAGAATCGGAGTGTCCCGCCCCCTACATTAGAAGTATCCATGGTACTCCCTGTCAAGTACATTTTACCCTAATTGTGAGGTGAGGTAAACGCTATTGGCTATTTAAAAAGGGGGGCGGAGGCACTCGATACGCCCCGCCCTGACTTTCTGTTTCAGTGGGAATGACTTCAACACATCACGTGTTTTTCCTCAAACATTGTGTGTGTGTGTGTTTGCTTGCCGAGGTGCATTATGGAAGTTTTATAACGTTCCACTGCATCACGTTATGTGTCTCTTACATCGATGCGTTGTTCTTTACATGGCTTTCTCAAGTAGAAGAGCAGAAAAGCAGGATAAAATAATATTTTCATAAAAAATAGAGATCACAAAAGAACCCAAGACAACATGCTAAAGCTATAATTGCACACAATCCCAATGTAGAGCCTGACGATGTTCAGTTCTCGAAAGAGTCGATTCTCTTAAATGATTCTTTGAGGAGAATTTGCATGTTGGAGCCGTTTGGAGTCTCAGGCATGTAGATAAAGCCGTTACTCGAGCAGTGGAATGAAGGATTACGCCTTCTCAGTGACCACCGCGATTTGAAGTGATTTTTGCTGACTGGCTTTTTTACACTCGACTTATATCGACTTATATCAACAACTTTGAGGGTAAGTATTCTCAAGTTGTTGTTTCTTTTTTTTATTATTATTATTTTTTTAATATGTATGATATGGATTAATTCATACACCATGTTTTAAGTCTACTGTCAATTCAGTCGTGACGGATGTGTTGACAGAAGACGCGGCTGATCTGAATGAACGTCTCTGTGACGTAATCAGTGACGTAAACACGTGGTCGCGATGCGGCGCGGAAGCAGCTTCAATAAAACGTTTATTAATTTATTCTAATTAACTACCAACAGATACATGCAAACATTACATCGAAATGACATTTTAAGCGAAAATTAATGCTATCCAGAGAATTCAATATAAAGTTGGGGAATATATTCCATACACTTTTCTCTTTCATGTCTTTCATCTGAATTAAAAAAAAAAAATATATAAATATATATATATATATATATATATATATATAATCTCCATTGTTGAAATAATCTCCATTGTTATTTATGTCTTTTCGGAAAAAATATTGGTGTTTTTTCCTCCAGATAAAGTCACTTTTTGGAACATCCATTGATATTAAAGTATATACCGACCTTGAAATCAATTCTGCAATTCGACCTGAACAGAATCCCTCACAACAGCACAAATATACAAAACAGGTGTTGTCTCAAGCACACCTGATACAACTAATCAAGGGCTTCATTGGTTGCACCAGGTGTGCCTGAGCTGGAACACATGAAATACCTGAACTGGCTAGGGGTGGAAACTGTATAAAATACCTGTATGAGGCAGAAAAAAAGAAGCGATCAATAGCTGCAAGCAGATTTCTGAGAAGGCAGGTCGTTAAAAACCGCGAGTGACTGCAAAAGACCTGCAGCGAGACTTAGTGTCAGCAGGCACTGAAACGCAGAAGGTTTCCATGCCAGAACTTCAAGACGTACACCACTACTTACCAAAAGCACAAGAAAAGTTTTTTGAAAATCATATAAATAAGCCACAGAAGTTGTATTATTTCTGTGAAGCGATGAAATAAAACCGGAGCTCTTCAGCACGATGGGACTTCATGCCGTCTGTGAGGAAGCTGAAGCTTGGGCATCATTGAACCTTCCAGCAGGACAATGATCCCAAGCATAGCTCAAATTCCACTAATGCTTGGTTGCAGAAGAAGTCCTGGAAGATTCTACAGGGCCATCACAGTCACCTGACTTGAACCCCATAGAAAATCTCTGGTTGAAGAATGGGATTGCAGCACGCAAACGCAAGAATATTACTGAACTGGAAGCCATTGCTCATGAGGAATGGGCTACGATTCGTCAGGAACGCTGCCAGAAACTGTTGTCTGGATATGCATCTCTTTTGCAGCAGGTCATAACAGCAAAAGGGTGCTCTACTAAGTACTAAAGATGCTTGCCATGAAGGGGTTGAATAATTTGGAGACTGGAGAAGTTATAAGCTGCATTTTCAGTTGAATTTTGGGGAAATCACTTGAAGCATTCATTGTGTTGAACTATTTCAATTGCTTTTGTTTGATTTGTTCACTGCAGACAGCTGAAAATCTGTACATTTTGACAATAAACCTGATTTAGTATTGGCGCCCTACCCGCCCGGCACTCGAAAGTATTGGCGCGCTACGCGCCTGGCACTCGAAAGTATTGGCGCCCTACGCGTCCGGCTCTCAATACTCGAAGGTATTGGCACCCGATCCAAATTTCGCCACGCAAGCACCACTCGCATTTTCTTCAGGAAATGTACCGGTCTAGTTTTGATTGTAATTGTAGGCCTAATTTAGTGAATGCTTTATTTATTATTCATTATTAACCTTTAATAACCATTATCAAACTGCATAATACAACGCAAAATATTATGTTAATATTGTAGGCTTATATCTAACATACTGTATATAGTACTGTACTATTTCAGCGTACGAAACACACCATTTATTACAATAATATGTAGTTTGGAGCAGGTCACTTTATGAAAAATGCTATTTTGTTGAATTTACAGTAATAATTAAGTTCTTACATTTAGTTCTTACATTACCTTAGAACGAAATGAAGACGTTTAGTGTTTTAGCTTTCACAGATGTTAATATATTAACAATGATAAAAGCAAAAATGTATGATAATAATTTTATCTTTACGTTGTTTGCTTTTATAACCGGCTAGAATTTTTTCTCCTGTCAGACTAAATGTAGAAATTCGAGTAAAGTAGTAAAATTCATATATTACCGTGATTAATTTAGCTTGTCCTGATCAAAGATCTGTACTCGTGATCAGTCTGTAGCGTCTACTCAGCATGAGCCAGACACATCCAAACTCTTCACACACTGTTCAATATTGGAAAATGGAAATAGATATGTTATATTTGGAATAAATTGGTGCAGAGATTTGTTGGAGGGATTAAGGGACTAGGGTCTTCTTTACTTTTCTATAGAAGCTCGTGACTTCCAGTTAAAAACTGGAAGCCCAAATCAGGAAATGATCTGCAGAGAAACCTTAGTCAAACCTCATATATATGTATAAAAATCACTGTTTATTTTTTTTTTAGATGTTATTCAGAAATCTTATAGCTCGTAGACTTGCTAAGTGCAGTATTGTATTAAATCATCTTGGAAATGAATAATAAATTGTGCCCTGCAATGGATTAGCAACCTTCTGCTTGTTGCAAAATGGTTCCGAGAGAGGCGGGCCAAGCACAAGCAGATCATAGGCTTTTACAAGAAACAGCACCGTTTGGTTGGTAAAAGAATATGTGCGTGTACAGTATACGTCCAGGCAGAACTACTGTATCTACGAACAAGCTGTGTTTATTCAAATCAAACATGACTGCCCCCTACTGGTCTTGTATTTCCTGTGCCTGCAGCAAGCGCATGATTCCGCGTGATACCGCATGAAATCGTAGGATCCCTTTTCTTCTAGCACAGTTTTAACGGCCACATCTCTGCATACAGAGACACTACCACAGTTGTCATGTTGCAGTTTACAAAAAAAACATGTACAGACAGGCTGTTTTTGTAATTTAAAAAATATGTATTAACAAAGTATAAACAGGAAATATCAGTATGACACTCTTCAATAACATTGTTTCAAATAACAATTACAAATGTTTTTGTGTAATTTAAAAAATATGTATTAACAAAGTATAAACAGGAAATATACTGCACATTACTGAGCAGCTCACAATTAGTATGACACTCTTCAATGACAACATTGCTTCAAATAACTAATTACAATGATTACAAATGTTTTTGAACACACACACAAAGGTGTTGAGATCCTGTAGAAGTTTGTAGAAAAAAATGAGAGAGAGAGAGAGAGAGAGAGGTTGTCAGTTAAATGTCATAAATATTAACTTATACTGCATCAAATAAATTTTTTTTGCATGACTTGCATTCAATATTATTAGCATAGCAATCTTTTATTGCAGATCTCAGTACTGGTGTAGTACAGTCCACGTGCACTGGACATCATTATTTTACACTCACTCAGCTCACATTAGTTAGGTTTATTCTGTTGTTCCTCACTAACCTGGCCTCAGAACCAGTGATGTGCAAGGATCTGCTCGAGGGTTGGTCGTTTTTTAGGGTCTCGTTGCAGGCACCACTTTATCAGACTGCAGGAATCTGTGTGTGCAGTAATGCAATTGGTTAAAAATGAAAGGGGGGGCACTGCTGAGCTACCAATGGAGTAGGATGCAAAGTTGGAGGCACCTGCTGATTTTGATTAAAATTGTAATTAACTTGCACTTTTCAGTCAAACAATGAATTTTGAATCATTCTACTTGTTTTTTTGTTTTGTTTTGTTTGCACGTTTAACTTTGTAAAATGTTCAAATGTCTGGAAAAACACGAAAGCTCGTAGTACTATTCAGACACAAACTGAGGCCTAGTGTACGCGCAGCGACCACGGCTGCGATGTGAATTGCCTTCTTCTCCTGAATCCGCCTGACTTTGCCACCCTCAGGCCCGAGTTGCTGGCTTCGCTAAGGAAAGCTCCAGGAGACTCTCGGGGATGTGTTGTCTACTATCAAGCTTGAACTGCAAGCCGTGAAGACACAGCTGGTTAGTGATAAAGTTGTTACCGATGGTACCTTATCAACACTGAAAGGTATTGTTGGGGGAATGGAGCATGCTCTCTCTGGTTGTACTGATGACATAGCTCAGATGAAGACTACTATCTAGTCTCTCACTGCGACCGTAACCAAGTTAGAGAATAAATGTGAGGACTTGGACTCTAGGTCACGGCGCAATAACATTAGGATAGTGGGGGAGCTGACACATGTACAACTGCTGCTGTAGCGGCCTTGCTGATGAAGGAGGAGTTTGGTTTGGAGGAACTGGTTTTGGACCGGTCCCACCAGACCCTTCAGCCTAAGCCCAAGCCTGGTGAACGACCACGAGCTATTGTGTGCAGATTTCATTATCACAGTGAATGTGTTGACATTTTACGTCGGGCGCGAGAGCTCCAATGGATTAAAGTGAGGGATCTGACCATTTCAGTCTTCCCAGACCACACAGCCAAGATTTTTAACGAGGTTAGGGGTCGACGTAGTGGCATTGAGGGCGCTTGCTATGGAATACTTCACCTGGCACGGCTTCGCATTACATATAACGGTGTTCAGAAAGACTTTGTTTCAGCGGATGAACTGGCGGACTATATCAAATTCTCCTTTGGTCTTTTGTTATATGGAGACTTTGGGTGTGCGTTTAGGGATTTGTTTGGGGGAGGGGGTCCCACTTCGGCTCTAATTGGCTATTTGTATCCCCATGGTTTACTTTAAATGGTTAACAGTAATATGGATCCCAGCACAGATGAGACAGGCACACCTCTAAGATTTATTAGTTGGAACGTCAGATGTATGGGTAATCCTGTCAAGAGATCTAAGGTTTTTACACATTTGAAACGTTTAAACTCTGATATGGTATTTTTACAGGAGACTCACTTACGTATTAAAGATTATCATAGGTTACACTGCCCTTGGGTGAGTCAAGTCTTCCACTCGTACTTTAATTCGAAGGCAATAGGGATCGTTATTTTAATTGGCAAAAGGTCACAGTTTTCGTCCACTAATGTTATTACTGATATAAATGGTAGATATATTATAGTTGCTGGTACCCTAATGCAAAGACAGGTTTTGGTTGGTAAATGTATACGCTCCAAACTTTGATGAATTTGCTAATACAATGCATCTGGAAAGTATTCACAGCGCTTCACTTTTTTAATATTGTTGAGCAGCCTCCCCTTTTTAAATACCCACCTGTTGATTTTTGGAGGGGATTTAAACTGTGTTTAAACTGTGTTTGTTTTTGACCCAAACTTGGATCGGTCTAATCTCTGTGCTCTAAATCAATCTGCTATGTCTAAAACATTTTCCGATTTTGTGTGTCAGAACGGCCTCGTTGATCCATGGAGATCCCGTAACCCCACCTCTTAAAAAATTTTCTTTCTTCTTCTAGGTGCATCATTCCTATTCGAGGATTGATTTTTTTTTATAGACAGTACTCTTAATTCTTGTGTAGTTTCTTTGGACTATTTGGTTATTGTAATTTCTGACCATGCGCCTCTACAATTAGATAGAAATAGAGCTTTCTATTTATAAACGTTGCCCACCACCTTGGAGACTTAACTCTCTTCTTTTGGTATGAGTTCATTTCAACTTCTATTGATGACTTTCTTTTCTTCAATCAGAATGATTTCTTACTCTGCTCTGTCTAATAAAAGGTGTACTGCAAGGCTTATTGAACTGACATCTGCGATCAGTAACCTCGATCAAAGATATGCATTGAACCCTTCTCCAGAACTTCTTAAACAGCGTCTCGCCTTACAAGCAGAATTGAATCTTATTTCGACTAAAGAGGCTTGTTACGTACTCGTGGTTCATACTGTGAACATGGTCGTTTATTGGCACATCAGCTACGGCAACAGGCCATTTCCTGTCTCATACCTAATATTAAAAATACTTAATATAGTGACAATAATATTGTCACTACAGATTTCCAAGGAAATTAATGCTACTTTTAAATTGTTTTACTCTTCATTTTATAAATCGGAATGTCCTGCAGACAATTATAAAGTGAATGCATTTCAATTCAAAACCTTAGTAACCCTGTTATTGATTCCACTCTCTCGTGAAGAAATTTTAAATTCAGTTAAAACTATGCAATCTAACAAATTCCCTGGCTCGGACGGGTTTCCAGATGAATTTTTAAAAAAATGTTTATTGGAAAATTAGCACCACTGCTTTTATCTGCGTCCAACGAATCCATAGAGTGTGGGTCTTTGCCGCCAACTCCGACACAAGCCACGATAGCTCACGGAGCGTAAGGATCCAACCTCCTGTGGTTCTCATAGACCACCGTCTCTGCTTAATGCAGGTGTAAAGGTGTTGGCAAAATTAATCACATATCGTTTTAGAGAACGTGCTTCCAAAACGATTTTATAAAGGGAGGTCAGTTGTTTTTCAATACCTGTACACTCTTTAATGTAATTTATTCAAAGTATTCGGCTGAGCTTCCTGAGATTGTAGTGTCTTTAGATGCTGAAAAAGCATTTGACAGGGTTGAGTGGGAGTATTTGTTTGCAGTTTTGAGGAAATTCGGATTCGGGGATAAATTTATTTCTAGGATTCACCTCCTTTACTCATCCCCTAAAGCCAGGGTTCATACGAACAATATTTATTCTGATTATTTTGCTCTTGGACGAGGGTGTTGCCAAGGTTGTCCTTTATCCCCCGATTTTTGCTGTTGCTATTGAGCATCTGTCTATAGTACTAAGATCATCCCACTTATTTAAAGGAATAGTCTGATATGGTGTAGAGTACAAATTGTCGCTATATGCTGATTTGTTATTGTATGTAACCGATCCTATTGCCTCTATGTCTGCTGTCTTAGGTGTTTCTGGAAACCTTCAGTTTTGTCTAGGGTTATAAGAAAAGTGAGAAAAGTGACTGTTGTCCTGTTAATACTGCAGCATTTTCTCTCCAACAGTCAGATCTATCTTTTCAATTTAGTCAGTCAGGGTTTAAATACCTAGGTATAAACGTGACATTCTTTATCTAATCTTATATCAGCTAATTTCACTCCCCTTAATTCCAAGGTTAAATCCAACATTTCAATCTGGGGTAACCTCCCCCTTTCTCTAATTGGCAGGATTAGTGTTGTTAAAATGAATATATAACTGAAGTTTCTTATCTTATTTCAGCTAGTTCTTCTTTTTCTGCCAAAACAATTTTACGATTCATTGGATAAAATAATTTGTTCTTTTACTTGGTGTGGGAAGCCACCAAGGGTCCATAAAACTTTACTGCAGATATGTAGACTTAGTGGAGGACTTGCATTACCCAATTTTCGATTCTATTACTGGGCTGTGCACATCCATAAACTTTGCAACTGGGTTAAATCTCCTGGAACTTCTTGGTGGAAACTGGAACCATCATCTTGTAGGGAATCCTCTATACCTGCCTTACTTTATTCCTCTCTACCTACAAAACTCTCTGATACTGATATATACTGATAATCAAGTTGTCCTTAACACACTTAAGATTTGGTATCAATTTAGATGGCGCTTTAAATTTGTAGGTGCATCCTCTTTGGGTCCTTTAAGTCCTTTGGTTAATTGTACTCTTTAATAATTTCTTTCTACACTATGTATGTATGTATGTATATGTTTGTGTGCATATATAATTATAACAAAAAATAAGAATAGTATTTTTTGCTATTTTGAAAACAAAAATGACAATTGGTAACCTTCTGAAATTTTTCTACATATTTATATTTTCTGTCAGTTTGTTTTTATTAAAAATAATCATAATCCTAGCTATTTTGCTATGGACATTTTTGGCTTTGTGTACAGGTTTGAATGTAAAGCCTCAGCATTTTCTCACCTTCAGACAGATAATCAGGGAAGTCCATGTGGCCTTCAACAATTTCTTGTTCTGACCCAAAAAACTCTTCTTGACATAGCAGTTGGTAAAGGAATATGCCAAGACCCCAGACGGTGGTAGGTTCCGCCTCGTACTTTCCTTCAATGATCCATTCAGGTGGCTGGAAAGTCCAGGTGCCTGAATGAGACAGGCGTCTTCATTAAGATCAAAAAATGGTCCACCACTGAATTCCCATCAAATCTGGTCAGGTGCAGTTACCTGAATATTCCGTGTAAGGTGTGTCCTTCAGCAGATCGCCACAGCCGAAATCAATCAGCTTCACTTCAAGGGTCTGAGGGTTCAGGAGAATGTTTTCATCCTTGATGTCCCGATGGAACACACCTCGGTCACGGCAGTGAAGTGCAGCGAGAAGTACTTGCTTCATGATAGTTTGAGCCTTAGATTCAGACATGCCCACATCTTCACAGTAATCGAAGAGATCAACGCAAGGTTCGGGCCTCTCCAGAACCAGGATTAAGAATTTGGGTGTCTCAAAAGATTCCAGCAGCTCTATCACATGTGGACAGTGAGGCGGCTTGCACACTAGCTCCATTAATGCCACCTCAAGAGGGAGTCTGCGTGTGTCGCCAGGCTAAAAACGGAGTTGACATGCTTAGTATTGGATTGGACAGAAATGCCTGTGAAGTCAAAATGATGCTGCTCAAAATGCAAGTGAAATAAATAATTCATAACAGCCATCCAAGGATGATTAGAAGAATAATTAAGATTAATGAGTTCCCTTTCAAAGGGAACTTCGATTCCCTAACCCAAATCATGCCTCTACTTATTGGCCTGCCATGATCAGGTGACATGGCATGATATATATATATATATATACAGTGGGGGAAAAAGTATTTGATCCCCTGCTGATTTTGTACGTTTGCCCACTGACAAAGAAATAATCAGTCTATAATTTTAATGGTAGATTTATTTGAACAGTGAGAGACAGAATAACAACAAAAAAATCCAGAAAAACGCATGTCAAAAATGTTATAAATTGATTTGCATTTTAATGAGGGAAATAAGTGTTTGACCCCCTCTGCAACATATGACTTAGTACTTGGTAATGACTTATTATAGAAAGAGGACATAAAGAGGTCATAGAAAGAGGACAGAAAGCGCTCCATTTTGGTCTCAACTGACTACAACACTTTCACCCAGTTGTCCATCTGACCACCAGAGGACAACTGGGTGAAAGTGTTGTGGTCAGATGAGACCAAAATGGAGCTCTTTGGCATCAACTCAACTCGCCGTGTTTGGAGGAGGAGGAATGCTGCCTATGACCCCAAGAACACCATCAACACCGTCAAACATGGAGGTGGAAACATTATGCTTTGGGGGTGTTTTTCTGCTAAGGGGACAGGACAACTTCACCGCATCAAAGGGACGATGGACGGGGCCATGTACCGTCAAATCTTGGGTGAGAACCTCCTTCCTTCAGCCAGGGCATTGAAAATTAAAAGTAATTACTAAGTCATTACCAAGTACTAAGTCATGTTTTGCAGAGGGGGTCAAATACTTATTTCCCTCATTAAAATGCAAATCAATTTATGACATTTTTGACATGCGTTTTTCTGGATTTTTTTGTTGTTATTCTGTCTCTCACTGTTCAAATAAATCTACCATTAAAATTATAGACTGATCATTTCTTTGTCAGTGGGCAAACGTACAAAATCAGCAGGGGATCAAATACTTTTTTCCCTCACTGTATATGGCACCTGTGAACCATGCCGCCAGCCTTATTATCTTCAGCGAGACTGCATGTCTAAGTTTGTTTACATTCGTCCAGTGTGTCCATGTACACCGGTGCTCTTCAGGCTGTTAAAACGCTATACAGAAATTCTCAAGCGGCTGGGAGCTTAGGAAAGTGTTTTTTCTAACAAACTCTTATAATCATGTGCGTGACATCTTCCAAAATGATATCACAGCCATAATATTATACTAGGCCTGTGAATTGCGTCTTTGCTTCAGATAATAGAGGCTGGCGGAGTGGTTCACAGGTGCCATATATACATCATGCGACACGCTTAATTGCCACGTCACCTGGTCATGGCAGGCCTGTAAGTAGAGCCATGATTTTACACAAGCTTCAGATACCGGTCATGTGCACAAGGCGCTTCCAATACTGTTATGCTAAATGTAACGTCTCATTCCCTTCTCTGGGAACAGGTTTACATGCGTAACCGTGACGTTCTGTCACTTTCACCTTTCAAATGTTTTGGTTTAGAAAGAGATTTTCATCTGGAAAGTCACAAATGTTATGTAAGTTCACTTACGAGGGTGATGTATGGGGAAACTTTACACCTATTCATGAATTTCAGGGCCACCTACAACACAGAAATAGATCATTACTGTAGCTTCATTGCGCTCATCTAACTTTAGTACAATTTCCAAGTGTAACTCACTAATGAGCTAACCGACTTCTGCCTATATAAACGCCTATATAAAAGTATAAAGTATATAATACATAATAATCTACAAGTCTTGTATTGTGTTCAGCAGTGCCAGTTAACTGTATATGTGCTGATATTCACCTTTTTCCCATCTGATTTTTGGACACCTGCATACACGAAACCGAAGCTTCCTTTTCCCAGCAGCTTTCCGACAGTGAAGCGACTGAAAAAGTTTGCTGTTGAACAAAGAAATAAAGAAACAGTGTTAGCTCATTTTCAGGTAACAGTTATTGTGAGTCCAGCATGTTCAATAAAAAAGTCTGATCTTGGACAGGGTGGGTTCCTGTTTTCAGTTTCACACCTGTCTTTCCTGTCTCTCCTCTCTCAGTTCTCTTCCTCTTTTCCACCCTTTTCTGCTCCTTAGGCTGGGGTTCGGGTCTTTCAGGAGGAGCATCCATCAATTTCCTCTTCAAAGGATTCTCTTTGCTCACACTTCTAGTGACAGAGCAGGATGCTTCTACATGGGTCTTTTCAGTCTTCACATCCTTCTCTTCTGTCTCTCTTCTCTTCTTGTTAAGCGGTTTCTCCTTGGACTGGAGCTCAGGTTGCTCAGGAGCAAGATCCATCCTTTTTCTCTTCAGAGGATTCTCCTGGCTTTCCCTTCTAGCAAAGAGTCCGCCTGTTTAAGACAATATTTGAGAAATTACTAGGGCTGGTTGTGACGATATATATAGTGATTTTGGATGTGGTACACTTTGCTGATAAGATTTAATATCACCTAAACCAAGGAGTGAGACTTAAGGAGTGAGAAATTACCCCCCATTTCTATTCACATATATTTATACATAAATTCATGATGTATATAGCATGGCTTAAGTGAAATATATATTTTTTTCCAGTTTCATTTTTATTGAACATTTCTGCTGAACGTTTCTGTTGAACATTTCTGCTGAACATCAGATTTTCTCTTCTCTCCTCCCATACCTTTCCCAAATATTCCATTAAGAAAAAATAAAATAAAAAATTGAGCTACACACAGCAGTAAACATTCATAGTTTTTTTTCCTTTTTATACTAACAAAGGAAAACAAAATTTTAAATATCAAAGTGATATTTTCTAACGATATTTAATGATATCATACTTAAACTATTATATAAACTATATTTTTTTACTTGCTACACTCTCAGAAGGTGATGAGGATATATCCCCAGTGTGAACATTTATATGAATAATGAAAGTTTTTTTTTGTTCACACAACGTTAAATTCTGTCAAAAATGAGTTAACTCACTGGATACTAGACAATTGTACTCCATAACGTCCAGTTTCAGCAAAAAGCAGTGTCATGCAATCTGTCTGTAAAACAAGTGGCCTTCACAGCATGCATTCGATTTCTGCCTTTAAATGATCACAACAATGTGTTGTCCAGCAACCCTGGAATATCTCTGTGACGTCATAATATTCTAAGACAAACATTCTTTTTTTTTTTTTTTTTTTTTAAGAACAAACATCTTTATGAGAATGTTCTAGAAGAACTCTCCTCACATTCCCAGACAGTGTCTCACTTCAAACCTCACTGCATTTCGTTTTAACCGTTTATTTCAAGTTTCAGGGTTTATTTGTCCCAGGTACAAAATGGAGCGAAATGAGATGCAGTTACCCCAAAGATTGAATATCAGTCTACATGTGCCTATTTCCTGCATGTTGTTACAAAGTGTATTTACAGTAATTTTACATAAGGTTACATATGAAATAACATTTAGTGTGCGGCAACACCACACTATCACATAATAAAAGAATAATAAGACAGGAAGGAGGTAATATTGATTAGCTTAGCTGCGGTCTCCATGTCTTACAGACTGGGCTGCTAAAATACATCAACTTGCATTGCGTATGGGCGAAACCAAGTGTACAATTGGAGGGGGGGCACCGATTTTCCTTAACAAACGGAATTTTTTTTTTAAGAATAGACAATAGATAAATAAAATAAATAGAATAGATGACGAAAAAAACAGATCTGTCAGCAGGGAAAATTAAAAACCTGTATATTGGGGGAGGACAGATTGGTATTTCCTCAACACCCCCCCCCCCAAAAGAGTGCGTGGTTACGCCCATGTTTGTAAGATTGATGTTGGATGTCGTATTAATCAGTGGATTGCAACCCACACTCACTAACGGTCATGTTGTTAGAACAGTTTGACTGCAGATTTGGATATTTGCTTCCTTTATCCTTTAGTGCCTAAAACCATTTCCCCCTCATCTACAGTTTGAAATTGTCCTATGGGCTACATTTATTTGTGATAGCACAAATGAATGCACCGCCATTTGCTTTGTACTCTGCGTCGAAAATAATACACGAGCACGCTATTGCATTTTAAATAACTTTTAAGACCGTATTTGGTGACAAACAGAAGCCGTTTGATCGGTTATACACAAGGAGCTCTACCGGTTACACTCGGTATGGAAGGATTCAAAGGCTTACACAGGAACGGTGACGGCGGGGAAAGCCTGGCAACCCCCTCACCTAGACCGGTGAACTACTGTACGATATCAAATTACTGTATGTATTAAAATGGATAATGTTCCGTTCTGTTAATGATTTGTCACACGCACATATCCGTCAACACGACATTCAGTCAGTGCATGGCGAAAAGATCGAGATTATTCTGTCTTGTATTCATGTACAAACAACCAAATCGGCTCTCAGACGGGAGTCGGCTCCCTTCGTTCACTTAAAGGAGTCGGCTCATAGAGTTGATTCGTTCGCGAACGACACATGATTGGTGGGGAATCACAGGAAAATACAGAACTCCGCTCGGATGACTCCGAGGAATCGAGTTACATGGTGGTTGATTCAGATAGGTTTTAATCGTCGTAACAAACAGAACTGCAAATGAATGTCAAGTTCGAGGCAGTTCATTTCAGTGTGAAGGAGCACGGTCGGTAGGGTCGCTAAATATGAGCGTCTCAGAAATCCTAAATAACTGGAATAAAGCTTTGTATTCATTTCTAAAACTTCACGAAGGGGATGGACTCTTGGAAGCCAGAGCTGATTGTAGTTACAGGTGTGTTTCCTCACAACCGTTTTTGAAGCTTGGCCCATGTTGTGGTCATGTTACATTCTCCTTTAGTTCCTTCTCATTTTTATATATGAATATAATAATTGTATATTTGTTTTAATTCAGGGTTTGGTCCATTCCGGCAGTACTTGGTGAATCCAAGTTGGGAAGCAGTTAAGGTTGTCTCATGTTTACACTTAGGGGTGAAGCAGTGATGAATGAACCAATGTCACTGCGTTCGATATGGTCTTTTATTGTTTTTCTCATTAAAAAAAACTAATGTAGGTAGAATAGGCCTATTTTATACAGACATGTTAAGAGGATTGTTCTTAACATGGGCGTAATCACGCACTCTTGGGGGGTCGTGTCCCCCCCAATGTTGAGGAAATACCAATCTGTCCCCCCCAATATACAGGAGAAAATATTTTCTATATATCCCGCTTTAATTTCCCCTGTCAACAGATCTGTCTTTTCTTCATCTGTTCTGTTTTATTTTATTTATCTATGTACTTATGTCTATTCTTTTTTTTTTTTAAATATATATTTCCGTTTGTTAAGGAAAATCGGTGTGTCCCCCCTCCAATTGTACACTTGGTTTCGCCCATACGCAAAGCAAGTTGGTTGATGTATTTGAGCAGCCCAGTCTGTAAGACATGGAGACCGCAGCCAAGGTAGAAAAGTGCAGCAGAACATACGAGCTTTTTTTCAGACAGTCAGTAACTAGATACATAAATATCCAGGCTAACGTCAGTTCCAGTTTTTGGTAGAGTCTTGGGGTGGGTGTCTAAGCGCTTGAACGCCCCCCCCCCTCCCCCACTGCCCCAATGTCCATGCCATGGTTACGCCCTTGGTTCTTAACCTTCAGTAATATAGATAAAGGTGTAGAAATAGCATTTTAGTGATTAAAATATCTACAGCACATTTCACAGGGAGTGTCACACATCTGGAAATATATTTTCCTGTACAGCTATTTCAGATGTTCTTATTGCAGATTGTTGATCTGGTTGATATTTATATATATATATATATATATATATATATATATATATATATATATATATATATATATATATATATATATATAGATAGATAGAGAGAGAGAGAGAGAGAGAGAGAGAGCTTTTCAGATTTCAGGGCAATGTCAGAAACAAATATTGAAAAGATTGAAGCCAAATGATTTATGGGTCACAATTAACAAGGCAGCAGTCTCCATGTTGAAATAAGTCTAAATAATACATTTGATTGATTTCTCCTAGGGTTTAGAGAGAATGGGTTTTGGAGCCAACATTGAGATTCACGCTGTAGAAATCCCTGTGTGTTACTCAAAAGCTCAACAAGCTATTGTTGACATATGGCACAATCTGAAGCCAAAGGTAAGGAGACTGTTTTAATGCACTGGACAAGGACATTACTTCCATTTCTGGCATGTTGTTATTTGTCCCAGACGCCCCCCCGGCTGTTTTGGGAAATATACTGCAATACTAAGTCTACTACATGAGGTTACGACGTGAGTAAATGAGTCGATCTGTCTCATTCGAATCTCTCCACGGTGACCAAATGTCTGTTCTGGAATTGCGAAGTTCCATGGTCACATAAACAGAAATAATACAAAATCAGTTGAATTCATGGATTTAATCAAATTAGTGAAGTTGGTGGGGCAGCATCAGTGGTAAGCCCTGGTTTCTGTCTGTGTGGCGTTTTGCATGCTCTTCCCGTGTTCATGTGGGTTTCCCCCTTGCGTTCTCATGTTTCTTGCCAACCATCACAAATTCTTGCCCCTATATGTGAATGTGTGTGTGCACGGTGCCCTGTGATGGACTGGCGTGTCTTCCAGCTTCGCTCACAGCGTTCCCGGGAATAGGCTCTGGATCTGCTGCTGCCCTGATAAAGTAGTTCCTACAAATGAATGAACAAATAATGGAGTTTTTGTTATGGAGTTACACTTGAAGATAGTTTGGTTACTGCTGCGTCTCTAAATTCATCAACAGACATTTGATCTGATAAATAATGTGGAATCCATTGCAAATAGCAAAGGTTTGTGCACAAAACTGGACATTGTACCCTTAGGGTTCTAACATCTGAAATAAACAGCAATGCATCCTTAAGAATTTGCCTTCTTAGCAAGTGAAAATATTTAGAATATAGTCTTACATTTATCAAATAAAAAAAATGACTTTACCATAAACCAAATATGAATATAACTTTTTTTTACTCACTTCAAAATTTTCCACACTTTTAAAATCTGCAGAAGGGAAGATAATCTTGCTTCTTTCTAGAAAAAAATGCTTAAAATCAATCAACAATTTCCATCTTGAAATTAGGAAAGAAGGGTAAAATAAGTTTTATATTCTTATATTTGTAATCATGTAATAGGAAATACTGCGTAAGTGTAACTATACTGATGGTGTTTTCACTTAATTTTCACAGTGTATGAACATTGTTGTTTAAAATGACATGGAAACAAGTATCAGTTCCTGACCAGATCCATTCTGTCTGCTGATCAGGTTGCTATCCATGTGGGCATCGCCTCAGGAACCAAATCCATTATTCTGGAACAGACAGGCAAGAACACTGGCTATAAGGACAGAGATGTGTGTGGCATCTGCCCAGCCGATAACTGTTGTATTCCAGGAGGAGCAGAACGTTTGGACTCCATTATAGACATGAGGTCAATTTCCAAGCGCTTGAAAGAGCTTGGACTGGATGTGATCTACTCTAGGGATGCTGGAAGGTTTGTGCTTTTATTTGTGGAGTGCTTTTGTACTGTTGTAATGTATTCTTGTCATTTTCTTGTGAGGGAACAATCACAATTGAAGTGCAAATGTGTGTTTCCTCTGTCTGCAGGTACCTGTGTGATTTTGTACACTATCTCTCCCTCCATTATGGGCAGAGGAGAGCAGCGCTCATCCACGTGCCTGCCTGTGGCAGTCTGGCAAGCCCAGGAATACTGGTGCCTCAGCTCCAGACCATTATCCAGGTCATGTTATGCCAGCTTGACACACAAACGATCTGACCTACAGCATCAGAATGCAGATGCAGCCAAGACGTGAGGAATTAAATAGTACTTAAATAAGTCTAGTTAGAAAGCACCTGCATGTGTTAATAAAGACGCAATAAGTCAAACTTGACACTGGCATTCTGTCCCAATCACTTTTTTAATTCAAAATTTAAGAAAACAAAAAAAAAAAAGAAAATACATGAAAATTCATCAGATACACATTAAGCCAATGTAAAAAGTATACCATTTGAACTAGAAGTGAGGAAAAAATAAAAAATAAAGCGAGGAGGCCTCAGATACATAATTTACGAGAAGACGAGTACCAGCCGAGCTGTTTCACCGAATCAGTTTCTATCAATCAGTTCAATGACACAGAGATAAGAGTTCTTTGCAAAAAAAGAAAAATTCAAAGCATTATTGATTGAAGATATCTCAGTACAGTAGAACAAGGCCCCTTTACTCTTTAGTTTACTTTTCTTTCTTTTTTTTAAATCCGGAATGCCAAGCAAAATAACAGTGCCTAGAAAATGATGTATATAAAACCTCAAGCTCATTATTGCAATAAAAATGCATCTATGCATCTTCTCTAAACCTGAGGTTTTGTATTCTGACGAAATACAACAAAAACTCAATGATATTTGGGGGGGGGGTTAGAACAAGACAAAAAAAAACTGAATCAATCGATCTTCAGGTTTGCAAAGAACGCTCATTGCAAGAAGCACTATATCTACTGTAAACGTTTCTCTTTAAAAAACCAAAAAAAATAAAAATAAAATTCTAGTCATGTTAAATCTCTCTCATGACTACCCGTAATCTACTGGACATCACTGTCCTATTTGTGTCTGTGTTTCTGTAGTAGATTTGTAACCTACAGTTAACTAGGGACCTTGGCAGCATTCAACAAAAACTGACATTCACTTTGGAACAAGCCAACCCTTTTGTCCATTTCATTACAGGAAAGAAAAAAAATAATAAATCAAACAAATAAATATCACTGATCTATAGTAATTTTTTTTTCTCTCAATATAAAGACATCAAAATCTACATCACTACATCTATATGTGATACACTCCCATCCATATACATATGCAACAACACAAGTACAAGGCCTTTCAGAGAATGGTGATTTGGATTACGTCTCGTCCCACGCAGAACGCCAATAAAAATCTTTTTTTTTCTCCATACCATATTTTTCCAGCAATCTGATCTCCCAACCAGGTCTCCCCATCACTGGCCACATTTCTAGCCCTGAAATTCTTTTTACAGAAGACTACCACAAATAGAGATGAAAGAACGTTAGGTGCTACGAAGCGGAACTTTCAGGGTTTTTGAGATATTACATAGCGCAAAGATTTTTGTGTGCTTCAAAGTCCTTTGCCAAGTGTGTGAAATGTACTGTGATGGTCTAACGCCTTGTTCACTTTTAGCCATTCTGCTGAGACAGAGCACCTGTCCAAAGCTCCGGACAGCCAGTTAAAATGGAGAGGCCTTAAAACAGACGGAGGAGCAGCATATCGGGAGCAGCATTACAGAAGAGAGACACAATAACCGAGGCCGAGTTTTTCTTAATCTCTAGAAAAGAAGCTGGGATCGACGACTATGTGAAATGTCTGGAGCAAACAAGAAAACCAAAGCAGCCCAGCATGCAGAGACGTTGAGTCTTCGGAAGGTCAAATACTTAAAAACCCAACTGGTAGAAAATATCGCGTTTCTTACAAGCAGAATGTGTAACGTACATCTTCGAATCTCTCATAGAGGGACATGGTCTAGTGTAATCATTATAAAGCTGAGATAATGATAATGCTAAACATGTTTTTTTTTTAATGGAAACCAATTAAAATATTGGGCTGGTCTGTAGGTGTTACGTGTTAGTAGAAAAGTGAAGGAATGATGCAGTGGTACTTTTACAGTTGGAAGTGAGGCAGGTCTGATCAGTGCTAATACAGCCAGTCTGAAAGAGCCAGATCGTGTCTTGTTTTGTTTTGAATTAAGGAATGCAGACTAAAAAGCACATCCGTATGTCTGCTGCAGGACGCTAAAACTTAGAGGAGAGATGAATGGCACTAAGGTATCTGTTCTCTGTCAGTGCCAAAGTTTGGACAGTTAAACAGAATGAAATATTTCTTGTTTCATGCCTGGATCATGAAATAGAAGGTCGGCCAAATAAATAAAATCAATGCAAAATAGTGGTTTTGCTGACTTGATATTTATATATTTATATATACTTACAGTTTTGTTTAGTTTTTTTTGCCCTTAATTGTACTTGCTTTGGAAATTCAACAGTTTGTGTTTAGACAGGAAATCAATCACAGCAGTATTTGAATAAAACCTCAAAGCCAGCTGCATGATCTGAGGATTCCTGGTTGTGGAAATCATGTGATTGAGTGGAGAGAGGATGGCTAAAGCTATGCGGCTCTGTCCCAAATATTATACGCCACGTCGTATTTATACCTCTGACAAACATATGAGCCATTTCCACTCACACGTAATAACATTTTCATCCGGGTACAAAGAAATTTGGAAAAATGCAAAGATATGCATTGATTTAGATGATTATTTTCTTCCCAAGCCTAGAATTCTAATGATCAGTTAGATTCCTACATTCCTCTGTAATATATTTGCGTGTTTTTTTTTGTTTTTAAGGAGAAATGATAATGAGAGAGCTTGGGCATTTATGACGTGGGATGCAATTTGGGATGGTTGTAATAGGCTCACGATAAGCGGCACAGCCCTCCTCTCTCCAGTCCTCTGAGAGCATGTGGTTTGTGATGCTGATGAGGTTTATCGTCTAGAGACTGAGGTTTGTCTCCTACAGACATGAGAAAATAGTGAGATTTGTTTTATGCACATACATATATAATAAAAAAAAAAAGAAAAAAAAGAGTGAGGTAGATAAATGCTTCAAGGAAATGGGAAAAAAAAAAAAAGTCCCCCAGTCATGACATCATGGAAAATACAAATAAAAACTCATATACATTGGGCCATTTATACAGTGATTTAAACTTATATCACAAAAATAAAATAGAATAAATAACCCTACAGAAGAGGAGAACAGCCTTCTATGAAGGGACAAATTACACATGGGCGAATCCTCTCAGAATACAAAGAGAAATCCATAAAATAACAAAAATAATAATAATAAAAAAAGTGTTTTTAAAACCAAAAACTAACCTCTTTCATTGAAATGACAAGACCACTATGATGGAATCCAATCCAACCCTGTCTGTATTTGGTTTCCAGATGTTTCTTCATTGAAGCCTGCGCCTGTTGAGAGCGTGTGCCTATGCTGGAGGATGCAGCAGCATGTTGTTTTAGAGCGCAGGCGAGCGGTTGGGGTTTGTAAGGCAACCTATGACGACCCAAGTAGCCCTGTCGGATTCTAAGCAATTATATGTATGGGGTGATAGTGATATAAAAAACAAAACAAAACACAATGAAAGTAAGAGGAGTCTTGACGTAAGAAAGAGGCACTGGGGGAAGCAGAAACATTACTGTACAACACTCACATAGGAGGCATAGAAGCAAGAGAGAGCGCCATTACATTAAAGACAAAGCAACGGAGTAGAAGAAGGAGCTGGGACGAGGATGTGTGGAGAGAGCAGAATCTTTAACTCTGACCTGAGATTCAGTTGCACCCAGGGGGCAGGACTCGGTGCAATGCTAGACAACTGGTACAAGGGTGCCAAAACTACTTGCACAGACCAAGGGCATTTTTAAAAACCTACACAAACACAGTAATAATAATAATAATAATAATAATAATAATGATACATTAAAAACAGAAGGCAATGGATTGTATGTGGCAATCTAAACAACCTCTCAGCAGAAGGGGAAAAATCTGTTTATTAAATATAATTTTTGTCTTCCTTTTTTTTTTGTTCTTTTTTTTGTTTTTCGTTCATTTTTGCTAGAAGAGTATAAAGCATAAGAAAATGGACTGTAGTGGAGATCATAAAATATTGAACCTGAAGGATTTCTTTATATATAGATATTTATATATTTATATATATAACATCCTTGAAGAAAAAAAGGATAAAATAGCAGCTTCTTTCTGTACAGACGAAGAACATCAGAGCCGTAAAAAAGTTATCAAAAGTGACAAACCAATGATGTGTGTAAATGATCTGCTGGTCGAACATACAACTGTAAGACCTTCATAGAATTGGCGGATTTCGTAGAGACAAATAACTGGTTGAACAAAAATACCTGCTGTGTACAATGCCTCGGAGTCTTTGCAGACAAGTGTCAAAACCGGTGATCCTCTGAGCCTAAACCGTTCGCTTCATATCGGAGACAATCTTGTACGCCTCTTATCGGGCTCAGCACTTGGAGCACGTACTTTGCTTTTCGTAGTTTGCTGTCGGACTGTTTTTATGTCATTTTAAAACAACACATCGAGGCTGTGCATCTCGCGGATGCTGGAGTGGATGCGGTCATGTCACAGTCGGACAATCAGAGCCATGCCAGAGGGGAGAGCAGACCGACTGCTTTACAGAGACAAAAAAGAAAAGAAAAGAAAAGCATGAAACCAGTGTAGGAGCTATAGTTTCTTGACTGCAATACTGTCTTGTCCAACCAAAATCTAGGAAGTAAGGAGAGAACATAAACATGCTGAAATATGAGGGGGGGTGGGAAAAAAAACGACAACATAGTATTGATTTGGCAAAAGAAAATTTGGCAGTTTCAAAAAAGCCCCATCTGTCTTTTTTACTGGAAAAGTTGGAGCAAAGGACAACGTGACCAACCAGGCAACGGTTCTGACATGAGAACAAGCCAACCGAGCAGAGATGCTCACTACTCTACCTTGAAAGAGAAATGTGACAAAGAGAGCAAGTGAGGGAGAGATGTGTAGCATGGCAGAGAGGAATACGTGTGCTTTCATATTGCAAAAAACCCACATACACCTCTAGGCACACACACACACACACACACACACACACACACACACACACACACACACACACAAACAAGCCCTTTAAAAAGTGCTCAGAAGTTGGGCTTGTTGGCTGATACGCAAGAATTCTTTTTAAATACAATTCTCTGGCCGAGAATATGCTTAGACCTCTATAAACTTCCTCGAGGAAATGAAAAAAGCGACGAAACATGACACAAAAGAAATTTCTGCTGCAGCTCCCCAGTGTGATGGTTATGCGAGTCATTTTAAATATTGCCAGAGCATTACGCAGCCTTTCTGTGTCCCACACGGAAATCTTCCACTGGGATGAAATAAAACAAACAAAGAAAACAAAACATAAAATAATAATAACCATCATAAAAATAAGTAAGCAATGTACTGATTTACAGTAGGACATGGTCTATCATTGTCTATATGGGTATAGACTCCATCTTTGCTCCTTGAGTTTGTCTCTTTGACTGTGGAAAAAGAAAGTACATGTGACCACAAACATAGGTGAGAGAAATTTGGGGATACCGTGTGCATGTGGGGGGTAGTTCAGCAGGCCGACGACTGTGGAAGCGGGAGCGCTCGCTCGTTTTTGCGGCCGCCGTTCATGTGTGCGTACGGCTGTGTGTTGTCGAAGTGTGAGTCCAAGGCTGGGGACGCAGTAGAGGACGAAGGTGACGTGGAGGGCGTAGGGACCGAGGTGCAAGTCATAGGGGCAGAGGGCAAAGCAGCAGTCTCTGTAAGCCCCTGAGAGGAGGGTGGAGTCAGGGTGGAGGCGGGGTCCAGTGGGATGTTCTCCATGTTCTCCGCCTCCACGTCGAGCTCCTCAGTGTCAGGTGGCTTGTTCTCATCGCTGTAGAAGAAGCTGACGTCATGGAAGGACGGCTCCAGCTCCTCCTTGATGCTGCTGATGATCTCCAGGAAGGAGGGCCGCATCTTGGGGTTGTACTGCCAGCACATGCGCATCAGCTCGAATCTGTCGAACGTTCGCACAGAAACACACACGGACATTGTGGTGTCAGCAGGTGATTGACGAATATTAACACGCACGATTAAATGTGACATGTTATAATCATCATGTATAATCTTACATGACTTAACAGTTCATAACTTGCATGTCGTGTTCTTTGTGTAGTAATTAATGTCTCATAAGCCGATTTTCTCTCCTCGTTTAGTCACATAGCAGGTATAAATCCATGGAGGTCAAGGCTGGCCTCCTTTAAGGCATGCGATACCAGCTACTACCGGTTTTCTGCCTGCATGTAATCAGTAAATGCCCTATTTTATTTATATTAACTGCACAACTTATACCAATTTCATCTCAGATATCAGCAATCTAAACAACATCGATGACATCCCTGTAATGTAAATATGACTTTAAAAAAAACAAAAAAACCCCGAATTAGACGTTAACTAAAGAAACGAAGCGAAACGTGTAAAGTTTTGTGTTTGAAAGTATCGTTCAATTATTATAAATTATTTGAGTAAAATGGGTCATTTTATAGGAGTTAAATGAGTGCTGCTTGATCAACAGGTGGCAGTGTTGGCTAGACCTCTGTGAAACTGAGTAAAGTGTCTCCAGTATGTTTTGAGAACACACACACACACAGTAAAGGCTACTTGTGCTGTTATGACCCACACGCCCTCCCAACTGAGTCCACACAGCCAATCGTGATAAGCCTCTTAAAAAAAACAAAAACAAACAAAAAAACAGGGTAATTCCAGCTCGATGTGGTGCAGCAGCACTCGCATCTTACACAAACAAACTAAGAATATCTGTCCAGCCCTCTGAAATAAATGCCTACAGCTCAGCTGTAGCGTAACGGGCTTCTCCAGCCTCACTGAGACATATCAGGGCACGCGCCTCAAGTCAAGCAGCGCACCATAATGGGGGAGGCTGCTTTTTTAAGATCTCCATTGAGGGCTCCTGAAAAAGTTAATTATATCATTGGTTTAAAGCGGGCATAGCTGATTGATGACGGTAGTCACTGGAGCCGGGCTTGCACTCATGAGTCTGCCCTTTGCTTGGATCACACGTTTCTCTAGAAGGGTCAATGGGTTGATGTCAAATCAAAAAATAGTGGGCAATAAACGGACGTCCAGTGGAGTGAGGAGACAATAAACTCTCACGGACTATGTTTACATGGACAGCAATAATCTAATTATTGACCGTATACAGAATAAGACAATGTTCTGATTAAGGTATATACATGAGTTGCTTTTAGAATATTCCTTTCATGTTCTAGTACATTAACGGCACACGTCATTACGTCCCCACGCCACGCCGTCCGGCGTTCCCTCCAGAATTTCACGTATCGGCGTACAGTTCATCTTCGTTATGGTGCCGTATTCAGTTTTCACGAAAGCTTCGAGTGCAGTGAGTTATTTGTCATGCTGTACGTGCAAATAGACGACGGCTTGAAACCGTGGGCTGCGTCCGAAACCGCATACTTACCTACTATATAGTAGCTGAAATACATGTATCTTGCCTACAATATAGTAGGTAAGTACGCGGTTTCGGGTGTAGCCGTGCTCTCGTTTGCTGTAAAACGGTTGAGCGCTGCCGTGTGTACATGTCCGGTCATAAAATGCGGTGAAAACCCCAACGTGACGTTAATAGTTCGATTAAGATGTGTACATGTCTATAAGGCACTTCAATAATGCGACTAAAACATAATACTCCACATGTCTTAAACCGATTCGTGTTACGAGTACGACTTTAGTCGGAGTAAGGTCATCAATAATCGCTGTTTACATGCTAGTTTCTTAATCAGAGTTTTGTCTATTGATTTAATATCGGATTATTGTTGTCCATGTAAACGTACTGACTGTTATATTCACTTCACAGAAGTAACAGTCACTATAGATTATACAGAGTTCAAGTATGATTGTCCATCCATCCATCTTCTACCGCTTATTTCTTCTTCATGGTCGCGGGGAACCTGGAGTCTATCCCAGGATGCATCGGGTACGAGGCGGGGTACAACCTGGACAGGGTGCCAGTCCATCACAGGGCACAATCACATACACACACACACACCCATTCATACACTACGGACACTTTAGACACACCAATCAGCCTACCATGCATGTCTTTGGACTGGGGGAGGAAACCGGAGTCCCCGGAGGAAACCCCCCGCAGCACGGGGAGAACATGCAAACTCCGCACACACATGACCCCGGTGGGAGTAAGTATGATTGTAATAGCAATATTTAATGATTTTTTTTACTGAACTTCTCAAAACAAGAATACATCATTGCTCTAAAAGCAGTAGTAACAATAACAGAGTAATGTAACATGAGGCAATATCAAATGTGGATGATTCACAGTTCATGTAAGTCACTACTGGTCACTACTTCATTGGTAAGTTTCCTGTGAAAATAATAATGTTTAATGAAGTCAGTCAATATGTTGATTTGTTAAAGAGTGTGCAGAATGCCTACAAGGCATACGGATGAAACAGAATGAAAAAAGGTCAACATTTCAATAGAATTGTGTAATTAAATATTTAATAAACTGGAAAACTCTAAATCAACCGATCCAGATGTGATTTCAGAGATCAACAATTCGATATTTGACAATGCCACTGATTCTGCTACGATATGATTTCTATTCATAAGACAAGGATTCTATATTTGATGATGACTCAGAATCTGCTTTGATAGGGTAGGATACGGCTTAATAGACTCCAGTCGATATGTGACCAACTTTTTTCAGAATAATACTACCATTAAATAGCGTACAAGTAAATAAACAATGATTTACATAGCAGTTTAAAAATATAAATGATCAATGTTATTTAGTATAATTGTAATAAATGTTTTTGATGGGATTTTTTTTATAATAATGTAATCATTTTACATATCACTTTTTTACATCCCATCAGAAATGATGCAAAGCCCTCATTTTTTCCCCACAGACAATTGCCTATCATGGCAAAAACGGAAAAAAAAAGGTCCGTGGCTAATCAGAAGAAAAAGAAAAGAAAAGAAAAAAAAAAAAACCCTGACCATCAGACACTACTGATTAGAAACATCCCCACATGATGTTTTTAGGAGCTTGGAGAAAACTAGGATTAGAAAACTGGAGAAAACTAGAATTAGACCCTCATGAATACAGCAAAAACGTGCAAAACGCCACATAGAGAGTATCCCAAGTTCAGGACTGTACCAAAAACCCTGGAGGTTGTGAGGGGGCAAATCTACCCTCTGTCTACCCATGCCAACCTACAAAACATCAGCTGTGCTAGAATGAAGTTGGATTAGTTCTTAATGAATTCTGAAATAAAACCTGGTGAACAGGAAATGCTGCTAAGCCAAGCGTTGAGAGACCTGGGCCAAGTTAATAACTATGAAAAGCCACATATACCAAACCTTTTGAGCAGGCATTTGAACATAACGGAACTGTTAGCTACGAGGAACTTCAGAAGCGGTTTTAGTAAGAACACACTGGGGAAACATTAGAAGTTTTACTCAGACTGTATCTGGCAATACAGCGCTTAATTGTAGCATTAAAGAGGACCTATTATACAAAATTCACTTTTACATGCTTTTTGAACGTGTACACAACCACTCTCCAATGGTAAAAATCCACCCACTCCTTTTTAATATTCCTCATGAATCATAAACAGGGTCTCAAAATTAGTCGTTCAATTGTTCTATCCAATGTGACATCACATTGGTACAGGCACCGCCCAGATCTGGTGATGAACTCTGCCCTATTAGTATAGATCGATCCTCCCCTGAGTGAGCTGCAAACAGTCTCACGCTAGAGCAGCTACAGTGATAAAGAAGAATGTCTCTGCTACGTATGTGTTCTCTTGCTGGCATCCGAGCCACTGAAGATGCAGTGAAGTAGTTTTACTTTTGAAGGAAATGTGCCACAAAAAATAGCTAACTTGGTGTATGTTTGATCGAATCATTTACACCACGTTTACACATTTAGCACATTTACACCAGACTGCTTTGCGAACGAGATTCAAGACAAAGCAGGATTTGCTGAAAAGTTGATTCTCAAGCAGGGATCAGTACCAACCGTTCGTCATCCAGCTTCATATCCGGAAGACGTAAGTATCGCACTTTATATCTTATGGATGTTTGCAAATCAACTTTCCGAATATGCTTGTTAGCAAATTCCACGGCTAATGCGGCTAAAGTCACTGATTGTATTCACAGAGACCATTTTGATTTTTAACCCGAAAACACTTACTGTCTGTATAATTCATACATTCTGGTTCATACATATAGGGCTGAACACCGGTATTTAGTCATCGGTGTCAGTCATATTGGCTCTCCTTATCTGTTTCTGCCGTAGTATCCGAAGCACGAGCTGTAAAGGCACAGCCCCATTCCGGAAAGGGGGCGGGAAACAGCAGCTCATTTCCATTTGAAGAGACACATGAAAACAGCGTTTTTTTTGTTTTTTTTTTGCTTCTACCCAAACAGGGGTATTTACAGCATGGTATAATAAATGATCCGTTGGATATTTTGAGCTGAAACTTCACAGACACATTCCGGGGATGCCCGAGACTGATATTACATCTTGTAAAAAGGGGCAAAATTGGTCTCCTTCAATGCACGTTCAGTTCCTTCTGCACACATGCTATTAAAAACAGCTCTCCTTGCATGGGCTACCATGGAAACCAAAGGTTTGCATGTGAATAACAGCAGTCATGTTCTGTAAAGTGAGGCCAGCATAAGAGAGAACAAGGCGAAGACAGACTGAGAGGAGTATGTGAGTAAAGAGAAAGACCACATGCCGGGTTGTTGACATCAGCCGACAAAAGGAGAAATGCACACTGACACAAACACAGAAGGTTAGATGTTCCCAGTGAGTGGTGCTAATTGTCTGGATATGTGAAGCCCATCTGGAGTGGGCAGGTCATCCTAATCTGGCTGGTGAAATGGCTGGCATTCTCACCCATGAGGCATGGCATCCCTTCTATGGGCTTCATCTTACTCGACACAAGGAGCTTCCCAGCACTCTGAACTCAAGCAGCTCCTTTTAAGCAGTGACGTGAATCCTCATATTTTCCCATCCATACACATTTGCTTACGTAACTGCAACATTCTCGTGCCATTCTGCATCCATAAACAGATCATGAGCAGAGCCTGGAGTACGTACCAGAGCTGACCGAGAGCAGTAGAGCACAGTGAAATTGTTTTCTCCGCAACGAACATGAAAGACTGGTAGTAACCTCTTAAAATTCAACCATTAATTATTAGTTTATGCATATAAATATGACCGTTTGAAGTAGCTATGTTTTGTTTGGTGCAATAAGGTGAGCGCTTGACAGAGAAAGACTCACAGCATATCTGGACAGTTATCCGGTTTGTCCAGCAGGCCTCCCTCCATGACGAAGCGCAGTACCTGCTCATTGGACATTCCCTGGTAGGGCTGCTCGGCAAGGGTGGCTATCTCCCATAGCACCACCCCGAATGACCTAAAGATAGCGGAAGGAGAGAGAAAAAGAGAGAGCAAAGCACAATTAGATTAGCACTCAGACATGCATTCACAGTCCCTCCAGCCTCTAAGTGCAGGGCTGGTAAATCTTGCAGCAATCTGTTCCTCACTTACATAACCTGATCTAGTTTGACGGTATGAAAACAAGGCCATTTCAGTATGAGGCATAACACAGATCACAATCGCGAGAAAAAGCCACTAATATCTACGCAATCCATCAAGGCGAAAGTGTAGCAGGGCACTGGGTTGGCTCTCCGAGCCCTTTCTGATCCTTTACCTGGAAAAAAGAGGTTTCTCATACATAAGGTCTATATAAACACAACTCCCTCTGTAGCACCCGTTTACCATCATGACTACTATTTTCATTTCTCTGCTGTATTTTTCTTGGCCATGTGCTCCTCGTAAATGAAAGCGAGTCTATATGTTCTCAAGCAGAAGGAAAGACAGAGCAGCAGCAGCAGCAGGGCAGAACAAGCACACGTACACAAATAGCTGTCTCACTGTTTTCCCTATTGCTAGTCATTATTCATTAACTCTCCGCGGACGCATTTTCCGCACTGGCCAAGGATCTGAGGCGCAGCTCCAGTACTCTTAAAGTGGGCCTGTTATAACAGTGACTCGTATCTAATTGGCTGCAACAGAACTGTGCTGAAAAGCAAAACCACAGCAAAGCAAGGACGCTTATAGGGAGGAAGGAAAAATAGCCAGGAACAAACGAAGACACCTAAGGGTGAGGTTTATATGAGCGTTCATCCGGTGGACTTCAAAAGCGGCCCATCCAGTACAAAGACAGGGCAGTGGGTTTGGAGCGTTCACCCGTGAGCCCATCATTAGCGCACATCTGGAGGATGTTAAGAGTGCAGTACGGCACCAAGCTGGTGCAATACACACAGTTGAGAAACTGCATGAAAAAACAAACGGTCAGAGTTCTCAATTTGTTAATGCTGAGATAAAACAACGAAGTAAAGTGACACAAAGTCTTTCTGTGTCACAAAGTTTTTGCCGGCTGGATTTGGACAAACGGGCGGTGACACAGTGATTTTTTATATATGTAAGTCATTAGTGGCAGAAAAAAAAAAAGCAATAAATAAAAAATATTGGAATCATAGAACCAGGCCGTGAAGAAAATGCTCTTATTTCTATTAAAAGGTAGATGAGTGAGAGAGAGTCATTTAGACCTGCTTCAGGGTTTGGTCCCTTCCCTTGGCACTCACACACAAACAGGCACAAACAGACACACACATGCACACTCCCAGAGAACCAGCGAGGACTGTGTGCGCATACACAAATGTGGACTCTCATACCAGACATCAGAGTTTGTTGTGAAGACGCCATCTTTCAGAGACTCGGGAGACATCCAGCGGACCGGCAGGAGTCCTTTGCCTCCTTTCCGATAGTAATCCGTCTCATAAATGTCCCGTGTCATGCCAAAATCTGAATCAAAGAAGAAAACAGGGATGTGATAAATGAGAGGGCATGATACAGTGGTTCAGATCTTTTCAGCACCATTGCATCAAAGTACGATTTATGAGGCTCTTTCCGAGCACCCTCAATTTCGACTAAAATACTTCATTTGGGCTGCTGAATGGTTCCGGAGTGTGTGTAAGCATTAATCACCTCCAATTTTGACAGTGAAGTCTTCGGCCACCATGCAGTTCCTGGCAGCCAGGTCTCGGTGGACAAACTTGTTTGCATTGAGGTATGCCATGCCGTCGGAAATCTCACCGGCCATCTGAATCATCTTCTTCAGCGGCGGGAGGGCCTGGCTGCACGAACCCTGCTGCACAGCCAGAGGAAAGAATACATAATACATACACAAAGAGTGTTAAATGATTCCAAAATTCCTTCTCGTTTTCATTGTTTATCCCAGGATACCTTTGTTTCTGAACCACAGAGGTAGATACAATAAAGCTTTCATCATAAAGGAGGGTACGTAGGAGAGACAGAGACACGATCTGATCTGTTTTTCAGTCCTGGCCAAACATTTTTGGTGACATGATGTATATACTGTATATGAACAAACAACAGTTTTGTGGTAAATATAGCAGTACAGGAAACAGTACTGAGAGACTGTTGTGAAAGAAATTAGAAAATGCACTATATGGCCAAAAGTTTGTGGACACCTGACCAATCACACCCTTATGTGCTTTCTGAACATCCCATTCTAGATTTAGTCCCCCTTTGTTGTTAAACTGCCACTCTCTTGGGAACTCTGTGTGGCTCTGCACTCATTCAGCCACAAGCGTATCAATAAGATGTTGGGTGAGAAGGCCCGGGTCACAGTCAGCAATCCAATTCATCCCAAAAGTAATCAGTGCGGTTTCAGACAGGGCTCTGTGCAGGCCATTCAAGCTCTCTCACATCAACCTTATCTTCATGAAGCTCGCTTTGTGCACAGTGGCATTGCCATACTGGAACAGGTTCGGACCCCTGAGTTCCAGTGAAGGGAATCTTAACGCTACAGTGTACAAAGACATTCTAGACAATTGTGTAGTTCAAACATTATGGTGGCAGTTTGGGGCAGGCCAAAACAGGGATGTGATGGTCAGCCGTCCACATACTTTAGACCATTAAGTGTATCTACATGTACAACTAACAAGCGCCTGAATTTGGAAAAAAAAATTATGAATCACAGTCACTATTATCCAAAAGATGGTTTTGGCAGCTCTATGTGCAGGCAATAAGTGTGAAGAGAAGTAGTTGGCTCCGGTACCTGTTTTGAGCGCAAGGAGCGCAGGTAGCTCTTCAGGTCACCACGTGTCATCAGCTCCATTATCACAAGAGTGGGCTGGCCTTGGGAAACTACTCCCAGCAGCCGTACCTTGAGCAATCACAGAACAGTATCATTACACACATCAGTGGTCACTCTTATCTAGTCATATCCAGGGTTGGTGAGTTAAGTTCACCTCAAGACCAATCATGCAACTGCTCTACTATCAGTCAAAATGAGTCTCGGGACAGCTTCTTACCACATGATGACAGTTGAATTCCTTCATGACAGAGGCTTCATTGAGGAATTCGATGCGTTCTCGCATGCTTGCTGATTCATTAACTGTCTTAATGGCCACCCTGGTCTCAGGTTCATCCTTGACCACACCCTTGGCAATGCCCTCATACACCATGCCAAAAGAACCTTGGCCCAGCTCCCGACACAGAGTGATCTTCTCACGAGCCACCTCCCACTCATCTGGAACATACACTAGGCACAGAAAAAGAAAGTTCGTTTACTGTACATCTACTGTACATTCACTCACAACATACTGTACTATAGTGGATTAAACGGAAGGGCATTTTCTTGTCTATTTGCCTGGTCTGAGTGAGTTGAAATTGCGACTTTTTTGTTCATTGTCGTTTTTACTTTGTTTTTTATCATTCATATATTTAAATAAATAAATAAATAGAAATACACGTTGAAGCGCATGTAGGAACGGTCAGGAAAATATAAGCATGTATAGAGAAAACGAATGAACCAACCATAGAAAAAAACAGAGGCTGTTTCTCAATTCTAAGAACACAAAGACCGGTCTCGCCACACTACCTTGAAAGAACAGACTTGGATGGACAGGAGGACACAGAACGCATCTTTGTGAGAATAGAGATGTGCTTTTGAGCTTCCTGTTGCGCAATGGTGCTCATTAAGTAAAAAGCTCCTCATCGCTTCAGTGCTCCCTAAGTAATACATTTTAACTGGTTAATAGATTCACAGTTAACTGGCTGATTAACCAGATCTGTTTACAACTGCGACCTCATGTTAAATAAAAACGAAGCTTACGAGTTTACCGTTACCTCAGAATGGAAGCTAGTGTAGTTTAATTTAAGTATTTCTGAGGGATAAATTAAACTTTTCAACAAACGCGTATCTAAATCATATATCAAAATCATTCTTTTTTTAGATATTTTCATTTATTTAGATGAAAAAGATGTTAAAACTACAGATGGGTCAGGCTTCCATCATCTGATATTGTTTGCCGCAATGACTTCTGGGACTTCAAGTGGGTTCGGTCTGCATCCGATGCATCCTAGATATCCAGAACACATCTGGGTAATTTCATGTGTACTTGCATTCTTGAGTATTGGAATTGAACTTCGACGCTGGACGATGACGTAGAACGAGTTCACAAGGACGCAAGTTCGAGTAAGAATGCATATTGAGAAACAGCCAGATCCTGTACAAAATAATAAATGTATAACAAAAGAATAAAAGAAAGAAAGAACTTACACTATGTGCCTAAACACAAAGTGGGTAAAGTTACCAATTCAAATGGTCCATCATCTTGTACACGTCAGTCCATTCAGGATTTCTTGATTTTGCGTTTTTTGTGGAAAACGACTTGAATTGGCGAAATTGCACGGGCTTTGACGGTGATGTTTGTAGGTAAATGAGACCTTTTAACTATACTCATGCTTGATGCATGTGAATCGAAGAGGGCTTGGGCTGAATGCGCAGTGTGATGTTATCACATGACACATTGTGATGACATGCCCAAATCTGTGGAAAATCTGCGGTCGTTTAGAAAAGTAATTGCAAGTTCCTCAGAATATTGTGGAATTTCCTTGATTTTGCATTCGTTTCTGCAATCGCAAAATCCTGGAGGGACTGATGAGAGTCCTACGTTACAAAGAATCACGCTGTCCACTTAAAAGTACAGTGCTAAAAAAAGCAAATTTGACATTATGCAATAAGCAAGATCCACGCAGAGATGTCATCTTTTGTTTTCTTGTATGCGTTACGTAAAGCGTGTGAGATTTTTTAAGTGGCATGCTTATTTACCAATTGCCAAATAATGTTTTTTTTTGCGGTCTTATGAATGTATGCTTAATGTATTACTCAATCAACTAACATCAACTGACTGCAGTTAAAGCAGTACTTACTCTCTGCTGCACTGAAGTACTCTGGGTTTACGGAGGCATAGAGAACTCCATTTCCCAATCTATCACTGTTCCTGTCAGAGGGTGAAATAGGATATCCACGTTACATCAACATTACATTAACAACATCGCAGCGTTTCAGCTTCCAAAAACAAATGTCTCACCTCTTTTTTTTGACAAAGATGATGGTGGTGATGAGCGTGGCAAGTAAGATCAGCACTATGATAGGTAGTATAATGGCTACGTAGACCATACTGTCATAGGCTTCTGTGGAAATAAATAATACAAACATAATCACTTCTGCACATGATGAGACTGAATATGCTGATAAATATACCAAAAAATAGATATACCAATACCTTCTACTTCAATAGATCATCCATACTCATATTTTGCATTTGGTCATCATTACCAAAAAGCTATACCAGTCCTCATGTTAAGCATGAATTTTATAATGAAAGCCAGACTGAGTGTGAACGAGTGCCTTACGCTGAGATTGAGGGACGTAGAAGGACACTGGCTCAGTCCAGGAACCATTTCCTGCCAGCGAGGTGGCCCTCACACGGACTGAGTAGTTGCCAAAACCCAAGTTGGTTAGCCTCGTTCCCCTAAACTCCTGGTACTGTTGCCGTGACACACACTCATGCTTCTCAGGCTGAACACACGCACACACACACGCACACACACACACTTTCATTCTGTGCTCTTATTCTGAGTGGTATAAGGAGATATTTGGGTGTTTTTATGCTGCTACTCACCTCTGAGCCAAGGCGGAACTTAAGCTCATACATGAGGATTAAACCGCTGGGTTGTGGAGGCTCGGGCCATCTCAACAGAACCGTCCCCTCGGTCCGCTCGTCCATCTCATGAGTTACCAGGCTGGGAATGTTGTCAGCTTTTTCTGGATGAGCAAACATCACTGATCAATAGAAGCTGTCTCAAACAGGCAAGAGAAAATGAGCTTTGCTCCTAACCTTCAAATACTAATACTGAGGTAACACATCCTAGTACAGGACTCATAACCAATCCAGACAGAGATTGCCAATGTTGCTTTTTTAATGATGGGCGCTAATTAGCGCTACTGATTAGCTGATATAAGAATATTATTAGCTGTGGAATAACAAAACATGATCGAGGCTGCATTGAATCTCTCTGCCAATACCTTACTCAGGGAATCTTCCTCGAGGCTCATACTGTGACCTTGAGTGATGCAAACAGACTGAATGGCCCACCTGCAGGTTTGGTCCTGGAAAAGACGAAGGCAGCTGCACTGCATCGCTGGACCTCATGGTTGCATGCATGGATGTCTATACGGTAAACCGTGAATGGTTGCAGGTTGAAGATCTCCATGAACTCAGCCCGAGACGTGGTTTCCGAGAACGAATACACTCGCTCTACAAGCTCTGGTTCAGTCATGTTGCCTTCCGACGCGGTCATGTTCTGGCCCAAGCTTCGTGTCAAAGTGTCATTAGCAACCCCAAAAAGCTCCCGCCGACGTCTACTGTTGTGAGGTCTGATGTGAGAGAAGAGAAGAAAAGAGGTGTTTCAAGAATGAAACCAGCCAGCCACTATATTCCAGTGTACTCTTCACATGTCTTTCCAAAGCACACAAACATATATCTGTTCAAAAAGCACAACCTCCACTTAATCACAGTGATAGCCAAACACTGTGGGGTACACATTGTGTGAATTGCAATACATCAGGTCTATGACACGTTAAAATTTATATTCTCGGATGCTGAAACAGCTGGCATCCTGAAACCGTGAAAATTTTCCATCAGCAAATACTCTTGTCTCCACTGTTAGATACAAATAATACAGAGGTAAAACATCTGTGCTTTAGCGTACTGTAATAATGTTGTTTGAGGTGTATGACTAAGAACATGGTTGATGAATTTTATATTTCTGATGGGTATAAAAGTAATAAACAGCATAACTGGCATATGCACCTACTGAACCAACAACCAAAATGCAACTCTGTGAGCTGTAAAACACAAAATACAGTCATGTGAAAAAATAAGTACACCCCGTGGGAAATGTTGGTTTTTGACATATTTGGACATGCAAACATTTAATCATCTTTGAACCAGTGCCTATTAATGAAGTTGATATACTTGACCAAAACCATAAGGAAAACGAGCTTTTTCAATCATTTACGCAACAGAAATATCAATAGATGTGATATTCTTCTGTGGAAAAAGTAAGTACACCATTGGCCTCAGAAGCTGGTATGCCATCTTTAGCAGAAATATCTTCTTGTAGGCGTTTTGCGTAATTGTCCACCAGGCTTGCTGGAATTTTTGACCACACTTCCATGTAATATTCTATCAGTTGCAAGATGTTTGAGGGTTTTCCTTCATGTATTGCCCGTTTCAAATCCCCCCCCAGAACATTTAAATGGGATTCAAATCCAGGCATTGACTAGGCCATTCCATAACCCTAACCCTCCATTTCTTCTTTTTGAGTCATTCCTTGGTGGATTTGCTCGTGTGCATAGGATCATTTTCCTGTTACAAGGCCCATTTTCGGACAACTTCAGAAAACTTCAACTTTTGGACAGATGGCCTTACATTATCTTCAAGCACTTTTGATATCAAGTTGTCAAGAGATCATAGCTGAATCAATGAATACAAGCTGTCCAGTCCTTGATGCAGCAAAACAACCCCAAACCATAACATTTCCACCACCGTGCTTCACAGCTGGTATGAGGTGCTTCTCCTGAAAAGTTGTTTTGGTCTGTGCCAAAGATTTCTGCTGTTACTGTGGCCAAACAACTCTATCTTTGATTCTTCTGTCTAGAGCACATTATTCCAAAAGGCATGGTCTTTACCTATATGCTCATTGACAAACTGGAGTCTAGCAAATGTCTTATTCTGGCACGCGTCCCACGCAGGTCAAGTTTGCTCCATCTCTTTCTGGAAGTATGTACTTTGACATGAACAGTTGCTGACTTACTAGCAGATCCTGTGATGAAATTTTGGAGTTCTAGGAGACTCCGACTTGCATCAGACGGACTGCTCTTGGGCTGAATTTGGAGGGATGACCAGTCCTGGACAATCTGACAGTCATTTGAAATCTGCGCCATTTGTAGATGTTTATTCTTATAGTGGAGTGATGTATTTCAAATGATTTGAATATCTTTGTAAATCCCTGGCCATATAGGTATCCACAAACTTTAGATATTGGCATGATGACACCACACACCTCAATAACAAAGGGAACACCAGACACTAGATGTGAGAGGTATACAAGTAAGTTCCACCTGCACTCCCTAAGCAGGTTCTAATCAATGACACACAATCTTGAACACCTGATTCAAATTATATGGGTTTGAAAGTATGATAAATGTATGGATGTACTTACATTTTCTATGTGATTGATCTGTTTTTTTTTTTTATTGTGAAAATTACTACAAAATGTTTAGTTTATGTGTCATGTGATAGAGTGTATCAACTTTCTTAATACACACTGTATCAAATATTATCAAATGTTTGCTTGTCCAAATATGTAAAAAAAAAACAAAAAAAAAACAACAACCACAATTTCCATAGGGTGTACTTATTTTTTCACATGACTGTACCTTGCTTTTTTGCAGCTGCAATATAACACAAAGCCACAGCTTGAAATGAAATGAGCGCGTTTACTATCTCTCCTCAAAGCGAGGTGTGCCTGTGTGTGTGGTGATGATGATGAAGCTGAAGACCACCTGGTCGCATCCATTACATGCATGCAACACCAAAGACTACGGTTTACCAGCTGCTAATTGAGCCACTGCCACTTCACAGATGAAGCTAAAGCGCAGCAGCCGTGGCCTTACCTAGCGCCATCTTTAGGTGACATGTACCGATTCGCTCGCTCAGGATCTCTGCAAAGAATTAATAGTCAGACCCTATGATGGGATTGAACTCAGATATGAGAAAACAAGATGGATGCGACTGGTAATGGCGAGTTAGAGCTGAGTGAAAATGTCAAGATTGACGAGTACAAGCGGAATAGAGACAGAGATAATGATAATGGAGGACACTCAAATATGGGAGACGGGATGAAGAACAAATAATTAATGAGGTTAATCCAAGACCCCTTTTCAGAGGTAAAAAGAGGTAAGAGTAACTTATCTGGGCTTGTATTTGTCCTTAGAAAATTAAAATAAGTATTTAAACAACTGATGTAGGAAGATACATTTGGCCTGCGAACAGATCAAAAGTTCAGGTGCAAATACAGTGGCAAGAAAAAGTATGTGAACCTTTTGGAATTTCATGGTTTTCTGCATAAATTTGTCATAAAATGTGATCTGATCTTCATCTAAGTCAGAGGTATTGACAAATATAATGTGTCTAAAATAATAACACAAAAACAATTCTGATCCCTCATGCTTTTATTGAACACACTCATTCAAAATGTCAGTGGAAAAAGTAAGTGAACCCTTACTTTTTACCCCCCTCTAGGCAGCAATAACCTCAGCCAGGCGCTTCCTGTAGCTGTGGATCAGACCTGCACATCGCTCAGGAGGTATTTTAACCCATTCTTCCTGGCAGAACTGCTTTAGCTGTGTCATATTCTTTGGATGTCTCATGTGTATGGATCTCTTCAAGTCATTCCATAGCACCTCTATTGGGTTCAGGTCTGGGCTCTGACTCGGTCACTCCAAAAGGCGGATTTTGTTTTTCTGAAGCCATTCTGTTTTAGACTTGCGCCGGTGTTTTGGGTCGTTGTCCTGTTGCCTTTGCTTGGTAGAGTAACTACAGTCCCAAAGTGTCTCCATTTGTAGAATGTTTGCCTAACTGTAGACTGGTGAATTTCTAAAGTCTTTGAAATCACTTTGTGACCCTTGTCAGCTTTACGTAAATCAACTATTCTTGATCGTAGATCCTCTGAAAGCTCTTTTTGGCGAGGCGTGGCTCACATAAGCATGTGCTTCTTGTGCAGAGCAAACTCCAAAAGTTTGAGGGGTTTTTATCAGTCAAAGTAGCTGTAGTCGACACCTCCAAACTCATTTTCTTAACCAGGCTCCAGGTGTGCAAAAAAAAAGCTTTTTTGAGGTCATTAACTTAAGGGTTCACATACTCGTTCCTCAAGCAATATGAGTTTTTTTGGTTGTTTTCAATAAAGACATGAAAGCTCTGAATTTTTTTTTGTGTTATTCTTTTAGACACATTATATTTGTCAATACCTCTGACTTAGATGAAGATCAGATCACATTTCATGACAAATTTATTCAGAAAACCATGAAATTCCAAAGGGTTCACATACTTTTTCTTGCCACTGTACACTATATGGCCAAAAGTATGTTGACACCTGACCATCACACCTGCTTAATTTCCCCAAACTGTTGCCACAATATTGGCGGAACACAATTGTCTAGTATGTCTTTGTATGTTGTAGCATTAAGATGTTCCTTCGTTGGAACTAAGGGGCCCAAACCTCTTCCAGCATGACAAAGCGAGGTC
The DNA here is from genome assembly GCA_012411365.1 of Ameiurus melas. NCBI lineage: Eukaryota > Metazoa > Chordata > Actinopteri > Siluriformes > Ictaluridae > Ameiurus > Ameiurus melas. The sequence goes on along the minus strand of CM022754.1, from coordinate 28,260,547 downwards.
CATGAATAAATGCATACATGAATACATGAAGAACTTCAGTGGCCTGCGCGGAGCTGTGACCTCAACCTCACTGAACACCTGAGATGTACTGCAAAGCCCACTGCAAGTCAGGACTTCACACCTGACTTCAGAGTCTGACCTCACCAATGCTCTTGAGGCAGAATGAGCACAAATCTCCACAGCCATGTTCAAAAATCTAGTGGAAAGCTCAGAAAAGACATGGAGGACAACTTCATGTCAATACCCATGGCTTTATAATAGGACATTTCGCAAGCATATATGGGCGGTGTACACATACTTTTAGCCATATACTGTATACAGTCATGTGAAATATAAGTACATCCCATGGAAATTGTTGGCCTTTTTGACATATTCGGACAAGCAAACATTTGTTCATCTCTGAAACAGTGTCTATTAATAAAGTTTATATACTTGAACAAAACCACAAGGAAGGAAAAATAGCTTTTTCAATCATTTATTAAGCATTAATAGCAATAGATGTGATATTCTTTAGCAGAAATAACTTCTTGTGGGCCTTTTGCATAAGTGTCCACCAGTCTCTGACATCGGCTTGCTGGAATTTTTGACTCTTCCATTCAATATTCTTTCAGTTGTAAGATATTTGAGGGTTTTCTTGCATGCACTGCCCGTTTCAAATCCCCCACATTTCAATGGGATTCAAATCCAGGCTTTGACTAGGTCATTCCATAAACCTTCATTTCTTCTTTTTTGAGCCATTCCTTGGTGCATTTGCTAGTGTGCTTAGGATCACTATCCTGTTGGAAGGTCCACTTTTGGTTCAACTTCAACTTTTGGACAGATGGTCTCACATTATCTTCAAGCACTCTTTGATATGATGCGGAATTCATAGTTGAATCAATGAATGCAAGCTGTCCGGTCACTGATGCAGCAAAACAACCCCAAACCATAACATTTCCACCACCGTGCTTCACAGTTGGTATGAGGTGCTTCTCCTGAAAAGTGCCAAACATGTCTGCTGTTACTGGGGAAAAACACCTCTATCTTTGATTCATCTGTCCAGAGCACATTATTCCAAAAGGCCTATATGATCGCTGGCAAACTGTAGTCTTGCACTAATGTTCTTTTTAGACAGCAAAGGCTTTTTCCTGGCACACCTCCCATGCAGGTCAAATTTGTGCAATCTTTCAGATTGTAGAAGCATGCACTTTGACACAAACAGTTGCAGACTTACTAGCAGATCCTGTGATGAAATTTTGGGGCTTTTGGAGGCTTCTTTTTGCATCAGATGGTCTGAATTTGCTTGGACGGCCAGTCCTGGACAAATTGGCAGTCGTTTGAACTCTGTGCCATTTCTGAATTATTTTCCTTACAGTGGAACGATGTATTTCAAATCATTTGGAGATCTTTTAAAATCCCTTACCAGACTCATAGGCATCTACAACATTTTATTATGAAGACCTTACAGAACTCTTTAGATGTTGGCATGGTGACACCACACACCTCAATAACAAAGGGAAGACCAGATACTAGATATGAGAGGGGTATAAATAAGACCGGTACCACCTGCACTCCCCAAGTGTATCAACTTTATTAATAGGCACTGTTTCAATGAGGATCAAATGCTTGTCAAAATATGTATAAATAAAAAAAACTATTTCCATGGGGTGTACATATTTTCTCACATGACTCTATGTGAGTGTGTTTAAAACAACATTTGACAGTTTTCCTGTAGTCACTGGTGTGTGATTGAGTACTTAAATTTGAATGTATCATAATTGGTAATGATTGGACCATTATGAGGCTAATGTCTGTCCATACAAACTAACCCAAAACTACGCAACGAAAATTCTGCCGATATTCTTCCTAAATACAGCAGGAGGAACACACACACACACACAAATTAATCCAAATACTTTTGGCTGAAGATGCTAACAGGCGAAGACACCTGACAATGTCTGCTGAGAAAGTGAGAATGACTCATCCAAACACACACATCCATGCCAGGCCCTGAGGGCAGACTTCACACCTGCGAACCTCAGGAATGCTTTACCAGCTACAACACAAAGCATCCTTTGAAAACTCAGCTTCCTGCTCTGAGGTGAGGATGCAGTGTGCACAGATACAGTGCTTTGGGGTGGCTCTCCATAATGCTTTTCTCTTCCCTTCCTGTCCTCTTAGTGTAAAAGGGGAATGCAGACACTTCACATGTGTGATTTCAGTGATGATGGAGGCTTCCAACTGGCTTAGAGCCCAGACAGCTGATTTATGGCCATGCGGGAGAGAGGGGACTAAAAGGGCACACTTTCTTTTGCTGTGTCCTCTCTCTCTCTCTCTCTCTCTCTCTCTCTCTCTCTCTCTCTTTTTTTTTCTTCTCTCTCTCTCTCTCTCTCTCTCTCTTTCTCTCTCTCTCTCTCTCTCTCTCTCTCTCTCTCTCTCTCTCTCTCTCTGCTCTGTCCACTGGCTCGTTCGGTGGGGATCTTCCCACAAAATTCATTAACATTCCACATGAATGCGCTGTACATTTCCTGGCAGCCGGTCACTCCAAACTAAACAACCGCACAATAAAAGACTGTGTGAGGCAACGAGGGAGGAGGAGTACAGAGATAGACACCAAGAGAAGAAGCGAGAAAGATATCTTCTTCATTCAATCTCTGTTTCACCAGTGCCATCCATCCCTAAGTTAAAACCTCAACATCCATTCAGTCTAAATGCTAAAACATAGCTTGCATAACATGCCGGGTATGCACACACACGCACACACACTACTGTGCTCATCATAGATATAAGAAACCTAGATGCTGCTTTGAGATGACGCATCTACAGCGCAGTCTTCCTGATGGGAGCGACTTTTTATATCATGCTAGTGTAGCTTGCATTATGTTACTTGATCAATTCAGTCACTCAACACACTTTTAGTAAGCCACTTTATCCTAGTCAGGGTCAGGGAATTCTTTTCATGAATGAAAAAGATTTGATTATCCATCGAGGGCGCACGTGAGTGGTTAGCACGTTCGCCTCACACCTCCAGGGTCCGGGGTTCGATTCCCACTTCTGCCCTGCGTGCGTGGAGTTTGCATGTTCTCCCTGTGCTGTGTAGGTTTCCCCCAGTCCAAAGACATGCATGGTAGGTTGATTGGTAGGTTGGTAAATTGTCCGTAGTGTATGAATGGGTGTGTGAGTGTGTATGTGATTGTGCCCTCTGATGGACTGTGCCCCGCCTTGTGCCCGATGCTTCCTGGGCTAGGCTCCAGGTTCCCCCGCGACCCTGAAGAAGGAATAAGCAGTTGAAGATTAACCATCAATCCATACAGGGTTGCGAGGAGCCTGGAGCCTATCCCAGGGGACTCAGGGCAAAAGGCGGGGACAACCTGGATGGGGTGCCAATCCATCGATGTGCACAATTGCACATGCACTCACACCATTCACGCACTACGGACAATTTAGAGAACGCCATTCAACATCACGCATGTCTTTAGACTGGGGGAGGAAACCGGAGTACCCAGAGGAAACCCCCGAAGCACGGGAAGAACATGCAAACTCCACGCACGCAGGGCAGAAGTGGGAATCTAACCCCCAACCCTGGAGGTGCGAGGCAAACATGCTAACCACTAAGCTACTAAACCACCAGGTAGATTTAAAAGTATCAATATGAATAAAAATCTTTGCTCTAGCATGGCAGGTTGTTTTATGTTCATTTCTGTTCAATACATTTGCATTAGCCAACATCTCACTGCATAAGTTTCCAGCATTTAGATTCAATCAGCTGACCAGCAGTGCAGGTATATTTGAATTTACATCACCTGGTATAAGAAGAAATGCACAACGTATATTTTGGAAGCAAGACTGCAAATTACTCAATTTCACCGAGACTGAAAGTCAAGCAACTAAAATCTCAGTGAGTGAAGTGTCCAAATGTTTTTTTTTCACGTCTGACAGCCAATAAGATTGCAGCTTTCAAGATTCTAAAACTGAACAGAAAAGTGTACAAGTGTCAGACACTCAGTGGGTCATAGATAGAGCATATGAGGCTAAGACTATCTGGGCTTTTGCAATAGCCAATGAAGAAATGACTGCTGTGCTTTTTTAATTATTATTATTATAATTATTTTAATATGGTAAAACAGAGTTAGGTAATAACCTATCATGATGCATACACGTGTATGTGGCTCCTCTTCTGGCATGAAGAGGAATGTATTTTCCACAAGCAAATAAACAGATACTACAGTTCAGATGTCCTTTTGAATTCCGGCCAACAGAAGGCCATCGTGTGGCACCTCAGACTGCTCGAGGGCTTATTGACCAAGCCTCAATCTCTTGCTCCGAATGAGTCTGCTAAAGCCTTTTCACATGCAGCAGCCACGGCTGCCCAGGCAATAACAAAACGCACCTCAGAGCAACACTGCAACTCCCGAGCTAGCTTATGTAAGGAATGGGATGGTGAAATCTGATCTGGGACCAGGATGCTGGCATAGATTGTAAACAGCAAACCTTCTCCTGCCAAAACAATGTCGGCAACAAGTCATTAAAAAGTGTACCTGCCTCAGAAATGATTATTATTATTATTATAATTATTGTTTTTGGTGCACTTAAGTCATACAGCCCTAAACATTGTCCTTAGTTTGGCTTTGAGAGTTGTTTTCCAGGAGCAGGGAAACAACACCTAGATTTGCTACTGAGCCAGTTTCCAAGTCTGCGGGTGGGTAGAGATTACTGTACCTGGGTGTGAATACAGAATTATGGAGGAAGTTCTCAAACACTTTGCTGAGGGCCCGCTCCTCTGCCTCTGCCTTTAGGGCTTCCTTGGTCTTGGGGCACGGGCAGCATTGGCCTTTCTCGCCACCAGCCACGTCTGATTTAGTGGGCTTAGTATCCTCCTCCATTTCTGACAGGGCTGTGGCTGAGATGCGGATTGGGATCTTCAGTTCTGTGGGCAAACAAAGTTGCTATTATGTTAGTCCACTCGGCTTGTGGTCACTTTCCACTCATGGACAGAGTAGAAGGAGGCTGACACACGATGAGCAACAGATGGAGGACAGTCTGTAATTACATACATACAAACAGCATGTAGAAGGAAGTGCAGGTACGAAAGGAGTACAAAATAAAATGGCCACAAAGTAAAAAAAAAAAAACCATAGAGTGAGCAACAGCTCTGCGGGAGGAAACACACTGTTCATGATGACAGCGGTCTGAGGAGAATGGCCAGAATGGTTTGAGCTGACAAGACGTCTGTAGAAACTCAAATAAGCACTCTACCACTGTGATGAGCGGTGGTAACGTCAAACCTTGAGGTGGATGGGCTACAACACATCCATGGAGGTCACATCAGGTTCCACTCCTTGCTGAGATGCATTTCTGCTCATCATGGTTGTAAAGCGGGATCATTTGAGTTTTCCTCTGACCTCTCTTATCAGCAAGGCGTTTCCACCCACAGAACTGTCGCTCTCTCAATGTTTTTTTGGGGTTTTTTCCTGCTTTTCACAACATTCTGTGTAAACTCAAGACTTGACCTGTATCTGCATGATTGTATGCATTGCGCTGTTGTAATCATGATTTGCCTGATTGGATAGCTGCATCAATGTGCAGGTGTAAGAGGTGTTCCTATTAAAGTGGACGGTGAGTGTATATTTTGCCTGTTTAGTGTACACTATAGTACTTCTGGAATTTGCAAGACAACAATGCATGACAACGGACAAGGCTAGTAATGGAACACTTAGTTCAAGATGTAGTAATCAGAAGGGTATTTGGAATTCATGGCGGTTAGATTTCAGAAAGTGAGAAAGAAATGAAGTGAGCAAATTGAGAAGGGGGGCAAAAGAGGAAAAAGGCGAGGTGAGGTCAAAGGAGCGCATCTGAAAGGGGTTCCCTTACCTTTCCACAATATATTTTTAAAATACAGCCTGTTACATTCATATACATTCATTAAAATTCCATACAACCACAAGATAGCTTCATTTAAACTAAAAAAACAAACAAAAACAAAGCAAAAACCCACTCAAGAACAAGAATGCTCCTCCTGTTTTCACAAATGGTAATCTATTCATAATTGACTATTAAAATCATAATGAATGCAAAATGAAACAAATATATGTTGTAGAGTACATCAATTCTACAAGGTAGAATTCTTTCCTTACCTTTCGAGCAGTAGTTGTGCTGGTAGAGCTCACGGTCCTCGGGCTGCTGTTGCCATCGGATAAGGTAGAAGGTGGAATTCCCATTCGGGGAAATGGGAGGAGACCACTTCACCACTAAAGACGAGGACGAATTTGCATACGCACGGGCATCTCTGGGCATTGAAGGCTCTGTGAAGTCACCACATAGTTCATCTTTAACTTTTTAACCACGGCTATAATGTTGGGTCTAATGACAGCAGCAGGATATGCATGTCCGTAAAGCTCATAAACAAGCGAATGAGGGAAATGTGATGTTCAGTGTTTTTGATGATAATTACTTAAGCGGTTTTTACTGCACGCGATCACATCAACAGTTTTCAATTAGGAAGACTTACGTTGTTTCCAGTCAAGTAAATGTGTAGTAGATTGTAAACGACATATATTCACTTCCAATCACTACCCTCGGCTGGTTACCTACCCGAAGCTTTGGTGCGGATATAGACCACTTCACTCTTAGCCCCCAGGGTATGTTTATCCTCCACCACCAGGGTGATGGCTTTCACAAAAATGGCATACTGCGTCCAGGGCTTTAACGGGTAGAGCAGAACTCCCGGATCCATAGATTTCTCCTGAGGGAGGTCCACATCTACCATGGTCCAACTGGACCCACAGCCATCCTGTCCATCAAACTCCGTAATGTTCTGGAAGGGTCTGCGTCACAAAAATCCCCAGAAGCATTTTAAATATCTGATTCGGATTTGCAAACGTGTTTGTGCTAGGATTACTTAAGGATAGGATATGTCATATTAGATTTTACAAGTTGCTTTCTAAGCTAACCTAAGCTCCTTTCTGTTCTATGAAACCACATTTAAAAAAAATAAAATAAATAGAAAATGGATTCCTCTGGGAGCTGTTTAGAGTTCATTGTCCCAACAGCAGATTTGATCATTATGGAGCAGGAATCACATTTTAGATTCGCTAAACAGGAACAGATTTTAGAAATGTTCCTCGTTTTATTCAGGAGTTGAGCTTCGTCCCAGACTTTTCAGAGTAATACAGATATGAACGTAGGCCAACAGAAACACTCACGCTTCCTTGTAGTAGACTATAAAGCTGATGAGATCTCTGTAGTCTGGTGGTCGGTAGCGTTCCCAGGTCAGTTTTATTCGATTGCTCTGGGTATTGTTGGACTTGAATCTTAGAATATGACTTTCACCTTAGGGAAAAAGGACACAAGCACGATTTATATATTCGAGGATTTTTGTCCTGGCATTGTCCCTGAAGAAATGTAATGCAACATCAATCTTTTTAAAAAGCTACTCACAACTAGCTCGTTCCCCGTTGTTGCGAACATCATCTTCCTCCATCTTCTCCAACACACCCGTCTTCTCCCACATCTTACGTATCTCAGACATGCAGAGTTTAGGGTTGGAGCGGAAGAAAAGTTTCCCTGCTCGGATGGTCAGGTTGTGCTGGCTCCAGTCCCACAGATGCTGCAGGTGCTGATTATCCAGTGCGGAGAATGCATACATCCTATTTTGACACAAAGAACAACAAGAGCGAGTGTTAGAATAGTGGAAATAGATTACAAAAGAAAGAGTACATATGTTGCATGTGTCGAACCCTGAAGGTTTTAGTATGTATCTTGAACATGTACATGGTATAGTACTTTAGAATCTTTTTTTTTTTTCTGAGTGTAGTTTCAGCTCTTCCTACAGTGGTACAAAGAAGTGAAACGGTATGCTCACATAAATTATGGTAATGTATCATTACTACCTTATATTGTGGCAATTTTTTGGTACATTCTTATATCTGATTACAATATTACTCTTTCAAAGAGGACATCTTTTTTTTATAGCGACGCTGACTCAACTTACCCTATAGGTAACATTGTAGGTACACATTTGCTGCCTGTAACCCATGTGTTGCTACGTGTAATTTGTCAGCCCCTCTTCTACCCGTCCATCAATGCACAGAGGTTACTACTGACAGCACAGTTGTGACACTGACTTGGTATTGGCATAGTACAGCACTGTGGATACTTACTAGCCCTTTTATCTGACAATAATACCAGTGCAACACGCACTGAGAACACCACACCGAACACCGGCATCACTGCAGTGCTGAGAATGCTCCACCATGAAAATACCGGGCATGATATACAGTATATGTGTTTTCAGTTCACTAAAGCCGCAGCAAGTACGTGCAGATATTGTGTTTCATCCTCATACCGAGTTGATGAGGAAGTAATCTGCACTTTGGGTATGTTTAGTTCAACAGAACGTCTAAGGAATGTGGGGAATGCTAGACACACACATACAGGCCCCCTACAAGATGAAACCTGAGAACAAAGAAAGGCTTTCTCACGACCTCGATCACCTTCGTCCTCTAAACTTCTTAGATGTTTTACCTGAAGGAAAATTACTCACATCTGACATCATGCTAAAACCCAAATTTACTGAATATATTGACTTACAGACTCTCAGCAGACTCTCTGTAAAAAATAAATGAATAAATTGAAAACTGTATTACGGTATTATATTACGCATAGATGAAGAGCATTTCCTGCACTACACAAGTTGGAGACCAAAAAGCAAAATGGCTCATGCCTTCTCACAAACTCACATATTCCTTTAATGCCTAGAGTATCCATGCATCTAGACATCCATTTTATATACCGCTTATCCTACACAGGGTTGCAGAGGAGCCTAGAGACTCGGGGAACAAGGCATGGGACACCCTTGACCGGGTGCCAATCCATTGTAGGGCACAATCAAACACACACTCACACACACCCATTCGCAATGCTGTGGGCAATTTGGATATGCCAATCGGATTACAACGCACGTCATTGGACCGGAGGAGGAGACCAGAGTACCCGGAGGAAACCCCCGAAGCACGGGGAAAACATCCAAAGTCCCAAAGATACCCAACATCCAAAGATACCCAACTAGAATATCCAAACAGTAAGGCTGAGACAAATGTATTTGGTTGTGTGGGGCTAAAAATATTCATTTGTTGCACGCTGGACCAATGGACCAGTTGAATAATTTCATCAGCAGGTTGCTATGTTAGAATGAGGTAAAGGAAAAAAATGATGCATAAGGTATGAAAAAAAAAATGTTATGTGCTTTCCATTTCATCATCAACCTGTGAGGGCACATGACTCCTCTTACTCCAATAAAGGAAAAGAAAAGTACACCATTACTCTAGTTTGGTGCAGGTTTAAAACCAGTTAAAGCGGATATTTGGTGTGGTGTGCAAAACAAAATGAGAAGTTGAGTCTTACTGGTCTAAAAGCTCCTCTCCATTAATGTAGCGCAGACTCTTTAAGAATGAGAGGGATCCCAGAGTGTGAGAGTGTTTGATCCGCACATAACCCGTCACGGTTTGGATCAAGCCCATGAAACTCTCCAGCTCTGAAGCAATGTTGTCTAGAGAAAAATGGAAAAAGACATAGGTGGGGGAGTGTCACTATAGTGGTCAGTACTAATGTGGTAATGAGCCTCACAGTAGCCTGCATAAAAGCTTATTGTACATGTATTATAATCAGTAAAGAAGGACACAAGTTTAATTTGCTTTTGAAAGCTATGGCTGAGAACACATCACAATAAGGTAACATAAAAAAGGACTCGCTTCGTCCTAAATACTTACTGCCTCGACGGATATTGATGTGCAGGTTGCCTTTGATGACAGTGCAGCCCTGCAGGGACTGGGCGGCATCCACTGAGTCGATGGTTTTAGTATCACAGAACTTATCACAGAGGCCATCACACGCGCTACAGAACATACTGTAAGAGAAGTGCATGTGTGTGAGGGAGAGAGAGAGAGAGAGAGTGTGTATAACAGAAAATGTCAAAGACAGGCCACTACACTCTGAGCTGAAAAATGCCAGTAAACCACAACATGAATACTATGTGTCATAATTTTCTGAAAGTTAAACAACAATGTAACTTTAATGCAATCATTCTTAATGTTTTAACTTCAAATGATAAAGTAAATTGTAGGTTCTTCATCCAGGTTATAAAAGATCAAGAGGAAAAGCAAGGGCTTGTGTTTGCCCACTGTTTCACAAACTGAACCACACTTCCAGCAAGGCGCTATATTCTTGGAAGTCCACTTCCTCCAATCATTTATGTCAAAACAACACGTCTTGCCTTGAGTGCTTCTATATCAGGGCAAGGAACTCGAGTAGTTACACATGTGAGAAGGGCATATGTGGGATAGACCTTTCCCTTAGATCAGCGGTCCCCGACCTTTTTTGCGCCACGGACTGGTTTAATATCAGACAATATTTTCACGGACCGGCCTTTAAGGTGTGGTGGATAAATACAACAAAATAAAATGATCGGACCGGCATAAAAACTGGGGTATTTTTAAAATCTAATAATAAACGTGAATCCAATGTGAAATCGCAACTTTATTAGCAGCGTCCTCGTAACATCCTCTCTCCCCCCTAACGCTCTCTGGTCTCTATGGTAACGTTTCAACGTATCACGTGACCGAGACAAGCGTCTTGACATGCGTCAAGAGTGAGTCGTAGAAGGTTGTAACGGAGAGAATCCGCTCATTTTTCAGATCCAGATCATAAATAAAACGGAAATAATGTAAGTTATTTATTCTTTCTGTGTGGCCCGGTACCAAATGACCCACGGACCGGTACCGGGGTTGGGGGACCGCTGCCTTAGATGACTAATTTACTACCTCTTAGCAAGCTCTGTGAAAATCTGTAAAAAGTTTTGAAAATTCAACAAAGTCTTGAAAGATATACAATATTTTTTTCCAATTCTGAAGTGATATGTAGTATTATTGTTTACCGCTCGTTATACTTGATATACTGTATATTATTTATTTCAAAAAGTCAAGTCAAAAACTAAAACCTACTTAAGATCCATTGTAGGCAGCAATAAAGTCCACTCAATTAAGTCCAAAATGAAACCAATAATGAAACACGGAGACATGCTAAAAGAGTCGAAACACACCTTTGGCTCTCATTGCGGGTGAAGCCATGTGGGCAATCGGGCATGCACTCGCCATCGTGGATGACGAAGTCCACTTCGCTGGGCAGGTGGACCTGGGCGCACACCTCCTTGGTGATGCAGCGCCAGCCCTCGAAACGGTAGGTGCCAGGAGGACAATCCTGCACACAGCGGCCCTCGTGGGAATAATGCTGGCAGGCGGCACACGCCATGTCATTCCACGCTTCTGTACAGCTCCCCAGGCATTGTGGGTGGCAGCACTCGCCCGAATCCGTGCAGGCTTGACCCTCGCATTTTGGTGGGCATGCTAGAAAAAAACACACACACACACACAAAGATGATTAGCAAACAGTCGGGCCATGATAAAGAACAACCGCTTGCTGATTCAAGTTACAATACAGCTTGAAGTCTCAATTTCCCCGAAAGCCAAAACAGTTTAATAAGTGAACTTATCATTATCTCTACTCTATAGCACAGTAATGTGGAGAACTTGCACCAAGACACCAATTAGGCTCCAAGCTTAAGACATGCACATATGTTTGTGCTTTGCTCGCTGGAGTTTTTGGAAGGCAGCTGACTGATTAGTGGTCTGTAAATACAGTCCTGGAGAGAGAAAGAAATGGAGGGAGTGCCACATCGAGTTGTCCTGTATGGCATGTTTGTGCAGGGCCCCTGCTGCTTTGTGACAGCCTTTTTAGTAAACCGCTACTCAGGCCTGACTAAATAAATATTATCCCAGTTAGGGACTGCTAAAGAAATTAGAAAGAAGAGGAACGACGAGAAAGAGAGATGAGTAGACAGCCACTTGAATGCAGTTTGTTATAACAGTGTGTGTGTGTGTGTGTGGGGGTGGCCTACATGAGCTTAGGAGCTTTAACTGAACAGACCTAACTTTAACGTAAGTGTTTTACAGAGATGACACTACCCAATACACACTCACAATAACCCCAGACAGTCCAGACGGTGGCTGTTCAATACATGTCTGTACTGTAAAGTGTTCATCCAATCTCTGCAGTGGAGACGTCAAACGCACATAGCACACAACTGGAATGCGATCAGATCAGCCAAACCCATTCCTGCAGATATTCTGGCTTAATATTCACAACAGGTTTAATCCTAATCTGCACTGTGTGTTCACACATCAGACTGGCTTTATGGAGTAAGAATTCACCCACAGAACGAAGAATCATCAACTTATTCCAAAACAAACCCCTTCACAAATAATGACATGGAAAAAAGGACGACGGCTCATTTCACCTGGTGAGGCGGCGCGCGATTTATGGCAACTTTGTATTACACTTTCTGGGAATCCTTTTCTTCACCTTGTTGACAGCTGTCTAAGGTCTCACTTACTTCATCCATCCATCTTCAACCACTTATTCCTTCTTCAGGGTCACGGGGAACCTGGAGCCTATCCCAGGAGGCATCGGGCACAAGGCGGGGTCCATCGCGCAGGGCACAATCACATACACACTCACACACTCATTCATACACTACGGACAATTTAGACACTCCAATCAGCCTACCATGCACGTCTTTGGACTGGGGGAGGAAACCGGAGTACCCGGAGGAAAGCCCCGCAGCACGGGGAGAACATGCAAACTCCGCACACACATGACCCCGGCGGGAATCGAACCCCGGACCCTGGAGGTGTGAGGCGAACATGCTAACCACTAAGGCACCGTGCGCCCTGGTCTCGCGTATTTCTCAGGGGAAATGAGATCATTTTTGCATATTCCTTGTTCCTAGGAGCAGACAGAAATGTGGGAAAGTTCTTTTGAATAACACTGTTGTGTTAAAGGAGTGGTAGGTGATACCGTGATATTTCCCAAAGTACGTCTGGAGTCAAAGTACTTGCCTTTCGCTCGCTCGCACCCAAGTAGGATCAGCTTGCGTTAGAGCGTGAGAAACCTAAACGCGAAACAAAAGAACGCGGAGAACGAGAGTAGGCGTGTACCGAATTAGGTGTTCGTCAAAACTCATCTTCGCGACTTTTCGGTGTTTAGGCGTAGTCAGTACGGATTGTTGCAGAGCTGAGGGAACTGACCCTCTTCTCTACAGATCTCTGATCAATGTGAGAATCGTTCTGCCAGACTACGTTATTGAACAGCAGTCTCGACTGTTAACAGGAATGACACGAGCTACGGCTCTGAGCTGCTGATACTCGGCTCGGAATGCACCCATGACACTCGTATTTGGGGGGAAAAAAAACCGTCTCAGTATACTGAAGAAGGCACAATGCATGTTAAGCACCGCTGCATCACTGGAAGCCTTGTGCTAGACAAGCAGCTCCACAAGACAACGCCAGCAAGAAGACAGGCGATCATGGTTGCCAGGCAACGGGCTCTTGGCACTATGTGTGGCACACTCCAGAGGCATTACCAACACGTCGAAATGAAACATTTCCCTTCCTGATTTATGGACATGTAGCACTCTGACTGACTGAGAAAACGTGACCGATGTGTTTAGTGCTGTAATTAATAACATCTTCTGTGCAGATGTGCTTTGGACACAATCTACATTTAAGTGATCCCCATATATGCCTTACTCTAGCAAAGAGGCTTAACCTAGACATAAATATTTCACATAATATCGCATTACTTAACTGAGGATAGAGCTGACACACACACACACACACACACACACACACACACAAACACTCCTGTCATTTCCTGCACATTCTTTCCCCATGTTCTGCCAGATCACAAGATACACTAAGCAACGAGGAATTTCTGGATAATTCTGCCACAAGTGAGACAGAGTGTCGGCAAAAATGCTAATTCAACATTATTCTGGTTACGTCCTTGTTTGTTTTCGCAAAAACGGCTGCCTCTGTTTGCGAGACGAAGCACACTTGGTCACCTTTCTCAAAGTAATAAATGCATGGCAGGGATACAGAAGAGAGTGTGGTGGAGATGCAATACACCAAGTAAGAGCTGCTCTGCCTTAAATAGCCATGCTGTCCTAATATACGCTATTAATAGCTGCAGTCTTTCTGGTTCTAAATCCAGATGCAATCGAGTGCTCGCTGTTTTCCCCACATCTCCCTCTCACCTAGAACGGCGCTACGTTTGAACCGTCAGAAAACGAGGCGGCATGTAGGAGCTTTTCGCTCTTACGCATAACCTGCAGAATATCAGCATTGCTGCAGAGGAGAGGAGGGAGTAGAGGAAATGGGAGGATGCTGATCTTCTGCTCGGAATATGACCAAAAGGGGGCAGCCGAAGCAAACGCAGCGAATGCTGATGTTCTGCAGCGGAAGAAAAAAAAAAAAAAAAAGCTTCACACTGCTTCTACAGATTCCCTGATTGGGGAAAACATCTCAAACATGCATACCTTCGGCTGAGGTTCTGGGGGAAAGGGGAGTCAGTGACGGAGGTGTAGAGAAGGATAGAGAGAATGTACCATTTCACAGCCTGTGTACTGTGAGCTGGCCTCATTTCCCATCGTGAGGAAACACAAATGTACTAAGAGGGGGGGTCTGCTCTTTTATTTTTAGGCGGCTCCATAATACTGGCCTGTTCCCAAGCGACTGTGCTCCACACTCAGCTATGCCAGGCAGCACAATTTTTACATGACATGCTTGGACAGACCAATGTCCAATCAACTCAGAGATCTACAGACAATTCCTTTGACCTCATGGCTTGTCTATAACACGGGCGAACTTCCTGCACAAACACACCTGTGTCTCGGAATACTGGGGTAAACGTGATGTTTTATTTATTTTTAAACCTCATATTTATTGTTTAATACATTTTAAAAAGGCTTGAGCAAGGCTGTGATTGTCATATCCCAGCCTGTCACGGACTCATCTTCCCAGCAAGCACGTCAGCCTACAAATATGACCATACCGTCCCCGCTCACAGTCACCTAACGTCTAACACAGCACACCTGGGTTCGATCAGGCTCACACTCACTACATAAAAGGGCTTGTAGTCAGTACACACGTTGCTGCGTTGTTACCAAGCCTCCGAGTCTACTGTTTTTGTCCCGTTTTGTCCGCTTCTATTCAATCTGTCACAGTAATATGATGAAATGGGCAAGAGATCTGACTACTTCATTAGATTCCCCTCGAATACATATGAATGAATTCGATGTTAGATCTGATGGAAGATGGAAGAAGTCTTCCTGACTCTACATTAGACCAGTGCATGCTTCAGTTCTGTACTTGATGCTGTTTATACGATTTCAGTGACCTAAGAGACCGAGAGAGAGAACCACCGAGCCTGCTGAGAATGTGATGTGAGCCAATGAAATAGCCTCTTTATGTATGCAGGAAAGAGTGAGAGAACATCCCTGATCACTACCACTTCGGACTGGCACTGCAGAGAAAACAAAAACAGAGACACACGCTGAGCAGCACGGAGCCCAGCCCTCCCCCTCTCTGTGAAAACAGCCAGGTCACACAGCACACAGCCACTGCTGCACTCCAAATCACTGCAATATGCCGAGTGGCACGTATGCACATTCGCCTCGGGGATGAAACAAATTGTGCGCACAAGGGCTTCTTCCAGCCACCACACTGTAACATTCCTCAGAGAGAGCACAGGAAATAAGGAGCATATAAAAAAACACAGTGTTAGTGGCCTGGCAAGAACCCACTGACACACTTGGATTCCGATTCGTGGGCTTGTGCTCTTTTAGCAGCACACTGTAAACACTGCGCCGTGTCCTAAGCAAGAGCGTAATCAGAAAGCAGAATGTTAATCCACTTGTTCTTATCAACGGTCACAGACTTGATTTTCCGTTCCTATAATTCTCTATATGCTCAGCAAGGGTCAGCATTATGGAGAACAATTTTAGGCACCGTGTGCAAATGAATTCAGAAAACCACCTACAAATGAACAGGATGCGAGCATTTTTATTCCGACTACTTGGAACGCTGCCGTATCCTATCATTTGCTGAGCTGTTCACGGTGGTTTGCAGAGCGTGGAGCGTATCACAAACTGAGTGCCATTAGACTATTTGAGCACAGGCGAGCAAGAATGGAGCGAAGAAAATGAGAGTCCACCAATGTGCGTCATCTCCGTGTTCCTGACTGAAACGTCGCCCTCGTCACGCATAATTCTACACACACACACACACACACGTAGCTAAAGCGCTCCATCTCTCCTTTACCCTATCTTCACTCAACCTCTGCATCTGCATTGTCCCATATTCTTTTCCAGGGCACACTGTACTTGTTATTTAGCTTGCTGGTAAACAGGTTACTTAGTATTATTTCTGCTAACATTGCAACACAAAAAAAATAAAAAAATTGTATTACTATGTCAACATTTATTAATAAAATTAACAGATTTTTACTGCTTTTATTTTATGTACCATATTTTATTTTTATTTATTTTTTTATTTACTTATTTATTTATTTATTTTTTAAAATTTATTTATTTACTTATTTTATTATTATTTTTTTCATATTATTATTTTTTTTATTTTATGTACCATATTTTTATGTACCATATTTTATTTTATGTACCATATTTTATTTTTATTTATTTTTTTATTTACTTATTTATTTATTTTTTATTTATTTGTTTTTTAAATTTTATTTATTTTAATTATTTATTTATTTATTTTATTATTATTTTTTTCATATTTTTCATTTTTTATTTTTATGTACCATATATTATTTTATGTACCATATTTTATGTACCATATTCTTTTCCAGGGCACACTGTACTTGTTATTTAGCTTGCTGGTAAACAGGTTACTTGGTATTATTTCTGCTAACATTGCAACACAAATAAAAAATAAATAAAATTATTACTACGTCAACATTTATTAATAAAATGAACAGATTTTTAATGCTTTTATTTGAATCACATCAGCTTTGCCAGCTAAACTAAGTACTTAAAGCTGAATGTGTTTTTCATTTGCTCTATAACAGCAATTTGTAGTTACACCAGCAATGAAAGATGAACATGTCGCGCTGCTCACTCTGAATATACCAATACATACAGCTGCAATCAAAATAATTCAAACCCCATTGCAAATACACAAAACAAAACAAAACAAAACAAAAGCAATTGAAATAGTTCAACACAACGAATGCTTCAAGTGGTTTCCCCAAATTCAACTGAGAATGCAACTTATAATGACTTCTCCAGTTTCAAAATGATTCAACCCCCTGAACAGAATCCCTCACAACAGCACAAATATGCAAAACAGGTGTTGTCTTAAGCACACCTGATACAACTAATCAAGGGCTTCATTAGTTACACCAGGTGTGCCTGAGCTGGAACACATGAAACACTGGCTACAGGCAGAAAATTCATGAAATACCTGGACGGGACAGAAAAATTATCAACCAGATTTGTGAGAAGGCAGGTTGTGAAAAATCCTCGAGTGACTGCAGAAGACCTGCAGCGAGACTTGGTGGCAGCAGGCACTGAGGTTTCAGTGTGTACAGTAAGGTATGTATTAAACGCAGTAGGTTTCCATCTCAGAACTCCAATACGTACACCACTACTGACCCAAAAGCACAAGAAAATTCGGCTCAAAAATCATCTAAATAAGCCACAGAAGTTTTGGGATTCAGTTTTGTGGAACTTTTTTTTCGCTCGATGGATCAGCGGTATGTCTGGAGGAATAAGAATGAAGAAAGAACACTCTGTCCACAGTCAAGCATGGTGGTGGCTCGGTGTTGCTCTGGGGCTGCTTTGCATCCTCTGGCACTGGAAACCTGCAGCATGTGGATGGCAAGATGGATTCATTTAAGTATCAGGAAATCCTAGGAAAAACAACATGCCGTCTGTGAGGAAGCTGTAGCTTGGGCGTCATTGGACCTTCCAACAGGACAATGATCCCAAGCATACCTCAAATTCCACCGTGGCTTAGTTGTAGAAGAAGTCCTGGAAGATTCTACAGGGCTATCACATTCATCTGACTTGAACCCCATCGAAAATCTCTGGTGGGATTTAAAGAAGGCAGATGCAGCATGCAAAGCCAAGAATATTACTGAACTGGAGACCATTGCTCATGAGGAATGGGCTGAGATTCCTCAGGAACGCTGCCAGAAACTTGTGTCTGGCTATGCATCTCATTTGCAGCAGGTCATAACAGCAAAAGGGTGCTCTTCTAAGGATACTCGTCATGAACGGGTTAAATAATTTTGAAACTGGAGAAATCATCAAGTTGAATTCAAGTTGAATTTTCGGTTGAATTTTGGGGAAACCACTTGAAGCATTCATTCTTTTGAACTTTTTCAATTGCTTTTATTTGATTTGTTCACTGCAAACTGATTTGTTCATTGCAAAGCTGAAAGTCTGTCAATTTTGACAATAAATCTGATTTGCAATGGGGGTTGAATCATTTTGATTGCAACTGTACAGGGAAGTGATTTACAAAAGAATACATTCTGATGCATGTATTTAGAGAGAATAAAAGGTTCTGTCTGTGCTATTGCATCTTTCCCACAGAAAATACCTCATCTAAAAAGAGATCTCTTGTATTAACTCTGATAAGTCTCCTCTTGAGTTTCAGTAGAGATCTCAACAAAGTCACACAATGTGCTCAGATTTGTCAATGAAAATGATGTCAATCTCCTTCAAATAAACTACCAAGTTTACTTAAAGAAGTTAAACAAGCATACTACTGTATATTTGAAGAGTAATGTAATTTACTCATGCTTGTAATGGATTTGTGATATGCTAGACTGATACTGCGCTTGTTTGGGTGAGGAGATTATAATCACAGGTTTGCTTTAACAGAGAAGAATTCTTTCCAAACCATGGATCGGTTGTGCAATTCCTTAGGGCACTTTGGGCACACAGGTTCGCAAAATGGTAGGCACTGGATTCATTTGTTTATTGCTTTTTGTTTTATTTTCCTTTGGTACCGACATTCAAGTGGCAAAGAACAATACTTTTTGGATGGAAAGCCACTACAAATAATGGGTAGGGCCTCCCTTTGCTCTCAACGCAACCTCAATTCTTCATTCCATGGATTCCATGTTGAAATATTCCTTTGGGATTCTGGTCCATCATGTTGACATGATTTCATCACACAATTCCTGCAGATTTTTCAGGTTTAACTTTCAGGCTGTGAATCTCCCGTTCTACTGCATCCCAAAGGTGTTCGACTGGATTCAGATCCAGTGACTGTACAACATCAAGAAAATCCGACCATTCCTCACCAAACAGGCTACACAGATACTAGTCCAGGCTCTTGTCATCTCTAAACTGGACTACTGCAACTCACTGTTTTCCCTTCAAATGATTCAGAATGCTGCAGCGCGCCTTGTCTTCAACCAGCCCAAGACAACCCATGTCACACCCCTCTTCATCTCTCTCCACTGGCTTCCTGTAGCTGCCCGCATCAAGTTCAAGGCCTTGAAGCTCACCTACAAGACCTTGTCAGGAACAGCACCCTCCTACCTCAACTCTCTCCTGAAGGCATACATTCCCTCTCGCAATCTGCGATCGACTAGCGACCGACGTTTAGTAGTTTCCGCTCAGTGAGGCGTAAGGTCCCTTTCCAGAACCTTCATGCTTACCATTCCCCAGTGGTGGAATGCTCTTCCGATCTCAATCCGGACTGCAGTCTCTCACTATCTTCAAAAAACAGCTAAAGACCCACCTCTTCCGTGAACATCTAACCAACTCCTAAAAAAAAACCAAAAAAAAAACCCCACACACAACGCACTTACACCTCTACTCTGTGCACTTTGCTTCCTCTGGTATTCAATGAATGGATCTTGTATAGTAGCACTACCTGTATTGTTCCCTGCTTGATATATCGCTTGGCTTATTTGTAAGTCGCTTTGGATAAAAGCGTCTGCCAAGTGAATAAATGTAATGTAAATGTAATGTGACTGGGAAAGTCACTGAAGAACATTGAACTCATTGTCATGTTCCTGAAACTGGTTTATTAGAATATGGGTAAATTGTGGTCATGAAGGGATGCACAGGGTCAGCAACAATACTCAGCAATATTGATTGATTTTCACTAACAATCCCAGAGTGTGTTAAGAAAACATTCTTCACACCATTACACCACCTCCACCAGTCTGGACCGTTGACAAAAGGCAGGTTGGGTTCATGGATTCATGCTGTCGGTGGCAAGTCCTGTCCTTACCATCTGTGTACCTCAGCAGAATCTGAGATTCATCAGACCAGGATGCATTTTTCTAATATTCAACTGTCCAGTTTTGGTGAGCCTGTTCCCACTGCAGCCTCAGATCTCTGTTCTTGGCTGACAGAATTGGAACCCGACATGGTCTTCTGCCGATATAACCCATCAGCCTCAAGGTTTGATGTGTTGTGCGTTCTGAGATACTTTTCTGCTCACCACAATTGTAGAGTGGTTATCTGTGTTACTGCTGCCTCTCTGTCAGCTCGAACCAGTTTTACCATTCTCTGTCAACCTCCGTCATCAACAAGGTGTTTCCATTCACAGAACTGATGCTCACTGGATGTTTTTTCTTTATTGCATTAATAAGCTCTAGAAAGTGTTGTGCATGAAAAGCCCAGGAGATCCGCAGTTATAGAAATACTCAAACCAGCCAGTCTAGCACCAACAAACATGCAATGGTCAAAATCACCGAGATCATATTTTCCCCCATTTGAATGGTTGATGTGAACATTAGCTGAAGATGCTAGCCCATATCTGCATGGTTTTATGCACCGAACTGCTGACACATGATTGGCTGATCAAATAACTGCATGAATGAGTGCACAGGTGTTCCTAATAAAGTGCTCTGTAAATGTAAGGTGTTCTGTCTCCTCTGCCGACCTTAACAACCCTTTCCATGTTATCACAAATGGAAACAGGAAGTAATGTAACAAGATGAACCAGTAATTTGGGTGCAGCACCTGATGCTGACAGTGGCATGGTTTGGTGGAAGTGAACCCCAGACCACCAGAAAAAAAAAATCACAAGCGTATAAAAGACCTGAGCATGTGGAAAAATTTACACTAGATATTGTCTTCTAAGAAATTTAGTAGCCAATGTGTCTACCGGCATATCTTGGGACGAAAATGGAGAATCTGGAGGAAACACATGAGTACAGGGAAAACATGCACAGTAGACTTACTCCCCTCTTTCCCATCCTTCCATGGCTCAGTGACTTTGATTATATTGGTAGTAAATATATTTGGCAACAAATGTAGTTATTTTTGGCGAGACACGTATTTGTACTAAAATGCCACCTTACGTGTCATAAAACTGCTACACATAACGTTCAAGTTCCGGACAGTGCATGTTCCTGCTTGTTTATGCTTTCTGCCCAAGTGTCAAAAAATAAAATAAAATAAATGTCGATAAGGGTGCACAATACCTGTGCTTACAGAGAAGGCGCTCTTGTCCATTTATAAATAAATAAATAAATA
The DNA here is from genome assembly GCA_012411365.1 of Ameiurus melas. Lineage (NCBI taxonomy): Eukaryota > Metazoa > Chordata > Actinopteri > Siluriformes > Ictaluridae > Ameiurus > Ameiurus melas. The sequence continues at coordinate 28,239,147 of CM022754.1, read as the reverse complement.
AAAACGCTGAAATCTATGTTCTTCTGTTACATATTCACTATAACCTACAGAACCAACACGTATATAATGAACAGAGGGAGTAAAGGAAGAAATCTACCTGTTTTATTTACCAGTTACATTGAACTTAGACTGCTTTCTAAAGTAGGCTCACTTACAAACATTACTTAACATGCCGTAGCATTTATTTGGACAGTTTTACTAAATTCACTATTCCAAAATGTAATTTTACTGTTCCACACTTGGCCTACATTTGTAGGCCAACTTGCCGGGTTTACAGTGGCTATTTTTTATTTGTTTTTGCAAAATAAAAATGGCATATAAAATCTCATGAGCAAACTGTTCATTACTTGGTCTCTTGAATAACAAAGTGTGTGATATAACCCTATAAACTGCTGTTGTGGAAATCCCCTGTGAAGGCTTCATCACTACAGAATGGAAAACACCGACAGTGTCTCATATCACGTTCAGCAACCATGTGACGTTGAGGAATTAGTTTGGAATGATTTAAGGAGACCTTTTAATAGGGTATTAAGCTATTTTTGTATTTCCAGGCTGCCTTTTTTTGTTTTGTTGTTGTTCCACTGCAATTTACATAACTACTCAAATAATAATAATAAAAAAAATCTTAACGTGGCTAATGGCCCTTTCAGCTTCATAAAATGTGTATATCGTGATATAGATCAGCGGTCCCCGACCCTTTTTGCGCCACGGACCGGTTTAATATCAGACAATATTGTCACGGACCGGCCTTTAAGGTGTGGCGGATAAATACAACCAAATAAAATGATCGGACCGGCATAAAAACTGGGGTATTTTTAAAATATAATAATAAACGTGAATCCGATGTGAAATCGCAACTTTACTAGCAGCGTCCTGGTAACATCACGCCAACAACATAAGACGCCCCCTAACGCTTAACCTATCACGTGACCGAGTGACGTATCACGTGACCGAGACAAGTTTGCAGGTTATCGGCTCTGTGGTAGCAGCTGAATCATGCTGACATGAGGGCCATCTCGGTTATCTAATCTGTCTAAATACTGTAGCTTTCATATTAAGGTTGTGAATGTTCATATAAACTATGGATGAATGGCAACATAATTAGACAACTGCATTTTTTAAGTAACGCATCCTGGTTGGTCAAAACCACATGCTGATGGTGTAAATGCGGTCAGACTGCTCGAGATCTGATCCCCCATTGTGAGGGCAGCAGGGCTACGAGGTAAACTGAGAGGAATGTTGGCTTGACCAATCATAGTGCAGCAGCAGCGGGCTTGGTGGGAAGGAGGGGGCTGCCAGTGATTGACATGTTATTGAGTCTGGAGGAGAAATGTGGTAAACAAGTTCTCCCTGGCGCGACCAAACGGCCAGATAAGCCGTGTTCAAAGCATCAGATGAAGTGTTATTGGTGAAATAGTGGATGGAGAGCTCAAAGCACATCATCAGCATGTTTTCTGAAAGCTTTTTGGCACAAATGTTCAGGGAAACAAAGTAACTTCCTGGCGTTCAACATAAACAGCCGATGTGTTGGCATGGATACATACTGCTGTACCTTCTTCAGTTTATCGCTGAAGTAATCAAAGGAAACAAACAACCAATGCAATCTATCAGTGATTTCTTTTCAAAACGTGTAACGCTCAAAAAATCCTGGGCATTATAAATGTGATATGAGAACTTACGTTTGAAGAGTCTCTGCTTATGTCCTGCACAAGCATGTCACTATTGAGTAATTCATGCTCGTGTAACCCTTCAGAACAATGCAGAAAATAGCAAAATATTTAGGTGTATATTACAGTTAGTATCAATTTATCATCTTTTGTTTTCTCCCCATTTTAGTCACCTGCTAAAATCCCCACCAAGCAGCTAGATCTCCTCCTCGAGGGTGAGGGTTAGCACATGCTTCCTCCAAAGTACATGAAGCCAGCAAACCATATCTTTTCAAACTCCTGCTCATGCTGTATCCCATAACAGTAGGGCCGATCGATATGGGTAAAAATGATGATGATTATTATTTTTTTTTCATTTATGAAAGATTCTCGTTTAGAAATGACATTTTTTTGTTCTAACGTAATGCAATTATAAATAAATTGCGTACTTTTTATTTATTAGAATGGACTTTATAAAATGTAGATGCACAAAAATAGGAACACCGTCTATAATAAATAGTGCAAACATCGCTTCTTTTAAAGCTGCAGTACGGAACTTGGTATTTGGTTTAAAATGAACAAAAATCTATTATTGATCAAGTACATTTTAAAAATCAGTGTTCTAAAATGTCTCCGTACCTTACCCCGATTCGCAAAGATAAGCTTATGATAATGATTTATAATTTGAGCTTTTGGGTCAGATTTTGTGGGAAATGTCAGTTTGACGTCATTCGTCATTGCGTGGTTAGATCACATCTGTAAACAGAAAAGAATAACATTTGGTTACTATATCGTTTGTGTGGGTGCTGAGAGTGGTGGAGTGTTTGTAGCTTGTTCTTATAACAGCAGTCTGAATAGTTCTAAACAGAATCACCTGAGTCACAAGGGAAAGCGACAGAGCCCATGCGACGAATACATATCGGCATGACTTTTGACCGGTTGCGACAATTCCGAGATCTGAAGCGATTGAAGACTGATGCAGAGATGGCTTTTTCTACTGAACAGGTAAGACAATTTCAATGGCTCAATAGGTATCTAGCTGACATTAGCGTTTCCTATGTCTGTTTATTTTGCTATGCTCGGTGTGGTTAATTGCACTTATTTTCTGCTAGCTATGAGACAGAGCAATTCACCTCTACTCCAAGAAATCAGTATCCACCGCCATATCCGTCAAGTATTGTAGCTAATATACAACCCATAAGTATGCCTAAAAACCATCAGATTCATGCACGCAGAGGAGCAGTGCCAAAGCACAACCCATTTCATGTCTTTCATGACATGAAATACCACCACAACTGAGCTACGAATCACTCATCCTGCCTAGCTTGTTGCTAACAAAATAGTAACACAAAGGCGTCAATTTTCCCACTTCGTCTGTCAAACGTGCCAAGGTCGAAAATGACGTCATGCCAACCGGCGAATTACTGCTTAGGATATAATGCAGCATTCAATTTGACATAAACTTGTTCATCTGACCTTTCGAACCTGTACCAATTCCATATCTCTGAAGTGATGTTTGAACATTTCATGGCATTTATTTAAGTTAAGAGGGCTGTGTTTTTCCTTCGTATTGGCTTTACATATATTGGACCATGAGTAGCTAGTTGCTGTGATGGACAGGGGAGAGAGAGCAATGCCACCCAGAGACCATGGCTTTGGCTGGGCCACAGATGGCTGTGGCATGGTCTGATTCAAACGAGCTAATGCTTTTCTGTTGTGCACATTTTCAACAAACAAACAAGTGTGTGCATGGTGCCCTGTCATGGACTGGCATCCTATCCAGAGCGCATTCCCATCTCGCACACAGAATTTCCTGCATAAACTGGTTACTGAACACGAATGAATGAATACATCCCCTACAATCCAACTCCATTTGAAAAAGTCAAAAAAAAACCCCAAAAAACCCAACAACAACAAAAAAAACAACATGTCTGACATCTCTCTTGAAAACGTACAATCTGGCTGAAACACTCTGTTCTATGTGGGATCGTCTCGTATATTTGTTGGTTAGAACAATTAAATAGACCCAAGTGGATAATTAAAAACTTTATTTATTCTTCCATGGCAGGGTTGACATTTGCATGGAATCACTATTTAATTGGACTGAGCACAAGTTTTATTTAAAAAAAAAGAATGAACCCACATAGCTTTTCTAATTGTATCGTAACAGACAACTTTATGCACTCTTCTGCTCCCAGCTCACATAATGACCATGCTATGTGACTGTGTGCACAAAACGCAGGGAGACTAAAAGTTCTTAATGTTGTCTGTGAAATGACCTTAGAAACAGTTCATATGTAAACACAGAGATCCAGCCATAACACTACGCAGGGCCTAAAACCTGATTATAATTGATGGTCCTGGCGTTTAAAAGTAGCCTAAACTTTTCAACATGCACTTCATTCCAATGCAGGAACAAAATGCACTCGTCAACATTTGCCTTGAAACGTGTCGGAGTAATCAGTCCACAAGATGCATTACGTTGAACTTTATTTGACCCAGCCACTCTTCTTACAATCCATACCTAACATTCAAGAGCACAGGCCAAAACATTACTATAAGTACATCATTCGGGGGAAATTCATTTGGGCTACTTTTAAAAAAACAGAAATGGAAAATCTTGTTGGAAAATCGTCGTTAGTCTTAGTTAGTGACAGGCAAGTGTTATTGAGTGATAAAATATAAGACTCTACCAGGTCCCAGTATGCGAATGGAGGCCACGCGACAGTTTATCAGGAGAAGAAGGGGGAGCTTATGTGTAGGGATGTGGAAGCTATCAATTAGGCAATTCAAAGAATCTTTATTTCGTGATGAGTGCAGAAGCGTGCGCCTGCTTGTGTACCTTTTCTGCTTATTTATTAATTAATTTTTTACAGAAGAAGCATTTCACACAGGTTATTGATACGATACACTCTTCAAAAATAAACTCACTCTGGATAATCTGAAACACTAATTCATAGTTAACCACATGACCACTCAGTCAGCACTTACTACTCATCCAATATTGAGCATTGGTATTGGTGTTGATACTGGTCTGAAATGGTGGATTTTTATTGGGTACGATAATGCAATATGTTGATTTGTTTTATTTCATGGACGTGTGTTATGCCGACTGACACGATGCAGATCTTGCCTGAGAACTTGTATGAAATCACCCCACCACCACAATGTTGGCAAGTGAAAAGCTGCAGAGAATTGGCTTGGTTACTGTGAGGATGTTGCTTCAGATCTGTATTGGGTGGCCAGAGGTCTCATATCTACATCGTATAGAAATGGGAAAAGCTAGAATCAGTAAGGGTCAGTCACGTGTATCACCCGAGTCTTATCAAAGGAAGGTTGAACAGCTGGACTTTTGGAGAAGTCAGAAGTCGTCCTTCACTTCCAACCGTCGCAAGTCTACCCTTGCAACGTGTAGAATAATTTACAGTATATCTGTGAAGACCTTCAAGTTATTGAGAACTACAATTTATAAAGACCAGAAATAGAATATTAACAATAACTCCATCGCAAAAATGTTGTAAGGAGGATATACATCTTGCTCCAGTTGAAAAAAGTTCAACCTGCATCGTGATTTGCCGGTTCAGTTTTTCACAGCACTCATGGAGTCTGTCATCCCTATCTTCCCATCTCAAGTCTGGTACAGATCTGCCATCAAACATGACAAACAAATTACAGCCCCTTGCTAGATATGAAGAAAAGACTGGGAGGTCTGGGCATTAATCTGCCCTATTAATCTGACATCCAGGAAACCGGCAGAAATCATTCCTGATCCTTTATAAGCCAGACATTGCTTATTTCAAATCCTTTTCTGACGCGATACTTCAATCAAATAATGGTCAAAACAACTAGTTAGAGAAACTGGTTTCCAAATTCCAACTACATAAAAACTGTATTATAAATTGTTTATTCTAATATTTTGAGATACTGGATTTTTTATTTACTTGAGCAGTAAGCCATAATCATCAAGATTAAAACAAAAAAGGCCTGAAATATTTCACTTTATGGGTAATGAATAGAGAATCTATGCAAGTTCCAATTTTTTTTTTAATGAAATTATATAAACATTCAAATTTTTTGAGATAACGCTGATACAGATATTTGCATTTTTCTCTCACAAAGTATGCAATGGTCTCTGCATTTTGGTATGCATGGTATTTCCCATGACCCAAACTCTCTCTTTAATTCGCTCTTTAACTCCCACACATGTACACCATTGCTTCCATAATCTTTATAACTGCAGCTGAGCTCTTTGTTTAATATATTCTGTAATATATATCATGTTGTGAAAAATCTGTGGTGTATTCCCGCCTCACGCCCAGCGTTCCCTCCCCCGGGATCTTCAGATGTTCGATCCCTCGGGCTCCAGATTCACCGCAACCCTGACCAGAATAACGTGGTCACTGAAGATGAAGATGAATGGCAGCACGATATGTTAAAGGCCCCGTACGTATACTGTGCACACATTTTGCAGCCACAGGCAAGAAATTTCACATACCAAATACCTGTGTGAATTTTATGTGAGTTTTAGTAACTGAATCCCCCTCACCAGAAACTGACACGGACACACACCATCTACTTAAACACATATACACACATTATCAGGGCAATTCACAAAACTCAAGACAGGATTTTCACTTCTACTATGCCCAGTGTGCACTAATCCTCGAGAGCTGCTCCTGTTCATTACTGTATTAAATCACTCGTAAATTTTTAAAAAATCTGAAAACCAATGCTTAAAATAATAGTGTACAAAACTCTATTAGCTCGGACGATGTCTATCTGCAATACACAGGATCTTCGTCTATGATCATATTAGTGAAGAGATGTGCAAGAGATAAATAGTGCATTTACATTTATAGTGTAGAAATCCACCTACGTCTGCTTAGAAAAAAAAAACATCAACATACATGACATTCATTTGGATAAATCACATTAATATTCCAGTGATATAATATATACATCCATCCATCCATCCATCTTCAACCGCTTATTCCTTTACAGGGTTGCGGGGAACCTGGAGCCTATCCCAGGAAGCATCGGGCACAAGGTGGGGTACACCCTGGACAGAGTGCCAGTCCATCGCAGGGCACAATCACATACACACTCACACACCCATTCATACACTACGGACACTTTAGACACACCAATCAACCTACCATGCATGTCTTTGGACTGGGGGAGGAAACCGGAGTACCCCGAAGAACCCCCCGCAGCACGGGGAGAACATGCAAACTCCACACACACATGGGAATCGTGAGGCGAACGTGCTAACCACTAAGCCACCGTGTGCCCTAATATATATATATATATAATAATATTTGTGCAGCAGTTCAGAAACCTTTTTCGTGAAGTCTGGTTTAGAGTTGTCCCATGTTGTACTCTATTGTTTGTTGAGCAGTTCCTGTGCAGTCCTTTATACAGTATTATGCAAAAGTCTCCCACACATTAACAAAATAAATCAAAATCAACATTCGGTCAATGTTCTTACGTACACAGTTGTGTAGTTTTATACAAAAAACAGCTGGTACACTGCATCATGGAGAACTTGCCACAGTTCTGCAGACTTCATCTCACTTTCTTCTGTCTCTGCAGGTCTCAGACAGCCTTGATAATCTACGCTCCACGTAGGCCGTGCCATCTGTTATAGAACTCCATGTTTTTCTTCGCTGCTGTTACATATCTCACAGCAGCAGGTCTCTCTGCACTGCTAAGTATGTAGTTTATTATGTGACTATTGAATTTCTGGTGGGGAAAAAAAAAACCCCAAACATTTCAATACGCTTTAACGTATTGACGTGTGCGTCATTTCTGCTTCCCATGACAACCTTCGTATTTTTCCCTTTTTCTCACAAGCATGACCGTTATCAAAGTCTGTCGTTTCACTTCATGTATTGGTGGCACACTTTCTCTGCTGGAGAAGCTCACTTACTGTAAAAAAAAAATTAAAATAAAATGTAATAAAATGAGGTGGACTGCATAATACATAATCAGCTAATTGCAATTATTTTAAATGGTCTGGATTATGTAATCTGGCATGGTTAAGCAGTCTGTGTGCACGAACATGAAGCTCATTCTTAACGATTTTTCCCCCAATTACGTCTTTTAAATCTGAACTATTTGCAACTCTTTTAACGGAGGGGCTTTAAAACGTAGAGATGACGAGGACATGATCAGTTTTTGACAGTACCTTAATCCTTTACCTGGTTTTTGCAATAGTACACGTTATTCTTTGGTAGTCTCAGACACTGGCCAAGACCTTGACACAATCTTAACGGTTACAATATGAATGGCTCACCAAGAGTTCATTGTATACACACTTCTATGCTCCAGGAGGAAAACAAACTTTTGAACACTGCAACAGGAAAGATAGCGCAGAGATAGCCACAGGAATGGCAAAAATGTCACAGAACTCTGCCTTATTACATAGTTTGGTGTGAAGCTGCTAGTGGTGAGTTGATGAGATTTGCCAGCAGGTCACTGGAAAATGGTTCGTCATCTGCCATGTCAGCTAAAATAGTCAATCAAATGCTAGAGGTCTGGTCTGGAAAACAATTTTTCAGTAACTTCTTTGTGCATTTCAGGACTTAGTACTTAGTATCTTTTGAAACAGGTTGAAACTATGTCATGTCTGACTTTAGTAATGCTTTTACAGTCTAAGGGGTCGTGGGTAATGGTCCCTAGGCAGGAAGTTCTCTCAATCTCTTGATCGGTCACTCAGGTCTCTGATGTCCTGTTTGTGAAAAACAGGTTAGATTGGCTGGAACTGAACATAGATCCAAATTCTATCAAGATTTGAGAGATGTCCTTCCATACCCCCGGCTCCCCCAAGTGCTAATCCAGTCCTCTACCTCTCAATAGAGGAACATCTCTCCCTGCACACACCTCCTGCACTAACTGAAACGGACCATCAAAATCAAGTTCCAAGCCGAAATTGACGGCAATTAGCAGCCCTGCCGAGACGTGGAGAGCGCCAGAGCTGCAATCCTGAGAGCATGCCACCAGCAAGCTAATGCAAATAAAATTATGCTGCCTTTTTTTTTTTTTTTTAAGGTTCTGCAGATCCAGCAACGTTTCCTCTCAGTCTACAGGGTTGCTAAAAATATTCCGCTTCTCAGATCTGCTTTATTAGATTCAGGGAGTTTCCTGGCAGCTCGGAGCTTTGAGTTTATCCTGCTCCTGTGGGGGAAGCCACAGTTCGCTGCAGGTATGTCAGAGACAGAAACAGAAACAATCAGTATCCTAAGGGACATGTCGAGGGTGATTATCCACTCCGGTTAACAGTCATTAGTATATTTCAATACATGGTCTGAGTGTGTGTAACAGAACCTGTACTGATTATAGACACCGCACTGCTGCAATGAAACTGGCAGAACACAGCTGTGTGACAACAAATAATCTTTAACCTTTAATCTCCATTCCAATTTCACCCCCCAAGTGGAACGTATATATATATATATATATATATATATATATATATATATATATATATATATATATATATATATATGCATGTGTGTGTATGAGAGAGAGGGAGAGAGAGAGAGTCTGTGAGGTGGAGTGTTTGGCCACCTCACAGACCTCACAGATGCATAGATAGGAAAGTGGGAATCCTCCGTGGATGTGCTACAGCTCAGGTGTTTTCTCCATCTTAGGTGACACTTCAACAGGTTGTCAAGGGCACTCTGTCTGACGAGATGCCTCGTCCTAATCTGAACTTCCCCTGCAGTCTCCCTCCCTCTCTCCCTCTCTTCTACACTCTCTCCTGTTGTATTGGCTCGTCTCCCTTTTGTTCTTCTATGAGTGGCCGGTGCACGTCTGCCACATTTTTCCCTGGCATCCCCAGCTACTTAACATTCGGCATCTGGCTCCCTACACACACACACACACACACACACACACACTCATGGCACACTTGTATTCTTTTATACTATTTAATTTGGGAGAAGGGAGGAGAAAAATAAGGCTTGTGTGTGTGGCCCTCCTTTTTGTGCTGAAAGAGGGACAAGCCTCGTGCTGTGGTCTTCTTTAGAAACAGCAGCTGGTTGGAGTGAGCTGAGCAAACCCGGCCACCCCTGCTTCTTTCTCTGCTTTTGTTTCTCCCTGCTTTCATGTGTGCTCCACTGACAAGGCTCCGGCTAGACCAGTAACTGTGGCGGCATGCCACAGCTAAACAGCCTAAACACCTCTTTTTGGCCTCCGTTTGTCATGGAAAACTTGGTGCAACTCTCAAAATGTCGCCGTATGACATTAGAGTAAATTTCAGCTCACTACATTTTAAGAGGGACTTCACGAAGCCGGAGAACTAATTTCCTTTTTACAGCTGACAGGGGATCAACACATCAATCTTTCCAAATTAGAGGAAGGAAGCGAGTGGTGTTTGATGACTTCCCCTCATATATCGTTTCCCCGGACCGGTGGCTCAACGGGCTGTGTTTAACATCCTCTTACTGCCAAATATTTTTTTGTGTGGTTGAGAATAAAGCTGGCATTAAAATATTACGCCGAGCAACTATTAGTGAACTATTAAAAATAATAATAATAATTCAAATAAATACAAATCCATAATGTGAGCCTTTTACTGTTGGCCAAATATGACGGTAGCCCAAGTCTGTAAACTATACATCATGAACTCTTTCTTTTTCACCCTCTATAAACAGCTAGCTAAAGTTTCCAGCATACTCAAACGTGACTCAAATATGATTCACCTCCACGTTTGACATCAACAATAGCAGTTAGTTTCAAGTGGCCTTTCAGCTGTACTCTTTAATGAGAAAATGTGACAGTTCTGTCACAAAAGGAACAAATATGAAAGGAGTGAGAAATATTTCAGTTCGAGGAACAGACAGAGTGTGACTGACGGTTTTGACCTCGTGGCGAGATATGTTTTTTGTTCTTTCAGAAATAGCAGCTTTTATTTCTAAAACCTAAAGAAACCTTTCCGTTTCTGAGGTTAATATTATATATGCGTGAGGACATGTAATAATTATGTCATTTTAATGACTTTTCAAGTTCTTTACAAGGATAGTAAGACAAACATGTGCGTGTGTGTGTGTGTGTGTGTGTGTGTGTGTGTGTGTGTGTGATGTGTGTGTGATGTGGATGGAATAGGACAGCTGACAGCCTTCCCCAGCTCCCACTCCTGATTGGCTGCTAATGACATCATTATTCTAATCTCCCCATTTCACCTTCTCTGTCTACAGTTCAAACTTTCTCTCCATCCTCCTCTCTGATTGCAACTCTTTCTGAGACAAACCTATTCATGTTGTTGTACTTGAACAAGTCTGCTTGATTTGAAAAAAAAAACAACAAAAAAAAAAACGTAGATTTGAAAAAATTTCGTTAGTCAGTCACAATGTCTTAGCCGCTTTCACACTATCTCTGATGACGCGATGCTCTATTACTAGTCGTGCTCCTTTTTTTTTTTTTAAAAAAAGATCTCTCTGTCTGTCTCATGTCTCATACATGCAGACACTCTTGCAAGAATAGAGCCATTTAATCAGGACCCATGAAATCAATAATTACGGTCATTTCAAACATGGCTTGACAGGGGAGCCTCTGATGTCTCCCAAAGGTCAGATAGCAGATGGCCTTTCATGGACACAAGGGACAGGGGCCTAGAACATTATCCTCCACTGTCTAAGCTGATATACTGCCCAGGAGACATATAGGAAATGTGAAGCTATGAGGAATTTGGACTTTGCTGGTATTTGCTTTGCAGTGAACACATACATTATCATAAGCTGAAAGAGAAAAGAAGAGAAGAAGAAGAGATCAGACTGGTGGGGCTGTGTAGCTGCAGACCAGGTCAGAGTGCCCATGTTGACCCCTGTCCACCACCAAAAGTGCTTACAATTGGCATGTGAGCATCAGAAGTGGACCATGGAGAAACGGAAGGTGATAAATAATAAAACCTACGGCTCATTTCCTTATAAAACTGCACTAATTGTACTGGAATCTAAGATTTTTATTTTTTATTACTCCAAATATTGACTTTGTTGTATTTACAACTATTTACTGCTCTTTACAGTATTTATTTTTATAATGTAGAAACATGTCATTCCATTATTTTGAATTATACTACAGCATTTCTGTACATGTGCCTAAACCTTTTGCACAGTACTGTATTTTATATATATATATATATATATATATGGGGTTGCACAATTAATCGGATATCGATCGCGATTACGATTTTGACTGCAAACGATTAAATGAACAAAATCGACTGCGATATTGACGTTTAAAGTTCGTCCTCCGCTCATAGAAAACTCCTGTTTTCTTCACTCAAACCAAGCGCTTCCTACACTTACAGCCAATCACAGAGTGGTGCAGGGCTGACGTCATTTTATAGTGCCAAAACTCGGAAACTGGGTTGGCATTTTAGCGCTCGAGCTGCCAGTTTCTCTGTGAGCTCCAGCGCTTGCGCGATGGTAAATGTCCAAATTCGGCCCAATCAGCCTTTTTCCCTCCCTGGTGTCATGTGACTTGTTAGTATTACAAGGTCTCAGGTGTGAATGGGGAGCAGGTGTGTTAAATTTGGTGTCATCGCTCTCACACTCCCTCATACTGGTCACTGGAAGTTCAACATGCCACCTCATGGCAAAGAACTCTCTGAGGATCTGAAAAAAATAATTGTTGCTCTGCATAAAGATGGCCTAGGCTATAAGAAGATTGCCAAGACCCTGACACTGAGCTGCAGCGCGGTGGCCAAGACCATACAGCGGTTTAACAGGACAGGTTCCACTCAGAACAGGCCTCGCCATGGTCAACCAAAGAAGTTGAGTGCATGTGCTCAGTGTCATATCCAGAGGTTGTCTTTGGGAAATAGACGTATGAGTGCTGCAGAGGTTGTAGGGGGCTGCATGAGTGCTGCCGACACTGGGGAGCTACAGTTCATTGAGGGAACCATGAATGCCAACATGTACTGTGACATACTGAAGCAGAGCATGATCAGTATGCAGTATTCCAGCATGATAACGACCCCAAACACACCTCCAAGACGACCACTACCTTGCGAAAGAAGCTGCGGTTGAAGGTGATGGACCTGCCAAGCATGTCTCCAGACCTAAACCCTATTGAGCATCTGTGGGGCATCCTCAAACGGAAGGTGATGGAGCACAAGGTCTCTAACATCCACCAGCTCCGTGATGTCGTCAAGGAGGAGTGGAAGAGGACTCTGGAAGAGGGTTAAGGCAGTGCTGGAAAATAATGGTGGCCACAAAATATATTGACACTTTGGGCCCAATTTGGACTTTTTCACTTAGGGGTGTACTCACTTTTGTTGCCAGCGGTTTAGACATTAATGTCTGTGTGTGGAGTTATTTTGAGGGGACAGTAAATGTACACTGTTACACAAGCTGTACACTCACTACTTTACATTGTAGCAAAGTGTCATTTCTTCAGTGTTGTCACATGAAAAGATATCAAATATTTACAAAAATGTGAGGGGTGTACTTACTTTTGTGAGATACTGTATATATATATATATATATATATATAAGGAAACATAATGTGTTTCTAAACGTTTGATGGGTAGTGTGTGGGTAGTATATATATGTGTGTGTGTGTGTGTGTGTGTGTAGCACAAAAGAGAGAGAGAGAGAGAGAGAGAGAGAGATGTCAACAGTGGGTAGTGTGGACAGGTCTGAATAACATGGATTGATTTCTGGACCAGACAGGTGTCTATTTTCTGTCAGGCAGTCTGATAGGGAGTGAGGAGTGAGCGAGAGAGAGTGAGAGAGAATGAGCACAAGAAAGGGCAAAGGGAATTGGTGTGAGTCAGTCCCTCACACCCATGATTAGCTGATAGCCAGATTAAGGAGGGCTGGCCATGTTATGTGCAGGCAGGAGAGGCGAAACATCGTTGCCTCTATACTGCACAGCTTAAAAAATCCACATCAGATCCTTACCAATCAGCACTGCAATCAACACCAGGCCTGGCCCCTAACGACCACTGACAACCCCCCCAACCCCCTCCCGCTTCCCCCAACACACACAGACACACATAAAATCCTTTCCTTAGACAGCAACATGTTGTCCAATGCCCAGGAGACTGCCATAACAACAGTTCTTGTGCAAGCACAGGTGGGGGGTAAGAGGGATAAAGGGTTGCTTATGCACGGCTATCCAAGGAAGAGGAAAGAAAGAGCCACAGGCAAAGCATTAACCACCTCGAAGAAGCTGGATTTCCAGAGATGATTGAAACAGAATAAAACGCACACACCCAAACAAACAATGGCCCCCTTTGTGCAGTGTTGTGCCACAGAAGCAGCCAGGTCTGACATAAAGACATAGTCTGAAAAGGCAGGGGACTGACTCCCCCTTCCCCCATCCCGTATGCGCACAAACACACACACACACACACAAAGTCCGCCATGACACGGCAGCAACCCCAACAAGGAACAACAGCGCTGGAGCGGCAGCACACTACAGGGCCCCTGTTCTCAAAAACATACCTTTTGTCCCCTTTTAGGCTATCATACACCTTCCCCCCAAATCACACAGGCGCACACACAGTCAGCTCAGCCCCCTAACATGCAGTACCCTTATTGTACAGAAGGGGGACAGAGAGGCTCTCCTGCACTGTGAGACTTCCATGAGAGAGAAAGAGGATGGGTGACGCTTCAGGCAAAAGCACCGTATAATTAGCCAGAGCCGAACAAAGATGTAAATCGCTCACTCTGGCAGAACAGCTCAGAGATATTTGTGTTAGACACGGCTTCTTTTACCCCTCAGTTCTGCACGTCATGAACAGCCAAACAAGCAAAAACACCAATTAATGGTGAACACATGTAGCATCAATTAAGCCCAGCATCCACGAGCCAACACGTGTCAAGTTAAACTCGAATTAATGACATTTCACTTTTGGCATTCGGAATGGCTACATCGTCCAACCTGCACTCCAAGAAAGCTCTTCTTCATGGGAAAAGCCTTTTGTTAAAAGTAATAGGCAACCGCAACTTCCAGCACACAGACAGCCGTCTCGGCTTGACGGCTGACGTATTTTTGCTACAAAGGCAGGCCAGTGTTTCCTGAGGGTTTGGTGGGAGCCTGAATAAGCACTCGTCACTCACAGCCCTCTTCAGCCCCATTCACACAGCTCAATCAATGCAATAACCACATACACAGAGCGAGAGAGAGAGAGAGAGAGAGAGAGAGAGAGAGAGAGAGAGAGAGAGAGAGAGAGAGAGAGAGAGCATGTCTAGGGCGTTTCCTATATTCTGCTCAACTCAAAAACTTCTAACACCACTTAGTAATATACATACAAACACACATTTGTCTAATGATCCTTGTGAGGACCTTCCACTGACAAAATCTTATGCCTATCGAACTCTAACCTTAACCTCACGTAACCACTAACCAGGATCCCTATGACTCCGTGGTTAAGACTATATGTTTACGTTCAGAAGGTTGGGGTTCAAGCCACAGTACTGACAAAAAAGGGCAAACCTCTCTGCTCCAGAATTTGGCAGAACAGATTTTCACTGAATTTTAATGTATATGAAACAAACAAATGTTTCCAAAGAAAGAACATCCAAAAGAACACCACGGAAAGAGAGAGAGAGAGAGAGAGAGAGAGAAGCGCAAGTCCCCGAACATGAACTAAATCTAAAATTGATGGTGATTGAAGGTAGATATCTGTCCATGCGGAAAGAACGCCGCGTTCTTAGAGATAAAATATTTGTAGCACGTCCTCTACAAAACCCAATCAAGAACAGAAAGTTAGGCCTCCAGATCTCACCGAATTCCTAAGCTGAATGAATTCCATTTGATTAAACAAAGAACACGTTTCTATCAACATACTTTATCAGGGCAGAGAAACCGGACTTCATATCAAGGTCACAAGATGGTACTATTTATGACATGTTATTATGACATACTATTTATGATAATATATACCATTGCGTTTGGACAACATTAGCTCTAAATGTCCGATAAGGTAAGTTTTGTAAGCGTGATTGTTTATCTGGCGGTCTGTATAAGTCTGTATATTTCCTCAGTTCAGTGACTGACATCAAATTCCTTCAAATCCTGTTTCATTAACGTTCTCACTACATCATTTCAAGACAATTTTTCGATACATGCATAATTCAATCTAATTCTACAGAAAACGTTCAATATTAATATCATTTATATAGAACATTTATATAGACCATACAGACTTCATGTACATCCATACTGAACTATTTCACACTATCTGTTGTTACCCAGATGAGGACGGGTTCCCTTCTGAGTCGGGTTCCTCTCACGGTTTATTCCTCTTAAAACATCTTAGGGAGTTTTTCCTTGCCACCGTCACCACTCAGTGGCTCGCTCAGTCGGGATAAATTCGCACCTTTAATATCTATATACCGTGTTGATATTTCTGTAAAGCTGCTTTGAGACAATGTCTGTTGTAAAAAGCGCTATACAAATAACATTGAATTGAATATATAGCTGGAGTTTGAATGCCATAACGTTTATATAATATTTTTATTGCTCTTACACTTTTAAACAACTGCCATTTTTGGCTGTTTTGAAAAGGCGATTGTGTCAGATCGCACAAACAAGTCATATTGACTTAATCACGTAACCCTTCATGGAATCATGGACAAACTTCACTTGAAATAAAGAAACAAAATGCCTTTGTATTTGTGGAAAAAAAAGGTTAAAAAAGCTGCACTATTGTACTAAATATCATTTTCAAATAATTTCAGTCCACTGTTATCTGTTTTTGGTAAAAGGTAAATGTGCACTGATATAGCGCTTTTATCCACAGCTCTTTACATTGTGTCTCATTCACCCATTCATACACCAATGGCAGAGCTGCCATGCAAGGCAGCTAACTTGCCATCGGGAGCAACTTGGGGTTCAGTGTCAAGGACACTTCGGCATGTGGAGTCACCTGGGCCGGGAATCGAACCACCAACCCTACGATTAGTGGACAACCCACTCTACCAACTGCGCCACAGCCGCCCATTTTTGGATGTAGCCTCTGTGCTGTGCACCACTGCAACAGGTGATGTCATGTCACAACTTGCTGAGACTTCGGTGAAATCTGTGTTGCAAATGAAACCGCGCTTAAACACGTTTATCAGATGTTTATGTAATGTTTATCAGATGCTAGATCAAGGTTTACTCTAGCTCTGGGGCATGCAGGAAAATCAAACAAAGCACTCTTGAAAAGGCAGTAAAAACATGGACAAGTTCAAATGAATAAGCCTTCCTGCACATCTAGATGGCGAATCATCACTTCAGTTATAGGAAACACTTCATTTTCCGTCAACTGTTTCTTTTTAGTAACACTTACCTGTCCCAACCTTTTTGAGACATGTTGCAGCAATCAAATTCAAAATTATCTCTTTTTTTCTCTTTTCTTTTCTTAAAATGGTACATTTACTCAGATTAAAAAAAAATATATATATATATTTATTTATTTTTCTATGTTCTATTGTGAATAACATATGGGTTTATGAGAGTTGGGAATCATTGCATTCTGTTTTTATTTACATTACATTCGTGT
Source organism: Ameiurus melas (assembly GCA_012411365.1). Taxonomy (NCBI): domain Eukaryota; kingdom Metazoa; phylum Chordata; class Actinopteri; order Siluriformes; family Ictaluridae; genus Ameiurus; species Ameiurus melas. The sequence goes on along the minus strand of CM022754.1, from coordinate 28,221,999 downwards.
TACACCTGAGATATAATCCCTTACTCAGAAGTCACAGATGAGACAGCAGTATCGCATACATCATCATAAATGGGATTTCTCCAAATTCTCACAATTCTGACAACGAGTCTGTTGAGGCGCAAAGTCATTTCAAAGATGTTTAAAATGAACACTGCGGTGTCCTAAAGAACCCAAGTCAGAATTGGTCACAGGAGCTGTGTTAGAAAGCAGGAGTCCAGTGTTTCCGTTCTATAAATCTACCTCGTGCAAACGTATTGAAGTCATTTATAGCTTTACTGGTCAACAAACAAAACTTTCTTTAAATTGAAGACATAATGGACAATGATTCCTATTACGAACATTTTGAGAAAATCTGAGTCAGTAAATTTCTCTAGCAAGGACCCATTAAAATGCGGTGCATTGCTTTGTTTACTTTTCAATAAGCCAATCATGCTCCAATTAACTTAACAAAGACAAACTTGCAGTTCTCAAGTTTTCCAGTTTAATGTAGAACTTTTTCCCCCAAATACAAAAATAAGTCGTTACCCCACCCAACCCCCTATTGGCACAGGACTTCTGTCCACCAAATGTTTCTAATTATTTCGGAATTTGAAAGGAAGTAGATAAAAATGAGGAATGGGTCCAATGTGATTACTCTGCCTACCCTCCCCATACACACATATCCCAATATGCATCACTCTAAACTTGAGAACCCATTGTGGCTTGAGTAATACCAACACACAACTGTTGGAGCATCTGACTGTGGAGCAGTAAGGTAATGGTACTGCACATCCTTTGTTCTCAAAGTATCTGAAGGTTAGAAGTAGATCCTAACCAGAGTTGGGTATAACACATTACTGGGTATACTGTGTGTATGCTGACTGAAACTGTGTTTGACGATTGTGCATTATTCATAGCAATAGGGGTAAATCCCACCGTTTTACTTAACTTACAAATTCGTTAGTAGAGGTTCTTCTCACGAGTAGGTTTCATGAATAGGTTTTAAAGAGGAACTTTTGGTGCCACTTAAGAGAACTCTTGGCGGCAAGATTCTTCGTGAATACGCCTCTTACGATCTGTGTGACAATCGTGGCTAAGAGGGACATACTTCCTCGTAGAAAAGCCTTCATCTGTCCAAGAGCCACATGTTCGGAACTCCCTAACCATTCAGTTTATTTCGAAAGACAATGGCTGGATTGTGGGGATAATACAAATATGGTAATTTCATTCTAGGAGTATAAAAAGAAAACTAGGGAGAAGAAAAGAAACCAAAGCTAAATCAAAGCCAGAGACATTAGCTCATTGTTTTTCCCCGAGTGAACTTTCGCTCAGATAAAATGCACTATAATGGAATACAGCACGCATGTCTCTCTCTCACACACACACACACACACACACACACAGCTTCTACAATGACTTGATTCTGGCGGCTTCTGCATTCGGTTTGGTTTTCCTGGGATTTGTAATGTAGCATCTTGGATTAGCTACAGATAAATCCAAAAGAAAAGGGCTTTTAAGGAAGTACTATACTTGTGACTCGGCAAAATATGTCATGCTGTAGCATCCAAACCCAGGCCTGACACCCTCCCGCCCCTCCCCCCTCCCTTCCTGTCCCTCATTGCTGGTATTGGGGTTTATAGACCAGAGGCCATAGGCAGACCTATGAGGGACCTGCTTTTGCTATTCGAGTGTTCTTACTTTCCTTTTTGCTTTGTCCTTCTCTTAACTGTTCACTACATGCACCGTTAACACAGACAAATCTTTATTACTGATATGAAGAATCTTGCTCTCTCAAAGTCTGTCACTGTGAAAGATCTCTCTCTCTCTCTGTGTGTGTGTGGTGTGTGAATAATAATTCCTCAATAGCCACTCAAGACTATTTTTTCCATTGTGTGTATATGTACCACATTAAAACATCTCCCTTTCAAGATCATTTAGGGACATGTTTTTTTTTTTCATGAAATATCAATGTAATACCAATTCAGCTTTATAGTACAGCTCAGTACAGACACAGTATAGTTCATATCAGCCTGAGGTGAGTCAAAGGCCTTCTGTTCTATACAGGCAGCACAGTGACAAACACTAAGCTACTGTGTGTACGTAGTCAATAAGTTCCTCGAAGCCACAACATTACCAGCTCTCAGCAAGCAGTTCAAACCCAGCGTGGCTTAGTGAGGGTTCCTATCCTTAGAAGACTACAGGGGTAGTTCAACATCATAGGAGTCCCAAAATGTGCCATAAATAGGAAAACAAAAGCACAGAGCATATACTGAAGGGACAGGCTTTTAACCTGATACTCATCCAGTAGAGGGCAGACATTCTAGCTGTATATATGTGTGTATGTGTGAACATGGCTCCTCGGGAGATTGGTGAATGTTTAATGGTACTAGGTTCCTGAAGGAGGAAACTTTTCTAAGATGAAAGCCCTTTGTTGTTGGGTTCTATATATAAAAAAGGAACAAACCGAAGAACCCTGAAATATGCTAGACAGAAGGAATGCTAGAAGTCTACACTAACAAATTAGAGACCTAATCATATCATCCATCCATTAGAGTGGGTGTTTCTCAAATTGGGGTCTGTGAAGCATTGCTTGACACATGGACTGTGATTTTGAATTTCTTTATTGATTTTTTTTGTACTGTGAAATCACAATCAAACTATCAAAGTTAATAAATGTATTAACAGGTTCTTATACCTATTAATCTGTTTCACCTGACCGCTTGAATTGAATGGGTTGTTCGAAAAAATCTAAATAACTATTAAATGTCCAATTGGACCTAATGTATTCTGTTGGTGGAAAGTTCAGGAATATAAAGCTCTATGGTTCCAATAAATAGCCAACATACTATATGATTGTACACATTTGAAATCATCTTAAATATATATTATAAAAATATTTAAAATCATTTAAAAATTCGGTCACCTGAGCACATCTGTGGAATTTATTTACAAGTCACTGGGTCCCTGGTTGCAAGAAGTTGGACAGCCCTACCCCCCAATCACTGCTTGCCATTACCTCTCACACTAGTCCACCCACCTCTTATTTAGAGAGTGGAGGAGCTTCTCTAACTGTTTCCGCAAAGCTGCTGCCTCCACAACACCACAAATGTCATGAGCTTGGCAGATGCCGAGAGTGTTCAGCTAACGGTTGCCCAACAAGGGGGTGGAGTCAGAGAGGGGGTGGTGCGGTTTGTGTGTCCACTCTATTTATACTCGCTCCTCCCCCACCCACCCAAACAGCCTTTACTGAATCCACATGTAGGGATACAGACAGGAACATTCAGTTTTCAGTATAACTTTACTGGCATGACTGTAGAAAGCACAAAGTCGCCAACACAAGGTGTAAAAAAAATTTCTAAAAAGAAAACAGTCACGTCAATAGCCAAAGCTAATGTTTTAACTAGATAGCTAATATTCAATTAAGTCTGGCCAAAAGAGCAGTTACACCATGACAGGCAGACACAGTGAGATGAGAACTAACCAGCTGATGGCAGCTAAACGACAAGCTCTTGTTAAGAGGATTTGCTCTTTCACCTGGTACTCAGTAACTGTGACAATCACAATGATGTGCATGATAAAGCTTTCGTTCTCTTAACCCTTTTCTAACATTAAGTGAATTGTGAATATTTGGTGTGCATCCCAAACTGCATACTATTGAACTGAATAGAACTTCACTGCACCATGATGATTATTTAGGTGTACTATTTAGTGTGTGTTGTGTGCTTTGGGATACAGCCTTGAACGCGATCTAAATGTGAACACTTGCAGTCAGTAGATTAATGCACACAGTGGAGGAAGAGAGGAGCCCAACCCATTTTTCTACTAAAGAGGGCAAAATTACAAAATCTGTCTGTGGGTTTAACTTATTTAAGATTGTAAAGTTACAGCTACAGGATGTACGATTTTGGAATGTTGCCCTCTCTGGTAGAAAAAAGCAATAAACCAACTTAAATCAAAGAAGGACCGTTTCAGTTTTATAATTCACCTACTGAGATATCTGAAGCATTTGTGGATGGGACAGACTGGCACAGCCATTTCTCCAAGAAGACATTCGTAACTTTATTACATTGTCCTGCCAGGTTATTGTTCCTTCTGTTCACTGTTTCTTATTAAAGAGAAACACACTTCTAAGCATTTTGGTGAATCATATTTCTACTAACATGAATAATGTAAACACATGGCTATAGTCAAATATTCTATACATGGCTGGGACTCTAGCACAATAAATTTTGCAGTGGGATAAGGTCTCGTTCTCTCTCTTGTTCTTTGTCATTCCCCCTCTCCGACCCCCCTCCCTCCATAAACATTGTGCCTGAATGACAATGAGTGCTTTTGGAGCAAGGCTAAATGTGTTCTGCCCCATGGTGATGAATAGCCTGCTTTTGTTCACTCGGTTGTCAATCCGCTATGGAGAAAGAGAAAAAGAGTGATATGAACTAGCACTCACTAGTGAATGTCTTACTCTTAGTCCTAGTCTTGCATCCAGTACATGCCCACTTTTATGTACATCAAATGCTCCATAATTACAGTATCTCACAAAAGTGAGTACACCCCTCACGTTTTTGTAAATATTTGATTATATCTTTTCATGAGACAACACTGAAGAAATGACACTTTGCTACAATGTAAAGTAGTGAGTGTACAGCTTGCGTAACATTGGCTCCGTTTACATGGACAGCAGTAATCTAATTATTGACCTTACTCTGATTAAGATAATAATGTGATTAAGGTGTTTACATGAGTCGCTTTTAGAATACTCCTGTCATGTTCCCGTTTTACAGGTTATAGAACATAATTAGATTAAGAGCACGCGTCAAAATGTCGCAAAATGCGGTGAAAACGCTCACGCGACGTTCATAATGTGATTAAGGTGTTTACATGTCTGTAATACATGTCCATAATGTGACTAAAACAGGAATACTCCACCTGTCTTAATTCGATTAGTGTTTACTTCGAGTATGACCTTAATTAAATTAAGGTAAGTAAAAATTGCTGTTTACATGGTTTCTTAATCAAAGTATGGTCTTAATCGGGTTAAGAGTTGATTATTGTTGTCCACGTAAACGCAGCTAGTGTACATTTGCTGTCCCCTCAAAATAACTCAACACACAGGCATTAATGTCTAAACTGCTAGTAACAAAAGTGAGTACACGCCTAAGTAAAAATGTACAAATTGTGGCCAATTAGCCATTTTCCCTCCCCGGTGTCATGTGACTTGTTAGTTTTTCAAGGTCTCAGGTGTGAATGGGGAGCAGGTGTGTTAAATTTGGTGTCATCGCTCTCACACTCCCTCATACTGGTCACTGGAAGTTCAACATGCCACCTCATGGCAAAGAACTCTCTGAATATCTGAAAAATAGTTGCTCTAAATAAAGACGGCCTAGGCTATAAGAAGATTGCCAAGATCCTGACACTGAACTGCAGCACGGTGGCCAAGACCATACAGCGGTTTAACAGGACAGATTCCACTCAGAACAGGCCTCGCCATGGTCAACCAAAGAAGTTGAGTGCACGAAAGCTGCAAAAATGTGAGGGGTGTATTCACTTTTGTGAGATACTGTATACCTACAAAAGGGCACTACATTGTAGGTGAAGCTGATAAAATTGCCACTGTCTATATACAAGGTTAAAAAAAAATCACAAAAATACTCTGCTCTCATGGATATCAAACAACTACAAACAAAACACAGGTTTATCAAAAAATATATATATCTTTGGGTATTGGTGTCCAATACTAGTCAACACATTGTGCTACCTCCCTTTGCCAATGATAACAGCTCTGAGTCTTCTCCTATAATGCCTGAGGCTGGAGAATACATGGCAAGGGATCTGAGACCATTCTTTCATACAGAATCTCTCCAGATCCTTCAAATTTCAAAGTCCATTCTGGTGGACTCACGTCTTCAGTTCACCCCACAGGTTTTCTAAGGGTGTCGATTCAGGGGACTGGGATGGCCATGGCAGGACCTTGATTTTGTGATCAATAAACCATTTTAGTGTTGATTTTGATGTATGTTTTGGATCATTGTCCTGCTGGAAGTTCCAACCATTTTAAGCTTTCTGGCAGAGGCAGTCACTTAATATCTGCTGATATTTGATAGAGTCCATGATGCCGTATATCCTAACAAACTGTCCAGGTAATCTGGTAGAAAAACATCCCCAAAACACTAAAGAGCCATAACCATATTTAACTGTGGGAATGAGGTACTTTTCCATATGGCTACCTCTCTGTGTGCACCAAACCCACCTCTGATGTTTATTGCCAAAAAAGCTCTATTTTGGTTTCATCTGACCATAGAACCCGATCCCATTTGAAGTTCCAGTAGTGTCTGGCCAAGTGAAGATGCTCGAGTTTGTTTTTGGATGAGAGTAGAGGCTTTTTCTTGAAACCCTTCCAAACAACTTATGGTGACTTCGGATTGTAGTTTTGGAGACTTTCTGTCCCCAAGACGCAACTAACCTCTGCAATTCTCCAGGTGTGATCCTTGAAGATTTTTTGACCACTTGAACCATCCTCTTCACAGTACGTAGAGACGATATACACACGCGTCCAATTCCAGGTTGATTCATAACATTTCCAGTTGACTGGAACTTCTTAATTATTCCCCTGATGGTGGAAATGGGCATTTTCAATGCTTGTACTATTTTCTTATAGCCACTTCCCATTTTGGGAAGCTCAACAACCTTTTGCCACACATCACAGCTATATTCCTTGGTCTTACCCATTGTTATGAATGACTAAAGGGAATTTGGACCTAATGTTTACCTCATATTTATACCCCTATGAAACAGGAAGTCACGGTTGAACAATTTCCTGTTCCTAGTCACCCAGGTGTACAAATTTTTTTATTTTTTTTTAAATATCAATAGGAATATAATTCCTATTTCTAATATATTTTTCACATATGAATTCATAAGGGTGCCAATGATTGTTGCACACCTATATTTTAACAAAAGATCAAAAGGTTAAACAATACAAGGGTGCCAATATTAGTGGGGGGCACTGTGCGTGGTTCTGCTGTCGCAACATTATGGATGATTTCAATGCATTTAAATGCTGCATAGGTCAGCATAATTTATTATATGAATCATATTTTAATTACGATCACAATCTTTGACTTTCTCAATTAAATTCAACACAATTCACTGTGACAATAGTGAACTTAGCTAAAGTTCCCAGCTACCATACAGCAAAAAAGACTATTTTGATAGTCTGAATAAGTTAATGTAGTATATAATGCTGAATGTGTGATTTGAATAGCTAATGTTACTTTAATATTTACTGCTAAATGCAATTATACAAACAGTTAACTTACAGTTTATACACAGTTTATAAAGTAATTGACCAAATGATCCTATTTAGGCTAATAGCTAGATAATTATGCGTACTCTCAGTACATTCACTCAGAGGGAACAGACTTAGACAAACTATCCTAAACACCAGAACTGAGGTACAGCTAAGTTTAAAAAAACAGACTTTGCTGAGTCATTCTAAGAATGATGCATTACTGATGCACAGATCTACAAATAAAATCCTAAAAATTCTAAATCCGTTCTGCTGCCATCGCTGCTGTTCGTTCCCAAAATGAACTGAAATAAAAAAGAAAGAAAGAAAGAAAAAACAACTTCAAGATACTGCTTCCAGCTGTAATGTCAGTGCCGAAATCGGCAAAGGACTTAATTACCCATAGGCCCCTGCACATCACGAGATCACATGCACCCGAGTCATGTTAAAGTCTAATGAGGATTGAATTGTTCGTTCAAGTCATGAGTTGAACACAGATGAACCCCACCACAAAGTGGGAAACCCCGGATTATCTCTGAGCTCGGAGTTTCCGAGATGGGGGCGTGTCAGTAAAAAAAACCATGACGAAATCAAAGGAGGTGACGTCTGTAGTTGACGGAAAATTCGTTGAAATTGAATTTTTACTCGTCTCAGAAGCTGATTTCAGTTATTATGTGTTTGGTACATTCAGCAAGTTATTGAAATACAAGCAAATTGGTTAACATTTAAGCGCCGATAGGACAAAAATGATGTGATTTGTGACGTTGCATGGGCATTATATTGATAGAAAGTGAGATAATAAAAGTCAAATATAAACCATATTATTTATGGGTATTTAGCCGTGACATGTCTGTCAGGCTTTTTATTTACAATAAAACAAGCTAATTGCCTGCACAAAATACGACAATATAGTGCAATTAGGATATAATATGTAACAATAAAGTTAAAAACATAATAAAAGCAAAACACCTGATGTGGATTCTTTGTTCTTCATTGTCTAGAATAAAAAAAATATATATATATTCTTTTTTTTAAGTTGTGGTTAATTAACAGAAGGTAACACCATCATCTTGCTCAGACCAAAGTGACTAAAACGCACCTGTTGTCGTAATTACGACTTCCCAGAAGGACTTGAATGCACAGTAAGTTCTGATTTGTACCTCTCTTAGTCTAGTGTTTTTCGTGGTCACGTCATGTTACTTGTTTAAGCTCTTAGTGTTTGTTTTTGTATGTTGCACCGTATTAAATACTTTTGAAACTTGGCAAAACCGCCATTTTTTTTACAGTGTAGTGCTAGTTTAAGCATAAAAAACTGCCCTCCTGATGGCTGTAGGTCAGGCATTGCCGATCCCATCCTATGTTCTCATTCATACTGTTGTTCAAACACATCTTCAAAGCTACACACTTTGCGATGTTAACCGCTTTGACAAACTGTCCCATTTAACATAGCTCTCTTAAGAGTCTGGGTAATATTCGCAGTAGGACAGACCTTGTCAACACACTCGCGTACAGCAGCAGTGGGAAGCTGAAAGTGTGATGGTTTAAAAAGAGGACGATGAAGGAGGTTTAATCTTACCACATGCAAAGCTTAGCTTTTCTAGCCATCCGTGTAAAAAGAAAAAACAACAACAACAACAACCCAACAACCTATAAAGAAGCTTTTGGGCTATACACTCATGAGTTTAATACTGTTTTTTCCCCACTTCCGTAAAGTTATGAGCATAAAAGATGGTTTAAATTAAGTATAGAATGCTACAAAAAGCAGTGAGAAAAAGCGAGGAAACACCACACACACAAATCCTCTTACAGTTATTTCATCCAATGAGGCCATCTGCCATGAGTGGGTTGAAATTCCAAAAGGTACAGTGTTTTGCCCAATTTTGCCCAAGACTACATGGAGGAACACGAACACACACACACACACACACACACACAGACCAAGATACAGATACCAGTCTTTAAGGTCACTTGAGTATCAACATGCTTGTGTCTGAACCCTAATTGACCAATGAAATAGCGAGCACAGATGACTCCACTGATGAGCTGGGCTTAGGCGTAGCCCAGACTAACTACGGTTTCCTTAAGCCTGTTTGTCCAGCTGTCTGTCCGTCTGCTCAAGCACTACTTGCGATCATGAGCGAGAGGCCAGGAAGAGGTAAAGTGATGGAGGGAGGTTATAGACATGACACCAGGGGGGAAGTAATGGTGTACTCAGAAATCATAAGAAAACATCTACCCCTCCCTAATCCCCCCACTACTTGCTCTCCAGCTGCCTCTTCATCACTTAGCATCTTCTCCAACTTGTCCAGTCGAGCATGGCAGACGTGTGTGCTGACCTACTCTTCACAGAGATGCGTATGCATAAAATGTCCCGTTGGAATGTATTTTCTACCGTAGTTACTAATTCCCCAAATCCATGAAACTGAAATCATAATGGGGTTCAGCTGGATGAGACGCAACCAGGCCTGATTACTGCAAACCCTGTTCAATCAAATCAACACTTAAATAGAACTTTTGGGTTGGTTAAAAGGCCTTACCCAGTAACACACTTTGCCTAAGTTGAAAGAAATTCCAGAAATGATGAGGTGATTGAAATGCATCACATCAGGAAGGGTTACAAAGCTATTTCAAAGTCTCTGGGTCTCCAGAGAACCAAAGTGAGAGCCCTTATCTCCAAATGGAAAAACTCGGCACAGTAGTGAACCTTCCCAGAAGTCACGAAAAAGCCAAGGACAACATCAAAGGACCTACAGGCCTCTCTTGCATCAATAAAGGTCACTTAGCATGACTCCACTATCAGAAAGACACGCGGAAATAATGGCATCCATGGAAGAGCGGCGAGGTGAAAACCACTGCTAAGAACAACATTCAGGCTCATCTGAAGTTTTCCAAAACACACCTTGATGATCCTCAAACCTTTGGGGAGAATTTTCTGTGCTTTGAGAACTGTTTGGAAGACAGGAGTCCCCTTACATCTGGCATAAACCAAACACAGGACTCCACAAAAAGAACATAATAACTACGGTCAAGCATGGTGGTGGCAGTGTGATGATGTGGGGATGCTTTGCTATTTCAGGGCCCGAGCAGTAATTTAGGGAAACATGAATTCTGCTCTCTACCAGAAAATCGTAAAGGAGAATGTCCGGTCTTCACTCTGTAAGTTGAAATTCAAGTGCACCTGGATTATGCAGCAAGTCTTCCCTGTGGGCTTACCCTCAAAATAAAAAATAATCTGGTGGAAATGTCTTATCTCCTCGCCTCTCCTCATCTCTGCATGGGTGTATCCAGTAACAACAGACAGCGGAAGGCCACTTAACCTCCTGACCAAAGCTCCCACAGGAAGAGGGACACTCATCACCCCTTTCCTCTATTTTCCTTCTCGTCTACTTCTCAAGTTGCTGCAGCTGTTAGATGGAGTCTGGGGAGTCATGAAGGAGTCAACTACTCATTCGTGCAAATGCCAAAGGGATTTCCTCACAGACAAACACACCCGTCCACACATACAGTCAATCACATGCACGCTTATTCTACCAGTAGATAAAACAACGCATGCATTTGTTTAGGTTAAACGCAACTTGAAAAAGTGTATTCATATTGAATTGATGCTAAGGCACGTATGTGCACTGTAGTCTAATCAACATCAGCACATACTTTATCCACACACTTACTAACATCTCTATATGTACGCAACAAGTGAATGCATTTACACTAATTTGCTCCTAAAAATATATTTTAGCACGATGCGTAAATCGGGTGCTGTGGCTTAACCAACTTCAAAGGGTTAAGCAGTCTAAACATTTGTGGAGTTCAACATGGTTAATTGTGCTGTTCCGATTTAGTGCATTCAGAGCTATTACTCAAACAGGGTGATGATGCAGGTGCTTTTATCTGAGCGGGAAAGCTCTTTCAGAATTTTGGAAAACGTGGAGGGAGGGGCATCTCGCTCCATCTTTATTTACAACGCAAATTCCTGAACATCCATGTGAGAATGGATGCTGGGACACCGGGCCAGCAGGACAGAGGGAGAGTGCGAGTATGTGTGTGTGTGTGTGTGTACTGGCATCTCCTCTTGTGCTATTGTAGGCTATGGAAGTTGACTAAATCGAAGGCCAGCCACACACACACACACATTATATATATATATATATATATATATATATTACTGCATACACATTCTTTGGCAAATAGAGCATGGACAATTATTCTCTACTCACTGCAGGAGGACGTCCGGCATCCTAAACACAAATGCAAATATTATGTTAACCATCCATACTTAGAGTGTTTTGGAGGTCTAGACAGTCCAAGCATGTCTAGTCACTTCATTCTCAGTCCAAGCAGCACATGATATATTAAATCTAATTGTGACACAAATGCTAGACATCACCATAAACCCCCATTATTAACAATGAGGATCAACAGACCTAAGCACCATTAACTGAGAACAAATAAGCCAAATGAGGAATGTGCTACAAATACCCAGAATTGTGAAAGGATTTACCAGATGTAGCTGAGCTTCCCTAGCGTTCTTATAAGAAACCAAACCTGTAATAATGGAGACATTTGATGTAGTGTGATGCACTTTCACTTTGGTCGTTTTGTTTTCGCTTCTCAAATTCGATGCATTTGAAAACAGTCTACGATATCAGAAGTACAAAGAACAGCAAAGGTTAGTAATTGAGGAATGGCGTTCCACCTGGACACACATTCTGTCCAGTCATTTTCAGTAACATTTTCTAGGTCAAGGTGGTGGTAGATCTGGAGCCAATCCCTGGAAAACCGAGAACTAGGCACACTTGTATTCATACACTCATTCAACAAGGGGCAATTTAACATAGCCAGTTCACCTTATTTTGAGGAAACCAGAGAACCTGGAGGAAACCCACATACACACAGCGACAACATGTGAAACACCATAGAGACCCAAGCTCAAGACCCTGCTGTGCCATCATACAGCTTTTAAGAGCGACTTACTAGCAAAGCGATACATCAAGCAGAGAACAATACAAGTAGTGCTACCATACAAGCTCCATTAATTGAGTTCCAGAAGAAGCAAAGTGCGCAGAGTAAAGGTGTAAGTGCGAGAGTAATTTTTGGTTTTTTTTAGGGGTTGGTCAGGTGTTCAAGAGGTGGGTCTTTAGCTGTTTTTTGAAGATAGTGACAGATTCTGCGGTCCAGATTGAGATTGCATGAGGGAACGTAAGCCTTCAAGAGAGAGTTGAGGTAGGAGGGTGCTGTTCCAGACTAGGTCTTGTACGTGAGCATCAAGGCCTTGAATTTGATGCGGGCGGCTACAGGAAGCAAGTGGAGGGAGATGAAGAGGGGTGTGACATGGGTTCTTTTGGGCTGGTTGAAGACGATACGTGCTGCTGCATTCTGAATCATCTGAAGGGGTTTGATAGAGCTGGCTTTGAGGCCCGAGAGTAGTGCATTGCAGTAGTCCAATTTTGAGATAAGAGCCTGGACTAGTAGTTGTGTGGCCTGTTCAGTGAGGTAGGGTCTGAGTTTCTTAAAGCTCTACAGGATGAACCTACAGGACTGTGCAGTTGTTGAGATGTGGTCTGTAAAGGTCAAGCTGTCATCGAGAATCACCCCAAGGTTCCTGGCTGTCCTGGTTGGCTTGAGTGTGGTTGAGCTGAGCTGTACGGTGAGGTTGTGGTTGATTGAGGCACAGGCTGGGATGAAGAGAAGCTCAGATTTTGCCAGGTTGAGCTTAAGGTGGTGTTCCTTCATCCAGACCGAGATGTCCGACAGGCAAGCAGAGATTCGTGCAGAACTCTGCATAATTCTATAATGCTTTTTTTATTTACCGTATTGCTATGTTCATCAGAGAAAAAAATACCCTAAAATAGCAGACTTAATGTAATTCCAGTCATCTGTTTAGTCAGAGCCAAGCCGAGCACAGGGCGAAGAAGAAACTTTAATTGTGGTAGCTGATCTGAGGAAGGAATAAGGATGTTTTTGCTATGAACGGAGCCAACACCCATGGATATCAGATTTCACAGCTTAGGGACTTAAGTCCTGAATTTGGTCAAAAAGTGATGTTATGTGGCATTCTAGGAATCCTATCTGGGAGCACTACACAATAAGACGAGTTTGCACCTTTGGCGTGGGCAATAAACATCCTGAAAGACAGTAAATAAGACAACCGATTACATGAACAATTTTTTTTTTTGAGTGGCGTATGATCATTATAGACCATTAGCATCCAGTTTGAAGTGTGTACTACATGCTCTATAGTGAACCTTGAGAATGCACTGCACTTGACTGCACTCTTCATCATCTCCCTCCCTCACTAAACAATCCAAAGACATTGTCTGCTTTCGCTTATCTCCCAGACAGTCTCAGGAATTTACACAATGCCCCAGGAGGCCTACCAAAAAGGCAGACCTCCTCCTGGATTGACCCGTACAAGGACCGTGTGTATACATGTGGACATTGATATTTATGCCCTGAAGGTCAAACAAAGTGGAAGACCAAACTTTCCAGAGAGAATATCATTTCTACCTCCTATTTCCTATCCTGTCATCTCACCCTCTTAACCTAAGGCAGCAATGTCCACAAGGAGCTAGGAAGGCTAATATAAATGTAAGAGAGAGACAGAGAGAGAGAGAGAGAGAGAGAGAGAGAGAGAGAGAGAGAGAGAGAGATAGCCAGGGAGGGGAAATAATAAGCAAATTAGATTTAGGCTTTCAAAATATCCATTTGTAGAATCGTGCACGAGTTACTGCACAGCGCCGTCATGAGGTGACACCAGTGTTCACCAGGCAGGGCAATGGCTCCTGCCTGAAAAAGATGCCCACAACCCACTAGCAAGACAGATGCCAAGCAATTAAATGGAAACTCGCTCGTTCAACAGTCACAGTCTGGAACCGTTTTAATAAGCTGGAAACTATTTAGAAAATGGTTGATGGTTCAGATGCTGATGAGAAAACAAAGGCCTGCATTGTAAAAGAAAGAGTGCTTATGTTTGCTTCATCGATCAGCTCGGCCGCCAAGACGCCAAAAGAGTAGGGCGACAAATCCAATCGCTGTCCAAAGTGCTTTCGGTTTTCCACCCCCTACTTTATGAGGAAAAGAGAAAATGAGATGATGTAGAAAACTGATGGCATTTGTGGGTTTAATCATGGTACATGCCAGGTCTGAAGGCTCTCCGAGGCTCATCAGAGTCCATTTATGATAACCCTACTAATGCGACGCCAAAGGATATGTAATTATGCCAAGAAGCCGAACTTAGTCAAAACCACAGCAGATTCCTATGCTGGGTGTGTCAGTTAACACAAGCAAAATGGGATCTTAAAAAATAAATAAACAAATGTCACAAAATAAAATTAAGATTCAGCCAGGGCTACAATTATCAACACACTGAGACAGGAAGGCAGCTTCCTCTTCCACTCTATCTCCGAGTCATTTGCTAGTCATTGTCCATGCATGGTAACCTAAGCTTTGCCTGACTGCTCAAGAACAACCAGGTTGATGAATATCTGTTCCCCTGAAGCAGTAGTGCTTACACAAACACTAACAAGTTTTATAGCTGATCACTGAGAGTGTTTTCCCACCTACCTTGTTTGGTATGGACCAATCAATCTTTTTCTTAAGTTCGATTTGTGCACACCAAAGATCTGAACCTCATTCCTTCAAAAAAAAATAAAAAATTGTGGGTCTCCACCAAGTGAACCGTGGTTTAGTTTGTACAGCTTTTTTCGACAGCCCACACCAAAAATGACACGAAACTGACCGAGCACTTTTGTCATCACAGTCAAGTTAGTCTACTGATGTGTGAATGGATTGCACCAATACAGGCTTACAGAAGCACATTCACCACATTCCTGGCCAATCAGGGAACACCAAAACAATTCGATGCGTCTGAAAATCGCAATGTGAAACCAACCAAACTATATGAAATGAAGTTAACGAACTAGGTGTGAAAACAGTCTTGGGAAAACGTGTGTGTCCAGTTTGACGATCCATTCATCAAGCTTAAACGTTACAATGGAGACCACATGGTTCGAAGTGTACCTTGGGTTATTAGACATGTCCGATGAGATATGAAAGATATTAGACATGTCCGCCTTCTGCTCTCGATTTATCTCTTGCTTGTGCCATCAAAATATCTCCACCTCTCTCTTATCCTCATTCTCTCCAGAAGGGACATGGCCTGCCCTGCAAGCCCTCGCTTCATACATCACACCCGTTGCCAGCCTTGACATGAAAGTCTGTTCCATTCAGTACTGCCTGAATTTCCTTCCATTCTACTCGTGAGGCTGCTTCACCTTGTCGCTACAGCTGACCAGGAACCAGAAGACAAAAAACAACCCTCATACCGCCTACCCCCCCCCCAAACACACACAATGGTGCACTGACAGTGGCTGTGCAACACACACACACACACACACACACACGAAAAAGCTCATAGTACACATCACAGATCATGATTCCAGGCAACCCAGGCCACTTCTAATGATGCATTCTTATAGCCAGCTATACTTTAGCTACAGAGGAACTGTGACTGCTTTAATAATTCTGGTTAGGCTTGTATTTATTTATTAGTAGTGAAGAATTCTGTTTCCGAGGCCTCCCAGGTGGTCTGAATATGTCTTGTGCTTCATTGCTTAATGATATTTGCTTAATTTGTAATGTTTTCCAGCTTGTTTAAACATCATCAAGTGCATCACATGATATTAGAGGGAGAGAACACTCTTAAGAGCTTTCCTTAAGGTGCCTGAGAAATAACTCTTCTTTCCAAACACGACATAAAGGTGATGTCATTACGTTTTTTCTCTTCGTGAACAGAAATGCGCTACTGATGCTAATGAGAAGCATCCATGCTTCACGCTGCTCGCCGAAACTGCATCTGACAAAAGGAAGGATGCAGCGGTGCTTTCAGCCGTCTTTCGCCCACATAAAGTGAGAACAAATAAATCAATGCGCCGGGCGAATTCAAACTGCTCTGTTTTGCAAACTGCACAGCGGAGTCTGGTTGACTGTCTCTGCTGTCTCGTGTCCTCCCCGTTATTCTCCGTTCCCCGCCTCTTGTATCCTATTTCTTGTTCTCGTGTTTGTTCGGTTTTTGCCAGTCCTTGATTTGTAGCTGCAAACACGCTGGAAGAGTGAAGACAGAGGGGCGTGAAGTGGAGAGGGCAGCACATCGATTTCCTGCCATCCATCAGCACTGTCGTCTCGGTGGCGATGTTTCCTCTACACAGCCCTGAGATTTTAACAAGCTCAATGGGAAAAACAACTACTGCGAAAGACTACACCCATGATCATCAAACGGAGAGTTTTCACATCATTTAAACGCCTTTTTCCAGTTATATTACAGTTAGGTAGACTATATAAATACATATAGGCACTACTCTGTTGCTGTTTTGAGCTGGAGACATGTGTGTGCTGAGCGCGTCAGGACCGAAAATGCTGCTGTTAGCTATCAGACTGAAAAATGTTCGGCGACGATGGAATGAAAATGTAAGTAAGGAAGAATCGGTGCTGAAACAGAGTTGTAAAACATTGGGGTTTTTTTTAAATCATTTGTAGCTAAATAGAGAATTACTTTTTAATCTTACCATAACACTTTCATCGGAAAAAAAAAATTTATTTTTTTTTTTTTTTTTTTTTTTTTTTTTTTTTTTTTTTTTTCTCTTCCTTTTTTTTAATAAAAAAAAAAAAAAAAAAAAAAAAAAAAAAAAAAAGAGAATAAAAAAAAAAAAAAAAAAAAAAAAAAAAAACAAAAAAAACCCCACATAGCCCTATTAATTTTGATTATTTCATCTCCTCTCCCCACCAAAAAAAAAAAAAAAAAACCTGTTTTTTTTTTTTTTTTTTTTTTGTTTTTTTTCTTTTCCCCTTTTTCTTTTTGGCTGTTTTTTTTTTAAAGGGGAGATTTCACTTCACGTGTCTCAGTGGAAGCATGTGTTCGCCTTCGTCCTCCCTGTCCCTGTGCAATAATGAACATCTAGCTTGTGGGTGGGAATTGGTAAATGTATTAATGTCACAGCGCATGCTAGTAGCTACATCGTTAGGTCAGGTGTTGAGGTTTTTTATTGGTCAGGGTCTGGCCAAATATTATTTGCTCCACCCATACGAGTCTAATTGATGACCCCTGGACTACAGCATGCGTTGATGCTCTGTTAACTGCAGTAATCTGGAGGAGAGGAAACAGGCAAGGCTGGGAAGTCAACAAAGAGTTTAAACTAATAACCAACATCTTACTGCAGTCACCCACCTCTAATGACTGTGATGTAAACAAAATTAGCAGCTCGTTTGAAAACAAGCCACGGCCCGAAAAAAGGCGGGGAAGGGCAGGGGGAATAAAAAAAATAAATAAAAATCCCAGTACACATGGGTAAATGTTACCCACAGGAAAAAGAGCGTTCCACACTGCAGATGAATGACTCACGTATGCAGAGCGAAAACATCAAGAGTCACAATGCTGCAGCACTTCCAGTCCTCCGAAACAAAGCGGACTCTGTATTCCACACTGAAAGCTAAAACAGCCTTTTCTCCCTCCCTCCATCGCTCCTCTTCCTGCATCGCGCCTCTCCCTTCGTTCTCCTCTCTCTACGGTGCAGTGCATGGAATTCTAGGGATGATCTTCTTGAAATTGTACAGCAATGTTTGCAGAAATGCTGGCATTTTGAATTTAGCATTAACGGCTGCCATTCTGTCAACTGAAGTAGAAGCGTCTGGTGCGTGCTAAAACGACAGCGGAAGGGAGGCAGGAGGAAAGGCCAGGAGGAAAAAGCCTCCAGAAAGACCACCAACATGCCATGGGACGTCAACGAGGCGAGATGTTTTTGATAAGACCTAGATGTTAATCCTGTGGTGTTTTTCCCCCCCGCGTTACCCAACATAACATAATAAATCTAAGCTGGATTACATTTGACAGGCAAATCAGGGAGAAAGGAATTTCAGGATCGACTTATTTACAAGTATCTACAAGTCTCTGTGAGCAAAGCAAATAGCAACGGTAAACAGGAGCGGCAGCTGAAAAGTCTGCCAGTGTCAAAAGCCTGAGCCAGTGACTCTTGATTTGTCCAAATGTGATGAACAGTTTCATCAGCATGTCTTGCTGAACCGTGTTTTTAATTTTAAATGCTTAACCACAGAACCTTCCTGTCCACCTTGCAACGTAAAATGCAGCTACAGTGTTGAGCACAATCTTCATTTTAAATGATGTAATGCCATGCCTGAGATGTCATTATTTTTGGCTTAATGCACAATTGCAGCTAGTAAAGACAGAGGAGTGAAAGCATTTATGAAAATGACAGACAGTACCAATCCGACCGGTAACACAGATCATGTACCGTCTACACATTTTATAGATTAAAAAATATATATATATAGCTTATTAAATAAATGTTTTATAAAAAAAAAAAAAAAGATATATATTGGAAGCAAAATACTGATCTTCAGATCAAATATTCTTGAGGTTTTGAATGGTTCAAACTGCAGATTAACGCTCTACTAAAGAGAAAGAACGCTAAGAAAGAGCTTCATGTGCGCATGTAGAATGTTAGTGGCCTGAACTGTCCTGACAAAATATGAAATATTACAGGTTGTAAATCAGCGACTGACATCAATACTGAGGATTTAGAATTTCTTATCTGAATAAAATGAAAGGAGCATGATTCAGAAGAAACTGCTTGATTTTATTAAAAGTCAACACTGGCAAAATCAATTTGTAAGCTACATGTATCGCTGGGCGATATGATATCGGGATAAATGATTATGTGATACACTTTTCTGAGATACCATTGGTATGGTGATGTATTTTTTAGGTTTTAATAATTACAAATGAAATGGTATCAAATGGATGCTGCTGATTTGATGTCATTTTTTTTTAAATCTTTTTTTGACTTTGTTTGACAGCATCAAAGGACCTAGAGGCCTCTCTTGCATCAATAAAGTTCACAGTTCAAGACTCCACTATCAGAAAGACACTGGGCAAAAATGACATCCATGGAAGAGTGGACAGATGGAAACCTCTGCTAACCCAGAAGAACATGAAAGCTTGTATGAATTTTGCCAAAACACACATTGAAGATCCTCAAACCTTTTGGATTGAATGTTCTGTGGATTGATGAGTCGAAGGTGGAATTGTTTGTCCCATTATATCTGGTGTAAACCAAGCTCCACAAAAAGAACATCATACCTACGGTCAAGCATGGTGAAGGAATTGTGATGGTGTCGGGATGCTTGGTTGCTTCAGGGCCTGGACAACTTGCAAGAATTGAGGCAAACGTGAATTCTGTTCTCTACCAGAAAATCCTAAAGGAGAATGTCCAGTCTTCAGTCCGTAAGTTGAAACTAAAACTCAACTGGATTATGCAGCAAGACAACGATCCGAAGCATAGCAGTAAGTCCTAGAAGTAAGTGAAAAACCGATGCAGATTTATTGGAAGAGTTTGGCTGCAGTTATTGCTCCTAAAGGATTTTATACTTAAGGGGGGAATTAGTTTTTCCCATTGGAGATCGGTGTTGGATAATTTGTTTTATTATTCGATAAAAAAATAAAAAATAAATATAAACTGTACTGTTTGTTTACTAAGATTGTTTACTCAGGTGCGTTTACTTTGTTTTATGTTCCATTTCTTTGGATGATCTAAAACTATTTAGCATGAGCTATACACAAAAACAGAAGAAATCAGAAAACACTTTTTCACAGCACTGTATCCCCCTTTACTAGCGCCAGGATAGCAGAACATGAGCGCTGAAGCCACACTGATGTTCATGCTTATCGTCCTCCTTGTTCTCATGCTTGTCCACTGCACTCCTCATTTTCTGAGGCTATTTTGTAAGCTTTCTGTTTCCTGTTCATTTATAGTGCTCTCTTTCAACGGGCAGCTCCAGACAAATTAACTGAGGTTTTTTTTGAACGATTTATAAGGCTTGTGCCATGTTCTTGTGTGTCTATATTTTATCAACACATATTTTGTGCATGTAGTAAATACTTGTGTCTTGAATACACTCGAATTTTTCCATTTCAGACATCTATTTAACTGTTTAAAGGTAGACATTTATGCTTAAAATTTGACATTCTGAGGGTACATTTGATTTCTTCTATTTTTGTTTTATATTCATTTTGTTTATACCAGCTGACTAAAACCCAGTTACCTTGCCGACATCACTCTGAGTAGCTGTGTTGGGTTAATTCAACTGCTAATTTCTTAATTATGATATTTCGGAAATGGTTTTTTTTTTCCATTAATATTTTGAAAACAAAATGTCTTTACTACATTTATTCGTTTTAAAGAACAGTAACAGACAATGATGTTCTAGAAGCAATTTAGCGAATTATCCTTTCCTATATAGAATTGAACAAATTATTACTGTTTCAAGAATCTCAGCTTTCTATTAGCACTTTTGTTTCTCGCTCCAATAGGAAAACTACATAAAAATGTATTTTAATTGATCAAAAATAAAGTCCTCGAAATCATTTAAACGCCAAATGTTCTCTAAAGGATGCAAGCGATTTCCTATCCAAATATAAATATACCTTATTGCTGTATGTTTATTAAATATTTTTATAAAATGGAAAAAAGTAAAAAATAAAAATAAAAATAAATACCCTACAGAGCCGGGTCACTCTGTAATCCATGCTATTTACAGAATTACAGAGCTGAGGACGGTCACAGAGACACACTTTACATAATACTTACATACAGGCCCTTATGCACATAATGAGCTGAGGAGTTCTTGCATGTTGTGTTTACTGCACACGCACACACTCACACATGCTTAATGGTATTTAGTAATTGACGATGGAGAACGGATTTCAAAGGCTTTGCTGTGTGGTTACCAGCGCTAGCATGCACTCAGTCACTCACTCACTCTCCTCCGACACAAGTGGCAGAAGAGATGAAAAGCCGGCTAATATGCCTCTGCCCCCGCTTTCCGACGACAGCGACAGCTCACTCCAGCCTCCGATGACTACAAGGGGATACAAACACCACACAGGAGTGGCAGCTGGATGGTCTAAACAAGCTCAGCTTGAAACAATAGAGCAGCAGCGCCTTCTGACTAGGCTCATGTGAACTGTTTCTACAAGAACTGTGTCAACGCGTCCTAAAAGAACACTACGTCAAAAATGACCAGCATGTGAAATCTAGCATGAACAATAGCAGGGCCACGCTTCATTCGTCGTTAGCAACGTAAGCGTTTCTGAGTGAAGTATTGCTTTGTTTCTGGGTACAGTCTGAACTCCTAACCTTCAGCAGCCATTTCTAATCACACCAGAGAGAATTGTGCCATAAAAGCAGGCGGCAAACAGACCACACACAAGGTGGCGGGAAACAAAGAAGCTCTTAGCCGCATTTGGCCTGACTTTTTTTATTCACCACAGGCAATGGACACAGGCATGGTGCTTGATGATCTGCCACAGTAAATGATCAAGCAGACAGCAGCGTGTGTGAGTGTGTGTTTACACTAAGAGTACAGCACATCTTTCTCAGGCATGCCTCTCTGTGTGTGTCTTTCATCCTCTCTCGATCACAAGCTGCCTATAGCAAGGCCACACGTATACACGCACTACAGCATGTTAGCGCAGTGTGACTTTACTTCATATTGGTGATTAGGGCTGCAACTATCCATTTTGCGTTTTCCAAACGTTATGGAAAATACTTCCTCAAATATACTCCAAGGAGAAGAATGCAATTCATTTTTTTAGTGAGTTAATAAAAGAAAACCGGCAGTAAAATGCTCATATGAAACGTCACCCCGTTCTATATAAATAAAAGGCTTCAATCTTAAACCATATATTTCAGCCATATATTTGTATGTTTACATCATACTATAGCTAACAAAAATTATATAAGTTTAAAAAAAAATTATTATTAATTCACATTTCTAATGGCCAGCGAATTTTTTTTTAATTCGCACGTTTTCCAGTCCCATTAGAAAATATATGTTACTTCCACCCAAGTTAACAGCGTGTTAATGACAGTTTTGTGATATAAATGATAAGTGCGGAACGACAAGACGTGGGAATAAATCATAAAAGAGGCTCATACTTGTATTAGAGCACGCGCAGACAAAGAGTTTCCGGTGATTCGATTTCAGCGACCCTGCAGGGCTAGTTAGTGGACCAGAGCAGGACAAGAAAACATTTAGGAAATGCAGAAGAAATGTTGGAGGGAAAGTGTTAAATGGACAGTGGATGCTGAGAACATGAGAAAAGAGATGGCACACCTCAACCTTGGCAAAACTCACCGGGTCAATGTGCCAACTGGTGATTCCTACGAGAGGCAGAAGGCAGCCAAGGAGCAGTTCGCTTGCCGCGGGGTGAGGGTGAGGGGGACACAGCAAGCACCCACAGCCACCTGTGCCAGTTTGACCAGGTGCTGACAACCCCCGCCCCCCCCACACACACACACACTCAGGAACTGTGGGGATGGGAGGGAGGTGGCTTTAGGAGAAGATAACTAAATATATATATATATATATATATATATATATATATATATATATATATATATATATATATATATATATATAGTATGTATGTATGTATATGAATATATATTGTATACATACATATATATATATTAATCTTTGGAAACATTTCCGTTTTTTCCATAATCACTATGTATGTAATCATGTTCGAGAAATGTTCATTCACAGTCCTTTAAATCTGTGAGAAACTGTGTGCGAGTGCTTTCTCTTTTCTTTTTTAAATAATGTTTTTCCATCCACTCGACTCAACATCCACAAACTAAACAGAGTAACTTTTTTTTTCGTCTTTTAGAGACAGATACCTAAACGTTTATTTATAAACATGTATGCACGCCTACACCCTTTTAATCAGATAGCGTTCACAAGTATATGCCTTTTCTACCACAAGACGGAACAAATGCACACATACAGCAACTTGCTGTTTGTAGCAAACTGCACCTTATTTAGCTGAGATGCACAAATCCAAACTGCACCTTATTTAGCTCCAACACACAGAAACCGTTTACTAAAACTAGACAGATTATCATCTCATCTTCAACCGCTTATTCCTCCTTCAGGGTCGCGGGGAACCAGGAGCCTATCCCAGGACTCATCGGGCACAAGGCGGGGTACACAATGGACAGGGTGGCAGTCCATCGCAGGGCACAATCACACACACATACACACCCATTCATACACTATGGACAACTTAGACACACCAATCAACCTACCATGCATGTCTTTGGACTGGGGGAGGAAACCGGAGTCCCCGGAGGAAACCCCCGCAACACGGGGAGAACATGCAAACTCTGCACACACACATGGCCCCGGTGGGAATCGAACCCCCGACCCTGGAGGTGTGAGGCGAACATGCTAACCACTAAGGCACCGTGCGCCCCTAGACAGATTATACAGAACTAAAAATTGATATTAAAATAATATACCGTTATAGATGCCAACTACTATACATGTAATGCAACATCTGTGCACGGTATGGAACAGTATGCCCCCTTGGGGCAAAAGCCTTTTCCAGGGTCAGAGTGCAGTTAATAACACGCCATTATTTAAGCTGGAAACAACACCGCAGCTGCATTCTATAGACTACAAGGGGAAGGAGGACTACAAGAAGTAGCATGTAATCACATTGGCAATGCTATATACCACACATCCCCTCCCCCCTCTCTCACACACACACACACAAGAGAGAGCAACAGCGCGAGACAGCTAGAGAGAAATAGACTGACTCTGAGCCCAGAACACTCAAGAGCTCGGAAATAGTATTTCCCCAGATTTTTTTATGGACGTGTATAAAGAATGACAAATGAATCACCACTTCACTACAACACTCGTATTCTAGACAGCATGCAGCTCTGCATCCTACACTGCCCCACACAAACACCCTCGAGGGCATACTGTGTGTGTAGTTGTAATAAAGGCTGAGAGAGGGATAAAGAACAAGAGAGAGGGTTAAATAAGTTACCAAAAAGAAAAAAAAAGTAGGAGGTCTGTGTCAGAGTGATTTGTCATTTGTCCTGACGACTAACTAAAAGACTCATATTCAACCTAGCACATATGTCAGAGGTGTAATAACCACACCGGGGCCGTTTTATCACATTTAAATGGACCCCTACATCACTGTGCTGGCTGTACAAGCAGTACTGTACTGCCCTCTGACTGATAACATCCACAGCTCAGACAAGCCAACGGAATCCAATAAACCCAATCAAGCAGAAAAAGCCTTCGTGCCTGAGCCAATCTCATCCCCCATTTACACCTCGCACGAACATGTGTTTTCACTGAATCCATCACGGCTGCCGTTAGGGAGCAAGTCCTCGTATAAAGAATACGTCATTGCGTTATTCCAATAAATCACGGCAAAAAAAAAAAAAAGGGATGGCTCTTAGATCAAAACTGTGCAAGGAAAACATGAGCGTTGGCTGTTCAGTAATATCCGGTAAGACTTTTTCTGTCCGTTTATGCCGACAAGTGTGGGACATCCCATGTTCTCTTTGTTGTCGATTTATGCTTGTGGTTAAGAGCCAATTTCTGACTAAGGACTTGCAAATAGACTGACAGAGAGTCCATCCATCCATCCATCCATCTTCAGGGTCGCGGGGAACCTGGAGCCTATCCCAGGGAGCATCGGGCACAAGGCGGGGTACACCCTGGACAGGGTGCCAGTCCATCACAGGGCACAATCACATACACACTCACACTACGGACAATTTACCAACCTACCAATCAGCCTACCATGCATGTCTTTGGACTGGGGGAGGAAACCGGAGTACCAGGAGGAAACCCCGCAGCACGGGGAGAACACACATGGCCCCGGCGGGAATCGAACCCTGGAGGTGTGAGGCGAACGTGCTAACCACTAAGCCTCCGTGTGCCCCTGACAGAGAGTCAGAGACAAAATAATAAAAATGACAAAATTTTGACCAAATTCTGCCAGTAATATATACTCTGACAGCTCTACTTTAAGAAAAGAAATATATTTTACTCAAACAAAAAGGAAATGTTCTTATTTAGGCTTAACACTAACCCTGTCTTGGCGATCTTCCTGCAAATACCATATAGGGTAAAGGGCTATTTTAATAATTGCAGTCAGTCGGTCTAAAGATGTTGAAAAACCTCGCTCGCTAAGTGTGCTTTTCAGTGCTGATCAAGTTCTTGAATAGTTTCGTACCATGGCAAAATGGACATAATTGATTCATTCAATTTATAATCAGTGCTTGGTAGTGCACCATCACATCATCACAGGGCTCTACCAAAATTACCGTGTGTGACTGTGAAAAGATATTTAGGTGCCCCGGTGCGATTTGAAGCTCTTTAATGCTTGTATAAATACCATCGGAATTAAAAACTACAATTCCCAAATGCGTCTGCACTTACATTCGGTTACAGAATAACGGTTACAGTGATTGGCGTCTGGTCATGCCTTTGGTCAACCATGCAAAGCTTGCGTATGACGATGGCATCATTTTAGTCTGCCTGAATGAAATGAAAAGCATAAAATCTTACGTTCAACGTTCAACAGAGCAGTACCGAAAAGGAACAAGAAGAACAAGATGTAGTTTCTGCTGCTGTTCCATGTAAGAAACAGAAACAGGTAAACAGCACGGGTCCAGAAAAGAATGGCTGGGAGCTTTTCTGTGGCTACAATTCGAGCAAAATAAAGGTTTTGTGCCGTACAAATACTGCAAAGAAGCTGGTGCAGATCTGGCAGGACCTATGCTGTTGGTAATGCGGAAATTCACACTTCAAGCGAGAATCACTAGCGAAGGACGGCATTTCTCAGCGTCGTTCCCAGGGAAATGGTCATTAACAGGTAGCAACCGAATAATTCCCGTACAATTCAAGCAGCCGCTAGCAGGCAAATAAGCCTTACAAACTCAGAAGCTCGCGGAGAATGAAAGATCAAATTCAACCGTTTATACATCGTAGTGAAAGAATTAGCAAATTTGGGCTGGTGTGAATGTCAACGCGACGTATGACAATGACGTCAGGTGTGAAGACATGATAGCCCAGATCGCTGAAGACATCAGGGACAGGCTTGCTGAAACCATTCAAGATACACGTTGCCGTTCTGTTCTTGGTGAAGGGGATACAGACGTCTCCACAGTGTGCGAGTTTATGTCCGCTTTCTAGAAAACGGCAAACTGGTGACTCGTTTAGTCGGCAGGCAGATGCTCCAAAATGACCACGCAGAAGATAAATACCATCTTTTGTTTTGTCTTTTTCCCCCACTAAAATGTCAAAGCTGTAGTGGGTAACACTAAGAACATGTATTTTATAGGTAGCCTGTAAATACACAATATATCATTCATTTAAAGGGGCAAAAGATCCATTAGTTCCACGTTCGTTCCCCAAAGTAAATGACAAAATATTAATTGGACTCAGTAAGACAGTATATAACAGTTCATATCACTGTACACCTAATTAATATTCATGAGCCAACCTGATGAGATTTCTTTTGTTTCAAAGAACAGGGGAAATGGCGTTTTAGTGGTGTGTGCCTTTTAACAGTTGATAAAGTTATGAAAAGGAACAATAACTGTTGTCATTGAAGGCATACTAGATGGTACAAAAGCGGTGTTTGATACCCTTGGTACCCCTGACTGGACAGAAAAATGCATTGCATTTGGCGCAGATGGTGCATCTGAAAATATGGGCATACACGGTGGAGTGATTGCTCTTGTGCAGAGGGATGTGGGAGAGCATGTGATTCCTGTCTACTGTATGCCACATAGGTTAGTGTTTACTTTTGAAAAGAATGCAAGCTTACATTTTTTCACAATATGAAAGTGACTATAAAACCATCCGCCATAATATTCTTGGGATTCATAATGTCTTTAAAAACGGTCTCTGTACTGTTTTGCGGATTCATAATGGAAATTTTCTGGCTTTTGTTGGCTAGATTATAGCTGGCGATTCTCAACCTGCAGCACATGGCAGCAAAAGTGGATGATCTCCTTCATCTAGTTTGGAAGACATGTCGGTTTAGTCCCCAAGTCAAAACGCAAGCTGAATGCCCTTGGAGAACAGTTTGGTGTAAAGGTTTGCACTCCTTCCAGTGTGAAGGGCACAAGATCCACAGAGCACTCGGAACATTTCTTAAATCTGCAAAAAATAAAAAAATAAAATAAAAATACAAATAAAAATGGAGACCTGTCATTTTAGAGACAGTGGTCAGTATGCCATCACATGGAACACCTGGCCTGATTGTCTACCAATACTGGCATACTAGGTTGTGCAAAAAGGTGAGTTTTATAATACCGTATATGCTACTTTATAAAAGCTGAAGTAGGAAAGAAGTAGAAAAAACATTTTGAATATTGTTCCACATTAAATAAGGAAGGAAATGCAGGAAGTGGACTCCTGCTCATTCAGTAATTTCCTGACTGATGTCTTTCAAGAATTGGCTGCATCCTTCAGAAGAATGACCCCATTCTTATTAGGAAAACCGTTCTAGCTTTAGAGACCATACAGGGAAGACCTAAGTGAGGTGGCATGCTTTCCCAGTGTTTTGGCTTGTCTTCAAGTGCAGGAAGTGGATAAGGTCACATTCCAGGCTTGTTAGGATTACAGTAGGGAGATAGGGAGCCGATACAAGAAAAAAAAAAAAATGAAGATGAGGAACAAGATTAGGAGCAGGACCTGTTATGTGATTGGATTTTTCTAAACGGTGTGATGTTTATATTCTCAGACAATGTACATTAAACCTACATCTGTCTTTCAGGGTGTATCACTAGTTAGTGACGTGTCAGGAATGGTCCAACATGGTGGCCTAGGCAACCATAAGTAACAAGAGCATATCGGATCTGTCAGTTTTATTGCTGTTGAGGCCCTCCATGCTCACTTTGGTAGTCTAATAAACAAAGACAGCCAGTGTCCGGCAGCCACTGCAATTGACTGTTTCAAAAATATTTAACCTTGACACATGGCCAGAAAATGAAGACACGCTAGACTATGGCAGTGAGCAAGTGGATGTATTTCTAAATCATTTTCAAGACCTACTGCAAAGGCAAGTGGTTACCATGGCATTTTTAGATTGTTCAGATGAATCATTCGATGTTTCTGGATGTCAATATTTATAACTCTGTGCTTTGATTGGGTTCGATGTGGATGCCAGACACAAAATTCAAGGGGAGTGGAAAAGTCTGAAGACACTTCAAGATATGTTTTACTGCAGCTTTTGGCCAACACTGTCCACCAAAGAGCCATACAATGTTGACTACAAGGTAATGTACTCTTGGGTACTCCCATTAGTACAGTTCTTATCGTAACAGTTTGCCAACTCTGGTTGAATTTGTACTGAACTCAGTACAGTTGTTGGTGCATTTCCACGACATACTGCACCTTGTTGAGATGATGCTGATTCTACCGATATGAGCTGCACAGTGCGACAGAGGATTCTCGGTGCAGAACCGCATCAAAAACTCCACCAGAGGCAGTCTGCACGTATCCACCACAGAAGATCTAATTCGAATGAGCACAGAGGGGGCCCCTCTCTGGAAATTCTGAATCCAGCAAATGTCCAGATGACTCTGAACATTCTAGAGAGAGAACGTTCCACACTGCAAAGCCTGGCCGACTGAAAAATGCAGCATCCTTTACACAAGCACTTGTACACACAAATTTACCCATCAATCTCACCCATTAATGATTCATCTGAATGGGTCTGGAGTTGAAATCCATGGAAAACTGACACAGCAGTTGACTTGAATGAGACGTAGTACCACTTGGTAAATGGTAAATGTGCACTTATATAGCGCTTTTATCCAAAGCGCTTTACACGCTGTCTCATTCACCCATTCACACACACACCAATGGTAGCAGAGCTGCCATGCAAGGCGCTAACTTGCCATCGGGAGCAACTTGGGGTTCAGTGTCTTGCCCAAGGACACTTCGGCATGTGGAGTCACCCGGGCCGGGAATCGAACCGCCAACCCTACGATTAGTGGACAACCCAACTGCGCCACAGCCGCGCATGCTGCCCAACTTGCAGCAAACTATTGGGAGGCTCATGTGTGATCAGAAACCGAAATTTTAGCAGGAAAGACCCGCTCACACCTGGCACGTACTAGCGCAGTGAATGGACGATAGCAGGGAAAGTCAACGAACAGAAATTGAATCGATTCAGCAAGGAAGGAGCGAGAGAGAGCTCTCAAATGATTGATCGTCATTTATGAGAGAGAGAGAATCACCAGCAGATTCTAACAAGGCAAAATTAGAAAGAAGACACGGGTGAAAGGAAAGTTAATGCCCCCAAATCCATTGTAGGTAGGATTTGTTATATTTTATGCAAGAGGAATGTCAAATGAACGTGTGCATCCTGGTAAAATACCATATCAAGGTTGAATGATGCAACATCCAAACTGGTACAGTTATGCTGTCTGAGTGCTTGCCTTGAGTTTCTGAAAAATTCAAATCCAAGTGTCCTGGATGGTGCAGGATTAACACAACAAAACAGGCTTGTTTCGTCCGGATATGATTGATAGCTACTGTGAAGAGCTTCAAAACGTTGATGCTTGGACAAACTGGGAAAAGAATAAGGAAACTTGTCCATCTGCTTTTTACTTTTCTCTTCTTCTTTTTTTTTTTCAGGTGATTTGTTCTTGTTTGAGAATAGACGTTTTGAGACTAAAGTTAACGTACCCAGAGGACAGCACTGCATTCTGCCACCTCAGCTGCAAGGGAAGTAGGCCTGTCATCTGTTCTCAGTGGTTTTCTATGCGCAGCTCTCCCAAAAACTCCGAGCAAACATAAAGCCACCCACACATGTCTGGTAAGATTATGCTTCTTAAGAAAAACAGGCTACCCCGAGTGATGGTATAAAAAATTTTTTTGCAGCCCCTCCCCCCTACACACACGCACACACATACAAACACTTACATATACACCCACCCACACAAAGGAATAAAACATGTTCCCAGCATCCTCTTGTCAAAGGACTCGACAGTGTCTGTGTGTGCCTGCGCCTGCACATACAGACACACTCTCTCTATCCACGCTCTCTCATTCATACTCTCACTAAAGTCTCAAATATTTCATGTCGTAGGCCTACTCCTGATGCGAATTCGAGGGCATAGTGACATATCCCTCCTTGTACTCTGTTCTCTTTCATAAGAGCTGCTAGCAGTTTGTCAGCTCCGTCTTTTGGCACAGAAGCGTGGGGCAAGTTACATCAGAAAACAACCGACAGACAGTCAGACAGACAGGCCAAGTTTTTCCCCAGTCTAGAAATTTGACCCTGCAGTCCTCATGACCAGTCACCATGACACAACCTTGACCCAGCCAGTGAGAAAGTCTATTGCAAAAACCCTTAATGAGATGCAGACACTGGCCACTAGCCGGTCACTCTGTTATGAAGAAACTCTTAAGCTAAAAGAGTAACTCAAAAGTTGACGCAGAGAGTTGCTTTTGTTACAACACTGATCGGTGAAACAGACAGGAAGACTCGACAGTGGAGCGGCTGTGGGCGAGGCGAACGGCTTCGTCAGTATTCAGGACTTTTTCGGTATTTTTCCAAATCGTTGCAGTCTGTGTATTGTGTCCCGCTGCTGAGGAATGTGGAAAATGTCCGCTATGCAAAGCCTGAGCCAAACTGTCGGTGTTCGGTGGGGGAAAATCGCCTTTGGAGTAACCCTGAGGAGTGCTGGACGGTGTGTGTGTGTGTGTGTGAGGCCATGAGACTCTCTATGTGAGACCTTGGAGCTCATCATCTAACTGCCCTCCCCTCCCCTCCCCTCCCCTCCGCTCCTTGACCCCCTCTTTCCCTCTCTGCCAGTCGGGGGTGGATTAACGACATGCTTGTCTGGAACACAGGGGCCAGTGAAATGAAACCAGTCTACTGAGCAGATATGTGGACACATATACATAAACATACATGAGCGGACACACACCCACAAATAAACAAACAAACAAACAAACACACACACACACAGCTTTTATGACAACACAAGGCCAAAGCCAAGCGATCAGCCAGTCAGCTTGCTGGAGAGAGAATGTGATGTGGAGGCAGAGCAAAGCTATCTAATGGCTAGAGCTATTAAAGAACAACTACAGGGTTTCTTGATGAAAAACATAACAAATGGATCTTTTGATCATTTCTGACGTTAAACAAAAGCTTCATTACTCGCCTGGTTACAAACCAGCCGAGCGATGGTCTTAGACATGAGTATGGCTTGTTCAGACGTTTAGTCAAAATGGATAGCGTAAAGTTTTAGTGTAGAGACCAGACGGTGGCGGGTTTATTGTATATCTATGAATGAGAAATCCGAGAAAGCAAAGAGGATTTTAAAGTCTTCTCGTCACATAAAAACACAACGGAAAAGGATTTATTTGTTTTCGTACACAACTTCTTGCGAAGCTGCTGCACACGCGGGTGTGGTTTCCGAACTCGGTATGGCTGGTTTTTTTTTTTTCGTTTTGCTGTTGTTTTGTATGCTTTCATGGTTTTCTATAAGTTTATTTTGTTTTCCTGAGTGCAGAGCACAGAAGCGTTCTTCGGCACATATTGCGCCAAGTAAAACGCCTTCAAAGACATTTAACATCAAACAACGTCCTGCAGCAAACAATGAAAATTTTCATCTTCATTGTGCAGGTCATGTTTTTTTTTCCATTTGCATGACCTGTGACTCATTCATTGGCGCCTGAAGCTATATTTTCGTGCTTTCTCACCACGAGTAAATGAATATATTATGGCAAAGTGTCTGTATAGGCTAGATTATTATAACCATGCATAACCACCGCATATGAGCAAATATACTTTACAAAGCCACTTTCCACGCGTCAGGATTACAATGAGCATATGAGCTGGGTTTTAACGTCTATTCAGTGCTCGACTGACATGCATATATACGCATGAAGAGTGAAAACCTCCTTCCGTACCCTTTGCAGCCGCAGCACGCTTCTCTTCTTTCTATGTCTGTCCATGTCTATCAGCGGCGGCAGCGTAGCAGGTCTAGTCCGCTGGACCAGACCTATTCACACTCCATCCCCATGCATAAAAGTTGACAATTTCACTCTGAGACGTCGGGCCATGGGCTAAAATTGTCAGGAGGAAAGAGTAAAACAGGGCAGGAATTAAGTGATGGCAGCAAGGATGAAGCAACGGCCAAAGGGCGGAGATGTCGATCTGCTCACACGTTCACAAACATTGTGCTGTGCATCTAAGCTTGACATTTCTGTGAAATTTTCCACTCGGTACTCTTCCTCACACCGACCTACATGGAAACAATTCCACACAAAGGTACATTTCCACATCCAAACCACCGAGATGATCGGCAGTTCAGTTAAAGACTTGTCTTGGAGATGATCATAGTCTGTATTAAAGGAAAAAATCCATGTGTAAAAGTAATATAATGGCTTCTCTAATGTCGAGACCTTCATAAATGACTATTCCTCCTGTCCTAATGACTGGGTTCAGAAAGGAGACATTACTTTAATTGCAGTTTTGTGCAACAACAAACAAACGGAGACCAAGCAGCCCAAGGACAATGAGTACCGCTCGATCAAAGTCTGAAACGAAGAGGTGTTTCTCACATACACACACACACACACACAGACCCTCGTGCATTAACGAAACGGGAGCAAGCACATGCTAGAACAAGAACAGGAATGCGATCCAACGCTTTAAACATTCAAACAATACACAATAGATCTACAGTAGAGTAGATAGCCCACATCCCATTTCACTCATGAACACACGCATGCAAAGAAAAACACAGCGAGCTGAGTGAGTGGACAGCATCTCTCTGTGGCATAATTAGAGAGCATAACTCTCGGATAGAAGCCATCTCCAGTCTGACACAAAACCACTGTGTGCCCTTGAAGAAACATCTGGGCTCAAGAAAAACAAGGCAATTATGTGGACGTGGTGGGAGGAGGGAAGAGAGAGAAGTGGGAAAGATCTGCACTATAGAGTTTGGACCAAGAGCCACTGAAGGGAGGCGCAACCCACAACAAGGCAACCTAGACACCTTCGACAGGCACCAACCTCCATCTCCTCCTTCCACTCTGGTCCGAATTCATATCTCCTACCTCATCCCGTTAGGCCTTATCTTACTCTTTAAAACCTCAAGGTTGTCCTTTCATGTTCTTGTTTGAGTTCACCTTCGTTTTACTTTAGTTTATGTACAGATTAAATATGTCTGGGAAATGCTGTTTAGCTCCCCTTCTTTTACCCACACCATCTCTTTGACCTGTTTTCCTCTGCAGTAGTTCAACACGGAGCCTACACACACAGCACAAAGCCTTCCCGAAGCAAATTCTGCGTCCCTTTTGATGCTTTGTGGGGAAACCGAGACAGAACAAAAACGCCCTCAGACAGGTGGGGGATGATGACTGGTTCCCGTAAATCAAGCACTAAACACCCATGAATTAAGCAGGACTTTCATAAGGTCCAATCTGTTGTGCCTACCTGCCCTTTTCTTTGTTTTTGGGTGGTGCTGAGGGAGCCTAGGATATAGATGACTCACACAGCCCCTAAAGACTCACTATTCAGACACAACATTACCATACCAAACAGGTGTGCAGGGAAGCAGGTGCTGACACGTCTAGCAGGGCCTGCTGGTAACTGCCAGGATCAGCACACAGGGGGGGGTCAGTGGAAAATAAAAGTCTACATCCATTGTGCTGTTCCTACCCCCATGTCCTTCAGCACAAATTCTGACCAGCTCTTGTGCAACAATACACAGGCCTCTGCTTCCCACCTCTCTCACAATATGTATCTGCGAAAGTTTTGATTTCCTCTGTTTGTCTTCTTGCATGTTTGGGCGGGGGGGTGGGGGGTCTTGGGTCTCAGCTCAGCTCAGCTCAGCTCATCTAGCCCATAAAAGAACCTGAAAGGCACTCCCGATGCTCCAAGGCTGGGAACAAGCTCCAGCCTTCTTCTCCACTGTACTTTTCCCAGCATTCGCATGCACTTGAGAAAGGAAAAGAGGGCACACAATGCACAAGTTTCCCAGACATTCCAAGACAACCCTCAGCCAGATTTGAGGAGACATGCTGGCATCTATTAAATGTGAACCAGCCATAAATAAAGGCATGCTGTTTGAGGTGTGTTACACTGTAAAATACAGTAAGGAATTGTAACAGCAGTAAAGGATTATGCAGTTTTTTGCAGGACAGTATGTCATTTATAAAAAGGCATAACCGTCGCATTGTTCGCCACAAACATTTTTCTAAACGGGTGCCACCAGAGATCACAAAGATCTCGGTGTTCTCGAGAGAAAATAAAGAGTCCACCATCCTTAGCTGTTGTAACAGCTTTTATGACAGCTTGGTCATAAGTCCCTCAATGGAACGTAGATACGGCTAGCCAAATATTTACTTGATAACACTCAACCGGTCAGAAAGCCCTCCAGCTCAGTACTAGTCGTATTGTAGCAGCTAGTCTAATATTACTGTAACGGTCATATAACTAATAGTGTAGTAACAGCTTTTATTACAATATTAGTAATATGGCAGTTACTACAAAGTTAGACAAGCTCTTCAGCCAGTCTATGAAAGTGTACTAATGTACCAGTGGCTGCACATATAAGCAGACATATACACCAACTGCTTTAAAAAAAAAAAAAAGATTATCAGGAAGTTGCAAAGTTAATAACCAACTCGCCTGAACGAAAAAAAAAAAAAACTTTCAACTTCCAACACACACATGCTCTATGTTCTGGGCCATAAAAATGACTACCTACTGAGTTATGTGAGATATGAGAGATGAGCAGGGCCTAAGATCATTTAGATTAGATTAGATTAGATTAGCACAGCATTTCATATTACCAGAAAGCTATTCATTACTGACAGCTGATAAAGGAAGAAGTGTTCACGGTTTCAATGCAGAGCTCAGCAATCCTGACCATCATCAACAAGATCAACAAATCTACAGACAACTATAAAGCAATACACGCTCTCATCAGGTTTCTGTTATTAACGATCTAACATTGTAACCAATTAGAGCTGCAACAGCGAATCGATAATGATAATCGATTAGGAAAATCGTCGACGACGAAGATCAATCGTGTAGTTGGTCTGCGCGCGGCACAGGGTCCATTTACTCGTTACATTACTCCTGTTCCCAAAACAGGCATCAGTGAGGACATACTAAAGTTGTGTCCCAAATAACGTACTACACACTTATATAATACACTACCATCTAGTGTATGGATTTTAGAAGGATAGTGTTATCTCGAATGGAACAATAGCGGGTTTTTGTACTAACCGGAAGTATAATCCATTTCCCAGACGATGGCGCAGGACGCCAAACGCGCGTAATGTGACACCGCTAGCTTTATCACAATACCCAGAGTCAAGGACAATGAATTCCTTCAGTTTACGGTTTACGTCAAAGTTACCTTTTATACCCAACATAACCTCAGTCACCATCAGACGGAAGCGTAATTGTCAAGTGACAGCGGGGGGAAAAAAAAGAGTCTGACTTGCAAGTCCTCTCAGGCAGGGGTGCGTTTTATATTAAATGCCGCGGAGAAGACCGTAACCTGCAAACTTTCCACAAGGAGCATAGAAATACGACGGTGATGCACGAGCCCAAACTCGATCATATCCAAAATGCTCCACCTTGTTCAACAGGTTGGCGAAACTGCTGCGAGTTGCTTCCGATGTTTGCTTTAATTCAAGTTTATTATCATTACATGCTGTGTCTGTGAATGCAGTGTAAATTCTCTCGTTTACTATAACGGGAGCGATCAATTTGTAATGAGGCTGCGCTGCTCCTCACTCACCATGTAGATGCGGTGATAAACAGTGCATCCATACTTTATACACACACACACACACACACACACACACACACGCACACACACACTATAACCAATCTTACCTTTCTGGCAGTGGCTGGAAGTCCAGCAGCGGTAGCTATAATTGTCATTAAAGCTGGTCCTGAAGCACTGAGGGTTGTCCTCCATAATGCCAGGACACACATCGCCACACTCTTTGGACAGCTTGTTTCCAGCAACGAAGTTATTAAACTCTGCATCCATAATGAGTGACCAGTCCACCGAGTCGAGATAGCACAGCTCTGGGTTCTTCTCGATTCTAATGGCGCCTCGAGTGATGTTCCTCAAGTTGTATAGGCCGATGTCCTTCAGGCTGGTCATCTCAAAAATCACCAGGGCATAGTTGTAGAAGAGGTTGCGTCCTCGGATGACACTGAGGTTTGGGAAGAGCGTGCTGAGGCTGTCGAGGCCGGCTACACGGAACAGGAGTAGGTAGTCTGTGACCATGGTGAGCTTCGGGAAGCTGAGCATGCGAAACTCCTGATGAGGGTTGTTTTTATCTCCTATCAGGAGGATCTGCAGGTAGCCCTCCACCACCGTGCAGTTCTCCAGCTTCTTGAACTCACTGATGTCATTGCGGATATCGATGTGAGGACCACAGACTGTTGGAAAATAAGAGAGAACACAGTCAGATATTTGAAACTGAAACAAACTTGGCTATAATTATTGGCATTATTATTTCTATTTAGGATCTCACAGTTTCAGATTCTTAATTATAGCTTTGTGTCATATTTGAAAAGCTAGGTTTTCCACAAGAGTTAGCGCTGGTCAAAAGAACAACAGTAAAAGTTGTATATAAATATTTATACAGTTAGTTCCGATCCACTAATTTCATTGGACGAGCGGCATCCCAAGAGTGCTTATTTAGTATAAACATACTGAAGTTTCATCGTCTACATCACTCTGCTTGTCTGTGTTCCCAGTGAAATGGTTACTACAGTAGAGTTAGCAACATTTTTCATGCACAAAACTTCTGACTTTAAACATGAAAGGCCAGCAGCTGAAGATGAAAAGGAAGAAGGGAAGCCAATTTCACCAGATGTACAAATCACTGTGTGCTAGCTACGCAGCTAGCCAAATGGCTATCAGGAAGTGTGACTTCTTTGGGCTGTATTTCCGTTCACAGAGCAAAAATAAACAAATTATTTGGCCATAGTGTGTCCAAAATTACTCAGTCAATTTGGTAAATGTGCACTTATATAGTGCTTTTATCCAAAGCGCTTTACACGGTGTCTCATTCACCCATTCACACACACACCAATGGTAGCAGAGCTGCCATGCAAGGCGCTAGCTTGCCATCGGGAGCAACTTGGGGTTCAGTGTCTTGCCCAAGGACACTTCGGCATGTGGACTCACCCGGGCCGGGAATTGAACCGCCAACCCTACGATTAGTGGACAACCCGCGCTACCACCTGCGCCACAGCCGCCTTTTTATTTATAAAAAAAAGTTGTATAAAAGCAATATCGCACTTGCAGCATATATATCTCAGCATATATATTGCAAGTGCGATATTGCACTGTACAACTTTTATTATAAATAAAAAAGGCTTCTGTGGCGCCCTGTGGGGGCTTGTACAATAAACGTAGGGTTGGCGAATATATATATATATATCAGCATAACTGCGATTATTTGCAGGCTTGTGCCTACGGACGAATCACAGCCATGCTGATGTATATTATAACCGCACTCTTGCTCATGCGATATTGCTTAAATATATCCCACTGCACAGATCCACACTTTGTTCACACTGCACACAAAGGGGAATTATAGCTTTTGTTCCTCTTTCTTATGAAGTGGTGCCAACACACAGAGTCAGCTAAGGCAAACCCAGTGTGGCAATTCAATGTGTTAGGGAAAAAAAACAGGCATTTATGTGGAGACTCATGTTCTCTGTATAGTTTTGTGGGATACAGGATCCAAAAATCTTCTAAAAAATGTTTTTCACCTCAAATGACCCAGCGTTTTAAAAAGGCCATCCATGTCTATGAGCCACACAAGAAGCAACCTTCATGCAAAACAAGAATTCTCAACAGAGCCGGAGTGTTCTCCTTCATCCACTCGCTCACAAAACACGCACAAATAAAACACTTCGGTTTTATTTTGGAGAGTTATGTGTGCTTTATGTGATGTCTTCCCAACAGCTATCTGAAGCAGTGACTTGCAGTCATATAGCGGTCCTGGTGGACAGTGAAGCCAGTGTGTGGCCAGAAGCTCTATATAAATAAAAATAAATAAATGTGACTCTTCAAAAAGAACATATATCTCTCTACAGGAACTCAGTAGAACTCAATTGTCACTCGAAATACGTGAATAAGTGCACTCCTTGGGGTTTTTTTTGTGCTCCTGGCAAGGTTGCTCTGTCTCGGACAGCTAGCATCACGCATCACGTCCAAAACACTTTACTCTTTATTTCAGCAGAATTAAAACAGAGGGCAAATTTACACATAGTCCAAACAAGTACAAATCTATTATCTGGTGTTCTTTCCTTCGGTGTTATTTCTCATGAGGAAAAATCTCAGCAAAAAAAAAAAAAAAAACCCACACACACATCTGATAAGCGAACAAACCACTATGACAGCCTGCCAAGAACATGAATCCGATTTGACGTTCCTCATCCACCGAGCTTGCCCAAAATAGTGAGCACATTGTTTATTAAGCTCCTGTCAGCCTAGTAGGGGCATCCAAATTTAGAACGGAAATGACTGCTCCATGAGAAAATAGTATTTGTTTCTCCTATCACGGCACGGCCGTGCTCGGGAGCCAGGGAGTTGTATGTCCCCTTTGTTTCGTTCTTGGATTTTTTTTTTTTTTTGTTCTCGTTTTCTCTTCCTGCTGCCAGAGAGGAGGAGGACGGCTGGATTGGCATAAACACAAAGACTAATTTGTTTGTTGGTAAAGAGAAACTCTGCTCCTCAGTTCCTGCTGGATTCATTAATAAAATCAGACCAGCATTAGATGAATGAAACGGCCCAGGAAGTATAGCTGTTTATCTGCACATGCAACGAATGAATCGAAACAATTCAGCTCCAACACATAAATGACCGATTATTGTCTTAGATACACTGTTATATAGACGTTTAACAAATATCTCTCTATTGGCAAGACTGTGCGAGCTGCCTGGAGCCAACTGACACAGCCATGTGCCCACCAGTTGACCTCTACCATGAATCCAACAGTGATCCGAGGCCCGTTTCCCAGCTCCCATTGCAATCTCATTCCACTTGTGGAGCTCCGGCTCTTCTGCAAACACATGCCCACCAAGAAACACCTAATCTAACACTCCGTTCTCCAGTCCCGTCCCACAAGGATTGCTTTCAACCCAAAGTGGACAACATCTTTGCATTTGTATCATTTCCAACCATTGGATAGTGGTTATTCCAAAAACTATTCCAGACTTTTCTTTTCCCCATTTATCCGACAATGTTTTAGGCACTGACCTGGATCTCTCTGTGGGACATTTTAAGAAATGTAGATATAATAGGAAGAATAATGGAGAAAATAAATCAACAAGAGACTTCTTACTTTTTATTTCAATCCCCCAAACTCTCAAGACCTGTCGAGAGTCCTCATTCTTCTAACTGCATACAATTCCTATTACTTCCATTGTAGTTGCTGAATAATTTGCAGTAGCTACTTTAAAATGCTCTCAAATGAATAAATGACTAACAAGGTTTTTTTTTTTTGTTGTTGTTGTTGTTGTTGTTGTTGTTGTTTCAATGAGTGGTTTTAATGTTTAGATACACACAAAATGTGCCTTTAATTGTGAAGCTGTGACAACATTAACTTGCAGTGTATAAATGCTAACTGAACCAAAATTATTGCTATTCTGAGGATCTGCTGATTTATTTGTTTGAACTTATTTGATGTTATGGGAACAGCGCAGAAACCAATCTCACACAATGTCTACATAATAAATAAGTGTTTATTACTCACCAGTAAATTCACATTGGGATATAAATGTGATATGAATTATTTAACATCATACAACATACATGTTGTAATTCTTGGAGGCCAATTAGCCCAAAAACAAAAATCCTCTTGTCGCTCTCACACACTGGCCATGAGACTCACATATTGGGAGCAGATCTCATGGTCTCATGCCAGAACTTTCAAACCTAACTTACAAAGTCAGGCTAATTTTAAAAGCATATTAACCGATATATTCGAGTTTACGGCATTGATTTTATGTGATTTCTTCCTGTTTGTATAACAAGTAAAATCTGAAATCTAACTGGCTGAGCCTTCCCTCTGTTACACATAGATCAGCCAATCAATGAAACATGCTGGTGGCTCATGTCACTGACTAATAGAGCTGTACTTCTCACATCTTAGCTAGCCATTAACAATGTAAAAGTGAAAATGTAGTGGTGATCATTTAATTAATATGAAAATGATGTCAAATCTCCTGAGTATGGATGTACTCATCAAGATAACCTGGATAGCTACAGACTATATGCTGACATTTGCAGAAGGTCTCTTAGTGCTCGCCAAAGATGGCCAGATCTTGAACAAACGTCACATCAATGGCAAGGAGCACAGCCAGAAATAGAAGACAATGGCAGATGTGGTTTTGTTGCAACCCATAAAACACTTTGTGGATATTAGAGGCTTTATTAGATAATAGTAATTAACCTGCTTTAGTATGTGTTGTGCAGCAAATAAACTTTATATAATCGACCACTCTATGCTGTGCAACATGAGGGATATCTTATAGCTATATGCTGGGACTACATCATAGTGTGTTGTGGCAGAGAATAATAGTACAGTACATTCGATACGAACTGTAAATTTCTCTTCGACTAACTTGAGTGCTAAAGTAATGACATTCACATTACAACTTACATTACAAATTTACAGTATTTCCCGGCACTGGTAACTGTTACCAGTGAAGTACAGCAGTGAATTAACAGTATATAATTTAAAACATATTTACAGTCAACTACGGTAAATGGAATAAAATCCACTAGATTTGCATGATGCTTTTATCAAATCCAACCTCCAATTACAACAGAGCGCAA
This sequence comes from Ameiurus melas, assembly GCA_012411365.1. Taxonomy (NCBI): domain Eukaryota; kingdom Metazoa; phylum Chordata; class Actinopteri; order Siluriformes; family Ictaluridae; genus Ameiurus; species Ameiurus melas. The sequence goes on along the minus strand of CM022754.1, from coordinate 28,180,992 downwards.
CTGAGCAGCTGAGGTTTGAGGGTCTTGCCCAAGGACCCAAATGTGGTATTGCTGGGATTTGAATTCATGACCTTCTGATCTGTAGACCAAAATCTTAACCACCGAGCCACAACTTCCCTCATCAAGCTCTCCCTTATTCGAACACCTCTACCTATGAATTAACTCACGCTAAAAGATGAACTTAAGGCTTTTACTCAACCAAAGTTTTTACTAGCATATAAATAAAAGAGGGCTTTTGTTTGTGTCATCTAAAATCAAAGTCATTAAAGTAAAGGACACAAACAACAATCCACGATTTTCAGATGCTGACAAATATTTACACTCCTGAATAAATATTTGATATAGCACTATTCATTGTGTTTTGGGGTATTTTGCTGTAAATCAATTTAAAGGACAATGCTGTTAAAATAAAACAATGTTTTGATGTAAAATAAATTAAAAAGTGAATTAGAAATGTGTGATATGGTGATACATATCGTAGGATGAGAGAAAAGTGTCTATTGATAGAAATTTTCCCGATATAGAGTAGTGTATAACGAGAGTGTCGCAAAAGCCAGAGCTAGGAGCTACTAGTGGTGTGCTGTAAAAAAAAAAAAACAAGTAAGGGGGAGTGTGACACAAGGTGAAACTCTCCACAGAACTCGGACACAGAACAGGCATCAGCCTAACTAAAAGGTGACACCTAAAAAGGGAGGTAATTCTGTTATATGTTTTCATATTTACTTTAGATATTTTGTACTCATATTGTTCTCATTTTGGCAGGGTTATGTTTTTCTGGTTCTCATTTGTATGAGTTCTGTTCCATGTCACTTCCAAATCAAAGGAGAAAAAGAAAATGAGTCTTTCACCGGTGTTTAGTTCATGGTCTCAAAAAGCGGTCACGAATACATACAGTCATTTTGTACGGATAACTTTTTTCGTCAGTTTTAGAGGAAAAGTAATACAACATTTCAAGATATATCTATATTGTTTCGTATCACATTTCAGACAATGTGATGTAAGTGTGTGTCAGTACAATTCTTTCAGAGCGCTGGCACTTTCGGTAGCCATTCCTAGTAAAATCTAACACACTTGAGCTTGAGAGGCATGTAAAAACTTAGGATTTCCTGAATTTGACACCACTGAAAGCAGCGATAAGGTCAAAGCAAGGAAATCAATCTTTTTCTTTTGGTGTATTCAGAGATACATGAGATAAGAAGCATAGCGCGCAATGGTAAGTCCACACCCTTGCACTCTCACACTCTTTCACTGCGCTCATTAGCAACATGAAGCAGCAAGGAATCTAATCATGGAATCGAAAGGCTGCGAGTAGCACTGTCCATTAGATCACGAGTCTAGAATCCACAGAGCTCGGAAAGAGCAAACAGAAACCCAGGCGTCTCTTCCTCTCAGCACGCTATTCACGCTGCTGAGCAAACAGACATATCGGGAATCCAGCATCCACTGTTTGCGTTTGATAACCTGACCCTGGCTTTCCGCAGGAATCTCTGAAGCAGGGCAGGCTACGAGGGTCCTCTGTGTGATCAGGCCGTAGTGCACCTGAGCAAACATGGCTTTTATGAAATGGTTCACAAGTACTTCTCGGGTGCTCAGTAGGAATGTTAGTGGAAATTCACAATTTCAACACATCTTGGCTGTTACACCAGCGCAAATACTGCCTACATGTCTGAAGGTTTTTAATCATCCAGGGCATGTTGTTTGTTTAGTAGTAGTGAGTCATGATTAGATTTAGTTTGCCACTCATTAAAGTGATTAGCCGTGCACTGTAATAGTAGGGTGCTTTGACATTGCATCATTTAACCCATTTGAATCCAAAGGTGGTGTATTTTCCTCCTTGGTACTGTTCATTTAGGCATGTGAGAATTGCACTTGGGTGCACACCAACTTCTGAGCAAGGGAGTTTCAGTCTGGTTCCAAGTGAACTCTAGCATGGTTTAATAGCAATAAGAAATATCCATCCATCTATCTTCTGTACAGCTTATCCTACACAGGGTCGCATGTGAGCCTGGACTCAAGTCATGAGGTGGGGGACACCCTGGACGGCTTTGGCACAACTGCACATGCATTGACAGACTATGGACAATTTGGAAATTGGATTTTGGGCCCGTTTCCACTGTCTCCTGTAGAGGTCAGTACGGTCAAACTCACCAGGTGGACTAGGACAAGGATACAACCATACTTATGAGTAAGCAATGTTAAGGGGTGAATATGAGGGGATCCTCAGGGTCCATAGAAACCGGTCTGGAATTTATTATTAGTCACCTCTGCCATGAACTTTGTGAGAATCACATGTGTGATTCTCGACTGTCCCAGCTGCTGAAGCATCTTCAAGTCCAAGATCTTTCACGTAATCCCGATCATTCACTTCCGCACTCCACCCATGTGGGAGGATTGGGGAGGGTTGAAGATCCAAGGACATCCTTATTCTCAAGAAAACCTGTCCATTCATCCAAGTTGGAAGGGATCCTCAGTGGCTGTGGCTAAGGTGGTAGAGCGGGTGGCCCACCAATCATAGGGTTGGCGGTTCGATTCCCGGCCCACATGACTATACATAGTCCTTGTCCTTGGGCAAGTCGCTGAACCCCAAGTTGCTCCCGATGGCAAATTAGCACCTTGCATGGCAGCTCTGCTACCACTGGTGTGTGAATGGGTGAATGAGCGCACAGTGTAAATCGCATTGGATAAAAGCGCTATATAAATGCAGACCAGACCATTTCTCAGCACCCACCCACTAAATTTGTCCCTCGCTCCAAGCGTAACTGCTTTACCAGAAAACGAATGTCAATGAAGAGTCTCAAGGTGTTTATGAAACAAGATGTATCCATAAACTCTATTACCTCAATATTGACAGCTCTCACGGTTAAACAGGTGAACAACACTGCCCATCTCTTGTTGTTCAGGAGTCTACCTCTATAGTGTAGTGGGCAGAAATGGTTCAAGGACCAATTGGTACGTTGGTCCCTATGCAAGTAAAAGGGGGTTTGTGTTGACTCTGTACGCGAGTAGATCGGCCATCTTCTGTACTTCACTTCATCCACGCAGTTTTCGGCAAATCACACATCCAAAGATAAGGGATGCATCTTTTGTCTCCCACAATCCAAAAGCCTGCCATATGAACGGTACCTTTGGTGAAATGTCTCACTATCAAGATTGCAATGTGATGTTGTTGTGGGATAATGATGGGATTGCTCTTGTCGAATCCAGTGTTCGCTCGAGACATACAACCACTGACTCTTAAGTCCATTCTCATCTATGAGAGGATTCAGTGTGATGAGAGGACTGCTCTTTGAGATACTGCTGCACAGCAAGAATGATGGCATTTTTGGCTTGATTCAATTCGTCTACACTATATGGTGTTGAACAATGATGCCATCCTTTTCAATTTCCAGCATCTTTGACCAGTTCTCCTTGGTAGGTTTGTACAATATGTATTAGATGTGCAATAGCCTGAAGAAGTACCTTTCGTACAATCGGAGAAGCGATTCAAACGTTCTGAGGCTAACTGCCCGTCCTTTGTTAAGGTAATGAATGCTGATACTTTGGGATAGAGTTCGACATCTGCCATAGGATCAATGAGGTCAAACTGGCCTGAGGTGAGGTATGTCTGGTTCGGGCAGGACAACAGAATTTTGTTTATAAACGAAAAAGTAGGAATCTGCATTTCTCATTATGAATGTAACCATGGACTACTTTGCTGTGTGAAAAGAAGTTCACACTGTCAAACTCGATATACATCTCAGACATTATAAGGTCAGCCAACTGCACAGCCAACACTGAACTACAGAGCACAAGGCATGGGATGGTCAGCTCTGGACAGCGGGCTAGCTTGGCTTTCCCGAAGAAGAAGCTCGTCTTGCAGCTCCCATCTGGTCTCAAACTCCTGAGATAAGTCACTGCAGCTAAAGCCAGGACAGAAGCATCTGAAATATAGCTCTCTCTGCAAAGCTTCTGAAGGGTAATTTTTCGTATAATGTCTAGAGATCTGGAGATGTTGAGCGTTCACAGTAGAGAGGACACTGTGTCCTGTAAATGGTTTCATATCACTTGATGACTGATATGTGAATGTATCAGTTACAAGATTCCAACTAACTCCAAGGGTAGGCTGCACATGCACTGCGACCTTGACAAGTTTCATTTCTCTTAGTTGACTGGCCTGATCATCTAAAGGAAATGTGTCCGTGACCTGCTTGATATTAGAAGCAATTTTGCTCAGCTTCAAATTGGAACGTGCCAAGGCTGCTTGGGTCCTCTTGAGGAGATCGATAGCAGCTGCCGCAGATGGTAGGGATTAAACAGTCGTCCACGTAAAAATCCATTTCTACAAACTTTCCAACCTCTACTCCGAACTGATTCAGCCTCTTTTGCTGCTTGTCTGAGGCCATAAATTGCTACACCAGGAGAAGGGTTATTTCCGAAGATGTGGACCTTCAAACTGTACTCGATGATGTTCTTCTCTGGGTCATTATCTACATAAGAAAAGAACCTGAGAAAGATCCTATTCTCCGGCTTGACAGGGAAACAATAGAACATCTGTTGTATATCCATAGTAATAGCTACTGCATCCTTTCTAAAGAACAAGAGCACACCAAGGAGAGTTGTTGAGAACTGGGCCATTCAAAAGTACATCGTTAAGCAATACAGTGGTCAAAGACCACTCAGATCTGTTCTGGCTTCTTTGGGTGATAGACTCCAAAAAGAGGCAAATAACAGCACTCATCTTGCTGCCTAAACAGTGGGGCTATCTTCATGTGACCTTCTCCGTTCTTGAATGCGAAGAAATATTCTTCCATGACAGGTTTCTTGGAAAAAGACCACTGTAGAGATCTGAAGCAATCTAGAGCTTGTGTCTTGTTGTTCAGTAGGCGTCACCTCTGAGGTTTGAATGGAAGAGGGGCTAAAGTCAAATCTTCGATGCACAGACACTCATCGTCCTTCGTTCTCTTGAAGACATCCCCTTCTACATTATGTCAATCTTCTTCCCATACAGGCCTCTTCACCGCAACCATAACTTGAAGACCTGGGGGCTTGTCACAAACATTCTCACTGATATGATAAGCATTAGGACATCGCTTGAAAAGTGATTTCCGACCACTATCCAAGGTGTTGGTGAAACACTGGTGAACATCTGGTTTGTGAATCTTGCCAAACAGACGTTGCCCTCTATGAGCCAAACAAGGTCTAACTTCAGAGCATATAGGGCTTCGTGGGGTCCGTTGATGTACCTGAGCACTTTTATGTACCTTTATGATGTCTCTTCCGAAAAGCATCATGATTGGAGCTTCCAAGTCAATTTTCGGGATCTGTCCTGCAATACCCTTCAGCTGTGGATGATGAAGAGCAACTTGCGGGGTGGGTATCTCGGAGCGATTATCTGGGAAGTTGTCACACACAAAGGTAATTAAGGTAGGTAGAGAATGAATGACTTGACCATCAATGGATGCCACTTGAAACACATTCACTGACTGATCGGCATGAAGGTGAAGGGCAAAGCTAGGATCCTTCCACATTCTGGCTTGTTCTACAAAGTTAAGAAGTACAGAAAAGAGGGGAAAGGGAACTCTGTGTTGTTGTTTGAATGTATAGCCCAGAGTCATCCACTTATCTTGTAAGCTGAAAGGTAGTTTTTGTGCTATGACGGCTATGCCACGTACGGTGTCCAAGCAAGTGAGACCCAGACGCACTCCCTCAGATCTTGCTACTAGGAGCATGAGTAGGTCTCCTAATTCTCTGAGTTTCTTCCACTCTTTATTCGAAATCTTTGGGGAAATCTCTAATCTCCTGAATAGTAAACTTTCAACGACCTCTGGTGCCTCAAAACAATCATCTAACCGTTCCCAAATCATCAAGAGACCTCTGTCAGGGTTTTCCACATGCACCGCTCTGATGCGTTTCACATGCTCTCTAGAATCTGCTCTTAACCACTTGACCAACAGATCCATCTCCTCTTTAGCTGTGAGACAGAGACTTAGTAGCAGAGAAGAATGATGCTTTCCATGTTCTGTAATTCTCAGGACGTTTGTCAAATTGTAAAAGATTTCTGGAAAAGATTTCTCATCTAGCCGTGAATCTGACGAGGTCAGATATGTCTTGAACCAAATCAGCTTGCTGTGGCAAAATTGAGCATGAAGAGGAGGAGTTGGAGCGCAAGTATTGACCTGCAGATAATCGTGAGCATTCATAGCCACATCTGGTGGCTGCATGTTGGGGTGCAAGAAAGTGGCTGAGATCATCGGGTGGTCTTACACAAGCAAAGTAAGGATCCTGCCTAATTCCTGAAAAAGGGAGAAAGCTTTACTCTCTGTGAAGGCTTAGAATCATATCCACATATCGTTTATCTGGGATGTGTGTTTCATTGTCAACGATGTTCTCTGAAACTTGGAATCAACCCAACTGCAGGAAGGGAACCCAAATGCTTTCATTTTGGGTTATTACCATGAAGGGTAAACTGAGCCAAAGGACATGTGTTCTGGATATATATATATATATATATATATATATATATATATATATAATATATATATATATATATATATATATATATATATATATGTGTGTGTGTGTGTGTGTGTGTGTGTGTGTGTGTGTGTATTTAGTGTCTAGTGTTTAGCTATGTCCTTTCCGCATACCTGGCAAAAGCTTCTTTAATTCTTTTCCATCAGTATGTTTGTTGTTCTTTTTGCTTCATCTAATTGTGTGTGCAGTATGATTCCAAACCAACCCAAATAGCGAATAAAACAAAATGATAAATTACTGATCTGTTGAAGACCCTTGAAAAACAGACGAAAGGGTCTTAAACATATTGCAAAACTCAACATTATCAAAATCTCAAAAATAAATCTTTACCAATTAAGTACAGTTGCAGGAACGATACTTAATTAACTGTTAATAATTGCAATTATAAGGTGTGAGAACTGTACAATTCTTAAGTCGGAGAGGAAAAAGTCAACTCGTTAATCAGATCAATATCTCCGTATCAGAAGATACCGGAAGCATTTATGAGTAGGTAACTTTTCTCAGAATAGAACATTACCGTCTTTGGCTGGCCTCCTGCTGTCTATTACCTTCAAGAGAGCTGTAATGTTTTTATGTAATACAGAATCAGTATTTAAGTAGTATTTCTAGTATTTGTGTGTGTCTCTGGTCAGTGATTCGATCCAGCGCATTTCTAGATGAATAATAAAAACAGCAGAGTTTATCATCCATTTGATCCAATTACAGCAAATGTTTTGCACTGGACTGCTCCCAAGGGATGATTGGATTGAGTAAACACCACTCTCACGTGGAGACGCACGAAAGCAAGGCCCTGGCTTCCGCCCAAAAGAGCTTGCACCTGCCACCTCAACTGAGCTTAATCCCCCCACATGCTAGAAGTCATCTGACCACTGGGCTTGCGCTACTCTTCCCTTCAGTGGCCCTCACATCAAAAGCATGAGCTCATGTGTCAGAGTCCGGTTACAAACACCACCCATTCCACCCCTTCCCTATCCACTGCTCTGTCTGCATTAACCCCGTCGCTACAGTAGAGACAAGACATCCCATCAACCGGTCACTCAAACCTTAAGCTCTATGCCACTAGGGAAATATGTCTGCTGATAACATAGAACACTTTATCATATGGAATCAGAACTGTCTCGTTACCGATAAATGAGCACGTACTCAAAAAGGTATTTCAAAATGTCTAAATAAACTGTGTGTTTCTGCGCCAAAAATTACAAAAAAGAAATTAAATGTCAGTGTGTTTGGTTCCTGTGTTCCTTTTCAATGTTAAATTTCAAAATATTTATTGAAATTTTCTATTTTTTACGTTTCAATTAGTCATTCTTTTCAGTCATTCTTTCTAGTCCTTTTCAGTCCTGACTTTTCAGTCATTCTTTTCAGTCCTTTCATAAGCAAAAGGACTAAAGATTAAGGGTTCGAATGCAAATTAAAATACAAAATAAACCAATGGCAAAGTGAAACGCACTATAGAAACCTGGGCAAAATGGAAAAGTTGAAAATGGAATAAATAGCAGGCTGAAATGGGAGGGGAAAAAAAATACTCATAATAAATCTTGGTAAAAGTGCCCTTTTAACATTTATTTTCTGGGGTTTTTTGCACCGGAAATCCTGTATATACACCTCTGCATGGAAGGCTTATTTCAGCTGTCATTCTTTTTGTCATATCCATAAACATGTACTGATTAAAGCCAGTCTGTGCAGAAATGGTGCTGCATGATGACCAATAATAATAATAATAATAATAATAATAATAATAATAATAATAATAATAACAACATCAACAGATTTCACATACAACTGAATTTTGGGCCCAAAAAACAAGGACAAAACAAAACACAGGATGAGGTAAACAATTACTCCTCTAGTAATATTATAATAACAATATGCCAGTGTTAAACTTTCACTAGCATGGATTAGCTCTTGTACTGAAGCATGCACTAATACAGTTACTGTATAAAACTATTACAAACAGTAACAAATACACAAATATACACTTCCTAAATGTCATATGTTGTAAAATGTCCATAACAATAGTGTAGTTACTGAATATACAAACGGGTGACAAATGAAATGAAAAGCTGGTGGCTCTGTTGTGCCATGCTTTGTTGACATGGTTTGGGTTTACTTGTTCCCCTTAGAGAGAGAGAAGGGTCACTGCAAATCAATACACAGTTATTCTGACTGATCATGAATCATTTCTATCCTCATTGGACTGGTCTCCTTCCATGATGATAATGCGCCAATCCTCATGGCACAAGAGCTCACTGAATGGTTTGAGAAGTATGAAAATAACGTACACTTCCAGAGACATGCTGAATCGATGCTAAGACACACTGAAGCTCTCCTGGAGGCTTGTAGTTGTCCAACACCTTTCTAACACACTATGTTCCTTTTCCCTCCATTTGTCCCTCATCTGTATACTGTGTAACTGAATACCAACGCATGCATATACATACCACATACATGTAAAGGTATGGTTTACTCATATAAGCACTTATTCAGTTGAATTGAATGAAGGGGTTTTCACAGGCAAAGTCAATTACACATTTGCCATTCATTTACAAAGACAGGTTCAACCTTAACTGTCACGTGGCGTGACAGGAAGGAAGTAGGCAGGATGCAATCGCAGTGAAAAGGTGAGTTTTATTTACAGTGTCGGGTGCAAAGCAAAACAATAGAAACAGAACTCCTAAGCTAAGCTATGCTCACTGACTATGGCTAAGGCTAAAGCTAGACTGACTAGAACTATGACTGTGACTAGGACTAAGGCTAGAACAAGGCATGAAAACAAGGTCGCTCCGTATAAGTCGTTATATTAGTCCTTATACAAATCGTTATCAGCGTTGTATTGAACCGCGCCGTGCGAAGCACGGCTCACGGTATATATAGCCGTCCCATTCATTAGCCGGCAACCGCTAACAGCTGTGCGCACTTCCGTGTACACGTGTACCTGACGCGACGGGGCGAAGACATGACGTCACCACGGAAGAAGTCCGCGCATGCGCAACAGCGCTCAGCTCGCGTTGTTACTCCGGGAGAACCGTGACACTTAACAACCCATCTACCATGTGCTCATGAGCTCAGTTTATTAAAAACAATAATAATAATAATAATAATGATGATAATAATAATAATGATAATAATAATAATAATATATATTTTTTAAACCTTTTGTTGTCCTCACATGAGAATCTCATCTGCTTTAAAACTTAATTGGCACAATAAATAAGGAAGAAAAGGAGTTGATGCTGGGGTGAATCTTCGGCAGTCAATAAAACACCATCATGGATGTATCATACAGTGGATATAAAATAATCTACACACTCCTGTTGAAATGGTAGGGTTTTTTTATGTAAATAAAAGAAACCAAGATCATTTTGGGCACACTCCTAAATGAATACTTAGTTATAACACCTTTAGATTTCAAAACAGCGTAAACATTTTTGGTGTAAGAGTCACTCATCTCAGCACATCTCGACATTGTAATATTTTGCCATTCCTGTTTGGGAAAACATTCTAACTCTGTCATATTGGCTGGGCATATCCTGTGCACAGGCCTCTTCAGGTCACCGCACAGATCTTTGATTGGATTTAGATCTAACTCTGGCCGGGCCAATCCAAAATCTTGAAATAATTTTTGTGAAGCCATTCTTTTGTTGATCTGGAGGTTTGATTCGGGTCGTTGTCATGCTGAAAGGTGAAATTCCGCTTCATCTTAAGTGTTTTAGCAGCAGACTTTTTTCGTGCCAAAACTGACTGGTATTTGGAGATATTCGTTATTCCCTCCACCCTGATTAAAGCCCCAATTCCAGCTGAAGCAAAGCAGCCCCAAAGTATGATGCTTTCGTCTCCATGCTTCTGCATGGTTCTGGTGTTCTTTTGGTGATGTGCTGTGCTTTTTTGCGTCAAACATATCTTTTGGTTTTATGGCCAAAAATGTTAAAGTTTGGTCTCATCAGATTATACCACATTATTCCACATGGTTTTGGGAGATTTGCCAGCATACCCCATAAATGACTGCAATTACTGTCCTGTTCTTAGTAATGTCATGCCATATTTTCTCCACTTGTTAATTATTGTATTCAGTTTCCCACAGTATATTCAATGCCTTGGGAAAAAAATTGCAACCCGTCTCCTGATTGATATTTTTCAACAATGAGATCCCGTACCTGCTCTGTAAGCTCTTTGCAGCCCAAGGATTTTCCAGTTGGATGTTACTAAGAAGATGTCAAGAAAAATTCCTGTTATTTGGGGTTAATCAGCCACTTTCATTGATGGCAGGTGTATACTAATTACTATTTAACATGAGTTTGAATGTGATTGGTAAATTCTGAACACTGCCACATCCCCAATTATAAAAGACTGTGCACACTTATGCAACCAGGTTATTGCATTTTTTCCACCGCCTAAAATGATTCTTATTGTTTTTCTCTTTCATTTATAGGTTACAATTTCAGAATAAAGGTAGAAAAGATTCGGACATGCTTTATCTTGGTTGAATGTTTTTTACATCACAAAAACCTGCTGTTTAAACAGGCTTGTGTTGTGTTGTGTTTATATCCACTGCATCTAGTTAGCATGCATTTGTGCTAATTCCGTTTACACGAATACCCTGTATCAAAGCTACAACGAGCATGGCAACTAGCAAGCTAAGTTAAATAACTTGTAGCTTTGACTGACTTACTTCTAAATTCACCCACTCACGCTTTCTAAATAACAGATAAGCTGGTGTTTTGATGAAATAATACGCAAAGGTGCCGTCTTCATACAGGAATACAGTTAGGTCGATTCCTAAATAGCGCCTAATTGAATTCCACTTAAGATTCAGCCACAGAAAAAGAGCGGCTGATATGTGCCTGTTTGAAATTATTACTTACTTACATTCAAGATCACTTAACATTCAAGGACACATACTTTCTACTGTTTTTTTTTTTTTTTACCGAAAAACTGATACCCAGTTTTTAAAAAATGTTTAAAAAATTACAGTACGCCACTAATGACACATTTATTCAGACCTATTTTCCTAGATCACAATCATTCAGGCCAAAAGTTCCAAGTTAGGCAACGAGATGCAACTACGTGAATATTATGAAAATGCGAATCGTTTTTGACCAATGAAATCTGTATGCAATTTTAGCACTGATATTAATGCAGAATACCAAGATGTGTCTGTGAACTTTTTTCATGGCTTAAATATGATATGTATTAAACAGTTCACCACTTCTTTAGTCAGCAGTACTCTAACAGCAAACACAACAGTGAGTCAGCCTGCAAAAATGAAGCCTGTCCTCACAGCCAGCTACGCTGCACTATAGAAAACAATGAAACACGTGAGGAGTGGTTCATTTTGGCCCATTAGGCTAAATTACTTTCCTTGTATTTGATGGTGTAAGTGTGGCTCATAGATTACTCACAAGTAGATAATATGATGTCCCTGTTTAAATTAAAAGCCGTAAAGCTCATCTAGTTGCTCAGTAGAGACACTCTGCCCGCTGCAACCACTTTGAAGGCACAAACTAGCACAGTGACACAGATTCAGTGACTCACACTCTGCCCTGGTATGCAGGAAGAGCAAGTACAAATGCTCCCCCATGTCCCACCCTCACTTCTACCCCCTCAGCAGAGGCAGAATGAAGAGGAGAGAGAGAGAGAGAGAGAGAGAGAGAGAGAGGCATGTCTGACAGTCTGGCCAATGCAGAGTGTGTGAGTCATAAGAGCAGAGGCCCACACAGTCTCAGTCACGAGCAGCAAAAACAGAACAAGAGCCCAGAACTGCAGAGCTCAAGGTAGACAAAAGGTCTGGAGAGAAAGAAGAAAAACACTCTGCCTTCAGGATGTGTCACTTTGGTGACTGCCATTTCTGCCCATATTTTCAGCTGCAGTGGCTATACATGAAACCATAGCACAATGACTACCTGGATGGCATTTCAGAACCCAGTAAATAGACTAGGGCTGCAACTAACCTTTTTTTTTCATAATCGATTAATTGGCCAATTATTTTATCGATTAATCGGATGGAGGGGGGAAAAACTTTCAATACCATTTTTTTATTTATTTAAAATAAAATCCTGAGTATTACAAATACAAACTTCAGCCTATAACTTTATATACATACACGCACGTACATAATATTGGACAGACAGTTGTGTAAAATGTGTGTATATATATATATATGTATATTTTATATAAGTATTTATGCATTATAGATGCACAAAAAGGCACTGATAATTAAACTACAGTCCCAAATTAGTAAAAAAAAATTAAAAAAACAACTTTTTACTGTTTCTGTTACTCACTGCCTTTAGGCATATTGTTTTACATTTGACAGTACCGTTTTAATTAGACATTACAGATCTTACATGCGCAACACTGCAAGTGAGGAGCAACGCGGCCTCGTTACAAACAGATCACTTACACAGTGCTACCATTATAATAGACAACGGAATTGACACTTCACGCACGCAGATACAACATTTAATGACAGTAAACCTGAATTAAACTAAAACTTTTAAGCAACTCGCACCAATTTCCCCAACTCCTCACCCACAGTGGAGCATTCTGGATAGAACCATAAGTTTGTGCTCATGCATCACTGTTGTGCTTCCGTGCTACACAAGCTACGCTTTTCAAAGTTTGAAGGTTCCAGTCTTCTTCACAGCATCTAATATAAAATACTCCCCTGCCTTAGAGGACTCGCGCAGACCAACTAATCGATAACGAGATTCGTTGAAAGCTGTTTTCATATTTATCGATTAGTCGTTGCAGCTCAAGATTAACCCATCTGAAATAAACGTCCAGTAGAACAGAATACACGTTTTTGATCTCGCCTCTCGTCCACAGCTAGTTCAGAATTCCAGCTAAGGAGTCAGAGTGGCAAACTAATGACTAATCCTGAAGTACAGCAGAGACGTTTTTCTTTAAATGCTGTGTGTGTCAGAGTATGACGGCAGCCTGGGTGCCGACTCACAAGTCAAGCAGCCTGGCAGGCTAGAGACCGCCTGCACGAACGGCATAGACCGGCAAAACAGTCCACAAACTCTCCACTCTTCTGATCAACAAAACTCAGTCTGTTTCCCCTGGCCATTTATTTTTACATGTTCTATTTTCAAATCCCAGAGTTTCTCCGCTCCCTCTCAGTTAATGAACCGTGGAGTCTTGTTTGCCATAGAGTTGGGGGTAAAAAAGCCATGGAAAGTTTGCTGCGGTTAAACTTGAAAGGGGGATAAATTACATTTTATTAGTCTGACCAGATTATTCAAATTAACAGTATGAAAAAGTTTATGAGACTAATGAGGACTTTCTAATCGAGCATGGCCATTAATTTAACCTTGAATATTTCGAGGCCGATTTTACCCGACATGGGTGTGAACATTTGGAGGAAAGAAGACTATATCTGCACGCAGCGATTAACCCTGGCAGTCTCTTAAACAAAAAACAATAATAACTCGTTAACTTGTTTGAAAATATACTTTTGTTACCAATTATATATACAGTTATTCATTTGTAAGAATCCAAGCATATTGCTAAGCAGTTGAGGAACCTCGGCCAAGGATCCAAGTTCTCTGGCAATCATGGGATTTGAAATCACTTCCTATCACTCACTTTTCAGTAACTGCTTTATCCTGATCAGGTGGTTCTGCGCTGATAAATTGCCCATAGGTGTGAACGAGTGTGTGCATGTATGCCGCTTTGCAACGGACTGGCATCCCATCCAATGTGAACTCCTTCCTCGCACCCAGTGTTCCCAGGATAGGTTCTAGATCCAGCACCTTCCTATCACTAGAACCGAAATATATCTGCTCAGCTATCACTGTCATCATGTGATTGTTACATTACAGGACTATAATTGTACATTACAGGATTGGTACTTTAATAGGTACATTAGAGGACTTTAATTGACCGTGCTGCCTCTCTGAGGTCCTTTAGCAAGACTTTTAAACCTCAGATGCTCAAGTATATCCACATATGTGAAACACTGACCTGATTTCTGAACAGCCAATAAACAACATAGCAAAGTATTTTTGTCATATTATTTGAAGTGTTAAGATTTTCTTAAAATAACAACAGAACATTAGAGGCAAATAGAAAATCCAATCGGGGGCACAGCGGCTTAGTGGTTAGCATGTTTGCCTCGCACCTCCAGGGTTGGGGGAGGTTCAACTCCCGCCTCCACCTCATGGGTTTACTCTTGGTACTACGGTTTCCTCCCCAAGTCCAACGGCATCCATTGTAGGTTTTGTTCTCATGTCTAAATTGTCCGTAATGTGTGATTGGGTGTGTGAATGTGTGCCCTGTGAGGGATTGACACCCTGTCCAGGGTGTCCCCCACCTTGTGTCCAAGGTCCCTGAGGATAGGCTCCAGGATTCCCGGGACTCTGTGTAGGATAACTGGTTTAGAAAACGGATGGATGGAGAATATTACGTCAGTCTGTAATCTTTCAGTGTTTAATTCTGAGAGAAAAAGTTGTAATTAATGAAGTTTATAACAACATTTTGCATAAGCAGTCAGGTTTGTCCTACTACCTGTAGTCCAGTAAATAAAACCATATACAGTGCATCCGGAAAGTATTCACAGCGCTTCACTTTTCCCACATTTTGTTATGTTACAGCCTTATTCCAAAATGGATTAAATTCATTATTTTCCTCCAAATTCTACAAACAATACCCCATAATGACAGTGTGAAAGAAGTTTGTTTGAAATCTTTGCAAATTTATTAAAAATAAAAAACAAAAAAACCACATGTACATAAGTATTCACACCCTTTGCCATGACACTCAAAATTGAGCTCAGGTGCATCCTGTTTCCACTGACCACCCTTCAGATGTTTCTACAACTTGATTGGAGTCCACCTGTGGTCAATTCAGTTGTTTGGACATGATTCGGAAAGGCACACACCTGTCTATATAACGTCCCACAGTTAACAATGCATGTCAGAGCACAAACCAAGCCATGAAGTCCAAGGAATTGTCTGTAGACCTCCGAGACAGGATTGTATCGAGGTACAGATCTGGGGAAGGGTACAGAAACATTTCTGCAGCATTGAAGGTCCTATTGAGCACAGTGGCCTCCATCATCCGTAAATGGAAGAAGTCTGGAACCAGCAGGACTCTTCCTAGAACTGGCCACCCGGCCAAACTGAGCGATCGGGGGGAGACGGGCCTTAGTCGGGGAGGTGACCAAAAACCCGATGTTCACTCTGACAGAGTTTCAGCGTGTCTCTATGGAGAGAGGAGAACCTTCCAGAAGAACAACCATCTCTGCAGCAGTCCACCAATCAGGCCTGTATAGTGGAGTGGTCAGACGGAAGCAACTCCTCAGTAAAAGGCACATGACAGCCAACCTGGAGTTTGCCAAAAGGCACCTGAAGGACTCTCAAACCATGAAAAACAAAATTCTCTGGTCTGATGAAGCAAAGATTGAACTCTTTGGCCTGAAGGACAAGCGTTATGTCTGGAGGAAAGCAGGCACCACTCATCACCTGGCCAATACCATCCTTACAGTGAAGCATGGTGGTGGCAGCAGCATCGGGGCGGCTGTGGCGCAGTTGGTTGAGCGGGTTGTTGGCGGTTCGGTTCCCGGCCCGGGTGACTCCACATGCCGAAGTGTCCTTGGGCAAGACACTGAACCCCAAGTTGCTCCCGATGGCAAGTTAGCACCTTGCATGGCAGCTCTGCTGGTGTGTGAAAGGGGCTTTGGATAAAAGTGCTATATAAGTGCACATTTACCACATTTACATTTATCATGCTATGGGGATGTTTTTCAGCTGCAGGAACTGGGAGACTAGTCAGGATCAATGGAAAGATCTTGATGAAAACCTGCTCCAGAACGCTCTGGACCTCAGACTGGGGCAAAGGTTCATGTTCAAACAGGAAAAAGACCCTAAGCTCACAGCCAAAATAACGAAAGAGTGGATACAGGACAACTCTGTGAATGGACTGACATCCTTTCCAGGGTGTACCCTTGTGCCCGATGCTCCCTGGGATAGGCTCCAGGTTCCCCATGACCCTGAAAAGGAGTAAGCAGTAGAAGATGGATGGATGGATGGATGGAATAAGGCTGTAACATCACAAAATGTGGAAAAAGTGAAGCGCTGTGAATACTTTCCGGATGCACTGTACATGTACTGATTAAAGCCAGGCTGTGCAGAAATTGCTCAGTTTCATTCGTAGGCTTAAATGTAGATGTGATGTAGATGTGATAGGACTCGTTCGGTAAAAATGCATCTTGTATATAAAAAACAAAAGGTTGGAAAAATTAAGTGGTACTAAAAAGTAAACAGCTGGAGGAACATTTTGCAACTAATTAGGTTAATTGGCAATGGGTCAGTAATATGATAGGGTATAAAAAATAATAAAAAAAGAGTATCTTAGAGAGGCTTAGAGAGTCTCTCAGAAATAAAGATGGCCAGAGGTTCACCAAACTGTTTTTTTTTTTTTATTAGTAACACTTACTTTTCCAGCCTTTGGTTGCTCCCGTGCCAACTTCTTTGAGATGTGTTGCGGCCATCAAATTCAAAATGACTTCAGTAATTTTCACTAATTACTCAGTTTGGCATGTTTTCTATGTTCTACTGTGAATAACACATTGCATTCTGTTTTTGTTTACATTCATTTATGTTTTGCACAGCATCCCAACTTTTTTGGAATTGGGGTTGGGCAGTAATTTACCGGGCACCTGAGTTTCTGGGATAAACTGTGAAATGACTGCATAGTTTTGGTGTCACCTAGCTTTGTTTTTCAGCCAGTTGCCAACACGTATCTGGGTTGACGGTCTGAACGAAGACGAGTTCCCCGAAACAAACCTTTCTGCAATCAAAAATAATACCTCCACACAGACAGTAACCCACGATCAGGACCGAAGCAATGCTATCCTCGGGGCCAAACCACACACATGAATTAGAAATTATGGCATGACATTTTGGCCTACGTAAATATCAAGTGAGACTTTATACCAACTGTAGCTTTCAATAACCAGTTTGTTCAGCCTTCTCTGTTTCTTTTTTTCTTTGTCCTTCTAACATTCTCACAGTGAAGACAGTATGTGTAAGAGCGATATGGTAATGATATAACCCCAAAAACAACCACACTCCGTATTGTTCAAAAGTATTTGGGTTAGAACATTCATTAGGTACATGTTGAAAGCCAAACAACATATACCATGAAGCAGCGAACAAAAAAATATATAAATCAACCAACCAACCAACCAAAAAACACCTTTTCCCAGTGCAACAGGAATCTTTTTGAGATAGAGTAATATAACCTATTTAACATGACGAAGTGAAGCGTAACCCACTTAAAACTGCCTTTGCAATGCAAAACGTCTCAACAACAAAAACTCACTACAGGATGCGTGGTTCCTCCAATAAACACGCCACGGTCCGGAATTACACTCGAGCAAGAATAAATATTCGAAACGTTCTGTTGAACATGACTTATAGACCACATCTTCCAGAAAAGACCGACTTCCTTTAATTAGGCTCGTATACAGCGTAGTTCACCACACACCAAAACACTCCTGTAGCCAACAGCCCGAGGTGTGTGCAGCAGAAATGTGAAATGCCCTCCATGCTCTTTGTAGTTCTTCACTTTTGTCTATAGCTTGGTTCATCGCTTCTCAGCTCCAGGTCCGAGATCTGATTCGATCGGTCTTGATCACGACCTGGATCGAGCGTTCGGTCAGGTCGGGGTCTCTAGGACTGGTGATGAAAACGCCATGTCTAATCTACCCCAGTGCGAGCAGTCGAGACCTGGTACAGGTGTGATGGCAGCAAAAACATGAACCATCTGGAAAGCATGTTAGGTAGGTTACTGCTCCTGAGGTTGTTACTCGAGCCTACAAACGAGCCAGTCCATTGTTTTGCGCGACGACGTTTGAAGCGTACGAAGCCTTGGGGGGGTGGGGGGTCGGAGGTTGAACAACAACAACAACAACAACAACAACAAATCAACAACGTAGGCTACTACAGAGGAACTGAAGTGGTTGAAACTGGGTGCACCATCAGCACTGGCTAGCGAGGAATACCTGCATCACACATCCAGGCCTAGCCAAACACCTCCAACACTCCATGTGTACTGGATGGCAATTTTAAACATCAAATTTATGCCTTATGGGAAAAATATATATATATAAGTATTGAAGAAAAGAATGATGATAATAATAACCGTTCTAAATGGTCTGGAGCACACTTACTCTCTCCGATCTGTCCGCTGGCGGAGTGGCGCATCGTGCACACACACAGCACCAGACCCCAGAAGAAGGTCGAAATATTCCTCGTTGTTCCTGATCTCATTCCTGTCGCATTCGACGCGTTTCTGATAAACAGAAAGGCCTCGTTCCACACACACAGATATAAATGTTCAATATTGATATCAAACAGTACACCGATATGAAACCGAAGCGGCTCCGAATCGTTTTTTGTTTTGTTTTTGTTTTTCTAAACGCAAAAACAAATCCGCGGTTTCAGTTGCGCTGGAGCAAGAAATTCTTCCTCTTGAGAAAACAATTCAGCTCGACGAAGATGAAGATGCATTCTTCTGCTTATGCTTATTCTTCGTATTCTTCTTCCTGCCAGCGACTGGGACGTCTGAAGCGTCTCGAACCGTGCATTTCACACCAATCCGCATCTTCAGCCTCCATTTCTCGGAGAGAGACCGCGCGAGCGACGAAACAGAACGCCGTGATCGCGAACTTCACAGTCAGCAGACCCCCAAAAGCTCTCTCATCCAACACTCAAACCCTTACTGCAGACGCAGACGTGGTGCTGGTGGTGGTGCTGGTGGGTTTTAATGAATTCACCCTCGACCTGATTGCAGTGAATCCCGGGGCCGTGTGAGGAAGCACCGAGCTCAGGGTTCCGCCGACGATGACTTGGATAGGCTATGAATGAAACCCGTAGCCCTCCGTTCAATGAGCTTCCCAATAGGGCGACATCCAAAATATCCGCCGGGACAAAAATGGTTTCGACCAACTGCAACTCCTCGTCTTCTCCCTCCCTCCTTCTCTCTCTCTCTCTCTCCCTATCTCTCTCTCTCCCTCTCTCTCTCTCTCTCTCTCTCTCTCTCTCTCTCCCCTCTCTCTCTCTCCTCCCTCTCTCTCTCCCTCTCTCTCTCTCCTCCCTCCCTCTCTCCCCCTCTCTCCCTCCCTCTCTCTCCCTCTCCCTCCCTCTCTCTCTCCTCTCTCTCCCTCCTCCTCCTCTCTCTCCCTCCTCCCTTCTCTCTCCCTCCTCTCTCTCCCTCTCTCCCTCCCTCCCTCTCTCCTCTCTCCCTCCTCTCTCTCCCTCTCTCTCCCTCTCTCCCTCTCTCCTCCCTCTCCCTCCCTCCTGCCTCTCTCTCTCCTCTCTCTCTCTCTCTCCCTCCTCTCCCTCTCCTCCCTCTCTCTCTCTCTCCTCCTCTTCCCTCCTGCCTCTCTCTCCCTCTCTCTCCCTCCTCCTCTCTCTCTCTCTCTCTCTCTCTCCTGCCTCTCTCTCTCTCTCTCCTCCTGCCTCTCTCTCTCTCTCTCTCTCTCTCCTCCTGCCTCTCTCTCTCTCTCTCTCTCTCCCTCCTGCCTCTCTCTCTCTCTCCCTCCCTCTCTCTCTCTCTCTCTCTCTCTCTCTCCGTCTGCGCTCGCTCTCACGACCTGCTTTTCCCCCTGCAGTAGAAATAATCCCTTTTAACACGGAGCTCTTTGGGTTCGCGGATGATTTTCCACGTCGACTAAAAAGAACAGAGTGTTGTTGTTGTTGTTGTTTGTTGTTGTTGTTTGTTGTTGTTGTACAGATTTTCGTTGAAGGTCTCTGCAGAGGCACTGCAGCGGC
The DNA here is from genome assembly GCA_012411365.1 of Ameiurus melas. NCBI lineage: Eukaryota > Metazoa > Chordata > Actinopteri > Siluriformes > Ictaluridae > Ameiurus > Ameiurus melas. The sequence continues at coordinate 28,160,701 of CM022754.1, read as the reverse complement.
TCAGACTCCTGTGATCTCTCTCTGCTGCTCTGAGGATCACCGCTGTAAACAACACACACACACACACACACACACACACACACACACACACACACACACACACACACACACACACACACGTGTAAGCGAGAGCAGGAAAAAACGGAGTGGAGTATTCATGGTTAGCGTGGGAATCCTCCATCAGCACGTTTACAGAGAGAGTCACACACCGCTGGGCTCCATGAACATTACCGTGTCTTGTTTTCGGAAACAGTGAAGTGTTTGGGATCTCTACTGTACCCCTCTCATTTCTCATTCTGAATGCACATTTCATTCCACCGTGCTTATGCATCTTCTACAGCAGTCAGGGTGTCATGTGGCATGGAGGAGCCAAATGAGGCAGATTTCTGAAAACCTTCTGCCTCACAGACTGCTCCGATCCCTGGAGCTATTTTTGTATGAACTTGGGTTTGTAAACAAACCTGACAGAGAACACTTCCAATTCAGTTCAAACCTGCTACGTCCATGCTGAAAAAAACAAATGCAAACAAACAAAACAACTATATATATATATAGAAACAATCACAGAATGTATAATGGTTTCCACTACAAATACAATTACAAATCATTACATCCATCCATCTTCTTCCAGGGGAACCTGGAGCCTATCCCAGGGAGCATCGGGCACAAGGGAGGGTACACCATAGACAGGACATGGACAGGGTACAATGGCGGGGTACACCATGGACAGGGTACAATCACATAAACACTCACACGACACTACGGACACACCAATCAGCCTACCATCTTTGGACTGGGGGAGGAAACTGCAGCACAGGGAGAACATACAAACACACAGGGCCACGGTAGGAATCGAACCCCCGACCCTGGAGGTGTGAGGCAAACGAGCTAACCACTAAGCCACCCTACAAACCATTACCAAACCATTACAAACATTACATAACATGCCACCAAAAGAAGGCAACAAATTACCATTAGAGACCAACATGGACCATTACAGTTTCCATTAAAACCATAACAATTCCCATTACCAATTCTTGTCAACCACCACTAGTGTGTAGCATCCACCTGAGTGATGTGATGACAACCATAGTGCACCAGAGCACCCAACCACACACCAGTTATTAATGGAGAGGAGAGAGTGATGTAGCCAACTCAGAAATGGGGATTATTAGGGGGCCATGATAGATAAGGGCCAATGGGGGAATTTGATATAAGGCCACGCCTTGACCATTACACTGATATGGTACTATGTAAATATATATAAAAATAATAATAATAATAATAATATAATAATAAAGATCAACGATCCAAACACTTATTGTACGATACAGATGACTGTAAATCCGTTTTCACAAGCTAAGCCAGTGCTTTCCTACTTGTGCCCCCCAGTGGACATTTATGATATTGCAGAAGGACCGCCAATGTGTGTGTTTTTTTTTTACTAAAACAAATAACTCGAATAATTCTACCCAGATATAAATATATGCATATAAATATGTATATTCAGGTTTTTAATTGGTATTACACAAAATAAAATGGAAAATCGTTAAGTAAAATAAAATGCCCGGATCTAAGAATCTCGGCAATTTGAACTGATTACAAGTGTAAACTAGTGGGGGGTTGGGGGTGGGGGGTAAATTATTGCCTTCTATTGTTGGCTTCTATTGGTTATGTTTAACAATGGTAATTGTAATGGTTTTAATGGTTAGCTGATGGTTTGTAATGGTATTAAGGAAATAAAGAATCCAGTTTCTAAACGGGCATCACTCAAATTGTTAGTTTTTGACTAATCAGGAAATTGTTTCCAAATGATTGTTTAGAAATTCATTAAGGTCTCTTGTACAATCCTTAACATATTTCTATATAATATGTTATATGCTCACTAAATATCGAATACATACATAATACGAAGTTATAATGTAATGCGAAATAAGTTTTATCAGTTAAACTGTTTGGGTTTTCAATTCTCCGAATTTGACTAAAACTGAATGTTTTCACATTAAAGAACGTTTAAAAACAGAGTAAAATCCGTGTACTGTACCTAGTAATAAAATGTCCTATGTTTCACAGATATCATGGATTTCAAAAACATTATGTACAGTAGAAAACCACCCCACTTGATTGTCTTCCTCAACAACATTTTAGCTCCTAAACAAAGATAAAGGATTAGAGCAGGGCCCTCATTATCCAAGTTATGGGGGGAAAAAACAAGTTAAGTTTCCACAAAAACACACTACCCAGGTGGTCCTGTCCACTGCATTTGTGAATATCTCATATGCCAGAAACAAATGTCTGAAAATCATAAGGCTGGAAATAGAGGCGACTTTAAAGCAAGAGGACATGATTAGAACTGACATACTCAAGCTGGGAGTGGTATGCTGTTTTGGTATGCGGCACCGTAATTATTCCCTTTATTTTTCTGCTCCATTTGTGTTATTCAACTATGAGGATCAAGACCAGTTTTAGCATAACTTGTACAGTGCTATCATGTCATATCATGCTAGTAAACAATTATTAAGGTATTCCCCAGGTCTCAGCCCTCAAACATCCATAAAATAAAATATATTCTAATACATGTTCATATACTGTACATGTGTGCAGACATGGATATAATTAGGTACAGAGGATAATATCATAATTATAATTCTTATTTTTATATTGCTACGTTTAATGAAAATTTGTTTCCCATTTTTCTTGACCTTGAGATTGCCCACAATAGTCTTGTACAGTAAAGCCATAATAGCATTGTGAACATACTGTGTATGCCACATCTATTGTATGTCCTTACAGATTTGCCATAAAAGAGCTGCAGTTATTCTGAGAGGGAGTTCAGCGTGACCTATAGTCCTGTAATGTGAAAGAATTGAAGACATTCACAATTTTGAGCATGAAATGCATTACACACAAAGAGTAACAAGAAAGAAAATACACAGATTTCAAGTGAAACACATATCTAGGAACAGCATGGCATGAGAAGTTTCTTGTTGTTGTTGTACCTTCCAATTAACATTGCTGCAGGTGTTTTGTAACAGTAGTCACACAGTCCGACCTGTGTGGAAGTTTACTTCCACAACAATAGCTCGGATGGCAACAATGGGAAATAGCTTCAGTTGCTAAACAGATGGGTGACAGTTGATCCCTTAAGATCATAAAACCACAGCTCAACAAAAACAAATTCAACAAGCCAAGCTCGCCTTTCCCTGTGAAAGGAATTCCAGAAATTTTGACAATTCCTCTCAGTAGGAAGTTGGTGGTTTGTGTGTAATGGAACGAAAGGAACCACAATTGAAGAAAAACTGAAAAAAGAGCATTTCAGAGTGTGCATCCATTTTTACTGTAAGATACCAGTGGCTATTAACCACAGCAACAAAGAAACCATGGCAGGAATAGAATATTCATAATTGTACATCACACAGTCATATACAAGTGTCTTTATCCTCCCATCACTGTGGTTGGTGTTATTTGTTGGCTCTTTTGGGGCCAGTGGTGGCTTGGTGGGAAAGACTCTGGGTTACTGATCGGGTGGTCTGGGGGTCAAGCCCAAGCACTTCCAAGCTGCCACTGTTGGGCCCTTGAGCAAGGCCCTTAACCCTCTCTGCTCCAGGAGCGATGTATCATGGCTGACCCTGCGCGCAGACCCCAGCTTCCTGACATGCTGGGGTATACGAAGAAAAGAATTTCACTGTACTGTAATGTATATGTGATCAATAAAGACTTATTATTATTATTATTATTGATGGCACAATAAGGAAAAGGGGGGAACTACACATCTAAACTTGATATGTCTCCATCAATTTCTGCGGCATTACACACTTGTCCACAATGCCTGACCCTGATTCTTGGTGTACCCCTTGTCCTGCACATTATCGTGCTTTCCCTGCTCTAACACACCAACTTCAACTGTGGAAGGGCGGTTCAATAAGCTGTTTTGTTGAACCAGGTGAGTTAGAAAAGAGAAAACACACAAATGTTCAGGACAGGAGGTACTCCAAGCCCAGGGTTGGAAATTTTAGCATTAGCACAACAGCAGATGCAGACAAGAAAGTAAATTAGTGTGTAATCTAGATCGCATCCCCAAACCCACAACATGTTTTCTGTAATTTGTGCAAATCCACAGAATGATCTCTTTGGGATTGACTCACTATAGCTGCCATCTAGTGGGTGCAAGGAAAATTACAATTACTCTCATTTTATTGACTAAATCCATCCACCCATCCATCAATTTTCTGTACCGTTTATCCTACACAGGGTCATGGGAGCCTGGAGTCTATCCCAGGGGACTCAGGGCATAAGGCGGTGGATACCCTGGATAGGTGTCCCCCATCGCAGGGCACAATCGCACACACACTCACACACCCATTCACACACTACAGGCACTGGAAACCTGCAACATGTGGAAGGCAAGATGGATTCATTGAAGTATCAGGAAATCTTAGGAGAAAATGTCATGCTCACTGTCTGTGAGGAAGCTCATAGAAAATATCTGGTGGGATTTGAAGAAGGCGGTTGCAGCACACAAACCCAAGAATATTACTGAACTGCAGGCCGTTGCTCATAAGGAATGGGCTACGATTCCTCAGGAACGCTGCCAGAAACTATGCATCTCGATTGCAGCAGGTCATAACAGCAAAAGGGTGTTATACTAAGTACAAAATATGCTTGTCATGAAGGGATTGTATAATGAGATTGAGACTGAAGAACTCATTATAAGCTGCTTTTTCAGTTGAATTTTGGGGAAACCACTTGAAGCATTCATTGTGTTGAACTATTTCAATTGCTTTTGTTTGATTTGTTCACTGCAGACAGCTGAAAGTCTTTACATTTTGACAAAAATAAACCTGATTTGCAATAGGGGTTAAATAATTTTGATTGCAACTATATATATACACACACACACTGTATATATAAATTTTGTCAATTATATAAATTAATCTCAGTCTGTTCATAGACAGATGTCTGGTGTCAATAATCAATCAATCAATCAATCTATCTATCTATCTATCTATCTATCTATCTATCTATCTATCTATCTATCTATCTATCTATCTATCTATCTATCTATCTATCTATCTATCTATCTATCTATCTATCTGTCTGTCTATCTGTCTGTCTGTCTGTCTATCTATCTATCTATCTATCTATCTATCTATCTGTCTGTCTATCTGTCTGTCTGTCTGTCTGTCTATCTATCTATCTTCCTTCAGAATTTGCTGGTCCATGATGGCAAGCCATCCCGGCCCAGATGCAGCAAAACAGGCCCAAAACATGATACTACCACCGCCATGTTTCACAGATGAATGGAATGCTGGAATGTAGTGTTTTGCACAGGTGTAGTGTTTTGCACAGAAGGTTTATGCTGCAATGTAGTGTTTTGCTTTCTCTAAACATAATGCTTCTCATTTAAACCAAAAAGTGTTTTTTGTCTCATCCATCCACAAAATATCTTTCCAATAGCCTTCTGGCTTGTCCATGTGATCTTTAGCGAACTGCAGATGAGCATCAATGTTCTTTATGGAGAGCAGTGGCTTTCTCCTTGCAAAACTGCCATGCACACTATTGTTGTTCAGTGTTCTCCTTATGGTGGACTCAAGAAGATTAACATTAGCCAATGCGAGAGAGGCCTTTAGTTGCTTAGAAGTTACCCTGGGTTCTTTTGTGACCTCATGGACAATTACATGTCTTGCTCTTGGAGTGATCGTTGTTGGTCGACCTACAATGGTCTTGAATTTCGTCCATTTGTACAGAGTCTGTCTGACTGTGGAACTCTTTAGAGATAGTTTTGTAACCTTTTCCAGTCTGAGGAGCATGAACAACTCTTTTTCTTTGGTCCTCAGAAATCTCCTTTCTTCGTGTCATGATACACTTCTACAAACATGTGTTGTGAAGATCAGACTTTGATAGATCCCTGTTTAAATAAAACAGGGTGTTAACCTGATTGTCATCTCACTGAAAAACACCTGACTCTAATTTCACCTTCAAATTAACTGCTAATCCTAGAGGTTAAATACTTTTGCCACTAATATGTAATATTGGATCAATAAATAAACTACCAAGTATAATATTTTTGTCTCGTTTGTTTAATTGAGTTTTCTTTGTCTACTTTGCGGACTAATCTGATTATACTTTAGACAAGTATGACCATGCTTCAATATGGGGGTGGTGTTCAATTGTTAAGATCCGATGTTTGTTTGTTTTTTTGGGGGGGTGTTTGTGCCAAATGTATCTTTTGGTATTAGGGCCAAAATTTTGGTCTCATCGGACCACAACACCTTATTCCATATATTGTTGGAGATTAGATGTTTTTTTTTTTTTTTTGATTTTTGTTTTTTTGCTAACTTTAGTGGGGTATTGTATTTTAATTTTTTTTAAATGAAACATTTTTAACATCTGTCTTACCACCCTTCCCCATAGCCCAGAGATATGAAGAAGGGGAAATCCTATAGAAACAGCTGTACTTTATTGGGGGTTAATCAGTCACTTTAAATGATGGCAGGTATATAGAAATTAGTATTTAACATGAGTTTGAATGTAATTGGTTGATTCTGAACACTGCCACATCCCCAATTATAAAATGGTGTGCACACTCATATAAGCTGGATATTGGAAGTTTTTTGTTGTCATCCCCCCTCCCCCCCGCTCCCCCCTAAACAGTGGTTAGTGCTGCAGCTACGTTTATTTTGATTATTTATTGTAGATTTATAGGGATTTATAGGGATTTAGAGGGAAAAAAGTATTTGATCCCCTGCTGATTTTGTACGTTTGCTCACTAACAAAGAAATAATCAGTCTATAATTTTAATGGTAGATTTATTTGAACAGCGAGAGACAAAATAACAACAAAAAAATCCAGAAAAACGCATGTCAAAAATGTTATAAATTGATTTGCTTTTTGGGGGGGAAAAATATTTTTCCCCCTCTCCAAAACATGACTTAAATAGTATACTTAGTAATGACTTAGTAATTACTTTTCATTTTCAATGCCCTGGCTGAGGGAAGGAGGTTCTCACCCAAAAGATTTGACCGGTACATGGCGTCCATCGCCCTTTGATGCGGTTGAAGTTGTCCTGTTTAGCACTAAAAACACCTCCAAACCATAATGTTTCACCTCCACTGTTTGAGCGGGTTGGGTGTCTTGGGGTCATAGGCAGCATTCCTCCTCCTCCAAACACGGCGAGTTGAGTTGATACAAAAGAGCTCCATTTTGGTCTCATCTGACCACCAGAGGACAACTGGGTGAAAGTGTTGTGGTCAGATGAGATACCATTTTTGTTTTATAATAATTTTGTCTGTGTTAATACAAACAGCATAAATTTAGCAAAAGGTGTGTATTTTTATTGGAATTTTAATATTTCACCCTCATTTCTTTCATAAATCTATCTTAAACTAGGTACACAAAATAATTACACTCAGGACCTTAAGGACATAAATATCCCCATTGAAACCATTCAATCTCCGTGATGTTTAAGCATAAAATCCTGTATTCTGTGTTAATAGGCTTTTATTTTGTTGACAAGGTTTCAAAACATTTTTAAAATATTTTCTGAAACATGTACTATTTTCTCAGGTTTAGCCGACTCTGATTCTACAGCGCTACAGACCAGCTGAATAAATGCAATGTAAATTTGTGTGTGTGTGTGTGTGTGTGTGGTTATCAGAGTTGTGGTTTGTATGTGTTTACTGAAAATTGTGTGTGTGTGAACAGTTTGAAAGAAATAAATGATATTGTACTGGAAATAACATATCCCACCCCATGTATAGGAGTCAGAGAAGATTAGAGGTTTGATAAAGAGCTTTGAAGATTTTTTGCACTATGTAAAGAAACTGATAAAAAAAATTTAAAGGGTTAAAATTTTGAAAATGAATGAATGGTTGGTAATTATGATCAGGACTGATGCTGGTAAAAAAAAAAAAAAAAAAAAAAAAAAAAAACAAGTCAGTGAAAGTGGAAAAAAAATTCTATGACAGTTTTTTGACATGGACATTTTGATTCTTTATGGACCTGAGTGGTATTTATTATTATTATTATTTTTTAATCTGACACTGCATAAAAATATAAATGCATCAAAATTAATGTTGTTGTTAATCATTGACATATCAAAGACTGTAATAATGAAAGAAAAAAAATCTGCTTATCATTTTGTATGGAAAATAATTACTATTCTTTTTTTTCCATTAAAAAAAAACAAACATCTGTGGCATTTTGTAAATAAACCAGCATTTAAAGAGTTACAAATCAGAAAATAAATGAATGTTTGGTAATTATGATTAGAACTGATGCTGGTAAAAAAAATATACATATATATATAAATAATAAATAAATAAACAAAATAACAATAATAATAAATTATAAATCGGCGTGAGTGAAAGTGGGGGAAAAAATAAAATAAAAATGTAAAAAACCCTCCCCTAAACCCTTAAACGTAAGCTGCAGTGATACCACGTTACAAAGTTTATAAAATGGATGATCCGCTGTCCCTCCATGCTGCAGCAGGTGTCGCTGTTTCACAAGTGGAACGATTTCAAAGGTTATTGTGCCTTCAAAATGGATTCCAACTCTAACTTGCCTGTCGAAAATCTAGGTAAGACCAAAACCACTGGCTTGGACTAGATCCAACTTAAAAACTACATATATAAAGATTTTACATGATGCTTCTTTATTACAAGTAGTCATCTGCGCACAATTAAACTATGAGAAATAGTCTGTGCGCACAGTCTGAAGCTCTGGGCCTACTCGAAACATGGACTCTTTATCTGCCAAACAACGGAAATAAACCGTCTGTAAATGAGAGAGGACAGAGTTTACTTACCTTAACTACCGACGTCTATATTCGGTTTAATATGAATCATTTTCTTTACCTGAAGGGGTGTTTTTGTCTGGGCGTAGAGACGTGGTGACGTCATGACGCCGGCTTGACTACGCTTTCATTTTAGTGGCGCCTTTCTACAGTTCTGTACTATTACTATTTACAAAAACAAACACACACACACACACACACACACACACACACACACACACACAAAACAATAAATATATATTGCATGATGGCAGTGTTACATTAAGATTGAGGCAAAAACTTATGCATTGTTAGTAGAAATAAAAGATCATTTTATACATTGTTATACATTTAAATTAAGTAAATACTTGTGCACAGTGGCTTAGAGGTTTGCATGTTTACCTTTCACCTCTGCGCACCTTTCGCCTCTGCCCGGTGCGCACGGAGCTTGCATGTTCTCCCCGGGTTTCCTCCGCATACTCTGGTTTCCTCCCCCAGTCCAAAGACATGCGTTTAGGCTACTTGGCATCGGTATGTGAATGTGTGTGAGGGGTTGTCTAGGCTGTCCCCCTTCCCAAGTCCCCTAGGATTGGCTCCAGGCTCCCCTCGACCATGTGTAGGTTAAGTGGTACAGAAAATGGATGTATGGAATGGATAGATTTAAAAGAGGGTTACATTAAATGAAGTGGCAGTCCAAGTATTCAATTCTTTAGTTGGGAAAATGGATAGAATCATTTGCAGAATGGCCTGGTTAAGAGGATTATTAAAAGAGGATCATTACAAATTAGGCTGCTATCAGTGAGCTCAGTGAGCTATCAGTTTGAATCCTGAAGATCCTACAGCAATCCATGGCTCAAGAGAGTGTAATTGGACCTACTCTCAGTATAGGAGGATTGGCATAACATGGCCCTCTCCTTCACTGGTTGGAAGCGGTTGTACAATACGGAGAACTATCTAGTAGGTGGGAAATGGCAGTGAGTAAAAAGTAGGAGAAAATGTGGTTTAAAAAAGGCTACTCAATGTTTTGTAAAATATTTCAAGGTTTGCACAGCACCTTGAAATGACTTTTTTTTTATTAAATATTCTATGACATCATATGTATTATACCAGCTTATTTTGCATAAAAGTTTCAAAACTTAATTGCTACAGTGAATTCCCACCCTGTGGACCTGCCATGTCAGGATTATGATGCATTGTGCCCTGTCTTTGAGTACCTATCAAGTCTTGAGTCAGGCATGAAGTCATTTCACCTTCCCAGCGGAGCAGAGGTCAGTGCTCATGACTACACAGCAGCAGAGATAACAATAAACTACTATTAAGAAAAAATGTTTGATAAATTATAACAACTGATTACAGGTAAAAGTAACTCATGACAATATAGGCAAGCTCAGGCTGTTTGGGGAGGATGAACCACCTCAATACCTTCTTGCCCTCCATTTACCAGGAGATGAAACCCAAGGTTAACAACCTTCAAAATCCTTTTCAGTCAGTTATGTTTTTTATAAAAAAAAATTTATCAACTGTATTGAAGTAATGTAACATACTCTTTCAGTGGTTGCCATATACTTGCATCACAAATGGTGGCCCATCAGTGACGTTTTGAAGACATCCAGCAAATCCAGAAATGGTCTTATATTTGTAAGTTGGTCACATGCTTAATCAAGATTTCGCTAAACTGTTCTGGATCTGCCTATGTGCATGATTCAGTATATATATATATATATATATATATATATATATATATATATATATATATATATATATATATATATATATATATATATATATATATATATATATATATATATATATATTTTTTTTTTTTTTTTTTTTTTTACAGCATTACTCATGGAAATAAAGATATTGATACCAGACATTTTATGGAGATTATTACCTTTATCACTCCAGGTGGAGTCAGTGATGGAGAGGGTTATACTGTTCCTGCTAAGTCAGATTGTGTTTGGAATGTTGGAAAGGTCTCAGGAAGAACACATATATTTCTCAACTCATCCTGTGTCAGAATATGGCAAAATCTTCTGGCAAGATGGAGAAGCAGTTGGCTTTTACACAGTTAAAAAGAAAGGTGTGACTGTCATATCTGTTGTAAACATCACTGTAAATGTTTTATTGATATCAGGTTAGACGACTCTACAATAAAAGATCACAACCCTGATCCTTCCTCAATTCAGCCCTGATACAGAGCCATCTGACTTCAGCTTTCATTATTCTGACCTATGGGGCATTTCTTACATAAATGAAACAAGTTAGTATCTGTTATCCCTGATGTTATAGCAGCTGTAAACAGTTATTCACTCGCGAGCCTCTCGTTTTTTCACTGTTGATATTAATAACACACACAAAAAAAAGCCTGCTATGTTACCAATGCATAAAGCATGGGCCCTTGACAGAAAACTTCCTGACTATTGCAAAGCTCTGACATTGGAGAGTCCTTCTATAAATGCAACATAATTGTTTCCCAACAGCGAGCTTAACCATATTCAGTGGTTATACTGTATGTTTTTCTTTGTGAAATAACACTTGAATAACAACACAAATATCTGTTTATTATCAGCCTTAGATCACATGGATTATCTACCATACAAGTCCCTGAGCAATTACTATAGGAACGATAATGTATTCGAACAAGCGCATGATATAAACCTGTGATTTTATATTACAACTGAAACTATTCAGAGCCGTGCTGTTAATGATTAACCATTTCTGATTTAAAAATATAAATCTTGTTAACATGTTATTCAGTTTGATTTATTGAGTTCACTTTGTTTAACCATCCAATACAAGATGTGATATTATCCCTCCATAGTTTAGTTGAACAGTACCATTGTGCATTTTAATAACTGGTTTTCTCGTTATTTAAGGAAGCCTTTGCAATGGATGCACTTGTCAGAGTTACCTTCTCCCTGTGCTGGACACAGTGTTTGTGCGCCGCCACTGGAGGAGGAACGGCCTAGCCATGCAGATGCTCCAGGATTTCTGCAAGTCTGCCCACAGAGAGGGTGCTGGGTATTAGCTACCCCATATCTCCCAGTATGTATGGAGGTAAGACGGCTAAAAAATGAAATGCTAGTTTTACACAAGTTGGGTCTGGCAACAACATGTAAAGGAGTGCTTCAACTCTGAATGTATGCAGATGTGTTTTAATGTTTTACTTGGTTAGAAGTGGCTTCTGCCTTGCTATTCCCCCATGAATCATATTTTTCACAGTCTCATTCTCATTGTGGAGACATGAATGCTGGCCTAAGCTGAAACTAGAGACGCCTGTGGTTCTTTTGATGTTCTTCTGGAAGCCTTTGTGATTTCTTGGATGAGTTGTCAATGCTCTCTTAGAGAAATTTTGGCTGGCTGACTACTCCTGTTATTATTTTCCATTCCATTTTTTTTAATTATGAAAAAAGGGGGGGTATTGGGAGAAAAAAAAAAAAAAAAAAAAAAAAAAAAAAAAAAAAAAAAAAAAATTTGTGTATATAAAGGTATTGTGTTGGTGTGTGAGGGAAAAAAAAAAAAAAAAAAAAAAAAAAAAAAAGGGGGTAGTTGTTATTTTGTTAAAAAAAAAAAAAATAAATTAATTAAAAAAGAGAGAAAAATTTTTTTTTTTTTTTTTTTAATATATTAATAAAAAAAAAAATTTTTTTTTAAAAAAACTTGGTTTTTTTTTAAGAAAAAAAATAAAAAAAAAATATAAAAAAAAAAAAAAAAAAAAAAAAAAAAAAAAAAAAAAAATTTAAAAAAACATATCTGTCTTGTGGAAAAAAAAAAAAACCCCCTCTTTCCTTTAAAAAATTGTAAAAAGGAGAAAAAACTGTGTTGGTTAGTTGTTAGATACTAAATATAGCCTTTGGGCTTTAACCGAGAGGTTGCGTTACATAATCCCAAATTGTGTAATTTTGGAAATGTGACCTCCACTCTCCTAATGAATAAAATGTTGCTGTAGATTCACCACGAAAATCTAGCTAACTCGTGAATATTTATTTTCCAGCCTTTAGAACATTATTGCCAATTTATTTGCACAACCTAATTAAGTCAACCAACATTACAGAGATAGTAGAAAGCAGTACAACCTACTCCAACCTCTCTTTTTGTCACATTAACCTTTTGGCTTTGACATTACTGAGCTAGCTAAGTTCCGTTAGCCACTGACTGTCGGTACCTGTTAACCAGCATTAATATTTACCGAATTCATGAAGAAACACGGCCATAACTCATCCTCCTAATGATAATTACTACCTACAGCTTGCATTGTCCAAAATACTTACTAAATGTAACCCACTCTCTGTATTACATCATGGTGAATAGCTGTAATGCTACATTATCTCGTAAAGAGGGAATGGGAATGTCTAACATTACCGCGAGCTGTATGCTAAATTAATGTTATCAACTCAGGTGAGCATCTAGGTTAGCATCACTCATCCCTGCTATGATTGGTGACAGCATCCAGCTAGCTAACCCTAACTCAGTGCCTCAGATAAGATGCTGACCCAGAGAATTATAAAATAATCTCAGTCCATATTTCATAGCCGACATAAACACATGACACTATTACTGTAATGCCAACACTGATATTCATGCAGTAAGTATTATTCACTTTTGAAGTCGCTGCGATGGGTAAAGTTAATTATCACTCTCTGAGTTACTGTTTTCCATTGAATGCGTTTTCGAGAGCTCCTTGCCTAAATATCACAAACTCGGCCAGGCATGTTCAGCAGCATTAACGCTAAATAGAGATGAACGCTGACTTACCCGTGGTCATCTGGTTTCCTCGCCTCAGGACTCCGCCGTCACAATCTATAGGTCAAAGCAATAAACATTCACTTTGAGGTGAGTTTAGAGTTTGATGATGACATCGGGAGCGCAGTCCGCAACATGATTGAACAATAATTTAACACGTGTTGTGTTGACAAAAAAGTGTGTAGGATATTAACACTTCCTTTCTGAGTGTGTTTCTCCAATATAAGCGGTGCATTTATTTTTTTTTTGTTTTTTCTAGTGTATCGTAATGATTTTATGGATAAATATATTGATATGAACATTGTTTTTCAAAATAAATCTAACAGTCGGTCCATGTGAAAACCGCTACCTTCAGCTGAAGTGAATTCAGATAGTCAACCATTTTTCTGTCTATCAGATTTCTGCCTTTGACAATGCATTTTGTCAATCATCACATCATGATGATGATTGACAAAATGTAAAAACATTTAATAATAATAATAAAAAAATGTTTTTAATCCAGTTACTGAAGGTGCTTCAATTGGCTTTTCAATACATGTGCATTTTGAAATATGTCTCTATTTTGGGATATAAACTTTACTTACACACGTAGTCACAATCTTTGTGTGCAGTATGCAAGAAGTACCTAGAGACTCACCAGGAACAAAGGGAGCGCCTCTATGAAGTGGAGGCTCCTGGGAATTGGAGTCAGAGACGCAACGTGTGGTTGAGCATACTTGTCCAGCACCAGCCAACACACAGTGAGCATGCTCTAGTGGTGGTGGTGGTGGTGTGATGCATTCATTAATATTTTCCAATAACAGCACATAATGTTTTATTCCTCATATACCACAGCAATCCTTCAACGATTATGATTTATTTCTTTCTTTTAATGAATGATACAACATATGTAATCATCTCTGCAAAACAAGTTAGGTCTTATCAATTACATTATAATACATTATATAGTACATTATAATTACATTATAGTAGCTATAAACAGCCTTAATCAGATAATAAAAAAGAGTGCTAATTATTAATGTTTAATATTAAATAAACAATTCCTTATCGAAATCTCCACCATATCAACAGTTATGCATTTTTCTGTTTTGTTTTTTTGTTGTTGTTCTTTTGTATCTATTTATAATTTTGCTTAGATTGTGTAAAGCGCCCACTTTACAAGTCCCTGTGAATGACCTCATTATGGAAATGATAACATAATATCATATTGAGTGCATTAATATAAACTTGTGATTTGTCATGCAGCTTGCACTACTGCCTATTCTGCGGTTACAGAGAATTAATCAGCACCTTCTGACTATCGCGTTTAAAGTGTTCAAAACTTTCTCTTTTTTTCATGTGAGCTAAACAAAGTGGTTATGGTTTCATGTGTGTGACTATAATGTTATGATTTTTGTGGGTATGATTTCAGATGCGAGTTCACACATCACACGAGCTACTGACAAACGGCTCATAGGCAATAAAGGGAAGGTGAGGTTATATACTCCACTTTTATATTCATTTATCATGGCTTAGTGAAAGTCCACGGTGCAGCTGTGTGTGCATATGGAGCCTGATCACACTGTCAAGTGAGTTCTATTGTGATCGCTCCACCACGTGAAATGATCATGTACCACAAAAAAAAACAAAAAAAAAACTTTAAAGTGTTCTGGAACTGAAAATTCAAACCCAATTAATCTTGAATGGTTTCATCATTAATCATTTGCTTCACCTCTGAATTAGCCTTCATTCTTTTCCAGAAGAGCATGCCACGACTCACAGGTACTGAACCAAGATGTGTAGAGAAGCAACTAACTGACCGGGCTGAGACACCACAGAAGTGTAAAAAAGCCAAGATATCCTAGTAAATTCTGTTTTAGTGAATGGGTCTAGATGTGGAAAGCCTATGAACGAGCTGTATTTTGTCACTGTTATGCATCAGTCTCAGGGATGTGTAGTTAGAATGCAATATAAAACTCTCTCTGATTGCATACGTAATGGAGTGTATAATGAAATGGTGATTTTCAAGGTCTTGAAAATGCATCCTGTGTTCCCTGTAAACATGAATAGCACTCACAACTGTGTTGGTGTGATACAGAATTTACTGTTTAAACAGTGTCCAAAAATCTATATTAAAAATAGAAAATAAATAAATACATAAACTCCCTAACTCTAGTGTTTTATTAAAGATCAATGCAGTGTGCGTTTTCTATTAACTTTTTTTCTTTCCCACTTACCTCATGGAGCATCAGAAAGGAAAAGACCGTAATCAGATACAGAAATTTCAAGGTCATTTGTCAGGAATAAAAAAAATGTTCAAATTCCATTTCAAAGAAAACTACACCTAGTACAGCAGTACTGGGAGTTGACAGATGCGTAGCATTACAAAATACTGAACAACAATCACATTTAAACTAATCTGTAACCATATTAGATGTCCGCTAGAGTTTAATGTAACTTTTCTCTGTTATAAAGGTGTCATGTGGAAAACACTCTTAACCTAAGCCTAAGAAAAAAATCGTGAGAAAACCTCTGACTTTTTTTATTTTATGCTCTATTTCTACATCTGGAAGTGTTTTCCTTTTGAGAAAAACAAATTAACTTTCAACCCACATGGTCTGTTTCCAAGTGTTCAGGATGTTGTGTATAATCTCCCTGGTGAAGCCGATTGAAAAAAAATAATAAAACCCTAATGTTTTTATAAATCTAGATTCAGACTTGGCATTCAAATCCCAGATTTGTTCACCTGAAAACAATAGATAATATTGTTTAATCACCTTTAGCAGTAACAAATGGTAAATCCATCCATCCATCTTCTATGCCACTTTATCCTTTTCAGGGTCACGGGGAAACCTGGAGCCTATCACAGGGAGCATCGGGCACGAGGCAGGGTACACCCTGGTGCCAATCCATCGCAAGGCACAATCACATACACATTCATACACTGCAGACACTTTGGACATGCCAATCAGCCTACCATGCATGTCTTTGGACTGGGGGAGGAAACCAGAGTACCCCCACAGCACATGGAGAACCTGCAAACTCCGCACACACAGGGCCATGGTGGGAATTGAACCACCAACCCTGGAGGTTTGAGGCAAACGTGCTAACCACTAAGCCACTGTGTGCCATAAATGGTAAATAGTCTGCACTTTTTTTATGGTAGCAGTTCTACAAAGCGCTTTACACTGATTCTCATTCACACACACACGCTCACACACCAATGGCTGCAGAGCTGCCAAGCAAGGCGCTATTCTGCCATTGGGAGTAACTTGGGGTTCAGTGTCTTGCTCAATGACACTTTGGCATGTGGAGACATGTGGGCCGGGAATCGAACCCCTAACCCTATGATTAGTGGACAACCTGTGCTACCACCACCTGGGTTAGCAGTGGTTTTCACCATTTTGGAAGGTCGGCCACTTCTGGGAAGATCCACTACTGTACAGAGTTTTTCCATTTGTAGATAACAGCTCTCACTGTGCTCCTTTGGAGTCCCAGAGCCTTTGAAATAGTTTTGTAACCCAGACTGATGTATTTCAATATTTTTTTATATACAGATTCCACAAGATGTCGGAAACATTACATTGAGATTTAGGTCCTTGTTTACATGACTGCATCATGCCATTTCTGTAGGTTTTTCAGGTGCACTTTCTTGCTGCTATAGAATATCAAGTATAATCAATGTGTGATGTGTGTAACTACAAAGTTTAATGACTAATGTTTGGATATGTTAATAAAGTATAATCTAATATGTATAACCAACAGTCGCATTATTAGTTAGAAGCATTATCTCAATCCATAGTACACACGTTGATCAAGTTATATTCTAAGTGTGTATTGAGTTAAATGAATTCTGTGTCTTACTAAACAGTAGGCTTAATTGTTTTCTGTGTCAGCCCATACCTCTCTGCACAGTAGGCATAATCTAAAACTATAAAACACAAGTGACATTATAAGTGTGTAAATTAAGAACCTGCAGGATTTCTATGAAGGTGAATGTATATATAAAAAAAAAATATATATATATATATTATATATATATATATATATATATATATATATATATATATTTTTTTTTTTTTTTATATATATATTACTCATAAAAACTGCGTTTAATAATATATATATATATATATATATATATATATATATATTATATATATAATTATATATATATATATATATATTATTTTTTTTATTTTTTTCAGGAATTAGGTTCTGCAGGTTTATTTAAAACACACACTACTTGCAGGACTATTGTGCAGGGTAGATCTGAAAATCTACAGGGCATGGGTGTGTTTGTATGCTGCATGCTGGTATATACAGCGGAAATAACTTCACAACAAAAAGAAAATATTTTCACATATGAATTATTTTCTTTATTGAAATTATGCCGCACAATGACTGGTGCAATCTGTAAAGTTTCTAAGCTGGAGTACAATTCACGCCTTAAAAAACAGACTTTTAAAAAAAGGCTATTTGACACGACTATTTGACTAATAGTCAAATTAGTCGTGTTTGTCATAACTCACTGAATCATTTATCCTCATTCATCATCTCAACTAATTCATTACTACCATTTAAAAAAATCATTTGGTCAACTACATAACCTGCAGATTTATTTATTTATTTATTTATTTTATTTACAGAAAATAAGTTGCCCTGTGGGGCGCACGGTGGCTTAGTGGTTAGCACGTTTGCCTCACATGTCCTCCGGGGTTCGATTCCTGCCAGGGCCATGTGTGTGCGGAGTTTGCATGTTCTCCCCGTGCTGTGGGGGTTTCCTCCGGGTACTCCGGTTTCCTCCCCCAGTCCAAAGACATGCATGGTAGCCTGGTTGGTAAATTGTCCACAGTGTGTGTGTAATTGTGCCCTGCGATGGACTGGCACCCTGTCCAGGGTGTACCCCGCCTTGTGCCCGATGCTTCCTGGGATAGGCTCCAGGTTCCCTGCGACCCTGAAGAAGGAATAAGTGGTTGAAGATGGATGGATGGATGGAAGTTGTCCTGCTGGATAGATTAAGTACTTGGGAAATTTATTTTATTTCTGCAGGAGGTGTGGAGCAGTCCTTCAGGAATTATACAAATCTTGCTGGACATTCCTGCATGTTTCTACTGTACTGAAGGCAAACTTCCTGCAGAAAAATGTAAGATTGCAGGATTCCTGTAGGAGCCCCCCGGAACCTAATAAAGTGCTTCGTGAGTGTATAAAATGCAACGTATCGTTCATTAATAATTATTTTTTTTAAATGAAATCGTTGGCTGTCATTCTGGTATGTTTTAATCTTTACATAAAGCATGAAATATTTAATGAACAAAATTTACAAATACTAGTCCTCCCCTCTTCCTGAAAAGCAACGTCGTCGCTTACTGATGACGTAGGTTGAGGAAGCGGCAATAATGTTTGGTTTCGTTTAATTTGGTTTAGTTTCAAACCTCCGCGCTACATCTCTAAAATGAGTCGGATATATGACAACACAGCGTTACAAAATAAACCTGTTCATAACGAGAAATTGTCTTCTTCGTGGGAGCCATCTGTCTATCAGAGGTACGTTCTAAGTTTGCAGAACAAGTTTAGTAGAGGAAGCAGACTAAATGTTAAAAAAGCTTGTTCTGCACAAACTAACGCGAGTTTAAATTGGACTGATAATCCGTTTCAGTGGCCCTGGAGTGATTTTAGAGGGGACGTTTGTTGATGTGTCTCGCCATGCACTGACCGACATCAACAATAAAAAGGTAAGCTAGGAGCAGTACGTGTGACGTCACATCTTGCGCAAGTGTACAATTTTGCCTTTGTTTATTTATTCATTTTCATATGATTCATTTCCATGTGATTCATTTACATATGATTCATTTTCATGTGATTCATATTCATGCATGTGATTCATTTACATTTGATTCATTTTCATGTGATTCATTTTCATATGATTCATTTACACGTGGTTCATTTACATATGATTCATTTTCATGTGATTCATATTCATGCATGTGATTTATTTACATTTGATTCATTTTCATGTGCAAGTGTACAATTCAATAACAATAATAATAATAATAATAATAATAATAATAATAATAATAATAATAATTAAAAACAAAGTACATTTATTTAACTTTCTACACTTACATAGAGTTTGCTAAAAAATAAATAATAATAAAAAACCTTTTGTTTTTAATTAGAAACCATTTTGTTGAATTTACAATTTATAGTGTGGACATAAAAGTTTAATCATCACTGACGGGGCAGAGGATGAAAGCCCTCTTAACCACAGCCAAAGCTGAGAAAGAATTTTATGCATCCTTTTTTGTATGTGTAAGATTTTACTTTTTATGAAGAAGACAATTGTCTTTTTGTGCCAGATTTACAATGTCTACAAAAACTTTTAAGTTGTTTTATTATTGCCATTAGTTTTAGCACAAACACTGTTTGATTGCCTTTTGTAGGTGCGCTATAACGTCCTGTATGTCAAGCCAAGTCAAATCCACTGCAGAAAATATGACTCCAAGGGCAATGAGATAGAGCCCAACTTCAGTGAATCCAGAAAAGTCAACACAGGTTATCTTATGTCATCCTACAGTAAGTACTTATAATGCAGAAGTTCATTACGGTGAAATCCCAGTATCTGTCTAATTGCCTAAACTTTGTACTTGATAGATAATAGATTATGTGCTACTAAGTGATTCAGGCAGCACAACAGTAAGCTACTGTGTATAATTAAAAAAAATAAAAATTGAGTGGATAAAACTGCTACCACAATCTCACCCTGGAATAAACTGATGAACAGGTAATGCAATACCAGGAAACTTTTTAATACATCCGACATGCGCTTGACACTATTCGGTCATCATTTTATAAACTTTTTTCTAACTGAAGTTTCAACAAACCCCAGTTATCTGGTTTCCTCTCACTCCCCAAAAACATTGGTATGAATAAGTGTGTGAATGTGTAAATGCATGCTGCCAGGCAATGGATGCATGTCCTATCCTGAGTGAATTCTCCTGCCTTTCGCTGTGTTATTGGAATTGGCTCCAGATCCACCACAACACTGACCAGGAGAAGGTGCTTACTGAAGCTGCATGGATGAATGCAGTATACTCATTATACGTGGTGCATACAGTCAAGTGGCTACAAGTAAAGCATTTCAGTTAATGTTCACATCAAACATCAAAAATGTGATCTCACTTACCTTGACCTTGGCATGGTTAATAGTGCCAGACAGTGGATGTTAATTATCACCATTCAGTGTAAACTCTAGAGTCTGTTGTGCCTGAACATAACATGAGCTCATCAGTTTCCTCAGTGAAAAATACTCAACCCAGCTCATCTGGCACCAACAGCCATGCCAAGTACAAAGCCACTGACATCACATTTTCCCATTCTGATGTTTTGATGTGAACATTAATTGAAGCTCATGATTTTATGCATTGCGCTGCTGCCACCCGATTTGCTGTTTGGATAATTGCATGGATGTGCAGGTGTACAGATGTTCCTATTAAAGTAGCTGGTGAATATATGGGTTTTTCTTTGCAGTTATTATGGTTCTAAAATTTCACTTGCCCTTCCCTTTAAAGCATATCATATACTCTCACGTCCAGAGTAATTAGAGACAGAATTCTTCCATCTGTAAGTTATGCAAAAGAGATTCCAACATTCCATCATAGTTTTTTCTAAACGGAAATCCCATTAGTTCCAGATGTGTGCTGCAGAACATGTGGTGGCTTGTTTCCACATTGCATTTATGGCACTTATCCCTTGCACACCAACAATATTGTGTTAATTCTGATGATACCCATGAACATTTAAACATTTGACTTTGTGTATGGTTATACATTAATTACACAGAATTGGAGGCAAAAGGTGAATCAGATCGTCTTACTGAGGAACAGTTGAAGGGCTTAGTGAACAAAAAGGAACTGCTTAGTATCACACAGAAGCATTGTCCCAACCAAGCCTTTGCATTCTGGATCTTGGAAGCTGAACTGGAGAAGACAGAGCTGGAGATTGGTCAGGATATCCGCTTAAAGACTAAAGGAGATGGTCCCTTTATCTGTGAGTGTTACCTTGGAGTAGTTCCTTGCAATAGCGATGTTGCTGAAACTGACTGGATATTAAGCTCTCAATGCATTATTTCTCTTTCTGTGTTTTAAGTCTCCTTTGCCAAGTTGGATGCTGGCACAGTGACGAAGTGCAATTTTGCAGGAGATGGGGCAGCTGGGGAATCATGGACAGACAAAATAATGGTAAACAAAGGAGATGCGGCAAGTGAAGTGAAGCCAGCTGCACTGGGTGACGGGGCTGAGGAGGATGAGTGGGTAAGATAGCGACCATTCAAGCAGTATTTTTCCTGATGATACCTTGCATAGTTGGGCAGGTATCAGGCTGTGTTTTTAACAATGGTACTGTAGAGTAGCTAAAGAAAAGATCACTGTCTTTTCTGATGTTTTACTAGCAAAAACACAAATGGGTGCATTATGTTGTTTATAATGTGGTCTACTAGAATTTCTATTTTTCATAGTATAGGAATAGCACATCATGAGTAATTTTTTTTATCTTAAAAAGTATGATAAAATTGGGTTTTGTTGTGTTGTCATGCTAAATGAAATATTTGGTTCTATAATGTTCATCATTAGTTTTGATTGCAGATGTACAGTCCCCTTCAAAACGACTGGAACGGCAAGACCAATTCGTTTGTGTTGTACCCCAAAGTCATTTGGGTTTGAGATCAAAAGATGGGTATGGGATGAGAGTTTATCTTTTATTCCCTGGTATTTACATTCAGATCTGTTAAACAACATAAAACCTTTTGTGTCAAAGTCAATAGGAACAAATAAGTCTTGAAGTAAATTAAAATAAATAACACTTAATATTTGGTTGCATATCACTTGCTTACAATAACTGCATCAAACCTGTGACTCATTGACATCACCAAATTGTTGGTTTCTTCTTTGATGTGGTGTGTTGCTTTTCCAGGCTTTTACCACAACCTCTTTCTGTTGTTGTTTGTTTTGGGGGAGTTTCTTGTTACGGTCTCTTCTTCAGAAGGTGTAATGCATGCTGAATTTAGTTAAGGTCTGGTGATTGACTTGGTCAGTCTAAAACTTCCACTTTTCCCCCTGATGAAGTCCTTTGTTGAGTTGTCAGTGTGTTTTGAATCATCGTCTTGCTGGATGATAAAGTTCCTACTAATTAATTTGGATGCATTTCTCTGTAAATTGGCAAACAAAATGTTCCTGTAAACTTCTGAATTCATTCTGCTATTACCATCATGAGTTACATCAATACAGATTAGTGAGCCCATACCAGAAGCAACCATGCAAGCCCAAGCCATGACACTACCACCACCATGCTTTACTGATGAGCCTGTATGTTTTAGATCATGAGCAATCCTTTCTTACTCCACACTTTGGCCTTTCCATTACTTTAGTAGAGGCTAATCTTGGTTCCAGAATTTTTGTGTCTCATCTCTGTATTTCATTGCGAATTCCAATCTGGCTTTCTGATTCTTACTTGCTCATGAGAGGTTTGCATCTTGTGGTATGTCCTCTATATTTTTGCTCATACAGTCTTCTTCGAATGGTGGATTGTGATACCTTCACCCCTGCCCTATGAAGGTTTTTTAGTGATGTAACTGACATCTGATGTCACACTGATGTCACATGTCATTTGAGTTTTTCTTCATAGCTCTCACACAGTCATCAGCTGTTTTTGTGTTCCTTGGCTGACCTATTCGGTGTCTGTTTCTCAGTACACCAGTGGACCTTTCTTTTTCAGGACATTCCAAATTGTTGTATTGGCTATGCACAATTCTCTGATTGATTTTTTTTCCCTTTCTTAGCTTCAGAATGACTTGCTTTTCTCCCGTAAACTCTGATCTTCATGTTGACTTATCCTTTTTTTTTTTTATCAACAAATGCCATCTTCACATGTGAAACTGAATGCTAAAACCAAGAGTAGATGCTCAGAGTTATTTATTGTTTAAACAACCAATCTAACAGGATACACGTGGGTAACAAGAAACACCTGTCAGTCACATGTTCAAATATTTTTGCTCGCCTAAAATTTGGTGGTCCGATACAAAATGTGCTATGTTATGTCTTTTAACACATCTACATATAAATACCGGGAAATAAAAGCTGAAATTCTAAACTGTCTTCTCATATTTATCTTTCGATCTCAAACCCAAATGTCTTCAGTCTACAGTTAAAAAAAAAAAAAAAATTGGCCAATTTCTGAGGGGACTGTATGTGCTGATTTTAACTTGCTGTAAACTTGTCTGATATAAATAAGGCAATGCATTGTTTTCCAACTGATCAAATTTTGTAATCTCACACTGGGCTGTATCTTTATTTCAGGACGACTGACCATGACACAGAATACCTGCAGTAAAAGCATTTTACTATATACACCCAAATATACTTTATACTGTAAACTCTGATTTGTTGATATAAACATTTTATGTACAGTAGTAATAAATGACATTTTATTAATAATAGATGTTTGTGTCTGCTGGGTTTTATATTTGGATTATGTAAATTACTATGATTATTAATTGTATCGATGTATACATTGCAAATATCAGATTATATTTAACTGCACAAATGATTTAAATGCAGTCTTAATGCAGTTTTAGTTATTCTAGTGGTTTTCTTTACTACCCTACAATTTTTAATGAACTACACATTATCAGCCACATTCTACCAATCCTTCACTGGATTGTGATCACCAGATGTTCTTTGGGCTGTGGAGCATTCTTGGCATGTTTGTTTGTGTCGCTGAAGCATATTAGGTGCAGAAGCATTGCTGGGATTTTGCTGGCAAAATACCTGGTTAGTAAGTGGCCATTTTCTTTCATAAACAAGGAGAGGACACCTGACACAATTAATACTACTGTCAGTAATTTTAGACCTATAAAGGACACCTATATGGTAGGTGAACCTGATGCAGTGCAGTGATAAGTGCAGGTACAAGGCAACTAAGTGTACATACAAAAGTCAAATGAATATTAATCAAATGGAAAAATGAAGTTTAAGAGAAAAAAAATCAATGTTTTATATTTTAATTTCATTCAGAAATGAACAGAGAATGATTTTAGGCAAGGCATATAGACATTTTATTATATACTTATAAAATATACTCTTGAGTAAATGAATATATTTACTTAAAATACTTCATATGCATGAGTAAGTAGCATATTTAAATGTTACTTCATCTGTGTAAACAGTTTTTTTTATTTGTAGTTGTACACATGATTGAATCAATAAAATAATCCAAGTTCCTAAGAACACATTGGGTAATGGTTAGCATATATGTTAATTTAGATTTTATTTTGTGTTAATTAAGCAACAACTGGCACTAGTAATATATGGATAATAAAAATTGCACAGACCTATGTAATTTTCTGGTTATTTTCAAAGCAATATGATGATATTCAGCTCATCTCATGATAAAGTATTTAAAAAATTCTCTAAAATGGTGAATTGCATAATTACATAATTCTTATTTTTCATCAGATTGCAGTCTTTAAAGAGGGAGGGCTGTTTTTTCTTCCTATTCACCATAATGAGATTTCCTTATGAAACAGGCTTGTGGAAAAAAAAACATTGTGAAACACAGGATGGTTGTCTCTATAACCACACCATTACTCTACATCTGTTTTTCATTGCTCTGGCTCTACTATGCGTACAGAGTTGTGCAGACCTGTGAATGCTCAGTGGACCAGTGCCTGTTCTGTGAACCAGTTCAACACAGTTTGTTTATTCTCTTTCACCCATTTAATGTTTGCTTCAGTCCTCTCAATTGCCTGATCAAGAGCTCGTGTTGTCGGCCCGAGACCATCTTCATCAAATTCACTTCGGAACTGCTTCAGCTGGACCGAGACAATTAGAGATGTGTGGGTGGAACCATCGAATATAATGTATCATTAAGAGTTTAAGAAATATAACGTCTTTCAATATATCACCTGTTGGAGCTCAAAGTCTGTGGAGAACCTCTCAGTCACGTCGTCAATCAAGCTTCCAACAGATATTATCCCACCTCCGTACCTATTTGAGGAAATGAGTATTAGCCAGGTGGATAATTGTATTGTCTAGTAACCAAGGGGACAATCTTTAAAAATGCTGAGCGCTCACTAACTGCTGAACTTAACCTTCGATCCCTGAATAGCTTGTAATCTTCGGTAGCCCTGTATAACTCGTGACTTCACAGTACGCGTCATGAAGATTAAATAACAAATGGCCAAACCCTACAAGCTTGGACTTCATCCTCAAAGTAGGGTTTCAATTTGTTGTAGCCATTACAGCGGTGCTTGAAACTTTGTGAACCCTTTAGAAGTTTCTATATATCTGCATAAATATAGATTAAAACATCATCAGATTTTCACACAAATCCTAAAAGTAGACAAAGAGAATAAAATGAAACAAATGAGACAAAACTATTATACATGGTTATTTATTTATTAAAGAAAATTCTAAAGGGTTCACAAACTTTCCAACACCACTGTACAAGTTCATATTTTAAAAAACAAACCCATCTCACAACTCACAGTTGACTTATGTAGTTCCATTGGGACCGAATGAAATCCCAGGCAAGAGCTTGTCCAGCTACATTCCTGGCAATGTAGTTTATGGTAGACACGACATCCATCTTCCTTATCTTGTTAGGGTCTAGAGTGTACTCAAGGTATCTGGGTGGGGATGAATGACATAGGTGTTGGATAAGTGTGGCCACAGAGGCTGGAGCCTGATGTTACAAAATGCTTACCTGTTTAAGAGCCAGATTATTTTGGTACAAGAGAGTGCATATCTCAGTACGTCTTGTTCTGTGGCAATTGTGGCTTCTTTGTACTGTTTCCATGCAAAATCCCAGTCATCCTCATTTCCGACTGCTATGGCATTGCAGTAGATGGTGGACTTTAAGTTAGGTGGAATCCTTAACAAGAGAAAGTTAACTGCTAAGAATAGTTTGTAAAATTGATATGTTCTAATATATTCTCAAACTTATTCAAAACAAATTTGGATTAATCCTATATTAATATATTAGCTTATTGTCTCGTATATTATTATATTCGCTGATTACATTTAATGTGAGTCCAGAATTATTTAGGCCTAAACACAGGTGTTAATATAGTGCAGTACACGTAAAATTCATTTACCGATTTGTCCCATTTTCCCCATTTTTCCACTCATTGAAAAGCTTTGTTGCCATGTCTGTGCACTCAGTAAGACCGTTGCTGCACGCCACTGAAATGGCATTTATTTGATTATACCTGCAGAGAGATCAAAATAAGATTACACAATGCTTTTAACATGTTAAAGGATCTTGAACAACTCCAATAGCTACATACTGGTCAGAAAGGATATCTGGAACAGTTGCATTATCAGTGTACTCTTGGAAGTACTTGTAAAGTGGGTCAACTTGCTTTCGTAGGTATTTCTGTAAACAGAGTATGGAATAAAAGATCAATCCTTAGTCTCTTCTAATCAACTGTGCACTCTCACTCTGCCCGTGGATTCCTGCATACATTATACTAACCTGCATGGGGCCGTAGACCTCAGAGCGATCAAACATGAGAATAAAGTAACCCAAATTGTTCAGAGCCGACTCCCAAGGAATATACTCCGTTTCATTTATCAGATACTTGGTTGTGCTCAGTGCCAGTGAGACATTGATGTATTTGGCCCTTCACAAAACAAGGTAACATGAACATATATGAAAATGAAATGTATTAGGAGAGATATATGATAGGGTATATGATTGCTAAAGATAAATATAAACTATGCTAAAACAATACCATCTTATCAATATACATCAATATACATTTATAATCAGAAGAAAAATATGAAATGTGTTTACCTAGCAAGATTAAATGCATCATCAATTAACTGGCCACGGTTGATAAGCGGGATAGCCTAGGAAGAAGCACGTTCACACTATCAGGAGGGAGTGAAATTACTGTTCTCTGCTGGTTGTGAGAACAACAGTTATAAGTTAAACAATACCTTTTGCAGTAAAGTTGAAAATAAACATACTCACTTGGTGATTACTCTCCAGTTGATCGATAAGTCTATTCCAGTTCTGTTCATCATAGTTCACTCTGTAATAACCGCTGCAGTTTATATTGACCAGCAGCCATCCATCATCAGTGACTTCATAAATAGGCATTCTCACTGTAGAGTCAACGTGTTTGTGGGCATTAGTACTATGTCACTATTAGTACTACAGTGCATCCGGAAAGTATTCACAGCGCTTCACTTTTTCCACATTTTGTTATGTTACAGCCTTATTCCAAAATGGATTAAATTCATTATTTTCCTCCAAATTCTACAAACAATACTCCATAGTGACAACGTGAAAGAAGTTTGTTTGAAATATTTGCAAATTTATTAAAAAAAAAAAAAAAAAGCACATGTATTCACAGCCTTTGCCATGACACTCAAAATTGAGCTCAGGTGCATCCTGTTTCCACTGATCATCCTTGAGATGTTTCTACAACTTGATTGGAGTCCACCTGTGGTAAATTCAGTTGTTTGGACATGATTCGGAAAGGCATACGCCTGTCTATATAACGTCCCACAGTTAACAGAGCACAAACCAAGCCCAAGGAATTGTCTGGAGACCTCCAAGACAGGATTGTATCGAGGCACAGATCTGGGGAAGGGTACAGAAACATTTCTGCACCATTGATGGCCCCAATGAGCACAGTGGCCTCAATCATCTGTAAATGGAAGAAGTCTGGAACCAGCAGGACTCTTCCTAGAACTGGCCACCCGGCCAAACTGAGCGATCGGGGGAAGACGGGCCTTAGTCGGGGAGGTGACCAAAAACCCGATGTTCACTCTGACAGAACTCCAGCGTGTCTCTGTGGAGAGAGGAGAACACTCCAGAAGAACAACCATCTCTGCAGAACTCCATCAGTCAGGCCTGTATGGTTGAGTGGCCAGATGGAAGCCAGTCCTCAGTAAAGGCACATGACAGCCCACCTGGAGTTTGCCAAAAGGCACCTAAAGGACTTTCAGACCAAAGACTGAACAAAGATTGAACTCTTTGGCCTGAATGGCAAGCGTCATGTCTGGAGGAAACCAGGCATCAATCATCACCTGGCCAATACCATCCCTACAGTGAAGCATGGTAGTGGAAGCATCATGCTGTGGGGATGGCAGGAACTGGGAGACTAGTCAGGATCGAGGGAAATATGAATGCAGCAATGGACAGAGACATGCTTGATGAAAATCTGCTCCAGAGCGCTCTGGACCTCAGACTGGGGCAAAGGTTCATCTTCCAACAGGACAATGCACACAGCCTAGAGTAACCCTAAGCACACAGCCAATATAACAAAGGAGTGGATAAAGGGCAACTCTGTGAATGTCTTTGACTGGCCCAGCCAGAGCCCAGACTTGAACTCGATTGAACATCTCAGGAGAGATCTGAAAATGGCTGTGCACCGACGCTCCCCATCCAACCTGATCATGCGCAAAAATAGCTGTGCCAAGATTGTAGCATCATTCTCAAAAAACCTTGAGGATGTAATTGGTGCCAAAGGTGCTTCAACAAAGTATTGAGAAAAGGCTGTGAATACTTATGTACGTGCTTTTTTTTTTTTTTTTATAAATTTGCGAAGATTTAAAACAAACTTCTTTCACATTGTCATTATGGGTTATTGTATGTAGAATTTTGAGGAAAATAATGAATTTAATCCATTTTGGAATAAGGCTGTAACATCATAAATGTGAAAAAAGTGAAGCGCTGTGAATACTTTCCGGATGCACTGTATACTAGAACCTTTCTATATTTGTTTCCTATCCCAAACACAGCTTGAATATTTCACTGGCTGTTTGGTTGCTGAGGAGGGAGTGAGTGAGTGAGTGAGTGAGTGAGTGAGTGTGTGTGTGTGAGTAATTTACCAGGCCCCTTTTCTTTCAGTGAAGTTATGTGCTGGATGAAATCAGATTTCATATAGATAATTGGAATCTGCCATTCAAGCCTATGGGGAAAAAAGAAACTTCATAAAAGCAAGGGCATTTCTATTTTTTACAATAAACAAAACAAAAAAGCATTTTCAAAATAAATAAATAAATAAAACCTTTCACACTGGCTTGCAATAATGGAAGGTTACCATGGTTCTACAACTGAGTGGACCGCAAGGGTGGTTTCCTTTGAAATTAGTGGAGTATTGTAGATACCTAACTTTACTGAGTATAACAGCCACTCAGTGTTAATAATGATTCTTTATTGGGAATGAAGACCACTCAAGTGTAGATACTGTTCTTTACTGAAGATGAGGTCCAACTGACACTCTTCCCAATTGACCATTACAAATGCTGAAAATAGAGGCTAAGAATTGTTCAAGGTGTTTATTGTAATCAGCTGAGGAAAAAAAAGTGCTCAAGGTGTTGATAATGTTCACATTTGAGAATAACAATCTGTTTCTGCTCTCTACTGAGGTGAGGTCCCTCACCACAGGAGTTGGACCTCAGGATTTGAGAATGAGAAGCAGCCACTGATAGTAAATGAGAAGCAGCCTGGAGACAGGGTCTGCTCACTTAATGAATATCCAGAAGTATTTCCATAGCCTGTGAGCCACACTTCACATCACTATTGACTATAATTGCTTGATGAAGATGCTCCAGTCCTAAACAATGTTTATCATCCTACTCCAAAAGGGCCTGGCAGAACAAACAGCTCACCATACTGCCCAGAAATATACAGTAGGTCGTTGGAATTAAGTTGACACAAGTTATGATGTTACAGACTTATTAAGGGTATAAGATTAGTTACTCAAACAATATACCAAGTGTCTGGACAGCTTTAAATTTTATGGCAAAAAATAGTAATAATACAAAATCTAGAATTACTGACCTAAGCAACACGTCAGTACACCCATTTGATGGTGCAGATTTTACAGCAACAAGATTAGATTTATTTACCAAAAAACCCAAAAGATTAGAGTGCTATACTCCTAAGCAGGTATACAGCACTAATTCTGCAAATAGTACACAGGTGGCCCATAACGAAAGGTAGTAAAATAAATTTCACTTTGAAATTCTTGCTCTATTGGTTAAAACAAATGTAATTAAATTGGCAATTTCAGCCTCCAGTATAGTTTAATGATCTGCACTTCACTTATTTCCTGAGTGAATTTGCTCCCTATGTACAGTATCTCACAAAAGTGAGTACACCCCTCACATTTTTGTAAATATTTGATGATATCTTTTCATGTGACAACACTGAAGAAATGACACTTTGCTACAATGTAAAGTAGTGAGTGTACAGCTTGTGTAACAGTGTAAATTTACTGTCCCCTCAAAATAACTCAACACACAGATATTAATGTCTAAACCGCTGGCAACAAAAGTGAGTATAGCCTAAGTGAAAATGTCCAAATTGGGCCCAAAGTGTCAATATTTTGTGTGGCCACCATTATTTTCCAGTACTGCCTTAACCCTCTTGGTCATGGAGTTCACCAGAGCTTCACAGGTTGCCACTGGAGTCCTCTTCCACTCCTCCATGACGACATCACGGAGCTGGTGGATGTTAGAGACCTTGTACTCCTCCACGTTCCGTTTGAGGATGCCCCACAGATGCTCAATAGGGTTTAGGTCTGGAGACATGCTTGGCCAGTCCATCAGCTTCCTTTAGCAGGGCAGTGGTCGTCTTGGAGGTGTGTTTGGGGTCATTATCATGCTGGAATACATGATGGGATCATGCTCTGTGTCAGTATGTCACAGTACATGTTGGCATTCATGGTTCCCTCAATGAACTGTAGCTCCTTAGTGCCGGCAGCACTCATGCAGTCCCAGACCATGACACTCCCACCACCATGCTTGACTGTAGGCACGACACACTTGTCTTTGTACTCCTCACCTGGTTGCCGCCACACACGCTTGACACCATCTGAACCAAATAAGTTTATCTTGGTCTCATCAGACCACAGGACATGGTTCCAGTAATCCATGTCCTTAGTCTGCTTGTCTTCAGCAAACTGTTTGCGAGCTTTCTTGTGCATCATCTTTAGAAGAGGCTTCCTTCTGGGACGACAGCCATGCAGACCAATTTGATGCAGTGTGTGATGTATGGTCTGAGCACTGACGGGCTGACCCCCCACCCTTTCAACCTCTGCAGCAATGCTGGCAGCACACATACGTCCATTTCCCAAAGACAACCTCTGGATATGACTCTGAGCACGTGCACTCAACTTCTTTGGTTGACCATGTCGAGGCCTGTTCTGAGTGGAACCTGTCCTGTTAAACCGCTGTATGGTCTTGGCCACCGCGCTGCAGCTCAGTGTCAGGGTCTTGGCAATCTTCTTATAGCCTAGTCCATCTTTATGTAGAGGAACAATTTTTTTGTTCAGATCCTCAGAGAGTTCTTTGCCATGAAGTGCCATGTTGAACTTCCAGTGACCAGTATGAGGGAGTGTGAGAGCGATGACACTAAATTTGACACACCTGCTCCCCATTCACACCTGAGACCTTGTAACACTAACAAGTCACATGACACCTGGGAGGGAAAATGGCTAATTGGACCCAATTTGGATATTTTCACTTAGGGGTGTACTCACTTTTGTTGCCAGCGGTTTAGACATTAATGACTGTGTGTTGAGTTATTTTGAAGGGGACAGCAAATTGACACTGTTACACAAGCTGTACACTCACTACTTTACATTGTAGCAAAGTGTCATTTCTTCAGTGTTGTCACATTAAAAGTTATAATCAAATATTTACAAAAATGTGAGGGGTGTACTCACTTTTGTGAGATACTGTACCATTCACTGCACTCTGGGATGCAGCCATATTGTTGTGTTGTCTAAATTCTTTATGGAAAAAGTATTTCCTGCATATTTTACTGCATTACCCACAATGCACTGCAGATGCATTGTAAAAGCAACGTGCACTCTTTCTATGCGAAATTACCACAAAACGGAGAAATTTCTTGTGGAGTTGTTCACTCTATTCGCATAGGTTATTCCATCTGAGGTGAATTCTTCACAGTTTTACCTGGATTCGATCCACTGTGATCCTGACCATGATAGTGGTTACTGAAGATGAATGAATGAATGAATGAATGAATGGACAAATACTTCAGTTATAGTTAGTTTATAATATTCAAATAGTTTATATAATGGCAGGTCTTGGACGAATTGTTTCCTGGAGCATCACAATTACACATCTGAATTCACTCGTGTTTCCCTCTTTGTTACCCTATATAGTGCACTATATAGTACAGTCAACACATCAGCGAGGGAGTGATTTCAGACACATTGTTAGTGTATCCTTTCAGATCTACAGTAACTGATGTAAAAATGTCTTGTCTGGCCTGGAACTCACCCAGTGTCCTCTCCTCGCTTTAAAAGGAACTGCTCCTGAGAAATCTCTCCAGTGGTAGTGTTTATGTTGATGACTGGATAGCCCACTTGCTCGGTCCATGTTGTCATCATGCTCTCTATTTTCTCATGTGTAGCCTGATAAGGACAATACACTACATTATTAAGTGATGAGTAAGCATGTTAATATGGTATATACACTACATGGCCAAAGGTTTGTGGACACCTGACCATCATACCTATACGTGGGCCAAAACTGTTGCCACAAAATAGTCTAGAATGTATTTTTTTGCTGTAAAAATAAGATTTCCCTTCACTGGAACAAAAGGTTACAAACATGTTAGAGCATGGCAATGCCCCTGTTCACATAGTAAGGTCCATGAAGACATGTTTTGCCAAGGTTGGAGTGGAAGAACTCGAATGCCCTGCAGAAAGCCCTGACCTTAACCCCACTGAACACCTTTGTGATAAAATGGAATGGCGACTGTGCCCCGGCCTTCTCACCCAACAGCAGTGTCTGTTCTTACAAATGCGCTTATGGCTAAAATGGGCAAATTCCCACAGC
The DNA here is from genome assembly GCA_012411365.1 of Ameiurus melas. Classification (NCBI taxonomy): domain Eukaryota; kingdom Metazoa; phylum Chordata; class Actinopteri; order Siluriformes; family Ictaluridae; genus Ameiurus; species Ameiurus melas. The sequence continues at coordinate 28,127,317 of CM022754.1, read as the reverse complement.
CACGTTCCAAAATCTAGTGGAAAGCCATCCCAGATCAGTAGAGGTTACTAAGACAGCAAATGGGGACTAAATCTGGAATGGGATGTTAAAAAAAACCAAAAAAAAACAAACACATAGGTCTGATGGTCAGGTATCCACAAAATTGTGGCCATTTGGCCAAATTTCAGGAACACATATCAGTTCATCCTTTATTATTATTGAGTATTTTTGGTATTTTACATATGTAAGTAGCAGTAAGTAATTTACCTCGTCCAGACACTTCCACAGGTCTGCAGTGTCAGCAGTCTTGTACTTGTACTTTTCCAGGTAGCTCTAAAATATATATCAAAATAGCTTATATGCTAACTCAGGCATTAGTATAAGTAAAAATCTTTAAAAACTACAGAAAGAATATATATATATATATATATATATATATATATATATATATATATATATATATATATATATATATATATATATAACAGTATAAGGTGTGCTAGGCTTCCTATCACCATACATCACTCACCCTAAGTCCTTCAAAGAACTTTTCCTCCCCCATGTAAGTTGATAACATTCTTAGCACAGCTGCACCCTATTGAGAGGCCAGAGACTCTTGTTCATCAAGTCACACATAAATAATTTCTGATAAATATATACATGAGCCTTCAAATTTATGGGCAGTGAAGAGACATCAACCAACCTTGTTGTAGGTGATACTGTCAAAGAGTCCTAAGATGTCAGACGTTGTCTCGACTTCAGACTCTTTCAAGCTGAGAGGGTGTGAAGCGTTCAGTGAATCCAGCTCCATAACTGGATGGATCTCTTTTAGCACAAACATATCTCTCTGGGAATAACAGTACATACACAGATGTAAACGTCTAGATGTGTGTGTGGTAGCTAAAGTTAACAAAAGGTTTAGTTGAATCATCGTGAAATCACCTAATAAGGAATTGATTGCAGTGAATTAAAATGTCAATGTGCAACAATTCTTTTAAATGTTTAAAACATACTATTCTCCATGTAGGCTCGATGTCATTCACGCCCAGGTATGAGAGGTATGTTGCGAATCCCTCACTCAGCCACAGGTTATTCCACCAGTTCATTGTGACAAGGTTTCCAAACCACTATATTTCCAGCAATGGTGATGATGAATTAATAAATCCAATTAAAAACTCAAAAGTGTGTATGCATTTAGTGACATACAAATATGCCACTGACTGTACACAGAGTGTCTCATGCAGACTTTTTTTTTTTTTTTAATAAATAGTGAATAATTGTACCTGATGTGCCAGCTCATGAGCTATCACAATGGCAACCCATTCTTTATCGGAGGGAGAGGACACACCTTCCTTATACAGCAGAGCTGATTCTCGGTACATTGTTAAACCCCAGTTTTCCATAGCACCTGCGCTGAAGTCAGGCAGGGCCATCTGATCTGTGAATATAAGTACATATGGTGTGTTACCGATGACTAAAATGGCACTTTTTACTTTTCTTAACCCATGCGTTTAATCTCACCTAGTTTGTTTAATGGGTATTTCAGGTTAAATTTATTTTCATAGAAGCTCAGAATCTTCACAGTGATATTCATTGCATAGGCGGCATGTCCAGCAGTCACAGCCTCAGGTCTGGCCCAGATCTTCCAAAACACAGAAAACAGACTAGAAATGGATGTCTAACATAGATCTGTATTTTGCTTAAAGTTCCAAATTCAATCTAAATCCAACTGTTATTACCAGAATGTGAATGTCAATATGTACAGCAGTATGTACAAACAAAATCAACAGGTTTTGTGCAGTTTTGCACTCAATTGACCATATTTCCCCCTAGTAATTCTTGACTTTAAACTAAATGAACAAATGCTGTAATTATAATAATAATTAAAAAAAAAAAAGGAATATTATAAAACAGCAACACACCGATATTTCCTTGTCATCGTGTTTATCACTTTCACGCAAAAATGTATTTACTGTGAAAGCCAAGAGATATGTTGACATGATTGGTGTTGGGGCAAATGTAGTAGCAACCCACATATCTCCATCCACATATCGTTCATTGTCTGTTGAATACAAAATACACTGTTGAATACAAAATTTTACACTGATGCCATTTATGTACTTTATGTTAAACTTGTGTTAACTTTTGTAATCGGTGTTTTAATGCAAACTACATCAAGGCAGATAATGTAATTAACAATTCAATTAACAACAAATGATCAAAGTAAGATCGATCATTTAAACTATGATGTCATCCTATATTAACTGCCAACACAAACTTCTTTTGATAGTCATCACAAAGCCAGTTCTGTGTCTTACCAGACCTCGCATTGGAAAGGGCTTTGGTCTTAGCTCTGTGGATAATAGTAATATTAAATACTGCTTTCATAGCTGGTTCATCAAAGCAGGGGAATACTTTTCTAGCCTCTGTGGCTTGCATCTGGCTTGCAACGAGAAATCTGTTGGGAAATTTATACACTCAGATGAAGGAATTTTGACAGAGTTCTATGTACAAAAACATAGACAGGAGAGCCAAAAAGAATAGTTTCATGTCATATCAGTTATAGGTACAATCATGTGCTATGCTCTGCTTGAAGCATTACAGCTGAGATAACTTCCTTGAAGATAGGTGAAGAAGAAAGCAATATAACTGGGTAGGAACAGGGTTGGGGGCTCCTTCTACAATAAACATAGTAACATAAATACTGCTGTGGCCAAGAAATGACTTTGGGTAATCTGATATTTGGAAGGGAATGTGTGAGTTTCTGTGTTCTGTTCCCTCTTTGCACATGCTCTCGCACACACACATACACCTTATATATATATATATACATATATATATACATATATATACACACACACACACACACACACACACAACTGCATGATTTCAGCATCATGAATAACATATTATAAAGAGATGCCAGAAGTCAAAATGTATCCACATAGTAATGTGGAGCTTAAATAAAATAAAAAAACAACATTTATTTCTGGTTAATATTTATGGGTTTCTCAATTCTAGTCCTAGAGACTCACAGCTTCAGGGTTTCCTTGCTGACATGTTCAAACTATTACCTAATTATTAAGCCATTTATGAGTTGGGTCAGGTGTGCTGGAAGTACAGAATACTTAAAACTATGTAGAGCAGTGTGTCCACATAGTATTGGACTGAGAAACCTCTAATTTAGGCAATAAGGCTACAAACACTTTTCATATACAGGCAATTTAAATATTACAAAATGCTTACCTTTTCTCTTCTTCACCATCACTTATCTCTGTGTACTGGCTTGTATAAAGGCCAGTCAGATCATCAAGGAGTTCCCCTTTGAACTTAGTGAAAAGATCATAATAGTCCCCATTTCCTACTAACCGTTTCTTTAACAGAATCTCAAAGAAATGAGAGTCGTTGTGCAAAGTGTATCTCTCTACTTCTATGTTTTCCCTTGTGTTAGAATGGGTCACTAAAACCTTTTCTATAGATAGATCCAGGGCATGAAGAAAGATAGTCCATGTGTCTTTCACACATTTAAACCTGACTGTTGAGTTCCCTTCAAAAATATAAACTTGCTCAGTTGCATTGGGCAGTTCCACATAGAGATATGGTTGAAGGTTGACTTCGTAGCTCTCTGGAATCAAATTGTCAGGAAGTCGCAGCGTTGGTGGGAGTCCTGTTGGAATCGGTGTAGTTGGAACGGGTCTTGGTGGACGCACTGGTGGGTTTTTTTCTATCTGCATCTGATACATGGTGATCATAACAACGATGCCACCAAGCGCAGAAAGTGTCAGAACCCCTGTGGCAATAGCCAGGGATTTAGAGATGTACACTCCTTTAGCCATGTCCGTCCCATGTGAGAAACTCCAACAAGTGAATCCAAGCTAAATGAGGAACCCACAGTCTTTAATTAGACTATGAACCTTTCCATAAATTGAGGAAATGTACACAACTGACGGCATAATGGCACCACCTTCATTGGGATTACACATTAACAAGCATAGATAATCAAACAAGTACTTCGCATCTGATTGTCAAGACTTTTTCTCCACCTCTGGCCACCTCAGACCAGTCCAGGACAAGGAGGAAGAAGGAAGTTTTACTCTGCAAACATAATCAAAGTACTAAAACATGCTGGCATTAAAAAAGAGCTGTATGGTTTTGTATCTCCTTCTTTGAGTACAAGTACTAACCTATAAAACAAATGACGTTTCCACGGGTTGCCTTTCGATTCCATCCTGTGCCCCTCTAGTCTAAGGTCAAGTCTAAATTATGAGCCATTCCACTGTTTCAGATCTCACTGGCAACAAAGCTACGTATTCTTTGTAAGTTTTACTAAAACTCTGTAACACTGGTCTTCCACCACTGCCGACCTAATACACATGCACAAGTCAAATTGGTAGCATGTGTTTTTGTGAAAAGAGTATAAGGGGAGGAGATCGTAGCTCCTTTCCTCCTCCCTGGATTACACATTCTTAACTGCATAAGAGAAAAGCAAAGAAAAAAGTAGAAATACATGCTGTGGCAACTATAAATTAAACACATGCTGTTGTATGTATTTGTGTAATAAGTATTTGCCATTAAAATTAACTCCATGTGGCACTCAAAACTTAAAATAAAATTAAAAAATAAATAAATTAGAAAGTACATGAATAATATGAAGGTCACATTGCCCAAAATCTCTAGGGACATCATAATGTTGTTAAAACAAGACCTGAGTTGTGCTAGAACCATTACCTGAAACAATTTATGCCTTTATGGTTCATGAACAAAGTTTAACTTGGCATTGTACTTTGTTCAGTGACTAAATGTTTCCTGGTCCATTCTTGTAAATAACTCCTTTTTTTAAAATTCTAGAATAAATGAATGAATGCAAAATGAGACTTCAAATGTCTCCTTATTATGAATGTGAGTGAAAACCTATCAAGTTAAAAACAAAAAACACCTAATTAGAAGATCTATTTAATTCTAATTTCTGTACAGAGACATGTCATGTAAATAAAAATCTGAGTAAAATACTGAGCAGCCATTTCTCTAAAACTATTTTTCAAGAACGACAGTATGATTACATTTACCAGTTAGGATAACAGTAGGTATAGAATGTTTCATTTAACGTTCTCAAAATATACAGGATTCTAGCTGCTCAACAATCCAGGGTTTTCTTTGTTGTATTTTTCACAACATGATGCACCAAATGTTTTCAATTGGTGAATGGTATGGACTGCAGGCAGGCCAGTTCAGCACCTGGACTCTTCTACTACGAAGCCATGCTGTTGTAATTGATGCAGTATGTGTTTTAGCATAGTCTTGCTGAAATATGCAAGGCCTTCCCTGAAAAATATGTTGTCTGGATGGAAGCATATGTTGCTATAAAACCTGTATATACCTTTCAGCATTGATGGTGCCAGTCCAGATGTGCAAGCTGCTCATTCTATAGGCTCTAATGCACCCCCATACCATCGGATACACGGGCTTTTGAACCGAGCGCTGATAACAAGCCGGATTGTTCCTCTCCTCTTTACCCCTCTTTAGTTTAGAGGACGCGTCATCCATGGTTTCCAAAAATAATTTCAAATTTCGATTTGTCTGACCGCAGAACAGTTTTCCACTTTGCCTCAGTCCATTTTAAATGAGCTTTGGCCCAGAGAAGACAGCAGTGTTTCTGGATCTTGTTCACATGTATCTTCTTCTTTGCTTGATAGAGCTTTAATCAGCATTTGTGGATGGCACGGCGAACTGTGTTCACAGACAATGGAGGTGTTTCTGAGCCCATGCAGTGGTTTCCATTACAGAATCACGCCTGTTTTTAGTGCAGTGCTGTCTGAGGGCCCAAAGATCACAGGCATGCAATATTGATTTTAACCCTTGTCTCTTGCAGAGATTTCTCCACATTCTCTGAATCTTTTGATGATATTATGTACTGTAGATGATGAGATATTCAGAGCTACACAATTTTACTTTGAGGAACATTATTCTGAAATTGTTCCACAAATTGTAGATGCAGTTTTTCACAGATTGGTGAACCTCTGCTCATCTTTACTTCTGAAAGACTCTCTACGATACTCTTTTTTATACCCAATCATGTTACTGACCTGTTGCCAATTAACCTCTAGCTGCTTTTTTAGTAACACTTAATTTTCCAGCCTTTTGTTGCCCCCGTTCCAACTTTTTGTAGATGTGTTGCTGGCATCAAATTCAAAATGACCTTTTTTTTCTTCTTAAAATCATACATTTCCTCAGTTTTAACATTTGATATGTTTTCTATGTTCTATTGTGAATAACATAAGGGTTTATGAGATTTGCAAATCATTGCATTCTGTATTTTATTTTATTTTTTAACGTTACACAGCATCCCAACTTTTTTGTAATTGGGGTTGTTACAAACACCTGGCCATTCACACGGTGTTAAAAGAAAACATATTTCATCAGATCAGGCCACCTTCTTCCATTGCTCTATGGTCCAGATCTGATGCTCACATGCAGGCACTTTTGGCAGTGGAGAGGGGTTAGCATGGGCACTCTGACTGGTCTATGACCGGCAAGCTGCAATGCACTGTGTGTTCTGACACCTTTTTATAATAGACAGCATTAACTTTTCAGAAATTTGTGCCACAGTAGCTCTTCTGTGGGATTGGAACTAGCCTTCGCTCCCCACGAGCATCAATGACCCATGACCCTGTCCCCCGTTTACCGGTTGTCCTTCCTTGGACCACTTTTTGTAGGTACCAACCACTGCATACCGGGAACACCCCACAAGACCTGCCATTTTGAAGATGCTCTAACCTTCACAATTTGGCCTTTTCCAAGTCACTCAGATCCTTACACCTGCCTGTTTTTCCTGTTTCCAACACATCAACTTCGAGAACTGACTGTTCACTTGCTGACTAATATAACCTACACCTTGACAGGTGCCACTGGAAAGAGATAAAAAAAAAAAAAAAAATCAATGTTAATCACATTGCCGGTCAGTGGTTTTAATATTATGGCTGATCAGTGTATATATAAACATCGCCTGGTCTTTTACTAAACTTCATCTGTCCAATTTTAGTGAGCCTGCGCTCAATGGAGCCTCAGATCCTTGTCCTTGGCTGAAAGGAGTGAAATCCAATGTAGGTGATCCCATCTGCCTCAAGGGTCCATGTGTTGTGTGTTCTGTGATGTTCTGTGAAAAGCCTTCCAGTCAGATCACAGCATTCTGGCCATTCACCTCTGAGCTCTCTCATTATTAGTTTCCCACCCACAGAACTGCTGCTCGCTGGATGTTTTTCTTCCTTTTTTTTGCACCATCTGTGTAAACTCTATAGATTGTTTGGAAATGAAAATAGCAAGAGATCAGCAGTGTCTGAAATGGTCAAACCAGCCTACACACAGACACACACACAGGCTGTCAAAAATTATTATTCAGATATACATATGTAATAGACAATTAGCAACTGTTTGAGGGGATCTGTCCCCTATATTTACTGAGGAAATGTCCCCAATAAATTTATATTTATTTATTTATTTTATTTTTTTTAAATGAATGCTGGTTGCCAGGGTCTTTGTATTGTTTACATAGGAAGGATATACTCTATGACCAGTAGCCATAAATTGATTAAGCAATGATCACTGAGTGCACATATGCTCAATATAGACTCCAAAATTAGGTCTGATAGTTAATAAACAAGCATGACCACTGATGTGTGATTTGGAGCTAACCAAAAGAAGTGAAAACTGGGTCGAAAAAGCCAAGAATAAGCAAAGAAAATCATGGGTAAATGTTGTGTTTGGAGAGGAAGAATATTCACAATGAGAAAGTGCTTTTAAAATTGTTGCAGTTAGAATGGTGTTTGTAGCATCCTGAAAAAACAAAGAGAGTGGGTCAGTGAAGGACAAAAAGACTACAGTACAGCATTTTGTTCAGAAAGAGCAAGTTTGTTGTAAATTGCTCCTCCTCTTCCAAACACGGCGAGTTGAGTTGATGCCAAAGAGCTCCATTTAGGTCACATCTGACCACAACACTTTCACCCAGTTGTCCTCTGGTGGTCAGATGAGACCACAATGGAGCGCTTTGGCATCAACTCAACTCGCCGTGTTTGGAGGAGGAGGAATGCTGCCTATGACCCCAAGAACACCATCCACACCGTCAAACATGGAGGTGGAAACATTATGTTTTGGGGTGTTTTTCTGCTAAGGGGACAGGACAACTTCACCGCATCAAAGGGACGATGGACAGGGCCATGTACCGTCAAATCTTGGGTGAGAACCTCCTTACCTCAGCCAGGGCATTGAAAATTAAAAGTAATCACTAAGTCATTACCAAGTACTAAGTCATGTTTTGCAGAGGGGTCAAATACTTATTTCCCTCGTTAAAATGCAAATCAATTTATGACATTTTTGACATGCGTTTTTCTGGATTTTTTTGTTGTTATTTTGTCTCTCACTGTTCAAATAAATCTACCATTAAAATTATAGACTGATCATTTCTTTATCAGTGGGCAAACGTACAAAATAAGCAGGGGATCAAATACCTTTTTCCCTCACTGTATACACATCAATCGGAACTCGTATAGACAATTACACACCTCGATTTTCTTGCTCAGAATCAAAGGATATTAGTGTTTCAATTTTAACCCCTTAACTTTTCATTTTTTTAATTGGCGTATATCCATTTTCCCCCCCACACTGACTGACTGCGTACGCTAGCGTTTGGCAGTATTGAGAGCTGCCAGCCAATAAGACACGAGTATTTCCACATATTTTCCTGTTAATCCTGTCTGATTGGTCTTGTCTCCGTTTACTGAAGATAAAATACAACACTTCGTTCAGTGAAGATACAAAATCACAGCACTGCTGTCTTCTCTGACTGACGTTCAGTGGTGTAGTGACAAACTGCCCCAATTGGAGAATTATTCGGGGCTCAAGAAAAAATCTTCAGGGCTGAAGCCCCGAATGACCAGGCCATCTTAAGCTCCTGAACATGAGTATGGAGTGCATCTTAAAATCTACCACCCAACGAAGACTGAGAGAGGCTGGGATGTTTGGTCACAAGTCAAGAAAGAAGCCGTGGCTTACAGCTGCACACAAACAGTCTTAACAAGATTTTGCCAAAGAACAATAAGTGGCTGAATGTGATCAAGAAAGTGAATTTTAATAATGAATCCAGGTTTCTTCGCCATCGAAGTGATGCATCTATGTGAGGAGGACACTGGGAGAAGAGTTATGGAGAGTGAGGTGGAATTATGGTCTTGGGAAGAATCACAGCTGAACTGGATTTTTGAAAAAGTGGAAAATTATACTGACTTACTGATAAATTCCCTGATCCTTATAGCCCAGCTTTACCAATGACTAGTGACTAGTTACAGGATGCCTTAAAGTACATCAAATGAGGGAGTAGTTTGAGGAGAAAGTTTAAATAAAACAGCCAGCACAGTCACCTGATTTAAATCCTATTAGGAATTTGTGAGATTACATTAAGAAATTTGTAGAGAGCTAACTCCAACCTCTATGGGTAGTCTGTAAACATCAGTGCATAGTGCATGAGAAGCAGTTCTTTTTAGATTGTTTAAAAATTATTTATGAAAGTATGTAAAGACACACAGGTTACAGTAAGACCCACAGAACACTGACTAGCCACTACTATTCTTTCAGGAAGGATTTTTTGGAAACTTTTTCAGAATCTCCAGTATAAATGAAAAAATATGTTTGATACAGTAACATTATAATACCCGATGCAGAATTTAGAAGACACATAGAAAGAAACTATATGGACAGTCAAACCAGTAAACTTTATTCTGGAAGTCGTTAGCAATTGAATATTCATTGCTTTAATTTGCCTTTAAGCATTAAAAATAAAAATCAGTGCAAGTTGCAAACTAATAAATTATGGTAACAAGCACAGAGAAAAATGCTGATGGTAGTACAAAACCTGAAGCTAAGAGGACCTCTATGGATAAGTATGAAGCACTACACATACAAGACTGCATCTCTCTATGCATAAACATTTGATGTATGGGAAAACAACTATCTGGGAGGAAACTACATATACGCAATATATGAAAGACATTTCACATTAGTTGGTCGTTTAGATCTTTGGACATTTTGCGAGTCTGTGCACCACCATTCTTCATAAAATCAATTAATTACAGGTTTACTACATTACATTTTGTATTAAATTTTGAGAAATGGAATGATTTAACAAAACTCTAAACTGTAATGTCAGTGTGAGCATACTGCTCAGTCTGGTGCAAGATAGATCCCATATTTTATTTATTTATTTATTTAAATATTAAGACTAATATCTTAAAGCACTGTTTAAAAATAAATGTTTATCTAGAGTCTGGCATGTTAGCTTTATCCTATTAGTGGCCTGTTGCATCATCAACCACAAGGGTTATCCTATAGAAAACATTTTAAAGGAATTTTAAAATATAATTATTATTATTTTTTTTATGTCAATAAAACTATAGTTTGCAAATCTTGGAAATATTTAGGCCTGGTTTATTAACAAATATCCATTCTGCAATGCATCTGTATTGAGACACTGAGAGCAGTGTCCAAGCCAAGATCTAGACCATGCATTGCTTTCCACCTCTCATGTTAGGATTTTAACTCCTTTTCTACATCCGATTATGGCAATTTCATTCACCAGATAAAACGGAACTCTGTAGCTAGTCCTCAAATAGCTATCATATTTTGTTATTGACCAGAGGTATTTGATCTGAAATTTCAACACAAATGCCCTCACAATTGTGCTTTATATTATCTCATTCAATTTTAGGGTGGCTTATTGTGTTGTGAATCATTATACATGTTTAATAAATGGTGACAGGTGTTTGTCAGTTTCACAAATGATTCTCATCCTCCTTGCTTCAACAGGTCTGTGCCCTTATTTTTGACAGTTTGTTTACCAGATCCAATTATCCAAATGCTGCAAACAGTAACAAGACTGCTGGAGAATAGAAGTGAGCTCATCGTAAGTCTGCTCTTTCCAGTTCGGAAGGAGTCGTTCATTGTTGAGCACCTGTAGCTTGGGCGTCCCATCTCGCAAGACCTGATACAGGCAAGGCCACCTGCTCTGGATTCGGATCCTGGTTCGGCGGTCCAGGGTAATCCCCCGTACAATCTTTTTAGCCCGCAACTCTCTCAGTGCAGGCAGTTTGAGGCTAGAGAAGACCAGACCTCGGCTGAGAGAAACATCAAGGAACTCCAGGGACAGTGATTCAAGAATGTATGAAATGCCCAAATTCCGAAGTGGCACTAGAACATTGAGAGTAAGGGACTTGAGGTTAGGTAGTGATTTAGTCAGTGCTTGCAATGTGCTTGGGCTCACCCCTTTGAAGACCCAGAAGTACTTAAGTTCCAAAATGCGCAAGTGTTGAAATTGAGCTATTAAAGCTACTGACTTGTCAGACCAATCAAAGTGCAGCCGCATCTTTGTGATTCGCGGGCAGCTCTGGGCTAGTTTGGCTAAAAGGATCTGGAAATTATTAACTTGGTCCATTTTACTGATGACATCTTGGTGTGAGCTAGAACCAGAGTGGACTCTGAGGTCCAATGGCTCCAGCAGAGTGAAGGTCCAGTTCAAGTCTAAATGACTGAGATCCCTACAGTGGACATTCTCCAATAGATGAGAGAGGAGTTCACCCCATTTATTGCACTGGTCCCCCAAATCAAAGCTTGCTTTGAGAGTAAGCAGACTAGCCCCACGAGATATGAGATGGTGAGTATAATGGTGAACCCATGACTTCCAGCGCTCAAACTCTCTGTTGGACACGAGTAATCCCTCCTGTCCGAGACGGAACACTCCACGGCGAGAATAGTCTGCAACTCTCCACAGTTTCCCAGAGCGCACCAGGCAGCTCCAGCTAGAGCACACGAGGGCTGAGTTACACTTGTCCACCTCACTCAGGAATGAAAGCACATGGAGCTGACACTCCACTGGCAGTAGGTTGAAGGGGAAGTAATCGTCATCACCTTTTGGCCGCCGTCTCGCACTTACAGGAATGAGGGCTCTCTTCCTTGGAGGCATTATCATTGACAGGAAACTTTTATAGCCACCATACCTCTGTTGCACTCTTTCACTGAGCCATTTTCAACTGTCTGCTCCTAAGACAGAAGAGATGGCACATTTCCAGGTCACATTCCCAATACAGACGTGTACAAATGCACAAGAAATTTGTTGAACTCGGTCTTTAATTAAAAAAAATAAATAAAATAAACTGACTGCTAGGCGCAAAAGTAGCTAGCATATAAACACATCAACACTTGCTAACTACCTGTCTGGTTATTCTCGAAACATTACGTTACATTACGCACTGAAGGCAACTATCAAGACGACTTGGTAAACGTCGTGACAATGAAATTAACACGTGATGTGTGAAACCAGCGTGTTGAATAACTAGCTAGGAAGAGAAACAAGCCAAGGCTAGCTAACTCAGCAGCGGAGCCTTCGTTGCGAGAGCTAAGCCATCTAAATATCTCATACACCTTTAACATGACGTGCTCATCGTAGGCAAGGTCACAAAACAAACAGTCCATTAAAATTATTCTACCAGCCTAACTTACTTTTAATGAAGCCTTTAAGTATTAGAAATGGACCAGACTAAAGACACTAAACTAGCGGCTACCTGTGTATGTGTATGTGTGTGTATGTGTGTGAGGGGTTCCTGTTGCGAGTCTGATTGCGTCATCAGAGTGTTGCGGAGATCCGCCATAAAGTGTGTTTTGTTTATTGCGTTTTACTGGTTTTCGATATTAATGGAAGAGTAGTAAAAAAGGTCAACTTATTCACCTATATCCGATTTGCCATGCTTACACATTCAAATAACTGACTTCAAATCCATGGCTTACAGTCATTTAATGCTGGGGAAAGTCGTAATTCCCAGTTTCGGGTTGGGAAAGAACGTCAACCTCCGAGTGGGAATTACGAAGCAGGAAGTGAAACAACAGCCTGCATTAAAGTCAAATAAAATGAAGTAAAATCTTGAAATGGGAATTTTGAGTTGTATTTAATCTTGTGCTGAATTCCAGAGGATAAATTGCATCACCCACTTAAGGTCTATTCAAAATTGTTAAAATATCATGGCAATATAAAACTAAAGCAAAACATGAACACATGCTGCAGCGTTATAAACTGTGGTGTTACCCTCCAAATAACAATGACATATTTTACTCTTTATTCTTTTTATCCTTTAGTACCTGATAATTCAAAGTCAGAACTTGTGTTTATAAGACCTTGCAGAATATAAATTTGCCATGAATAATACTTTCCACATATTTATAAAGGCATAGTATATACATAAAGATGCACTGCTGTAACAAATAGTTAGTTACTTTCGGTACAGATGTTTACAATTGAACCATTTTCAAGCTTGATTCAGGTTAATTGGGAATGGGTGTGTGAGTGTGTATGTGAGTGTGCCCTGTGATGGACTGGCACCTTGTCCAGGGTGTACCCTGCCTTGTGCCTGATGCTTCCTGGGATAGGCTCCGGGTTCCCCGCATGCCTGAAGAAGGAATAAGCGGTTGAAGATGGATGGATGGGACATTCTTAAAATATAATAAAGACAGATGAAATGTGAAGGCATATAATGGATGCATGAGACTTCTCACAGTTACGGTTAATGGTGTGTGTGTGTGTGTGTGTGTGTTTTATTAAGGTAGAATGGGAAATATAGAACTACTTAATGTGCAGATTTTTTTTACTCAATGCATTGCATTTGTATAATTTTAGAGCTTGATGGTGATGTAAATAATTTTCTGTGCTATATGTATAACACTTATGTGTGGAGTTTGCTAGATGGCATATGACAATACAGCAACAACAGAAACAATCACTAGCGGTAAATACTTTCTGGAGGCACTGTATATATGTCTCTTTTTGTCATATTGCAAATTAAAATATATTAGTATACAACCACAATTCCAAGATATTTGGGAAAGTATGGAAAATGGAAAAAAAAATTAACATTCAATTTAACGTGTACTATGCTGAGAAGAAGTTATTAACATATTATTTGTGCACATTATTTAAATAGTCGACTGTTTACCACTCTGTAACATCACCTTTTCTTTTAATAAACAGTGTTTGGGCACTGAAGACACCACTTGGTTAAGTTTAGAAAATGGAATTTTCCCCCATTCATCCATTATGCATTTCTTCAGCTGCGCAACTGTACAGGGCCTCTGTTGCCTTATTTTGCACTTCATAATGCACCACACATTCTCAATTGGAGACAGGTCAGGACTGCAGGCAGGCCACGCTAGCACCCACGCTCTCTGCTTACGCAACCATGTGCTTGTAATCCAAGCAGAATGTGGTTTGGCATTGTTCTGCTCTGGATGGCAGCATATGTTGCTCCAAAATGTGTACATATCTTTCTGCATTAATGGTGCCCTCACAGATGTGCAAGTTACCCATGCCCTGGACACTAACAAACCCCCATACCATGACAGAGGCTGGCTTTTGGACCTGATGCTGTTAACAGTTTGGATGGTCCGTTTCCTCTTTGGCCCGGAGAACATGACGGCTGTTTTCTCCAAAAACTATTTGAAATGTTGACTCGTAGGACCCCAAAACATGATTCCACTGTGCTACTGTCCATCTCAGATGAGACTGAGCCCAGATAAGTCAGCGGCAGTGTTGATGTATGGCTTCTGCTTTGCATAGAAAGCCTTAACTTGCATCTGTGGATCAGAAATGGTTTTCGGCCTTGCCCTTTACGCACCGAGATTTGAGCGGATTCCTTGAATCTTTTAATTGTATTGTGCACTGTAGAAGGTGAAAGGCCCCAAATCCAACCGGTTTGTCTTTGGGGAATGTTGTTCTCAAAATGTTGGATTATTCGCCAATGCAGCTGTTGGCAGATTGGTGAGCCTCGACCCATCCTTGCTCTTGAAGGACTAGGCCTTTTTTTGGCGGCTCCTTATATACTATTATTAGATAACTGCCTCATCTGTTTCACATCACCTTCTTATTTCAACTTGTCACATCGCTATTAGTCCTAAATTGCCCCGTCCCAACATTCTGGAACATGTTGCATGCATCAATTTTAAAATAAATGTTTATCTTCAAAAAACTGCAGTTGATTAGGTACAACATCAAATACCTTGTCTTTATACGTTTTTTGTTTAAATACAAGTCAAAGTACGTTTACAAATCACACCTCTTTGTTTTTATTAGCATTTTCCCATCTCTCCCAACCTTATTGGAATAGGGGTTGTATTACAGTGGTACTTTTTTCTTCTCTTTTTGAAGTATCTCTGTACACTAATACAATTGAATCAGTTATTTTGATGTCCTCTAATTTCTTATTTTTTTAAAACTGTTTAATTGATAAGTATTTACCCCCCAGAGTCAATACATCAATTACAGCTTTGAGCTGTCTCAGATATGTCTCTATGAGCCTTGCAGATTTTGATTTTACATTTTCTTCCAATCCTCAGTACAAGTTTTCTCTTATGTACATCCCTTTACACCTTCTGTGTTTTTTTTTAAAAACAAGTAATGTGAAATAAATGACACATTACTAGTCTGTAAAAAAAAAGCGGTGTTCAATTCTTAAATCTAATTGTTCATGAGGTGTTAATTTTCTATCAAATCAGTTCTGACAGTAGTGCCAGCTGTACTTCAAACGAAAATCAAAACAAACGAACATCAAAACAAAACGAACCGCGCGTGTCCATATACCAGAGTCTCGTGCACGCGCGCTCAGCGGCAGTCTTTGCGCTTCGACGCCGCAGCGCCCTCTGCCAGCGGGAGCGTAACAATGTTGTCAGTTTCTATAATAACAACTCGTTTACAGGCACGTATCAAGTAAGGTGGATGCACTGCATAATTTAAGGCTAGTACAATGTGTACGAAAAATATTCAGACCCCTTCACTTTTTGCACACTTTATTGTTTTATAGATTTTATTTAATGGAGTGAATGTACTTTTTTGGCCACTAATGGACATACATTAATGACAAAGTGAAAACCTGTCTTAGAAACTTTTTTGGAAATTTATTACAAATCAAAAACTGAAAGGCACACACCTCTGTGTATAAGGTTCTACAGTACACAGTGCATGCCAGACTAAAAACCAAGCCATGGAGTCCAAGGAACTCCCTGTACACAAACAAATTGAGGGGAGACACAGATCTTAATGACAGTTTGCTAGAAGGCATGTGACAATACAGCAAAATGAGAAACAATCAGAGGGGTGAATACTTTCTGTAGGCACTGTATGTGTTTCTCTTTTTGCTGTAACATCAAATTTAAGTATATTACAATGGGACTTTTTCTGATCCTCTTGAAGTGACTCTTTACCCAAATAAGATTAAATAAGATTACATAGATAGCCTCTGAATTACTAAAAAAAATTAATTTAATCTAAAAACTAATATTGATAAATATTCACTCCCCAGAATCAATGAATCACTTACAACTTTGAGTTGTCTCATGTATGTCTCTATGAGCTTTGTGTTTTGATTTTTGGCATTTTCACCCATTCCTGAGACAAAAATGAGACACAAAAATTTAGGTTTGGGGCTCAATTCCAAACCTTACTGCTCATCAACTGGCTAACACTATTCCTATGGTGAAACAGGGTGGGGCAAGCATCATACTGTGGGGGTGTCTCTCAGCAGCTGAGACAGGGAGACTGGTTAGAATTGAGAGAAGGAAGAATGCAGCCATATACAGAGAGGTCCGTGAACAAAACCAGCTCCAGTTGCATGCAATTGCACACTGGGACAAGGTTCACCTTTCAGTATGAAAATGACCAGAAGCAAACAGTTAATTCAAAGCTGGAGTGGCTTTCCAGACAAGTGTCCTGAGTGGCCCAGCCAAATCCCAGACTTGAAACCCATAGAACATCTGTGGACAGACCTAAAGATGTCAGTTCACAGACACGCCTCATTTAGTCTGACTGAGCTTGAGAGGACTGCTAGGAAGAATGGGGGAAAACTGCCAACATTTTCTTGTTGTCATTACAGGATACTGAGTGTAGATTGATGGCCAAAAAAGTGTATTTTAATCCATTTCAAATTAAAAATGTAACAAAATAAAATACAATACAAAAATACATAAATAAAATTGTGCAAAAATGGAAGGAGTCTGATTACTTTCCAAACTGTAACAGGCCTAAACTTGTCATTGATATGGTGCACCTTTCTATAATGAGACATTTATTTAACAAGTATGGAAGACATTGGAGTTCGGGAAATCCAATTTCTCTAAAATATGCTGTTTTTTTTTGTTTGTTTTTTTTTGTCTTATTAACTCCAAGAGAATGTGTTACGTAGCCACCCGTCTAGGGTTGGGGAGTCAGTAATAAAGTAAAGAGAAAAAAAAAAGAAAAAAAAGAATGATAGAAAAAGATTACCTTGGAGAGAGAGAACCAGGATGTCCAACCTCCTGTCCCAGAAGCAGCACCATAGACATCACTTTAAAGAAAATAATGTTTCATTTTTACAGTTGCAGAAGTAGTCAATCACAACTATGACAAAACAAAACAACCTAAGAATAATCATAAAAAAGAAAAAAGGGGCGGACAGCTTCAGGGGGACGGTCAGGCCAAAGTAAACAAACATATCTAACTAAACCAAAAGAAAAACATGCAAAAGAAGGGAAATAAATGACAAGAACCCTTCCCTCTCTCCCTGTCTAACATTAAACCAGGAAAGTCAGAGGAGTACCAACAAAAATGGCCTCCTCCCCCTACATTCCTCAAAGAAGAAAGAAATAGAAATATTGATCAAACACTTCTGCTTCGGCACAAACTCCTGAGCTCACTCACTCAGAAACTAAACAAAGAAGATATGTGAGGTGGAGGAACAAATGTTTATTATCTGCTAAAAGGTGATCGAGGACAGGAATGAACTTGTTACTGCATCAAAAGACAACATCGGGGCCTGTTGTTTTTGGAAGATCATCAACTTTACGTCGCGCCATCGTTGATCATTATCGTATAACCTGTCGTGTTTGTTTCTTCACTTTAATGTATATTTTAAACGTACTTATTAGGCACATCCATCAACATGATTGTGAGAGGATATAAAACACTGCTGTCGCCCCGACCGCGCGGTTCCTGTAGCTACAAGAGAAAGGGCACTGTTTGTAAATAGCGGAGTTGAAGAGGGAACTTGTGCAGCTCTAGGAGGGAGAGGATGTTGTTGCTATGCACGCCGGCGAGCTGCGCACTCACACGAGTGGACATTTAAAGGGAAATAACAACGCGCTCTTTGTACATATCCAAGTGTTCGCAGGATTTTTATAGTATTCACGCTGTGCTTCTGTGAAATGCCCTTTGGACTCTGTGGATTTAATAATTGCGAGCATCAGATTAGGCGACAGGAACAATAGGGTTTGGGTCTATTTTTTTCGGAGGAGGTTGTATGTCCTATCTTTCCGATATAACCAAACCCTGTCGCCATCTTGAATTTTAATGTAAATTATCTTGCAGTTTTTGGTTGCTATATGGAATATTTTGTAAGACATCCCGCTCGTCGCGGGCGCTTGTGACGGGCATGTCTTAACGTAGGAAAAAGAATAAAGTGAGTATTAAAGCACAGCGTCGCTCTCGTGTGAGAAAACATTCTTTAATGAACACTTTCCAGGTACGCTTTAGCCAACTGGGTAGGTAGCATGTGAGCTATCAGCTATGTTTGGCTAGCTAGCTAGCTAGCAGTCTCGCACTTAGCGGCCGAGTTAGCTAGTAGCTTAGCATTTAGCTATTTGTAGGCCCGGATTCTGCTGCTCTCTGAACTATTTGGCTATCATTCGACAAACCGTTGCAAAAGAGACATATAGCAACATTTCACACAGGTCTGGTTAGCGAGTGGTATTGTAGCGGGTGCTATCATTATGACTTTTAGTATCTTTTTGCTACCTAGCTAGCGAGCTAAATGCCAACTGGACAAAGTGTCAGTTGCCCAATGGTTACTTATTTAGAAGCACCAACTAGCAGTTAGCTACACCCCCGCTTTTTGGTCACCTTTCAAGCTAGAGGGAGATTATAGGAACGCCACTTTACCTACCCGAGCCCTGACAGCGAACTAGTTAAAACTAGCTGTCTTGATGCTAAACGCAGCTTATCGCGCTAGCAAATACACCTGAGCGTTCTCTTTTTTTATTTAATAGAGGAGTCGTCCACGCAGTTGATTGCTTTGGCTTTGCCAGTTTTGTTGAGTCGGGTCCACCGCCCTTTTGCGTTGTTCGGCTCGTTAAATGGACCGCAGCATTAGCCTGTTAGCTTTGCCGCTTAATGTAGGTCGTGGTTATAGAAACAGGTATTTCAGTCACGACGCGTTATTTCTGATAATTGTAGAAAAGTGTATCAAACGTCATCGGCGATCACGGAGTCTTTCTCAACGCGGAAATGTTTTTGGAAACCTTACATCGTTTTAAGCATATGTGGTTTCAATTTCCTCAGCAGCCGATGGGCGGCAGTGTTCACTTATTAATGGTTAGACTGGCTAGTTGCTTAATATCAACTGTTAACACTCTACCGTTGGGTTGTAACCTACCTGTCAGATTGGCTGTTCTTTAAAAGTACATTAAGCCTTTTTTTTAAGTATAAATAAACATTGCAGAGATAAAGACCCTATTTAGTCTTTAAATGGTTGTACAAAAGTTACACGCATCTCAGACTATGTTTACACGGACAGCAATAATCTAATTATAGACCTTATTCTGAGTAAAGCAATATTGTGATTAAGGTGTTTACATGAGTCGCTTTTAGAATATTCCTTTCATGTTCCTGTTTTACATGTTATAGGACGTAGATCGATTAACGGCACACGTCATTACGTCACTGCACCACGCCGTCCGACGTTCCCTCCAGAATTTCACGTATCAACATACAGGTCGTCTTAGTTATGGTACTGTATACAGTTTTGTGTGTTTTAATTTTCCGAAAGCTTCAAATGCAGTGAATTATTTGTCATGCTATACGTGCAAATAGACGACTGCTTGAAGCCGTGGGCTGCGTCCGAAACTGCGTACTTACCTACTATATAGTAGCTGAGATACATGTATTTTGTTTACCGTCAAAAGGCTGAGCACTGCCGTGTGTGTACGTGTCCCGTCACAAAATGCGGTCTGCATGTCTATAATGCATGCTGATAATGCAGGAATACTCTTGTCTTAATACGATTTGTGTTTACTTCAAGTATGACTTCAGTTGGATTAAGGTCATCAATAACCGCTGTTTACACGCTAGTTTCTTAATCAGAGTTTTGTTTTAATCTGGTTAATATCGGAATCTTGTTGTCCATGTAAACGTACATAGTCATCTAAATCCAATCAGACTCCACTCCTCTGTGAATCAACACACTGCTTGTCGTTTCTTTACTGTACTATTTCACACACTGGCTGTTTTATCTTGTCATGTATTCTTGTTATTTATTGCTATTTGCAGTAAATTACTCATTCAAATTTTTTTAACAGGTGCAAGCAGGATTGGGAATTACACCCTACAGCATATATTGTATTTGCCCTACAAGCGGGTAATAAAACCGCTCCTCGCATGTTGCCCATGATTTCTCATAAGTACACACAAGCTAAATGAGCCTTCACCAGAAAACCTGCTGGTATGAAGTAGATGGGAGAATCCAAGAACATGGTGCTGAATGGAAGGAGACATGGCAGTAGGTTCTCCAGCAATCAGCCCGTTGGGAAGACCAGGCTGCAGAATGGCCAGAGGGCCCACCTGCGCCAGAGCAAAAGCTCCCCTAGTGGCAGGAGATGCAGCCGGCGTAAGTGCTATAGTACAGCCTAAAAAATTAAAAGGAATGCCTAAACTATTCCTTATACTTCAGGTTCATAGTAACTGTTTTCAGCTGTTATCAAATTATGCTTTGTTGTTTGTTAGGTGTCATTGGTGTAGCCCCAGAGCCAGAGAGGCGCCATGTGCCCTCATCAGGGATGACTGCTAAGGAGCTGTGTGAATATGACGACCTGTCCACCAACCTTATTCTGGATTCTTACTTGGGTTTTCAGACTCACAAAATGAATATGAGGTTTGTATTTCTTAAATTTACTTTTGTCATGCCAGAGCTGTCATATCACTCATAACTGCTGGCTAGCCTTCAAATAAGACAGTCAGTACATGTGCATAACTTTATTATGATTCACCTTCTTAGGTTTCGCCCAATCAAGGGTCGGCAGTCGGAGCTTAGAGAAGTAATAGAAAATGTCAAGAAGAATGACAACCTGGAAAAAGCATTCCAGGCTTTGACCTCTGCAGACTGGAGAAGACATCACTTTCTCAATAAGACAAAGGCCCAGGAGAAGCTGTTCAAAGCACATGTAAATGTTTTACAATAAGTAAATAATACAAATGTGGGCACAATAATGCCAGGGATATATTTGACATACTTAACATAAAGGTGCATCTGCAGTTTCAGCGGCTACATGAGTGGCATTGTACACATGGTTGCCACATCCAGCAGAATTACTTGTTTAGCAATTTCATGCACACATTTTTTGACTGTGCAGCAGCACAGAGATGTTAAACATGTTGTCATTAGCAGCATCTCTGAGCAAAACTACAAGTTCACCAATCTAAATTTTATTTACTAAACTTAATCCAGAAGTTTGGTACCCAAAACAGTTCCGGGGAGGTTTGAACTGTAATACAGAACTCGGGTCAGTTAATACTGATAAGCTATTTAGAATAGTATGGTGGTACTACACTACACCAGTGCATCGTGTTCATTTTTTGGATATGACAAATGGATATGCCAGATGTTAATATACATGGGAGAGCCATCTTGCCTACTCATACTTTAGCAAGTATAAACTTGGTCTATACTTTCTCTCAGAGCTGGTCATAAAATTAAACAGCACAATTTTTTCTGTGCAGGTCTTTGTTTACTTGCGTATGTTTGCAGCAGACAGTGGGTTTGAGATTCTTCCATGCAATCGCTATTCCTCTGAGCAAAATGGAGCCAAAATTGTAGCAACAAAAATTTGGTAAGCTGGCATCTGATCATTCAGACTGTCTTTATATTGCAAAATTCTAACAAGTGTTCCTCATTTTTGTTCTTGTACTTAAGGAAAAGGAACGATGAAATTGAACACCTTGTGGGTTGCATTGCTGAGCTGTCTGCTAATGAAGAGAAGATGTTGTTACGCCATGGAGAGAATGACTTTAGTGTCATGTACTCTACGCGTAAGAACTGTGCTCAGCTTTGGCTGGGACCTGCTGCTTTTATTAATCATGGTATGTATCCTGCATGTTCTGTGCCTCGAAAACGAATTAATATACCATTTAACATGCCTATTTGAAGAGCACCAAATCTAAGTTGTATGTGAACTTATGACATGTTCATATATCAAATTCTATTTTTTAGTCCTGAACAATATTCCTTTTTATTAGTCTCTGATAGTCAGCCATCTGATGACATCAGTGTGTGTCTCTAACTAGTTGAAAATTCCCTTTAGACCAGGGGTCTTAAATCTTCTTCAGAAAAGTCTAGTGTAACTTTTGTTACAGACAAATTGGATGCACACTTGATAGTTGGTTGGAGACCATGAGGAGCTGGTTAAATGAGTAAAATTATGCATGGCTCCTGCTTGGTTAGAAAGAAATCCTGCAGCCACACTGTTAGTTTATGGATAAGATTGAAGACCCCTGCTTTAGACCCTTGTTCCAAATTGAACCATTGACCACATATAGGTGCAGTTCAGTTTCACCCAAATGAGCACTAGTATCAGTTCCCCACTGGACGTTCTGGCACAGCTCAGATCGATTAAAGTTAGCATTCAGCAGGTACTTTGCATAGGTAGATCATGTTAGTTAGCCAGGGTTACAGAATAGCTATTCTCTCTGAATAAGTACATTCTGAAGAACACGTTCAAATTGTCAGGTGTGGTAGGAGCAATTGGAGGCACACACTGATGACATCACACGGAAGTGATTGATTAAATGGAATGTTGTTTCATTCCATTTCATACTTGAATAAATTAAATTCAGCTAAGTTATGTAAAACTTCAGCGCAATAAATTAACTCTCAGTGCAGGGCTATTGGCAAAATGAATTTTGCTTTAGTAGGCAAGAAGGCAATGAGGAAGGGCCAGTGGAGAATCAGCAGAAGGAGCAAATGCAGCAGCAAAGAGAGGAGATAGAGGAGGAGGAGGAGAGAAAGAAGAGCAGGTAAATGCAAGGGCAGAAGCTAAAAAGGATTAAATAGATAATATGAAATGCACAGACAGGGGTTTTAAGCTCCAATACTATATTTGCTCCACTGCCTCCAGCACATCTGGTGCAGTTCCTTGTGAAATTACTCCTTCTGGATCACATGGCTTAGTTTTGAAGCAGGGAAAAGAACTGAATCCTAAATAACTTCATGAATTGAGTGCTAGAAATAAATCTTGACTGTAACATGATATGGACATGCCAGTTCATTTAGTACTGGGTAAATAAATTGGCATATAAAGCCACTTTTCCACTCCATGGTACGGCTCAACTTGTCTCGGGTCGCTTTATTTTTCTAAACTTGTTTTTCCACTGCAGTTTAGTGCCACCTGAACATGGGTGGCCATCTTCCACTCATCTTCATGCAGGAATAATGTTGTATTATCGAAGTCCTGTACAAATGCGTCCTTTTATTCCAAATGCCTTTCCTGTTCACCGAACATTGATCATATCAAGGGTCCAAAAAGCAAGCCAAGTCAAGCCATGCAGTAGAAAAGTGGCTTATGGTGCACTATATACCGTACTGTTTAATGAATTTGATCCCTTTGATTTTCTGTTTGTGCCATACAGAATGGTTTCAGGTGATAAATGGAACAGCATAACATTTTTCAAATAACTGTTCTTATTTATTTAAGAAACAAAGTTTCCCAACACCTATAGCAAACGTATGCTTTCACGTGTGATACAACTAGAGGGCAGGGCCGGTTCTCATGCATGTCATGCCATGGATGGTTCTTTCACTTTCAGCATTCAAACGCAGGTTCCCTCCTGAAAGCATGGGGATGTGCAATCCAGAAAGCACAGTTTTACCCTGTAGGTGTCATTTGCAGTAAGCATCAAGTAGGGCCGGGCTGTATGGCAACATATCATCAATAGTATTATAAATTATATTACAGTACACTTTTTTTATATATATATATAAAATTTTATTTCATTTTAATTTTAATTTTTTTTTCAAATATTGTAAAATCTTAAATATTTAAATATTATAAAGTCTTATTTTATTTTTTATTTAAGTACAAAAATAGAAAGAAATATGTAATCATAATATAGTTTTATTTTTTATAAAAAAAATTCTTATAAATTATATTTATATATATATATATATATTACAGCGCACTACTGTTTTACCCTACAGTTTGTGAGCAAACCAATATGCATGACCGGTAAATGAGCTTTCCTGAGTATGAATGTGGTGAATCAATGAAAAACAAAGATAAAATTAAACTGTTGGCAGAAGCTTTAAACGTGTTGTTATTCAGGTTTACCGTGTGTAATATTATGTTTTGTAATATTACACAAGGTATGATGCAGGGATGTAACTTGGCCTAGGCATTGGAGGCTGTAGCCCTGAAGTTTTTTTCTTTAGCCAGTAGGTTTGTCACTAGGTAACTGAACATCAGTAAAAGAAGACAGTGGTGTTGTAATTGTGTATCTTCACTGAATGGAGGCGAGTCAGGCAGGGTTTACAGGAAAATACGTGGTTTATTCATGATTACTCATGATTTATTGACTGACAGTCTCTCAATTCTGACAAATGTTAGCTCACAGTGTGAGGGGAAATTGGATATGCGTATTTTTTTGTTGTTGTTCTTTTTTGTTGTTGTTGTTTTACCAGTAAAGGGGGTGAGACTGAAACACTAACATCCTCTGACGCTGAGCAGGAAAACAAGGTGTTTAAAAGTCTATGAGTTCCAGTTTACGTGAACATGATATGAGCAGAGCATAAGAAAAGATAATGTACTTTGCATGGTACTGTAGCAACTAAACCCATACAATGATAGCTTGGTTGTGCCTCCCCTTGGCTAGTGACACCAAACTAGACTAGGTAGAAAAGTTTTTGTATTTTACTGGTAGTCCTACAAGCAGTGACAATACCCGAGGAAAGTTTTATGATAAATCTAACTTTTTCTGATCATGTCATACATTGACAGTTAAATTACCTCAGCATACATAAAACAAAACTTAGGCTACTAACTGAGATGCAAAAATGCACGGAAACAGTTTATTTAGAAGTATTTTAAAAAAACAACATTTTTTTGATTGAAAAGAATCTGGGCTCAGCCCCAAATGTTTCAGTCCAGCTAACGTCCCTGGTATGAATCCATTTATTCTGAACCATTAATAGCCACTATATAAATAACATCACATTTAGCCACAATATATTTGATTTGACAACAACATTGTTTTTACGATGCTTATTATCTGGTCACAATCCCTCAAATACTCTTTATCCCTGCATTTCAGTATACATGTATACCAGCCAGCCTAACTTCCATCACTACTGCAAAAAACACCATCACTAAGTGGAATAAAGTTGGCTATCAAGTAAATTAAAACACATTTTGTCCTCTGTTACAGATTGCCGGCCAAATTGCAAGGTTAGTATAAATTGATAATGAGCATCAATGAGTCATTGCTTCTGTTGAAGACTTATTTACTGCATGGACAAAAAAAAAAGAATACAGCTTATGGAAAGGTTTGTTACAGTTTGTATCCACAGGTAGAGACACTGCGTGTGTCAAGGTTCTGCGGGACATTGAACCAGGGGAAGAGATCTCATGTTACTATGGAGATGGCTTCTTTGGAGAAAATAACGAATTCTGTGAATGCTATACTTGCGAAAGGTACTGTATCCCTTCTGCATTGCAACTGAATATTCTGAACTCATTTTGTAACAAAGAATTAAATAGTTTTACGAGCAGAAACCTTTGGTTGTATGCAAAGTAAATGCCTATGACATTGATGCATCTTTAATCTGATTTCAGGCGTGGCACTGGTGCGTTTAAGTCAAAAGCAGGACTGCCTGTCGAGGTTGCAGTGATCAATAGCAAGTATGGCCTGAGGGAGACTGACAAGAGGCTCAACAGACTGAAGAAGCTGGAAGAGGGCAGCAAGAAATCAGACAGCCAGTCTGTTGCCTCTACTGAAGCAGAGTCTCAGGAACCACCTATTGGACATACATGTAAGAGAATGATAAGACTGGCCTTTAATGACTTTAATGTGTGTGGGTATTTTTTTGTTTGGAGATGGTGTATAAATTTTTCATGTTTATGTTCTCATTAGCATTACGGAAGAGGATGTCGCAACCCTGTCTCAAAGCACACTGCAAAGGCAGAGCTGTGACAAGGCAAACTCGGCCAAGCACTCCTACCTCTACCTCACCCCCTAAACGAAGTCAAACAGCCAACTCAAGTTTACCAAAGAGACTTAAGTCAAAGCCTGCACAGCCTTTGTCTAAAGGACGGAGACGGCGTCAAGCAGCAGTTCTGAAAGCGCCTACCAGAGGAAGTATAGGGAGCTTGAGCCTCAAGCAGCCTTGCAAAAGAGAGGCGGACAGTCGAGTTCCTCATTTCTCTGGCTGCAGGGGTGGCATTAAGCCTGCTGCAGATCGTGAAAACAATCAGAACTCCCCAAAGGGTGCTTCAGCCTGCAAGGGCAGTGTGTCTTGCCCGTACAGAACTCGCAGGTCCAGTAGGACCTCTCTCGGTGCTCATGAGCGTGATGGAGGCAAGCGTGGCTCAAAGCCAAGCAGCACAAACAAGGTTGTTGGTAGCACGGCCCTCAAAATGGAGCCTGATGGTTTTGTTCCCACAATGCCTGGCCATCAGATGAACATCCCCAGCCTCGAGGCCAGCTGTCCCAAGAAAGGGACATGCCCAAGACGGAGGAGGACGATAAAACAGGAGGAAACAGGCACTTGCATCGACAATCTTCTTCAGGACGGGGTGCCTGACCTGCGACATGCAGCACATACTGCTGACATGGCAGAGTGTGCCAAGGTGCCACTTGCCCTGCCAGAACGGCATTATGAGGGCTTGGCGGAGAGTTCCAAGGTGTCACGGCGCATGAAGGGGGGCAAGAAAAAGCGGCGCATCACACGCTACGACGCACAATTAATCTTGGAGAATAACACCGGCATCCCAAAGCTGACACTGCGGCGGCGGCATGACAGCAGCAGCAAGAAGAAAGAGCATCGAAATTCCAAGGCTGTGCGACGCTCGTCGAAGATCAGCATCAAGTTCAGCAAAGAGCGGGAAAATGAGCATGCTGGCCTGTATGTGGCCAAGCTGAACAATGGTTTTGGTCATGGACCTCACGGGAGCTCCACCAAGCTGAAGATCCAGCTAAAGCGTGAGGAGGACGTGACTTTCGCAGGTTTAGTCAAGAGGGAGGAGGGTGAAGTTCTGGAGAGAGAGGTGGGAGTTCAGATGGGTCGGAACATCAAGGAGGACTCGCTGACTTCGGAAGAGGAGGAGGAGGACTACTTTGACAATGAGGATGACTTCATCCCTCTTCCACCAGCGAAACGTCTGCGGCTCATCGTGGGCAAAGATTCCATAGATATTGACATCTCCTCAAGAAGGCGAGAGGACCAGTCACTCAGACTCAATGCCTAAGCTATGTAAATAACCCTCAGTCCTACCAATTATCTGTTCGTTTTGAATGACTTAATTTGAATGTGGAGTAAGAATGGCAAATGTACAGTGAAATCAACACAAGATATCTTTCTATACATTTTAATGGTGGCACTCCTTTATTGTTTATTCTTCATGAATATAAATATTGTAGAAAGTGTACAGATGTGTATGAATTCTATTTGTCAATTTAATGTGCAGATGTTAGTCAGTGTTTTTGTCCAGGTTTGCAGTTTTATTCCATTAGAGGGATAGTTCAATCAACACTAAAAAGCTAACAGGGTGATGGAAAAACCATAGCTGGGGTGGTCCGATCTTCAATCATTATTGGGCATTTTAGCATGTTTTGGTGGAACTATTCCTTTCACATCTCAATCTGGTGAGAGGAAGAAGGGCTGGAATCTGTTCCATCTATTTTCACAAACGTGATGCATGTGTTCACTTCCGAATCTAGCTATCAGTTTTTTAGTTAAACAGCAGTGTGCGGAATCTTGTTTGATTCAACATGTCTGAAGGGAATATTAAAAAAGTCAAGTTGGTAATCTGGTAAAAAAAAAAAAAAATCAATAAAATCTCCCTTCTGAACTTATGTTTGAATGTTTGCATCACATTACTGTGTCCATCCAAAGGCCATGGTGCTCACTGTTGTGGCCTGTGATCCATCTGGCATTTTGTGTGAATTAAAATAAAATAAAAGCCAATAGAAATCGGGCCACGTTAAAAAACAGCACGTAATCTATTCACAGATCACTAGAATTTGTCAACGAGGTAATTATTTAAAGCATTTAGTCCTTTTATTTTGTTTCTCACTGTATGAGTAGGCAGCTGACATTTATGTTGTTATTTTTTTTTTATTATTTGTTCATCTGGTACCCTTAATGCTGTCTATAAGCTAAGACAGTTTGTCAGACTCTAGGTTTCATAAGGATCACAGCATTCTCCCAAGATGTTTCTCTTTAGAATATGGACATAACAAATGTGTGATGTATTCATGCACTTTGGGGAGGGAGGGGCTTGCTCACTGTATATTCTGGAACCTGTTTTTATTTAACTCTTTTTGAGTACTTGAAAATATTAAAGTCATTTTTGAGATGTCTGGCTGCTGCTTCATGTGTCCTAGTTGTCAATATTTAGTAGCAATCTTCCTGACCACTAGATAAAGCATTTTGGTTCTTTAACTCATGTCTTCTGATGCACAACAGCGAGTTATTTAGTAGTGTACGGTGCAGTTTGCAGCAGTACTGCTGATTTTCCATTCATTTTTTTTGGGAAGAGGTCTTATTTAGGTTAAAGCTTAAAGATGCCTGCACTGAGATTACATGCACTTTTGACTAGTTTTGTAATGAGTTAATAAGTAATGGATATGATCACTGCCATAGAAATACTAAAAAATCAGTAATGCTAAATGAATAACACTGACCCCATAACTTATACACTCACTGGCCGCTTTAAGAAGAATACCTGTACTCCTACTCATTCATGCAATTATCCAATGAGCCAATCATGGTAGCAGTGCAATGCATAAACTCATGCAGATACAGGTCAAGACTTTCAGCTACTATTCACATAAAACCAGGGCTGTTGGAGCAATGGGGCGAGCTGGCATATGAGGGGATCTCCTATGAGTGATGAAGAGTTAAAGGTGCTTTAAACTTTATTTATCGACTTTAATGTTTTGAATTCTTTATATTTCTGGATTTCTTATGTCTGGTGAAAATTTCATGTAAATAGCCTTATTGGAAAAATATTTACTGAAACAAATGTTGACGTGTCCAATACTTATTTCCCCCACTGTAGGGTGAAATATCCATCCATCCATCCATCCGTCCATCCATCTTCTACTACTTACTCCTTTTCAGGGTCACGGGAACCTGGAGCCTATCCCAGGAATCATCAGGTGGGGTGCACCCTGGACAGGATGGCAGTCGCATTGGACAATCACATACACACTCACACACCCATTCATACACTATGGACACTTTAGACACACCAATCAACCTATCATGCATGTCTTTGGACTGGGGGAGGAAACCGGAATACCCGGAGGAAACCCACACAGCACGGGGAGAACATGCAAACTCCACGCACACACAGGGACATGATGGGAATCGAACCCCCGACCCTGCAGGGGTCACTGTGCGCCCCGGGTGAAATATCACGTTGTTGAAATATCACATTTTGGGCTCACAGAGACGGAGAGACGCTGTGCATAAGTAATTCGACAAATTCTGTTTTAGTCCACGGTGCTTCTGCGGGCGCAGGTTACGACATGATTCGACAAAGCATCTGATATCCGTTATCTGATTGAACATTCTAACCAATATTGTCTGATACCCTCTCGTGAGTATTAAATTATAAGGTGTAACTATGGGTGGAAATGGTCCGTCTAAAATCACACCAAAGCAGTGGATATAGAAAAAAAAAGAAGGAAAAAGATACCAAAATCTACCATTTACTAATCTACGACGTTTATTGAGTAAACAGCAAATAGCAGATGAAAAAAACCGGCCCACTAAAGGGTTCAATCCGGTCCGCAGGACGAATTTTGAAAGTGAAAAAAAAAAAAATGCATAAAAGACACAAACTTGTCATTTTTAATAAAATGCTATTCCTAAATTATCCGCTAGGGGGTAAAAGACGCGGCACATCTCTGGGACTGAACAGCAGATGGCAGCAATGTGACGTCTGCTGTTTGTCATCACGGAGTAGTCTACTCTATTTTCTACTCATCCCCACACCCTCATTAGACAAAATGTCTGCCAAAAAGCAGAAAAGTGGATACAGAGTGTAGAGTTTTCCATGAAAAATGGACCGCTTCCTATTTATTCACAGAGATGAATGGGTAATAGTTAAAAAAGTGCAATTTAATGTTAGTCAACAGTTTCAGTACAAAAGAGTTTGGTTTGGTGGAATCCTATTGTTCATTGCATTTGTACAAACACTGTGAGCAGTTGTAATGCACATATATGTGAATGATAATCAGAAGCAAATTGCACATGTTTGTCTTAAGAAATCTGAGGTTGCTCATTATATATTTTTTTTATAAAAGGATATTTCATTAAATATAAATGTCTTTGCATGAAAACAAAAGTAAAAACATGGACTTCTTGTTATTTATAGGTGATTATACTAAGATTTTACTGGCCCGGCCCACTTGACATCTAATTAGGCTGTATGTGGCCCCTGAACTAAAATGAGTTTGACAACACTGCTCTAGCTCATTTTAATTCACTTCCAAAGTGAAAGGGAAAACAATTCATGCTTGCCTTTAACCGGAAAACATTCCATTTTATTTACTGTAATATATCACTATGATGGTACTTGTAGTTTTTTGGGATATTAGAGATTCCATAGTTGTAGTGTGTTAGTGCATGCTGGGAAATATCAGGAAATTCTCATAGTAACAACTTGACACTGAAGTACAGATATGTGACTTGTGTGTATTATTTTTAGTTAGTACATCACATTTATAAACACACTCCCTACATGTCACATCTCCTGACGATCCTGATATCATGTTTTATCACAAATTGTCAGCATAACGTCTTCTCCTTTCAACCTACTAGGTAGAGACTTAATGTTTAAATTGAAGTGTTCTCTTACAATGAAGTAGGCCTCATTAAGGTAACCCCTTATGTTGCAAAGATCAAAACTATTCTTCCCGTTTACTGGAAGCAATATCCACTACCAGCAGAAAAAGAGTTAGGCATACAGCTGGTGACTGATTCTTTACTCACACAGAGCATGGTTGTCCCTACAGTATCTCCCTACAACACACCTGTTAACCCTGCACACAAGACCAATGGGAAGGGATTGTGTTTTACTCAGGTTCTTGGGCAAATTAATGATACAGTAATTCCACTAAGCTCTATTGTACCTGATGTGGCTTCTATTCTCAACGCTATTCCTCACACACACACACACACACACACACACACACACACACACACACACACTTCACGGTAGTCGGTTTATTTAGTTTATTTTCAGTGTCCCTGTGTCTGAGCAGACACAGCCTATATTTGCTTTTACTTTCAAAAATCAACAATACACATGGACACATCTTCCTCATGGTTTCATAGACTCTCTCACTGTGTTTTCATCCGTGGTGCATCAAGCCCTCTCATCACTCATTTTACCAGAGTGCTGCCTTGTTCAGTACACGGACAACATTCTTTTTTCATCTGAAGGACATGAGCTCTGCACAGAGGGCTTTCTAAAACTCTTGACCCACCTGGCTCAGTGTGGTTTCAAGGCCTCGCTAACTAAACTTAAGCTCTGTCAGACAATGGTCCAATATCTGGGTTTTCATGTCTCTCAGAGACAGTGCCGCCTAACCAGCGACCGAGCATGCACTTTTGTTGATGTCACACCTCCAGCCACACAAAGAGGTATGCTGAGTTTTCTGGGACTTATAAACTATTGTTGTCAGTTCATTCCTGACTGCTCACACTCCGACAAAATTCTTAGACACTGTTGTCACAAGGACTCTCCACAGAACATTAAATGGACTAAGGAGATGATGAACTCTTTCTGTTACCTAAAGCAGGCATTAAGCTCAGCTCTGGGAATTCCAGATTACTAATCTCCATTCCACATGTATTTTTCTGAAGATTGGAACACAGAGGCAGGGGTCCTGACCCAGGAACACGGTGGTAGCTATCGCCCAGTAGCATATCTTTCCAAATCTCTAGAACTTGTAGTACAAGTTATGCCTGCCTGTTTTAGGGCTATTGCTGCGTCCGCTCTCATGGTCAATGGTGCTGAAAAATTATTTCGTTAACACCCACTCACATTGCACACATCTCATCAGGTCTTATCTATCCTGAATAACATTCAGACACAATATCTGCTCAGTGTAGATCAGGATATGAAGCCATTCTTTGCACCACACAAAACCTAATCAATAAATCTGTAACCACTGTTAACAGCCCTGCAGTCTTGCTCCACAGACTTCTGCGTGCCTGCTTGGAGGATCCCGCACTTGAAGCTTGGTTGGAACATGACTGTTTGACCTACATACATGACTCCTCATCACTCTGCTGTGATCTGTCACTGCATCCCAAATGAGGGAGGGAATATGTCGATGGATAGTGTTTTTAACCTAACGCCTCAACGTTTTTATGTGGCTACTCTGTTTGTTCATTACCAAATATTGTTCATGAGGCTCACTGTATCCCCTTTAATTTTGCTCAGGCTGCAGAACTCGTTGCTCTCACGCATGCTTGTCATCTCTTTAAGGGTAAGACAGTTACTATTTATACTGAATCAAATTATGCTTTTGGTTTCGCACATGATTTTGGTAAGATATGGCATGCTCGTGGTTTTCGTGCCGCTGAAACCCATATCGCATTCCACGCTTGTTTCTGATCTTTTAGAAGCGTTGCTTTTACGTGACAGGCTTGCTATTGTTAAAGTTAAAGGTTCTAACTCTTCTAACACAGAACAGGCCCATAGCGATTTACTCGCTGATGAAGTAGCTAGTTGGGCCTCAAAAGAGGGCTTGCCCAGTCCCTTTGTCCAGAATAATGTCTGCATTTTCCAGGCCTCTCCAGACAACCTCACTTTTGGTCCTCAGAAGGTTGTTCCCCATCACCCACTGATGGTTTAATACGCTGCCCTGATGGCCGTCTCGCTCTTCCATCTTCTGTCCTTCCATTCCTCATGCACCATTTTCACAGTGCTTCTCATGTCGCATGAAGAGGGGTGATCTCTGCAATAACATTGAGGTTTTGTATTTGAGACACTCACAAAACTGTTAAATTACTCCTTGATGCATGTTTTTAACATGCGCAGGAGTAATTGTCCAAGAGAAAACAGTCAAACATGATGCATTACCACCACCTAATGGTCCTTTTCAGGCACTACAAATTGACTTCTCTGATGCCAGCTATCAGAGTTCTCAAATATCTCGTAGATATCAAGGATAAAGTCTCTAAATGGGTAGAAGCCTTTCCATGCTCAAATGCCAATACCATCATTAAAATTCTTGCAAAAGAAATAATCCCATGGTATGGTATCCCCCAATTAATCTATTGATAATAACAATGGGACACCTTTTGTTTCCAAGGTAACAAGGCCTCTGACGTGGAAGAATGAACAGCGCCAATGTGCTCAGCAGTGGTTGCATTAAAAAGCTGACAAAAAATAATTAGTAGCCACTGAAATTTTTGTAGATGCATTCTCATATATTTCTTTATCATACAAGTGACTTCATTCCGCGCAAAGTAGCAGTTTATACAGTTAACGTTAGCTAGGCTGAAGTGCAAAAAGAGCACTAATATCACACAATTTCCCACGTACACCATGACCTCCTAATAAAATGTCCAAACAAATCTGACAATTATATGAAAATAAAAAATATATATATGGAAATACTAACTATGAAGAACTTTAACTGTAGGATTTTTGCTAAAACAAATAGGCCTGTGATCATAGCATGTAAGACCATCGGATACTGACACGTGCACTTTGCATAACTCCTACACCATTATGTCATCATTAGCCAATAATAATACATTACACTTATTTTCATATGAAATGGTCTCAAATACCAACTTCACACTGTGTAAAAATGCTAGTAAATTTGTTCATATGGAGTATTTTGAAAGTATGTTGCATTTAGTTTCATTGTCAGAGTTTTAAGATATATCCAAAATGAGAAGATTTAGGAATTAGGCAGAAAGTGGAAACAAAACAAAACAAAACAAAACAAATCAGAATAAGAAGCTGGTGAATAAGAAGCTAGTTTCAGCATCACCACCTAGTTATCTTTTTAAACTGCTACTTAACTGGATAGAATTAAGTTACTTGTATAATAAAGAAATATGTGTGAAAGCATCTACAAACAATTCAGTTGCTACTTGTATTAATTCGGGCAGCTTTTTAATACAACTACAATACAGCATCCCTACAGTGAAGGACTTCATGCAAGTGATTCATTTACATGTAATTCATCTTCATGTGATTCATATTCATGTGATTCATTTACATTGTCATGTGATTCATATTCAATGAATCACATGCATGAATATGAATCACATGAAAATGAATCACATGTAAATGAATCATATGAAAATGAATAAATAAACAAAGGCAAAAAAAAAACAGTGAAGGACTTGACTCCATTCCTTGCGCCATGTCAGGACTCTACACCTTTAATGTGTGGGCGTGGTTAACTTTCAGAGCACCTCCCACTCCCAAATCAGTTGACCAATAGAGATTTAAAGTGAACACCTTCTTCTAGGATCCACCCCCCGTACAAAAAATGTGCCAAAGGTCAGACACAAACAAACAAACACAAAAGATTTGGCAATTGAGCATACAATCAGCGCATGAGTATAGTATGACAAATATCTCATAGATGACTGTATTACATAACTATATAGTAGTTATATAACTATTACATAACTACTGAACTATAGCAACGTGTACAGTGTGCTGAGAAACAGGTTCATCTACTTCACTGAGGTGACATTGTTCGACTTTGGTGAGCAAATATAACCTACATTACATTTAGGTAACAGGTTATAGTCCTCCACCCAGTGCCGTCATCCTTGCCATGACCCGAGAAGAAATGCAAACTATGAGGGTGTAACACAAACACTAAAAACAATAAATAATGTCATGAATGGTAGTTTTTGTTCTAAGAACCAGTGCATTTACCTTTCAACCCAACCAACTCTGCTGTTGCACAAAGTAGCAAGGATATATATTTTATATCTGGTATATCTGCATTTTCTTATTTGTATTTTCCGTTCCACCTTAAAAGATCCAGGACTTAGAATCTAGCGCCTGTAGATGGCGCCATGAAGCGCAATAAAAATTACTTATACAATTCAGTGAACGTTGTGCATAATCGAATTTGCTTATTTCTTATGCTGTTTCAAAAACATGACTATTGCATATAAAAATTTGTTTCATGTATTGTATAAATGCTCAATATAAATAAAAGTACTTTAGGAATTCTGAATAATGGCCCTGTGAACTTGGCACTGACTACTGAATACAGGCAAATTGCACTTTCTGCTGCACTATATGCCGTTATATCGTCATTTTCAAAACGTCTGAAAATATCTGATATACTATCAAAACACACAATATGAAGAAATTTTTACTGTTGGAAGTTTAATAATAGCTCTGTGAACTTGCCATTTGAGACTATCAAATACAGGCAAATTCTTATGCCTCCTATTCCTATCTCCTCATTTTCAAAATGTCTGAAACATCTAACAATTACACATGAAAATTGGTGTAATGTACTATCAAACGGCTCAATATAAAGACATTTTACTGTATGAATTTTTAATAATAGATCCTATCAAACACAGCCAAATTGCACGTTCAGCCCTGTGATGCCAAGAAGCTTAAGGGCCTTGTACAGAGTCCAGCCTTCACAATCACTTTAGCCAACTCTCTTGCCCTGACAAAAGCAATGTACATGTTGTTGCTTGCTAAGAGTGATCCCTGTGCAGATGACATCTGCTATTACTGTTAGCACCTGATCATGGTGCAAGTAATGCATTTGATGCACCTGATCATGGAGGAACTCCTTTCCCAGGGCCATTGGGCAACCACATGCTCCAGGGTTCCTCTTCTCTTGCACAGTGAGCATGCTGAGGTTTCTGCTATACTAAAAGTGAAGAGATTGGATGGGCTGGGGAGGACATCATAAACCAAATGGTTCAGAAAATTCCTTTAAAATGGCTCAGCCTTTCAGAGCTCTGTCCACAAGATTTTACAGTCCATCGCTTGCTCCCATCTGGTCTACACGGCCTACTACCATATCCCTACATATCAGCTTGGTTGATGGCCTTCTGTGCCCTACAGTACCTCCCAGTTCTCACCTCAATGCCTGCTGAGAAGACTCTGGTGTCAGTGGAATCTCTTAACAGAAACACCTCTCTTGCCTGGGTAACCATGAACTCCCCTGACAGACTGCTGAAAAGGAGAAGAAGCTTGTTCCTGTTCCTATACAAGGCCATGCTGCTGAAGCTTTATGGTAGGCCCAGCCACATGTGCAAGAAATAGCTGATCACTATCTCAAAGCCCTCAACATTGGTAAATTGGTAAATGCAAACTATGAGGGTGTAACACAAATACTAAAAAGAATAAATAATGTCATGCATGGTAGTTTTATTTTCTAAGAACCAGTGCATTTAAATTTAAAACAAACCAACTCTGCCGTTACACAAGTAACTCTTCAGTAACTGACAGGATCTGGATGCCTGCTAAGGAGAAACAGAACTTGTCAGTTATTTTCCCCTTTCTCAGAACCAGACCCAGGTGATGAGTCGCTCAATGTCTGGTAGGATCCATCTACATCCTGGCGCTGGTGTTGTCATCCATGAATGCCCTGATCGGTGGCTGCCCATCACTGGACTTGGACACTCCACTACAACTGGCTCTCAGAAAGAAGCAGCTGTATTATTCCAGAATGAGGTCCTTGAGCCTAACCGAACATGATGGTGAACATGATGGTGAACATGATGGTGCAGCCATCATGGGGTCATTATTCAAAATGTAAAAATAAATTCATAGTGAGTATTTATACAGTACATAATACCAAAAATAGTTTTTGAAACAGCATACGGACTAAGCAACCTATTTTTTTCTCTTTTCTGCACTGAACTGTAGAAGTAATTTTTAGGGCTTCATGGCGACATCTACATCCGTGAAACCGTATATCCTGGATCTTTTAAGGTGGAACGGAAAAAGCGAATAAGAAACTGGCGAATAAGAAGCCAACTTCAATGATATGGTGGCACTATTAGTATACCCAAGCACTTTGTTATCAAACCTAAATGTTGTGATACTTATTGCGAATTGTGAAAATCAAGTCACGTGATACCGCCCACACAATGAATGACAACTTTATGTGCATCTGGCAGTTTTATGTACATTTCAGGTAACATCACCAAAAGTGTTGTATGGTTCCGAATACAGAGTTGTAGTTTCTGGTTTTGATGTGTTATGTCACTTTAAAATCATTTTTAAACATTCGAACATGCGTTTGAACTTTTTTCGCTCATTAGTCTGTCGAAAGCCCTGCAGCTTGTGTGTGTGGGGGGTTGACGTGCTCTAATCGTCCAATCGGAGAAGCGCACGAGCAGATGCTGCCCACGGTAGCTCCGCCCAGTTCCCTTTAACGAAACTCACACGACGAAACAGCGACGTTCGCCCAGCTATTCTTTTGCACGTAGACGGAACGTGACCAGACCATCTCAACCACAGCAGACTTTGTTAGTTCCAGAATCGGTTTGGTTCCCCTTAATCATTACACGAATTAATATCTGGTATCAAATCAATTCGGTATAATCTACATCGAAGAAAGATGAAGACTAAGTTCATCAACGGGGTGTCCTCATCCCCTTCCATGTCTCTGGGTTTATTGGTGACCGAGAACGCGCTTCAGGTCCAGCCTGATACCGAGCCCGACTGCAAAGCCTTTCGAGCAGACGAGCCCGACCATGAGACCAAGCACAAGGCGTATCTGTGGTGCAAAGAATTTCTCCACGGAGCCTGGAAGTCTATTGAGGAGGAGGATTTTCAGATAACTGCAATCAGGTAGGCTGCTGTGTGCGCATTTCTCGGGTGATAGTTTTCACTAACACACCCCCAGGCAAGTAGGAAATTATTCTGAAAACTCTTGGGTCAGGAGCATATATCATCTGCTTTAACTGCAACTAGTTCAAATACACACTACTAAAAATAAATAAATAAATAAATAAAAGGGGGGGGGGTCTCTCACACACACACACACACACACACACACATATACACATGCATAAATTTTCACCCTTGTCTATGGCAGAGGGGGTCTCAGCAACAAGCTGTTCCTCTGCGCATTACCCGAGGACCAGCAGAGCAATGGGGACGAACCAAGGAACGTGCTGCTTCGCCTGTATGGAGCCATACTGCAGGTGTGTTTCCCCACTCCCTGATTCAATTCTGCATGGCATGATTAATCACTGTGCCCCAACCCAGACCTACTTTTACATTGGGAACATGTCCACACCCTTACGGAGCTAGCAAGTGCGAAAGAAAAACTGTATACAGGTCTGTACACTGACAAAAACGATTGGATCCGTAAATGGAGGATAGTGCAAAACCGAATCAACGTTGATAGACAATTCATGTTGTTCATTCACCCTCCAGTCCACGGTACTCCTTTCAGTGTCTGTTAATAATTAATACGTAAGCTGAGATGTGTCTGTTGGTATGTAGGTTATAATCCATTGACTACATTCTCAGCCCTGTACGTCATTTTGTTGTTTGCCCCACTCTGACACACCCAAAGTAACCCGTCATCAGCTCATTCAAAAGTTATTCGTGAGGTGTGAAATGGGTGTTTGTAGAGTCGAGAGAACAATATAACATGTAGTGCAAGGCTGTTTACATGATATATCATCGTACCTCTTGTTTTAGATATGTTTATATTTGAATTCAAATTGTTATTGAAATGATCCCATCAAAGAATTCAAACTTTATACTAGATGCTAAATTAGGTTTGAATTTCTCCAATGAGAACGGGAAGTGTGTACATGTTTTATACTGTATGTATGTGTGTGTAAGAGAGAAAGCGTGTGTGAGAGCTTGTCATCTGCATGTTGGTGTTTGAATGTGGAATGCCGTATTTTGTTGGGTGATGTACCTCCATGCCTGTACCTGCGTGTCTTCTTTGCCGTAGGCTTGCCCAAGGAGCGTGCCTTGAGCACTCTTGTTTCCAGGTGATCCACCATACCAGCCACGGTACAGTATTAGATCCCAGAAGCTAAAGCACTGTCAGCCAAGTTCTCGCCATTATGTCAGATGCTTAAAACCCTTTGACGTTTGACCCTTTTATGTTTTGCTCTGTCAGAGCTATTCTCTATGTTTGTCTGCTTCCTATAAACCAATTCTCAAAATGTGTTGTTAAAACATTTACAAAAACAACAAGGAGTGCGTTTTAGTGGTTAGACAGCTTTTCCACTACTATATAGAGACACCTTAAGACCACTGATAGTACTAAAGCGAAAAACAGACTGTTCTATATATAGAAATGATTACTTTAAACCTGGCAGGTGCTAGCTAGTCTAAAAAACAGTGCTCTAAGATGTTTCTGTCAGAATGGTGAAATTGGATTTAAGCATGGTCATTGTTTCATAGGGATTAATACAAAATAATCTAACTTATCTCTAATCATATTTAAATTGAACTTTGAAAGAATATATCTCCACAAAGTTGTCTGAAGCAAAAGAAACACTTTATTTTTTGATTGATGTTGGTACTTTCAGTGGAAGAGGTAGTTGGTTACACCATGGTTATCAAACACATTAGACAGAAACATTTATACTTTCTAAAAAAATAAAAAAAAAGTCGCTCTTGTATTTTAGTTCTTAAAAGCATTTAAACAGTTTAGAAATCAGTCAGCTTGAACATTTGTTTTGATAATTGCAGTTATAAACCTGCTTAATAATTTCTTGGTTCTCAGAGAACTGATTTAGCCAAACAAAACCTCGGGTCACCATCTGAGAGACTCATGCTTCTCAAACCAGCTATAAATTCCTTTCGAGTACCTGGAATTTCTGAACTCTCTGTACGTTTGCATGACTATTAAAAAAAGCATTATTGGTTTTGTTGAAAATGCTACTTTCCTATGGTAGTGTATGATATGGTAAAATGTACCGAATTACAATTGTTGTTGCTTTGTTATTGGAGAGAAGTTTTTCATCGCCTGTTGCAACCTCCTTGTCAAGATGAAATGGCTGTCGAATAAAGGAAAAACATCAACAGTTGGTGCTCACGGTTAGCTTTTTCTTTTTTTTTTTTTTTTGGGGTTTTTTTTTTTTAAAGGGGTTTGGGGCCCGTCCAACACAGGCCCTTTTTCTTTTTTTTTTGTTTTCCTTTAATAAAAGAGGGTGTGGACCGTCAAACACAGGAAATCATTTTCAGGTAAGTAACATCTACTGTTTTTTTTGTGTTTGGTTTTATATTTACCTTTAAAATCTATGATAAGCATCTTTTAGGGTCACATTATGCCCCTCCTCATAAGACCAACATGCCTGTCCTTCACCCATAAGTAAATATTCTATGGTGGTGTTGTGCCATTCAAAACTTGTTGTCATCAACAATACATGACAACAATGTCGTTACTGTGTTTCACTTTACATTTTGAGAAATTACAAAACCCCCTTTGCTGTATTGATGAAATTCCCTTTACTATTGTGATGATCTGTCTGCATTTTCAGAACAAGACTTGATTTGTTGTGTTTTGATTAGCCTTTTACCTTAAAGGTTATGTTTCTCCGTGAACATTCTCTGGACTGTTGTGATTCAGTCCACGGTAGTCATTTATAACTGTGGAGGAGTGACACCGAATTGAATCAACTGAACGGAATAGACCAACAATCTATAACATATCTCATTTTAGTTTGTCCTTACTTTGAGATGAGATAAACAGGCATTGGGGATCTAAATATGCGAAAACCTACAAATGTCCTTGATACCCCTGATACACACTCGATACTGGCAGAGCCAGGAAAGGCACATTACTTGGATCCTATTAGAAGCTAATGTCACTTTATCCCTTGCGGTCTGTCATCAGGTAGCTCACACGTCTGCCTGTCGTGCATGTCAGTTCAATTTGCAACTCTTGTATTTGCATGAAGTCTATGTTTCCAAAGGCTCTCATGTTTCTTGTGCCCCAATCAAAAGGCATAAGAATAACCCTTAGTTACATTCATGACCCCATGCTAGATTGTTACTGCTTACTTCATGTTGTGGTCCACTTTCAGCTCAACCAATCGTTTTTCTGCATGGGTAATTCAGTTATGGCTTGTTTTCTTCGGAACATGGAGCAATGGAAAATCCCCCAAGCTGCTGCCTTGTCCTGAAGACACATGACTGCTTAGTCATAGAGAGTGACAAAGGGAGGGGGGGGGTATTCATCACACTGCATCCAAACTCTATATTGAAGGGATACTTTCACTGCAAATGAAAACATCTAATCAAGATAGCAAGATAGCATACTGTGTAGACCAGTGGTGTCAAACTCATTTTAGTTCAGGGGCCACATACAGTCTAAATAGATGTCAAGTGGGCCGGGCCAGTAAAATCATAGTATAATCACCTATAAATAACAAGAAGTCCATGTTTTTACTTTTGTTTTTATGCAAATACATTTATATTTAATGAAATATCCTTTACAACCTCAGATTTCTTAAGACAAACATGTGCAATTTGCTTCTGATTATCATTCACATATACGTGCATTACAACTGCTCACAGTGTTTGTACAAATGCAAAAAAAAAAACTTCACAGGTATTTGGAAAAATATAGTATTTCACTTAAAAAATTGTCATTGCATGAACAATAGGATTCCACCAAACCAAACTCTTTTGTACCGAAGCTGTTGGCTAACATTAAATTGCATTAAAAAAAAAAAACTTTTACCCATTCATCTCTATGAATAAATAGGAAGCGGTCCATTTTTCATGGAAAACTCTACACTCTGTATCCACTTTTCTGCTTTTTGGCAGACATTTTGTCTAATGAGGGTGTGGGGATCAGTAGAAAATAGAGTAGACTACTCCGTGATAACAAACAGCAGACGTCACATTGCTGCCATCTGCTGTTCAGTCCCAGAGATGTGCCGCGTCTTTTACCCCCTAGCGGATAATTTAGGAATAGCATTTTATTAAAAAGTTTTATGCATATTTTTTTCACTTTCAAAATTCCCAGAATTTTAAGCTCTTCTAGATCATGTATTATGTTTGTCATTATGTGTGTGTTCATCATTTATAGTGAGAAGCTAAAAAAAGAAGCTCACATGTGCTATGATTAGGTATTATTACATAATACTGAATAAATGTCCTCTATAATTGTAGATCACTAGTCAACTATAAATTTTAGTTCTGCATTAATGATGATTAGATGCAGACTGTAATAATGATGGACATAAAGAGGCAAACGCTTAAAATGTCAATTTCACTATAAAGCGCTCAATCCAAAATGCTAATAAGTAACAAAAGTTTATGGCATTTTTTTATACATCACTTTTGGATGGTGTGTGGAATTTATAGGCCATGGTGACTGTATAATAAATTCTGGTTAGTGTTGTAGGATGAAGTTGTATCAGGTGTTATGATTGTTAGTGCAGAAAATTGGCGCCATTTGTAAAAATTTCCTGAACTTTGTATCATAAGGTTCCACGTGGATGAAGATAAAAGTCCATATAAAACCTAATAATGCTTGACTCAACATTTGAATCATTCTAACAACAAGATAAATATAAGTCTTGTAGATAACAGTCCTGCTATGTATACTATATGGTAATTATTATATCATTACCTGACTGTGTCAATCTGCAGACATTAGAGGAAACAGGCACACTGTTGATGGTGACTCCATGGTTAATCATTCATTTATTTCTCCTTATTATTAAGCCATTCAAGTGAAAGTTAGTTTTACAAAGTGGCTCTACATCTGAGGAAGTGCAGTTTCCATGCTGGACTTCTGTCTTGTCCAGGTTTT
The DNA here is from genome assembly GCA_012411365.1 of Ameiurus melas. Taxonomy (NCBI): domain Eukaryota; kingdom Metazoa; phylum Chordata; class Actinopteri; order Siluriformes; family Ictaluridae; genus Ameiurus; species Ameiurus melas. The sequence goes on along the minus strand of CM022754.1, from coordinate 28,084,251 downwards.
CCTGTTTTGCTTAGTTTAACAGGACAGATGTGTGAATATTCTGGCTATGTGAAGCTGTACCATGGCAGATAGAATCAGGGGGAGAGAGTAATGATATTTAACTGATTTCTTTGAGCTCTCTAATCAACACATGGTCGGTATCCGCCGCCTTTCTTGTGTGCAAAAGTGAAGCCAGCAGTGTCAGGAGAGTTTGAGGGGCAGATGTACCCTTGTTGAAGCACTTCCTCAATGTACTCCTCCATAGCATTGTGCTTGCTCATGGAGAGTGGTTAGATGTGCTGGCGAGGAGGTGTGGCCTGGCGCCGACATAACGTAGAAATCTTGTAGTATAGAAACAGGTGGCTGTTTTTAAAAGCCTTTTACATAACTTTATTTTATTTAAAAATAGTCAAAGCTGTCTCTTTTCAAAGCAACCTAAGAAAATATCCTTTTCAGAAGTCCTGCAACAACAACAACAACAAAAAAAACATGTTAGATAATACAGGCTGCTGCTTATTGGTTGAATGGAATTTTTCCTTCAACAGCATGTGACTATCACAGTGCAGAAATTGATAATGTTTTTGGGGGAAGTAAGCTGCCCTTTATCACATGGGAGTCATACAGTACGTTTTTTCTAGCCACACACCATCAAGTACTTGAGCATATTTTTCATTCAAATCGTTGAACATTTTAGGCTCTAGATGTCATGATTAGTTAAGCGGCATAATTAAAGACCAGAGTGATTTGGCAAGCTGAGCTTTTCTTCTCACAATCATCTCCATTGTTTCTTAGAGCTGTTACTTTTTCACTGTAGTAATCTCACTTCAGTACAGTAGATCATCAGTTCTACCTGAAAAAACTACCATCTTATTGAAATAATTGAGGAATTATTTAATTTCACTCGAGACATAACTGTTAAATTAAGATTACATTAATAGTGCATCCAGATATTTAGATTCTTTTTTCATTCTTATTTTAACATGCTTCAATCAGAGGATTTATTAAGCACAAACCTTAGCATCGTATTTATGTAATAATTGTCCTCATGATCATCTCAGCCCCTGTTTAAATGGATCAATGAGTTGATTTTACTAACCCTTATTTCTGTGGACGACCTTTATTAACTTCAACTGAATAAACACCCCCAATCTCATAAAAGTGAGTACACCCCTCACATTTTTGTAAATATTTGATGATATCTTTTCATGTGACAAAATAACTCACACAGCCATTAATGTCTAAACCGCTGGCAACAAAAGTGAGTACACCCCTAAGTGAAAATGTCCAAATTGGGCCCAAAGTGTCAATATTTTGTGTGGCCACCATTATTTTCCAGCACTGCCTTAATGTCATCCAGCACGCCATGATGTCATCAAAGAGGAGTTGAAGAGGACTCCAGTAGCAACCTGTGAAGCTCTGGTGAACTCCATGCCCAAGAGGGTTAAGGCAGTGCTGGAAAATAATGGTGTCCACATAAAATATTGACACACTGGTGTGACATTATTCACTGTAATCACTGTTAAATTATTCTGTGTTAAGTTGAGTTATTTTGAGGGGACAGTAAATTTACACTGTTACACAAGCTGTACACTCACTACTTTACATTGTAGCAAAGTGTCATTTCTTCAGTGTTGTCACATGAAAAGATATCATCAAATATTTACAAAAATGTGAGGGGTGTACTCACTTTAGTGAGATACTGTTGGGGGTTGGGGACCCCTGCTGTACATCATCTAATGTCATGTATTTTATCTTTGATGTTGAAGATGATGAATGCATGCATTTCTTAAATAATGTATGTATGTTTGCATTTATTCAGGGAGCTGAAGCTATGGTCTTGGAAAGTGTGATGTTTGCCATACTGGCAGAGAGGCAGCTTGGGCCTAAGCTCTATGGCATCTTTCCCCAGGGGAGACTGGAACAGTATGTGCCGGTGAGTCTTGCAGTATGGCATTTCATTGTTCAGGGATTCCTGGTATTTGTGTAAGTATGTTTGTGAGTATGTGTGAGCCTGCATGACTGATTCGTCACTCATAATGATGAGGTGTTTTGCTCATATTTGTTAGGGAATCAAAGTGGACAGTGCCAACATTTTTAGTTTGTGTATGTGAGTGCGTGTGGGTCTGCCTATTCATATGCACTGATGGGTGATTAATTTTAAAGGGAATGTAGATTCAACAACAGCAAAATACACTACATGTTGTCCAAATACCATTTCCGAACAATTCCCAAATCCTACTTATTTGTCTGCACAGAGCCGCAAGCTTACCACAGAAGAACTGGGAAATCCAAGTTTATCGGCTGAGATTGCCGAAAAAATCGCTAAGTTCCACAAGATGAGGATGCCTGTTAACAAAGAGCCAAAATGGCTGTTTGGCACCATGGGAAAGTGAGTGGCACTAGAACTGTGTTTTCAATACCTTCAGCAGTTTCTCATATTGTGATATCCCATTTTACAATGTCTCCTCTGGAAGCTAGTAGTAGGTATATAATACATTAACCATTACCCTTGTGTGTTCCTTCTCTCTGGTCAATGAGGTAAGCTTTTTTATGAATAAAACCTGTAATGGTAAAAGCCAAACACTGCAACACTGTTATTAAAGATGATTTTACTCTGATAACCTGACTGAGTACAAAGTGCTTCTGTCAGGGCTGTAAAAGAGAATTAAAGGCTGGGTGATTCAGTCAGGGTTATAAAACAAGCCTTTTGGAGTGAGATTTGGACTGACTGATGGCTTGATAAATAGTCTATGTAAAAGGGTCATTTTAAAGTATATTGAAAAAGGTTTGTGCAATGAGTGCCAAATTTTCCAGTCAGAGGTTCCCAATTCAATGCTTTTGCCCATAGCCGATAAATTTTTTGTAATCATGTTAACGTCAAACCCAGCTGATCAATTTATGGAGATTTATAGAACATGGATTATTTGGCTCAAATGTCTTTGTAGGTGTCTGCTTGGTGAAACAGAACACAAAGTGTGAACAGGTGGGAATCCTCAAGTATTTGAAAATCTGTGTAACTGGTTCAGACATCCCAACATGCAACATCTCATACACACAGCCACCCAACATGCATGAACAAGAATGCTGTTTATTTAACAACATATTGCAAAGATTTAGACACACTATTTACACGTGCTAATAGCTTTTCTGTTATATGCAGAAAATGTGACATTAAAATATGTACTTACACTGTTTCGTATTATATTATTATTATTCTATTATTCAACTCATGGAGTCAATTTTTAATTGAATAACTACTTTATGCATATTTACATTATCTAGATTACCTAGACATCAATACAGTAGCTCCTTATAGCAGCTAGTTAAAACGCTAGCTATTCTAATGGGTGAATGACACCTATTCAACTCACCCGAACATGTGTTTACAGTCATTTAACCCACCATGGGCAATTGAGAAATCACTGCTGCAAACAGTTCAGCGAGCTACATTGTCGTATTTTTTATTTTTTTTAGTTTTTTTTTACACCTATTATGCATGGGTACACTTTAGTGTAGTCTGGGGTGAAGTGCTGATAGGTTAGTTAGTACAGAGAGAGTCCAATCTAGACACGCGCTGTGTCACTCTCTCACCAAGTTGGTCACTCGCTCTCGATTTGTCCAGAGCCCGTCTACCATTAGAAATGATCATAGAACTCCCTCCCTCTCTCTTTCTCTCTCTCTAAAAAAGTTGGGATGTCTGCTGGTTGAATGTTTATGGTCTGACATTTTGGCTCAGAAATCTCCTGTCTCAAGGCCATTAATTGGCTCTTCCCACATTGCAGATACATGAGTCAAGTGCAAAGGCTGACCTTCACCAGAGAGATTCTTCACCATAAATTCAACCGTCTTATGAGCTACAACCTGCCTCAAGAAATGGAGAACCTCAGGTAAAGAAATGAATGAAATTTTATTTAAGGGAAACCACTATAGGTTGAGAATACAAGTACTATAATTGCCATTGGATTAGCACTAAATCAGTACTGTTGTCTTACACATGGGAAGGTAGATAATTAATTGTGTTTGTAGGTGTCTCCTGGAATCCACCCAATCTCCTGTTGTTTTCTGCCACAATGATTTACAAGAAGGTAAAATATAATAATATAATATAATATAATATAATATAATATATATATACACACACACACACACACACACACACACACACACATATACACACACACAGGGTAATATGTGTATGCCTGCCACTTTTATTGGCACCCTTTGGTAAATATGAGCAAAGAAGGCTGTGAAACATTATCAATTATGTTTGCTGTAATCCGCCTCGAATGCAAAGTATTTCCATATTTAACTTCTACCACCTTTAGTCTCAACAAGTGGTAGCAGAGCTAAGCTTGTCCCCATCTTCTGTAGTTTTTCCTGTGTGCTTGTAGGCGTTCTTCTTCTTCTTTACCATTTGTGTAAAACACTTACGTGTATTTGCTGCCCCATCAGCTCCAGAAGAATTGCATCCTCTGTAACTTTACCAACGGTGCCTATGCTAGTGCAGGAAAACAAGTACCGTCACGTTTTAAGAATGTTGGTACCGATTTGGTATGATATCTCGTGACATCCCTAATGTGTATATATATGTGTGTGTGTGTGTGTGTGTATGAATGTATGTATGTTTTATAAATTGTGTGTTTTTGTTAGTTTATATATATATATATATTATAAGTATAAGTAATTCATTATTGCTTGCAGGAAATATCCTTCTTCTAAGTGCCAAGGAGAACATAGAAAAGCAGAAGCTTATGCTGATTGACTTTGAGTATAGCAGCTACAACTATAGGTCTGTATGTCTCGTTGTAGATTTTCTTAATCAGTCACTTGTGTGCTTGTGAAAAGTTAGTTCAAGTCGAATGCTTCAGTTCAAACAATGAACTTTGTTCCGTAAGTGCATAACCATATGGTTTAGTTTCCACATTTGCTACATTTTCTGGACTTTGCATAGCCTAATAAACAGATAATTCCCCGAGTATTGTCCTTTTTTCAAAACTCCTTTCATAAACCCAGCTCTATATGGAAGTAATATATTGAGCATTTGGACTACAAAACAATCCTCTCTGTCTTTGCCTCTGTGTTTTCCCAGGGCAGTCTCATATGTTTAAAATGCCTGGAGAGAAACTCTCTTCAAAGAGACTTTGAAAAAGTCAAATAGGCATTGAAACCTGTGGGCAGGCATCCAACAGGCCAGTCCAACGTTTTGCCAAGGCTTCACATTCCCACATATGTTCCAGCACAAGATGGATTGGGTTTTACCCAGAATCCATGGACAACCAAGTTCAGAAATGCTGTGCTCTGTAGCTGGTGTAGGCTCCACTGCAGCAAATGGGAACATTTGGATAGAATTAAAGCCTGAGAAAAGCCAACCATTCGCAGACATGATTTATTTTCCCAACTTTCCATCCAAGTTGGTCTCCTGGGTCATGAAATCACACATGGAAAGTTTTATAGTGTCAGGCAGGGGTGAACACAGCCTCAAGACTAGTCAGATGGGTCATTTGTTTGGTTTCCACAGCAGCTGTGAGGCTCGCTTGAAAGAGCTGAGCTTTGGGCGCACTGCCAGCAGATTAGCACTTTATCTGGCTCCATGTACACTCCAGAGACTGTTTGTGATAGCTTAAAAATGATAATAGACCTGAAACCCTGTAGGACTGTACACTGGAGAGTGTATTGTTTGTTATTTAAATGTTATTTAAACCTTTGTCTTACAGAGGATTTGATATAGGGAACTTCTTCTGTGAATGGATGTACGACTACAACTGTGATACATCTCCGTTTTTCAAAACCAATATCAAGAATTATCCAACCAAAGCTCAGCAGGTATGAGATGTGGACGGGTAAACTTACCTCACATGTAGACAGTAGGGGAAAGTCGGGCAAAAACCCAGCACACATATCAGCTTTTCAGCAAATGTTAATCTTCATGGATTCCTCATTCACAACTTCTTAAATTGTAAATTGCATTGAAATACTAATTACCTCTTTTGAGTGACCAACAATTAAAAACAAATGTTGCTATTTGGAGATAGAAGCCGATGTTCCATTGATTTGCTTGAGATGGTGTGTAGTGATGAGGCACCAAGTCATGAGGCAATAAATCTACTGCACCAGTGCAGTAGATTTATTACTGCACCTAGTTGTCAAAAATATAAACTGCAGCAAGAGCTAACAAAGGCCCATTGAGGAACGAATCATGCTGCTCCATGCTTACTCTGTAACCGTTAATGACAGGGTTGTCAAATCGGGCTACGTTAAAAAATACTATGTGATCTCAAAGATCATATTTTCTTTTTTAAAAAATGGAAATAAATCTTTAAAATTCTTCTGAATGTAGACTTCGAGTATGAACTTATGGAACTGTGAGCAGACCTGCTCTACAGAATGTTATTACAATGAATACACTTTTCTGTATCTTTCCATTTAGATGCAGTTCTTTGAAAGCTACCTGTCTGAATATGACCCTGAAGTGTTAAACTTTAGTGAGAAAATCCAGCTAAAAATCAAAGAGCACATGTTTGTGGAAGTTAACAGGTAAGCATATTTCCTTTGCTTGCATATATTTCTCAATCTACTTAGATTAGATTGACAAATATTATCTTGCACATTTGATTGTGGATACCAAGTCAAAGAGTAAAGAAAATATTCATTATAAAGGCTCTGGTGCTTGTGTATTACACTTTAAATAAGCATACTTGCTTTTAATTGTTTACCTTTTTTTATAACCATTGGGGTCTAGTTGAACACATCTCTTTGTTATTCCAAGTTTATTGACTCAAAATTGAGTTGATCAGCATATGGTACCGTTTAAAAAAATAACAGATGCACCCTTTTGGGCCTCCATCTTACTGTACAGAGGCATCTGGAGATTGTGCAACCATTTGGAGCTTGTCCAAGAGTGGTGCTCCTTTCCAGGAAGAGACTTCAAATCGGGGTCTTAGCTTCTCATCAGTCATGTGGCTTCCACAATGTGTGAAATAAATCTTTCTTTTATCTTAGGTTCGCCCTCGCGTCACACTTCTTCTGGGGCCTATGGTCCATAATTCAGGCGAGACTTTCCACCATCGAGTTTGGCTACCTGGTGAGTTGCCGTGTTTAAATAAACATGCATGGGGTTTTAAACAGTAAAATTGCTCATTGTAATACAGTGCATATGGACTGCACTAAAAAGGGAGCAAAACATTTTATTAATAGAACACACTTGTGTGTACACATGGTTACTGCAATACTGCCTGACAACCCTGAACAAAGTCCAAATATTTGTCAGTTCAAGGTAGCATGACATAAAATTGTATGTAGTTGGCCACAAATATTTACTTGGACAGGGTAACAGTCAGCAATATTTTCAGCAATGCTTTTAAGGGAAAGACATTACAGTTCATGGTGACATGACCACAGAACTACACTAGTGTATATACATCGATCAGCCGTAACATTAAAACCACCTGCTGAATAACGTGTAGGTCCCCTTTGTGGCACCAAAACAACTCTGACGCATCGTGGCATGGACTCCACAAGACTTCTGAAGGTGTGCTGTGGTATCTGGCACCAAGACGTTAGCAGCAGATCCTTTAACTCTTGTAAGTTGCAAGGTGGGGCCTCTATGGATGGAACGTGTTTGTCTAGCACATCCTACAGATGCTTGATTGGATTGAGATCTTGGGAATTTGGGGGCCAAGTTAACATCTTGTACTCTTTGTCTTGTTCCTCAAACCATTCCTGAACGGTTTTTGCAGTGTGGCAGGACACATAATACTGCTGAAAGACGCCACTGCCATTAGGGAATACCGTTTCCATGACAATGTGTACTTGGTCTGCAACAATGCTTAGGTAGGTGGCACGTGTCAAAGTAACATCCACAGGAAGGGATCGGACCAGACGGGCTAGCTTTCGCTCCACACACGCATCATTGAGACTTGGGCGGCTATGACCCTGTCGCCGAATCACCGATTGTCCTTCCTTGGACCACTTTTGGCAGGTACTAACCACTGCATACCAGGAACACTCTACAAGACCTGCCATTTTGCAGATGCTCTGACCCACCATCACAATTTGGTCAAAGTCGCTCAGATCCTTATGTCTCATGCTTGACCATTTTTCCGGTTTCCAACGCAAACTTCAAGAATGGACTGTTCACTTGCTGCCTAATATATCCCACCCCTTGTCAGGTGCAATTGTAGCAAGATACTCAATGTTGTTTACTTCACTTCTCGTCAGTGGTTTTAATATTATGGCTGATCGGGATGTGTGTGTGTGTATGTATATGTATACTAGTGTGCATGTGTGTGTATTTACAGAGTAATCAGAATAATCGCTGGATACATTCAGTATGTTTACATGGACAACAATAATCCAATATTAACCTGATTGAAACAAAACTCTGATTAAGAAACTACCATGTAAACAGCGGTTATTGATGACCTTAATCCAACTAAAGTTATATTCGAATTAAACACAAATCAAATTAAGACATGTGGAGTATTCCTGTTTTAGTCGCATTACTGAAGTGCATTATAGACATGTACACACCTTAATCCCACTATTAACATCGTGTGGGAGATTTCACCGCATTTTGCGACAGGACACGGAACACACACGGAAACAAGAGAGCACGGCTGCGTGAAAAAACCGCGTACTTACCTACTGTATAGTGTGTATAATTCATGTATTCTGACTACTATATAGTAGGTAAGTACACAGTTTCAGACGCAGCCCACGTCTTCAAGCAGTCGTCTATTTGCACGTATAGCATGACAAATAATTCACTGCACTTGAAGCTTTCGTAAAAATTTAAAATGAAACACCCAAAACTGTATACGGTACCATAACGGAGATGAAATGTATGGTGATGCCTGAAATTCTGGAGGGAACGTCGTGACGTAATGACGTGTGCCGTTAATCGATCTGTGTAATATAACATGTAAAACCTGAACATGAAAGGAATATTCTAAAAGCGACTCGTAAACACCTTAATCACAATATTGTCTTGTTGAATAAGGTCAATAATTTGCTTATTGTTGCCATGTAAACGTAGTCATTGTCTGTCTCTCACTACCTCCTTTGTTCTCTCCCTCTGTTTATGTCTCCCTCTTCCTGACAGGACTATGCCACAGCCAGATTTGACGCATACTTTGAGCTCAAAAAGGAGCTGGGCGTTTAAATGCTGTGTTACTACACATGAGACTGGTCCTGCATATGCAATAGTATACCATGCTACTCTTCGGAGTTTCTCAGTATTTCAGCTCCAAAAGCTCAACACATTTTCATGATGCTGAAAGCTTCTGGACATCTTTAAAAAACAAACAAAAACATGGAAAACGCATACATGTAAAATTACCATTACAGAGTCATGGGTTGGCTTAAAAAAAAAACAAATCTAGAATACATTGCTGCTCTAATATTTAGAAGCTAGATTCCACCAGATTTGGTGGAAGCACTTGACCCAAAGAGCCATGTGTATCTGCTTTTATTATGGCAAGCAATCTCTGCTGCATTATCTTTTCAACCTGTTCTACTAAATGTGAAAATGTGGTTCACAATTGCGGACCTTGATCTATAGAGCAGTACAACAGACCAAACGCATTTGGCACTGTAGATTTCCAATGCTGTGAGACATTTTTTAGTGAAGCCTTACAATCTTTTTTGTGGTATGTTTACTTGTCTTTCACTACTTAAACAACTATGAAACTGATTCTTTTTGACGGTAGTAGGTTTAAGGGGGCAATAGTGTTAAACAGATACCTTGTAGGACCTGGCCACTTGTGTACACTTGAAAAAATGAGATGATGAATGTGATCTGGGTTTTAATTAGCAATTGTAGTCAGAAAAATGTGTTGTATTAGCTTACTGGCTCTGTTTCACATTGTGGATACAGTGGTCACTCTCATCGTTTGTTACATATTGACAATCCTTCCCCCATTCTTTTTTTTTTTTTTTAAACATGAGATAAATGTTGTTTTGGTCTAATCTTGGTATATAAATGAAACTGTGATAACCTTTTTAAAAAATCTTTTACAATCTTAGCTACTATTTTTGCGTATCACATTTGTTATATTTAGCTGTGACTATATTATAGTGATAGTATATTAATTTGTTAACATTAATGTGAGTGTCACTCTATACAAGACATGTAAAATGTATTTCTAAGTGGAACTTCTCTTTTTTTTCCTTTAATGGAAGATGCATTTTTCTTAATAAGAAAGTTGGGTTTTGTGAAGGGATTTGTTGCTAATTCCTTTATCTTCTACATCTTCAGTGCGACATGTAAGTGACTTTATTAGTTTTACACCCTACCTTTTAAAGCTGTAATCAATTCATAAACATTCTGCCAATTTAATCAAAACTTCTAATATAATAACAAGGGGCCAATGGAAAACAAAGAGTTTTGTATATGAGTGAATGTGATGATATGATGGTATAAATCATATACTGCGATTCCAGACATTAATTTGTTTATTTGACATCATGTATGTATAATACTAAATGACATTTCAAAACCAATCCACAGTTTGCTCTTTTTATATTGTAATAAAAGGAGAAATAAGCTTTTTGATTTTACACAAACTAACTTATAGTTCTATAGTAAATGCTTTGCTCATAAAAAATGGATGGTCTGTTAACAGTTATTAACAATTCAATAACTAAATAATTAAACATTTGATGGTTCGATTTATTCACTCTTGATTGGTTTCTTGTATTCCTCAGTGTATTTAATTGTATATTTATTTAGTTATTTATTCATTAATTTCTTGAATTACTTACGTGTTTTAATATTTGATATGAATATGTGTTCCTGGAGGTTATTTTAGTAATTGTGTCTTGTTTTTCGATCTCTGTTTTATATTGCTCTATGTATTCATTGATATATAGTGGGAAAGTAATTGGTTTAGATTGGTAATAGCTACATTCAGTGTTGAGTGATATTTAAACGGGTTAATATAGCTTTGAATTAATTAGGCAAAAACATTTCAACAGTTGATTAAGTAGATCCTTTTCAAATCAATGCGAGGTCTTTTCTATTGATCAATGTCAATGAATATATAACAGCTTAAGACTAATTATGTTTTGTATTGATCAGGTCCAACCTGGGAACTTCAAAAATCCAAAAGTATCTGTAATCACACAATTACATTTCACATGGTGTTAATTTAGTTACTTGTGTGCTTTACTGCCCGGGTTGGGAGGGTTACTTTAAAATGTACTCTGCTACAGTTACAAATTATTGCATTAAAAAAATGTCATCAGTAGCGTGATCCAAGTATCACAATATGAAATTAATGTAATCTGATGACTTATGGATTACTTCAGTGTCAAGCTATGTGATCTAAAATGCTTTTATTTAGAGCTTATTTTAAGCTTAAAACATGTTCAATGTTTGGATTCACTTTAATAAAATAAATAAATAAATAAATGAATAAAAGATCACAGTCCCTGATGCGGGTAACATTATATCGCAAAAGCTAGGGTGACCATATTCTGGTTTTCCAAAAACAGGACACCTTTATATATTTATTGATTTTTGGGGGGGTCTTAATAGCTTTCAACTGATCTTTTCGACTGATCTTTCATGTCTTTATTAAACACACTCATTCAACATTCAAAAAAAGTAAGTGAACCCTTAGAATTAATAACTGGTTGACACCCCCCCCACCCCCGGCAGCAATAACCTCAACCAGGCGCTTCCTGTAGCTGTGGATCAGACCTGCACATCATTCAGGAGGATTTTAGCCCATTTTTCCTGGCAGAACTGCTTTAGCTTCGTCATATTCTTTGGACGTCTTGTGTATGGCTTTCTTCAAGTCATTCCATAGCATCTCTTGGGTTGAGATCTGGGCTCTACTCTAACTTGGCCACTCCAAAAGGCGAATTTTGTTTTTCTGAAGCCATTCTGTTACTGATAGTGGAATGCTAAAAAAAATTATATATATATAATATATAGTTAAATAATATATATATATATAGTTATATAATATAGTTAAGAAAGATAGTTTAATGGTAAATACCTAAACTCCAACCTCTCTTTTTGTCACATTTATCTTGTGAAGAAATTTTAGCCTCGATATTACTGAGCTAGCTAAGTTCCGTTAGCCACTGACTGTCTGCACCTGTTAACCAGCATTTACACTCACAGAATTCATGAAGAAATACAGCCCTAACTCATCCTCCTAATGATAATTACTACAGCTTGTAGTAAACACCAAAACACTTACTAAATGCAGTTAACATTAACCCACTCTCTGTATTATATCATGGTGAATAACTGTAATGCTACATTATCGTTAACTCTCAAAAAGGTAATGTGAATGTCTAACATTACCGCGAGCTGTATGCTAAAGTAATTTTATCAACTCAGGTGAGCGTCTAGGTTAGCATCACTCATCCCTGCTATGATTGGTGACGGCATCCAGCTAGCTAACCCTAACTCTGAGAATAAGATAAGATGCTGACCCAGAGAATTATAGAATAACCTCAGTCCATATTTCACAGTCAATATAATCACACAACACTAGTAGTGTGACGCCAACACTGAGGAAGCAGTATGTGATATTCACCTTTAAAGTCGCTGCGATGGGTAAAGTTAATTATCACTCTGAGTTACTGTTTTCTAGTGAATACATTTTCGAGAGCTCCTTGCCTAAATATCACAAACTCGTCCAGGCATGTTCAGCAGCATTAATGCTAAATAGAGATGAACGCTGACTTACCTGTGGTCATTTCCAGGGGCACCATGAACAGTTTTAAGGGGGTATGCAAGACAGAATTTTGGGCCCCCTTCTTAACACATCCTTTCTGAGAGTGTACACATTTTTGCTAGAGATGTTATTTTATGATGTCTGCATTATTGAGTCAGTACACAAACAATTTATATTTCCAAACATTACTTTTCCAACAACAACAAAAATATTATGTTACAGAATTATTATTATTATTTTTTTGAACGTCAGTAAAGAAAGCACCATATTGCATAACAGGCCAATTAACAGGCATCTTTGCTTTACAGAATTTCTTTGCATAGTACTGTATCTTTACTTTTTAACCAAAGATTGCACAAAATAAATGGAAACCATTTATACGTACAAAAAATGTACGTATACAAAATGGATAAAAAAATGCTGCCCTAATGTGTTTCTCCTCGCAGAACTAAAAATTATTTATTTACCGTTCAAGATGTTAATGTAGTCATTTTGAAAGAAAGAAATCATAAAAGAAATTCATTTGATTAGACAGTGCTTTTTGTATACTACACCTGTAATATCAAAGTAAAATTTTAATCTTTACTATGATAGGTAAATCTACACATAGCATGTAATATAATCCATGAATTTATCGGACTGACATTACATTTCAAAAGCATGAACTGGAGATCTACTTTCAGTACCAGGAATCCAGGTGTGTCCAACACACATGGAATCCAACACACCTTAAAGCGCCAATGGGTGGTGGGATAGTGAACAAATTCCAGAGTAAAACTACATGTCACTGCAGAATTCATGATAATTAGAAACAAGACCAGACATTTACTGCAGCAAGAGGCCTCTTTTCTAATAACTGCATTCTCTTCAGTGATCTCTTAATCCATTTACCGCTGTTTAATCTTTTCTTGCCACTGATGCATGAGGATTGATGAAAAGCAAAGCGTTTGCCCACAGGTAGTTAGAGGATGTTACAAGGGCACAATACTGCAGTTGCATAAACTTAATTCATGAAAGTGATAATGATCTGAGCACTAGTAATGACACAGCTGTAAATGAAACAGATATATTCAAACACACATACATGTATACAATATACTGTAGTACTGGCCAGGAAGTAGAGAGGGATCTGACCATCACCTGGCCAGAACCAAAGTTTGCCAATGTACAGTGGCGCTTGAAAGTTTGTGAACCCTTTAGATTCTTCTATTTTTATGCATAAATATGACCTAAAGCATAATAAGTCCTAAAAGTAAACAATGGGAACCCAATTAAACAAATGAGACAAAAAAAATTACATTTGGTCATTTATATATTGAGGAAAATGATCCAATATTACATATCTGTGAGTGTGACCCCCTTGTGCAGCAATAACTGCAACTTAATGTTTCCACACTTGTTATTCAGGAAATAAACTTTGCAAGGCAAATTCCAAAGCACATGTGGAATTTATTTTATTATAAATTTTTTGTTTATTTTATTTATGATTATTTTATTCAGACTAAATGTTTAATAGATTGGTCTGATAAAGGTGACTTTTTGGTACTATACAATCACAAACTGAGCATAGTATCTGTATTGTAAGCTTATTACATCAATAAAAGGCACATTGATACACACTAACTTGGAAGACAACCAAGTGTGTTCAACAACAACAACTGTACAGTGTCATTGTCCAGCCAGATCCTGACTCTCTGTGTTCGAGTGTTTTCTCTCTCTCTTTCCTCTGGGTACTTCTCATTTTTAATTTTAATATTTTTTTATTAGTGCATCGTTTCCTTTCCTTGCATCCTTTCCTTGTGTCTTAGCTCCACCCACTTAGGATGCAAGGGAAAGATGCAAGGATGAGATGCAAGGAGAGAAGAATCGAAGCAACTCCTCTTGTGTTCTCTTATGTTTGCCCAGAATCCCTTAAACTATGCCACTGATGAGGCTAAGTTGACCTACATAATGGGGCTATTGAGGGGAAATGCCACTGTCATCTGGGAAAGGCAGCCAGCGCTGTGATCCTTCCTCATCTCTGTCACCACTGAACTTTGGAGGGTTTTGAAGGGCCGATTTTTGCATATTACCCAAAGACCATTAAAATTAGAAGCAAATACTCATATCCGTAAACCCAATTGGAGATAGAAAAAAGATGACCAGCTGTGAGTGAGGAAAAGCAAGTTTTTATTTCGGTCCACCACACGAGATCCACACCAATGAGAATTCCCAGAAGTGATCTGATTTATTTATAGCTTATGTACAGAGAAAATAACCAATACATTTCAGAAAGATTAGGATCTCATTACCAATAGGGTTAAAAAGAGCTCATCTACATTCACCATGAGGTTTAAAAAAGCTTCTCAGACAGTTACTATTAGTTATTATTAGGAAAAAAAACAAGCCTCTCACGATAACCATGAGGTTACAAAAAAGGCTTATCAAGATTACCATGAGGAAAGAAAAAAAACCTTCTCAAAAATTTACCTTTAGGATTGAAAATAAGAGAGAGAGAAAAGAAAACAATTTGGAGCAACGACCTTGGTCTCACAGGTGCAGTGTGACGCAGCTATTCGTATAAATAGCTCCTCACAGTTCTCTCCCAAACATTCAAGGCCCATGTCTACAGCATGCCCGACCCATCCCCGCGAGACAAGAATCTTTTATCCTCTGCATTATGAGTAAGTTTCTTTGACCTTTTTTCTGATTTTCTGGTTTATAATTTACTTTCATATCTGTTTTATATTTCTATTTTATATATGGTTATACTACTTGCAAGTGGTTTACTGTACTTAAGATATTATCCTTATAATATCTTACTCCTCTTTTATTTATTCTTGTAAAGTTTGAATGTTGTGTGTGTGTGCGTTCGGGCCTTCGGGAGGGTGTGTTAGAGAGAGAGAGAGAGAGAGAGAGAGAGAGAGAGTGTATGTGCCATGTCTGCCCGCCTGACCCTGAATGCGCAAGAGTGTGTGTGTGTGTTATCTATGTGTGTGCGCCTCCCTAACTCTCCTTCTCGGTGACTATTAAACCATAGTGTGTCAATCCCAAAATGTGAATCCTGTTCATCAGTATCCACCTATTACCTCCTCTATGTGTCTAGGTGCTCATTTATTGGAAGGGCTGGATTTGGATTCGAGCCCCCGCCAACAAATCGTGCACCTCACTGTTGATTTTCAATAAAATTACCTTTTACCCATACTACTCATGCTAGTTCTCCCTCGTGTTTGTTTTATGTATATTTTTAACCACAACAGTTTTCAACCACCCAATCCAAGGGCAGGAGGCCACCAGATGCCTGCTCTCCCTCCGCCAGGGGCCCCACATTGTGGTGGGGTACTCTGTGGAGTTTTGGGTTCTGGTTGCTGAGTCAGGCTGGAATGAAGAGGCGCTCCAGGGAGTGTATGTGAATGGACTCAGCAAGCGGATGAAGGATGAATTAGCCCTGATAGTTGAATCAGACTGCCTCGACCAACTAATCTCCCTGGCTATCAGGTTGGATAACCACTTAAGGGAGCTGCGCAAAGAGAGAGCCAGTCAAACCCAGACACCTTTCACCTCCAGATCTATTCTTCATTCATCTGCCAATCCTGCCCCCAAGTCTTAGCCCCATCTCAGAATTCTGCCACCTGACTCCAAGTCACCTGGGAAAGAACCCATGCAGCTGGGTCAGATCTGGCTTACTCCTGCTGAGCAGGAGAGAAAATTCTAGACGGGCTCATGCTTCTATTGTGGCCAACCATACCCTGGCTAACTGCTCCTTGTGTTTAGGGGGGGCGGGGGTGGGCGGGGGGTGGGGTGTGTGTGATGGATCGGGGCTACTCCCATTACTTCTCCCATTACTGTCAATGCCCTGGATGGTAAATTCCTGGCCTTGATCACCCATCGCACTGCCCATTGCTCCTGGTGCTTTCCAGGAACCACCATGAGAAGGTTTAGCTGAACCTCAGGTAACCTGTAACCTGTTCGTGCTAGGCTATTCTTGGCTAAAAAGACATAACCCCCATATAGACTAGTCAGCAGGAAGGGCCAATAATTGCAGCACTCCCCCCACTCTTCATGCCTGAAATTAGCCCTTCCTCTCACTGGCCACTACAGGTTCCCCAATGACATCTCCACCATGCCTCCTGAGTACCACGACCTGGGTGAGGTTTTAAACAAGGACCAGACTCTTTCCTTACCACCTCATTGCCCATACGATTGTGCTATCAACCTCCTCCCTGGGGCTACCCTCCCCTCTAGTTGTTTGTATAACCTGTCCCATCCTGAGAGAGGCCATGGAGAAATACATAACGCTGCCGACATCATCAGACCATCCTCCTCCCCCCTGGGTGCCAGCTTCTTCTTTGTGGCCAAGAAAGATAAGACTCTCCAACCATGCGTTGATGACTGGGGCCTCAACAACATCACAGTGAAGAACAAGAACCCTCTGCCGCTCCTCAGCTCTGCCTTAGAACCAATGCATGGGGCCACTATCATCACAAAGCATACCACCTGGCCAAGATCAGAGCAGGGGATGAGTGGATGATTGCATTCAACAACCCTCCTGGCCACTTTGATTACCTGGTCATGCCCTTCAGCCTTACCAGTGCCGCAGCTGTGTATCGGTCGATAATTGGTATCGGCCAATACATCGGTGCATCTCTAGTTATTAACTTTAATTTAGTCATGTAACCAGCGACTCCATTTCCCAGAATGCACCACAAACTACAAACATGGCTGACGACTACAACTCCCAGTGGAACACACAGACACATCACCTTCTCGTAAGGAGTAATCACACACACCTGTTCTCGATCACACCACATTTAAGAGACTCTCACACACACAGATATTGCAAAGTATTACATGCAGTTGATCTTTTCTCTGTTATTTACCAAGCCTTGATCTCATGTTGTTATTCTGTTCTGACCAGGTCTGTGTTTCACGATTTGGATTTGTCCATCTATCTCTCATATAATAATGCTCTTAACTGCAATTGCACCCATCCTAACCCTCATTACGTGAATAAGTTTTCCTAAGGCTATGTTTCAATACTATTTGCACACCTAAAACCTGGGTGGTCTGTCAACAAAGGCGTCATTTTCTAACATTTAATTAATTAATTAATTAATAATTTTTTTACATTTCCACACTTCTATGTATAATAATCAGGAAATGCAAACTGAAATTCATATTAATCTTTTGATTCAAATCCCAATGTCTTCAGTGTATAGCAAAAATAATAGAATTGGCCTTGTTATTCCGATACTTTCAAAGGGGTCTGTAACTCTGAGGTAATTTTCCACTGGAAATTCTACACAAGGCCTCAGGAGGATTAGTTTGTGTCATTATAGCAGTCACTCCCAAAGTAAACTTGGTTTACGCATAAACAGACAAAATGGAAATTCAAAATACTACACTGCATAAACAAAGGAATGGTTAAAAAAAAGAGACACAATACTTTTGTAAAGACATCTGAATGAAAATGCTAAACTTGTCATTTAAAATGAAGGTCAAGCTACTTACAGACATGCATGGATTCAGTCAGATTTAGCAGGTGGCTTATTAGCCACCACTGTCATTTATTATATAATGTAGATGAATAATCATCCACCAAATATATTACATAAAGGACAGCAGAAACTAGGAATATCGTTATCATTTCCAAGGCTGCTGAATTGTGCATTTTTGCTTAAGGCCCACTTGATGTCTTACATTTAGCAAATACTGGATGCTTTCACATCCCACATCTTGGAGAGGAATCCGTGAGAAAGACCTTGAACAGCAGAGTAGCCCACAGCTGGTCAGTCTTTATCACTTCTGATACGAGTCAAATCCCTGCTATCGGCACTTATTCATCTGCCTTGTATTATAATGAAAAACACTAATTGTGACTTAAAATGGCATAGTTAGCTCTAGGGTTGGAATGGGCTAACAATGGTATATACATAATGAACAAACGGTCAAAAAGAAGGCAGGTGAAAGTGATCGTAGAGATATCTGAAAAGTGTTGTATTCACTTTGAGCATACTCATGTCTGAAACATTGTTCATCCTCAGGCCTGTCTGATCAATATCGTTATAGTCCTACAGAACAGGAGAATTAAAATAATTAAAATCTAAACTGACACCACTCTATCCACATCACAAAATTTGAACAGTTGGTCTTTTTGTACATAGTTCTAGCCTAAAATGAATTCATTATTATTATTATTTTTTAAATAGGCTGGTAGTCAGTCCATTCTCATTTTTCCAATAAGACCAGTGCATTGTCGATGTGTCAGTGCACTGCCAATTACCTTAAAATGTTGGTGTACTTTGTGAGCCATCTTGTGGAGACAAATATACAGTCAACTCCAGAATTAATGTCAAGTCTTGGTAAAGACAGGTAAAAAAGGGTTTTCATTAAAAAAAAAAATGTCTTTGTGGATAATTAGCTTAATTCAATGTACACATACACGCCTCTGAAAATATTGGAACTACAAGGCCAATTCTTTTGTCTGGGTTTGAGATCAAAAGATGAATATCTGATAATCAGCTTTCAGCTTTTATATACTTATAGTTATTTACATCTAGATGTGTTAAACAACTTAGAACATAGCGTCTTTGTTGGCAGACCATCCAATTTTTAGTAAATAAAAATAAATAGCACTTAATATTTGGTTGTATATCCCTTGCTTGCAATAAGTGCATCATGCTGGGGACCCACTGACATCATCAAACTGTTTTTGTGTGATGCTTTTCCAGGCCTTTAACTGCAGCTTCTTTCAGTTGCTGTTTCTTTTGGGGGTTGTCTCCCTCTTCAGGAGGTGAAATGCAAGCTCAACTAGGTCTATTGACTGGTCAGTCTAAAACCTTTCAATTTTTTTTCCTTCTCTTTGATGAAGTCCTTTGTTGTGTTGGCAGTGTGTTTTGGGTCATTGTCTTGCTGCATAATGAAGTTCATATCAATTAGTTTGGATGATTTTTTCTGTAAATTGGCAGACAAAATGTTTATGTGGACTTCTGAATTCATTCTGCTGCTAACATCAGGAATTACATCACCAATAAAAATTAGTGAGCCGTGCAAGCCCAAGTCATGACATGATTGATCATTGAGCTTGTGTGTTTTGGATCATGGCTTTTCTTTCTCCACAGTTTGGCTTTTCTATTATTTGGTAGAGGTTAATATTGGTTCTAGAACTCTGTACTTCTTCCAATCTGACCTTCCGATTCTTACTGGTGATGAGTGGGTTGCATCTTGTGGTATGGCCTCTATATTGCTTCCCTTGAAGATACCTTCACCCCTGCCTTGTGAAAGTTGTTGATGATGTTACTGACTGTTGTTCTGGGGGTTTTTCTTCACAGCTTTTACAATGTTTTTGTCACCTGCCGGGAAAATTCTGTCCAGAGTTAACTATAGAAAGCTGCTGGTCCTGACAACATACCTGGCTGGGTGCTCAGGGAATGTGCTGATCAGCTTGCAGATGTCCTCATAGATATCTTCAACATTTCCCTGAACCAAGCAGTTGTTCCTGTGCGCTTCAAGATGACCACCATAATCCCTGTGCCGAAGAAATCATCTGTGTCCTGCCCGCATGACTTCTGGCCTGCTGCACTCACACCTACCATCATCCAGCGGCTAGACTTCCCACCACACTGGACCCATCCACCTGTCTCTAACCCATCTAGACAAAAAGGACAACTATGTAAGGATGCTGTTCATAGACCTCAGTTCAACACAATCATCCCACAACAGTTGATAAAGCTGAGCCTGCTTTTTAAATTTTTAATAAATAAACAGTTTTTTAGTATAATACCTAGAAGAAATTGGAAATTTGTTCAATTGTTCTTGAAATGCATTACTATACTAACCAAGTTACAACACAGACTCAAAGCAGGATGCAAGTGCAGATAAGTGTGAAGTTTATTAAGCAGGCAGACAAATCCAAACATAGGGCAGAATCAACATTTATAACAGTTCAAGGTCGAGCTATCAAACAGGGCATCAGAGACAAAACAGTAATTCATGATGTGAGCAAAGGCAAAGATCAATACCAGAGAGCAAAGAGCAATATAAATGGCCTCAGTAACAACAGTACACAAACGAAACTGAGCTATTACTTCGTGGTGAGACTGAACCAAAAGGAAGCTTATAAAAGGTGCACAAAAATCATAGACATGATCCTCTGGATCGTAGGTCAACATCGCCACCATATTGGTCTGGGCTACAGTTATAAGTCTCAGCTTATATTATAGCTTATATTATAAACTAAATTGCCTATAATAGAGATTGTCATCTATACTGCCATTTTTCTCCAAACCGACTTTTATGACAAGCTCCTCATTTCTGCTGAGTGACTGACATATTGTGGATCTTACTGTATTTAGTTGACTAGTTAACTTCTCCCATGCTGAAAGTTTCCCAAAAAGAGACAGTTGAAGAGGCAGGGGGAAGGAAGGAGTCAAGGGAAGGTGTTTCTGGAGGTGAGTCCCCCGTGCTGTGCAGTGAGCACTTCAAATTGAATGACTTTGACAGGACAGGTCAGACTGTCAGGATTAGAGATGGAGATAAACCATCTGTCTACAGTTTCCTCCACTCATCTCCAAACAGTAGGTGTAAAGATAGGCTATAATGATTTAATAGCTTGTCATTAAATCGTGACTTTTTATTGCTGTTGTTATCTATCTATCTATCTGTCTATCTATCTATCTATCTATCTATCTATCTATCTATCTATCTATCTATCTATCTATCTATCTATCTATCTATCTATCTATCTATCTATCTATCTATCTATCTAATAATAATAATAATAAAAATAATAAATCATCATCATCAAATAAATGTTTTCTCTCAGTATTTGTTACTGAAAAAGCTTTCCTAACAGAATTCTGACCTGGAGCACAAGAAAAGCTAAAAGATGGGGTTGAAAACAGAAAAATCCATTGGCACAATAAAAAAAAAAGATTTTTTATGGACCTTTCATGTAGGCTACATTAAATTATATCACATTAGGGATGTCTCAGCATTTATTTACGTCTATGTCTATGACAGTATTGAGTGTGAGATTGAGAACAGGTGTGTGTCATTAAAAGCCCGATGACTGTGAGCCTGAGAGTGTGGGAATCGGGGAATGTTTGTACATGGAATCATGTTTGTAGACCGCTGTGTATGCTGGGAAATGGAGTTTTTGTTGTGGTTTACCCTAGCAAATTGTTTTAGACACAAATTTAAAAACAACTGGATTTACGGAATTAAATGACATGTTAAGCAAAAGTACAATTTACAGTGATGCATTCATAAAAGTCATACTACAATACAATTTTATTTATAATATGATCAACATTTAATTACTAGCATTTTTAAAAAATTTTATAATTTAGCATAGTTTAATTTGATACAGTGCCCTCCACTAATATTGGCACTTTGGTAAATATGAGCAAAGAAGGCTGTGAAAAATTGTCTTTATTGTTTAACCTTTTGATCTTTTGTTAAAAAAAAAATCACAAAAATACACAAAAAAATGCAACACAGGTTTATAGAAAAAAAGTTTCTTTGTTAAATATACGTTGTAACAATTATTGGCATCCTTTTAGTCAATATTTTGTGCTACCTCCCTTTGCCAAGATAACAGCTCTGCATCTTCTCCAATAATGCCTGATGAGGTTGGAGAATACATGTCAAGGGATCTGAGATAATACCCCCATACAGAACCTCTGCAGATCCTTCACATTTTGAGCTCCATGGTGGACTCTCCTCTTCAGTTCACCCCACAGGTTTTCTATGGGTTTCAAGTCAGAGGACTGGGATGGCCATGGCAGAACCTTGATTTTGTGGTCAGTAAACCATTTTTGTGTTGATTCTGATGTATATTTTGGATCATTGTCCTGCTTGAAGATCCAACATGGACCATTTTAAGCTTTCTGGGGCAATCAGGTTTTCATTTAATATCTGTTGATATTTGATAGAGACCATGATGTCATGTATAATAACAAATGTCCAGGCCCTCTGGCCCCAAAACACTAAAGAGCCACAACCATATTTAACCGCGGGCATGAGGTACTTTTCCATATGGCTACCTCTCTGTGTGAAATCAATACCACCTCTGGTTTTTGTTGCCAAAAAGCTCTATTTTGGTTTCATCTGACCATAGAACCCGATCCCATTTGATGTTACAGTAGTGTCTGGCAAACTGAAGATGCGCGAGTTTGTTTTTGGATGAGAGTAGAGGCTTTTTTCTTGAAACCCTTCTAAACAACTTGTGGTGATGTAGGTGACTTCGGACTGTAGTTTTGGAGACTTTGACCCCAAGATGCAACTAATCTCTGTGATTCTCCAGCTGTGATCCTTGGAGATTTTTTGGGCACTCGAACCATCCTCATCACAGTGCGTTGAGACAATATAGGCACACATCCAATTCCAGGTTGATTCTTTAAAGTTGACTGGAATTTCTTAATTATGGCCCTGATGGTGGAAATTGGCATTTTCAATGCTCAATTTTCTTATAGCCACTTCCCATCTTGTGCAGGAAAAGATTGTTGAGCTTCACATCACAGCTATATTCCTTGGTCTTACCCATTGTTATGAATGACTAAGGAAATTTGGCCTATGTGCTACCTCATATTTATACCTCTGTGAAACATAAAGTCACGGTTGAACAATTTCCTGTTCCTAGTCACTCAGGTGTACTAAATATATTTTTTTTAAATATCAGTGGGAATATACTTCAAATATATTTTTCTCATATGTATTCATACTGGTGTCAATAATTATTGCACACCTGTATTTAACAACATTTTTTTTTTTTGGATAAACCTGTGTTGTGTTTGCAATTGTTTGAAATCCATGAGAGCAGAGTATTTCAGGTGAATTTAAAACATAATAATCAAAATGTTAAACAATAAAGACCCATTTTCACAGCCTTCACTTCTCATATTTATCAACTGTGCCAATATCAGTGTAGGGCACTGTATATAAGGGGCACTGTAACATACTGCACTCCCTGGGATAGGCTCCAGGTATCACCGCGACCCTGAACAAGGAGTAAGCGGTAGAAGATGGATGGATGGATGGATGTAGCATACTGCTACAGGTTCTACAGAATCTTATAAATTGTGAGTTGCTTTCACATGTATTTTCATTTATTGTGTAATATTTTCACATTTATATTTACATATTCACATGATTTAATTTGTGATAACATATCTTGAAATATGAAAGTCCAAAGACCACTATTTTTCTCGTTTTGACCACCTTTTTTTGAACAATTCTTTAAAAGCAGAAGGCTATGTGAGTCCTATTTACTGGTATAAAATAAAAAAAAATATTAAGCATGAATATAATATACAATGACATTTATACAATTATAATTATAGCATGAATCTGGTGCAATGACAGATGCAGAGAAGAAGGTACATATAAATATAATATATTAGGGGAAATAAAAACAATGATGTATTTTGATCAAAAAGTCGATGCGTTACATTTCTGAAGATGTCACAGGATGTGGTTTGAATAAGTTTTTGGAGTGAAAACCACTTTTGTCAGTCATTAAAAAAAAAAAAGAATATTATATTTCTTACAAAGTTTTGTTTTTTTTGGTGGTAAAATTCACTGGTGCTGTTTCTTAATATTGTTTACAAATTATTTCCTTTATAATGCAATACTGTTCATTGTGTCAAGTCCATAATTATTTCCATGATGTGGTTACATTTATAAGTAGAGGAAATGCCATTTGGCTACTGGCTGTCGAAGTGCACGCATCATCATCCTCCAGTGCTCATCCTCCAAACTTTGACTCTTCCCAAAGCCTAGCCAGCCAACTAAGCACTTGGATCTCTTTTCTGGACAGAGCTCATAGACAGACAAAGTGAGGATGCATTCCCTAATCTGAGATTCTGGTAGTGTGAAGATCAAGACCTCATTGAATACAGTCACATCCCTACGGGTCCTCTCAGAGGTTCTCTGATGTCTAATCCTACACTGGTTACACACAATTTTGGTTCTGGCATATAAAGCTAAAAACAGAAAGAAGAAATGATTTAGTGCAACAAGGGACTTATTTCAAAAATCAGAATTACGTCAGTTAATTGACAAAACATTCCAAATTTGCTCCCTTGAAAATCTGTATCGTCAAATTCAATTTAATTCAAATAATTCAAATATTTTTTTCTTGAATGCATCTCAGCATGTTTCAACAAAAATAAATTTTGCCTTACCTCTTTCCACCTTACTAGATCGGAAAACTGTCCTGATCTTCAGGACTCCCACCTCCAGTCTATGAGATGTGGGCATATATTTAAGAGAAACAAGGACCTCACCAACAACGTCCTGCAAAATGAAAAGTTAGGGTATTTTACAAGACTACAAAAACTTCTTGAGCAAGTTTATATCTGCTGCCTATACTATGTTTACAATTTCAGATCAACTTATGTTAACTAAGTGCCGAAGTTGCTAACAACCGGAGATATGCTAGGAACAGTTACCAAATATATACATGCCTTCATCACTTAAAAAGGTTGAATATAATATAATATAATATAACACTGTAGAATTTATTGTTTCTGGTTTAAAATATGACTTACAGTATTTATTTGAATTTACCACTTTAAGTGCTATTTCAGTGTCATTACAGCAAACATGAGAATTTGCTCTGAATAAACTTTTCACTTAGAATATTAATCAAGAACTTGTGAAGTTCTACTTTGACTTAATATTTTTGTTGGATTTCCTCCTAATCTTTAGACTCACTTTCTTTGGTCTTTGTAGGCCTGCCAGCATTTCCAATGGAGATGAGATTTTTAGACCATTCAGAGATGCACGGACATCCCCCAGAATACCATGTCGGGAGTATTTATCAAAATCTCTCACCTAGAATGACAAATAATTCTTAATACAGAAACAAGATACAGTGCCCTTCACTAATAATGGCACCCTTGGTAAATATGAGCAAATAAAAAAATATTTATTGTTTAACCGTTTGATCTCTTTTTCAAAGAATTCACAAAAATAGCAATATCAAAATAAATATCAAACAATTGCAAACAAGACACAGGTTAAAAAAAAACTGTGTTTTAAATATGTGTGCAACAATTATTGGCACCCCTGTATATTCATACAAGGAAAATACACTGCTCAAAAAAATAAAGGGAACACTAAAATAACATCCTAGATCTGAATGAATGAAGTAATCTCATGAAATACTCCTTTCTTTACATAGTTGAATGTGCTGACAACAAAATCACACAAAAATTATCAATGGAAATCAAATTTATCAACCCGTGGAGGTCTGGATTTGGAGTCACACTCAAAATGAAAGTGGAAAACCACACTACAGACCGATCCAACTTTGATGTAATGTCCTTAAAACAAGTCAAAATGAGGCTCAGTAGTGTGTGTGGCCTCCATGTGCCTGTATGACCTCCCTACAACGCCTGGGCATGCTCCTGATGAGGTGGCGAATGGTCTCCTGAGGGATCTCCTCCCAGACCTGGACTAAAGCATCCGTCAACTCCTGGACAGTCTGTGGTGCAACGTGGCATTGGTGGATGGAGCGAGACATGATGTCCCAGATGTGCTCAGATGTGCTCCAGCCACATGAGGTCTAGCATTGTCTTGCATTAGGAGGAACCCAGAGCCAACCGCACCAGCATATGGTCTCACAAGGGGTCTGAGAATCTCATCTTGGTACCTAATGGCAGTCAGGCTACCTCTTGCGAGAACATGGAGGGCTGTGCGGCCCCCCAAAGAAATGCCACCCCACACCATTACTGACCCACCGCCAAACCGGTCATGCTCTAGGATGTTGCAGGCAGCAGAACGTTCTCCACGGCGTCTCCAGACTCTGTCACCTCTGTCACATGTGCTCAGTGACCTGCTTTCATCTGTGAAGAACACAGGGCGCCAGTGGCGAATTTGCCAATCTTGGTGTTCTCTGGCAAATGTCAAACGTCCTGCACGGTGTTGGGCTGTAAGCACAACCCCCACCTGTGGACATCGGGCCCTCATACCACCCTCATGGAGTCTGTTTCTGACCGTTTGAGCAGACGCATGCACATTTGTGGCCTGCTGGAGGTCATTTTGCAGTGCTCCTCCTGCTCCTCCTTGCATAAAGGCGGAGGTAGCGGTCCTGCTGCTGGGTTGTTGCCCTCCTACGGCCTCCTTCACGTCTCCTGATGTGCCATCCTAGATGAGCTGCACTACCTGAGCCACTTGTGTGGGTTGTAGACTTGTTTGCAATTGTTTGATATCCATGTGAGCAGAGAATTTTTGTGAATATTTTTTTTTAACAAAAGCTCAAAAGGTTAAACAATAAAGACAATTTTTTACAGCCTTCTTTGTTCATATTTAGCAAGAGTGCCAATATTAGTGGAGGTCAAGGTACATTCACATGCGTAATGAATGAAGATGTTAAGGGTCAGATGTATGAACAGGAGGCCACACAAAATGCATTTTGATGTGACCATACACTGCCCTCACAGAGCGTCTAAAATTATTTTTTCACATGGGTGACAGGTGTTGCATAACCTTTTTTTCTTCAATAAAATAAGGGATCATATAAAACTGTGTTTTGTGTTTCCTTATGTTCTCCTTGTCTCCAGTGTGGCTTGTTTCAATGTGACTCCCTGTAACAATTCAAAATGTAGCTTAGTTAAAGCAATATATTTAAAGCTGCTTTAAAGGTGCAGTAATGACCTTTTGCCTCTCTATCGGCATCTCTGTTTGAAACATAAAATTGCAAGTTACTTGCAGAGTTTTTATTTTTATTTTTATGTGGGTTGTGCTTTGGCACTGTTCCTCTGCGCGGATGAATATGATGGTATATATGGGTTGTTTAGTAGTTGCAATACTGGACAACACATACGTTTTTCTTTGAGTAGAGATGAATTGTTCTCCCTCATAGCTAGCAGAAAATACGTGCAAAAACAACATGAAAACTTGAATGTTGTTTTACAAATGAGATATTTTGCTGAAATCAGGTGAACAAGTGCACTAATGTTAGCTAGCTACCAAGAAAGCCATTGAAAGGTCTTATCTGTTTAGCAGAGAAAAAAAAGCCATCTTTGTATCAGTCTTCAATCCCTTTAGATCTCGGAGTTGTTGCAACCTCTCAAAAGCAATGCTGATATTTATTCTCGTTTTAGCATGGGCTCAGTTGCTTTACCTTTTTGACTGCAGGCTCTCTTCAGTTTGAGGTTTCTTGGTTTTGACAACAGTTAATTCCCCAGATGTCAACAATGATTTCCATTTAGAGCTATCCAGATTAAAAAGCAACCAAGTTTAAATTCTAACATGCTACCAAACACCCCACCATCCTCAGCACCCACAATCAGGATATATTAGCTGGGTCTTCTTATTTCTGTTTACAGACGTGATGTAATCACACGAAGATGTCAAACTGACATTTCTCGCAAAATCTGTTAGGTAAGGAGACAGTTTTCCAAACTGTTTTTTTATGTACTTGCTCAATAATTGATTTTTTGTTCATTTATAACCAAATAAAGTTCCATAATGCAGCTCTAATATTAATTTGTGAAATAAATTAATAAAATAAAAAAGAAGGGATTGAGTTTCTCTCACAATCCTATTTGTAAATCAAGTGACCTCACACATTGTCATGACCTCTAGTTTGGGAACTCCTGTACTAGGGGTACAGGAGCAGCAGTAGAAACCAAAGTTTTTGGGCACACATGTCTGCCAAATGTTCGGGTGACAGAGTGGCTAGGTTTCTCAATGATTTTGCTTCAGCCTCACTTTGCCTACCACCAGGAAGTGGTCACTGATGGTGTCTGCACTTTGGCACACCCACACATCCTGAAGTTGATGATGTGGTGGTTATCTGATTGACAGTACATCAATCTGAGGAGGACCAGATGAGCTTGTGGATGCATCTGTGTGTGAAGATGGTAGCACCAATAATACTGCTGTTGTTAAAACAAACAAAGAATGGTTGGCACAATCTATACTGCTGGACATGTGTATAAATCAACCTTATGAAACCTGTGTGCCAGGGTTGTCCTATAGACCTGCAGGCCTTGACGGGGCACTAGTTTGGGGAAATTGAAGCCAGTACAGCCAAATAGACTGCCCACATTGCTCTCTCAAAATGCCACAGCCTCGTTCACCAGCTTAGCACCCACGTACAGTAAATACCATTGGACTCGGGTGAGCCCAAGTGGCCAGAGTCACATTTTCAGCTACCAAGCAGTTACCCATGTGCTCCCATGTACTCCATAGATCAGGATCTTAAAAACACCAGTTCAGATCATCTACAGCTAAGTAGTCCAACCACAGGGACAAATGCAGGCAATGGACTCTCTCTTAGAATGTGTGAAGGGTGGCCCACTGACCAACATGTTGCAATTATTTCCTTTCACCTGATGGTAGAGAGCACCCAGAGCATGCCAAAGTTTGACACCCACAAGCTGACTACACAAACTACAAGGAACCACTTCAAGTGCTTTTGAAGGCAATGAGGAGGAAAAGGAAGACTTAGCAGAAAAATGGTGTAAAATCATGAAAGTATTCAGTGAAATACCAAAGAAGGTACTTGAGTACAGAAAGAAGAAAAGAAAGGAATGGCTGTCAGTAGAAACCTGGGAGAGAATTGAAAAAAGGGGGAAAAAATTTACTAATTTAAAAGAGAGACTTCTAAAAACAGCTCCTCAGCTCGTTACCTGTATAAAAGACACCTGGGAGCCAGAAATCTTTCTGATTGAGAGGGGGTCAAATACTTATTTCCCTCATTAAAATACAAATCAATGTATAACATTTTTGACATGCGTTTTTCTGGATTTTTTTTGTTGTTATTCTGTCTCTCACTGTTCAAATAAACCTACCATTAAAATTATAGACTGATCATTTCTTTGTCAGTGGGCAAACGTACAAAATCAGCAGGGGATCAAATAATTCTTCCCCTCACTGTATGTATGTATGTATGTGTATAAGATATATGGCAAAGTTTGGGAGAGGGAAAGGAGGAACTATGGAGTGGATAAAAGTCTGTACATCAGCAATGTGTGTGTACCAGACTAGACTGAGCTTGTGTTCCATGCAAAGACAATAAAAAAGAAGAAAACGTGTCTCACTGTTCCTAATGGCTTTTTGTCTAGTTTCAGGTCTTTTCTGTGATTTTTAAGATGTAGTTACTTTAACAATTCGATAGTAGCTTATAGCATATGTGTGGTAGCCTCTTGGCTTAATTTTGTTTGGAATTATCATTGTCATCCTGCCTTACCAAAATCTAGGGTTAGTTAAGAAGGGGGTGGTGTTAGCTCAGTGGTTAACATATAGGAGCTCTGATCTGAAGGTTGTGAGTTCAAATCCCAGCACCACCAGCATGCCACTGCTGGGCCCCTAACCCCAAACTGCTCAGCTGAATAAACGAGATAAATATAAGTTGCTCTGGATAAGGGTGTCTCCCAAATACCATAAAAATTAAGAAACTGCTCAATGATGAGTCCTTCACCCCTTCATGTGTCTTTTTCATGTAATGTATTGGCTTCTGATGGCACATTAGCCGCTGAAAAATTCTCCCACAATCAACTAACCTGATTTTTCTAACCTTAATCTGAACATAATTTCTTTTGTATTAGTTGATTTATTTTTATTTTTTAAAGAATTGTTAAGCTTTATCGGCCAGGGAGACTTGCTCCATTCAACCAAGGAACTTTTTACAGGTATTTCACAGAGAGAGAGAGAGAGAGAGAGAGAAAAATTCCGAAAAGCGAAGCTACAGAGATAGCCACCAAACACCTCTGTTTAAATTTTGATCAAGACACAAGTGAAATTTGATCACTTATCAAACTTTAAAGGCAATCAAAGGCACATGTATCATTGCAGAAGACAAGAATCCCACACTTTCCTGTGCCTGCTTTCTTACATAGCAGGCTTCCTCACCTCCAGCCGCACTGTGACCCTCGGCATTTCCTCCTCAGTCACTGTGCAGGAGAACTGATCCCCAAATGTAGGGTTGCAGCTATCCTTGACTGGGAGTGTCTGCCATTCCTGAAGCACACAGGTCAGCTGTTTCTCTTCATCCTCCACTGCTACCCATAGCACTCGTACATTGATGAAGGGGTCCACATGCTGGCTGAACGTTCGTGCCGCCAGGCCTCTTGCCTCCAATACAGTCACCACCAACCGAGACTGCAGCTGATCATAGAAGAGTGAGAAGCGCAGCGTGCCCTGAATGTGTTCCTCATCCACATCCTCGAGACTGTCTGTACTGTTGGCCAAATCAGAGCTGCTGTACAGGCAGCTACTTAAGGATCCCACTTCATCATGGTGGAAATACAGCTGAAAGAGGAGCATGGATATAAATGGTTATGTGTTTAATTATTCTCACTTTCTACACAACATTTCTTAATATGCTCTCATAACAGTGATGGTATTTTACAAATTTTTAAACTTTTTAGAAAAAATTGCCTTAAGTGAATCAGATGATTACATTTGCAGGAATCACTTAATTCAACGTTTCTTTTAATCTGCAAACCAACACAAGCATAACCTGTGTAATTTTGGCTTTGTGAGCTAAGCAGTTATAACAGAGCTAAACTTCCACGATTTTCATAATCTAACATACATTCCTTACACATGCCATTCTTTACCTGTTTAAGTTTCCCTATCATCTTAACTGTGGGTAGTTAATAAAAAAAACCTGTTTTATTAACTACTTTAGAATAATAATAATGATAAAAATATTAACACTATGAAATAATACATATAGAAATATACGGTAAGTATTTCCCCAAACTAACTGTACTAAAGACCCACCTGTTTTCCCTTGCGTATTTGCAATTGTAATTTATTGTGCTGATATATTTTCTTGGTGTTATTTTTATTAATCTGAATTCTTCTTACTATTTATTATATGTTGCTTACTTTTTTACAGCACTTTGGTCAACTTTTGTTGTTTTTAAATAATGAAATAAGCTATATTAATAACTTTTGATTGATTGATTACTTTTTTTGTGTTCGCCAATTCTTTTAATAAAAGAATTTAACGCAACTGTCACTGTCTCTGCTGACTGTCACTTTATCTAAATGTATATATATACAGTGGTGTGAAAAAGTGTTTGCCCCTTCCTCATTTCCTGTTCCTTTGCATGTTTGTCACACTTAGTGTTTGAACATCAAACCAATTTAAACAATAGTCAGGACAACACAAGTAAACACAAAATGCAATTTGTAAATGAAGGTGTTTATTATTAAAGGTGAAAAAAAATCCAAACAATCATGGCCCTGTGTGAAAAAGTGATTGCCCCCCTTGTTAAAACATACTATAACTGTGGTTGTCCACACCTGAGTTCAATTTCTCTAGCCACACCCAGGCCTGATTATTGCCACACCTGTTCACAATCAAGGCATCACTTAAATAGGAGCTGCTTGACACAGTAAGGTCCACCAGAAGATCCTTAAAAGCTACACATCATGCCGAGACCCAAAGAAATTCAGGAACAATTGAGAAAGAAAGTAATTGAGATCTATCAGTCTGGAAAGGGTTATAAAGCCATTTCCAAAGCTTTGGGAATCCAGCGAACCACAGTGAGAGCCATTATCCACAAATGGCGAAGACATGGAACAGTGGTGAACCTTCCCAGGAGTGGCCGGCCGCCCAAAATTACCCCAAGAGTGCAGCGACAACTCATCCAAGAGGTCACAAAAGACCCCACAACAACGTCCAAAGAACTGCAGGCCTCACTTGCCTCAGTTAAGGTCAGCGTTCATGCCTCCACCATCAGGAAAAGACTGGGCAAAAATGGCCTGCATGGCAGAGTTCCAAGAAGAAAACCACTGCTGAGCAAAAAGAACATCAAAGCTCGTCTCAATTTCTCCACAACACATCTTGATGATCCCCAAGACTTTTGGGACAACATTCTGTGGACCGATGAGACAAAAGTGGAACTCTTTGGAAGGTGTGTGTCCAAGTATATCTGGCGTAGAAGGAACACTGCATTTCATAAAAAGAACATTATACCAACAGTAAAATATGGTGGTGGTAGTGTGATGGTCTGGGGCTGTTTTGCTGCTTCAGGACCTGGAAGACTTGCCGTGATAAAAGGAACTATGAATTCTGCTGTCTACCAAGAGATCCTGAAGGAGAATGTCCGACCATCTGTTCGTGTACTCAAGCTGAAACGAACATGGGTTCTGCAGCAGGACAATGATCCTAAACACACCAGCAAGTCCACCACCGAATGGCTGAAGAAAAACAAAATGAAGACTTTGGAGTGGCCTAGCCAAAGTCCTGACCTGAATCCTATTGAGATGTTGTGGTATGACCTTAAAAAGGCCGTTCATGCTCGAAAACCCTCTAATGTAACTGAATTAGGACAATTCTGCAAAAATGAGTGGGCCAAAGTTCCTCCAGGACGCTGTAAAAGCCTCATTGCACGTTATCGCAAACGCTTGGTTGCAGTTGTTGCTGCTAAGGGTGGCCCAACCAGTTATTAGGTTTAGGGGGCAATCACTTTTTCACACAGGGCCATGATGGTTTGGATTTTTTTTCACCTTTAATAATAAACACCTTCATTTACAAATTGCATTTTGTGTTTACTTGTGTTGTCCTTGACTATTGTTTAAATTGGTTTGATGTTCCGAAACACATAAGTGTGACAAACATGCAAAGGAACAAGAAATGAGGAAGGGGGCAAACACTTTTTCACACCACTGTATATATATATATATATATATATATATATATATATATATATATATATATATATATATATATATATATATATATATATATATATATATATCTCTAGTGTGTTGATTGCATTTTCACAGGAAATTCTAGACATAATTATTACCTGGTAGACAATGAACTCAATTATCATTTGTAATACATTTCACCAAGTAACAGTTACTTATAAGACTACAGCATAAAGTTTAATTTAATCTAGATTGCAGTGAAAAGAAAAATGAAGCAAACAACCCCTAAGTTCAGAATTACATTCTTATAAATGATCAACTATGGAAAGAGCAGTGTGTGATGATAGAAGTCACTTACATTATATGATGGCAATATGACTCACCTGGTAATTGGGTCTCTGTGAGCTTTGAAATGTTTCATTTTTTGCAGACCGGCTGTCTAAAAGTAAGCTATTAACTGCAATCAA
Organism: Ameiurus melas; assembly: GCA_012411365.1. Lineage (NCBI taxonomy): Eukaryota > Metazoa > Chordata > Actinopteri > Siluriformes > Ictaluridae > Ameiurus > Ameiurus melas. Next base: position 28,050,512 of record CM022754.1, on the reverse strand, counting down.
ATATTCAAATTCATTAACAAACATTATTTATTTTATACAATCTATTATACATGTAGTTTATCGCTACTTCTCAGATCTCTAGTTACTTGTCTGGACTGTCTTTCCAAAATAAATGTTTTGGATTGCATCTGTTGTATTTACAACATCGATAACATAACAGGCAAACATTTACTCTCTGATCTTATCAATGTATAATTATGAGGTTAGCAGTGGAACATACCAGTATGCTTAGAAGCAGTCAGTTGTGTGCAGTATCGGTGAGTTTGCCATATCAGAATACAGATGGCAATAAGAAAAAGAAACACAGAAATGCCTAAAGCCCAGTATTTAACTTCCTCTGAGAATGGTATCCGAATGTCCCACCAGGAGTTCCCTAAAGTAGCTGGTAGCAACATATTCCCCTGCCATGTACAGCACTATTGAGAAGGAGGCATATGGTGTTACTTCTGTCTGCTGCATTAACTGATCTGTACTGCTTGCTATTAAAATTTCAGACAACAAAAACAGTTCAACACATGACCACAAAATTTATGTGACATGGACTCTTCTTACTCAAATTCATACTGTGATATAAAGTCATCATCTACAATACAGTTTTGAGAGAAAAGACAATCATACAGTTTAATAACATCAACCTATTCTAACTTTATAAACAAAACAAAGTTGAAAATCATAAATGTATACAGCATTATTTGACAATCACTTACAACCATATCAATAACTATTACATTTCGCTCTGTTAAGTTCTAAGTTCCAACTACTATGTTAAAAAAACTGTACCTTTAAAAAAAAGATTCTCAGCTCTGCTTGTCGATATGTTTCAGCTACGTAAGTAGACTATAGACTGAGTGCAGGACATCAGCTGACAGATGATCAGCAAATACAAGGGAAAAACCAGTCAGAGCACTTTCTTATTTATCAGGTGAAAGCCTCTCTTTTACTTTCTAATTAGTGGACTCAGATAGAGTATGTACACAGTCACACTGCACTGTTGCAGCTCTCTTGAAATGAAAGAATGCCTCAGTAGGACACAGTAGGACTGCTCAGATCCTGTTATTTTTACCTTGCGTATACAGTGTAACATTACGTATACAGTATACATGGGGGATTTCTGCCTTAGAAAGAATAAAAAGAAATGTGTGCTTTTAATATAAACGGCATGTGCAATTATGCAACCTTCTAAGTCCATTAAATTCAAATCAAACTTTTCTTATAAGAAGCAATGATATCATGTCACTAGATGACAGACACAGCTAACCATAATGAACAAGAAAAAGAAACAGGGCTTGCCGTGGCGAAGGATGAAAGTAAGGTGTCTTGTTGGTTTTAGGTGTGTTTGCTAGTGAACATGTGGCCCAATGACAATGTTGTTTACTTCACAGATCACATGAAAAAGAATAGCCCTGTCTGATAGTTTTAATATGAAAAAGTATTTCCATAATAACTACACACAAATATAGATGATTTATTAAGATATTTAATGTATTTCAAATTATATATACATTTACACGCATTTCCAGTTAGACTTGCTTAAGTAGACTTCTCAGATACAGTGAAAGGACCTATCTCTACTGTGTTTAACTCATACTCAATATAGTGCACATTAAACATCAGTAAATGTCAGTCTTTCAATATTTTTTTTTTACTATTATATTACGTACTATTTTACACTACCATGGTATTATTTTTTACGAAACTGGAATTACTTCAACTACTACACGAATTAAAGTATCATGGCTTTAATTTGGAAAGGTTAGCATATTTCCTTAGAGAACATTTAGAAACAAGTGGAACTAAAACTTTTAACAAAGCATACATCAGCACCGTCTCATAAATAACACACAAACCTTTTAGCAGTTTTATAATTTATAATATTGTATACCACACATCCTCAGCAAAATCACCATGGCAGCGCTTCACCAGTGTAATGCAGAAACATGCCGTGATCCTTCTCAGTCAAACTGCCAATCACGGCCAAGACAGAGCTGATGCTCTCTTCTGTACTCAACGGTGCCTGCAGAGAGAAGAGCTAAATTGAAAGCAAGACTATGGTTTGTTAAAATAGTTTTTAAGCTTACTAATAAGAGGATCAAGACTGAAGGAACAGGACTGTGAACTTTCAAATTTGATTTAAGGAAAAGAAGATCTTCCAGAACAATATATTCTGCATACAATAGACACTGCAGACTAATCTAATGAATATTACCACCCTGTTGCTGGTAATTAACTGGTTAAAGTTTATTTCTGCATCTATTTTAAACACAGTTACTCTATATCTAATCAAGTATGAATACATTATTTGAAATTGATACAGTTACAACACGGTGGATTTTTTGGCAAGCTTGTCTGGAAGGTTCACAGGGCATTTTGTTGAGGCGTAGAGTGGGACTAAGATCCTGCACAGCGGAATAAATAAAGGCTGCTTGTGCAGGAGGCTTTTACTTTCAAGCAGACACAACAAATGGCCATATAGGAAGCTCAAATAAAAAGTGCATTCATTAACATGAATTCAAATTCATAACATGTTTACAACATTCATTGATTCATCCTTAATAACTTCCTGGTAGGGGTCACAGTGGTTTAAATTAGTCTCCTAGTTTCAATTTTGGGAAATAGAACCAACGAAGTTTGTTAGAGAAAACGTTCCAAACAGGTCAGAAAAAGAGTTGAGTTGAGCTGAGGAACAATCAGAGCCCAAATGCACACACCATGCTGACAGTGCTGGCATTTCTTCCTCTGGGTGTTTTCCAGGGGTAGATTGGTTTATACAAAATAATAATAATAAAAGCTTTCAGTTTAGGCCATGCCACTTTGGGTTTAAAACCAAAAACAGATACACTACACACAGGAAGTGATTTTAGACACTAGGCATGTCCTTGTGTCTAAAATTGCTTGCTATTTCAAATAATTTTCCTAGAAAGAACACTATAATACACGACATACTATTGTTTTACCTTACCCCGTAAATACAAATCTCATCACACTGAGCAGCAGTGGGAAGAGCTTACCTCCTGCCCTCCCATATCTGTGCGCACCCAGCCAGGATGAATAGCCATACAGAGGATCCCATCAGCCTCCAGGTCCACTGCCATACATCTAGTGATCATGTTTAGTGCGCTCTGTCATAGTGTCCATATGAGACAGCAGCTTCTTCAATTTTTTTTTTTTCCAACACAAAATGATGCGTATGCACAATGTTTAACCAACAGTAGTGATAACATTAACAGTCTACCAAGCTACTGTGTCTGTCATTTTTACTCAGCATGTTAAATGAAGATTGGGGAAGGGGTCATACCTTTGATGTTCTGTATGGGTACCATTTGAAGTCCTTGGCACGTTCTCCCCAATTGAGCTCCACTGAACCCAAGAGTGAAGTCATGTTGATGACTGTGGCTCGGTGGATACCCATTCCCACCCCTTTTGCAGCAGCCCGCTTTAACATTGGAAGCATAGCCTGGCAGAAGTCCCAAAAACAATCAAGACAGTTTGAAAACCATACCAATTGTGACCAGGTAAGCATGTGTTTAGTAAGGCAGTCACGGACACTTGATTATAATTGACAGCATTTACATTTATGGCATTTGGCAGACGCCCTTATCCAGAGCAACTTACATTTATCTAATTTATACAACAAAGCAGTTTAGGGATGTGCTTAAACTCTTAACCTTCCAATAATAGTCCAATGTCTTAACCACTGAGCTACCACTGCCAAGATTACTACTACATACCAGATTATGGAGGAAAAAATAAATAAATTTAAAAAATCCTCCATGGAAATGAAATATCCGGTAAATGACACTCCAGAAGGTGGCGATAATGCACAGCAAAATGGAATTTAAACAAACCGCGAGGAAGAGCATTCAGCTTCATGGCGGAAAGCAACATGATAGTCTAGGTCTGAGCAAGAAAAGACACAGTAAATGACTAAAGAGAAATGTTCTGGTGTTTAGAAATACTCCTGCATGTAGGCGTGTAGATGATGGAAGATAATGGAGGGGTTTTGATTGAATGTGTCTGTGCGTTAAACTAAAATGAAATTGATGACATTTTGAATGTGACACCCTGCCCTATGATAACGCTACATGCTATAGACATCAAGCAGAAGCTTTCACTCAGAGTCTCTATATGTTCATCTTAACACATGAATTGAAATCAGATTCACCTGCATTTATTTACATTGTCTGGTTTATGTGACACTTCCTGTGTAACGAGTAACAGCTACCTCAGTAGCGGTTTAAAAAATAGATACTTTCATACTCATATTTGGATGAGAACTTTTAAGATGTTTATTTTTAAGTAATGGTACTTTTACTTGAGTACTTTCATACTGTATTCACCTGTGACAATAACAAGTACAAGTTATTATTATGAAAATAAAACATTATAACATTGAAGCCATTCTATTCGATTAAAGGACTTTAAGGATTTTAACTTAACTTTAACAATGATAACATTTAAATTTAGATTGAATTAATTTTTTTAACTGAATAATATTTTTTATTTATTTTCATTGTCTCTCTTACAGTAAGTAGCACACGTACTGTATAACAGTGTTGTATTTTTGTTCAGAAAAGCCATGCATTATACACACACATTATATATATATATATATATTACTTAAAAAACCATTACTTAAAAATAAACATCTTAAAGTTCTCATCCAAATTTAGTATGAAAGTATCTAGTTAAAATTTATATATATATATATATATATATATATATATATATATATATATATATATATATATATATATATATATATATATAAATAAATAAAAACAGCTACTGAGGTAGCTGTTACTCGCTACACAGGAAGTGTCACATAAACCTGACAATGTAAATAAATGCAGGTGAATCTGAAAAATATATATATATATATATATATATATATATATATATATATATATATATATATATATATATATATATATATATATATATATATATATATACACACACACACACACACGCACACACACACACACACACAAACATATATACATACATACATATTGCAGTTGGAAGTATTAAGGACATAGGTCCTTAATGGTATCCACTAGGCATGATATGCCACCAATAGAAAGCAACAAATTACCAGTAGAGACCTACAGGGACCATTACATTTTCCATTAAATCAACACATTTCCCATTATAACCATTACAAGGGTTATGAGGGTTTGTATTGTTTTGTTAAAAAATTGTTTTAAAGCATATTATTTGGTAACTACTGCGAATTACGTAGTTCCAAGAGTGAGGAATGCGTGTTAAGAGTTTAAGAAGGTTTGTGAAAGTTTACTTTGTTTTTTGTCAGATAGGAAAATCACCTTGGTGATCATGAGGGGTCCTACACAATTTGTATGAAAGTTCTCCAACATTTTCTCAGCAGTCACTGTTTCAAAGTCAGCCATGACGTTGACGCCAGCATTGTTGATAAGGCAGTTGAGGCCATCCTCCTGAACAATCTCTTCTACCTCCACAGAGGCTTTCTTCATACTCTCCTCACTGATAACATCTAGACAGATGGAAGGGGTTAAAGAAATAAAAAAAAATCATAGCAGTGTGGTCAACATAATGAGATTCATAGGTCAAAAGCTCTTTGAGAACTCACCAAGTGTGATGATGTGTATATTTGGATGATTCTTCGACAGGCACTGCAATTCCTGTTGAACCAAATCACATAACCAAAGCTGCACTGATTCACTGACAAAATCTGTGAGCGCTAAGAAGCCTTTACCAGGTGCTGAGGGGGATTGGATCTGGTACTGCTCCGTGAGTGTGCGCGCAAATCAATCAATCCTATTGATTCTGCATGCAACCAACCAACAGCAGCAGCAATAACAAAACCAAATCAAACATTATGTGACTGTAAAATAAATAAAAAAACAATAATAAAAATGTAATGGTGATGTGTAGGAACTACTGCTCTTTCCAGCTCTTACCAGTTATGCTGGCAAAAGAAAGAATAAACAAGTACTGTAAATCAGCGGTCCCCAACCTTTTTTGCACCACGGACCGGTTTAATATCAGACGATATTTTCACGGACCGGCCTTTAAGGTGTGGCGGACAAATACAACAAAATAAAATGATAGGCCTGGCATAAAAACTGGGGTATTTTTAAAATCTAATAATAAACGTGAATCCAATGTGAAATCGCAACTTTATTAGCAGCGTCCTCGTAACATCCTCTCTCCCCCCTAACGCTCTCTGGTCTCTATGGTAAGGTTTCAACGTATCACGTGACCGAGACAAGCGTCTTGACATGCGTCAAGAGTGAGTCGTAGAAGGATGTAACGGAGAGAATCCGCTCATTTTTCAGATCCAGATCATAAATAAAACGGAAATAATGTAAGTTATTTATTCTTTCTGTGTGGCCCGGTACCAAATGACCCACGGACCGGTACCGGTCCACGGACCGGGGGTTGGGGACCACTGCTGTAAATGATTTGTTTGTAATTAAACAGACCAATGAAACGACATTCTTATTATTTATTTCACATACAGTACAATTCTTGTACTGTACAAGAATTGATGGTTGCCAATTCTCACTGTTGAAATCGCAACTGTCAGCTTTTTCGGTATCGGTATCAGTACTTGGATAGTAGTGTTGGTATTGGATCGAAAAGATAATCAGTGATATTGCCCATCCCTATAGCTCAGTGTAACTGCGGCTTACCTTCGCATCACCCGGACTGCGCGCAGTAGCAATGATCTTTCCTGGACAAAATCCTCCAGTTACTAAGCTTTCAACTATTTGTAAACCGAGGCCTCGGTTAGCACTGGTTACAAGGACAGTTTTGCAGTTTTTAAACACGTTGCTCATGATGCGATTAAAACACCGGATCTATCTCTTCTTTTGGAGTGGATTGCGGTTATCCTCACAGCCTGCTGTTTAATTGAATGTGGATTTGGAGAGCTGACGTAAACAGGAACAGTCACGTTAACGAATTTAATTCGGGTGATTACAGTAAGCCGATCTAAAGCTTTGTCCTTGCACCAGACACCAGAGTGGCCAGATCAGTGGTGTTCTGTTGCAGGATAGCAGAGCTGCTTGTGGCACGTGCGAGCGCACTCATACACACCACGTATGATGGCCCAGTTATTTCCAACACCACAGAAACCCGACCAGCAGAACGCCACTAAATGCATACGTTTAAAACAGCATGCACCACGCATTTAATTTAACTTGAATTCAAGCGGCCCGTTCTACATTAAATGATGAAGATACGAGAGATGACCTGTAGGTGGCACTCACTAGTCAAAAAGATCTAAAACAGGAGGGTGATGTGGCCCAAGCCTGGTCCAAAGTCTTATTCAAAGTTTAAATGTATTATAGGCTAATACTTTATATAAAAAAAAATGCCTATCTGAATGATCAAAGAGAAATTAAAGTTAAAAATCGTTATGAACAATGATTCATACAGGGGTGGAAAATATACCAAAATATTTATGTGCGCCCTCTGCAGGTCAACTTCGCCTGAGAAGGAAGCGTGAGAATGCTGCAGCGGCCCCTGATGGCACGGAGTGATTGATTTAGGACCGTGCCACATGATCCGGAAGGCTTCGGGATCATGTGGCACGGTCCTAAATCACGTGCCTACCCTTAAACGTGCAGGTTGCATATTTTAATGCTGACCACCTTGAGCAGCTTTTTGAGCAGATAAAATTGAACATGCGTCTATTACTACAAGCCACCTAAAAATAACTAAAATAACAGTTATTCCAAAGATCCATACTGTATTTAACAGAAAGCATTTGAAAGTGCTGTGTAATTAGATACGGCCTAATTTTAAGGGACATTGCACTAGATCACCTTCACAAGAAAACCTACAGGCAAACTCTAGTTGCGATAAGCTCATCTTTATTTGTTTACTGAATATGGCGTACGAGTTGTTATACACAACATTTCACATTTGACAGCTGAGAAAAACTGGAGATTGAAAACTGATGACTTTTTCCAATTAAGACAACCCGTGGAATAAACTTTACCTAGTTTGAACCAAACTGACCATAAACTATCATGCATTCAAACTAATCATAATCCACATAACCAACAGTAAATGTACACCCACCAGTGATTAATCCAGATGTGCAAAAGATGATCAAACATAAATTTTATTTGAGTGTGCCAAACTTTTGATTATTTAGCCATAAGAGTAATGTAGATGTACAAGCTACATTGATCAGGTTAGAACAAGTGCTTTAATAGGATGGCAAATTACACACAATGGATCACATCCAGTACACATCCTGTAGCTAGTCTGTTATTCCCTGCCCCTGAACACCCAGTCTCCACTAAAAAGTGCTTTTTTTTTTCTTTTTCTTGCATAATTAAATGCTCATGAACATTAGAGGGACAAAGAACATGGACACAATCATCAGATGAAAAGTTCTGTAACAGTTTGCAAATTAAATACCACAAATTATCATGACCATAAATGGGCGATCCTGCTGGCTCAAATGAGCACATTTGTCTGAATATATTTTTGCTCAAGTGCTTTGGATTCAGAATATTCTATTTACAAATTATTGACTTAAATAGAGGCGAAAAAAGAAGTAAAACTAGAGCCAGTAAGAAATTGTACTCTTTGGGAACTCTATCACAACTCAAAAGGGACATTCACAAGTGCAGTGCTTTCAATCTTTAATTTCTCCATTTCACAGGCAAACAATGAAAGTGCCAATCAAGATGAGCTGACTATAAACAGGGTAGTCCTACCTAGCACCCTTCAGAGATATAGTTAAACGAAGGGATTAAAAAAAAAATTTTTTTGAAGAACATTTTTTGTGCAAGTAGACCGTCACTACAGTATACAACATCTACAATTGATTTGATTCACTTGGTAACAGCATGGATGGCATGTGCAAGGTAAGCCACGTTTCCAGAGGTCACACCTGCCACAGAGATACGTCCATCCTTGGTCATGTAGATGGAGTACTCATTAATTAGACGCTCCACCTAAGGAAGGAGAATGAGAACAGTAAAGAAACAGGGAGATGTTAAAAGGAACTACTGAGGAAAGACAGCTAGTCAGATTGTTAGTTGACTAACCTGCTCAGGTTTGAGGCCAGTGAAGCAGAACATGCCGATCTGGTCAATGACGTGCTGCCAGTTGCAAGTGGATCCCTCCTTTTTAAGGTTCAAGACAAGCATCTCCCTCATCTTAATTATGCGGTCTGCCATGCCTTTAACCTCAACCAACCTTTAAAACAGCAAAACCAAGGTTTGTTTACCATCTTTCCCTAAACTACATGGCCATACATTTGTGGACACCTGCCCATCATACCCATGTGTGCTTACTGAACATCCCTTTCAGATTTAATCCCACTTTTGCTGTTATAACAACCTCCACTATTCTGGGAAGGCTTTCCACAAGATTATGGAACATTAGTGCAAAAAAAAAAAGGGGGAAAAAGGGGGGGGGGGGTTTTCCCAAAAGTTTATAGGGGGGGGGGGGGGGGGGCGGGGGGGGTTCCCCCACCACCAAAAAACATTTTTTTATCTTGTTTTAAAAAAAGGGGGATGTAAAAGGGAAAGGGGGGCCTAAAACAGGGAGGGGGAAGCAGCAAAAAAAAAAAAAAATTTTTTTTTTTTTTTTTTAAGAAAAGTTTGGTGAAGGCCCACATATGGGTGTGATGGTCAGGTGTCCACAAACCTTTGGCCATAAAACTATTTACCTATTATGATTTCACATCATGCGATACACATGCGAAATCTTTTTAACTGGATGTGCAGAATGTGGCTTTGGGCACACCAAACTATTTTGGTCAGGCTAATATTTTGTTTATAAAAAGCATATTTATAATAATGTGACAATCAAGTACAGACAATGTGCATAATACATTTACCCACTCAAGGAGAGAAAGTGCAGAAATGAAGCTCAATGAATGAACAAGTATTCACAATTAATGATGAGTTGTTTGTACTGTAAACTGCAAAGCCTAGTTTACACAATAAATAAAAGATTAGAATAAAATTTTTGTTGACTGGTACTTGATGAAGGGCTTTATGTCACACGTAACGCATAGTCTACTATTTCTACGTTTTGTGCAACACATTGTGGAAAATGTAAATAGACTGAAAACTGAAAGTTAAATTTTTTTTTAACAGCGATTTTGCTGCATTTTCAAGTCTTGCATACATTTCAAGTAATGCATATTGAATTTTATGCATTACTGGAAATGTATTCCCAATTAACCCTTACCACTCGTTGTAGAGTTCAGGTGTGTTAAGGATGGTTGCAGCAATGCGAGCACCATTCATGGGGGGATTGGAATAGATAGGACGGATGAGAATCTTCAGCTGGGACTCCACTCGCTTGGCCTCCTCAGCATCCTTACACACGACTGTAAAACCTCCTACACGCTCACCTGGATAATAGACATACCCACAGGTCAGTCGCACCCAAATATCATCATTTTACTGCTCGTTATTAGGAATAACAGTAAAGATTACTCCATTAGAGATTGTAATTGTAGTAGTGATGAATAAACACCAAAATAGACCCTTTCTGCGGAAAAAAAAAAGCAATGAAAAAAAATCGACGGTACAATTAACAAAACAACCCCAAAAGATTAATACAGTAGTCATAAACAATAATAATAAAAAGTAAGCTATACATAAAACCTAAAGGAAAAAGCCAATTATAACTGTTTTAATCTTAAATGTACATAAAAAAAAAAAAATACAAAAGCTATGTGGCTCTGATCAACACTCACCATACAGACCCATGTTCTTAGCAAAGGACTGAGAGAGAACAATGTTGTGGCCTTGTTCAATGAAGTGGCGCACAGCCCAAGCGTCCCGGTCAGTGTCCCCACTGGCAAAGCCCTGGTAGGCCATGTCAAAGAACACTAACAGATTTCTTTTCTGTCAAAGAGAAAGATTCAAGCATGTTACTTAAATAAAGAGTTTAACAGTTTCCAATTCTTTACTTCCAACGTTATGCTTTCATACGTGTGAAAACCAGCACCTTGATCACATCAGCCATCTCTTTCCACTGCTCTGGTCTTGGGTCTACTCCAGTGGGGTTGTGAGCACATGCATGCAGGACAATCACACTCTTCTCTGGGATTTTCTGAACGAGACAAGTACACAAAAGTCTCAACAAAAATGTCAGTATATTACATAATTTAATCTAATAAGGTTAAAACAACTGCAAAAAAGTTCTATCACTGTTAAGTAACGTGCCTTCAATTTCACAACATTTTTGGTATTCTTATTGAACAAATAGCAAAAACTTGATATTTATATTTTCCTTCAAATCTAAATCCTTGTTTGGATGTAACTTGCCTGTCTTGCCAAACTTGCATGCAGCAGCATATCTCATCTTCAACCTGCCCAAAAGGACCCATGTCACACCCCTCTTCATCTCCCTCCACTAGCTTCCTGTAGCCACCCGCATCAAATTCAAGGCCTTGATGCTCACGTACAAGACCTTGTCTGGAACAGCACTGCCCTACCTCAACTCTCTCCTGAAGGCTTGCGTTGCCTCATGCAATCTGCGATCGATTAATGTGCGACGCTTAGTAGTGCCTACTCAGCGTCGCTCAAGGTCCCTTTCTAGAACCTTGACACTAACCATCCCTCAGTGGTGGAATGAACCTCCAACCTCAATCCGGACCACAGAATCTGTCACTATCTTCAAAATAGAACTAAATACCCACCTCTTCCATGAACACCTAACTAACCACTGAAATGCCAACCCCACTTTATGCTTTATAATAAAAAAAGGGAAAAAAAAAACAAAAACACAAACACACACCAAAAACCTACTCTGGGATTTTGTTTTACTAGAACTCAATTAAAAGATCGTGTATGGTAGCACACACTACTTGTATTGTTCTCTGCTTGATCGCCTTGCTTGTATTTCCTCATTTGTAAGTCGCTTTGGATAAAAGCGTCCGCTAAATGAATAAATGTAAATGTAGCCTTTGTAGATAACAGGACTTTCAACAGACTTTTCCTGTCAATATACAGGTGCATTTAAAAATTCTCTTCTGTAATTTAAGTTAAACTTTCACATATTTTAGATTCATTACACAGAGTGAGATATTTAAAGCCTTTTTTTTTTTTAATCTTGATGAGTACAGTTTACAGCTCATGGAAATCGAAAATCCAGTATCTCAATATATTGCTCTAAAGTACTTTTCCACGACATTCAAATGTATTATTATTTTTTAGATGCACCTGTATAGGGCTGCAACTAACGATTATTTTTATAATCAACTAGCTGGCTGATTATTGCTGCCAGCTAATTTGAAGTTTAAATAAATAAAAACAAATCAATGTTTGTTGTGATAAATGTAAGATCTTAACACAAATGCAAGAAAAGTTCTTGTGCTCCTTACTGAGATGTCATTAATGGCTCCCTTGAAGTCAAAGCCACAAGTCTTTGGGTCGTAGTAGGTGTAAGCCTTCAGCTGCATGCCTGCATCCCTGAAGATGGGTGTGTGGTTGCCCCATGAGGGCTTCGGCAGGTACACATCACGCACTGCAGTGTGGAACCGCGACTGCAACAAAACAGATATAAAATATAGTAAGCGTAACAAAACATCCATAACCATGCCTTCAAATTACAGGCTCACAAATTACTAACCAAGAAATTGGCCCCAACACGCAGAGATCCGGTTCCTGAAATGGTCTGGACTGTAATACTCTGAGGTAAAAATAAATAAATAAAAGCCAGTTTGAATAAAATTGTCTTTTAAATTACTAAAGGTGGCAAAACATAAAATCATGTAGCGCTATAAACATAAAATACAAAAACATTCTTCTTACTCTGCCACTCTTCAGGACTTCACTGTCAGTTCCTAGAGCCAGCTGAGCACAGGCCTTGTTGAAATCTGCCAGACCTCCGATGGCCAAGTACTCTTTGTCCAGCTTCTTAGCGGCAATCTGAGCCTCAGCCTGAAAACACCCACAACCCACAAGAGGGAACACTTGGCACATTTTGGATTTGAGACAACACCAAAGATAAATGTTAGCAGTCTTAACAGTAGTTGGATATCAATGTTCATGAACATCTAGATATCAAGAAGCTAAAAAGCCATACAGAGGGAGGAAAATAAATAAATCACTTTTCCCAACAGTAAACCTCTCATCGCTACCTGGTCCTCTAACATTCACAACTCCTGATTTTTCATGTTAGTGAGGGATAAATGGGTTTGGACACTGTGTGAATCTAAACTTAGCTGATGACCCTGGTTCAAGAGGGAGAGATATTTTAAGCCGCACCTTGCGGACGCAGTTAAGAACATAGGGTTTTCCCTGGTCATCACGATAAGCCCCCACACCAAGGTTCATCTTCTTGGGGTTGGTATCACGCTTGAAAGCTTCAGTCACCCCAAGGATGGGGTCAGGTGGGCCCATCTGTACCTCAGACCACCATGAGCTGCGTCACAGGAGGTAAAAATCATTTAATTACACCCAATGCTACCTTTTGTAAAACAAGACTAGGCCAGGTAGTCCTCTGTAAGGAAGCATGATAAATACAAGAAATAAGAACACGCATTAGGACTGCATTATGTTTATAAAACACACACATTTTGAATGTATTCATTTAAAATCAAGTCTCCCCAAATAAAACAAACTATATTGCAACAGCCTTTAAAAAAAAAAAGGTTAAATATTTGTTCCATGACTTTCAAAGACTAGCAGACCTATCATGTACCCGAGTTCAACAACTGTGATCTCCATGGAATCTGGAGATCTGCCAACATCTAGGGTTCAACATAAAGTCTAGTCTTTCAAGCTCTCTGGGGCTGCATTGATCTGGAGTGCACACCAAGAACAGACTTTCATAAAAAAGGTCTCATTGTTCCAGTTACCTGTGGTACATCAATATTCACATTTATTTGTAGAATAAAAATCAGTTACTTAAATCTGCTACGACCGTGCTCCATGTTAAGAGTTAACTGCATGAACATTTTTCTTCCACCACAATCGTGTCCATCTGTTCGAATCTCGGCTACAACAACTATTACGGGTCTATTATACGGAGGACCAGAAAGGAATTACAGTAAAGCGAGTAATAAAAGACTTAGAAGGTCATGTATAATAAATCATGCACACTGATTCTCAATGCACATTCAGGCTCAAAAAACAAACAAACAAAAAAACAACACACACTTGAATAACAGTCCTATTTACTCATTTAGACTGCCTTAAAAATACACCTTGAAGCAAGATTTGCATAGTAAGTAGTGTGTACTCCTCCACCCACATGACGAAGGGTGATAATCCAATGAGATCCGGGACTCAATCTACACCCTCCGTGATATAACCAATCCGTCTATAAACACCCCCAAGACCAAACACGCTACACGTATAACGCCACGGAAAGTACCTTCACAGTGGCCTAAAATTTATTTTTTATAAACAGAATCAAACGTCTGCGTTTTTTCCCCCTTCTTGTCTCACGTTGTAATAAGAAACTGTATCTGACGTCACATCACTTTGCAAAGCAACTTGCCTTGATAGCATGACTCATAGGATGATCAAGACAATATTAAAAAAAATAAATAGATAAAAAAAATAAAAAAAAGGATCTGAATGATCACTTGTAGTAACACGTATCATGTTCCATCACATATAGATTAAATTAAACATATAAAAACAATACGAGGAAAGAGTGTGATGTACATCTTCGAAAAGACAGAAAGCACCATTTAGGCTCGCTTTAAGGTCAGCACTGTGGAACCTGCAGTATACAGACTTCTACAAACATGGAATATACTCATGGAGGACTCTTATGGACCATTATCAGAGGTACATCTCCAACTGGATTCAGTTAAGAGAGACACCACACACACACACACGGGAAAAAATATAAAGGGAATCCACACATGAACAGTGCATGTTGGTGATCAGTCTGCCATTTATTAAAATCACATTTTTAAGGCAGTAAATATTTTTTGTAAACAATGAGAATCTTCCAACAGAACATCATACAAACACGAAACCTCGTGGGTCTTCCTTCACATGCGGATAGGAAACTAAAATAACCTGCGAAGGTTCACTGCAGTTTCTATCCATTGATCAAATTACAAAACTACCAGGCCTCGAGATGACTCCTAATAACGCGCAAAGCGGAGAGATTGGAGAAGCTACACAAGATAACTCGGTGGAAACATCAGTTTGGACTATTAGGTTAGCCATAGCTGGTTTTGTGTCAGTTGTCAGGAGCAGCAAGGAAAGCTAAAACGGCAGCACGCGCGCTGTTTGATTAGCGTCAAGGTGACACCGAAGAAGAGCTGTAGGTTGTTAGCTCCATTACCGAAAAGTTGCTATCCTAAGCCAGTTAGCTACCTGTTGTGACCTTCATAAATGACAGACTTTGGTCAAGATCCACCGAGATCACTGCGTGTATGAACTGGCTACTTAATGACACATGGTAGAATTCAGCAGCTAACTAATCAACTAGCTAGGTTCCAGGCTACTGCAGGGATGCATTATGGGAGGTGACCCGTTAGAAGCCAGCTAGCCGAACTCACAGAGTTGTGTTTAACCGAGCTTCTTTATAAAGGAGACTGTACCTTGCGCGGAGAGGTAGCACTCTCAGAACGGGTCTATACGCTCCAACCGCTGAAAAAATCTTGCTCGAGTTCAGCAGGGCCATTGCTGCAACCGTGCGTGTTTAAAAGCTAGAGAAGGAGACACACAACACACACACCAGCAGGACCGAGGCTGAAAAAGAAATTCGCAGCAGCACCTCAGCTTTCTAATGAAGCAGGCAGAGAGCGAACAGCGCCGCCAACAGCACCGCGCCGGAACAGCACCGAAGCAGAGCAAAAGATCTTTGATCTTAAAGCTGCAGTAGTCGATTTCTTATTTCCCAGTATTCAGTCAAAGTGAGCATTCGCTAGTCAGATATATGTCACGAGAATACTCACCCTCAAAGTTGTCTATGTAACTCGAAATATATCATTTGAAACCCTTCTCCTCAATGACTACATTTACACGGACAGCAGTAATCTAATTATGGACCTTATTCTGAACAAGACAATATTGTGATTAAGGTGTTTACATGAGTCACGTTCAGAATATTCCTTTCATGTTCAGGTTTTACATGTTATAGGACGTAGGTCGATTAACGGCACACGTCATTACGTCCCCACGCCACGCCATCTGACGTTCCCTCCAGAATTTCACGTATCGACATACAGTTCATCTCCGTTATGGTACCGTATACAGTTTTGGGTGTTTCATTTAAAATTTTACGAAAGCTTCAAGTGCAGTGAATTATTTGTCATGCTATACGTGCAAATAGACGACTGCTTGAAGACGTGGGCTGCGTCTGAAACGGTGTACTTACCTACTATATAGTAGCCGAAATACATGTATTTCTTCTATAATATATTAGGTAAGTACGTGGTTTTGGACGCAGCCGTGCTCTCTTGTTTAATGTCACACGATTGAGCACTGCTGTGTGTGTACGTGTCCGGTCACAAAATGAGGTGAAAACTCAGACACAACGTTAATAGTGTGATTTAGGTGTGCACATGTCTCTAATGCACTTAATGTGATTAAAACAGGAATACTCCACATGTCTTAATTCGAATTGTGTTTACTTCGAGTATGACTTTAATCGGATTAAGGTCATCAATAACCGCTGTTTACATGGTAGTTTCTTAATCAGAGTTTTGTCTTAATCGGTTTAATATTGAATTATTGTTGTCCATGTACATGTACTGAATGTTGGGTGTAACAGCTGACTGCCTCACAATATGATTAACATCATTCACGGTAATCTGGGGAAGCTCTTGTAAACAACGAATTTGTCCTGTCCCCTTAGAAGAAAAACACCCCCAAAGCATAATGTTTCCACCTCCATGTTTGACGGTGGGGATGGTGTTCTTGGGGTCATTGGCAGCATTCCTCCTCCTCCAAACACGGCGAGTTGAGTTGATGCCAAAGAGCTCCATTTTGGTCTCATCTGACCACCAGAGGACAACTGGGTGAAAGTGTTGTGGTCAAATAATATATATATATATATATATATATATATATATATATATATATATATATATATATATATATATATATATATATATTTGCACAGATAGGGGGTATAAGTCCTTACAGATTTTAGCTGGTTCCTCTCCTTGCATTGCCTTGGAGAACTTCTTTTTGTAAGCGTGTTCAATATTTTTTTCCTGTGTCATTCCACTTTATTACACATAACTTTATTTATGGACTTTAATGGTGGCAAGAAAAGTCTCCCTGAGACAACATGAGGAAAAAACCTTGAGAGTAATCGGACTCAAAAGGGAACCCATCCTCATCTGGTTGACACTGGACAGCATCGAAATATCCCAGTTCACCAAAACACTCTATGCCTGTGAACCCTCCTTTACCTAAGAAAAAAATATTAACAAAAGGCTTGACTAAATAAATATGTTTTCAGTCTAGACTTAAAGACTGAGACTGTGTCCCACTCTATATAAACCAATCCAACACTGCTACACTATTAAGACAAACATTACTGTAGAATTTGTGACAGTGTGAATGCTGCTTTTACCCTTTGAACACCTAAACCTAAACAAGGTACTTGTAAACAAGGTACTGCACATACCTTGTAAATAAACTGTACTTACTGTAACTCTAATAAAATTATGAAATTGTGTAATAGCGCAATTTAGCCACTTGGAGGCAATGTTGCTGCATGAAAACTACTGAGGCATGGCAACAAAGCTCTTTGGTAAAATACTGTGCCTCTTCAGGTCCCACCTTAACCTGGAAGTCCAAGGTTGTTACTGGAATTTGGAGCCTAAAATTTATAGCATCTAATCAGGTTCAAGTCACTACTTTTTGAAAGACAATCTGTATTCTGAAAACTGATGCCATTCCCATGTTCATTTCCATCACTAAATCTTCTTTTCAGGTACTTTATGCATGCATTCCCTCATGTTTTCAACTTAAGTTTTCAGGCAAGTAAGAACCTGGTGTCTGTTGAGAATTTTGGAGGATGTTATATCAGAACCTTTTAACAATCTATTCCTGTAAAGCATGGGTGTCAAACGTACGGCCCGCGGGCCAAAACCCGGCCCGCTAGAGGGTTCAATCCGGCCCGCAGGACGAATTTTGAAAGTGAAAAAAAAAAAAATATGCATAAAAGACACGAACTTGTCATTTTGAATAAAATGCTATTCCTAAATTATCCGCTAGGGGGTAAAAGACGCGGGGGTAAAAGACAGCAGATGGCAGCAATGCGACGTCTACTCTATTTTCTACTTATCCCCACACCCTCATTAGCCAAAATGTCTGCCAAAAAGCAGAAAAGTGGATACAGAGTGTAGAGTTTTCCATGAAAAATGGACCGCTTCCTATTTATTCACAGAGATGAATAGGTAATAGTTTTTAAAAAAAAAAGAAATTTAATGTTAGTCAACAGCTTCAGTACAAAAGAATTTGGGTTGGTGGAATCCTATTGTTCATGCAATGACATCAATTTAAAGTGAAATACTATATTTTTCAGTTCCAAATATCTGTGAAGTTTTTTTTTTGTATTTGTACAAACACTGTGAGCAGTTGTTATGCACATATATGTGAATGATAATCAGAAGCAAATTGCACGTTTGTCTTAAGAAATCTGAGGTTGCTCATGATATATTTTATAAAAGGATATTTCATTAAATATAAATGTCTTTGCATGAAACCAAAGGTAAAAACATGGACTGCTTGTTATTTATAAGTGATTATACTATGATTTTACTGGCCCGGCCCACTTGACATCTAATTAGGCTGTATGTGGCCCCTGAACTAAAATGAGTTTGACAACACTGCTGTAAAGTATCGTGAGTTTTAGAAATACTGTTTGCCATTCTTGGCATGATTCAGGTAATCCAAATCCTATACATGGCATCTACTTTGCAAATGTGCAAAGATTTGGTAATTGTATAGGTCAGGGAAGGTGTTTGAATGCAGGTGGAAGTACTTATTTCTAATGTACTTCAACCAAGTTTTTGTTAACTGTTAATAATATATGCTTGATATAACACTGTTGTGTATGTGTTCTTGTAGTTGTAATTTAGTTGCTTTAAAATTAGAGGACATTTTCATGTAATGGAATTTAGTAGGACATTTTCATGTAATGGAATTTAGTAGGACATTTTCATGTAATGGGATTAGTTGAAGCGACCACCTTCTTGTCTTTTCAAATACTTTGGTGAAATGCTCAATAAGTTTGGCATTTGCAGCATATCTCATTAATGCAGGAATCTGTGGATGGCAGTTGATGCTATTTGAAAGTAACATAATACAGGCATGGCAGGTGGCAGAGTATTTGGCATCACATTACTGGTCACCGAACAAACACATTATTTCTAAGCTTTAAGCTGGATCACCACCAGTTTTGTGTTAAAAAAGCATAGCTGATGAAAAAAACTACAAACACAGCAATGAATAATGCAGAAAATCTGTAGACTGCATCCATCGTAGCAATTAGGAAAATGCAGTAAAACAAATGAAGTGGTACCACAAAGGAAATAGACTGACATAATTAACCACAAATGTAAGTGCCTGGAACTATGTTCTGTACTCAGATGAGACAAAAGAGGTTTTGGTGAACAAAAAAAACCTCAAGCCTAATCCCCATTTTTAGGTATAGTGGAGGATCTGTAATGTTGTGGGACAGACACATGGCATCATGGACATAATGAAGTACCAGGAGATTTTAAATTTATATCTTGTTACCTCTGCCAAGAAGTTACAACTGAATTGGGATCGGATATTCCAGCACATACAGTGCATCCAAATTCACATAAAAAGTTTAAGTGACCACAGAATCAAGCTTTTGACATGGCTTTCCCAGTCCCCTAACCTAAACCCCATTTATAGCCTGTGAGGTAAACTGAAGAGGAGAGTCCAAAGGAGAGGGCAAAGGATCTGGTAAGATCTAGAGATATTCTGTATTGAGGGACTGGTCTCAAATTCCTTGCTTTGTATATTTATATTTTGCAAATTCCTTGCTCCAATTTCATAAAGCATTATAGGAAAAGACTCAAAGATGTTGAAAGAGCATAAATAATTGTGACGTGGTTTTGTTGACATTTTTGATAATGATGTTTTCCAAATAAATTTACGCTGTAAAATATTTTACAGTAATTTACTGGCAACCTGGGTTGCCAATAAAGTACTATAGAATTTACAGTAAACAACTGTAAAGCACTATAATATCAAACACAGTATAAACAAACTCATAACACAATGCATTTGCTCAATGTAGGATAAAATTAAACTGAAAACTGTCTTACTCAAGGATCCAATCAAGGCAGTTTTGGTGGATCTGCTCCTCAAAACCTTAACCACTTAGCTACCTCAAGTAGCTCAATTAGTTTGCATTGATTCAATGCAATCTTTTAGTGTAGTTAATGAAGTGGTAGAAGTATCTGAAGTGGTAGAAGCTAGTTGCAGTATTGGTTGGACAATGGTTGGACAAAACTCTTAACCTTCAGCTCTGTTGTAACAGGCCAAATAAGCAAGTGCGTGGTGTTATTGTTATATTAGATATTAAGATATTATAGTACTTTATTGTAAATATGTTTTTCAGTTGTTTACTCTAAATTTTACAGTACTTTACTGGCAACCCAACTTCCGTTTAAATGTTATAATTTCATTGTGTTTTCAGTGTAAGATTAAACACAAACATTTGTTCATAGCCCTTTAAACCCATCTTTACCAAGGGTACCAGTAATTCTTGATAAAACTTGATTTCTTTCCCATTCTACTGTTATTAACCTCAATTACAATTAATTTAATAATCCCTCCTCAATGAAACAATGAAACAAAGAATTAGATAAATAAAAATGCCACATTCTTCACCTAAGTCACCTAGTCTTTTATTAATTCTCTCAGTAACATCCTCTAACAGTATCAGCCAAAGAAAGAAAACAGCATAACCTCAAACGGTTGAAAATGTAATAATAGTGATATAATCAAACCAAAGACAAAAAGGAAACCTGACAGATTACCAGGGGGTGCAATTAAATAAATGAAAATATAGATAAATAAATAGATAGTTAAATTAATATATCATAGCATCATATGCTTGTTCATACTATTAATATCTCTCTATCAGTAAGATTCAATAAAATCCATTTGAAATGCATACAAATTGAGCAGAGGGCAACACCATAGCTGGACAGTCTGTCCTCAAGCCAAAGGGATTTAGGTGGTGAGACAGAAAATGAAAAAATGCTGAAATCTTTTTTGTGCTTTGTAGTGCACATTCATTCAAAACACACATAAAGAAAAGTGGAAGTGCCTGACACATGCACATGGTTACAGTAGTCAGGCAGCAGAAAGAGAAATGTGATTCAGGGCTTCCAGCACAGTAAAATCACAGTACAATGGGCTCCCGGCACAGTACGATTTCCAGTTCTGTGCGGTATAGTTTACCCTGGTCTGACAAGGCCATGATGCTTTTTTTATAGCCGACTAGGTCCTGGGCCTGAGCCTCCTAAAATCAAGAAAAGAATCACATTGAGCACTGTTAATTATAATAAGTTTACTCAAATTACAACCATTTAAAGCTCTTGGTTGTCTTTTCTCACCTGATAGAGGTCCTTCAGGAGGTAGTCCAACTCCATCTCATCAATGTAACCATTTCCATCCTTTAACACACAGAAAGAGATTATACTGGGTTACCCCTGTCGATATTGCAGTTATATCAGGGAGTATATTGGATTTACACAGGAGGTTTGCTTTCCTATTTATCGGTTCATAAGATTCTCTGCTTAATTGATTCACTGTCTATTCATTTGTAGGGTTCGGATGAGGTCATAACTCTAAAACGACACAGAGGAGAGGAGGTGCTTTTTTTTTAAAATTACTTTTGCATCCTTGGGTGAGTTGCTTTGCATGTGGCAGAACATTTTTACATTTTTTCAAAGCTCAGCGAATCCTGTCCAGGCACTATGAGGTCTGTCAGTATTTGGTTGACCTGGTGTCCCTTCCGCTCATGCTATTATTTATTTACCCATGACTTCATTGTAGCAACTGCAAGTGCTTATGCTCCAGATGTGACTGCATCAGACTGGATGAGGGCTATGAGATCAGGTAAATACACTACAGTCATTTTAGACGGAAAGGCTACATTTCATTTATGAATAAACACTATATCTGCCCTAGTTCTCTAGCAAACATACTTTAAGAATGTCATGCAAGAGGATACCCTGTCAATCTCTAATTTTACTCTATAGTAGTTTTTACTTTTTAGATAATTTAAGAAAAAACATAACATTTGCTAAGTTGTTCATGTTTTCTACTTCTGACAGGAGGGACTGGCCGTCCAGACGAACATAACATGCATAATCACCACAATAATGCTCAATTAAATATAAATGTACAAATTTAGAGAGCGCTGATGTAATTTGTTTTAGTTTTGGAAGAAAGCTTTACATACAACAGCATAGACTCTAAAACTATGTAAACATATACACCAACTACTTAACATTTATATCTATTATAATAATTTATAATTAACCTAATAACTGAATTCATTGATGAACTAATAAATTAATAATACATATTAAAAGTTAAATAATATAAAATAAACAAATAATTTTTGCTTGAGAATTTTTGCACACCCCCTAGTGGTGCATTTGGAACTGTGTCACCCAAAAAGCCATTGTTAGTCAAATGTTCACATAGCAGCTGTTCATTTGTGGTCATTTACCTGCTCAGGTGAAGGGAAACAGCACTAGTCTGCATGCAAAATGGATTCACGAGAGTGAGGGAAATCAGATGTAAAAAAAAAAAACCAAAGATGGGAGAACTCACTCTGCTTCATTTGCTGAGCTAAACCAAACCGTCACCTGCAGGAGACTTTGCGCAACATTATTTTGCTAGTAAGCATTGTGTTTCTTTGTTTTGAGCAGATGCACTTCCAATGAGCAACAGAAAACTGAAAAAATACATTTTTCTGAAATGAAATAAATATTGTTGAGCAAAGTTAGAGAATGATAGGCTCTCCCCTTGCATACTGTCTTAGAGCATGCTTGCTATGGGGACTGGGGCAGACACTTAATTATAAATAAAGTACATTCCTTCAGTCTGAAACACAGGCACTTGCATCTCATGCATATTTTAGTGTAGAAATGCACACTACCTTGTCATAATATGTGAATATGCTGTTGAACTGGTCAGCAGTCAGCTTGATGCCCTGCAGCACAGTGCAAACAAGACAATATTTAGGCTACAATTCCATCTTTTAGAACTTGAGTACAAATTGTAAACATTGCTTATAACTAACTCACCTGGAATTTCAGTAAGAAATTTTCCTGAACTGGTAGAAGCCTTAAAATGTGAAGGAGCAACAGTCCATTACCACAATGTATTCGATGGAGAAAGTGCTATTTGATTAATGTGGGTAAAAATGTTGCTCACCTTGCCATTTCAGAGAGCCCCAGTTTCCCATCCCCATTCAGATCAAACATCTTGAGCTGAAAGTGAAAAAAGATGTCAAAATAATGGATCATTTTTATTAAATAACCACTATTTACGTTTCTTGTTCAGGTCTTAACTGGTCTAACTCTTATTTGTTGCAAACTGAGAATTGAAAAGGGTCATTAGTCAAACTATTATATTACATTTTATTCACTGACATAAACACACAGTTCCCTTCATAACAAAGGTGTAGTTCTCTAGTTTTCTCTAGTATTACATCAAGGTGTTAATGAGAACTGGGTTGTTTTACTGCATGCACATTCATTTGTCTGGTTGCCAACAGCTTGCCAAAGCATTACATAATCTAATGCACTTTATTCTTTTCCATTTTAGCCCCAGTCCCTTTTTCTTTCTAAATGGTAAATGGTTTTATATAGCGCCTTTTAACCTTAGTGGTTCTACAAAGCGCTTTATACACTGTTTCTCATTCACCCAGTGTATCTGTTAGAGTCTTGAACAATTCAAATGCACATACACTAAGTAAAGCCACCAAGCTATAATTCTGCGTAACAGATGGTTTGGCAGATGTTATTATTTTATTATAGCAACATGAAGGTTTGCTGATGAGATACTTACGATTGTCTGCGTGTATTCCTGCAATTTCTGGTCCTCATAATGCCTGTTCACCTTTTTCAGGAGGTCTGAGAGAAAGTTCTAAAAGAAAGAAAAGGTACAGGTGACTGTACTGTAATGAAACTTCAGTCTAGGTCTTATGTTTCACAAGGAGCCTGGTCCATTCATGGAACAACTTAAACCATAAAAGTATCTGGTAG
Source organism: Ameiurus melas (assembly GCA_012411365.1). Lineage (NCBI taxonomy): Eukaryota > Metazoa > Chordata > Actinopteri > Siluriformes > Ictaluridae > Ameiurus > Ameiurus melas. Next base: position 28,026,292 of record CM022754.1, on the reverse strand, counting down.
ACAGTGTAACATTCCTCCTCCTCGAAACACGGCGAGTTAAGGTGATGCCAAAGAGCTCCATTTTGGTCTCATCTGACCACCAGAGAACGACTGGGTGAAAGTGTTGTGGTCAGATGAGACCAAAATGGAGCTCTTTGGCATCAACTCAACTCACCGTGTTTGGAGGAGGAGGAATGCTGCCTATGACCCCAAGAACACCATCCCCACCGTCAAACATGGAGGTAGAAACATTATGCTTTGGGGGTGTTTTTCTGCTAAAGGGACAGGACAACTTCACCGCATCAAAGGGACAATGGACGGGGCCATGTACCGTCAAATCTTGGGTGAGAACCTCCTTCCCTCAGCCAGGGCATTGAAAATGAAAAGTAATTACTAAGTCATTACCAAGTACTAAGTCATGTTTTGCAGAGGGGTCAAATACTTATTTCCCTCATTAAAATGCAAATAAATTTATTAAATTTTTGACGTGTTTTTCTGGATTTTTTTGTTGTTATTCTGTCTCTCACTGTTCAAATAAATCTACCATTAAAATTATAAACTGATCATTTCTTTGTTAGTGAGCAAACGTACAAAATCAGCAGGGGATCAAATACTTTTTCCCTCACTGTAGTTATGGCCAAAATCAACTTCCTGCATGTGATTTTGACCTGATTTGTACTTTTGAACCAGTGCAGAGCTTTGAATATTTCCTTTAACTGGCAGTTGCTATGGCCAACATGATTTGCATGCTTTCGATTTGCTCCTTCAGCAAAAAGGCTACAGCATTACACAGATCTCGCTCAGGTTAATGAGTATGACTCAATCTAGAACATTAACTCAGTTTACTGATATACGCTATACTACTGTATGCTACATTCTATTTAATGGCAAAATGGTTGGTGAAGAAAGTATAGCGTTTTATATAAAAGAAATATAAATCCAAGTATATAAGTACCTTACCTTCAGTTCATTTGCTTCAATGAAGCCACTGCGGTCTGTGTCATACCTTCGCCATGCCTACAGATTGACAAATATCCACAAAACAAGGTACTTAAGTACAGTTAAAATAAAGAATAAATCATGATAACATTTGCCCGACTAGGATAAAGTTGTCACTGAAAATTAATGAACGAATTACAACATTAACGTTAAAAAAATAAATTAGTTCATTTCCCAGAAACCAGGCCCCATAGATACAATGCAAATAAGAAATAATTTTAATTTTGTTCGTCAAAATCGGAACTAATTAAAATATAAATGTCCTGACAAATTTCACAGAATTTAACTTTGGAAATGATTGTGATTTTATCACTGATAACATGTTCAAACGCAGTGGGTAGTGTTGCTGCCTCATAGCTCATGGGTCAAACCTAAGCTTTTTCTACTGTTTGTGTGGAATTTTGTGTGTTCTTCTCATGTTTCATGTGGATTTCCTCCAGGTTCTCTAGTTTCCTCCCACCTGTGCAAAACATGCCTTGGAGGTGGACTGTTTACACAAAAATGTGTGTGTGCATGATGAGATTGACTTTGGGGGATTTCTCACTCTTTCACCCAGTGTTCCCACGATAGGATCCAGATCCACACTTGACCAACATAAATTGGTTACTGAAGATGAATGATGAATGAACATGTTTTAAAAGATTACAAACAAGCAGAATACAATACTATATTAATGCTGTTAGACTTCTGATAAAATCTGTCAAGTTACTTGAAAAATATTAGATTTATGCTTAGTCTGAAAGAAAACAGCATATTAAAAATTACACATTTCTTTCTTTCAACAGCTTTACTTTATCACCTTTTAAAATCCAGAAATCAGAAATCTTGAAGGAAGGTGGAAAGGAGTAATAATTGTTGGGAGCCATGAAACTTTCAATGCAGTAATCTTACTGGCTTTTTCATTTACTATACCCATATTCTATTTAGAGCAACTGTGAGAGCACAAAGAACATGAAATGAAATTGGAATGCTTTAATCTAGCAGCATTTGTTGATTCTAACACAGGATCTTATCAAATATAGATGCTCTGTCCAGTCTTCTTATATATGTGGAGATTTTCTGTGGCCCTTCCATAATGTATTACTCAGAAAACAGAAGTTTGTACCTTGTCATTCTATACCTCCTTATCCAGACCCACCCCCCACCACCACATAGAATTCCACTCCATCACCCCATGCACATATAAATTCACACCCACAGCCAATTTAGACTAGCCAGTCCACCTACCAGCATCTTTTGGGGAGTTGGGAGGGAAACGGAAAACCATGGGCAGGACATATGGAAAATGTGAGAAACTCTGCACAGGCAGTAACCCAAGATAAGGATATAGTTTGCCAACTACAGAGTGATTAAAATGCTAATTTTTCTCCTTTATATCACACTTTCATCAGCTTTGCATAATATAATGGCCAGAAAGCTAAGCGCCAAACCTTAATCAATCATTTAAAAGAACAAAAAATATTTAGAAGTTTGCATCTCTGTCTTATGGCTGATTTATTTACTTATATATATACTTATTTATTTAATATATGGTGAGAATAGGGCAAATTGTGGAATATTACAGTCAGAGGAATAAATTATCAGGTGCAGTATATAATTCTCTATATAAAATGCAGCATCTTGGTGCTATTCTTATGACATATTCATAAAAATATTGTTAATATGCTAAGCACAGAAAAATTACACAAATTTATACACAGTGGAAAAGTGAGAAAAGCATACTCATGGAATACTAGTCCTACTTTCTTTCATTCCAGACCACCAAGACAGTTTTCTTTCGAACTATTCTTGTTCACTCATGTCCTTAGCAAAGTCATCACTTTGTGACCATGAATCCATGTGGGTAGCCCATGTGGGTCTAAATGAAAAGAAACTAAATCTTTACTACCATATAGACTGTGTTGATCTGCTAATGGGTCTGTCCTGTCATACAGAGACAGACCTCTTGAGGCCCATTTTGGCATAGTGCTGGAAATGACCATAATTACAGGTGCAATGGTTACTGAAATCCTATAGACAACACTGAACAAGCAATGGGACTGCCACTCCTTTGGCTGTAGATGCAGCAGGTCACTGTACATTAATTGTTGACATAGTGAAGGCAAATAGGTTGGCTCAAGTACCATTGCCAGAAGCCATGTATAAACACGCCACCTGCTGCAATTACCTGGCAAATCTCTGTCGCACAAGCCTAGGAGGTACTAGATCATCATCTCCTTTTGTCCGAAACAAACTGGACATTTTGAGGCAGCAGGCTACCTTTACTTTACCACTAATTCTTGAGTTTGTTCAGTGAATCAAGTTAATTGATTTTGTTCAGTCAAATGATTTGTTCAGTTACACAGTTTGCCCAAATGTGCAGCCTGGTCATGCAGCCAACACATCCTGAAATTCTGAAAATCTACAGCTTGGAGTGAATGAGCTCAACCATACTTGAACTCAGTGTCAAATACGGATTTGTTCATCTTATTGACTCACTCAGAAGGCAGAGTTATTCATCACAATGTTCCTGGAAACTTGGTTTCAGAAACTTCAATAGCAGATGGATGGAGTTAAGCATAATACAGTGAAAGCCATGTTGGTGTTGCTCTGCAACCCAGAACAATTAAAACTGATTAGTGTCAGATCAGAGCATGACCACGCTTCCTGGGCATGATTGATCAAAAATTTGAGATGCATCATATCTAAAAACAGCTTAATTCTCAGAAGCTGAGTGACTCAACTTAGAGCCTGTCAGCCATATCATAAAGGCAGGTGTTACTAGCAGACCATGAGGCAGTGGTCTAGTACTCGTTTTTCACTGCTAAGAAATGATAAAACAAATGCATCTGAAAAACCCATGATGGCAAAAGAAAGGTAGAAATCAGTCTCAACATCAACATCAACACCAGTATTTTAACTTATATTATTTAAATCTGTGTTGCTACTGCTCAACATTTTCAGGAACCCCTAATGGTTCACACATATTCATGTTGGGATCAGCAAATTTTGACAAATTTGCAAGTGTGAAGTTTAGCTAAGGTTAAACAAAAATAAACTGCAGAAAAGTGTCAAAGTTTGACAGACAATTCACAGACATCAGACAACAGACAGACAACTCACTGTCTAGTGAGGTTCAAGGACGTCACAGAGACAAACGCTTTGGGCCAGGATAGGCCAAATCTACTGCTTTATGAATTTCCACCTCTACCACTTCTGTGGCTGAGGGTGCAGCACATTTGCCAGACTATGTAACCAGTGTGTTCATAGGTCCATTGTGCAAAGCCTGTCATGGACCAGCCTGTGGTATAGACAAACAGGCCACTTTGGCACAGTAGACCATACACCTGGAAATTATGAGAGTCTGACCCCTGCAAGTGACCCCAGTATACTAACACCCAAAGGGTCAGCCACTTGCTGCATCTACACATCATTTGTATGCAGACTATGTGAGAAATATTGGAAATAAATGCCTTATCTTTCACAGTAGCAATGCCTTGGAGCTTCGAATTAAAGTGTCTGTTTCTGGGTGTACCCTAAAAGTGTTCATGACAGCAATATTTTCACAGAACGGGACAGACTGTTGAAGTACACTTGGAGTACAAAGACTAGTAAAAACTTTCCTTAGAGGTGTGGAATATCTCCAAAACTTGTCATATGAATCAATGGGAAATGCAGATCTAAGGTGGCTTTTAATTAAGACAGCTTTTTACTTGCCATTACTACAGCTGCATGAGTAGGCAAAGTGCAGGGGTAACTTGCCAGCACATAGAGTCTCTGTTTCAAACCCAGCATTCATGGCAAAGGTATTGATACAGTCGTATATCAATAAACCTAAAACTACTTTCGTAGATAAGAATGTGACCAGGCCAGCCCTTTATCCAGTGAGGGATTTCTATCCTCCAAAGAGCACAATATCAACACTTTGATTCATTTTTTTTAACCACAATAGGGAGTCGTATCAGAATGTTGACTGATTCTTATCCTCAATACAGAACAGTATTAGCACTCAATATTTTCATTCTCAATAACCTAAACACATTGAGTGATTCTCTAAAAGTTTAGTGATGTGAGGCTCCATCAGGACATGTTTGATAGAACTTTGATACACGACCTCCACTAGTTCTACAGTTCCACTAACTGTACTTATGCTCCTCTACTCACTGGTAGAATGGCAGTTGCATACTTATCATTCCATTGCCTGGTTTAGATTGTTTTAAATGTGATAAAACTTATCCATATTGGACTGTCAATCTTATTAGGTCCTTGCTAAAAGAGTTCTAACCGGTACACCTTGAAAACCCCTCCTTATAACATACTTATATGAAGTATGTTTTTTTTTTTTACCATCATAACAATTCAGTGAGTGAAATACAGTACAAAAGAAGATCAATTCAACCATTTCTGAGATTAAGCATAACTGCTAAGATCTACAGTGGAAATCTGTAAGTTCCCTTACCGCCATAAACTCAGAGCTGGACCCCAAAAACTGTCTGAAGCAAAGCAGGAAGTTCTCTTCTGTTGGCAGAATCTGGGCCAGCTATGACATGGATAACATGAGAATGAATGTTTCTACAATCTAAACTGTGAAAAATAAAGTGACATTGAATTACTTTCATTTTCAAGCACTGAAAATAGCTGGGTTGGATCTAAATATCTGCTACTTCCAAGGTCATTTGGAGTCTGACCTCATCAAGTGCACTAGCGACAGGCTCAATTTTTTGGAACAATGCAATTTGTTACCTCTGACAGCTCAATCCTCCCATCATTGTTCTTGTCGAATTTCTGCATGAACTCTGTCATCTTGTCTCTGAAAGATGCATTTGAAGGGCCCTGAAACAGACAAGCATGCCAAGAGGTCTTTTGTCCAGAGCTAGCCTTAGATCTCAGCTAACACCAATTACTTTTGTTCACATTACTCATGTCAGAGAAATGCCATGTAATGCCACATCAAGAAAGGAGTCTGTTTACTGCTAATGAGGATAAGCAGACCCACCCGCCCCAATCCAATCTGTTTACTTGCATGTTGACTATATTACTACAGTACAGATCCTATATTTGTCTTTCTTAGATTGGTTTTACTTTGACATATTTCATATTCAAATTTCACTATTCAAAGTCATTTTCTTTTGACTTGTTTACTTACCACACCTGCTCCTTTCCGTGCAATCTCCAACTGAGTGATAAAGTTTTCAAGCTCCTTGCCCTCAATGTAGCCATTACCTATAGGTGAGATCCACATTAAATCAACATTTAGAATTTAGACTACATGATTACCCAACATGAAATTTTCATTAAGTTGTTGATTTGTCTGGATGATGTCTTATCTACAAAGCTTGTTAAGAGTTTTTGGCTGACACCAAAATCAGAGCAACTAGCCTAATTAAAATCTCTTGACAGCTGTTCTCCCAATCAGGCTTTGAACATTTCTTTCTGATTTTGGATTAATTAAAAGCCTTGCTTTACGGGGCCTTTTAAATTCCATTTATTACAAAAAAAATAGAAAGATGATCTGCAGCTTGATGCTTAAGAGAGCTATACAGAAACTGAATTCTAATTCAGTTTCTGCTAATACATAAAATATTTTCATGTGTGGTGTATGCAGAAATGTGTGTGTGTGTGTGTGTGTGTGTGTGTGTGTGTGTGTGCGTGTGTGTGTGCGCGCTTCACTTCAAACTCTAGAGATTGTCAGTTAATTTGTCAGCAGACACCAGTGACATTTGCAGACAGATGAAAATTGATCTCTCAAGGGGAAACGCTCCCTCTCCGGTATTTACAATAAGCATAAAACAATAAGACGGCATTTCAGCATGCATGCACATTTCAACCTGATGAAAAGTCAATTAAAACTGTATCAGTTCCAGCATCACAGCCCTGTGACAGCAACCTTGATTATGCATTCGGAGTTCAGACCTGGCTCAGAGTCTACAGCTTATTGTAATGAATGAGACCACACACACACACACACACACACACACTTTACACTGGTATACACAGGAAAGGTTGTTAGTGTTATTCTATTGGGAAATGATTAATTTGTTGCAATACATCTGTATTTGCAATTATTACAATTCATCCATCCATGGAATGTTATCAGTTGACTTATCAGTTAACATGCAAGTTTTAATTCAAAACCAGGGTTTTTTTTTTGCTCTAATTTTGTTGACCATAAACAATATTCAATTGGTCTAATAAATTCACATACAAATAATTAGTGTTAAATAATCACACCTAGCATGTCCATCCATCTTCTATACTGCTTTATCCTTTTCAGGGCCTATCCCAGGGAGCATGGGGCACAAGGCAGGGTACACCCCAGATAATAAGGGTGCCAATCCATCGCAGGGATGCGATCTCACACACACACACACACACACACACACGATAATATTTTATCTATGGACATGCCAATCAGCCTACCACGCATGGAGTGGGGAGGAAACCCCCACAGCACGGGGGGACTCGAACCCACGAGTCTGGAGGTGTGAGGTGTAGTTTTAATAGCAAATACAAGCACAACGTATCTCTGGATCAATCACAGAAATTCAATACTCTGCTCGGGAATATACCTGCGTGTCCGTCCTGTTTTCATTCCTCACATTTCAACCCTTTCTCCTCAACAAACTTTTCTTTAATTAGTTTACTCATTTCAGATCATTGCTCATCTAATCTCAAAGCTCACGTAGCATTTTTTTTTCTCAGTTAAATACACCCCCCACCCCACCCCGAACCCGACCCCGAGCATCTTTTCTCAGCTGCGGATGAAAGTCTCAACGAACACTTACCGTCGGCATCAAAATGCTTCCAGATGTCGAGGAACTGGGATGCCGTCAGTTCCGCCAAGTGAAGATAAGGAGGCTGTGCAGATTGATTTGCCATGTTTTTTTTTTCTTTCTTTCCCCTGCTGCTCACAAGATAGAACAAATCCCTGGCGAACTTCTACTTCGTCCAACAGCGACTGTAGTTGTCCCCCTCCCCGCGCCGGCCGCTGCTTTTAAATGAGCGCTAAAGGCTGCAGTGCCTCCGCGGGCGGCCGGGCGGCGCTAACGCCAACGCTGATGCTCCCATAACACCCTGGGCTGCACAATTACACACTGAATACATTACCCTAGTGTACCATACTGTGCTAAATGTTGATACATTATGTTAGTAGCGATTGATATGGCATATATAGCCTATATAAATAAATCTAAGGAAGTTTCTTGGGAAGGAGTGTATAGATTCTATCTATCTATCTATCTATCTATCTATCTATCTATCTATCTATCTATCTATCTATCTATCTATCTATCTATCTATCTATCTATCTATCTATCTATCTATCTATCTATCTATCTATCTATCTATCTATCTATCTATCTATCTCTGTGCATGTAATTATGCGAGATTCCTCACTTATTTTTCCTTTTCCTGTAGGAAATTTCCTTGTGTCCCAGATCTGATTATCTCCACATATTTTCACTTGTATATAAATAACACCCCACAGGGACACAGGGATTTATGGACAGGAAAAAGAATTTTCCTGAATCAATGTTGACACTTTTATTTTTATTATGCTTTGATATTATTATTATTTTTGTTAGTTTTTTTGTTTTTAAAAAAAGTACTATTAAAGTATGGATCATTGCTATTGCATGTGGCTCTATGAACCACATGGGGTTCTTCCTGCTGCCCTGTGTGTGTGGAGTTTGCATGTTCTCCCCGTGCTGTTGGGGTTTCCTCTGGGTAATCTGGTTTCCTTGCCCAGTCCAAAGACATAGGCTGATTGGCATGTCCAAAGCGTCCATAGTGTCTGTGTGTGTGTGTGTGTGTGTGTGTGTGTGTGTGTGTGTGTGAATGTGGAAAGTATTTCCAGAAGAGTGGAGGTTAATATAACAGCAAAGGGGGGGCTAAATCTGGAATGGGCTGATCAACAAGCATATATGGTGTGAAGGTAAGGTGTCCACAAACTTTAGGCCACATATTTAAGTAGATTAGTGTTTTGACCATATGAGTACCTTATGAGGTGTTTACAATTATGATCAGAAAAGCCTCAGTCTCTGTGGAGGCTGCAGCATCAGGGGCTAATTATTCCTTTGCTCTCATGCATGTAGATTACAATACCTTCCCTGAAACACAGCCTTAGCAGCACGGAACATATCATGGGAGAAGTAGCCCAAAGCTCTTCTACCACAGGGACTGTGACAGCTCAGTAGTAATTACAGAGAGCTTGCTGCTGAAAGAGGGCTAAGAAATGGCACGTGTGTAGCTTCAAAAGTTTTAAAGCCAATTACAAACATTTCCCTGGACTGACTCAAGCAAGGCCAGATTAATTACACATTTCACAAGCCTTTTCTGGGAGGATCGGCTTCATGGTCACAATATAATCAGTTGACATGGATCTGGATTCTAAGCCTTTGATCAGGGCAAATATGAGTTTTGTATTTTTTGAAAGTAAACTGGGTAAATATAAGGGTGTTACACATGTAAATCATGATCCTCAATAACTCTACAATTGATTTTGTGTGCTAGGCCTACTGGGGTTTGTACAGTGTACAGCTTTTGTTCCACCACTTTACAAGATATTTTTAGAAAGCAGGCATACTCACAGTAGTTACATCACAATATTAATGTTTTGTTGATATTGTTTTACCCCAGGTAATACTGTTTACTACTTAAAGGCGTCAAGTTCCTCACTCCTTCACATCAATCATATGCAGTCCTAGAGTAGTGTCTTCCATCCTAAATTTACATTGTAAAATTGCCTCTAAGAGAAGCTCAAGGATCCTTATGGTCGACTCAAAGTGAAGAGAGCTTAAAAGTTCACATACATGTTAGGTGTAGATACGAGCTTTATCTTGGCAATTTAGACTTGGCAATTTTCTGATGAGCTGACTGTGTGGCACTCCTGTACTACAATGGCAGTTATGAGGTTTTGCTTGGAAATAAGTAATGCCTGGTTAGAATGTGTCGTGTTAAATATTGCATGACGGTTTCAGATAATTACGTTATTGTGTTGGTCACAAACACAACAATTTACAATTTTTATTTATTATTTGGTCATTAATAATAATAATAATAATAATAATAATAATAAACTGCACTACTCCTCATATAAAACACCAGCTACTTTGCATAAATAATTCAGAATTATTATGCATTTCATCTGACATTCTTAAAATGGAGCTACCAGGAATTAAGTTTCATCCGTAGTTGTTACAGCACATATCCAAGCTGTTCAGAGGGGGACTCTGCAGAAACGTTTTGGTTGCTGTGCTGTGCACTACTAGTGAATGGTTCAGAGTGCTGCAGTCTGTCAGAGACCAGCCGCCTGCTAAATTATGCAGGTGTGTGAGCATGGGAGGGAACCAGGAGAAAGTACACGTGAAACCACTTCTCATTTCAGATGGTTTCGAATAGGCTCTGTTATGTTCTGTTGTATTCCAGATGTCTTCTGCTTTTACCTGTTCTCTTCTAAAATACACGGACACATCAAGCATTTCATTTAATTTTCCTTTTGGAAAACCACTGATTTTCAAACAACAAACAAACAAACAACAACAACAAAAACAACAACACTATTTTAAAGTATGTGGTTACCTGATCTGTGTCCTTCATGAACCAGATCTGTATACATGCATGATCTGCATGTGTTTCATTTCTTGACATTACAGCACAATTTGTGACACTTCAAAATAACAAATGAATTAAAAAATTAATAAAAACATTTATGGCAACTGTATAACTTAATGTAAACTTTTGACATTTTGTAATTCTATAAAAAAAACAACAACAACAACATGAGAGCCCACCCACTTTAATACACACTTGGAATTAGTATTCATTATTAAGGGTTAGACGTTAATTTTAAATGTATTTTTCAAGGAACAAAACAGATGAGGTTTAGACCACCATCCTCGCCAACATATTTTTAAAACATCATGCCTTTTATGTTATGATACAAGTTCATATTGAAGGGTTTGCATTTATTCATTATAACTGAGGCCACTTAAATTTCAGAACATATCTTTTCACAAAGATATGCACAAAGGATTGTCTCAAACCATAAACTGTTAGGTACAGATAGGGCAGCATCATTTGTGTGTTACTCCAGTAAGGGACATGAATCTGGGAACCTCAATGTACCTGAAAGACCCATCCCATCTTTTCACATCTGCAGAACAAAAAAAAAATAACCCTGTGAAAAACAGAGGTAGAGAAATAAATTTAGAAATCAGAAATAGTGACTGATTAATGTGTGCCTGCTGAGGTGGTTAGACAATTCATAGAGTTGTTAGACAATACTTTAGTACTGCACACTACACACATAGGCCGATACACATATCTGTCTGTCGAGCATGCACACACACACACGCACACACACACACACACACACACACACACACACACACACACACACACACACACACACACACACACATCACTGGAATCAATTTTTAGATCAAGGAAACAGCTCTTTTGCTCTCCTCCTCTGCAGACAACACATTGCTTCCCTTTACACTCCCTACACCTAGGCCATTATTTTTTTTCTTTTTCATCTTAAACTAATCCAATCCTTGCTACTGATAAAGGCAGTTTACTCCCTGCCTGTGTTTTGAACAGGCAGAACAAGAAGAATGAGAAAGGGAAGAGACTGCCCAAGGTACAAAGCTGCATTAGGCATCAAAAACTTCACAGGAAAAGCCCTGTATCCAGCATAGCCTGCTAGCCTGTGACTTATCTAGATTGCAAAACACAGATAGATAGTAATATAATTGTAGATTAATATGGGATTCAGGAGATAAATGAACTTGACACCAACTGCATCTACAGGCATGCCTTTGTCACCAAGAAGTCTAGTTCTCATTGTTACTAATTTCAATGCCTCAAAAACCATTAAAATACATTTCATACAAAATTTCATACATTTGACCCTGTTTGGATCAATTAAAAAGTCAAATCAGTTCATTTGCTGGTTACAATGACAATTCCATATACATATATGAGATAATGAGCCAGTGAGAATCTTGGGCGGACTCACAGCCAGTCAGCCAGATGAACAGACTGACATGGAAAACATGGAAAGAAAGAACCAGAAGGGTGGATACACTGCAGGGGTCAATGTCTTACTTGCATCTCCCAAGGTGATGTATCTCATTCTAAAATGATAATCCATTTGCCCTTGTCTCCTCAATAAACATAGAGTTGATCGATTTCACAGTCATGAAAGTAGCCAAGGAAATAGACTGTGACATGCCTGCTTTCTACTTTCTATGTTCTTCAATTCACCCTAGTGATGCCCAGCCAAGAGGTATGCAAAGGGGCTGCCAGATGGGCTATTAACTCACTGTCCCTCACTCATCATATTAACTTACTGTCACTTTCAGAACACACTGACTGGCATTTTTGTCTTGTAGTTGATATCAGATAACTGCCCATTGCAAAACCGTTCTTCCTGACTGTTAATTGATTTGATAATTGTAGCTGACTGACTGAAAAACAAGAGTAGCACCATGTTTCAGAGAATTTCAAGGAGAATTCTTAACACACATCTGAAATGATAGCAGATATCTGTGAGAAATGTTTGATAAAAATATATGATTTAAAACAAAAAGCAAACATTATTGGACTGAAAGTCCAACCTACATAAAGCATAAACCACAATGGAAAATGAACTCATCAAACGGGTGTCTGTTGGGAGCAGAAGTCCACATTTGATCCTGGACATCCAGTGTGACCATTTTCTTGCAGAGACCTAAGGAGCTTTGGTGTGCTTGTCACAAAACCTCACAATATTGCTAGAACTACTGTGGATTAGGCACCTTGACATAATACATTTTAAAACAATTGTACCAAACTCACTGTGACATCAAATGAATAGCGTAAATCTGTCTACCTCATCTCATCATGCTATTACCAATAATAGCACTACTGTACCAATAAGAATCCATGAGAGAGATACTACTGGGATACCACTCTCCCAGTTTGAGGGTTACAGCACCTAATGCTGCTATTACCACTGGGGCCACCTTGGAGTTCACCTTCCTCATCTGTTCCAGTTGTTCTTTCAGCCCCTGGTATCTATCCACACACACACACACACACACACACACACACAAACACACACACACACACACACACACAATATATATATATATATATATATATATATATATATATATATATATATATATATATATATATATATACTGTATATATATATATTAGGCACCTTGACCTTATATGCATATACACATATATATATATATATATATCACACACACTGCCTGTCCAAATAAAAGGTCCTTGTTTGGGTTTAATTAAGCAAATGCTTAATAGCCTATGAATGTATCATTTTTGCAGTGATTAATATGATTCAGTTGGCAACAATTCCTTTAACAGTGTGTAGCTTCTCATTTCTTAAACAACCATGTCGGAAAGTATATCCTATGGTCGTGGAAAAGGTTGTGGAAAACAACTAAGGAGATTGCTGAAATCCCTGGAATTGGGTTAAATTCATTAGTAAATGCATTAGTAAAACCTGGAAAGAGAGTGGTGAACTGTCAAATTTTAGAAAGAAATGTGTTCTGAAAAATTAATGTTCAAAATCTTGAATGACCGAGATCTTTAAAACAGTTGGTGAAATCACATCGTAAAAAAAATCGACAGTAGAACTTATGGGTATGTTTAATAGTGAAAGTAAGAGCATTTCCACATGCACAATGCATTGAGAACTTAAAGGATTGGGACTTAACAGAAAGCAAATTCTAAAGAGAAAAGAAATTCGATGCAAAAAATGAATGACCCATCTCAGAGTAGCTTTATAGAATGTACGGTTTATGAAAAAAGAAGACAGAGACAGAATTGCTGCAGTATAGGCTCTATTTGCTACAGGTCAAGATAACAAAAATATGCAATATGGATGCTGTTTATTGTGTGAAAATACAAAATATACAAACAGAAAAAGCCAAAGAAGAATAAAAAAAGAAAAACATCATACAGTTATCATACAAGGCATACAGTCACTGTACAGTAATACATAGTAAAAATGTCTGTATTTACACTTTGCAGTGAGAGGAGCCCTTATACAATATCCTACCTGATGGTTTCTTGAAAAATCCGGACAATGGATACCACTGTGGCTGAGATTTGGTTGTACTCGTTCACCAGCCTCACTGCATGACAGTTTATGACATGGTCTATGATAGTAGCTCTTATTTCATCAGGTACCTTAGCTCTGGCCCTTCTTTGAGCGCACCACGCATTCTAACTCCTCTCTCTCGTTGTTTTTCCAAATTACTTGTTTTCCATTCCTTGTCTGGTATGTTTTTTTGTTTAGCATTTTTCTTTTTTTTTTTTCTCTATGTTGTTTTAAAGATCACCGAAGAGTCTCTTTTATGCATACCATATGGTATGCGATTGAACGTGTTTTAGATGGGAATCAGCTGTGATTGATCTATGTGCATCGCTGTTTTCAGTAGAATGGATAAAATACAGATATATTTTTTTTATATATATATATATATATATATATGTATATATATATATATATATATATATACAGTGCCTTCTGCCCCCTTGAACTTTTCAACCTTTTGCCACATTTCAGGCTTCAAACATAAAGATATAAAATTTTTATTTTTTGTGAAGAATCACCAACAAGTGGGACACAAATGTGAAGTGGAACGAAATCTATTGGATTTTTGAAACTTTTTTAACTAATAAAAAAATGAAAAGTGGGGCGTGCAAAATTATTCGGCCCCTTTACTTTCAGTGCAGCAAACTCACTCCAGAAGTTCAGCGAGGATCTCTGAATGATCCAATGTTGTCCTAAATGACTGATGGTGATAAATAGAATCCACCTATGTGTAATCAAGTCTCTGTATAAATGCACCTGCTCTGTGATAGTCTCAGGGTTCTGTTGAAAGCGCAGAGAGCATCATGAAGACCAAGGAACACACCAGGCAGGTCCGTAATACTGTTGTGGAGAAGTTTAAAGCCGGATTTGGATACAAAAAAGATTTCCCAAGCTTTAAACATCCCAAGGAGCACTGAGCAAGCGATCATTTTGAAATGGAAGGAGTATCAGACCACTGCAAATCTACCAAGACCTGGCCGTCCCTCTAAACTTTCAGCTCAGACAAGGAGAAGACTGATCAGAGATGCAGCCAAGAGGCCCATGATCACTCTGGATGAACTGCAGAGAAGTACAGCTGAGGTGGGAGAGTCTGTCCATAGGAAAACAATCAGTCGTACACTGCACAAATCTGACCTTTATGGAAGACTGGCAAGAAGAAATCCATATCCATATAAAGTCTCATCTAAAGTTTGCCACAAGCCACCTGGGAGACACACCAAACATGTGGAAGAAGGTGCTCTGGTCAGATAAACCTTTTTGCCCACAATGCAAAACGATATGTTTGGCGTAAAAGCAACACAGCTCATCACCCTCAACACACCATCCCCACTGTCAAACATGGTGGTGGCAGCATCATGTTTTGGGCCTGCTTTTCTTCAGCAGGGACAGGGAAGATGGTTAAAATTGAGGGGAAGATGGATGCAGCCAAATACAGGACCATTCTGGATGAAAACCTGTTGGAGTCTGCAAAAGACCTGAAACTGGGACAGAGATTTATCTTCCAACAAGACAATGATCCCAAACATACAGCAAAATCTACAAAGGAATGGTTCACAAATAAACGTATCCAGGTGTTAAAATGGTCAAGTCAAAGTCCAGACCTGAATCCAATCGAGAATCTGTGGAAAGAGCTGAAAACTGCTGTTCACAAACGCTCTCCATCCAACCTCACTGAACTCGAGCTGTTTTGCAATATATATATATATATATATGTGTGTGTGTGTGTGTGTGTGTGTGTGTATGTTTCAATTCACAATATGAACAGCTGATCACTTTGACTTTAGCCTACAAGTTAGGTTTAGAACGTGATGTTATCTGTTCTGAAATAAAGTTTGAAAGCATTTGTAAATTTGGCAGTAAAAATCCATTGTTTTGGTCTTGGTTGAGCTTGTGAGTAAAAGTTCAAGCATTTTAAATTTGTGTTAATTGTATGCATTTTGTGTCAAAACAACAAGAAATGTGTTAATTGTTTAGCCTACACAGACGGATGTTGTGCTAACTGTGTTAAGAATTTAAGTTTAAATTGTTAAAAGTATTGAAAAAAAATAATCTTTTAATCAATTGAATTATTCCTACAAGGGCAGTACTTTCACAGAAGTCATTGTCATTTGCACTCTTTCCACCACTGTCCAGTTGTAATTTAGCTTAAGTTAATCACCACAATAAAAAGTAAACAACAAATGAGTGGTGGTGTTTTTAAATCTACTTTTAAGTTTGATAATACCTAAGTGAATCTGCTGTTATACGTGATATTTAAAATGTACATGCAATTAAATATTAGACTAAATGCAAACAAAAGGCATTTCCCCTTGTATAGGACTGTTATAAAACAGAGCTGGATATAAATAATCAATGTGTGCATAATGGAGTGTCTGGCGCTCTTTACTACCTACCATCTCACCTTACCATCTCATCTGAAATAATGTGTGTCAGTGGAAAGGCAACCTTGTGAAAGTCATTACATAAAATCATAGCCTTGCATATAATAACTATTATTAGTATAAGCTATTATTAGTACAATAGCTTGTACTAATGATAACAAAAAAACTTTGTGCCATATAGACATACCACGGTATATATTTGTAGTTTTACTGAAGGTGCTTTATACACTCTAATTTTAAAGCACCGATCTGTTTAATAATAATAATAATAATAATAAAAATAGTATATATATATATATATATATATATATATATATATATATATATATATATATATATATATATATATATATATATATATATATACCCCCAAACTGGGAGAGTGGTATCCCAGTAGTATCTCTCTTAAGGATTCTTATTGGTAATAGCATGATGAGATGTGGTAGACAGATTTATGCTATGCATTTGATGTCACAGTAATTTTTGGTACAATATTATTTATAGTTAGTACTATATTGTTTTGCTGTGAGTAGCCACACGTAATAATGACAAAAAAATCATCATCATCATCATCATTCTGTGAAATCAATATAAACATATATGTGCAGGTGTGCAAGAATATAATACAGATATTTTATTTTTCCATATATTTATTTGGAAGTTATGTTTAGACTGACATGCATATGTTCAATGGAATATTAATACATTTTAACAGAGAAAAATTGAGAACGCATAGCACCACCTGTCTTTATGTTTAGCATTTCTGATACATTTTAACAATTAAGCAAAATCAAACACAATTTTCCAATTAAATACTACAGCAGATCATTTAGTGTCAAATAAGAAATGAGTAGAATTTCTGAGGAAGCATATGCTAGTCTTCACCCTCTCTGGTCAGTAACAGTCACAAGTGTGAAATACTTTGTAATTATTTTTTTTTTAAATCAGTATGTTTAGTCTAAATGCTGTATGCTCAGATTTGCCTTAAAATGATTCAGTTCAATTAAACTTTATTTGTATAGTGCTTTTCACAAAAGATATGTAGTGACAGTAGCAAGGAAAACTCCCAGAGACAGCATAAGTAAGAAACCATGGCAGGACACCATGTGACACCGGGATTATAAATCATTACAGTTTTTTAGTTATTCTAGTATCACTCTGCTGCTCTCTGTGGATGCATGTGTGCACTAGTTTGCACTACAACTCTTTCTTTGGGTAAGGATTAAAATAAAACAGTGTGGTATACTAATCTGACAATGAGATTTTATTTTTGCTTAATAGCATACTGTATAATATAATTTATGGACACTTTTGTTTACAATACTTTTTGCACAGGCATTCACATGATGTCTTCTTTAGGAATGAATTGGATATGACCTACTCACAACTCAGTGTTTCATGACTACCTTAATGTATATTGTATATTTCTTATATCGCTTCACATAATGAGGTAGAGCATTTGGATTGAATACATGGATATTGGCTATGCAGGGCCATTCCCAGAAGATACATTTTTAAGGTTTGTTTTTTGTTAGCCAGGAAAGTTTTCTTTATGGAAATCGAAAGATATTTTTAGGTTTGCAGGACCTTCCCTGAATTTTCTCTTAACGTTCCCATAATTTTGTGAATGAGAGTAGAAAACTACTCAAAGTGACTGAGTAAACTTTCATAATCTGTTTTTAAAAACCTTGCTGATGGACCTACATGATATGAATCACAATCTCAATGGTACAGGTATTAAATTGGTACAGATAGTAAAAAGTATTTATCTGTGCTCTGCTCATATCCTGTTCACGTAACTTGGAACTCATATAGACATTTACACACCTTGTTTTCCTGCTC
This sequence comes from Ameiurus melas, assembly GCA_012411365.1. Classification (NCBI taxonomy): domain Eukaryota; kingdom Metazoa; phylum Chordata; class Actinopteri; order Siluriformes; family Ictaluridae; genus Ameiurus; species Ameiurus melas. The sequence goes on along the minus strand of CM022754.1, from coordinate 28,007,995 downwards.
AGCAGAAGAGAATATTAGTGTTTCAGCTTCAAGCCCTTTAACTGGTTAAAAATAAATCAATAAAAATTGGTGTATGTCCATTTTTCCCTCACACTGACTGTTGTGTTGAGCAGAATTGAGAGCTGTTAGCCAATAAGACACAAGTATTTCCATATATTTTCCTGTAAACCCTGTCTGAGTGGTCTTAATTCCATTAAATGAAGATAAAATACAACACTTCATTCACTGAAGATGAACAATTACAACACTTTGGTCTTCTTTTATTGACGTTCAGTTACATAGTGACAACCTGCTCACTATGTGAATTATTCACTACTGAATTATTCAGGGCTAAAGAAATATTCTTTGGGACTACAGCCCCAAATGCCCAGGCCAGGTACTCTCTTTTTTGTGGGTGGGTGAGTTGGGTGGGGGCGGGTGTGTTGGGGCATTCATCGGCGCCCCAAAACTGGTACACCCGAGGCGACTGCCTAGTTCGACTATGCGAACAGACAATGCCTGTTCCTAAGGGTTTTGAATAGATATAGTATCAGTCAGCGTACTGCAGTTGTAATTGCATCTTTATAAATATCTACTATAAAATAAAGCAGAATAAGCCATTTGTTGTTGTACACAAACACATGTACATAACACTCGCTGTTCACATAGCAGAACCACCACTGTTAAATTAACACCCACAGTCTATGGTCTCCAGAGTACCCTCCCTGGCGTGTGTTATTACTCTTTAATGTAGACTTCAGATGGTAATTTAAGTGAGTGCAGGTTTCACATTGAAGAGTCATTAAAAGTGACTCAATCATGTGCATTAAAAGTGTGTCAATCATGTGCAATAATTAATGTAAGTTACCTAAAGATATATCATGTTTCAAATTTATTGGTTAAGATCATTACGTATCAGATTGCTAGTGTATTTGTCTAAATAAAATGCTACTATAAACGACTCTTTACTATTTTAATAATATAATGTCTAAATTTGTCAGCTTTAATATTAGGTAGCTTGAGTTGCTTGAGCACCAGGAAGCATTACTTTAAATCTTTTCCATGAGATGGCTGACCAAGTGCTGAAGATCTTGAGTACGCATGCGTGTGGTCTCAAGAACCTCATTATGGTTGGTGCGCTCATCACTGTTGTAGTCAGACACCACCATGTTGGTGATGAGAGAGAGGCCAAAGACGCGCAGGCCACAGTGACGTGCCACCACCACCTCGGGTACGGTGCTCATTCCTGCAAACAAGGGAGAAAGGCCACATTTCACCCAGTATTCATAGAGGTTGCTAATGTCACTCCAGGTTTGTATAGTGTGAGCAAATAATGACTGTCCAGTTTTAAATCATTTACAATTGCCAAACATTTTTCTGGCAAAATGCGTGCAATGCACTTCCTTTCATAAAACCCAGGAAATAATACGTCAGAACCAAATCATAGCTGGAAATGTTGTTGTAAGAGTAGAAACCTGTAAGGACATCAGACAACTGCTCAAATGAAATAATTCACTTTGTCACTTTTCCACATATATGAGTGTTTCATAATAAGTTTATACTTGCAGTATGTTTCAGTAGAATGAAAGACCTGGGCAATGGATTATCCATCGCTAAGTAGTGAACAGAACATTGTGTTTTTCTTCATTAACTTTACTATTTAGGATTGAATTGTCCTAAATTTAAATCTGTGGCTGATCTGTTTCCAGTAGCCAGTAGTGTTGCCGGAATTTTAGGTTAGATAAGTTACATGTACACTGAGGGAAAAATGTATTTGATCCCCTGTTGATTTTGTACGTTTGCTCACTAACAAAGAAATGATCAGTCTATAATTTTAATGGTAGATTTATTTGAACAGTGAGAGACAGAATAACAACAAAAAAATCCAGAAAAACAGCATGTCAAAAATGTTAGAAATTTATTTGCATTTTAATGAGGGAAATAAGTATTTGACCCCTCTACAAAACATGACTTAGTACTTGGTAATGACTTAGTAATTACTTTTCATTTTCAATGCCCTGGCTGAGGGAAGGAGGTTCTCACTCAAGATTTGACGGTACATGGCCCCGTCCATCGTCCCTTTGACGGGTCAAATACTTATTTCCCTCATTAAAATGCAAATCAATTTATAACATTTTTGACATGCGTTTTTCTGGATTTTCTTGTTGTTATTCTGTCTCTCACTGTTCAAATAAATCTACCATTAAAATTATAGACTGATCATTTCTTTGTCAGTGGGCAAAGGTACAAAATCAGCTGGGGATCAAATACTTTTTTCCTCACTATAGCGGCAGTGCCAGTTTGCTTGTATTTTATAGTGCTTAGAGATAATGAGCAATTTTAAAATGTACATTTATAGTAATTATTTCAATTAGTATATGTAGAGATTTTTCTTGAGTGCTCTTGAGTGCTCTTGTAATTAACTAAAAGGTAGATTGATACATTTACAATATTCTACAGAAATATTTTTAAATGTTAAAACCATTGGCCTGTTTTGCAGTCCATCTTAGTATATGTACATATCTGCTGAGAATTAACATGTTAGCATGAGATAACGTAACAAAACTCAAAACTACAAAACTCAAGTATCAGTTTTTGGTAAACAGGTTAGTTTATACCTCATTCCCATGGTGAGTCTGTGGGTTTTCCACTCACCTACTGCATCTGCCCCCAGTAACTGAAGCATTTTACACTCAGCTATGGTCTCATAGGTAGGTCCAGCCAACATACAGTAAACTCCCTGTTTGAGGAAATTAGCACAGCCCTGTTCCTCTGCTATCTGCCTGGCCAGCTGGGCCAAGTCTTTATCATATGCATCTGACATGCAGGGAAAGCGTACGCCAAACCTGCACATACACATAAACCATAACAATAGTAGTTCAGGCAATAGGAGAGGGAGCTCTGTTGTTCAGGTCATATGCTAGGAAGTTTAAAAGAATTAAAATCCAAGGACCAACAACCAGCCAATTTTTTCACTAACATAGCTACGTATATGCTCAGGTTGTAGTCTGCCTCAATTTTATGTTGCATTGGAAAAATAAATCTGTCAGCTGAATCAAATGCAGTTATCCATCCACACACAGAACCATTAGCATTACTATGCTTTCAAAACATAAGAACAGAATTGAATATTTGCAGAGCAACAGAAGAACTCACAGATTTACACCATTAACAAAAATTCTGAATGATTGAACATAATGCGCAATTTTCCTCACTGCTTTTGAAACACTCTTATAATGAGATTCAGAACATTTTTTAATGGCTTGTGCCATTAAAGTAAATGTCTTTGGATTAAAACTGATGCAACACAAAAGAATGTGCTATTCACATGCACTCTTGCAGTAATATCCAATATGGCATAAGAAAAACCAAGTTTCCATAAATGCCAAGTTTCTCAATGTGCTATATGTCTGATTCAGATTTTTTTTCTCATGATGAATCAAAATTAAAATGGGGCCTCACACTGTCAGTTAATAAGCAATCAAAGAGTAGGATAATCTAAAAATGAGAAGTTGATGAGTAAATGCTTCATATTTAAAATTTAGAGCACAATAGAAACCTTATTACAGATAAAAACCAGTAACTCACCTCTCATCATTTGGGCCACACAGAGGATTCTGACCTGCAAAGCCAGGAATATTGATGTGGTCCTTGATGATCATAATGTCTCCCAACTTAAAATTGGAGTTTAACCCTCCTGCAGCATTTGTGACAATCAAGGTCTCAACTCCAAGAAGGAAGAATACACGTACTGGGTATGTGACCTGTGTGGGAAGAAATAAGGTGTATTTTCTGCTGACTAAACAAAGCAAAAGTATACATCCAGATAATATGTTCTGTCTTTAATCCCTATAGAAATGATCACATCTATGAGTCCATCTATCCATCCATCTTCAACCACTTATTCCTTCTTCAGGGTCACAGGGAACCTGGAGCCTATCCCAGGAAGCATCAGGCACAAGGCAGGGCATCGCAGGGCACAATCACATTCATACACTATGGACAATTTACCAACCTACCAATAAACTGGAAACCAGTTTATTCCAGTCTTTGGACTGGAAACGACCACAGCACAGGGAGAACAACGGGAATCGAACCCTGGACCTTGGAGGTGTGAGGTGAACGTGCTAACCACTAAGCCACCAGCAAATAATTTTACAAAATTATTTAAAATCATCAAAATATAAATAGTGTCATAGTTATTCTGTTATATTACATAATAGCATATTCTATGGAAACTATAGTTTGTGTTTTATAATCTAAGGAATGGTACAAATTAGTCAAATGTTTTATCCCTCTGCTCGAGAAAAACATAGAAAGGGTATATAAAATATAAACTCCCTTCCATTCAATTATCTTGTTTAAAGATGTGGTCATAAACAATCATATCCTGAATAACAAGCAAGGTCATTGAATTGTAATTTCACTTCACACAGTATCTGAAATGAAAAGTAAACCCTTGCATTCTTTGTTGCTTTGCCAGTTTTCTAAACCACTTTGCAAATCTTTCAAGTTTAATCACTGCTCCATATCATAGTTCAAGAGTGTGAAAAGGTCTTAAAAGGTTCACCTGGTTTTAAAAGAGCAACATTACTGAACTGAAGTGTTATATTGAAAGCTTGATCTAGGTTAACCTAAACAGGCAGTAGTTAAATAAAATATAACTTTTGTGTCAGTTTAGAGGTACATTGTTTATAAAGATTATTGTCCACCTTTAGCTCCTGCATCAGTGTTTTTTACTTTTTGTTAGTTCACTTCAGAGACTGAAATTTGTGACCCTAAGGAAGCTTGTTTTAGCTGCATTCCACATTTGATGACACCTCTCCCATTATATCATAGAAATTGTTTCCTGTTACAAGTTACTGTTTAACACATGCTATTTTATTGCTGGAACTTTCACCTTGCAATTTTATGAATGAGCAAACACCTGTACTACTGTATGTGATTAATGATGTTCTGTTTTATATGCTGTGTGCCTCACTTTGATATGAGAGGACCACATGAATGGCCCTTACATCGAACAGGGTGTCCAAGTGGTACAAAAACCCAGGACTAGGACAAACAGGCACTCTGGTACAGCCCACCAGTACTCCAGCCAGCCCTGCCATGCCACACCATGCCACACCATCACACACATCATTCATAATCATTCATCGAGCTCTTTGTGAGTGTTGCAGTAGTGTGGGCATGGCCCAAGTCTCAGTGGACCAATTTCTCTGCACCAACATTTAGTGGACCAATTTCTCTCTTTGCTTTCAGGTGAAAACCGGATGGCTGGCTCCCAGTACATAATTATGTAGCTGGACCACCAGGAATTGAGTATCGCAATCATCCAGCGGGTCAGCCAAACCCTTTGTGTTTGCCCAACAACTGTGGAGTGTTCGGTGACAGCTGACTGTGGAGCTGGATTTATAGATCCCTGCTTTTTTAAAATAAGGATGATTCTCACCATGGCAGTGTCATAGCCCTCGTAGAAGTGAAAGCGGCCTTGCATGCAAACACACTGCTTTCCTTTCAGCTCCCCGAACACCAGCTGACCTACATGTCCTGCTACTGCACAGTGAGTAAGAGAGAGAGACACACACACAGCAAGAGAGAGAGATAACGAGATTATTTTCATTGAAAATGTAAACAGTTATTAAAGACAGACAATACTGAAAATGTCAATGAGTTGCTCCTGACTTGTCATAACTTTGGTCCTTTAATGTAGCAGAGCAACTATAATGATATATCATGCCCACACACACACACACACACACACACACACACACATATAGTAAAACTGAAAATATAAAGTATGTGCTTGTGGTTGGGAATCACATGAGCTCATAAAATATGCATACCTGTACTTTGTGGGAAATGTGGGATGTCCTCATAAGGAAGCACAGTCTTGTTGTTCAGCAGGTCTGACAAGCCACCAAGACCTGATCCACAGATAATAGCTACTTTTGGCTGGATATTTGTTTGAGCCATGAGCCAGTCTGCTGTCTCTTTGTACGCCTCATATTTGTACCTACAGCCAGAGAAAATCATCGTTTCTTTTTCTTTTTTTTTTTTATTCTTTTTTTTCCCTTTATTTAGTAATTTTCATATGATTCATTTACATGTGATTCATTTACATATGATTCATTTTCATGTGATTCATATTCATGTGATTCATTTACATGTAATTCTTTAAATCTTCGTATTTATGTGATTCATATTCATGCATGTGATTCTTTTACATGTGATTCATATTCATGTGATTCGATGAGAAAATCATCGTTTCTGTTATTAATCCCAGACTTGAGATTTATTTTCAGTCTTGAGCAATTGTAAGATGTTCTCACAGTCTAGGCCTTGGTGTAATTTGGTGTAATTACTGTGCCTTGCCATGGTGGCTTAGTGGTTAGCACATTTGCCTCACACCTCCAGGGTCCGGGGCCATGTGTATGCGGAGTTTGCTGTGGGGGTTTCATCCAGGTACTCCGGTTTCCTCCCCCGGTCCAAAGACATGCGTGGTAGGCTGATTGACGTGTCTAAAGTGTCCGCAGTGTATGAATGTGTGAGTGTGTATGTGATTGTGCCCTGCGATGGACTGGCACCCTATCCAGGGTGTACCCCGCCTTGTGCCCGATGCCTCCTGGGATAGGCTCCAGGTTCCCCGCGACCCTGAAGGGGAGTAAGCGGTAGAAGATGGACGGGTGGATGGACTGTGCCTTGCATGCAAACACACTGCTTTCCTTTCAGCCCCCTGAACACCATCAGGCCACACATCATGAGGACTGAGGCTGTCTAATGCACACATTATGACTATTAAGGCCAAACATTTCCTGCAGGAATTTAAATGCAAATATAAAATGTGTAAGGTTTAACCTGCGGTTGACTGACTGGTAGATAAGAAACACAAAACATATCCGTCAGTAACATCTGCTTTGAGCCACCTTTCCTACCTTCATTTACACACACCAACATGAACTCTATAATGAAATGAACTGTCATCTGCAGTAACTCCCATCAAGTCCCCTTAGCAGTTTCATAGAGATGAAGAATAGTCTGAGATATAATCCAGAAAAACCACAGTCCTTATAGATAAAGGGACCGGTGCACAAAATTACCACAATTTGTTCTACACATATAGAAATATTTAACCTTGTTCAAATATGTTCTGTGTAGACACAGTTAGTGAAACTAGATAAGTCATTTATTCATGCCTCATAAGATGGTCTTCCTTAAACAATAACTATGTTATTGTAGCTAAGTGTTGTTCTTTCTAGGTAAAAGATTGAAGACATCCTGTTTATAAGTTATCACAGCTAACAGAAAACTATATACACGTGCTCCCACTAGGAAAAATAGAACACACACACACACACACACACACACACACACACAACACACACACACACAATCGTGTGTTTATTTTTGCAATGATAATCCATTACCTACTACAGACGTATCCATACATTACATTCTTATTGTTGAATATTCTCATGACTTTGGACTGGGGGAGGAAACCGGAGTACCCGGAGGAAACCCCCGCAGCATAGTAATATATTAAAATATCGCATTGATATCTTGAAATAAGTTTTCAAATAATAAGTAGTAAGCCAAGTGTACCACTGGTATGTGTGTAATGAATGTATGTCTCATAAAAAAAGCGCTCTAAAGACAATAATTTTTGTTTAGTTCTCAAAAACGAGAACGTTCCCATGTTATTTAGTAACCATAAAATGTCAGTGATCATAAATGTTTATCTCTGGCTTAAGATTTACAGGCCAAATTTAAAATTTAAACTAGAACTGACAGGACTGTACAACTTTAACCTACGTCAGGTTCAAGCGTACAGATAAATGGACTTTTGTGTAGCATGTTTCTATGCGCGTCACGTGACGTGAGGTTCACGTGCTGGGGGAAAGGGCACTGTGCGCGGCGCTGTCCGTGGTGCTGCAATACACACACACACACACACACACACACACACACACATACACACACACACTCACGCACGCACACGCACGCACGCACGCACACGCACACACACCAGAGGGATTAGGACTTTGCATAAGGCTCCATAATTCTGTGCTTGTCACTATGGGACTCTGGAAAGCTCAGAGCTCAGAGAGAATGCACAGTGGGGTGCCTCATTAGCGGACAGTGCAGTTTTCAAAAGGCCGAATGCTTTTGAAATGCTTTGGCAAACAATCTACTCTGAGTCTGTAATTTAGTCAAATATCCCTTTAAGAGTAGTAATCTCTCTCATCTACTGCGAAAGAAAGTCACACGTTAAAAAAATTCAGAAACGCCCATGAGATGCCTATGGTCGACAGGCATAATAATAATAATATTATATTCGCTTCATGATAATAGGAGTTATTGATATAGAAATGGCACATAAAATAAAAGAAATCTTCATCAGAGACGGGAAATATTGAGAGATTTGAATGAAAACACTGCCGCTGCACTTCGAGCGTTACATGGTGATCTGGATTAATAGACTAGCAATAATGTGACCTTTTACTTTTATTGATTTTTATTTTTATATCATCAGCAGGTGAATTATGACTGGTATCTATAGCTTATTTTGATTCACCAAATAGTCTTACCTGCACTGGCTGGGTGTGGACATGTCCGGAGCGGCTGTGGTGCGCAATCACCGGAACGTTTAGACCGAGGAATGACTTAATGTTTCGGTTACGAATGGATTAAAAGTAACCAAGCGACGGGTCACACATACCAAACTCTCGAGGGATGGCGTGATGGAGGTGGAGTCGCGGAGAACGGCGGTTTCTTTAAAAAAGTGGGTCGCAGTGTTAATCGAGTTTACTAACAGACTGACCCAGAGACAGAGCGCAATGAGAACTGGGAAACGGACAGTGAGAGTTTATCAGGGCTGTTGCTATTGGTTGCTGGCTACAATAGCTGGCTAAATGTACTATCGTCTGACTGTTGGGCACCAATGATAATCCGGTATGATGTAACAGGAACTGTTCCGGTATGATGAGGAACAGGTGACATCATCTGTATATAGTGAACGATATTTGTTTTCAATAATGTGTACGCATTTCCCGCGAATCGGATTGTTATTCAAAACAGCTGCATGATTATTGTGTTGCATTTCAAATATAAATGACAATTATGAATAAATTTAACCTATAACATGTCTTCTCACACTCTATAGAAGTCTGATAATTTTAAAAAAAAACGCAACAGAAAATGTTTATTGCGTCTATTTTTGTCCACTCGATCACTGCATTATCTGTAAATTAGCTACTTTAAATGAAAAGTAAGCTCCACCCACTTGGCACAATCATGCAATGTCTTACATCGCTGAAAAGCTTGTTATCTGAAATATGTGAATTAATGTATCATTATGATATACATGTTTTCCATTATAAAGCTTTCTAATATCCAGCTCACTATGGATCATATCATGGAACCTATTCCAATGGTTGTAAGATGGGAGAATTCACCCCAGATTTGACACCAGCCCATCTCAGTACACCATGCATGCACACACTCATTCACATTTAGGGGCAATAAAGCATATAGGCAATCCAACTACCTGCACGTTTATGGCCATTGGGAGGAAACTTCGCCATTTGCTGTATCGGCTTGTCGTGCCGGCGGAGCTTGCGTGCATCTGTGATGTTAAGAGCTATGCCATCGGCAGTGTTTTCTGCCAGAAGGGCCTCCCAAGGCAGACAGGACTTGACTGAGGTGCCAGACTAAGTATACAGCACAACGTCGGAAGCAGGGCATTGCACGTTGACGGCGAATGATCAATTTCGATTGACAATGGCGACGTGTTGACAATGGCGACATAATAACGTGATTCAGATTTCACAGGTGCTGCATTACTGCGCGGAAGAAAGCCCCGGCAATCTACTTCTGAACACTTTGCCAAGAAAACTTTGGAGAACACACCAAGCGAATTTCGATATAGTGCTGGAAGAAGTGCCCCTAGGTTGGAAGGCACTCAAAAAGCTACTGGGGAAGAGCTGATGGCCAACTTTAATATGGTCGATGCCTATGACACGTCAGGATCAAAGCCGCAAGGCATTTCTGAAGCTGATGTTGCTCGACCAAAGGAGAAGATCAGAAGCTGTAGAGATGTGATCAAAATTGGAACATGGAATGTCAGAACAATGACTCAAGGAAAACTCGATATTGTCAAAGCCGAAATGGAAAGAGTGAAGATGGACATACTCAGAATAAGCGAATTAAAGATGGGTACTCAATCAGGATATTTTTGATTCAATGAACACTGGGTATACTATGCCGGCAATGAAATACACCGAAGAAATGGCGTGGCGTTTATTCTTAACAAAAGGCTGACCAACACCGTGCTCAAATGCGATCAGCGACCGAGTGATTTCGATACGCCTTCACGGATCGCCTGTAAACATCACAGTCGTTCAAGTTTACACACCAACAACAGATGCAGAAGAGGAACATGTTGACCAGTTCTACAACCAAGTCCAAGACGAAGTCGACCGAGCACAGAGTCAGGACATGCTCATCATCATGGGTCCCGCAAAAGTGGGACATGGCAAACAAGGAAACACTGTTGGAAATTTTGGACTCGGAAATAGAAACGAAGCCGGCGATCGCATAGTTGAGTTTTGTACTACACATCAACTTCTGATCACGAACACCTTTTATCAGCACCACAAAAGAAGGCTTTACACATGGACATCACCGAACAGCATGTACAAGAACCAGATCGATTATATATGCGTCTGTCAACGATGGAAGTCATTACAAACTGGTTCCAGGAACATGACAGTGAGTTCAGTGTACTTCAGTGGCATTCCTAGTCACTAGATCTGAATGCAATAGAGCACCTTTGGGATGTGCTAGGACAGTATATTCAAAACACGAATGTGCAGCTGACAAATCTACAGCAATTATGTGATGCAATCATGTCAACATAGACCAGAATCTCAAAGGAGTGTTTCCAACACCTTGTGGAATTCCTGCCACAAAGGATTAAAGCTGTTCTGAGAGAAACAGGGGTGTTAAAATATTAGTAATAGTATGTTGTTCCTAACACATACTAATGTGGCTGGTGAGTTTAAATGTCAACTTATATAAAATAATCACCCTGTTATGTACATATCCACCCAGTTAGGACTTTGTAAAATATAAAAAATAAAATTGTATATTTACATGAAAAATAATACTACAAAAATGTAAAAAAAAAAAAAAAAAGTTTGAATTATCAGAAAAATCTAAAGCAATATCAGGAGGTGCAATTCGAATTCCATAAATGAACTCCCATCTGACCCTCTCTCACTTGCCATCACATGAACATGTTGGGTGGCAGCAAAGTGTTGGTCTGCATCCAGGGTTTTCTGTAGATTCTGGCACAGAACTGACTTTTTGCAGGCTTCTCCGTGCTGGTGGTTTAACAACCCACACCGGCCTCCGATGAACAACACCATCTTCTTCATCAGACATCATACCCATAGTCGCTGTCTCCCACAGTCCTCTTTTCCAAGTCTGTCTACAGGACCTTAGACCTGGACTCCAGTAACTGCAAAACATACAGTAACAGTAACTAAACCACTGACAACCAATGAAAAGGCTGATAACATTTTGAAAAGTAAAACGCTAAATCAGATACATCAGTCAAATTTCTAAAATCATTCTTCTCTCTCTCTCTTTTTTTTTTTTTTACCTTGGTTTATTTGCCACAGCTTTAACAGAGTCTGTGATTGCTAGAATGTTTTCTTACTATTTAGAAGATGATGACTATGATGAGCTCATGTTCTTCCTGGAGTCCATGAGTAAGACTTTATCGAGGAGCAGCACCTTGAACATTTGGGATTAACAGTAGATGAAAACAAGGGTGCAGAGGAGACAACTGGAAATAGCTCTGGGCAGTACTTGTGAAGCTCCTATAGCTTAGAGTATGGACCTGTCTATTAATTTTAGTGCTATTCTTTTGAGAGATTCAATGAAATGTTAAGGTAGTATCACAACAACAACAGAAACATTGAAGTTCAAGTAATGAGGCATTTTTTAGCAGAACCAGCAGCTTTAAATGCCAATGGTTTGTGATTATAGTGCTGAATTTGTCAACATCTTGTCAAGAAAAGATGTGGGATCCTTGTCATGTAACGGTACTACTGACATGATGTATATAAAATAGTATGCCTAGGTCTCATATTTTGGACAATTTAAACATAATTGAGTCATTTCTCCATTCCAGGACATTGTGCTAGGTGTATCTGAAAGAGATATACTGTTGTCACTGTGCTATAAAACATATCCTAACAGTTTTCTCACGCAAGTGGGAGCCAGGATGTGCACTAATGTAAGGCATCTTGGAATAACTTTTTCTGTTAGTAGTTGCAGGGCTGAAAGGTCTGCCTGTGTTTCTGCTCAGTGGTGTTTTAGTGAGTCCAGCTTTGAGAAACCAGTCCTAGATCCAAATGCTGATCTGCATCCTGGGACCATGAAAAAGTTCCTTGTAAATGTAAATGTAAAATCTCAAGCCTGAACATTTGGTTGCACCCTCATCCAATCAGACATTTCTTTGGGAGGCCTGTGGAGGATTTAAGTGGCACACACAAACACACACACACACACACACACACACACACACACACTGACTCTGCAGCAGTGTTCCTACCGGTGGAACATATTGCAACCAGATCTGTACTTAGTACCTCTTAGTACCTGTGCCATTAAATCAGGCAAAATAGAAGATATCAGTAGTAATAACACTTTGCACAATGGTTGATATTAAGGAATATTTTATTCTTGAATATAGTTTTCATATTGACTGTTTGCTATGCACCCATAAAAACACCTAGTGTTAAGAAATCCTTAATTTTTATTGCTTTTTTTTCTCCAAATTTGGTTTACTATTGTAACTGTTTTAAATTGGACACTTGTTTGCATTCCGTTTCTTTAGTGCCTGTACTGTAAAATAAATAAATAAATAAATAAAAAACTCCTTAAATACATTTTTATTTTATTTTATTTTATATCCTGCAATGCTGTTCGTTGATATTTCTTGATTTACTAAATAACTGAATTTATAGTAATTGTATTGAACTTTAGTCATTATGTCAGCATATGATAGTGAAGGTGTTCAGAATAATGTGGTAAGATAAATCTCCATATTGTAGAAAAATAACTCAAATCAAAATTATTTTGTGAAATTGTTTTCAAAAAATAGCTAGTTAAATATGCAGTTATTATATATTACCACTATTAAATTTTTATATTAGGTTCTTTAATTTAGTCTGTATTTTTTGCAGCAATGTAGTTTGCTGTGACCTACAATACAGCCATATACAATACAATACAATACAGCTCCATGCATGACATGGATGCTCCTGTATCTTCTGCCAGATGGCAGGAGGCATGAAGAGTCCAAGGGATGAGTTAGAGTGGTTGTCCGTAATGCTGGTGCAATGCTCTAGAACCATTTTCAAAGAGGGTTTTTCGGACCGGCATGGGTCTACAATATGGGGTCCTTTATTTTTATTTTTATTTTATTATTCACACCCCACTGTTATTAACGTTATATTTATTATTAAATTATTTTACTGGACAAATGAACTTAAAGGGGTTTATTCCAATTCTCAGCAACTCAAAAGGCCTATAACGTCAATTGAATGTAATGATCATTTTAATAAAATGTGTCAATGATAAATGTCCAACATAGGCCTGTTATTGTACACATGCTAAATATTGCACATTTACAATATTTACACAATATTAAACATTCAGGTTACAATAGGCCTACACATTTTAGTAGAAAGCCTTATATTTTAAAATGTTATCGGTTTAAACAATCCATTTAAATAAAATATGTTAATAAATAGAAGTCTATGCTGAGGGAGTCCATGGATTTAATTTATTATTATTTTTTATATATACAGTGGCAAGAAAAAGTATGTGAACCCTTTGGAATTTCATGGTTTTCTGAATAAATTTGTCATAAAATGTGAGCTGATCTTCATCTAAGTCAGAGGTATTGACAAATATAATGTGTCAAAAATAATAACAAAAAAAAACATATTTTTTCTTGCCACTGTAGTTAAAGGATCCCTGGCCGCAAAAAAAACCTGGATATACAGGTGCTGGTCATAAAATTAGAATATCATCAAAAAGTTGATATATTTCAGTAATTCCATTCAAAAAGTGAAACTAGTATAATGTATATATAGACATATACACATATACACATACATATACAGTGGTGTGAAAAAGTGTTTGCCCCCCTTCCTCATTTCCTGTTCCTTTGGATGTTTGTAACACTTAAGTGTTTCGGAACATCAAACCAATTGAAACAATAGTCAAGGACAACACAAGTAAACACAAAATGCAATTTGTAAATGAAGGTGTTTATTATTAAAGGTGAAAAAAAATCCAAACCATCATGGCCCTGTGTGAAAAAGTGATTGCCCCCTAGACCTAATAACTGGTTGGGCCACCCTTTAGCAGCAACAACTGCAACCAAAGCGTATGCTAGAACGTGCGCAATGAGGCTTTTACAGCGTCCTGGAGGAATTTTGGCCCACTCATCTTTGCAGAATTGTCCTAATTCAGTTACATTAGAGGGTTTTCGAGCATGAACGGTCTTTTTAAGGTCATACCACAACATCTCAATAGGATTCAGGTCAGACTTTTGGCTAGGCCACTCCAAAGTCTTCATTTTGTTTTTTCTTCTCAGCCATTCGGTGGTGGACTTGCTGGTATGTTTAGGATCATTGTCCTGCTGCAGAACCCAAGTTCGTTTCAGCTTGAGTACACGAACAGATGGTCGGACATTCTCCTTCAGGATCTCTTAGTAGACAGCAGAATTCATAGTTCCTTTTATCACGGCAAGTCTTCCAGGTCCTGAAGCCGCAAAACAGCCCCAGACCATCACACTACCACCACCATATTTTACTGTTGGTATAATGTTCTTTTATGAAATGCAGTGTTCCTTCTACGCCAGATATACTTGGACACACACCTTCCAAAGAGTTCCACTTTTGTCTCATCGGTCCACAGAATGTTGTCCCAAAAGTCTTGGGGTTATCAAGATGTGTTGTGGAGAAATTGAGACGAGCTTTGATGTTCTTTTTGCTCAGCAGTGGTTTTCTCCTTGGAACTCTGCCATGCAGGCCATTTTTGCCCAGTCTTTTCCTGATGGTGGAGGCATGAACGCTGACCTTAACTGAGGCAAGTGAGGCCTGCAGTTCTTTGGACGTTGTTGTGGGGTCTTTTGTGACCTCTTGGATGAGTCGTCGTCAATTGTTCCTGAATTTCTTTGGGTCTCGGCATGATGTGTAGCTTTTAAGGATCTTCTGGTGGACCTTACTGTGTCAAGCAGCTCCTATTTAAGTGATGCCTTGATTGTGAACAGGTGTGGCAATAACCAGGCCTGGGTGTGGCTAGAGAAATTGAACTCAGGTGTGGACAACCAAAGTTATAGTATGTTTTAACAAGGGGGGCAATCACTTTTTCACACAGGGCCATGATGGTTTGGATTTTTTTTCACCTTTAATAATAAACACCTTCATTTACAAATTGCATTTTCTGTTTACTTGTGTTGTCCTTGACTATTGTTTAAATTGGTTTGATGTTCCGAAACACTTAAGTGTGACAAACATGCAAAGGAACAGGAAATGAGGAAGGGGGGCAAACACTTTTTCACACCACTGTATACACATAGACTGATATATTTCAAGTGTTTATTCCTTTTAATTTTATGACCAGCACCTGTATATCCAGGGTTTTTTTTGCGGCCAGGGATCCTTTAACTACAGTGGCAAGAAAAAGTAAGTTTTTTTTGTGTTATTATTTTAGACACATTATATTTGTCAATACCTCTGACTTAGATGAAGATCAGCTCACATTTTATGACAAATTTATTCAGAAAACCATGAAATTCCAAAGGGTTCACATACTTTTTCTTGCCACTGTATATATAAAAAATAATAATAAATTAAATCCATGGACTCCCTCAGCATAGACTTCTATTTATTAACATATTTTATTTAAATGGATTGTTTAAACCGATAACTTTTTAAAATATAAGGCTTTCTACTAAAACGTGTAGGCCTATTGTAACCTGAATGTTTAATATTGTGTAAATATTGTAATGTTTTAGAATTTACAACAGCGCATTGCACGCGCGCGCCCCCACCTCTCCCTCGCTCCCTCCCACTAAGTGTGCCGTGTTGCTCTGTTGCTAAAGGGACGCGGTTTTGCACGCGCCTCGCCCTTTTTCGCAAGTTAAACCTGTTGTCCAATCGCTGCAGGCCGCTGTGAGCTTCAGCAAATCAGATCGCACGTTGTTGGAACGCGGACGGACTTTCTGTCATGGCAACCACCAAGCGTTGAGTGTTGTGAGAAATGTTTACATGTTGAATACGGGTTTCCTCGTAAGTACCTTCTAAAATATGCGTATTCTTTCTTTCATTAAAATAAATAAATAAATAAAATAACGGTGTAACTTTTGTTTGGGAAATATAAGCATTATTAACAAGCTAGTAAGGTGCTGACAGAAATGGGTAAAACAGTAAGCTGCTAAATTTATCATAGTTATCAAGTTTGTTACTCTTTACTCTCTAATGTCTCTATTTGTGTTCTATTAGTGTTTCTAGTTAACTATCGCCAACAGCAGGTCAAGGACAGGTGATTTCATGATGCTGACCTCTAAAATTCAAGTTTCCCACTCAGCTTTGCAAAGCTTGCCTCTGAAGATGCCAGAAGGAGTCAAGACTAAAGTAGCACAGAGAAATCCTAAGCTGGTTAAGCAGGAGGACAAAGCCCGAAAGGTGAGTAAGTAACAATGTGGGTATCTCCAGTGACATCAGCTAAATAATGCCACCCATACATCTGATCTTAACACTTACCAAATAAAATCAGTTGACTCTTTGAGGTTATTCATTCATTTATTTTATTTTATTTTATTTTATTGTATTTTATTTCATTAATTAAAAAGGTTTGGTCTGCATAAAGAGATACATTTGCATCCACACACATTGCAGTTAATCAGAATTTATTTTCTTTTGCGTTTAAGATTAAAGTATAGCTTTGATTATTTTCTGTTGCCTTTGAAATATTGAAAGTTGAAACACAACTGTAGAAATGCACAAGTGTTTCCAAGAAAATTGGTATTCATGAAAATCCCATAAATTGGGATAATAAAACATTCATGTCCTACTCCTTGTCCTGAGTGCCTGTAAATGTACGACTAAAAAGACTAACTAATGTACGCCTCGACTTGACTGATTTCAAATCATACAATTTGTATACATTACTGCACTTTTATACATGGAATATGTCAAGTTTCAATAGCTTTTTTTTTTATTATTACGTTTACAGCATTTAGTAGACGTCCTTATCCAGAGTGATTTGCAGAAGTGCTTCGGAGTCTCTATCAAAAATACATCCGACTGCTAGTTCACTCGGTCAGGGACTGAGTACTATTGAGAAAAATGTGTGAAGCCCCGCATTTTATATTATTGGCATTAATTAAAGAATAATATCAAACAATCAAGAAAGTAAGACAACAAATGGATTGTTGGATTATCTAAGCTGTTATCAACGTCAGGTCCAAAAGCCAGCCTCTGTCATGGTATGGGGGTGTGTCTTTGTCCATGGCATGGGTAACTTGCACATCTGTGAGGGCACCATTAATGCAGAAAGATATGTACACATTTTGGAGCAACATATGCTGCCATCCAGAGCAGGAAAACGCCCAACCACATGTGCTAGCATGACCTGCCTGCAGTCCTGACCTGTCTTCGACCGAGAATGTGTGGTGCATTATGAAGTGCAAAATAAGGCAACAAAGGCCTGGTACAGTTGCACAGCTGAAGAAATGCTTAATGGATGAATGGGGGAAGATTCCACTTGCTAAACTTGCTAAACTAAAAGAAAAGGTGATGTTACACAGTGGTAAACAGTTGACTGCCCCAATTCATTTGGAGTGTGTCGCAGTCATCAGATTTGAAATGAGTGTATATTTTCAAATATAAATTCGATTCACAAAGTAAAACATAAATAATGTGTTTTCAATACAGAACAGAGTGAAAATAATTTATAAATGAGCTTTTTTTCTCCATACTGTCCCAGCTTGGGAATTGGGGTTGGACAGGGCAGCACACTATTATTTACCCCAAACTGACTTCACTCAGCTACAAAGGAAATAAATTATTAGAAGCATAATGTGATGCACCTGTAAAAACTGTGGAAAACTACTGAAAGTAACACTGGAAGTGTCTTTACATTTCAAACAAAAAAAATGAAATGCCTCGTATACAAAGATGTACACTTACCTTATGGGACGAAGTTAGAAGAAGAAGTGCAGTGCATCTTCACTGTTCTGTGGACTCTCCTCATCATGTAACTAAACCAATTACCAATTACAGCTCAAGCTGCAGTGGCTATATTTATGCCTTTATTGGAATTTTTGCATATTTAACTGCAAACACGTTTTAATATATATGTAGTGCGTGTGGGCTGTTTATCATTTTAAAAGCATAGCCTAGTTCCACAACCAATGTGAATGCTGAAATCGTTTCTTTTCACAATAAATGTGCATTGAATGTATTCATACCAAAAGCAGACAGGACAGCAAACTTGTGAAAATAACACAGCTGAGTAAGTGATTCAATTTTCCATTCTATTTATACACTTAGCAGATTGCAAATACATCCAATACAATTAAAAATATAACTGGACAGTTCAAGCATAAGGTCTAAATATGGCTTCAGATGACAACCTTCTACTCACTACACCAGAACTTCTGCTCTTCCAGCTAATTTGGTTCAACTAACGAGTCTGGCTTGTTAGAACAATAAAAACGGTAAACTGTACACATCTTAAGGACTGGAATTGAAAATGCCATATGAACGATATAATTTTATTAACAGTTCACATGACATATACATAACATGCACATTTGGTAATATTTAAGGGTCGTGGTTTGATGTGGGTTCTCTTACTTCTTGCAGATTCCTCGACTGGTGAAGGTGGTTGAAGATGACCCTGTATGCAACAATGTGGCCCCAGGCATGGCATCCACTTTTACAGTTCTATTCACCCCACAGAAGAACAAGGTACACTTTATGCAAGCTTTATATATTTCCAGGTGACTGTGTGAACATTTAATAACACCACACTGAAGTTAAGCGAAGAGGAAGCCTGGTTTTAAATAGTCCTTGTAGGAAGGCAGTTAATCACAATTTTTTTTTTTTTTACTGCTGCTTTTGTTGCTTGCTAATCAAATTCACTGCTCAATTTTATGTATCCAGATATCACAGTGGAACTCACAACCATAGTAAACCTAAAGAAACATTTCAGTATAAATTTCTAGTTAAAGGGAGTAATTCTCATGAGACCTGATACAGAAGCATTTCCTTGTCTGTTTGCAATGAGAATGATCAATACCAATTGTTAATTAGAGCTTAACATCTTTTATTATGGGGGCGCACGGTCGCTTAGTGGTTAGCACTTTCACCTCACACCGCCAGGGTCCAGGATTCGATGCCCAACGTGGCCCTGTGTGTG
This sequence comes from Ameiurus melas, assembly GCA_012411365.1. Lineage (NCBI taxonomy): Eukaryota > Metazoa > Chordata > Actinopteri > Siluriformes > Ictaluridae > Ameiurus > Ameiurus melas. The sequence goes on along the minus strand of CM022754.1, from coordinate 27,988,507 downwards.
CGGAGTTTGCATGTTCTCCCCGCTGTGTGGGTTTCCTCCAGGTACTCCGGTTTCCTCCCCCAGTCCAAACACATGCATGGTAGGCTGATTGGCATGTCTAAAGTGTCCGTAGTGTATGAATGGGTGTGTGAGTGTATATGTGATTGTGCCCTGCGATGGATTGGCACCCTGTCCAGGGTGTACCCCGCATTGTGCCCGATGCTCCCTGTGATAGGCTCCAGGTTTCCCATGACCCTGAAAAGGATAAGCGGTATAGAAAATGGATGGATGGATCTTTTATTATGGCTTAAACTCCAAGCTTGTTTAAAGAGTTACTGCATTGCAATGCAAGAGGATGGGCCTGTGAGACACTCTGTTTCTTCTACCACCCACTCTCTTCCAATTAACTGCCTTTCTGCAGTCTGTTGTACAGGTGACTTATCTGCTTTTCCATGGCGACACATTAATACTGATTGTAGCATGGTCCCATTCCAGAGTGAGTCCTCCCAGAGTGAGACACTGCAATCCAATCACTGACAATTCAAAACTACTCACTTTCCAACAGGAAACATCCTGGGCTCATATTGATTACTTATGGTTTGTGGCTCAATGTTACCAGAAAGAGCCAGGATGTTTAATGTTATTTTATTTTATACAATGCAAGAGCACCTCAAAACTAATAAGATGTAGCTTTGACTTGTTTGGAATATGACTTGGTTGGATAGTGACTTGATAAAAATGGAAATTATTCTGAAAGCATGCCCACAGACACCAAGGCAATGTCCCATTGTAGAGTCTATTGTTCTGTTGTTCGTTCATTCATCTTCAGTAACCACCTTGTCCTGGTCAGGGACTATCCCGGGAGCATTGGGAACCTTGGACTGGGAACCTTGGATTGGACGCCAGTCCATCTTAGGCAAGAGTCTATTATGGAATATGAAGCTACAGATTACAGTAGTCTTCACAGAGCTAAGCAAGTTTTAGTATTTTTAACCTGAAACTAATATCTGGACATTAAAATAATTATGAGAAAGTAAATGAAGGAGCCTTATCTTGAATAAAGCTGTCAATGCTGTCAAATTGTAGTATATTCAATACATGTGCAATTTTGTAGTCTCAACTGAAAAACTAAACTTTATGCTATAAATCAGGCTACAATAATGGCATGAATTATGTGATAATACTGAATCTTCTGTATGATGTTTGAGAAAATTGTATATAACTGCACTGTGTTTTTGTTCTGTTCAACTTGTAAACACGTTGCTGTAAATCAGGCTTATGTGATTTATAGGTATGTATGTATGTATGTTTGATGTCATTTTATATAACTAAACCATGTAACTTAGTTTTTTACTTCCATGTATGATCTTTTTGATAGGACTATATCCACCGGGTAATCTTTATGACTGAGAGAGAAAAGTTTAAGGTGCCCATCCGGGCAATAGGGCCACGTGCCATCCTAGACTTTCCAGATGAGCTGCATTTTTCTCTGTGTCCTGTCAAGTGTTTATCTCAGAAAACTCTACTGGTACGCAATATTGGAAAAGGTGAGGCCAAATTTCAGCTCAGCAGAAAAGTGAAACAGTTGTTCATTTGCATATTTGAGTGTGTTTATTTACTTATTTTTACATGTCTATGTTATTCTCCACATAGCCCATTTTCTGTAGAACCTTCAGTAGGGACCCGTAGCGTTGGGGACAGCATGCAGGTGACTGTTGATTTTCTACCCAGAACTACAGGAGACCATAACCAACAATTGCTTCTCCACTACCACACAGGTTCAGTATTTATATCTGTGTTGCCCTTCATTAGTGCTGCTCCACTGCAGTGCATATAATGCCACAATCACATAGGTGTGGCTTATGGATTATTTAATATATCAAAAGATATAGCAAACACATATTCTTGACAATCGCATAATTAATTAAACAATTCAAATAACATGAATTGATTTATTTATAAATATGCACATCTATTATTAAAGTTATATTGTACAGTAGAACTAACTAACTGTGACAAGGATGTTGAACCCAGAAGCAGAACACAGACACAAGGGCAGAAGGTTTAATGGGTTTGATTGAAGGTTGGAGAGGACAGGAATGTGTGGGAAAAGAGTGGGGCTCAGTCCATCTGTCGAGGCTGGGATTTGAACTTGGGTCGGTAAGTCGAATGCTCAGTCTGTGAACCACAGTGAAGACAAAGCAGGGCTGGGCATAGTAGAATGCAGGCAAGCAGACTGGTTGCGACATGAACAGGGAAAACAAAAGACTAAGTAAACCAACAAACACTGTGCAAAAAGAACAGAAAAAAACAAAACAAAACAAGAAGGCCTATCGTGTTACCACATTGGAAACCGGAATGATCTGGCGATGCGTGGCTTCAAAGCTGGGGTTTAAATATGATGCCATATAATGAGGAGATTGGAAGCAGGTGTGTTCTCTTCAGAAAGAGACGTGAAGACACACACAAACACACACACACACACACACACACAGACACACACACACACACATATATACAGAAATGTGAGAGAGACTAACACCGAAACACAAAGAAGGGGGAAAACAGGTCAAAGGGAATGGAAAAACATGGGAGCCTAGCCCAGCCCATGACAGTAGCCCCCTCTTAATAGGAGCCTCCGGGCGACCTGCCAGGTTTGTCTGGATAGGCCTGATGGAAATCTTAGATGAGAGAGGGGTCCAGGATGAAGGATCGAAGTATGCAGGGTGGAACACCTCTCTCCATATCTTGTGGCACTGGCGAATGTGGGCTTGCACAGAGGAAACTGCAGTGTTGTTCTACTGGATAGGGAATAACAGAGGCTGATAACCCGGAGAACACTTGAAGGGGGACATACCAGTGGCAGTGCTGCACAGGGAGTTCCGGTCATATTCACACACGTGACTGCCCCCACCACACAAGACGGAAGGAGGTTGGTATCAGGGCTCGGGGTTGGGGCTTCCTTAGAGGCAAATTAATGGGCAATGACATCAGGTTTGACATTCTTGAACCCGGGGTTCAAGAATTACACAGTATCAGCCAATGAACAGGGCCCAGCGTGTCTGGCGAGAATTTAGTAATTTTCTGGTTTAGATGAAGGCTAGGACAGGTGGTTCTCTAGCAACCATTGCAGGACCTGACAAACATGCAGGGTGTGCTCAGTGGGATGCGAGAAAAGACCAGGATGTTGTCCAGGTACACAAAATCAAAGCAGGTCAGAAAATGTCTGAGGACATGTTTCACCAGGGCCTGGAACACCACTGGAGCACTGGTAAGGCCAAAGAGCATGACCAAGAACTCGAAGTGGCCCAGGAGATGTTAAACGCCATCTTCCACTCGTCCCCCTCTCTAATCCTGACCAGGTGGTATGTGTGGTATGGTCAAGTGCCAGTGGAGGCACTGTCACCACACTGGAGGAAGGGCCAATCACAAGCAGGATGAGTAACAACAGGAACTCCATCTATATGGGGTCTATATGTGGGTCATGCTTCCTCTGCCATGAGTGACCCATCACCAACGTGGTACATGGGGAAGAAATGAATTTCAGCTGGACATGCTCACAATGATTACCCAAGAGGACCAGGAGTAAGGCGATGCTGTGGTGGGTTATACAAGCCAAGAATATACCAGCCAGGGCATTTACAATGATGGGAGAATCCAGCCATTTAACAGGGACTCTGGACTGGGAAGCCAGCTCCGCACTCACTGCAGGGAGATTCGTTAAAGGGAGATCCGGCACACCATGCAAGCTGTTCTTGGTGAGTTCACGGAACAGCTGGTCATGCTGATCGAGGAGAGCACTGTGGCTTCACAGAGCTGAGTGCAGGGAGTCTGGATGGTGGAAGGAGCATGGATCGGTGTCTTGTTTCTTGAATAGTTAGTCTGTGAATAACAGGAAAGGCAAAGAAGGACTGGGCTTAGCAGAATGCAGTCAAGCAGGCTGGCACTAACCTTGTTAAATAAAGTAGGACTGAACTGGTTTATCTGTTTTGGATTACAGAGGTAGTTCTCTCCAACCTACCCCTGTGGCTAACATGGTAAAACACATTAAATCACTTCTGTAGCCAGGTGAAAAAAAGTTCAGCATTGGTGCTTTAGGGCATTTTCCTGTTATTTGTGTTATTGTGATAATGCATGTTACAACCTGTTTTTAATGGACTGCTTAATGAAAAGAAAAGCTATTCAAAGAGAACATTTCCTTGTTGTGTTTTTTTTTAATGATGTTTTCTATCACAGTTGTGTTAGCAGATCTGAGATGCTGGTTGTATGCATTAAAATATGACCTTTATGGATTTAAAAGTTGATAAGATTTAGCTGATGGTGTAAGAGGTCTAGGCACAAAGCACTGCTTATGATCCAAATGATGATTCTTCTTTAATTTTTATCTGTCCATGTTTGTGCACTTGTATGTGTATATGGACTTTTGTGGGCATGGTGACTGTGCCTGTGAACATTCAGCATACATTTATGTCTAAAACATGGACATGCGCGCGCATGTGTGTGTGTGTGTGTGTGTGTTCACATGCTCTACCGAATGTGTTTGAGCTGTCTCAGTGCATGAACACACAGGTCTTCTGAAGGCTAGAGCTTTTAACATTTAATCATGCACACATTTCTAAAACCACCACTTTGAACCCAATAGGGGACTATCATTTTTAATTTAGCATCTTATGGCATGTACTTATTTTATCTTCACATTAAGCTGCCGTTGTATGGCTTCCCCATTACATAGAGTATGGCTGAATCGCTTAGTTAGATATAACACAGTTGTGATCTCCTTTATTACCTGACTTAACTGTAGCTTTAACAAGATAGTTGACCCGCTGTCAGGATGACAGGAAAACGATTTGGAGTAGTTCTTTCCACTCTAATTATTTTTGTTTATAGTATATACAAGAGCAATGAATAGAAATAAAAACAGTCAGTGTTCCATTTTTAAGGGCCTGCATAACTGGTTTTGTAATTGAATTGCTGGTAAACAGTATTGCATAAGGGCACACCATAGTCTTTAGGACAGTATGACTAAACAGAAATGACTAAACTCCATAATAATCTAATGCCTTATTTGGTTTCCACATCTTAACAGCTGTGCAGTGAGCTTAAAGAGGATGACTTTGCTGTGTTCTTTAAGCTATGCCTTTTAAATTGATAATATCTAGCTGTTATAAAGACTAGAGACTAGCATGGGCAGGGATGAAGTAGTTGATCCATTGTATTTTTATGGATATTTCCTGACTAATTTGTTTCTCATCTGCTTGCTTGGTGCAGTGAAATATGTATGAGAAACAGAGATGCACTATGTCTCTTTATGCATCATTGCTTTTCATATCAGCACTAGTGAGTCTGGACTGTGTCTACTCTTCTTACAGTGAGAGCGCTTTCACATCTCATCTCAAGGGAAACTTCAGCACCCCTCCTTCATCCCCTTACCACCACCCAAACTTCCACACCTCTCAATAATAGTGTAATGCCCCCCCCCAGGTGCTATAAATAGAACAATACATATTTCCAACTTTGCTATGACAAATAGTTTCTTGTATTCAAAGTAGCATGCATATCTCATTCTGTGAATTTTTTTGATTATGAATTAAGTCTGGGGTATTACTGATAGCTCCTTTGCCGTTCACTGGGTAGTGAAATCTCATTACAGTGTTTGGGGACGATATGTCTAAGGGACCTACAGACGTCTCAGTAGCGGATAAGTGTCAAGACTTAGACAGGGATAACTAATGAAATAAAACAGCTCCCTAGTAACAAAGAAAAAAACCCTTATTGTTAGTTTTCACACATTAAACCAAAAACAAACAAAACACATGGGTCATACTATCATTGTTGTCCTCAAACAGGATGATTACTAACAAATACTTCTTGATGTGCTGTACGGTACAAAATCCACCAAACTGCACCATCCATCTATCTTCTACCGCTTATTCCTTCTTCAGGGTCGCGGGGAACCTGGAGCCTATCCCAGGAAGCATCGGGCACAAGGTGGCATCGGGCACACCATGGACAGGCTGCCAGTCCATCACAGGGCACAATCACATACACACTCATACATACACTACGGACAATTTAGACACGCCAATCAACCTACCATGCATGTCTTTGGGAGGAAACCCCCACAGCACAGGGAGAACAGGATGTTTCTTATTACTTATTGTATTATAATAGTGAGGTAAGCGATACATAATTGTATTTTCTTTCTCTTACCCAGCTCTGCTTGCTTTGATATCTTACACAGTCTTTGGGTTGATTGATACTGTTACCTTTTGAATACAGATTTCTGTACTATTTGAACATTAACTCACTATGTTTGCTTATCTTAACTATGAATAATGACCCTGTGAGATCATGAATTTATTGAATCAGTATCCAAGGCTGACTATGTAAGAGAGTTATCTGATTGGCTTTTAAGTCCAGTGAATTAGTGTCAGTGAAGAGAAACGGAAGTGAGCAAAGCAGGCCACACATTTATCGCATATAAACTTCTGCTTTACAATTATCAAGTTCTAGCTAGTTATATTTCCATCCATCCATCCATCTTCTACCCCGTACTCCTTCTTCAGGGCCGCGGGGAAACCTAGAGCCAATGAATGGGTGTGTGAATGTGTATGTGATTGTGCCTTGCGATGGACTGGCACCCTGTCCAGGGTGTACCCCGCCTTGTGCCCGATGAGTCCTGGGATAGGCTCCAGGTTCCCTGCAACCCTGAAGAAGGAATAAGCGGTTGAAGATGAGATGATGAACACTAGTATACTGTTTTGATCTACTTAGACCAGTGTTTAGAACATACACATATGTCTATCCACAAAACTCGGTCCACAGTTTTTAATATACACCTTTCTGTGTAGAGAATGTTTTAATATCAGCTTTTACTAATACCAGATACATTTTTTTACCTGTACCCATCTCTAAAAATGTAACTTTTTTCACATTTATTTACTATGGGATAGTCTTTGTCTTTTCTTAAAAATAAATAAATACAATTAAAGAGTCAATAGTTTCCCTTTTTTTAGGTTAAGGTTGGTGTTAGGTTTAGGTGTAGGCATATAATTAATTAGCTGCATTAATATTTGCCAGTGGAAGGTCCTCACAAGGCATGACAAATTTTGTGTGTGTGTGTGTGTGTGTTGTCATGTGCCTATGTCAGCTCTGTGCTGACCGTGTTAATGATGTTAAGTCTTATTTTTCAAGACCAAGCATATTCCTCTATCGTAGCAGTTGAACATCACTGTTAATAATTCTATTATTTTATTTTATTTTTAAATTGAGACAAAAATCAATTTATGTTCCCTTTTTGAGGGTCTGTGCTTTTATGTCAGACAAATAATGTGGTTTACTCTTTGTATATACTGTGGTTTACTTGATGTGATTAGTCAGTCATTGAAACAAGTTTTGTCTCTGAAAGAAATTACAATAACAACTGTAAATGTGAATAATATGGTGCTCTGTATGTTGTTTGAACATCTATTATTATTAAAGAGTGGGAAAAACATTGCAATTGATACTAAACCCCCCATTGGGCGTCAAGTGATCATCTTCCAGGCCTCAGGTGACCTGCCTGTTTGTGTCTAGGTCTCTATAGAAAACAGCCATGAGAAAGAACCATGGTGATTTCTTATTGATTTCATACTGAGAAATATAGATGCAGAAAGCATGCCACACTAATATAAATGCAATCATTTGTGAAAGAACAAAAATGTGCACTGTATTTTTTCTGCAGAGCTCATAATTTTTCTGTCTGTTGGAAACACTGTGAGGTTCTCAGTTTACAGTGAATTCAGTTTACAGTACAGTATATTTATATTCCTTATGTGCTGTTGAATCTATCACTTGCAGTTTTTTATACAGGTTCCTCTGAGTGTCAGTCTATTGAGTGCTAGAACACTTGACTTCAGAAGGATACAGTTTACCTGACTGTGTAAAAATATAAAAACAAAACCAATTACACTGTGTACTCTATATTAGCTCTTTAGGGGGACTTCAAGGAGACATTTTTAGTGCTCGTTTCTTATGAATCCCTTGACCTGCTATGTCAGTACAAACTAAAACCATACCCTGTGTTTTTTTTTTATTTGAATACTCTCCACTTTGTGTGCTGGGCTGTGAGTGTGTTTTCAGTCAGTGTTTTTCTAGGTCAGGATGTCTGGTCGAGCATGAAGCTGCTGATTTGAATGTAGCCAAATGAACAAAAATCAGTCAAAATACTGGAATTATTTACATACTCTGCTCCTGACTTGGGCCCTTGTTTTGAATAGCATTTTGTATGTTGTTGGTTGCTGTGGAGTCATGTGACTGCCTCCCCCTGGAGGGCACTTGTCTAAATAGATAATTAAGTGCCAACTTAGCAGTCCAACAGTGCCACCTTCGTGTTCATTCCAAAGTACTTAAAAACTATACTTGTCTTCAGCTTAATCTTTTATCCCTTCAAAGGGTTTGAACTATTTAGAATTTTACTTAAATAAGGTCTGCTCAGTACAAATGTTATTTATCAAACACAATGTGTACCTTAACGCTAATCAATACATGTAAAGCTCATTCAAGAGGTGAATAATAATCCAAAGTGACCTATTTTTTGTTCTTATAGGAGAAGACATTTACGTCAGTTTGTATGGAGCCTCCACAGATAAGACGTGAGGCTGGATAAAAACTCACTGTGGGTGGAGAAGACCTATATCACCATGGCTAACCAGCGCACAGTGGCTATTCTGAACAGAAGTGACTCCATAATGCATTTCCAGTGGAAGAGTTTTGCCTCTGAGGAGGAGGAGGAACAGTATAGACTAAGGCCTTATTAGTTTGTGTTACGCCACGGTGAACTCACTGCCGCAATACTGATGGCGGTGCCGCTCACAAACATGGCAGACAAGGACTACACTTCCCGGCCATGGCCGCGCTCAAGTTCGCCTGAGTATTGATCGCCAACACCTGTGCGGCTCATGAGTTATAAAAGGCCTCGTTAACCTTTGCGCCCTTGTGAAGTAAACACTCAGTTCTGGTGACTAAGTTGTTTTACCAAGCCTTTAGCTTTCGTCTAGATTTTCCTGGTTCTTGTACTTTCCTGCTTGTTATTTACGATTCCCTGCTCTGTCTCATTTGGATTGTTCGCCTGATCGCCTGACTTTTGCCTGTTTCCTGTGTTTCCTATTACGTTGCTTCTGTACACGCCACCCTGCCCGTCCGTGCTTGTCTCCAGCAGGTATTGTGACAGTTTGAATAAAGCAGATTCTCAAAACTCCAGAGTTTTCTTAAAATCCACCTCTCAGTGCTCTCACGTACCTTCTATCACAGACGCGAGCAGCTTCAACAGGACAGTCTGCCTTTCAGTGACCAACACATCATCATAGAGCCACAGGTGTCTAATGTGCGCATGCACGCACACACACGCGCACGCACACAAAACCAGTGGTTGACGAAATTCACATTTCCTTCACCTGAATTAATCTAAAAATCGAATTGAATTAAAATGGAATAGGAATGGAATATGTAGTATGTAGATAGCATCAACATAAACAGTGCTAAATGTTTTCTTACACGATATACAGAAATATAAATTGATATTATATATTTAACAAACCATTGCAATAATTCAACTTATCAACTTCAAAATATTCTACATTTATTAATATCTGTAGTGTCTAATTAAACCTGTACCATTTCACACACCCAACCCACATAGCAATTCTGACCTGCCTTTTCTATTTGGACAGGTTTCCTATAAGTATATATATATAGAAAATTGCATGAATAATTTGTGACATATTTAGATATAACAAGAAATCCTCTGATGCTGCTTAAAAATGTGGAAAGTCAGTGTTTAGAACTAAGGGGTATGACAAAATTTAAGCTTATGGATGATGTGCAATATAAATCAAAAACATACTTAAGAGAAAATATTTACTTGAAAATATTAGAAAAATGTTTTACCCAAAGAAACACTACATACATCTGAGTATTAAATACAAAGGAATAGGGACTGGCATTAATACTCTAACTAGGGCTAATAATACTGTAAATTGTAACTGCTGTAATACTGTAATAAGGGGTTTGAGTTTTATACAGTATAACCAGAGTTAGTGAGATACCAATCAAATGTTTTAAAGAGTATGTATGATTTATGCTGCAAAATACTATAATTCAACGCCGCGAAGTTAACTGCATCATTCAATCAAGTTACAATCCCAAATCAGGGTTTTTGGCAGAGGTTAGCTGAAGAATCTACTTTGAAATTCAAAATTCAAACAAATATAGCTAGCTCCTCCCATCAGTTGTCCTTCTAAAGCCAAGCCCCCAAAACAAATGCACAGCGTGGCTCGCTACACTAGTCCACCTGAATGCTAATGCCTGCGAGGGAGCTTACTGATCTGACGGGCAAATACAGAGACTTCTGCTTGTACTGATTGGTTCGATCAGCAACATTTTGCCTACTGTTTATGGCACAAAATGTTCTTTGTTTTTGCTGTTATTTTATATATTATTTTTTTATGACATCTGCCAGGATGTGAGGGGATCTAAATGTTAAGTACCTCAGTGAATATCTCCAAATACTCTTGTGCTCTGGTATGTGGAGAGAACAGACAAATTGCCTGCCTTTTTAGCAAAACTAATTATTGTTATGCAATCTGGTGTGTATACTGCATATATCACATTTAAACCCATTTCTCCTCATAAGGAAAATGTTGCAGTAAAAAAAAAACACTGCAGGTAATATCTACCCTTTAACAAGAGTTTTAAGACAGCAGTTTTTTCTTTTATTGCCCCATGGTTCTGCATTGCTCCTATTTTACTGAGTGTTTCTGCTGGAGTAATTGTGTCATGTTGCCATATTTACACATCACATTGGTTTACTAATGCTGCACCCTTCAAACTAGTTAACAGTTAAACTAGTTCTGTTTTACTCGCAACATCATCAACTTGATTTCCATCATATAATGCATAATAGATAATAAGGAGTTTAAGCAGCAGCTGCGAATGGAACGGCTACGGCGACCTGGAAGTAAGAACGTAAAAATCACTAATTAATTTAAAAAAGCAAGAGAATGATTGCTTTTGGCATCAAATAATAATCTATTGTCATAATGAGTTTTTACTCTTATATGATACCAAGTCTAAAACCTAGATTTACCATGTAAGCTATACAGTTTTTGTTTTTTAATTGTGATTACATGGAGGAAGACAAATGCCTAAAAAAATTTTGTGTCAGAAAATTAAACGTAGCTTAAATTTAAAACATATCAACACAGACTAAATAAAGGACTAATGGTACAAACATATACTTATGCAATTACAATGTCATATAACATAAAACATGACATTTGCTTGCCTAATCTGTCACGCTGTAAGGACTACGACAAACCAGCAATTCTCCCATAGTCTTTGTTTCTGGTTGACAACTGACTGTAGTACAAGACAGTAGACTCACTAAAATAAAAAATCAGCACTACATACAGCCTATGTCTTCTCTTCATTTTTCACGTTCGTGAAGCTCTCATGTCAGTGGCCATATACACTACATGGCCAAAAGTTTGTTGATACCCAACCATCACCCCCATATGTAGGACTTCCCCAATCTGCTGACACAAGTTTGGAAGCACACAGTTGTCTAGAATATCTTTTGTAGGCTGTAGAATTAAGATTCCCTTCACTGGAACTAAGGGGCCCAAACCAGTTCCACCATGGAACTGCGCCTGTGCACAAAGATAGGACAGTGGTTTGTCAAAGTTGAAATGGAAGAACTCAAGTGGCCTGAACAGAGCCCTGACCTCAGCACCACAGAACACCTTTGTATTCCTGGTCTCCTCACCCAACATCAATGCCTGTCTTCACTATACTCTTGTGTCTGAATTATCACAAATACCCACAGCCACGTTCCAAAATCTAGTGGGAAGCCTGTGGAGGTTATTACTATAACAGCAAACCTAACCCACAAACCTTCGGCCATATTGTGTTGTACAGTCCAGCCTGAAGCCTGGAGAATGGCCAGACTGAATGAATGGCCAGACTGGTTTGAGCTTAAAGGAAGTCTATAGTAACTCAAATAAGTACTCTACAACTGTGGTGAATAAGAAAAGCACCTTGAGTGGATGGGCTACAGCAGTAGTAGACCACATTCGGTTCCACTCCTGTCAGCTAAGAATAAGAACATGAGGCTATCATGTGCACAGACTCACTGAAAGTGGACAGTTGAAGACCAGAAAAAAAGATGATTTTTTTTATTTAATTTCTAATTTTCAACTGTCTGGTTTGAGTGAGCCTGTGCTCATGATAGCCTCTGAAATACTCAAACCAGCCCATCTGGCACCAACAACCATGCTAAAGTTAAAGTCAAAGAACTCACACTTTAAAGCAGAATCCATATAGTTTTTTGTGTGTTCTGGATGGGTGAGAAAATGGTTTAGTCTGCTGCAGTTTTGAACCCGTGTGTCTTTTCATTTTCTCATCCATCCATACATCTTGTCCTGGATGACAGAGACAGATCTGTCTCATTGGTTAAATTTGTTTCCCAAGATTCCAGCTCAGCACATTGATGAAACATGTTCCCTGTCTCCCCCATTCACTCCTCCCTTAACATTAATATTAGGACAATCACTGTATCAGTGAAACACTGTGGTCTTACATTTTTGTGCAACATTTTCATGTTTCTGAGAATGACTGTCCCATTCAGAAGGCTGCTACCTGCAAAACAGAATGCACCTAAAGTGCACATTAAACCGTGCTGCTTATCTGTTCGTATCGCTAAAAATCTGTGCCATGTAGCACTGCAGATTCCTTTATAATGTGTTAAGTCATGGATATGGACAAATTATAAATTCTATAGTTATTAAGCTAATGTTTTCTTGTCTAGGACTTTTTTTTGCTTGTTTAATGCATTATTAATTGACACCACATTAGGTTTCACTGTATATTTTGTCTGATGTGCATGTTTTCATACACAATTTTTTTCTTGGACTATAGACAACTTTATGTCTGTTTTGAAAAAGAATCTCTTTTTCCTCAGTTGAAAAATAACACATTTAACTAGCAAAAGGCAGCCTTATCAGCAAACGTCTTTGCATTATAGTTGTATAGTTATATGTGATGTGATGTTATTGTCTAGTGAATTCTACAATGAATTACTTTTGTAGCATAAAGCTTACCATACACCGTAACCTGGAGAGACTGTGGTTTTTAATTGTAGCTTTGTAGTCTCTGTTGTGGAAACTATTGAGCTATTGAGTTTTTTTTTTTACAATACTGTTTTATTCAATTTACATTCATTACACTTTACACGTTCTATTCAAGACAGCACTGCCTTCTAACCCATCTAAAAGTAATTGAAGTACCCGGGGTGCAGTGTTTAATGAAGCGGATTGGAAAGATTATTATATTTGAGTTAATATCTTTCTGTATTGCTTACAGGAGGGTGACATCTGGCCAAACCGCACAGCAGAAATCAGCATCATCTTCAAACCCCAAGAAGCCAAACTTTACCAACACACCATATACTGTGATGTCACTGGTACTGGTTAACATAATATTGTTGTAGTTAAAATTAATATGTTTGTAAATGTGTAAGTTGTCTACTTCTTTCGAAGCCAATTGTTGAGTGATTTGCATGTGTGAATTTAAGCCCATCTGTCATAGAAAACCAGAGCCAGATCACCCTGTAGCTCTTGCCTGGTTTCCCAATTAAGCAGAGCAGGGTTGAACCTGGCCAGTACCTGGATGGTAGACCTCCTGTCGAAAAATAAGGTTGCTGCTTGAAGTGGTATTAATGAGGCCAGCAGGGGGCGCTCACCCTGTGGTCTGTGTGGGTCCTAATGCCTCAGTATAGTGACAGGGACACTATACTGTAAAAACAGCACCGTCTTTTGTATGAGACGTTAAACTGAGGTCCTGACTCTGTGGTCATTAAAAATCCCAGACTGCCCCTTTATCTATCACAGCCCCCTAATAATTTCCATCCCTGAATTGGTTACATCACTCTCCTCTGCTCTCCAACATTAGCCTGTGTGTGGTGGACATTCTGGCTGCTGTTGCCTCATCCAGGTAGTTGGTACACACTGGTGGTGGGTGAGGAGATTTCCCCACATACAATGTAAAGTGCTTTGAGAGCCTAAAAAGCACTATATAAATCTAAGGAATTATTATTAAAAACCTCACATTTGCATTAGTTTGTAAGAGAATCATTACAAGAAAGTGTGGTAAACAATTTCATACAGTGAAGGAAAAAAGTATTTGATCCCCTGCTGATTTTGTACGTTTGCCCACTGACAAAGAAATGATCAGTCTATAATTTTAATGGTAGATTTATTTGAACAGTGAGAGACAGAATAACAAAAAAATCCAGAAAAACGCATGTCAAAAATGTTATAAATTGATTTACATTTTAACGAGGGAAATAAGTATTTGACCCCTCTGAAAAACATGACACAGTACTTGGTGGCAAAACCCTTGTTGGCAATCACAGAGGTCAGTTTCTTATTGTTGGCCACCAGGTTTGCACACATCTCAGGAGGGGTTTTGTCCCACTCCTCTTTGCAGATCTTCTCCAAGTCATTAAGGTTTCGAGGCTGACGTATGGCAACTCGAACCTTCAGCTCCCTCCACAGATTTTCTATGGGATTATGGTCTGGAGACTGGCTAGGCCACTCCAGGACCTTAATGTGCTTCTTCTTGAGACATTCCTTTGTTGCCTTGACCTGTGTTTTTTGGGTCATTGTCATGCTGGAATACCCATCCACGACCCATTTTCAATGCCCTGGCTGAGGGAAGGAGGTTCTCATCCAAGATTTGACAGTACATGGCCCCGTCCATCGTCCCTTTGATGCGGTGATGTTGTCCTGTCCGCTTAGCAGAAAAACACCCCCAAAGCATAATGTTTCCACCTCCATGTTTGACGGTGGGGATGGTGATCTTGGGGTCATAGGCAGCATTCCTCCTCCTCCAAACACGGCGAGTTGAGTTGATGCCAAAGAGCTCCATTTTGGTCTCATCTGACCACAACACTTTCACCCAGTTGTCCTCTGAATCATTCAGATGTTCCTTGACAAACTTCAGACTGGCATGTATATGTGCTTTCTTGAGCAGGGGGACCTTGCGGGTGCTGCAGGATTTCAGTCCTTCACGGCGTAGTGTTTTACCAATTGTTTTCTTGGTGACTATGGTCCCAGCTGCCTTGAGATCATTTACCAGATCCTCCCGTGTAGTTCTGGGCTGATTCCTCACTGTTCTCATGATCATTGTAACTCCACGAGGTGAGATCTTGCATGGAGCCCCAGGCCGAGGGAGATTGACAGTTCTTTTGTGTTTCTTCCATTTGCGAATAATCGCACCAACTGTTGTCACCTTCTCACCAAGCTGCTTGGCAATGGTCTTGTAGCCCATTCCAGACTTGTGTAGGTCTACAATCTTGTCCCTGACATCCTTGGAGAGCTCTTTGGTCTTGGCCATGGTGAAAAGTTTGGAATCTGATTGATTGATTGCTTCTGTGGACAGGTGTCTTTTATACAGGTAACAAGCTGAGATTAGGAGCACTCCCTTTAAGAGTAATACCTGTATAAAAGACACCTTTCTGATTGAGAGGGGGTCAAATACTTATTTCCCCTCATTAAAATGCAAATCAATGTATAACATTTTTGACATGCGTTTTTCTGGATTTTTTCGTTGTTATTCTGTCTCTCACTGTTCAAATAAACCTACCAATAAAATTATAGACTGATCATTTCTTTATCAGTGGGCAAACGTACAAAATCAGCCAGGGATCAAATACTTCTTTCCCTCACTGTAGACACTGCAAAATTTTTTGGACATGTCCTCTCATTCATGTTATTAAGGGCATTTTTCTTGCCAAACAATGACTGATTTGTCTGTATTTTATACCGAAGAATGCTTTTGTCTGTTGACCACAGTTGCTTAGTTCTATATTAATTTCCTTGGGGTACTTTATGATATCCTGTCTTGTTTTTTTAGTTGGTTGAAATTCATGTACTGTATTTATCATATATACTAAATGTGCTCGGTTTTAATTAAAGTACTTTTTAAGCTCAGTTAAGCTTTTAATAAAGGGATAGTTTGCAGCTTGTCAATCAAACCAGCAAGAGTAAGAGGTGGCTGAGCAAAGATATATTGCTGCTTTTTAAAAAATTTTTATTTTGCTAATCCACGGTATTGCTTCAGGATATGAAGCCAATGATGTATTACAAATGTCTTCATGCAGGCAGAGAGTCTCGTTTGCCACTGCGTATAAAAGGAGAAAGCATGGGGCCCAAACTTCAGTTTAACGTTGATCTGCTGGACATTGGCAACATTTTTGTTGGATCCAAGCACAGCTATGAGGTATGAATAAGCACAACTACTGTTCTTCAAAAGTCATCCCTAGCAATAGATAAGATACTCCTTCAAACCCCAGCTGATTTGACTCTTTATTCAAAGTGAAACAAGTCTTTGGAATCAATAAGATGTCATTTAAAGATAGATCACTGGAAGTCATTTAATGTCATGCACTTGGTTATATGATTTCTGCACATAATATTTGTCATCATGTTTGTAATCATATCTTTGAAAGGAGAGAAATTATTAACGACATATATAGGAAGCTAAGTATTACGTCATTTTATGAAACTAAAATAAAATATATTTTGTAAGTTTATATATACATGCATGCTTATGCCTCCCACTACAGCCATGGGCCTGTGCTTTTCCTTCAGCCCTCCTGAGGGCATGGTGCCGCCTGGGGCCTGCCATGTTCTAGAGGTCCGCTTCTCTTCTAACAAACTGGGCACCTTCTCAGAGGAATTTGATTTGACTGTTTAGGGGAATCCCCAGCCTCTCATTCTCACATTCAGGTAACTGTCTTATTGTTGACTGATTCTGCCTATGTGCTGCTGCTCCTGTAGCCCCTTGTTTTTCAAGGACACACCATAGTCCTGTTTTCAAAACTCAGCTGTTTTCCATGTAGTTGCTAGCCTTTTGTTACGCAGATGAAATAAATGCGTAATGCTTTCACATACATAAGTATTGAGTCACAGTTTGGTGACAGTTCTATAATTCACCTGTCATTTTTAGCCACTTTCAGAGTAAGATGGATTACTGTTGAAAATGCTGAAAGTAGAGATTACAGGAGCACCACTCTTCACTGTCATCTTACAAATGGATCAATTTATTTTGTTTTCCCTGTCACAATCTCATTTTTTATTATTATTAATTTTTTTAAGCCTTTTGGTTCTTACTAATTAAATAATGAATGAATGAATGAATTAATTACTTGTTGCATGACCAGTGACCTTCACTTTTGAATGGGCAATGTGGAGTTTAATGAAAAGCTCTTTGTCCTGTTGTTTGTTGCAGGGGGTGTGTAATGGGCCTGACGTTTCATTTTAACATTCCTGAGCTCGACTTTGGAGAAGTATCCTTTGGTAAATGAACTTTGTATTGACAATAGCCATTATCACCAACTTAAGAAAAAATCTCAGTACCACTTCCTATTTTCCTGATTATTTTCCATTTCTTTGCTTCTACTCTCTGCATTGACCTCAAAAGGCTTTCCTCACACACTGACCTGCAGATCCCTGGAGATGGGATGGGGAGGGACAGTGTGACCAGTACAGAGCAGGTAACAGAGCTGGACAGAAATGACTGGAAGTCAGGAGGAGACGGGGCATCTGAGAGGCCTTGAGAATTCAGGGTGACACCCAGTTCAAGCAACACCCGGGCTCAGAGCCAAATGGACATCAAGGTAGGACTCTTTGTTTAATAGATCCTGCTCTGACCTCAGTGCATGCTCTCACTGCAAATTTGACACAAATTAGAATTGATTTCACTATGCAAAGGTTAGCCTGCATCACTTCAGATAGACTGTCTTGTCTGCCCTTTTTAACAATACAGTCTCCCAAGTGGGTAAAAAAAATGTCTTTAATCTATTTTTTTTCACCTTTTGCTTTCAAAATTGACTGAGCATAACTCAAAATATTAAATCCATTACAAACAGAACAGACCTCTAATCCCTAATCAGTTTAAAAAGGCTTGCTGTTGTTAAAACCGAAAATGAGCGAGCAGACAAAAAAACAAACAAACCACTAGCTCAGATAACTCTCTTAGCTCCATCACCTTGCTATTCTTACCAGATGTCCAGCACTGTGTGTACCTGTCAGCCAGTGGCCCTTTACATCAGCAGTAGCTGTCATATGCATTGAAAGGACTAATCTGCTGGTTTTGTGTGGGTGTCTGTGAGCTTCTCTGAGGTTGGGGTGTCTCCTGTCAGTATGCAGGATGTCCTGGTCTCATTCTTTAATAGCTCTATCAACTGTGTAAGGTTAAATGAGGGCGGGTGAATCAGCTGGATCTTGCTTCTTTGGGTGACGTCTCTCACAGCTGGATATGTTTTTTGATTCAATTAGGGCACATTCTGTGCAACAAAAAAACCCCAGCAGGTTAAGTACGAAACTGGCATATGGGTCTAAGCGCACCATGTACAAGGGAACATGCAGTGTGTGTCCTCATCCTCTCATATACATTTGAATTAGTATTGCCCAAATGTTGGGAAGTCAGGACAAAATATGTGGAGAAATGGGATATTCATATTCATATTTCTCTTCATTTATTCATTTTGGGCAATTAGTGATGGATGGATTTGCATGTGGTTTTGTCCAAAAGACAGGTGTAAATGAGCTGCTCAGACATGCTGCTCAGAGCAGGATAGCCATTGTTAGTAAGTGTGTGGTTTATTTTGATTATTTATTTTTCACACATTCTCATAGACATTTTGTGTCATAATGCAATATTTTAATATAAGAGTTTTGAGCTTTGTTTGAATGTGTGTGTGATTGTGCCTTGCGATGGATTGGCACCCCGTCCAGGGTGTACCCCGCCTTGTGCCCCATGTCCCCTGGGATAGGGTCTAGGCTCCCCGAGACCCAGCAGGATACGCGGTATAGAAAATGGATGGATGGACTATTTCACAGCAGCTTCTAAACCCCAATACACAGAGAGCATTTAGTAGATGTCCCAGCCACAGTATATGTGATGAGCTATAGTCTCAGTAAATGAAACATTATTGTCAGACTGGTTGTAAGAGCATATTGGGGCCACAAGAACTGACTGCAGAGAAGAGCTGCTGTATGAATTTATAATTCATACATATATTAAGGCATTACACAGGGATAATTCTGGAATCTGGGATAATTCATAAATAATCATATACACGATTAATATAATTTAAACATATCCAGGCACTGTGATTTTGTTTACTGACACCCCCCCATTGGGTACATTTAGAGGTGAATAGTGTAATAAACATTATTATAATATGTACCTGTACTGTGTATATATAACTGGAGTGTGTGTGTGTGTGTGTGTGTGTGTGTGTGTGTGTGTGTGTGTGTGTGTCTGCTGCAGGTGACCTTGTGCTCCAATACAGTGCAGCAATACAGTCTGGCACTGGTGGTGGATGTGCATGGAGTTGGGGAGGAGGTGTTAGCTCTCCCAATTAAGGCTAGGTAGTACATTTATGGTGACAAACTCATTCTGTTTATACTCATAAGATGTGCAGTATATAAAGGTTATTAATCTACGGACAACTTTCTCTACAGCTGTGTTATTCCAGAAGTGCACCTGGAGAGATAC
This sequence comes from Ameiurus melas, assembly GCA_012411365.1. Taxonomy (NCBI): domain Eukaryota; kingdom Metazoa; phylum Chordata; class Actinopteri; order Siluriformes; family Ictaluridae; genus Ameiurus; species Ameiurus melas. The sequence continues at coordinate 27,968,926 of CM022754.1, read as the reverse complement.
ATGCTGCAGTTCCAGCGCTGCTTCCTGGGATTTCCATATATGCAGACCATCAGGCTGATTAATGACTCAAACCTCCCTGCCTTCTAGCCCAGGTGAAATAACATGAAGTCCATGTATCTTGTGGTTAAAGATAGGAAATCTTAAGATAAACATAACTGAGGATTGAGGCTCTTCTTATCCCATAGTACTACATAATTAAATAAGTTGTATAGTATATTCTGCATACCCCTCTGACCAGCATGTGAGCAACACTGTGTCTATGTATATGCAGGAGTATGAGGAGAACCCGTCTCTACTGTACTCTACCGCTCATCCACGAGGAGTGATCCAACCATACAGTACTGAGCAGATTCCTCTGGTTCTTCAGGCTAAAACAGTGGGCCAAGTGAAACTCACTGTTCTCATTGCAATTTTAGGACAACAGGATCCTCCACTGGTGAGCATATGTGTATATATGTGCACACATGTATAAGACAGAGATGCAGGCACAGAGATTTAACCATTGCCTATTTTATTCACACTGCTCATAGTATATTTACTATTTCCGTTGAACTACAAATTGAATCAGCTGTAATTTTTAATTTCATTCCATGACCTTTTGCTCCTCCAGTTCCTCTCTGTCTCCCATAGGAGTTGCTACTGTCCTGCATTGGCCAGGGTCCAACTGTCTCCCTTTCTGCCACTGAGCTACACTTTGGCACCATCCCAGTGCTCACTGACATCCCAAGGACGCTGCAGTTGTTCAACCATTCCCCCATTCCGGCCCGGTTCTTGGCACAAATGGTGGGTCTAGCCCTATTTTAATAATAGTGTGTGAAAAAATGTGACAAGCTGTGATAAGTATAAAGACTATGCTTTTCCCCCCACAGCCCAGATGCTAGTTCATTTATTCAGAAGCCCTAATTATTAGTTTAATTGAGTGTAAAATAAATTAGGTAATTGGCTGAGTGGTTTGTTGATTTTGTAGTTAATTGGCTCCCAATGACTGCACATTGAACATTGCCCTGTCATTCCTTTTGTATTAGACTGAACAGTTGTGTCAGGCCACACTCTCTGAATTATTGTTTGTTCTACAATTGTTTTTTTATTTAGTCTGATTTTGAGGACCAATTTTCCAATGCCTAATGATAAAACTAAGCCTTATCCGTCCCTGGAAGTCATATGCAATATCTTATTTATAAGTATTCTAACTTTTCTTCGTCTGTATACACTTGCTGGCCACTTTAATAGGACGACCTTTACATTTATGCAATTATCCAATCAGCCAATCATGTGGCAGCAATGCAATGCATAAAAAATATTCAGATACAATCCAAGAGCTTTGGTTAATGTTCAGAGCTAACATCAAAATGGGAATTTGTTATATCAGTGACTTTGACAGTGGCATCATTGTTGGTGGCAGATGGGTTGGTATGAGTATTTCAGAACCTGCTGATCTCCCGGGATTTTCATACCCAACAGTCTCTACAGTTTATTCTGAAACAAAAACATCCAGTGAGAGACAGTTCTGTGGGTGGAAATGCCTTGTTGATGAGAAAGTCCAGAGGAGAATATCCAAACTGTTCAGAGTCACTGAGATCACATTTTCCCCCATTCTTATGTTTGATATAAAAATGTAAGTTCTTGATGTATATGATTTTGAATGCATACAGGCCACTGCACACAAACATGCAGACATAAGCTGTCCTCATTTGTGGATATTTTGTCATCCTTAAAGTTGCAGCATTAAATAAATTAGCTGACCCTGTCTCTCCATATAAGGCTGATGACCTGCACGTTGGTAAAGCAAGATTGGATTAATAAAGCATTTTTCAGCTTTAATGAATCACCAATTGTCTTGAATTACATTTACAAGCCCTTGAAAGTGTGGGTTTCCACAAAGAAAGAGGCATTGTAGTGTGCCAGAAGAGTGCATTATTCTAATATCTGATAAATGTTTTATTTATTTATTTTTTAAAATATATATTTGTGTACGTTTCTGTAGTGATCCTTCATACTGCAGCAATGTTGGTTGTATGGAACACCTAGAGATTTTTTTTTAATTTTAAACCCCTCCAGTGTGATGAGGTTCAAAGCAATCAATGTTGTTAACCCTGCTAATGTAAGCATTATCTGATTATTAAAATTTCAGCCCTCTTGCTGTTCTCTTGGATTGTTCTCTCAAAGGGAAGCCATCCCGTTTTTGATCCAGTCCCCTATTGACCATCTCTCTCTCTCTCTCTCTCTCTCTCTCTCTCTCTCTCTCTCTCTCTCTCTCTGTAATAAAAGCTGAGAGAGTGATGTATGACTCCATGATGAATCTGTATTCTCATATGGCTGAAATGATTTGTCTCCTTTCCTGAGTGCCATCTTCATCGCAGAGAATGGTGTGCTTGTATGGAAGTATAATAGTGCCAAATGTCCTGGCATGTTGAACTAAATAACCTGAATAAAAAAATCATCGCAATAACTATACTTGAATTTTTCTGCCCAGCAATTTGAGATAAATCGAAAAAAAAAATAATAATAAACACCGCAATATCAGTGCTTGAATTAGTTTCCTCTGCAATTCATCGGGTTTGTATATTTTGATTGAAAACAAAATTCCACCGTTAAAAATTCAATGCACACATATTCACCTTCCTAAAATATGGTTCCAAATGATTCAGTTGTTAAAAATGCCATCTTCATTATTCGTCAGGTAGTATTTCGATACATTATTTTTAACCTCACAAATTCAGGCTGCAAAAATTCGGGTCTTCAAATTTGGGTCTTCACATCCGGGTCTCACAGGAAGAGCAATGGATTGCAAATACTATTGTAACATGTTACTCTGGGCCGCTCCCTACTGGTGGGATTGTGCAGACAAGCCACAAGAGAGGATGAACCAAGCAGTATGTTCAGTTACACTGTTAATCAATACGACAGTATATATTTTTATACAGTTTTTCAGTTATTTTCTCTGCAAGTAAAGTTGTTATTCATATCAAATTTGGTGAAATCATGTTAGCTTTTACCACTAGCAAACTAGGTGGCTAGTCAGTCACTATGCTTGGTTTATGCATTGGTCATCTGCATGGAGCCTACGTAGGTAAATCGATTTAGCAGAGTAATCTATCAAGCTGTACTACACGGTTTAAGCTTTTGCCTAGCTATTTATAGCTACAGTCATGCCTTTATATACTTCCCAAAACAGTAAACCTAATTCCTAGGTGTGGCATTCAACGTTTCTTTTTAGAACTGACCAATCTCCACTGCTTTAACTAATTATTCATATCCATATAAATACCTTATCTTTGTGGCGCATGCGCAGCCAGTTGTATATTCTTTAAAACTTTTACCAGATCTGGGTTTGTTTACCATGACACATATTTCATCCTATAGCCGCATCTTGGTACCTTTCTGTTGATTCTTATCTTTTCTTTTGTCACTGATTTACAATCTTAAGAGGCTCTGTTTTAGAAAGCCAGTTCTGGAATGTGTCCAAATTACTACCATAAAGTGAAGTTGCATTTAGATAAGCAAAAACTCTTAATTTACTACCACAGAGTAAGTCTGCTTTAGACAAAAACCCAAAACCTATAATTTACACATTTAGAGGTGAAACTGAGTTTAAACAAACACAGGTTCACACTTAGAAGACCATATGTTGAATGTGTCTTATAGCTTTAGATTTGCCACAGAAAGTAATTAGGTCCACTGTTTAGTAAGACACAGAATTCCTCTAACTCAATCCACACTCAAAGTATTACTTGATAAACCATTATTCTATGGAGTTAGATTATGCTTCTAACTATTGATTATACATATAGACTATGCTTTTTAACCCATACACATTATTTGATCATACTTTAAGGAGTAATTCTAAATGCAGGTTACATATTGAATACACTTCATTAACATATCCAGAAGTGAGTTATACACATTGATTACATGTCCTAGCTATTTTTAAACATATTTTTTATATATTTTCTATACGCTTAAGACACAAGGACACCGGGTGCAATTTGACCGAGTAAGAGCTTCAGTGCACTGGGTCGACACTGTGGGAGTCGTATCTCGTTTGACACAGCTCGGCTGTGTAGTTCAAAGGACTTACTCGGTCTCCAGTCCAAGGTCAATTATGCACATTGACACCAATCATAAGATGATTTGGTGAGTAATAAAAAATAAGCTGATGGTGAATTCATGTTAATTTTAATTTAAGCAATGTGTTCACAAAACTGTAATTTCAGCTACAACATAGGTGTGTTGATATAAAACCATGTATACTTATCAGTATATGTACTGAGGTTCCAGTTTACCAAATCATTTAACACTGAATCTTACTTTTGTATGGTTCATTATTCTAGTATTGAGAGGCTGTGGCGAGATGTCTGGACATCGGTGACAAATGTATATTATGATGATCTGCACTCCCTAGAGGAATGTGTCTACCTTGACATTTCAGACCCAACTCAACTCTTTTACCACTATGTTTTTCTTCCACAGCTTTAAAATGACCTCAACATGTTCTGCAGAACCTGGGACAATCACCTGATTCACACAGAGGGTAGTATGACTCCTGACCAGTTGTGGGCAATGGGAAGTGTCTACCATCCTGTACCTGAACCCAACATTGAGGCATGTGGTCTACTTTTCATATGTGAAACTGTCTGTCTTTATTTTTTTGAACCAAGAACAATAAGTAAGAATGTTGTAATGAATGGAATGCTCATTTTGTTGAGAGCTTTAGGAAGGACTTCACATGTTATGTTTAATGTTCCAAGATTTGTCTTTTAGGGACTGAGCATACCGCACATTGACTAGGAGAGTACTGTCCTCGTTGCTGACGCACACGCCAGCATCATTGTTCCTACGACTGAATGCCCCCTGAGTGATGAAAAAATGGTAGCCCTATAGGAAGCTGTAGACCCCAAAACAACTTTAGACATTTGGCTGGTACATCTATTTAGTGGCACTTCAGTTTTGCCAGTCAGTTCTTATGGAGTAATTGTCTATAGTAACAGCAGGCCACATGTGTTTGTTACTTGATGATGAATGTTTCAGCACATGAAAATAATCAATTGGCAAGAACATTGGTTTTCTTTTGTTATGTTATGAAACTATGAGTTTAACTGAGTTAATTTAGCCTTAGTTGACATTTGTACAGAAAGTTAATGGATAGAGCCAAATATATTGTTAAAGAAGACACGACTATTGCTCACAATTGAAAAAGTACTAAATGTACATATATTTTGAAATAATAAAACATAAGGAATGGAAAAACAGTTTAATTTTCACCAAAAACATTCAGTAGCCACTGCATCTAAAATAGTGTGGTGGGGTACAGTAGAAACGTACTGCATGCCATCTTGGAAAATTTTGCATGTGCCATGTATGTTAGAAAAGACTTAAAAATTAAACATTACAAACAGTAACAGCACTTTCATGCATATGCTAAAGTAGAACTAAAACATTTACGCTGCATGATTAAGGCAACATTGAAATAGTGAACGTGCTGAATAGTACTGAATAATCGAAGTTAAAGTTACACATGCCCAAAACCATACTTGCATGACCATTGCACATAATGAAGTCCATCCTAAAGGACTGGTAATTTGAGGATATAGAAGCAGGTACAGGCTCTTGGGAGGTCATCACTAACAACTTCCACAGTCAGACTTTCTTTAGCAACTTCTCATCCAACCCATAACTTGAGCAGGTCCTTTCTAGATGCTGAAATCGAATAAACAAAATCTTATTCAACACATTTTTTGTTGTAATTAACACTTTTATTGATTCACAAGTGAACACCAAGAAAAGAAACAAACAACATATATAATGAATCAAACTTTTAACATAAATCCACACTATAACCCCTCCCCCTACCTACCCCCCACCAACACTTTGTGGTCAATAGAATATAAACTCACATATGAAAAAAATTTAAAAATAAATAATAATTAAATAAATAAAAATGCACACAATTAAAAAAGAAAATAATAAAAATAAAGGTAAAATATAATAATCAAGTATAATCATAGCCTAAACTCTAAATTATATACTCTCCACTGCCCCTCCTCAAGAGTCCCCCAAAAACGCCAAATAACTGCTCCATTTCTTCCTGAAGGAATTCCCAACTCCAATCCTTCTGCTTGACCCCTCCTCAAAGGCAGCCACCCTCCCCATCTCCACACACCACTCTGGAAACAAGGGCGCTCCATCTGATTTCCATCCCCTTTAATAACCTGTCTACCAATCATCACACTGGTCAAAAACCAATCTTTTTTGTACCTATCCTCCAATTTTGTGACCTCCCCATCTCCCAAAATACAGAGTCTAGGGCAGAGCGAGATCAGAGTGTTCAACACCTCACATACAAAACTCTGCACTTTCAACCAAATTTCTTGGATTTTACGACACCCCCAAAAAACATGGGTAGAGTCTCCAACTTCTGAATGGCATCGCCAGCAGGTGGGTGTGTCTTTAAGACCAAGTCTATTCAATTTAGAGGGGGTCCAATAGAACCGATGTAAGATCTTAAATTGTATAAGGCACACCCTTGCGTCTCTAGATGCAGTTTTTATATATATATATTTTAAATCCTAGCCCACTCCCCCTCCCCCAATTCCAAATTTAAATCTTTCTCCCATAATCTCTTGGGAGTGGTCGAGACTCCGTCCCCTAGACTCTGAATCAGTAAGAAGTAATACACTGATGCTTCATGTCCTCTTCCAAAAGCAGAAATCACCTCTCCCAGAGTATCTGCTGCATTAGCGGGGTGCATGCTACTCCCAAAAATAGTACAGAGCAAATGGCGTAGTTGGAGATACCTAAAAAACTGAGATCTGGGAATCCCAAAATGTTGAACCAATTTTCCAAAAGATATCATCACACCACTCTCATAAAGATCACCGAGTGTATTAATCCCCTTCGTGATCCACTCTGACCAACAAAAAGGGGACTTATTAATACGTAGTTTGGGGTTTAGCCAAAGGCTCGAGGCAACATTGAGATAAATATCAGAATCAAACACTCTGTACACTCTTGTTCAACACATTTTTTAAGTTATTTTGTCATTTATGACAGCAAAAATGTGTGGTCTTGTGCAAGGCACATTATTTACTTTATTTTAAAATGTAAAATATAACTGCAAAACATTTACATAGACATGAAGACACACAAATGTTATGAATAAAAGCTTATTCATATTTAATGTAAATAAAGAAGCCAGTATAGATTTGGAGGTAGATTGCTGATACCATACCCATCTCAATTAACTTCCTCAAGTACCCAGTGATGCGTTGGTTTGTTTCAGCTGGGTGTTCATCATCATCATCATCATCATCATCATCATCATCATCATCAGGCCAGGATATTCGAGAAAGCAGCATTTACATCATGACCAGTAGACTGTTGGCGAAATACTGACATTGATTATGTTTGGACAAATTCTGAGGGAAAAAAAAAAAATCAAATATTAACCTAATGTATAAAAGTACTCATTACCTCAGAGTAGCAAGAGTCTTCGGATTTCATTGGAAAAAAAACACCACATCCTTCCTCTCAGTCAGAAGCGACCAAACCATTGAATCTTTAAGTCCTCGTCTGAGTTGTTTCATTTGGCGTGTTCTTTTCCCAAGAACCTACAATATGTACCAAAAATGAGCAAAACAACCTGTAAGTTTCACAGAAGACAATTTAATTTATTTCATTCTAAATCATCCAACATATCTTCTAAGTCATTCAATGTATCTTTAGTTTGAGAAGAGCTTACTCACTAAGCAGATAATTCATGTTTTATTTGTCACTACTTCAAAATTATATAAGTACAATGTGGATTAAATATGCAAGCCAGATTTACAGAGCATAGAGACCTAAAACACAAATGGAGAGAAAAAAAAAAAAAACTACACTCACCAGAGGGGCAATAGTTAATTGCCTGATACTTCAAAGGAGTTTCAATTAAAATGATCTTTAAGCGTAATTCCGATATACTCAGAAGACATAACATAAAACATGGTCTTGTCCAGTAGGGAAATACAGGTATCTGAATACATGTAATCACATACCACAAACAAGAAATTTACATTATCACATGTGAAAGCAGACGTTCGTAGAGCCATCTTCTGTTTTCTTCAGTTGGACCTGGGAGATCCCAAGACAAACAAAGCTCCAAATATAAAAATTGCCAGAAGTTAGAGTAATGATGATGTATTCCCAAGTTCAAACTGAAACCATACTTCAGTTTGTGAAGAATTGTGGAAAAAAAGTGCCTGGTAACACCATCACCAACTGCATTGTCCCCTAAAGAACACAAAACGTACACAATAGCTACAATACTGCAATGCTACACTACACATTGCATTTAACTGATTTTCAACTTCATCTGCTCTTTACCATGCTTTACCTTGCAATTGGCATCTAAGAGGGCATGCCAACTCCACATCTTTTTGCTTATAGAAGTTTATAAGTTCTCTCTCTTGTTCTTGAACACCTGATCTGAGGTCCATGTAATCAGAAGTGGCTTCCCAGTCTCATGGAGATGAATAATTTCCTGGGTGTACAAGGACATAGCCACTTTGGGGTCAGGGTGGGTCTTTCAATCTAGATGGGCAGAAAGCACAGATTTTAAGTGTGGTGGTGTTAGATAAAATGCACTCAAATGTCACCCAACAGTTATCCAGTTATCATTGACTGTTCTACAGTGTAAAAGAAAACCCAGACATATAAGACGCGGCACAGTTTAAAAATATCATATTTTAATAATATCAGATTTTATCCATCTTGATTACCTTTCCCCACATATGATGGAATGAATTTCCAAGACATCAGGGGCCATTTCTTCCTGGCATATAGGACAGCAAGCCTATGATGTATGACACATTAATACAAAAAATATTAAATAGATATGGATACAAATGTAACTAAGGCTATTGAAATGCAAAATTTATATATTTTCTTTATATATTTTTATATGCTCCATTTATATATTTTATATATATGCTCAACAAGGACACAAGATGCCTGGCTGACCTTAGCACTTCCTCGTTGCCTGCCTAGTAAAACAGTCATGAATGCAATGTATTCCATATACTGTAGAAACAGAAATGTGACACCCCCCCTTGAGCTTTTGTCGAGTATAGTAGCGCATGATGCACCTCAAGTTTACATTCAGTTGGACTCTATCTGGTTTAACTGCTATGAGTGACTGCTTAATTATAATTATTATATTATAAAATAAAAAATATTATTATAAAATAAAAATAATAATAATAAAAATCCTTACAATTACAATAGGGTTTCAGCCCTTCGGGCTTGAACCCCATTGTAATTGTAAGGATTTTTATTATTCTTTTTTTTATTTTATTCTTATTCTGACCTAAAACTGACTGTGCAGATCAAACCATAAGTACTAGAGAGCTGAAACCTTGAGGGAAGGTAGTACCAAAGTACGTAAAGTCAAAACTTCATGAAACTATGTAAGGATGTGCAACATACAATTGGAAAGATGCATGCAACTTTTATGGAGATTGGACAATGGGTGGTGTTATAGCTGTTAAAAAGCTTTTTAAAAAATTCCTTAGTAAATTGCCTGTATTGGCTGTAACTTGTCTTTTCCAACTCTGACCTAGGTAGCTACAGGCTAGTTAAGAATACATAATACCTTTTCACATATGTGCTTAAAGGCCTTAATATGTGGGCTTGAGCAAGTGTACCCAGAAGCCTATAACTCAAGGAATGCTTACATTTTCATATATGATTTCAAAAGAAAAACCTCTGAAAATAACTATTGAGCAGAATGAGCCAAAGAGTGGCTGCCATAAACTCATTATAAAAACATTACCAATCACATTTTGTCAAGGTTTATCACTTCATTTGTTCACGTGAGGTATCAGGGTTTGCAATTATATTACCACATGGACTAAACATTTTGTTTCTTGTCATTCCTTATAGGACTGCACAATATTAAGTAATATATTTTAACGTCTTTAAGGGTCCTAAACGGCTTTAACCCCGATAATTGCTGCTTGCTTATTTTATGTTTATTTTCCTTGTTCAATTAGTTAGGCCGTTTTTTAGACTTATTATTAATAATTGACAATTTTATAATAATGTTAGGCTACATTTAACTATGTTTAGGAGAATACGTAAATCACTGCCATAGTTAGTAGCCAACCTTAATGAATTTGGGCTATTGAACTCCATAAAATAGCCTGGGAACCAGGGCTTTCAATGTACTTTTAAGGTAGTGTGATAACTTGACATTTCTGCGCATGGAAGCTACAGACTCAGCATGTCCCTGATGACTACCAGTAAAGCTAGCTAGTAAGTATGTAGCTAACCAAGCCATTGACTTCATGCAGGTATTCAAAATATAACGTCGTTAGCTAACTTTAGCTAGCTAGCTCACAAAAAGCTAACATAACTTCACTACAATGAATGACTACCATTTTTCCAAAAGGATAAATGAAAAGTAATTCAATAGTAGATTGAGTATTGGTCCAATCCACACCACAACCACCAACGTGTTGAGCTGGTTCTGAGCAGCAAGTGTAATAATAATATCGGCAATCCATTGCTCTTCCTGTGAGACCCGAATGTGAAGACCCGAATTTGAAGACCTGAATTTTTGCAGCCTGAATTTGTGAGGTTGAAAAATAATGTGTTGAAATACTACCTGATGAATAATGAAGATGATATTTTTAACAACTGAATATTTTGGAACCGTATTTTGGGGAGGTGAATATGTATGTGTGAATTGAATTTTTAATGCTGGAATTTTGTTTTCAATCAAAATATACAAACCTAATGAATTGCAATGGAAACTAATTCAAGCACTGATATTGCAGTGTTTTTTTTTTTTTTTTTTTCGATTTGTGTCAAATTGCTGGGCAGAAAAATTCAAGTATTATTGCGTTTTGTTTTTATTCAGTTTATGTAATTCAACATGCAAGGGCATTTGGTACTATTATACTTCCATATGCTTGCCATTTTCCCCTGCTTCAAGGGCAGTCCCTGCTTGCACTACTGATTGTATTTTACTACAGGCTCCATACCTTTTTGTTCTGGGGACTAAAGAGTTGACAACAGACCTAAAAGTGTAAAATTACACACAGTGACTTGCAGGAACATATATTACTTTGTCCAGAGTTTGATTCAAGCAGTAGCCCATGGTGTAGGCTCTTGTTCTTAGTTTGGATGCCCTCCGTTCATCCTCCACATTCATTCCACAAAGCTGCGTCCTTGTTTCGTGTCGAGGTTCCACTTCATATTAGTTTCGCCCAGTAGGCGGCGGTCTTGATAGCCCTGTTTCTTGAGAGAGACAGTGTACACAGGGGCCCGGGACCCCCATTGGGGGAGGGTTCTTGGTGCTCCGGAGGAGCACCCTTTGGAGGGAGGTTCTGTCACGCCACCGCTGACAGAGGGCACTGCAGCACTTTGTTTGAATGGACTGGACTCTGTTTTGTTCGCTCGCTTCCGGGTTAGCGCGAGCGTTAGTGCTGAGTGGTCACAGGTGTGTATTTTCATTTGCTATTTAAGCGCCTGAGTTACGGAGCACGTTGCTCATTATTGTTTAGATGTTCATAGTATATTGACACGTTCGTAGTGATCGTGTTGTCTATGTTAAGGACGAGTGAGTTATATGTCCCGTTGCCTGTTTCCCAGTGAAGACCGCGTTTACTTGTGTTTAAGTTGTTATATTGAATAAAGACTGTGACCTGCACCTGCATCCGCCTCAAGTCTACGTGTCGTCACAGTTACCCCATTTCAACGAAATTCTCCCAAATATTTTATTAAAAAAAAAAAAAAAAAAAAAAAAAACACCTCATTAATAAAAAAAAATAAATAAATTATTTATAAAATAAAAATAAAAAAAAAAAAAAAATCTCTCCCTCCCTCCCCTCTCCACCCCCTTTTTTTTTTTTTTTTGTGTGGGGGGGGGGGAGGCTGTCCCTTAGAGGAGGAGGGGGGGAGGAGGGTAACTGGTGCCAGTCCATCGCAGGGCACAATCACATACAACTCACACACCCATTCATACACTACGGACAATTTACCAAGCTGCCAATCAACCTGCCAGCATGTCTTTGAACTGGGGAGGAACAAGACGAGTACGAGAAAACCCCCGCAACACGGGGAGAACATGCAAACTCCGCACACACATGGCCCCGGCGGGAATCGAACCCCGGAGGTGTGAGGCGAATGTGCTAACCACTAAGCCACTAAACCACTATGAAACCGTGCGCCCTACATAAATAATAACAAAACTAAATAATGTGGCTTCTACTCCTATGCCAATTTGTTGGACTCAGTTTTGCGAAGATTTGATTAGATATTTAAACAGCAATCCAGTCATCTCTTGATACCAAGTTAATTCTTGCTTTCCAATTTGAAAGGTTTCTGTCTGTGCTTCTTGTCATGAATATACTGAATATATAATGCTGCAATCTGATTCTGAAAATTTTGCCTTTTATCTTAACATCCTGCAGGCATATGTATTTCACTTTGGAGGAGTTTGTAACAAAAGTTTGAAAAAGTTGGTAGATAGTTAGTAGGGGAAGCTAAAGTCATAAACGGAAACTATGGTCGAGAATACAGCAAAAATGATAACAGCTTGGTAATGCAGAGAACAAGTTAACTGAACGTATACTTCGCAAAGAACTTTAATCGAATGACTCTATAAATACTATGGGGGAGAGTGTGTGTGTGATTGGTGACAGGTGAGACTGATTAGAACTCTGGGGATTGTGAGCGCATACGTGCATGAGAGGTGAGTGATGTATCTTGGGAAACTGAGTCCTGGTCGGGCTGAGCTATGACAGTAGAAGCTCTGTCCCAGCATTTGGTTTAGTTAGCTTTCTGTTTCACCATGGTTGGCTGGAACAAGAGATGTAGGTGGGATGTGATGAATGCAAATTAGCTGTATGAGCCATGCAGAAAAAGATAAATAATTATGCCATTAATCAGAATAACCCACACACAGCACTCCTCCATTACTTTGAAAAGCCCAATTAAAAACCAGGAGAAATCACTCAGCATATTGTGTTATGGGAATTGATTTTAATCTGCCTTTCATCTAGTTAACACTGCTTTCAAGAGGGGAACACACAAAAATGAAGATGGAGTGGGTGCCATGTGTTGATGCTTGGTTAAAAAGAAAAAGAAAAATCAGCAGGGATCAAAATCAAAAACGAAAATGAAGCATCTGGCTTATGAAGTTATGCTTTGTCAAAATCCCACTCTATAGGTGCTAGATTCCCACAGTTGATAAAACACAAGCAGAACTTACTGCTTGCATTTGCATGCCTGCTCTTTTCCTCTATCTGATATATTAGCCATCTCTGTCTACAATTTGATATATTAACTCTCTGTCTACAGATTTCATCTTCCCACTCATACTGTCCTCTTTCTTCTCCTTGCAGCCATTCTCCTGAGAGCATCCTTAGATTAGTGGACTCTGGCAGGAGAACAATATACACACACTCTGGTCCATTCTAAAGTTATAATGACGATTCCCTACTCTGTCCAAAGGTTACACTCTTGAGAGTAAGAACTCTGAACGGTTTAACTCTGAACAGCCATTTCAAACTTACTGCACTGTTATTTTTCAAAGCCAGAACTAGAGTTTACTGTTGCACAATCACAATCAAAATGTATTTATTTTTTTTAGATGCACACAAGTAAAATTTGGTTGTTGACTAGGGTGGTGACAAAAGCATTAATCCAAATAAGTTTATTTGCTGCGATTTTATTCCTTTTAGTTAAAGTTGTAAAACAGTGCAGAGAATCTTAGGAGCCAAGTGTGCATCAGTTGTTCCCTTTGAAGATGATCATTTTGAAGAAGACAATTAAGTAAATGCTTTTCACCACTGAAGCTTGGAACAACCCTATAAATAGCTGCCAAAGACAATCCCTCTTTGTAGTGCCCTACACAGGCTTCAGCGCTTCAGAATGGACCAGAGCCATACATACAAGTAAATGAGTCCAAGGAGAACCTAACTGATTGGGATTTATTGTTAGCAAATTAACTATAAATTAACTTTACTGTTAGTTTATTGTTAGTAGTAATCTACCTTTAAAACCTGGCAGGGAGTAGAGTTGAACTGGATGTGTAATATTTCTGGCTAGATGTTTGACTTCAGTTGGTCTGAAAATTAGACCATGTACTGTGTTAACAGCAGGGTTGGGAAGGTTACTTTAAAAAAGTATTCCGTTATAGTTACAAAATACTTCATAAAAAATGACATCAGTAACATAATCCAAGTATCACAATAAGTAACGTAATCTGATTACTTTTGGATTACTTCAAGGTTGCATATGTAAATAAAGTCAAGAGAAAAGCAATATGATCTAAAATTCTTTTATTTAGAGCTTATTTTAGAGCTTAAAAACATGTTCAATGTTTAGATATGTTTTAAGATAAATAAATAAATTAGAAATCACTCTCCCTGATGTGGGGAACATTACATCACAAAAGTTAGGATGATCATATTTTGGTTTTCCAAAAAGAGGACCCCTTTTTTCATGTCTTAGTAGCGTTCAGTGTTACTATGAATTCAGATTTTAATACACTGATAAAGACACACTGTTAGCACTATTTGCATTACATAAATATATATAAATTCCTACATTCTTTTGAATGTTCATGGAATAAGATAAAATATTAGATACCATGAGTGTACCTTCTGTCATCATTTACACATTTGAATGTGATATCATGAAATTAAAAATGACCTTATGTAGCCATGCACATTGTTTCAATTCAGGACAGCTGTCATTTACTGCTCTTGTCAAGAAATTGTTTGACGCCGTACACAACAGTGCTTCTTCACGGATTCGCTGAAAGTAGGCTAATGGTTGAGAGGCAGGAATTTGGCCAATAGTTGCTGCAAGCCTTTTATAATCAACCAATTGGTGCGCGAGGAGGTGGGAATAACAGAGAGGGGTTAAAGCAATGCAACATGGTACACATGGTGCAGTATTAGACCCATAAACATATCATAATGAATCTAAAGCCAAATTCCCAACATTTTCTAAAATGTAGAAATCCCGGCCGGAAACTTTTTTACGGCCTGAAAAAGAGGACAACCAAACAAGAGCATTTCAAAGAACAATTTGGGTTCATTTCTACCAAATTCACTTTGCGCAAAATTTATTTGCGCATGCACCAGGAGGTTGCTCATGTGAGTCACGACTGGCAAGAGAGAACCAGAACCATAATCGAGCAGCTGTCTATATTGTGTTATGTCAAAAGATTCATTTATTTGGTTTTAAATGAAAAAAAAATGTAATCCCCAAACTATTATTCCCATTTTTTTTTTTTACAAAATGTACCTGTAATCTGGTTACTTTGATTTTTCATGTAACTGTAACAGATTACAGTTACCATTTCTTTGTATCCTGATTATGTAATGTCGTTACAAGTATTCCGTTATTCCGCAAGCCTGATGAACCCTCTTACCTCATATGGCCGGAAAACCGGCTTGCCGGTCTTTGATCTATACCCGTAAGGACAAAATACCGGCTTGGTTGTCTATGCCAAATCCCCGTAAGGCTGGTGTACCAGCATTACTCTGCTATGATTCCTTACTTATTTAATGATCATTTTTGGTTGATGACGTCATGACGTCATGACGTCACGACGTGATTACGTTATTATGCCGGCATTACGATGAAGCTGATCCAAGCGTGAATATTGGTATAATAGTAGAAGTGAACTAAAAATGCCAAAGCGAAAAGCTAATCTTGTTCCAGCTAAAGTTCCACCTACAGTGAACATAGGTACATCTAAAACAGTGAAAAAAAAAAATATATACAGTTACACAGGCGAGAGCGAGGATTCTAGATAGTGACAGCAGTGAAAGTTCAGGCGATTTTGAAACCAAAACCGAAACTGATAGTGACCCAAACTCTCCTGATTCAGACCCTGATCCGTCTTCATCTTCAGCATCAACCAGTGCGACTGACACTGCAGGGGTTTGGAGTCATAACCTGACCATCTCTGTGGATTCGTGAAAACACTACCTGCTGCTCTGATTATCACCAGAAACTTGACTTTTGGCGCTAAAATTTATTTATTTCTTATTTACTTGAATTTATTCAAAGGCATTGACCACGCTGATGCTCGTATGGTACTTCTAAATGAGTAGAAGGATTTTAGCGAGCATTTTTTGTAGTTTCTCTAGTTAAGAAATGTGCTCTAGGTTTAGTAAAAACACTGAACTGCTTCATTTTCAAAGTAATATTAAACAAATACATTATTATAAGTTGTTTCAAGGCCTAAAAATGTTCAAATTAAAATGTCGATTTTGGCCCAGGAACTCAGGGTTGGCGTGCTGTTTATCTGGGGAATATAGGGTTATGGGACATAATACTGTGGGAACTTAGGGGTAAGAGGGTTAACAGTGAGCGCTGAACATGCTTTTACTAACCATATTACAAGTTCCGCAGGAAAGAATACAGTACCACCATCGTAACTGATCGGCCCTTTGCTCCCCATCTGGACCTTGGAACCCACTTTAGGTATGGTGTAAAATGCAAACTATATTTGTTTCAAATTTTTAATAAAACCACTTGGGTTAACTGCAGTTTCTGTGTGTTTATTATATTTGCTCAGCCCCATGCCTATGCCACTTTTAGCTAGAATTCTATAATATTTTCTAATTTAATTCATATCTCTTTTTAGATGTTGCATAACAAAAAGTAAGCGTATTTTATTTCCACAGTAGTGTCATTAGATTCTGTTCTTAAGATACGTATTAATGTCCTGTATGAGTTATCATTATATATTTTGTGTATGTCATAGTACATAGTTTTCTTCATCATATTTGCCTACGTATATGGTACCCTTCAAATAAAATGAAAATGGTTTTATGTACTGTATATAAGACTTAACTTAAATTTCGGCCAATTAGTACTCGAGGCTGTGAGGTAGGGAGATTAGTAGTGCTGAATCAGCAATCAGTGCTTAATATACTTTAATTTTCTTTTTACATCAAAGTTTCATAAAAAGACTCCTGCTCATCTAATATACATATGAAATTAATACCTTTCTATTTCTACTCTCCAGCTCAGGTCCATGCCAGTATCACTTTAGGATCACCAACAGAGGTCAGCGATTTCACAAGCTTTTCTGGACCACTGAAGGCTTTCCTCACTTCCGCCGCAGAGGCCCACCAACCACAAAACACCAACCACTCACTATCTCCAGGGAAGGCAAAGCCAGGAGTCCACTGGCACCTTCGACCCTCTGTCTCAAGAATTGCTTGACATGGCCTCTGCTCTTGTCCCACGGTTCAAGCTCAGATATGTCATTAAGGAAAATGTTGCACTAATCCAAGCCAGACTTACTTCTGATTGTAGTAAGTAATTATTGTGATTACATACAGTCAGATACAGATTTTTTTTTTAAATAAATGAATTAAATTAAGTAGATTAAAATGTGCTACAAAATTAAATTCTGTAATGTGCTGTAATCTACTTTCTGGATATATATGGTTCATTAGATTTTTGATCATTAGATTTACCATACTCTTTTCAAGGACATGGGCCCAACTGATCTCCATGTTGAGACTGCTGAGGATGCACCCACTTCAAAGAAACAGAAGACTTTGGGGAGCTTCTTCAAGATCACTGAGGGAACCACACTAAGACCCCCACCCCACCACGAACGACAAGCTATAGCCTCTGAGCTACAGTCTTATTTACAATTGGCCAACATTGACAGTGAAGAGGACCCACTGGACTGGTGGAGGGAACACCAGAGACTCTATCCACGTCTCTCGAAACTACCAAAAAAAGTACTTGTGCATTCCAGCCACGAGTTCCCCTTCAGAGAGGGTTTTTTAGCACTGGGGGAAATGTAGTGACCTGCCTTTGCTCATCTCTCAAGCCAGAAAATGTGGACAGGGTGGTGTTTCTTGCCAAAAACCTGTAAACACTATGTTCTGGGACAGAGGTGGCTTGACGGTTAAGGCTCTGGGTTACTGAACAGAAGATCCAAGCCCCAGCACTGCCAAGCTGCCACTGTTGGGCCCTTGAGCAAGGCCCTTAACCCTCTCTGCTCCAGCAGTGCATTATCATGGTTGACCCTGCGCTCTGACCCTAACATCCTGTTTGAATTTCACTGTGCTGTAATATATACGTGACTAATAATGACCCATTATATTTCTTTTTCTGCATACGCCTGAATTGTTTTCATTTGGTTGCATATTGTTATATTTGATGCATATTTTCATTTGGTTGACAGTATTTTTTTTTTTTTACTTATCCTATTCTTTGGGTTAAATTTTATTGATATTTTGCCTTTATGAGATGATGCACTTTAAGGATCAGTCTAATGTCATGCAAAGATTTGTACATTAGCAAGAATGTAGCACAACATGAAGCTGAAAGCAGCGGTCTCTTTAAATGTGAAAGTGCAATAAAAATGTTATCCCTAAAATAATCATGATAAATAATCGAGACCTCAATATTGATCAAAATAATTGGGATTATCATTTTAGCCATTATTGTGCAGCCCTAATGCTCAGAACCTGATGCTGCTCCCCAAACCATAACTTTTAGTACCTGTTTCACTGTTGCTATAATGTACATCTAGTTATGCCTTTGCTTTGGTGGCCTTCTCATGTGCCGACAAAAACTGTAGAACTGAGTAAAGGTGCTTTCATCTGAAAACATTACACGCTCCCACTGTTCTGAGCTCCAATGTTTGTATTTGCGACAGAAAACCAGACGATCTTTGATGTACTTTGCAGAATGTTTTGGTTTCTGTGCTGGCCGATACGATTTCAGACCAGCATCGAATAACCTCCCGCGTATTGTTCTGGAACTTGGACGTTTTGTAGGAGATCCAGGCAATCTTGATCGAACATCGCTAGCTGATGCTTTTGGAGAAAACTTCACAGTGAGTCATTAAAAGCAGTATTCAGCGTGCATGTACAGTGCCCAGGTCAATGTTTGTAAATTATCACTCATTTGGCATAAAATTACAAGATCAGTAAAACAAAACGAAATCACAAGAGACCAACTCACCTTGTAAGCTTTGTTACAGCGAAAAACTATAAATTATTATTTAAAAAAACACAACTTCACAACTTTCACAACAGACGCCACGACTACCATGCAATATTTGGCGAAAGAAGCACAAACGGACACAAAATAGCCCAACAGCTAGCCCAAACAGAGCTAAACCTAATTAACTGCGAAAAATTGCATGAAATTGTTGGTGATCGCAAACTTTTGGCCATGACTGTAGATGGCTGACTCAGACTTAGGCTATTGCTTTGCATGCAAACAAAGTAGAACTTTTTTTGTAACTTGGTGTAAATTGTTAGGTGACAATTATGTAAAGAACAGACAGATCAGGAGGAACCATGAAACACCCCTTCTCTCTCTCTCTCTCTCTCTCTCACACTCTCTCTCTCACACACACATAGCTAGCCACGTGTGCACAGCCTGCTACGCTTTCCACACTGTGAAATAGTGGTTTTCATAGATCTTCATG
The DNA here is from genome assembly GCA_012411365.1 of Ameiurus melas. Taxonomy (NCBI): domain Eukaryota; kingdom Metazoa; phylum Chordata; class Actinopteri; order Siluriformes; family Ictaluridae; genus Ameiurus; species Ameiurus melas. The sequence continues at coordinate 27,949,458 of CM022754.1, read as the reverse complement.
ATATTCTAACAAACGCTTTCAAGTTCCATTGCCAGGCAGCTTTTTCAGAACGTAAAATGCTAATTTGGTTTGAGAGCATTCTTTTATCTGGTACAGTACCACATGTCTATGTGTTGACAGTGCATGATAGATTTACAGACAGTTCCTGCACGAGGGGCCTGCAAGACTAAAGCAATTAAGTAGAAGGAGAGGGGATGAGAAGGAAGATGAAGTCAGTGATTGAATCGGATGGGAAAAGAGACGGGAGTGAGGATGAAATTTTGGTTTCTACATGTTGGCACTAATATTACAGAACTAATAGCAGTCTAGAAGATATTATTATTGTCATCCTTAGGTAATAAATGATTAGATTCTCTGTAAGGGAGAATCACAGAGGAAACATTTGATAAGTCACAGAGTATGAGATTTATAATTGTGAGTACCAACAAGAAAATGTTATACAACAGACATTCCAAACTTTATACAACTTTCTGCCCATACAACTTACCACAAAAGCTCCTGCATTCCACAATAGGTTAGATCCAACTGTAAAAAAAACCCCAATTACAGATGTAATACAATACCTGATGTTAATAAAAAGATATAAAGTGATAAAAAAAGAATAAAATAAAACAGACATAAACAAGTTGTACTCAAAATGAAAAGGATTAACATATTGGAGCTACAGTTTGCTTGTTAGGTTACTTTTAACTAGCTGCAGTTGTTGTAATCATGTGATTTTTGGATACTCAACTATTTCATAAAGCTGGATTATATATACTGTTAGATAGTGTTATAAGTTAGATAGTGTTGTGTTGAATCTTGGCCCAATAATTTTTTGCTTTCGTGCTTTCTTCTGAGAGTTTATGTTTGACTTGAGACACTTTTAGTCTCTTCTACAATCTTGCAATTGTTGAATATATATGTACAATATATATTTTTTTTGTTTGATGGGTTTGTTCTATATCCTCCAGGTTCCAGGTATGCCCCTTGTGCCTCTGTATGAGAGGCTCTATCTGAAGAATGTCTCCACATTGGCGCTCTCTCTGGAGCTCATCCTGGCTGAGCCATTTGGGCTCTGTGACGGTACCAGTGACGACTCATTCACCTCCTCAAAGGTACACTTCTTCAAAAAGAGTTATTTGGCATGAATGGCAACTTTCAGAAAGAGTTTGGCAGAAGATTAGTGAGTGGATGGGGTGGGATATTATTAGAGAAGGATATTATTGCAAGTATTTTTTATTGAGGACCCCAAAATCAAATGAGGCACATGACCATTATGGTTTAAAAGTTTACTGAGCATGGTTTAAAAGTTTACATATTACCTTGTCAATATCATAATTATTAATTTTTATTAATAAAATTAAAATATATATACAAAAATAAAATAAAATATAATAAAAAAATATAAATATTAAATAAAAATATAATATAAAAAAAAATTATTTTTAATAAAATAAAATATTTATTATATTTTTTTATTTTTATTTAATAAAAAAAAAATTATAATTAAAAAATAATTTTTATTTAAAAATTTTTAAAAAAATAAAATAAAAATAAAAAAAATAAAAAATAAAAAAAAAAAAAAAAAAAAAAAAAAAAAAAAAAAAAAAAAAAAAAAAAAAAAAAAAAAAAAAAAAAAAAAAAAAAAAAAAAAATAAAATTAAAAAAAAAAAAAAAAAAAAAATAAAAAAAATATAAATATAAAAAAAAAATATAAATTTAATTTTTTAATAATTTTATAAAAAAAAAAAAAAAAAAATAAAAAAATTTAAAAAATTTTTTTTAATAAATTATATTTTTAAAAAAAAAAAAAATTATTTATAAAATAAAACAATTTATTTTTAATAAAAAATTATATTAAAAAATAATTAATTTATTTAAATTTTTTTTATAAAATTTTTTATTAATTAAAAAAAAATTATAATAAAAAAAAATAAAAATTATAATTAAAAAAAAATTTTAATTTTTAAAAAAAAAAAATTATTTAGATTAATTTTTTTTTTTAAAAAATTAAAAAAAAAAAAAATAATTATTAATATAAAAAAAAAAAAAAAAAAAAAAAAAAATAAATTAAATATAATTTTTTTTTAATAAAAAAATTTTTAAGTTTTTTTGTTTTTTATTAAATAATTATGTTTAATAAAAAATATTATTTTATTGTTTTTTAAAAAAAATTTTTTTAAAAAAAATTTGGGAAAAAAATGTTTACAAAAAAAAAAAAAAAAAAAAGCCAACCATACACAATGTCTTTTTAGAATAAGATATTGAAGTCTAAGTTACCCAGAAGTCTGAGTCTCATGCCAAATATATGGGAATTGTCCACCCTTTTAAATTGGGCAATAAGATTTCCAGCTATTTATGGGAAATTTCCACTTATATAATAGTGAAAGGGCATGTTTTCAGACCCTGAATAGTTATTTAACATTATGCATAAACTTAAGAGATCAATTATATTCAAAGGCAAATTCAACAAATATGTGAAATTACACTGTATAAGTATACTGTATGACTAATAAATATTCCTTAGATTAACATTTAGCATTTCACCTTCTAAATAAACAGATTTTCTGAACTTGGTGAAGAGCGATTCACTTGAATTTACCTAAAGCATTAATTAATCTCACGATCACTCTTTATTTCTTCTGTGTTGGTGCATGTAGAGTCTGGTGATGGGTATTGGTGCTGAAGCAGAGCTGTGGGTGCGCTTCGACCCTTCGTACCAGCTGGATTCAGTGAGCCGTGTGGCTGAAGAAGTGCTGGAGGTGAGCTACAGTGGTCACCCACAGCGGGACACCGTGGCTCTGCGAGGAGAGGTACACTTTCCCAACCTGCACGTCTCCAGCCATGTGTTGGAATTTGGCTGCATCCTTAACTGTACAGAGGTCCAGCAGCAGCTTACTATGACAAACTCCAGCCCACTCCCTGTCATTTACCGCTGGGCTTTTCAGCTGGACCGACAATATTACCACATAAGGTAGAGACATCTTTCATGGTTATAAAAGAATGGTGCAGTAAACCCTCAAATTATCACTAAATTACTGAATTTTCCTGGACGAGCTAACACAAGGAGCCTATTATTTCTCATAAAAATGTAAATATAACAGCACTTACATTATGCAAGACAGCATTATGCAAATCAGACCGTGTTCACTGGTCTATGAAAGTTTTCAATTAGTGTTAGCACATTAGCATTTGTTTGACCTTATGCTTATGTGTGACCTTAAGATTATATTTAACCATTAGTGCCAGATCTGGCATCAACCATCCTCCCAAGAAACACAGCCATCAGGAAAGAAGCCAGCGACTGCTCAATCCATAAAATGCAAGTTTTACTGGGTGAATCATAATTTAATAAATTGCTTCCTAGGTTTTTATCTACTTTATCTACTTTGTCATGAATTGTATACCAGCATATTTGTCCCTTACAGTCATGTGAAGAAATAAGTACACCCCATGGAAATTGTTTGCTTTTTTAACATATTTGGACAAACATTTGATCATTTTTGAAACAGTGCCTATTAATAAAGTTGATATACTTGAACAAAACCACAAGGAAAATTAATTTTTTCAATCAATAATTCAACAGAAAAATCAATAGATGTGATATTCTTTAGTAGAAAAAGTAAGTACACCCTTGGCCTCAGAAGCTAGCCCCTTTTAGCAGAAGTAAAATCTTGTAGGCAGTTTGTCCACCAGTCTCTGACATTGGCTTGATGGAATTTTTGACCACTATTCCATGCAATACTTTTTCAGTTGCAAGATATTTGCATGTACTGCCACTTCTTCTAAACATATTGTCTTTAAATCTTGCTCAATTGGATTCAAGTCAGGTGATTGACTGGGCCAGTCTAACACCTTAAGTTTTTTTCTCTTAAACCAATTGAAAGTTTCCTTCGCTGTATGCTTTAGATTGTTGTCCAGCTGGATGGTCCACCCTCGTCTCATCTAGATCATCCTGGTGGATGGCAGCAGATTCTTCTCAAGTATATCCCGGTAAAGGGCTCCTTTCAGCATTCCTTCAGTTATAAATCTGCCAGTAACATGTGATAAAAAACAGCCCCACACTATGATGCTTCCACCTCCAAATTTCACTGTTGGTATAGTGTTTTTAGGGGGATGTGCAGTGCCATTTCTTCTCCAAACATGGTGTGTAGTATGACAGCCAAAAAGTTACATTTTGTTCTCTATGACCAGTCTAGACTCTTCCGGTAATTCATAGGATTGTCCAAATAAGTTGTAGCAACATGCCTTTTCTTCAACATGACTTTTCTTTAGTAATGTAGTCTTGCAGGGTTGGCGTGAGCAGTGGAGTGCATTGCCTTTTATTTTCTCTGTGACTATGACACCCGCTGCCTCTAAATGGTCCTTGGCTCTTGGGCTACTCTTCTGACTATTCTTCTGACTCCCTGGTCAGAAATGTTGCAAGCAGCTTCAGTGCATGGCCGGGTGATGACGGAGTGATGTTGCTTCCACTTGTGCATAATGGCCCCAATGGTGCTTACTGGAAGATTCAGAATTTTGAACTATGTCTGTATCCGATTCCATCAATATGTTTCACAACAATAAGGTTGCGATGGTCTTGGGAGAGCTCTTTGCTCTTACCCATCATGAGATGTTTCTTGTGTGACACCTTGGTAACAAAAAGCCTTTTTATAGACCATCAATTTACTAACCCAGCTGATATTAATTTGGACAGATAGGAGGTATAATTACGTACGGATTTCAGCTAGTTCCTTGCTGTCACGATTCCCCCGCACCACAGCGCTCAATGCGCGCTGTTGCACATGCGTGGACCTCTTCCGGGTTGACGTCAGGTTTTCGTCTCGCCTCATCAAGGGTCATAGCGCATTGGGTCACGTGGTTTTGGGAATTGCCGGCAGCTGCTAGCGATTGCCGGCTAATGACGGAGACATCTATATATACCGGCGCGGTTCAATATGACGACTTATATAGCGACCTATAGAGAGCCTACTTCCTTCCCGTCATGCCTTGTGACAGATTGAACCACCGGAACCATGGATGCAGCACGAAAACGGAGAGGACGCCAAACCCGGGAATCCATGCCCAGTATCTCCGCCTTGGATTTTATGCGGTTTTAGCAAAAGTCGTGTGAAATAATGCCAGATCAGTATGATGGATTTCACCGGCATCTGGATTATTTTGCGGTGGACAGTCAATGGTATTTCTCCAGCCTGTGTGACCCGAAGCCAACCGAGAGCCAGTTCATTTGGTTCATGATGTCCCGATCTTTTGGCCCGGCTCGCACGTGGGCACAACAAATAGCGGCCACGAGACCCTGGGTACTGGAGGACAGCAGGCAATTATCTGTCTTGTTTCTCAAGGAGTTCGAAGACCCAGGGCAGAACTACGACCTGGATAAAGTGCTGGAAGGTCATGGTAAGCTCCCATTCCATGTGTACTATGAGCAGGTGAGAAGGACTGTCACCGCTCAAGTCCCTGCCATGTCTCAGACCCATGTCCCTGCCATGTCTCAGACCCATGTCCCTGCCACGTCCCAGGTCCATGTCCCTGCCATGTCTCAGACCCATGTCCCTGCCACGTCTCAAGACCAAGTCACAGCCATGTCTCAAGACCAAGTCACAGTCATGTCTCAAGACCAAGTCACAGTCACGCCTCCAGGACAAGCCCCAGTCTCCAATTGCAAAGCCCAAGTCAAGCCTCACGTTTCAAGTCCAAGCCAAGTCCAACCCACGTCCCAAGTTCAAGTCCAGGCCACGTCTCTGGTCCAAGTTCCTACCCAAGCCATGTCTCTTGCTCAAGCCTTGTCTCTTGCTCAAGCCATGTCTCAAGATCAAGGTCAAGCCATGTCTCTCGTCCAAGCAATGTCTCAAGTTCAAGCCATGTCTCAAGTTCAAGCCATGTCTCTTGCTCAAGCCATGTCTCAAGTTCAAGCTCAAGCCATGTCTCTCGCTCGAGCCATGTCTCTTGCTCGAGCCATGTCTCCAGCTCAAGCCATGTCTCTTATCCAAGCCATGTCTCAAGCGTGAGTTCAAGCCATGTTTTTCATCCAAGTCATGTCCCAGGTCTCAGCACTCAAAGCGCAAGTCCTGTCTCAAGATCCTGACCTCTCGTCCAAGCCGGCTGTTCCGGTAAATTCCGCTCAGCTGAGGACGCCTCTCAGCAGCCCTGTTCAGCTGAGGACGCCGCTCAGCAGCCCTGTTCAGCTGAGGACGCCGCTCAGCCTCCATATCCAGCTGAGGATATTGCACCGCTCCCAAGCATTGATGAGAGCATCGCTCAGCCTGTTTGCCCGGCTGTAGTCCTTGTTCTGCCTCCCTGTTCAGCTAGGGACTTTGCTCTGCTCCCCTTCTCCAAAGACACCGTGCAATTTTTTCCTGGTGCTGCTTGGGACATTCAGCCAGGGGGTCCGGGGCCACCAGTGAAGGGGGAGGACTCTTGGCACTCCGGGAGGAGTGCCTGGGGGGATTCTGTCACGATTCCCCCGCACCACAGCGCTGTTGTGCATACGCGGACCTCTTCCGGGTTGACGTCAGGTTTTCATCTTGCTTCATCAAGGGTCATAGTGCATTGGGTCATGTGGTTTTGGGAATTTGGGATTCACGTGGTTTCTGCTAGCGATTGCCGGCTAATGACAGAGACATCTATATATACCGTGAGCCGTGCTTCAATATAACGACTTATATAGCGACCTATAGAGAGAGATATTTATGTATTGTTTTGCCATGTTTAACGCTTGTAGCGCGTTCTAGTTTTCATGCCATGTTCTAGTCTTAGTCATAGTCATAGCCATAGCCAAGTAAGCATAGCTTAGTTCAGGAGTTTCGTTTCGAATGTTTTGCTTTGCACTCGGCACTGTAAATAAAAGTCACCGTTTCACTGCGATTGCATCCTGCCTACTTCCTTCCCGTCACGCCTCGTGACACTTGCCTTACTTTGCCTTGTAGAACTGTTTTTTCTTAGCGTGTTCAATACTTTTTTCCAATGTCAATCACACATAAATATATTTTTGGATTTTAATGTTGTAAATTATTTATATTTTCGGATTTCTTGAGTTAATACTGATGTATGGTGAAATTTTCATGTGAATAGCCTCATTGGAAATACACTTACTGAATTTTTATTTTATGTGTACCATAGTTATGTCCCCCACTGTATTTATAGGCATATTTGGCCAAGGCCAAAGACCAACACTTTTGCTTTCAGTTAAATGTTAAATATGGTTACAGCCACTTCTCTGGATCTTGTTTCTCTGATACCTTCCCCAGTAGTCCAATATACTTGCATTATTACTGCAAGCCCGTGCATGTTCTTCAAAATATTTCTTACAGCCTAGTAACTGACAGTTTTCCTTAGAGCACATATCACCCAGTCACCATAAATATATAAAATCTGACTACTGGCTGTGCAGCATGCACACATTTCTCATTACACTCTGGGGGCTGCATTCTTGATGACCCTTGGCATAGCCAGGACTAAGTCCGAGTGCAGTGCTGGGCTATTCAGGGTTTCCATCTCTATGAGGAAATGTTCAGTGCCAGAATCAGGTCTAGTCACGCCTCACAGGTCATTAGTAAAGACTGAATAAACTGCCATTCATAAATAAGCCTTTGATCTCTGAGGATCTTTGATCATCTGAGGATGAAGCCGTCAGGATGAAGCCTTCCCTCTGCTGATGTTCAGTTGTACTTGCATTCATTGATTATGATATTCCTCTATCAGAACACTCTGTAACCACCATTCAAACAACTGATCAGTGATGGACAGCAAATGTGGCTTTAGATATTACTTGTAGAAAAACTGCTGAAAATGTGTAAATGACCTACAGAGCTCTGCAGTGTCATTACTCGTACACAGTCATACACAGTGGCTGCCCACAACAGCATGCAAATCACAATGTGCTGTGTTAAATCTCAGCTGTCAATAGGGGGCCAGCTCCAGGCTGCATGGACTACAGTTTTTATTGTTTTTAAATTGTACTTCAGCATCTGCCATGTCCCATCTCGAGCAAATCAATAGCATGCTCCATGGGACTAGATTGCTGGCTAGTGAAAATTAATCACTCTCCTGTCTCTCCTCAGCCACCCATCAGCAAAGCCATCTAATAATGGCTTGACCTTTCCTATCAATGCTGGCTAAGGTTCAGCATACATTGTCCTACCTGCTAATTAAAAGCTTACTGGTAATTAAAGCAGTTGTAAAGGTACCATCATTGCAGCATTCCACTGAGGTGTGTCGCTGCCTGCCTTGTGAGGGACCCCTTGCTGATAAATGTGGATTTTGTCTGAGCTAGCTAACTTACATTCATCATCTATGGCTGAAGAGAATCTTGACTGCTTTACTTCCACTGTCCAGGAGCCAGAGGACTATGATAGTGGAACTCACAGAATAGAAATGAGGCACAGCATGAGACAGTAAACTGTGGGACCCACTGGGAAATACTTGTTTGTGTCGCACATGTGTCAATATCAATTGAAGGATTGCAGGATTCAATAAATTTGCACGTTCTTACAGGCAGAAGCTTGCAGTCAGATATGAAACTTGCAGGACAAAGAAAGGCCACATTTTTAATATGCAAGTGTATTTAGTGCCATATGATGCATTTACTGTTTTCATTCATTCATCTTCAGTAACTAATTTATCCTGGTCAGGGTCACAGTGGTTTTTATTTATACAGTAGGTCAAATAGAACCAGTTTGACAGAAAATATCACACACTGCACAGGTGTCCTAAATACGTGACGCAGCGGATAAAGGGGACGGATGCAATTGCATATAAGAATGAGTGACAGGCAGACAAATCCAAAACGTAATCCAGAATTGTAATCCAGAAACAGGTGAAGGTCAGGCGAACAGCAAACAGGCATATACAGGGCAAGACAGAGATCAAGGTTGAGGTCACAGAAAACAGGGTCGATACATAAACAAACATGAACATGAACTAGGACGTGGACCTGGGAGCGGATAACCCAGCGTGAACTAAATCAAACATGGATGAGAATACTAAGTATAATTAACCGTGCCATGTGTAGCACGGCTCACGGTATATATGCACACACAGAACATTAGCCCCCAACTGCTAACAGCTGCGGGCAATACAACAACACACGTGACAACAATGACACATGACAAGACGGGGCGGAGACATGACATCCACAACAACAACAAACACAAATGTCCATCTGTCACTCGGGAAAAGCACGTGCTCTTGTATTTGCGCAGTAGAGCACGTTGCCACAAGGGGAAACCGTGACAACAGGTGCAAATAATAATATGTCATAATAGGTCAAACAATTTGAGATAGCAGGTGGGACTGGTCAAGAGTGTATGAGGTAGTGGCAGGATTGGTCAGAATTGGGGAAAAAAAAAAAGTACTGCTCACATCTCTAGTCCAGGCTTCCCGGGATGCATTAGACATAATAATAAATTAAAATCAATTCAAAGTTTTAAAGAAAATAATTATTTGCCAGGAGCTTTCATTCATTCAATACTTATTTTCAGCAACCATTTCTTATCCTGTTCAGTGGATCTGGAACCTATCATGGTAACATTAGGTGTAAGGCAGGAATACACCCTGAATATGACGACAGTTGATCCATTGCAGGGCATTATGCACACATTTGCACTCATTAAAACTTAGGGCCAATTTACAGTAGCCTATGGAGGAATGAAGAAACTAGAGAACCTGGAGGAAACCCACATAGATGCAGAGAGAACATGCAAAACTCTGTGTGGACAGTAACACAAGCTCATGATCAAATGGAGGACCCTCGAGCTGTGAGGAAGATATGTTAGGCAACCATGCCGCACACCAGGAGCTCTGCTTATTTGAAATATTTGCTGTGGGCACAGAGGTTCCTGAGGATTACAATAAGTTGACACCAATAAAAGCACATGGCTAAAAAAAAGAGTGGTCCATCCATCCGTTTTCTACACCGTTTGTCCTGGTGAGGGTTGCGGTAGCAGCATACCAAGTAGGACAGATCAGACCTCCCTATCCACAGCGACAGATTCCAGCTCCTTCTGGGGGATTCCCAGACATTTCCACACCCAAGGCATTTTTTTCCTCAGTTAGAGAGAGAGAAAGAAAAAAAGAGTGGTGATCATTTCAAATGAAATGTGTTAAAATGCAAGAAGAAAAAGTCTCATGGATGCTTGCTTTTAAAAAGAGTCCTAAGGAAAAGATTTATTATATCTTTTAAACACATTCTAATTTGCATGAGGGGAAGTGGAGTGTCTATGAGCTTGATTCCATATACAAACACTGCCCCCTGTTGCTTCCTCAGGAAGGAGCATAGCACTGTTCCTTTCCCAGTCATAGTTACAGTATACAGTATACTATAGCCCGTTTTTGTGATCAAAGCGTGTATGTCCTAAAACATTAGCACACAAGGTAGCCTGGTGCTGAGCAGCAAATACAAAAAGGGTAATATTTAAATTAATACATTATTAAATAGGGATGCGCCGAATGTCCGGCAACCGAAATTATTCAGCCGAAAATAGCAAAAAAAAAAAAAAAAAAAAAGGCACTTTCTGTGTTTGGCCGAATAATTGAAAAGGCCAAATAAATTTGACTGAACAATGACGTGTTTGATGACGTGACCAAATAGCCTAGCAACCAGAGTGAGACGCGCAAATGTAACGATCTCCCCTTCTGGCAGCGCACGGAGTGATGAGGGGGTGCGCGCATGCACGAGCTTCATACACGAGTGCTCCGCGAGCGCATGCTTTTCGGATGTTGACAACCGTGACATTGTTTACTGTGGACACGTGCGTTTGTTTTGTTTCTGTTCTATCTCCTACCTGTTTTGTCATTGGTTGTTGTTCGGGGGTTTGGCTTTATTGTTTTCAGCTGCCAGCGGTTAGCGCTGATTAGATTTGGGATATATACACCTCGCAGAATATTCTGTCACGTCGCGAGACGTAAGGGAGTAGAGTATGGAAGCAGATGCAGGTAAAGACGAATTTATTCAAGGGCAGGTAGACAAATCCAAATCGTAATCCAAAAAACGTTGTCAAGACAGGCAAAGGGTCGGGCGATCGGCAAACAGGCATAATCGGGGCAAAGCAGGAATCAAAGTCGCGGTCACAAAAAACAGGGTCAAGACACAAAACAAGAAACATGAACTAGTACTATGGACTGGGAGCGGAAAAACCAGTGGGGACTAAATGAACTAATCTATAGTTTAAACTAACTAAATCTATCAAGGAACTTAACATTAACAATGTATCTAACTATACTAGATCTACTTTCATACTCCGCGAGGTGTACTGGGACATGAGCGGTATATATCCCGAATATAATCAACCGTATATAACCATTTTTTGCACTCTTGTCATTGCACATTTTTGTTGTAGACTACAGAGTGTTACATTCTTCCAGCAGTCAGTTATAGGCCTAACATAGGCTACTCAAGGGGGGCTCAAAGATGACCACATAAAAATATTTTTATTTTACTAATTATATATATATATATATATATATATATATATATATATATATATATATATATATATATATATACACACTATTTATTTATTTAAAGTTATATTTCAGCTACTACTGTCTGACCTGTGCTGTTATAGAAAATTAATGAACAGAAATGAGAATTCAACAGCACTGTGGTATATGAAGATGCAATGGGCTATTATATTTTACAGACTATATTGTGTTTAAAAGAAATCAGATTACCACATGTCTTGTTAATGTGTTCATTTTAAACCAACCCCTTATAATTATGTAGCACATTTCCAGGGTACTTGCATCAGCAAGCATAAAAAAGTATGTCTGCCAAATCCACATGTTCCAGTGGCCCTAATTATACTTGCATTAAAAATATAAATTGTTCTGGAGAGTAAGTCAGCAATTGAGTACTTTTGTCAGTCTAGCTGGATTACTGTATCCAAAATCTTTGGTCAAGAATTTCTGTTCACTGTCCGCTTAGGTTTTTCTCTCTTTTTCCTGTTCCTTGCTGTCTCTCAGATATTTGGCATTATGCCAATTTATGGGGTTCTGCAGCCTGGTGAGATTCAGCAGGTGATGTTCTCATTCTTTGGCCATACTGACATCAGTGCTCAAGTGCTCGCAGTGTGCATGGTGGAGGAAGGTCCAACATATGAGATTGCCCTCAAAGGAGAGGTTTCACTGATCACTTACACCTTGGAAACAACTGAGATCAACTTTGGTCCTCTGGTAGATATCTTTTATAACATTCAAGTGATTTGTAATGCTATATGTGGTAAACAAGTCAAGGTACTTTGAAAATCTTTTTAAGTTATTTGACCATGTTGCAGAAGCAGAGATCATTCTGAGAAACACAGGAAAGGTGGACTTTGATTTCAGTTTTATGCTGGAAGATCAGCATGTGTCCCCCAACGACACCTTACCTGGACAACCACTTGTTATTCCCAGCACGGTGAGATTCCCTGCATTCTATCACAATAATGTTTATATTAGATAATGTTCTTTATTAAAGAGGCAGGCAGACAAATCCAGACCATGAACCAAAATCAAAGTCCTAAAACAGGCACGGGTCAGGTACAAACATGTACAAACAAAGACAACAAGGAAAATCCAAAAATATAAATCAAGAAACCAAAAACAAGATCAAAACACAAGGAAACATATATACAATATATACAACAGAAATAAAAGGCTCTGTAAGGTTTAGGCAGCAAAACTCTGAAACAATACTCCGGGAACAAAGACACACAAGGGGTTTAAATGCACAAATTAATCAAGACTAAACACAGAACAGGCGAGACATATTAGGGACACAGACAATAACAATACAGGGGCGGAGGCATGACAAACCATAACAAAACACACGTATCACAGAAAACAAAGTTAATGTGAAAACCCAGAAGTGTCGCACTTCGGGCTGCTGAGCGTGCTGACACATACTTTGTTAGGTAAAGTTGCCTCAATCAGTGTACATACTGAATAGTCATGAATAAATAAAATAGTCAAATGAAATAATACTACTTATGGGTTGCATGTCTGCTGTCCAATATAGTTGTAATTGCCCCAAACTTGTGCAGTAACCAATACAGGCCTGGCATGTATTTGAACTGCCTCATTCAAAACTTAGTCCAGTCTGAAAAGGGGTGAGAAAAAGGAAGAAATGTGATAGGGCAAATAATTTCACAGCACTGGCCCAGCCAAGGTTATTATAGTTTTGCATTTTTCATTAGTTTTTATTTTGACTTTGTTTTTGTATTCAGTTTTGTTTTAATTAGTTTTTAAAGCAGGTTTGCTAGTTTAGTTTGTATTTTTTGAAAATGCTTAGTTTTAGTAATGGCATTGCTTAAGAACCAGGAGTGTCAGGGAGTTCAGTCTGAAAAAAGAACATGAACATGAACATCCTCTCTTACTCCAACCATCTACACATAGGGTCAGCTTCCTCGCATCCTTAATGATCTCTTAAATTCTGCTTTGACGTATCCATCTTAGCTCCAATAAGGCTGTTGACTCTTGCAGCTCCAGGTGTGTTGAACTTTGGTTCGAGTAAAAATATCCCAGTGTCAATAAACATATTAACCAACGCTTGGGTCTTCCTGTATATTTACTAACCAGCAGCTATTGGTTCGCCGGTGTCCTGTGGTTGTCTCCGTCATGCTGCCTAGCCCTGTACCGGGGTTAGCTTCTGTTTCGGGGGAGGGGGAACTTGGCGTTCTCCTTTACCTTAATAACGTAAGCTAGGTTAGCCTTCTCAAATGTACTTTCAAATTCGTGAGATTTTTCCCTTTAATAAACTGTCCACGTATTTCACCACCTTCCACTGCAAGGCACTTGCTTTTATGTGACACACAGTCATATTCTAAGTAATCCCAAATAGGAATCTGCCGCTTTCTTCCGACTTTCGGTGCCGCCATGATGCGAGGCCAGGAGCATGGACTATGATGTGTTCAATTTGACATGGAATGTTGTAATTTCCGGCTTCAACTCTGAAAGTAAGTGTCAACTCTGAAAGATATGTGTTCTATGAAAGACATTAACAAAGACACAAACTAAGGACATTTACTCTATAATTGTATTTTATTTAGTTAGTTTTGCAAACAGACAATACAGTTTTAGTTATCGTTTTTTTTTGTAATGCTTCATTTTTATTTCGATTTCAGTTAACGACAATGTTTTTTCACACCTAGTTTTCGTTATTTTGTTCGTTTTCGTTTAGGATTATAACCTTAGACCCAGCAGAAGTTCACAGGTTTGTGGAAGATTCCCATTGATCAAAGCCATCTTGGACCGGCCTAGAAATGAGTGAAATGGTGGGATTAATTTATGGAACATACCTATAAGTTAAATTTACAGGAATCCATAACCCAGGGAAATGGCATTTGGGCTGCTTCTAGATATATGAAGTGAAGAAAGCAAGTAAAACACAACTGACTACAACAGAAGCAAAATAATATTTTTTATATTCGTATTAGCAAGAAGCTTTGATTGAAAGAATTCACCCAACCATTTTACCAAGTGAAATAAAGAAATACGGGTTAAATAAATAACACAAACAAACATTAATTGGTACAATAAGGGGACGTCCTTATTATCTCCCATTCTGCAAAGATTCTGTATACAGCAGAATTATAAAGAATTTTAAAATGAACAGACGATCCATGGTCCAGAATGTATGTCGAACATGGATATGGTGGCCTGGGAAGGTTTAAAATGGTTACTTTCTCTTTTAAACATATATAACCCTGGTAACAGAGGGTTATTTTAAATTGAAGGGAAAATAAGGTGGAAAAGAAGGTAAATATTTTTCTTTTGGCACTCTGGGTAGTGTTTCCACCTCAAGACTCCCTTGATGTAAGGCTAGGCTTGGGTTACTGTCTGTGTGGCATTATTTGTGTGTTTGTGGTTTTCTTCTTGGTTCTCTGGCTACTGGCTACTCTAAATTGCCACAGTTTTGAATGAGTGTGTGAATGTGTATGTGCATGGGAGCCCTATGAGAGAATGGCATCATATTCCGGGGTATATTCCTGCCTCATGAGCCCAGTGTCCCAGTACAGGCTCTGAATTCACTGAAGTCTGGTAAAGCTGGCCCTGTCCAGTCATTCCAAATTGCCTTTAATAATTTAAAGAAAATATTGGAACATGTGTTCCATATACTGTAATTATGGGGTTGAAATGATAGCTATTCCTTGGAGACCACAGCAATGTGGATAAGCTTTACTATTATATTATACAGTATTTTGAGAGCTAGGATGGGGTGGGAATGACGATATGTTCAGTCTGGATGATTTTGGAATGGTATTGGGGAGTTTGAGATTATAATTTCTTCCCCCGCAACTGTATATTTTAAAGTGGTGCAGTAAAAGAATTCCTAATATGAAATGTTTTGCAATACTGTATATACCAAAAGCTTATATAAATCAGTTAGTCAGGCTTTTAGGCTTAAATTTTGTGTATTTTTTTGGATGGAAAAACAATATAGCTCAGTGCTGAAGGAGGCAAAGAAGGCAGTTGAGAGTGTACCTCAAAGAGAGGACATGCTAAGCAGAGCTGGTACAGGGTTTGTTGAACTGTGTGAAGAGGACAACATTCCCACAGTAAGTGCATCTCGGAACACTGGAGGTAAATTCACAGTCCATTTCTTTTATAGAATATGAGGCTACAGTGGGCACAGACCCACTGAAAGTAGGAAGTTGATTGGAAAACAAACAGGTGAGGTTTTTTCATTTAGCCTTGACTGAAGCTTGTATCTGTATCTGCATGATTTTATACACTGCAACATTTTTACTAATTGGATAATAACATGAATATTCAGATGTTCCTAATAAAATGGACAACGAGTGTATATACACCTTTGTTTGCTGTATTTGTCTACTCAGTCTGCACAGTTATGGGAAAACAAAAATACACCCTTCTTCAATCATTTTTTAATTTTATTTTCCAGAGCCTAAATAACAATTGTGTATTCCTTACCACCTTCTATTAAAAATAATAAATAAAATAAATAAAAAATCAAGTGACAAACACACAAAACCACTTTTAGCAAGAGTAAGTTGAAATAAATGTTTTCTGTATCAGTTTAACAGTCACTTACATTGTTCTGGTCCACTGTTCTTCACAGCATTGCTTCAGTTCATTGATGTTTGAGGGCATTTGTTTATGCACAGCTCTCTTAAGATCCCACCTAAGCATCTCAATGAGATTGAGGTCTTGACTTTGACTTGGCCATTCCAACACATCGATTTTTTTTGTTCTTTAGCCATTCAGATGTCAATTTGGTGGTGTGCTCGGGATAATTGAATATGTTTACAAGCACATCGATATTCCAATATTAATCAGAATTTGGCAATACTGTAATTAGTATTGAGTCATGTAAACACTGAAATCCGATTGCCCAATTCAGATTAAGACAATATTCTGATTCCCCAATTTCTGATTCCCACCCCTGGTATATGCCTATTATAAGTTTTGGAAATTTGTTGCATGTAAGCCCTTATTCAGAAAATCCACTGAAAGGAGATATATGCACATGCTCAGTCTGCAAGGACTTGTGGGTGCTAAAAGTTGCTTAGCTGTAGGCTAGGTATTCAGGAATGGCAACTCAGGCATGCTATTTGCAAGAACCATGTATACAGGAATTTTTCGACACCTGTACGAATATAAACAATGCATTCAGAATATGGCTGCAACCCCAATATAGACCTTAAATGGAATTTGATGTGAATGTGAAAATACCCAATGACTGGAAGTTTCCTAGGACCTGTGGCTGCAGAACAAGCCTAAATCATCACCCCTCCACCACTATGCTTGACAGTTGGTATGATGTGTTTGTGGTGATATGCTGTGTTTGGTTTTCACCATACATGGTGTTGTGCATGATGACAAAACATCTCCATTTTGGTGTCATCAGTCCCAAGGATAGTGTTTCAGAAATTTGGTTTGTTCATATGCTAATTTGGTATGTCCACTCCTGGGAAGATTTCACTCCTGCCAACTGTCTTGAAGATGCTCCATTTGTAAACAGTCCTTCTCACTATAGAATGGAGAATTTAAAAATGTTTGGAGATGGCCTTATGATCCTTCCCAGATTGATGAACAGCAACAAATGCTTCTTTGAGGTCATGGCTGATGTTCTTTCTTCTTGGCATGATGTAGACACACGCTCCAGACTAAGTGCTCCAGAACACCAAACTGCTAAATGATATTTGTTTGTATATAGAAGTTGGAGAGGACCACACAATTGTTATTTAGGCACTGATAAATAAAAACATAGAATTGAAGGACAGTGTACTTTCTTTTTCACATGACTGTATATGTTTGTGTGTATGTCTGCAGTATGATGCTCTGCTGCAGATGGAAGTTGAGAGGCTCGTAGTCAAGGAAAATTCTATAGCCACTGAGAAATCCCAAAGAAACTCTGTGCAAAGTGAAACACCTGGATCCATTTCTAGCATGTGGCGCAAAAAGCTCAGCAGGTACCCGGATATATATATATCTCAGATATATTGACTCATGATTGAGTCCAGTTGTGTGATTAAAGTGATGGCAACTGAGAACATGATTGCAAGTACATGGTTGCTTAAGCAGAGAGTGCGGGTGCTAGCATGACCTGCCTGCAGTCCTGATGTGTCTCCGATTGAGAATGTGTGGTGCATTATGAAGCACAAAATAAGGAAACGAACGCCCTATAAAGTTGCGCAGCTGAACAAATGCATAATGCATAATTGATGAATGGGGGAAAATTCCATTGGGTAAATTTAACCAACTGGTGTCTTCAGCGCCTAAATGCTTGAAAACAATCAGAAACATTTTAGGGGAAAATAGGAGGGACAAAACCTTAAATAACCTTTCATAACCTTCAATGATCTTTTATAACACCCTTTTATAATGGGGTGTGGCTGTGTTCAGAATGAATCAATCTCATGTTCAAAAGTGATTATCCTACAGCTGTCATCAATGAAATTATTTGGATTAACTCCAAATAAATATCAGCTCCTTAAGCAATAAATTGAAAATGGAATTACAAAATTTAGACAAAAGAATTAGAAAATTAGAACAAGATGTATACAGGGATCAGTCAAAGTCCAGTTCCCTTAAACAGGAGCTGCTTATTTTAAAAGAGCATTATAACTCTCTGTGGTAAAAGCTAAAGCCAGCTTAATTCATCTCAAGCAAACGTTTTATAAATATTGAGAGAAGTCAAGTAGACTTTTAGCTTGGCAGATTGAACAATTACAATCAAGTAAAGCGATAAATAATATTTACACAATAGATATAAATCTTACATCGCATTCAGTGGCGATTGATGAAGCTTTCTCTGTGTTTTTTCAATCATTACATGTGTATCTGCTGCATACAGGACAGAGTATGGTGCAAACTACAATTTTAATATTCACTCCCTGAGCAGTGAAGCCAAACAACAGTTGGATGATTGCATTGCATCATGGGACCTGTCAGGGCTCACCACACTCACCATTATTGTTTGTATTAGCCCTGAAACCCCTGGTGATTGCGATTAGAACTCATCCAGATATAAAGGGAATTGAAATATCAGGCATAGAGCATTGTATTTCGTTATATGCAGTTGATATAGTTTAACAAACCTCAAAGATTCAGTACCTACTCTTTCAGTACCTACAACTGATAATTTGATCAGTTATTTTGGAATATTTTCTTGTTATAAAGTTAGCCAATCAAGTCATCAATACCTTTTCTTAGTGAACAGGTCGAATCCAACAATACAACATTCCTTTAAAGCCTCTACTGATGGGTTTAGATATTTGGAAATTAAAGTTACCCTAAGCCAAAAAAATCTGATCTCATCCAACAATGACCCCCTGATTGTTCAATTAAATGAAAGTTTGAATAGATGGATGTCTCTCACTCTCATTACTACTGGATGTGTGAAAGCTATTAAAATCAATATACTTCCACATTTTGTTTCTGTCAATTCCTCTAACACCTCCCCCTTCCTGTTAGAATTTGTTCATATTTGTCAACATTATTAAAAAAGGTTAAAGGTTTAGCCAGCTATTTCTCTTCATAAATAGGAAAGAACTCAGGGTAGCTCCCCCAAATAAAGGTACTACACCAAAGGGGCGCTACATTTGGATGGGTTTTATTTGTATGTTATAAGACAGTGACTGCGTGTTACATGGACAACAATAATCCACTCTTAATCTAATTAAGACCGTACTTTGATTAAGAAACTACCATGTAAACACCAACCTTAATCTAATTAAGGTCATAATCTAAGTAAGCTCTAATCGAATTAAGACAGGTGGAGTACTGTATGTTGATACGTGAAATTTTGGAGTGACGTCGAACGGTGTGGCGCGGTGACGTAATGACGCGGGCTCTTAATGTAATTATGATCTATAACATGTAAAACAGAAACATGACTGGAGTTTTCTAAAAGCGACTCATGTAAACACCTTAATCACATTATTACCTTACTTAGATTAAGGTCAATAATTAGATTATTGCTGTCCATGTAAACGTAGTCAGTGTTTGACCACTGTAAAAAGGCCATGCAGAAAGAGAATGGCTTACAGAAGACATACATTACCTGCTCAGGCCTTTATGACTTCGGGCCCCTGCTTTGTGGAAGAACTAGAGACAGATGCTTAGGTTTCTTGGTCTTCGAATTTAAGTATAAGGTCATAATCTAATTAAGCTCTAATCAAATTAAGACGGGTGGAGTACTCCTGTTTTAATCGTATTATGGACGTGCATTCCAGACATGTAAACACCTTAATCATATTATGAACGTCGTGTGAGAGTTTTCACCGCATTTTGCGACAGGACACGATTACACACACAGCATTTTTACGATTTACGGCGAACAAGAGAGTTCGGCTGTGTCCCAAATCGCATACTTTCCTACTATAGGCCTGTAGTGGGGAAAAATACATGTATCTCGGCTACTTGTCATGATTTCCCCTTGAAGCAGCGTGCTCTAAGCACGAATGCGCGAGCACATGCTTTTCCAATGTTGACAGCAGTGACATTTCAACACATGCTTTTGTTATTGTTTATGTCATGTCTCCTCCCCATCCTGTCATTGGTTGTCATGTCACGTGTGTCTGGATTACCCTCAGCTGTTAACTGCAACGAGGTTAATTATGTCAGCATATATACCGCTTGCCTCGCAACACTCAATGCGGAATATTAGACTTAGATTAGCATAGTTGTAGTCACAGTCACAGTTATAGCCTTAGTCTCATTCTTAGTTTGTTAAGATTAGCTTAGATTAGTTTATACTGATTACTCCGCTACCAGTCCCTCGCTGTTGTTCGTTTCATGTTTGGTATATCGACCCTGTATCCCGTGACCACTACTTTGATCTCTGCCTAGCCCTAGTGTATGCCTGTTTGCCGATCGTCTGTCATTGCCTGTTCTGGATTACGTGTTTGGATAACGATTTGGATTTGTCTGCTCATCTCTCTTTTAATAAAACTACTTTTCATACTGCTTTTGCATCTGGCTTATCTTCCACTATGTTACGGAACATGACAGTCGTGACACTACTGTACAATAGGTAAGTATGCGATTTGAGACGCACCCCACGGCTTCCAGCAGTTGTCTATTTGCAAGTAAAGCATGACTAATAATTAACTGCACTTAAAACGTTCGAAAAATTTTTTTAACAAAAACACCCAAAACTGTATATGGTACCATAATGAAGACGAACTGTATGTTGAAACGTGAAAATCTGGAGGGACGACGTGGCGCGGTGACGTAATGACGCAGGCTGTTAATCTAATTATGATCTATAACATGTAAAATGGGAACATGACAGAAGTATTCTAAAAGCGACTCATGTAAACACCTTAATCATATTATTAGGTTACTTAGGTACATAGGTACAAGGAAAAGAAGTTCCCAGAAAACACAGAAAGACTAGTAATACACAACAACTCCCCCATGGAGGCAGAGGTTCATTTCTTCCTCCACCGAGACACCAAATCCACCACATTCATCCTGGAGCCTCTGAGCATGGTTCTTAAGCCCAATGAGAGAAAAGTATGTCTAAATACAAAATTTCAATACAGAAACTTTTTAAGGGAGTGAAGGCTGTAAGGGTTAGTGACCTTGGACAGATTTTGAACCTGGGTGATGGTGGTGATGACCCACCAACTTAATCACTGCTGACAGAAATAGGAGGGAAAAAACAGACAAATCTTTACTCCAAAAAGCTCCACAAGACAGCAATCAGAGATCAAAAAACAATCCAACCATTAAACAGATGACTCCTGTTCACATGTAGCCTTCTAGCTCCACAGCCTTTGGACTTTTCTTTTTGCTGTTTAACATGCAGAATACACCCAATTCAATGTTGATCTGTGGCTGCTGGACTTGGCATTTTTAACTGATCTGACCAACATGTTAAATGAGCTTAATTTGGAGCTGCAAGGAAAAGACAAACCCGTAGTCGCATGATAACGACCCCAAACACACCTCCAAGACGACCACTGCCTTGCTAAAGAAACCGAGGATGAAGGTGATGGACTGGCCAAGCATGTCTCCAGACCTAAACCCTATTGAGCATCTGTGGGGCATCCTCAAACGGAAGGTGGAGGAGCACAAGGTCTCTAACATCCACCAGCTCCGTGATGTCGTCATGGAGGAGTGGAAGAGGACTCCAGAGGCAACCTGTGAAGCTCTGGTGAACTCCATGCCCAAGAGGGCAAGTTAAGGCAGTGCTGGAAAATAATGGTGGCCACACAAAATATTGACACTTTGGGCCCAATTTGGACATTTTCACTTGTTGCCAGCGGTTTAGACATTAATGTCTGTGTGTTGAGTTATTTTGAGGGGACAGCAAATTTACACTGTTACACAAGCTGTACACTCACTACTTTACATTGTAGGAAAGTGTCATTTCTTCAGTGTTGTCACATGAAAAGATATAATCAAATATTTACAAAAATGTGAGGGGTGTACTCACTTTTGTGAGATACTCTATGTATATATGTGTAATATTTTATTTATAATATATATATATATATATATATATATATATATATATATATATATATATATATATATTGTAGCGGGCTGGGCGGTGCACAGAGACAGGAGGCGGAAGTAAGCAAAGAAACTCAGGCTTTATTCTGTGTGTAGGGGGGCGTGTGTGTAGGTCCGCGGGGCCGGGCTGGCAGAACCTCTGGACCTCGGCACTCATCCCGGGCCACATGAATCGGTCCCTCAGTTTTTCCACTGTGTTCCGCGGTCCCAGGTGACCACCGAGCGGGTGGACATGGGCGAGATGCATGACGAGTGGTGCTTTCGTCCTTGGCACCACCAGGAGATCTACCGGCTCCCCGCGGCGGCAGGCCCGCTGGTAGAGGAGGCCGCCCCGGACAAGGAAGTACGAGGTGGTCTCGGCGTCCCGGCCCGGCGGGCATCCTGGCCAGTCCCTCCCCAGGAGTAATGGTACGGGGAGGTCAGGGATCACGCCTACGTGGAGAGAGTCCGCGGGGGAGGATGGATGGTCGGGCGAGGGTCACCGAACTCCCGGTCTCCAGCAGTGCGGTGATCGGCCTCCCTTCAATCCATACCTTCTGGGTGGGCCCCTCTGGCAACTGTCGCACATAGAGGGTGCAGCCGGCCAGCCATGGTTTCGGGGGTTGGTCCGGGAGGCCCCAGTTCCGCTCTCGTGGGCATGGGCTCCGCGGTGGAGTTACCTGGGTGGGCAACCTCCGGCAGGTTCGCGGCCGGCTGGGCGGGGCGGGTCAGACCGGACTCCCGAGGCCCCTAGGGGTAGGTCAGAGGGCTGTGGCTTTTCGGGTCGAGCTCGAGGGGTGGCGGTGGTGCGCTCCAGGCGCGTCGTCAGTAGCTCCTGGGGCGTTCGTGGTGCTTGGACCCCCACGGCCTGTCGTACCGTCCGGGTAACGCCCGCAGGAACCGATCCATGGCCACCTCTTCCGCCACCTCGAGGGCCGTATGCTGGTCGGGCCGGAGCCATCTTTGTGGTAGCCGGATGAGCGTGTTCAGCGGCGGGGGCCTGATATACCCAGCGATGGAACTCGGGCGGCGCTTGGGGAGAGAGTCGGCCAACACCACGCCAGGATGCCCTCCTTCATGGAGCTGTAGTCCGGCGCGCCTCCGGCTCGAGACTGTAATAGGCCGCCCGGGCTTCTCCTGTGAGCAGGGGCCTACGGGCGGGGCCAGTCATCCTTGTCCCAGCCCTTGCGGCGGGCGATGGCTTCAAAGGTTTCCAGGTACGCCACCGGGTCGTCATCAGGAGCCAGGGGGGTAGGCTCGGAGCTCACGCCCGGGTCCGGGAGAGGCGTGGAGGCCGCACGGGATCGTAGCGCCACCAGAGTCTCTGCCGCCTGGAGGCTCTCCGTAGTTGTTGGGGACGGCCTGTTGCTGTACCGCGGTCTGCAACAGCTGCTGTAATGTCTGCTCCATAATAAACTTTTTTTTTTTCGTGGGAGAAGGCAAGAAACAAAAAAACAAAGAAAAAAGTAATAGTCTCTTTCTATCTCTCCTTTTTTTTTCCTTTTTTTCCATCGGAGAAGGCAAGAAACAAAAAACAAAGAAAAAGGAAGTAATAGTCTCTTTCTCTCTTTTTTTTCCTTTTTTTTTTTTTTTAGGTGAGGGGCCGGTTCTGTGCTCATGCCCGCATCCTCCACCAGGTGTTGCGGAGCTAGGCGCGGTGCACAGAGACAGGAGGCGGAAGTAAGCAAAGAAACTCAGGCTTTATTCTGTGTGTTGGGGGCGTGTTGTAGGTCCGCGGGCCGGGCTGGCGCTGTGACGCTCGTGGGGCGTTCGGGGGAATCCCGGAAGAAGCCTAGGGTTCGTCGGTCCCCTCGCAGCGCCGGCGCGCCGCGCGCGCCCCCGCGGTCCTCTTCGGTGTCTTCCGCCGAAGTGTAGACAGACAGACAGACAGACAGACAGACAGACAGAGAGAGAGAGAGAGAGAGACAGAGAGAGAGAGAGAGAGAGAGAGAGAGAGAGAGAGAGAGATTGAGTCAGGTTACAGGGAGTACGGGTGAATACCTGTACGGGGATCGCTTTTCCGGACGCCAACCGTTTCAGTATGTCGGTACTCAACTTTCCCGGGGTGGAAGGGCGCCCTTTTATTTCCGCCATCCGGGTCGCGAGTGGTGGAATTCCTCCGTCGGATACTCCAATCCCCGGCCGGTACGGCATCGGCGGGTCCTCCCCGGCATGACGTCCTTTCTGGGTGCCGCAAGGCCCCCTGCGGGGCTGCCTGCTTCGTGCCGGTACGGCAGTTGGAGAAGGAGCGATTCTCTTCATCCTCGCACCGCGCGTCCGTCTGTCGCGACAATATATCAAATAAATAAATAAATAAATAAATAAATAAAATAAAACCATAGTATCTTATCTTATTATTGGATAATCACAGACTGTACACAATGAATTTTTAATTTTCCTCATCAAACCAGCTCAAAATGATCAGGAGGGGCTTAAAAAATGGTGGAAATTTGTTTCACAGCACCCCCTGCAATAATATAATTATCACCTTTGTATGCCACTGCATACACCCATTACAAACAACAACAACAGCAACAAAAACAACCCAACACATTTTAGAAGGATTGAGAATATAGGCTCATTAATTTATAGTAACATTTGTTTACATTCGTAATAAATTTTACTTTAAAAAAATTACTTAATTAAAATTAAATCCCTCACCTCACTTTGCTACAGACGAAGGTGACAACTCTGTCCTTTTGTATAGCCATTTTCTCTTTTTTCACTCTTAAGTCTTAAAATGTCGATCTATCCACATGCTACTTACTCTGCAGAGGTCCATCTCCCACCTGTTAAACGATACTGTATTGCAAAGATGGTAAAGACTGTTTCTTTATTTTCACTTTTATGACATATTTAATAATTGTATATAATAATAATAATAATAATAATAATACCTTTTCATATTTTCCATAGGGAGTTTTCCATGTTCATATTTTCTAGGGAGTGACTGCAACAGGGGCTGAGGAGATTACAAACAGTGAAGCTCACTTTTGAATACCACAGATAGCGGGACCAATATCATCAAAGCCCCTGAGTTGAAAAGATGGACAAGGCTACGATGCTTCGGGCACCGACTGAACTCCGCTATTGGCAAGTTATACACAGTTAATATACATTTGAGTATTATGTTAAGTTATTTTGCTTATGGTATGAGGATATATTACTACAATCATTGCAGTAACAAATAGGTGATATGCTTAACACAAAATAGGCCTAACCTAAATGTAGCTTATCAGTGCTTGTATGTTTTTGATAGCTATTTTTATATTCTTTATATTTGTTTATGTTCACACAATTTTATGCTTGCTATGTGGTTGTTGCATGCCATGTCATAAGAAGTTCATTGAGCATGTGTTATAATGTGCATTTGATTTTATAAATAAAACACTTGAGTTGAGGTGCTCTGTGTTTTGTAGGCTATGACTATGGATACCAAACCCAGACACTAGATATTACTTAGTACTTAGTTGGCCTATAGTTTTGATTAGGTGATTTCCATCCATCCATCCATCTTCTACCGCTTATTCCTTCTTCAGGGTCGCGGGGAACCTGGAGCCTATCCCAGGGGGCATCGGGCACAAGGCGGGGTACACCCTGGACAGGGTGCCAGTCCATCGCAGGGCACAATCACATACACACTCACACACACCCATTCATACACTACGGACAATTTAGACACGCCAATCAACCTACCATGCATGTCTTTGGACTGGGGGAGGAAACCCCCGCAGCACGGGGAGAACATGCAAACTCCGCACACACATGGCGGTGTGAGGCGAACATGCTAACCACTAAGCCACTGTGTGCTTTCATTCCCCCAAATAAAGTGACTGAATAGGCTATTCATTTATTCTTCAGTCTAGACATACATATTTGTATAGATTTATACATACAGCAGTTATATCAGTTAAATTCAAAGGTGTTTTACTGGCATGGAAACAGATGTTTACTTACTTTACCAAATCAGGTGTGAAATAAACACAACAAAATGTACATAAGCAGAAGAATTGTGATTTTGCTGTAAGAATAATATAAACATATCAGATTTTGTAGTTAAAATGCAAATGGCAACTATATATTGCAATATTTTTTTCTCTTTCTGTCTACAGAGAAAGGTCACTAAGACAAGCGAGTGGACAGAGCATTTGGGGTGTGTAAAAAGGTGGTGGCTGCCTTCTCCTACTCCTGGAAAAAGAAACAGGACTTTGCAGCTGCTCATGAGGCGTATCACTTGCCACAGCACAAACTCATCAGAGAAACCCCAACAAGATGGGCTCCTGTCAACAAATGGTAAGGCAGGTTCTGAAGCAGAAAAGGGCTATCACAGAGGTCCTCTCAAAAGACAAGAAGACCAGGTCGCTGGTTCCTACTTGGCAAGATGTGGACGTTTTAGAGTCTATAGATGCGGCTCTAAGCCCGCTCCTTCGAATTCACCGATGCCTTGTCCAGTGAGTCCTAGGATAGTGCGTCATTCCTAAAAACCAATGATGCATCTTTTCAACACCTCCATCTTGAAGGAAGCAGGGGATGACACAGACCTCACCAGGACCATAAAGACAACAGTGAGGGTTACCTGAATGAAAAGTATGATGACCCAGCCATGGATGATCTGCTTGACATGTCATACCTTGTTGACCCAGGATTCAAGCATCAGTACACTCAGGAGGAGAAGAGAGAATGTATCAAAGAGAAAGCTGTTTTGGAGATGCTGAAGGGAGAGAGAGCTGTTGTGGTAAGGGAAGAGGAGTCCAGAGAAGAAGCTATGGGAGATGCTTCTGCAGCATTGACACCAGCCAAGAAAACAAAGTGGTCTCTGGCTAGCTTTTTTTCAAAAAGGTACCAACACAGAAGGCTTGATTGTACAGCAGGCAGTTGAGAGGGAGCTCAGCAAACTACCTTCTGTATCATGATGCTGACAATGACTCAAATCCTCTGGATTGGTGGAAAGTCTCTCATAAGAACTTCCCCAGAGTAAGAAAACTGGCAAAACATCACTTGTGTATTTAAGCTGCAAGCTCCCCCTCTGAGAGGGTTTTTAGTACAGGTGGCAACATTATCACATGTAAAAGGGAATCTTTGAAGCCAGATAAATGTAGACCAGCTTGTATTTCTTGCCAGAAACCTCTAAAGCCTGTCATAGGGTGTCATCAACCCCCAACAATGTCCCTGCTCCAGCAACACGTGGTGTTATTATTGCTCACACTCTCTGTTTTCTTCAGCAACTCTGAGCATTGTTCATATTTTTTATCCTGGCTGAAGCACTTTTATGTTTATTTGACGGTGATTTCACATTTCTTGTTTGTATGAAGGTTAAATTCAAATCAAAGTTGAACGTTCATTTATTTGTGCCATTTTTATTTCTAAATTATTATACAGGTTTATAAGAGGAGAAGTTTACAGAAGCTTGAAGGTACAGACATCTGTTGTAGGCGTCCTTGGCAGTTTTTCGGAGGATTTATATTGTTCATATCGATATCGGAATTATATCGTATCGACTGAAATTAAGAAATATATCGTGATATAAATTTTGCCATATCGTCCAGCCCTACTCTAAGCTACATTTTTTTTCATAGACTTAACATATAATTACTGCTGCAATAAGATTTATATATAATATAAGATACAATTTTAGTAAAATTATCCTCTGACCCACTGAGCAGCAGCTGTACGTTTTCAGTTTTGTGTGTGTGCGCCCGCGTCGTGAGCTCTGATGTCAGAGCGGGGGGAGGGCATCGCCCCCATAGCGCGCAGCATGAACGCAGCGCGGCAAAGAGGATGTGCGAGCAAGCGGCGCGCTACTGCAGGGACGGCGTCCAGAAGCTGCTCCACAAGGACCAAGCCAAGCTGCGGGCGCAGGACAGCGGCGAGCAGACAAGAGTCCCCGTGCAGAACAGTGAGACCGCTACGGCCGCACACGGCCGGGGAACGCGGCACGCCCGGCGCCATAGACGGGCTCGTGCGCTGGATCGTCACCAAGATGAGCGACAACAAGAGCATCTCGACGCGCGAGTACGGCAAGGAGGAAGCGGCCGTGGCGCAAGAGCAATTCTTCGCTCCGGAGCCGCGCAAAGGCATTTCAGTTATCCTAGACGTAAGTGGCTTCCTGTTTATCAGCGAGCTGCTTTAAGTGCACTTCTTTCTCAGTGGTGAGTTGGGAGGGTGGAGCGCACAGGTTGAGGTTTAATTAGGGTGTTGACCGAGAACACAGCCCCAGTGTAAGTTCTACAGCTTGTGCCACTAAATTAATGTCGTATTTGCACCACAGCCGGTCTCCTACTTCAGATAAAGTAGCGGAATTTTAGCCTACAAATTATACTTATTTCACCATCGTTCATTGTAGTGTTTATCATGATCTCTCTCTCTCTCTCACTCACACACACACACACACACACACTAAACTCGGCAAGGACTGTTAATTAGCTGATTAGTTGAAGGAGTTGTTAGAAAAGGAAAAACACTCGAATGTACAGGAAAAGCGGGTTTTCAGGACCAGGGTTGGGTATCTAAATTGGATAAATCGGAACCGCATGATCAAATAAGCGCGCTCTCTCCAATGGTAAAATGATCCGTGTTGCCAGATTGGGCTATTAACGGCTAAATTAGCCTTTTTTGCGGTCACATTTCCGTGGGAAGTATTTCCGTGGGAAGTAGTTCAGTGGAATGGTAGCTGATGGTAACCATTATTTAATTATAGTTTGGTATAAACTACAGTATGGATTTTAAAAATTGGATGGATTTTCAACCGTGCTTAAGGTGGAAACAGTCGGTCCAATCTGGCAACCCTTGCAAACGTGACAATTTATTAAAAACCCGACAAATAAAATTCTTTTTGCTGTTGCCTTCTAGTCTGTATTTCTGTATTTTTGTACTTATTTGACATGACACTCACTGAATAATTGATTTTTCTTTTTTTATTTATTTATTTACTGAAACCTGGTAATTAGGCTTCATGGATGGCTGCAAGGACGGCCCATGTAGGTATAAACAGAGCTACAGCAAACAGATTATGGTGCATGTATTTATTTATTTATGACAATGTTAATATTACGACTGTTATTCTCATAACAAAAAAAATTTACATAAAAAAAAAAAATTTTTATTAAGAAAAAAAAAAAAACTTTTTTTTGGTTTTTTTTTTTCATTTACACACATCCTGTGATCCGCTGTGTCTCTTAAAAGTTGAAAACGCACAGTGGTTAGGTAACAATTACGTGAATGCGACTATTTAATGTGATTTGTCGTTTGGATTTTACCTTGTTACTTCAACTGTATTGTTAAAATAAAAAAGACAGTCGGCAAAAATCGGCACAAACGATTTAGACCATTTCGGGTCAATTTGGAGCATGTGTGGGGCTGGTGACGTCATCTCAGAACTTAATCCCTAATATATTAAAATCGAAAGCAGCACAAACGATTGAGACTATTTTGAATGAACTTGGAGCATGGTCGGGTGACCCCAGAATGACCTATAAATATTGTTTTAATATCTCCAAATCCAAAGCAGCCTTTCTATTAAATGAAATGTACTTATGGTGTTGTTGCTATGGCACACTGAACACAATAATGTCAATTTACTGTTAAAATTAAAATGATTTCAGTCGAAATTACCTGTTATCTTTTTATATTGGCTCATTTTAACTGAACAGCTGGCCCAATTTGCCTGAACATTGTTTTATGGCTCAAGAGGGTACCTGCCGATACTCTAACTTTCATAATTTTAAGAGTTATACTTTTTCACATTTTTAAAAGGAAATTATATTGGAGACCCATGCTAATTTATAAAAAAAATATCATTCGATATCATGCTTAGCTTATTTGATGGTATTATAAATCATTTAAAATGGCAAAAAAAAAAGTGGCCCATTTTATCTGACTTCACCCTATGTAGTCATGTCTCAATACACAAATTGTGTTGAGGCTTTTGCAAGCCTAATATATTTAAATAGTACATATAACTAATTAAACTAAGAAACTCATTTATAAAAAGTCTTGGGGCAAAATTGTACACCAAAAATGAGTCTCACACTAGAGAAAACACAGAGAGAGGCAAGATAAATGGTGCAGGAGGGGGGATGCAGAGTTTGGAATGAGGGAAGGAGATGGAAAGAAGGAAGTGCAAAGCCGCGCTCTGCAGGGACACCCATTCAGGGGCACATGCTTTCTGGGAATCAATGTCCCTCCTTGCTAGCAGGTAGATTCTAATACCTGGTAAAATGCTTTTGTGGCTAATTAGCTTAATCTCACACTGATAAATAAGAGAGGAATTTAAACATTAATGTATTCTAAGAAAACAAAAAAAAAAAACATTTTAAAAATGTGATTTCATTATTTGAATACTGCCATATTCAGATCCTTATACTGGGTTACTGTTACCATTGAACCATCAGTTGTACCTAACAGTAGAGTGAGTGTTTCCACCAGCCAGTCTGAAAGCTGTTAGTATTGAAATAGACTTACCGATATGAAGTGGGGAGGGAAGAACGACTGCATGTAGTGCTGGGCAATGTTCAGGATTAATTTGGTTAATTTGAATGAATGTTTTAAAGCAATTTTCAAAATACGAATTCAAATGAACCAAATTAATCATGAAAATTGCCCAGCACTATGTGCAGTTGTTTTTCCCTCCCCACTTTGTTATAAAATCAATAGTTCTGTCTCACCTCTCCTAAACACAAGGTGGGGAGAATCACCTGGATACCCTGTTGTGTACATGTCTTGTGCCCAAGTACCTTCCATCTGTTAACTTTCCGTTGTCCCTGATACAACAACCAATAGATTAGCAGGCCTGTGACCTATATAATGTTGTCAAGCAGTTTTCCCCCCACCATAACACATGCTTCTCTTGGCTGGGTTTTGCTAACGATCCATACTGCAAGACTTCACTCACGCAGCCAGTGTCTGTAGCTCCTGAAAGCAAAAGACAAGCATCAGTTATGTGCTCTCTGCACTGGCATTGACCATCATAAGGAAGCCATCTCTGCTTCAGATATCCCCTCAGCTGACTGTGAGATTATGCCCAGCTGGCAGATTAGACCTTGATTCAGAGTCTGAATCTGATCCAAGTGCTCCAGCCTTGGATCAGATTGATAGTTTACATTGATAGTTTACATTGTGAACTTAATTTATTTTTTGAAAATATACACCAATTTCAAATTTAATGACTGCAACACACTTCAAAAAATGTGGGACAGTTGACTGTTTAACACTGTGTAACATCACTCTTTCTTTTAATAACACTTATTAAATGGCTGTGACTGTGGCCATGACAACCGCACCACTGCGGTGATAGTTTGCCAATGCAGTGGTGGAGTGCAATCTGTGGTGCTGTCACATCATACGCCATGTTAATTTTTCTGCTTGAGTAGGAACTATGACAAGTATAATAATAACAGTTACAATATTAATTTATATTTTAGCCTACCATATAGGGGGAGATTTTATGTTAATACACAAATTACGTAATCATAATCAAATGCCTTATATGGTGTTGTCTGTTAGTTTGGCGCAGATTTATTTGAGCACAGCAAAATCCAGCCAGTCACTTCAGGTTCTGCCGCAGCTATGGATCTTGTTGGGAACCAATTGTCACATCGACAATCTGAGAGCATTTTGGATTCGTGCCTAATGAAAGAGGTTAATCAATACGTTTGGATGAAGACATATGTCGGCTTTGTGGAAAAAATAAGTGTTAAATGGAAAACACTAGCCTACAAATCTTAGGAGCTATCTCCAGGCATGTCACCCAATTAATGGTCTTCTCGTTTAAACCTTCAGCTTTGTTTTATGTTAATGAGTGTCTTTGGGGGTGATAATGGCTTTATGACACACCCTACAATAGGTATGCTTTATGTTTAAAAGTAGGGTCAGTTACGCAGAAGTCTCCAAGATCTCAGCTGGATAACAGAGCACTGTGTAATTTTATACGAATCAGCAATTCTCGTTTTAGCTCACCGCTGTTTTATATTTTATTTTGGAGAATACTTCAAAGAGGAGATGGCTGTCTATCGTAACAGTAAGTGTTAAGTGTATTATTATTATTATTATTATTATTATTATTATTATTATTATTATTATTAATAATAAAAAAATACATAATAATAATAATAATAATAATAATATTACACATTGTTAAGAATGTTTTATTTATAAATGAATTTATGGGTTTATTGTGGTGGATAAAAACGGGTATCTAAAACGCTACAGGTGATGACCTTGTGGCTAATCCGGACATCATAGACGAAATCAAGTTTCTGAACAAGGCAAGCGGTACGTACATTGTTATTATTTAGAAGTATTCGTTCCTGTGTATGATATGTAAGTGTAGAAATTATTATACCATTACTTTACACAAAAGGTTGAACACAGAATCCCCGCGAGTCAGAGTGGAAATCCCTGTCTTGGGTAAGAGTTGTGATAATTAGCTCTTTGGCTGTTATGTTTAAAAATGGTTTAACAGTTTAAAAACCGTTTAGTCTACCACTTCTTGTGCTCGCCCTGGACTTATACAGTTTAAAGTTTTAAATAGAGTCCATCTGTCCAAGTCGAGATTGTCTGTGATGTATCCGGATGTAAGGTGATGTAAAGGACAAGTGTGATAAATGCCATGGCTCTCCCTGTCATCTTGGCCATATTTTTTTCTTCTGCCCTGAACTCCATGGTTTTTGGTCTGGCTTTTTTACCATCATGTCCACTATTCTCAGAGTAGATTTAAAGCCTTGTCCATTGATTGCGATATTTGGGATTCCTCAAGCTTCAATTCCTTTGAGCTCGATCCTTTTGTATGTTATTGCTTTCACATCCCTTATAGCAAGACGTTCCCTACTGTTACATTGGAAGTCTGCTAAATACCCATCTATCTCCCAGTGGATAAAGGACGTGATGTTTTTTTTCTGAAACTCGAGAAAATAAGATATACGATGAATGGTTGTACAGATAAGTTTTTTTCATAAATGGCATCCCTGTATTGCATACTTTATGGAGTTACAGACACTACCCACTTAAAGGTTCGTGCCTGTTGTTGAATTTTATAATATCTCTATCACCAGCGACAGTTAATGGGTAGCCATGATGAGCTGGAGGGGTGGGTTGAGGGTTCAATTTTGTTTTCCTTTGTATAAAAAGAAAAAAAACCTGTGAACATTTACTGCTGTTGCTCAATTTGTTTTTATTTTTGGGAAATGATGGGGAGGACAGAACAGAAAAGGCGATTTAGATAGGCTTAGCAGAAATGTTCAGCAGAAATGTTCAATAAAAATGAAACTTAAAAAAACGGTTTAAGATGTTTTCTTATGTTTTTGTGATCGTTTGTTTAGTGTTCAAGGCTTGTCAAACCTTGTAAACAAGATCGCTGCTCCCGAGTTCAAAAATAGTGCTGCGGTTTCTACTGAACAACGTATACCAACGAAATCTGGAAAGGTTAAGCGTAAAACAGTCATTTTATTTTTTAAAAAAGTGTTTCATCATCCTTATTCGTGCTGATTTCCTAAGCCATGTTTTTTTTCCCCCCAGAGTCAGTTGTGAATGAACCACGCGCTATAGACTGTTGTTTGAACTGGAATCAGGAGTTGTTTGATTCATGGAACAATTGTGCATTTTCCCCGGCTCCTGGAGATGACACTCCTGATGATCTTCCTTCAAACCAAGAAGCTTTTGGTCGTGAGTCGCCGGCTATTATTGACAATAACAGAGACTCGTTTGAGCTGATATGAACCGGGTTCAAGGCCATCGAGGACCAAATTGCTGGATTTGAAAAGACTTTTGCTAACATCTGCGAGCGTCTGGACAATTCAAAGAAGAATCAAAATCTTTATAATCAAAGTGTGGTGGATACATTATAAAACCATACCATCACGCATAAACGTATTATAGCAACCCAGAAGCTGCTTGCTGGGGAGATTCTGGTCACAATCAATACCTGACGACGGAACTGTTAAAACAGCTTGTACAGTTGAAAACAAGAAGCTCCGTGAGTTGTACAATACGTACACCTGTGTGTGTGTTTGTGTGTATGTGTGTGTTTATTTGCTGGTTCGTTTCTGTTTTATTGTGTGTGATTTTTTTTATTTTTTTAAATTAATTTATTTATTTTACTAGCTTTTATTTAAATGTAAAAATCTAAAAATGTCAAAGCGGTGTGGTGAAAACTCATGTAATCTGGGACGACGATGGTCTGTGCCTCTTTGAACAGCGTGGTAAGACGGAGACATTACAGGTTTTAATTCGGACAATGGAGGATCTGAATAGACAGCAGTCTACCACTGATTCTTTGTTGGACTTATTAAACAGTGTTCGATCAATGGCTGAGGTTCAAACAGAATCAATGCCTAATTCGTTGTTAGACAGCGATTCAAATTCACAGCAGGTGGGGTGAGGGTCAGACAGTCAATCGTTTAATCCTTCGAAGACAAATTTTGGGTTATCCGAATCCGTTATTGAGTCTATCATAAGCAAGGGGGGGTCTGTTGATGCTTATACAGTGGTACTGACACTCGGGTTTAATGGATTGGAGATATGGTGTCGTATAAACATGCGTGTGATAACCACTCCAGACCTGGCTGCGTACACTATATTTGTGCATGATATTATGTCTGAAATAGTGTCGTTTTCCAGACTGCTGGCCGGTGATGGGGGTTTAATCAACATTACCTTCAGAGGCCCTAGTCTACCCTCTGATGTTAACGCTGTCTTGTCACCTGATAATGATTACGATTTGCACATATTCACACATCAACTTGAGAACATTATGCAAAGTAATTCTGATGTACGGGCTGATGAATGTCTGAATCTGATCGTGTCTATAGCTCGCGGTAAACACGGTAGTGCTTATCAAAAGATACATGATTTAGCTCATAACGAGGTAATTGCCAGAAACAGAATGAACCTGTTTTGCCCCAACAACATATCTAACAATCTGTGTTTTGCGATCCGTCTGTCCCATTATCTACACCCACGTACGCCATGTACTGATCTTGAGCCGATAGCCACGTCTCTACAGAAAACTGCAGGGTATTCGGTACAGCAAAAGATAGGGTTTAATGACCTCACACGGTTTGAACGGTTGTTACATATTAAAATAGTGGTGCTCAATGTGATGTCACTAAATACTGTCAGAAATGTAATAGGAGATATCACATCAACGGAGCCGCTCCAAACAAACACATGCATGTCCTGCAGAACGCTACATCCATTGTAACGCTGAATTGGTTAATGACGGAGTACACCAATGTTTTATAGAACCGTTAAAAATGGAACCTTCTAGAGACAAATGCATATATTATGATTTTGAGACACAGACGGTAAACACGTTGCAAATTTCGTATGCGCGATTACATTTAAAGGGGAAGAGTTCACAGCCGATGGTACGGACTGTATAGATCGACTTGTTAAAAAGTTTAGACCGCCTCATTATCATTTCAGATGGGTTGCACACAACGCTTCAGGGTTTGACAATTTTAAACTATTGGAATATTTTGCAAAAGCAGGGCTAAAACTCCAAATTACTATGCAAGGCTGTCAGATCATTTTAATGTTTGATAAGACATTCAAGCAACTTTTCATCGATAGTTACTCGTTCATCCCTATGCGTCTGTTGATGACATCTGCTGCGTTAAATCTAACCAGTGCTGAGAAAGGTCATGTTCCACATCTGTTCAATAGAATAGATGTTGTTTTGCTCCGTGGGGCATGCATGAAGTACCGTGACGAATTCATACAGTGTACCAAACTCGACCTATTCAGATACACCATTTTAGCAGCGTGCTGCATGGCTGTGTATAAAACCGACTGCCTACCAAAAGACACCCTAGCTCTAACAATGCATACACAGATCAAAACAAGACATGCCCAATCGTTTCCATTGAATGACTTGAATATGTCAAAACAACACGCAGCGTGAACATTCAGCACGCTTTAAATCATGGAGAGATGGTGATTTGAAAATTTCATCTCAATGGTTATTATGAAAAGGATGGTGTCCTATATGCTTTCAAATTCAACGGCAACGGATGCCTGTTTCACGGGTATGAATGTCGTTATAACCCAAACCACTTACATCCGTTATCAAAAGTGCCCTATGGTTTGCTCAGAAGACAGTTTGATGATAAGGTCGATATTTGGAAAATGCGTATGGTCTCGATGTTGAGGTGATGTAGGAATGTGTTTGGAATAACACTCAACAGACCGATGACACTGTAATGGCATTTATGTCCACTTACACACATCCTGAAAGATTGAAACTGCGCAATACACTATTTGCTGGTCGTATTAACGCGTACGAATTGTATCACAAAGCCGGCAATAGTGAAAAAATACGATATGTCGACTTTACAAGTTTGTACCCCTTTTTGCCAGGCCAAAAAATGTTACCTCATAGGACATCCACAAATATTTTTCAAGGATTTGAATCTCTTGAAAATTATGGGTTTGTCAAGGCTACAGTACTTCCACCACGAAAACTGCTTCACCCAGTCCTTCCCTGTAGGACCGGTGGTAAGCTTATGTTTCCACTCTGTCGTACTTGCGCCTAGCAACAGAATCTGACAGACCCGTGTGATCATACTGATGAGGAAAGAGCTATTTCAGGGTGTTGAGTCAGCATCGAGCTGTTGAAAGGTGTGGAAAAAGGGATGGAAGTGGACAAGGTGTGGCATTTTCCACAAAGGTCAAAAACTTTGTTTTGTAACTATGTTAAAACATTTTTACAATACAAACAAGAGGCCAGCAGTTTCCCTGCACACGCTGTGACAGACGCAGACAAGGAATCCTACATCTCGGATTACTTTGCGAAAGAGTGGGTTAAAACTTGTCTTGTACAGGGTTAATTTTGGACCCGGAACAATTTGCATAACACATGTGGTGATGGTTATGACAAACATTTTCCCTTCGTGTCAGACAGCGTGGCTCTAATTCAGTGGTGTTATTCGGATGGGAAAGGGGGTCAGACTCGTGACCTCAACATGTTTCTTGGGACTTTCACAACAGCTCATGCCCGTCTAGAACTTTATGAATTAATGGACAAATTG
Source organism: Ameiurus melas (assembly GCA_012411365.1). Classification (NCBI taxonomy): domain Eukaryota; kingdom Metazoa; phylum Chordata; class Actinopteri; order Siluriformes; family Ictaluridae; genus Ameiurus; species Ameiurus melas. The sequence continues at coordinate 27,912,508 of CM022754.1, read as the reverse complement.
GGTGACAGGTTGTTGTACAGTGACACAGACAGTGTGATCTTTACATCTAGAGAGGGTGACTGGGAACCTCCGTTGGGCCCCTATCTTTGTAATTTAACTGACGAGGTTGGAGAAGGTGATCATTTTGTCAAATTTTGTTTGGGCGGAACAAAAAAATACGGCTACCGCACTGCGAAGTGTAGGGAATGCATGAAAGCCAAAGTCATCCTGCTCAACGCTGTAAATTCAAAAGCCATTAGATTAGACACCCAGATTGGCCTTGTCGATCACTACGTTGTGGGATCAGATAATAGTCATTATAAACTGGCATACACAGATTAGTTTTTATTTATTTATTTATTTATTTTTTATATTGTGTATATTTAGAATTGTTGGCAGCCGTTTTATAATGAATTGTTGAAAATGTACAAAATAAAATTTGTTGAAGGATTACCACAGACTCTGAATGATGATGCTCTGTTTCCGGCCAACACGGTTAATTTGTTAATCCTCGATGATCTGATGAAAGAGGCCAGCGGGAGCAACAAGGTGGAAAAGGTCTTACCCAATATGTACATCATAGAAATATTAGCACTATTTATATTGTGCAGAATGTATTTTGCCAAGGGAAAGCCAGTAGGACCCTCAGCTTAAACACAAATGATCTGATGTTTAAAAAAAACCCCGAGACGCTAATCAAGTCAGTGTTCTAGGAAGACAAATGTATCCCGGCAACACAAATTTTTTTATGGATTGTTATCAAGACGCAACCAGCAAGCCTTTCGGGTATCTGCTGATTGATTATAAAACAAAAACACCCGAACACTTATCAGCTCAGAACAGATTTACTTGCATCACACCCTGTGGTGTATCTCCAGAAAAGAAGATAGCGAAATGTCTGCCAGACTTTGTAGAAACCTGCCGGTTTTAAAACTATTATTAAAAGCAGCACCCAAACAAAGACGGATTTTTTTACAAACTGCAACAGATGAACTCAATGCGACATTGTGTGAAGTAGCTCTTAATGTTCTCTACGGTAATCTACCTCTCACATGTCAACAATACAAGAAACTCAGAAAAAGGAAAAGCGTCATCAAATTTGTAGCGGATAAGACGGCCGGTGTTAAAAGAAAGAGGCGTGTAATAGACCCACAGGGGGGCTTTGTTCTGCCTCTCTTAAGCGTGGCTATCTTAAGCGTGGCTTTCATCTCCAGCCTGATCGCTTCTAGATAACAGAGGGAATTGAGTACGCAGATAAACTGTTTTTAGTCCCGCAGCACCAGCTGGACAAACTAAAGACCGGGACAACACGTGAATCTATTCAGCAAATTGTGGAGAACGATTTGTACATGGCTATAAGAAATATTTTGCACCGCTCTGACTTGGACAGTTATGAAAAAGTGAAAAAAGCACATTAACATTGACACTTATGCAGACTGAGCATCCTGAAAAAGAAAAGCCGTCTGCACAGCCCGACGTAAACCCCCATGATGATTTAGATAACATAGTGGCTGATATTTTGAAGAATATTCTGCAGAGGAGTGTAAAAAACACTCGCTACATTTTAGATAAAATGTCTAAAATGAAAGATGTCACATTTTGGGATGATTCAGGAGAGTTTGTGTTTAACGGTAGAACTATTCCTGGCTCACATATGCTCGATTTAGTTAAGGGTATCACGGCTCCGCAAAAGATATCTGATGCCCGAAGACCTGTCGGCTGGCTCGAATTTCTGGAGACTTTTGCTACTTTAAACATACCATACTCAACGGTGCCAAACCCTTATGTCGGACTCTTTCAAAACTATTTCAGAATTAACTCTTTTAAAACCAAATCGACTTCACCTATAACCAACTCGTCTAAGAAGCTTTAAAAAACAGAAAATACTTCAGAGCACGCCATCATCAGAATCAAATAATTCATATGGCCCTGTATTCAAATCACCCACTTGATGCAAGTCAGTGGCTATGTTTTTAATCCATGAGTTTTCTATTGTTTATGATCTTATCTGTATTGCTGTATGTGGTGTATGTATTATAATAATAACAATAATATTAATGTTAATAATAATAATAATAATAATAGTCAAAAGAAGAAATTTGTTCTTTGTTTTTATTGAAAAAATCTAGTTTTGGACAAACATTTCACCTGTCTGAACACAATGAATTTGAAAACATTTTCATTACAACGACCTTTTTTAGTTTTAGATTTTTCATAAATACTGATACCATCTTGTCATTTTTAATAAAATTGCCGGTATACATCTTCAACACACAGTCATAATCATACCCCTTTACCATGTGATTGAGGAAAACAAACACAATGCTGTGTCTCTGCCGAAAAATCTTGGACTTGCATTACACTTACATACATTTACATTTATTCACTTAGCAGATGCTTTTATCCAAAGCGACTTACAAATGAGAAAAAATCAAACCAAGCGATATATCAAGCAGAGAACAATACAAGTAGTGCTATTATACAAGATCCATTAATTGAGTTCCAGAGGAAGCAAAGTGCACAGAGTAGAGGTGTAAGTGCAGATTTAAAATTTTTTCATTTTTTTTTATTATGAGTTGGTTAGGTGTTCACGGAAGAGGCGGGTCTTTAGCTGTTTTTTGAAGATGGTGAGAGACTCTGCAGTCCGGATTGAGATCGGAAGTGCATTCCACCACTGAGGAACAGTTTGCGTGAAGGTTCTGGAAAGGGACCTTGCGCCACGCTGAGTGGGAACTACTAAATTTTGGTCGCTAATCGATCGTAGATTGTGAGAGGGAACGTAGGCCTTCAGGAGAGAGTTGAGGTAGGAGGGTGCTGTTCCTGACAAGGTCTTGTAGGTGAGCATCAAGGCCTTGAACTTGATGCGGGCAGCTACAGGAAGCCAGTGGAGGGAGATGAAGAGGGGTGTGACATGAGTTGTCTTGGGCAAGTTGAAGAGCCATCTAACCAAAACCATTGTTTTTCTACCTTGTTTCTTCTTGTCTAAAATTTTTTCCACTTTAAATGTTTTGTTTTTGTTCACAAATATTTTTTGTAATTCCTCTTCATAAAAAACACCATCGATGAGATTAGAAATTCTAACAATGTTGCCAGCTTTATATTTAAATGTAGGGGTTACGCCGGGGCCGTCTTTAGGACCATATAGGTTTTTATACACAGCAGATTAATTTTCTTTGGCCACATCAATGGGTCTCATCTTAATGCTTCTGTGATAGCTGGCGTTGTATCAATCCATTATGTCTTGTAGCATAATATAGCGTTTGGAGTTTGTACCAGTTAAATATCTCCACATTTGCCCTTTTAAGGTTCTATTAAAACATTCAATGATGCACGCTTTTAAATCGGTGGCTGTTGCAAAATGATTATTAAAATTACGGGGCACACTGCCCTCATCCAGTATAGATTGGAAAGTTTTAGACACCTCGATGCCGGATTTGTTTTTTTAAAACCAGAGTCCATGCATATTTACTAAACATGTCTATGCACGTCAACAGAAAATTAACGTTGTCGTTCTCCTTGGCGTATGCAGACATATCGACCAGATCTGCCTGAAACTGAATATCAATACCATTTTTAAAAAAACTAAACAAAACAAAAAAAACACAATTTCTTTTGTATTTTAACGGGGCGGTTCAGTGTAGCGTGTAAGCATCCTCACCAGCGAGCCACTCTGAAACTTGTTTATCTCTTAAATGAACCACTGTTTCTTTTAAAACGGTGTCCTTTAAATGTGTTTTACCACCAAAATACCATGCATTTGAACCATGCTTTTTTCATTTCCCCAGACAGGTTGACACTTTTTAACAAACACAAAAGAATAACACTGATGTTCTTAAACATCATGGTATTTATTTCAGTAAAAGATCATAAACGTTATTATACATCATCATCGAGGGAGTGTAGGAATTTTATACACATCAGTGTTTTTGTCAACCACATAGGCTATAAATGAATCGATTATTTCACAGACAACAGTCTGCTCATTTCTCGACAGCAGAATTTCACACACATCATACACATATGTACACATACATAAAATGTCTACAATTCTAACACGCCTGCCACATTCAGTCACAAGATCAAGTATATTTGTGATAGAAACCAAAATCGGTTCACATGCAGTAATACACATGTACCAAAGCAGTCCAATGACACACCGTACCTCGCACAAGACACATCTGATTCACGAGATTTGTTAGACGTCTCGGGTCAACATCACATCCGTTTACAGCTACGGATACATCAGCACAGTCCATAAGGCATTTGTACAATAGGCTGGACATCTCGCACCTAATACGGCATTTAAGCAGACTCTTTGCTAATCCTGTAGCGCTACACACATTCCCCATCTCAAAGAACTACTGCGATCGCCTTCCATCTGTCCACGCCGTCATAGACGATCTGCTCACTGCTGACATCCACAAGTTTCTCTCTGACATTAAGCCTTTGCACGATGAACAGTTCATTGCGCAGCCCGTGTAGAACGGCATTCACCGATCCTTGAATTCTCTGGGGGTTAACCCGCAAACCACACTGACTCAATGCTTGAGCTATGAAATGTTTAAGCCCAAGTTTTTCACAGATCACGCGATAGTTCCTCAAAGTATTTGTCAAAGAAATACGCATCAGGTTCGAACAGACAGGAGTGTCTAATCTGACTCGGATGATCCACTTCGCAACCCAAACAGAGTTCTTTCAGTTTTTTATTGATAACATGCTCCAGAAGGACCACGGCTGTCGCTTTTACAATAATGAAGGCGTCAGATCGGATACAACCATCTGTTTGATCAATACCAATGTAGGCAGAGGCGCCAGTTAAAGAGCTACTGATTTCATGCGGAGTTGTGAGGAAGCTTAGGTTGTGATATCCTAATTCCTTGCAGAAATTATCTAGCCACAGTAAAAAAAAAAAAAAAAAAAAAAAGATTATTTGGTTTTAAATGGACAAAAAAATTTTTTATCCCCAAAATAGTATTCGCATTTTTTACAAAATGTACCTGTAATCTGATTACTTTGATTTTTCACTAACTGTGTAACTGTAACTAATTACATTTTTCATATGTGAACATATGTTTATTTTTAAATTTAGGGATCTCCTGCATTTATTGCTCTCATTTATTTATTGTGTAGTTTGTTGTGTGCTTGTTCATGTAAATCTCTCTGCTCTGTTTTTGAAAGCTGTAACAAGATGCACGAAAGCACATCACATTTATTGCATTTCCTGATACATACAGTGGGGGGGGGTGTATTTGATCCCCTGCTGATTTTGTATGTTTGCCCACTGACAAAGAAATGATCAGTCTATAATTTTAATGGTAGGTTTATTTGAACAGTGAGAGACAGAATAACAACAAAAAATCCAGAAACCGCATGTCAAAAATTTTATAAATTGATTTGCATAAAAAAAAAATAAAATAATATTTATCTAATAATAAAAAAAAAAAAAAAAGAAAAAAAAAAAAAAAAAAAAAAAATAATAAAAAAAAAAATTAGGGTTTTCAAAAAATTTTAAATAAAAAATTTTTTTTAAAAAAAAAAAAAAAAAAAAATAATGTTTAACTCATAGCTTAGGCTTTGAATAGTTCTTGGGGTCATAGGCAGCATTCTTCCTCACATATTTTCATTTGATGGCATTTTTATTTTTACTCATACTATATTTTTGGTACAATTTTATTTATTATTTGCTTCTACGAGATGAAGCACTATAAGGACTAGTCTATTTTGATGCAAAGATTTGTACATTAGCAGGAATATAGCACAACATCGAGGTGAAAGCAGTGGTCTGTTCATTTAGATGTGAAAGTGCAATAAAAATATGTTGTCCCTAAAATCAATGAATAATCGTTATAAATAATCAAGATCTCAATATTCATCAAAATAATCGGGATTATCATTTTGGCGATAATCATGCAGCCCTAACTAAAATAATTAAGTAGAAGGAGAGGGGGATGAGAAGGAAGAAGTCAGTGATTGAATCAGATGGGAAAAGAGACAGGAGTGAGGATGGAATTTTGGTTTGTACATATTGGCACTAATATTACAGAACTAATAGCAGTCTAGAAGATATTATTACTGTCATCCTTAGATAATAAATGATTAGATTCTCTGTAAGGGAGAATCACAGAGGAAACATTTGATAAGTCACAGAGTATGAGATTTATAATTGTGAGTGCCAACAAGAAAATGTTATACAACAGACATTCAAAACTTTATACAACTTTCTGCCCATACAACTTACCACAAAAGCTCCTGCATTCCACAATAGGTCAGATCCAACTGTAAAAAAAACAATTACAGATGTAATACTATACCTGATGTTAATAAAAAGAAATAAAGTGATAAAAAAAAAAGATGTAAACAAGCTGTACTCAAAATGAAAAGGATTAACATATTTGAGCTTCAGTTTGCTTGTTAGGTTACTTTGGTAGCTGCAGTTGTCAATATTTGTAATCATGTGATGTTTGGATACTTAACCGTAGCTCTGCGAGGAGAGGTACATTTTCCCAACCTGCACTTCTACAGCCATGTGTTGGACTTTGGCTGCATCCTCAACTGTACAGAGGTCCAGCAGCAGCTTACTATGACAAACTCCAGCCCACTCCCTGTCATCTACCGCTGGGCTTTTCAGCTGGACCAACAATATTACCATATAAAGTAGAGACATCTTTCACGGTTATAAAAGAATGGTGCAGTAAATCCTCAAATTGGCACTAAATTACTGAATTTTCCTGGACGAGCTAACACAAGGAGCCTATTATTTCTCATAAAGATTTAATTCTAATAGCACTTACATTATGCAAGACAGCATTATGCAAATCAGACCGTGTTCACTGGTCTATGCAAGTTTTCAGTTAGTGTTAGCACATTAGCATTTGTTTGACCTTATGCTTATGTGTGTCCTTAAGATTATAATTAACCATTAGTGCCAGATCTGGAATCAACCATCCTCCCAAGAAACATCAGGAAAGAAGCCAGCTACTGCTCAATCCATAAAATGCATAGTTTTACTGGGTGAATCATAATTTTATAGCTTGCTTTATGGGTTTTTATCTACTTTGTCACGAATTGTATACCGGTATACAGTCCCTTACAATCATGTGAAGAAATAAGTACACCCCATGGAAATAGTTTGCTTTTTGACATATTTGGACAAGCAAACATTTGATCATCTTTGAAACAGTGCCTATTAATAAAGTTGATATACTTGAACAAAACCACAAGGAAAAATACAATTTTCAATCAGTAATTCAACAGAAAAATCAATAGATGTGATATTCTTCAGTGGAAAAAGTAAGTACATCCTTGGCCTCAGAAGCTAGTCCCTTTTAGCAGAAGTAAAATATTGTAGGCAGTTTGCATAATTGTCCACCAGTATCTGACATTGACTTGCTGGAATTTTTGACCACTATTCCATGCAATACTCTTTCAGTTGCAATATATTTGAGGGTTTTGCATGTACTGCCCCTTTCAAATCCCGCCCACAACATTTCAATGGGATTCAAATCCGGGTTTTGACTAAGCTATTCAATAACCCTCCATTACTTCTTTTTGAGCTATTCCTTGGTGGATTTGCTAGTGTGCTTAGGATCATTATCCCGTTGAAAAATCCACTTTTGGTTCAAATTTTGGACAGATGGCCTCATCTTCAAGTACTCTTTGATATGATGCAGAATTCATAACTTGAATGAATATAAGCTGTCCAGTCCCTGCGGCAGCGAAGAAACTCCAAACCATAACATTTCCACCACCGTGCTTCATAGTTGGTATAAGGTGCTTCTTCTTAAAAGCTGTCTTTTGGTCAGCGAAAAATATGTCTGCTGTTACTGTGGCCAAAAAACTCTAGCTTTTGATTTCTTCTGTCCAGAGCACATTATTCCAAAAGGCCTGGTCTTTGCCTATATCCTCCTTAAAGCAAGAGTACAGTTTACCAATGTTCTTTTTAGATTCCTGCCATGCCTCCCATGCAGGTCAAATTTATGCAGTCTCTTTGAATGTTGAAGCATGTACTTTGACACCAAACAAGACTTTATTTATATATATATATATATATATATATATATATATATATATATATATATATATATATATACACACGTATATATTATATTATATGAAATTTTCACGAGTCATCAGGAAATATAATGAATTCACAACATTACAGTCCATAAATAAAATTGTGTAATAAAGCAGAGTGACGCAGGAAAGAAGTATTAAACACGCTAAATTAAATTTATTTAATACTTAGTAGAGAAGCCTTTTTTTATGACATCTTCAAGACGTTTCCCGTATGAAGAAATGAATCGGCTGCAATATTCAGGTGTGGTCTCCTTTGGCCCATTCTTCTAAACATATTGTCTTTATATCTTGTTCAATTGGATTCAGGTCCGGTAATTGACTGGGCCAGTCTAACGCCTAGATATTTTTTTTCTGAAACCAATTGAGTGTTTCCTTTGCTGTATGCTTTGGATTGTTGTCCAGCTGGAAGCCCCGCACTATGATGCTTCCACCTCCAAATTTCACTGTTGGCATAGTTTTGGGGTGATGTACAGTGCCATTACCTCTTCAAACATGGTGTGACAGCCAAGAAGTTTAATTTTGTTCTCGTCTGACCAGTCTAGACTCTCCCAGTAATTCATAGGATTGTCCAAATGAGTTGTAGCAAACTTTACATGAGCTTCAACATTAAACTTTAAATGAGCTTGGCTCCCGGGCTACTCTTCTGACTATTCTTTTGACTCCCTGGTCAGAAATTTTGTGAGGAGCTTCTGTGCATGTCTGGTTGATGACTGAGTGATATTGCTTCCACTTGTGCATAATGGTGCTTACTGGAAGATTCAGAATTTTGAAATAGGTCTGTATCCGATTCCATCAATATGTTTCACAACAATAAGGTTGCGAAGGTCTTGGGAGCGCTCTTTGCTTTTACCCATCATGAAATGTTTCTTGTGTGACACCTTGGTAACAAATAGCCTTTTTATAGACCATCAGTATACTAAACCAGCTGATATAAATTTTCACAGATAGGAGGTCTAATTACAGATTTCAACTGGTTCCTTGCCTAACCTTGCCTTGGAGAATTGCTTTTTTTTTTAGCGTGTTCAATACTTTTTTCCACTGTCATTCCACTTTATTACACATAAATGTATTTATGGACTTTAATGTTGTAAATTCTTTATATTTCCAGATTTCTTGAGTTAATACTGATGAAAATTTTTCTGGTGAAAATTTCATGTGAATAGCCTCATTGGAAATATACTTACTGAATTTTTATTTTTACTTTTTCAATACTAATGTCCCCCACTGTGGGGACCCTTGGCATAGCCAAGACTAAGTCTGAGTGCAGTGCTGAGCTATTCATGGTTTGCAATCCTAAGAGGAAATTTTCAAGTCTAGTCACGCCTCACAGGTCATTAGTAAAGACTGAATAAACTGCCATTTATAAATAAGCCTTTGACCTCTGAGAATCTTTGATCATCTGAGGATGAAGCCGTCAGGATGAAGCCTTCCCTCTGCTGATGTTCACTTGTATTTGCATTCATTGATTATGATATTCCTCTATCAGAACACTCTGTAACCACCATTCAAACAATTGATCAGTGTTGAACAGCAAATGTGGCTTTAGATATTACTTGTAGAAAAACTGCTGAAAATGTGTAAATGACCTACAGAGCTCTGCAGTGTCATTACTCGTACACAGTCATACACAGTGGCTGCCCACAACAGCATGCAAATCACAATGTGCTGTGTTAAATCTCAGCTGTCAATAGGGGGCCAGCTCCAGGCTGCATGGACTACAGTTTTTATAGTTTTTAAATTGTACTTCAATCTGCCATGTCCCATCTCGAGCAAATCAATAGCATGCTCCATGGGACTAGATTGCTGGCTAGTGAAAATTAATCACTCTCCTGTCTCTCCTCAGCCACCCATCAGCAAAGCCATCTAATAATGGCTTGACCTTTCCTATCAATGCTGGCAAATGTTCAGCATACATTGTCCTACCTGCTAATTAAAAGCTTACTGGTAATTAAAGCAGTTGTAAAGGTACCATCATTGCAGCATTCCACTGAGGTGTGTCGCTGCCTGCCTTGTGAGGGACCCCTTGCTGATAAATGTGCATTTTGGCTGAGCTAGCTAACTTACATTCATCATCTATGGCTGAAGAGAATCTTGACTGCTTTACTGTCCTGGAACCAGAGGAATATGATAGTGGAACTCACAGAGGAGAAATGAGATGAGACACAGCATGAGACAGTAAACTGTGGGACCCACTGGGAAATACTTGTTTGTGTCTCACATGTGTCAATGTCAGTTGAATGGTGGTTCTTAAAAGACTAGACTAGAGGTGAACAACGGTTTTGAGATCTTGTAGGATTCAATAAATTTGCACTTTCTTGCAGGCACTCAGATATGAAACTTGCAGCAGTCTGGTCTTGCAGGACAATGAAAGGCCACATTTTAATATATGAGTGTATTGAGTGCCATATGATGCATTTACTGTTTCATTCAATCATCTTCAGTAACTAATTTATCCTGGTCAGGGTCACAGTGGTTTTTATTTATACAGTAGGTCAAATAGAACCAATTCAGTTTGTCAGACAATATCACACACTGCACAGGTGCAAATAATAATGTCATAATAGGTCAAACATTTTGAGATAGCAGGTGGGACTCTAAAGAGTTCTAAGGAAAAGATTTATTATGTTTTAAACGCTTTCAAATTTGCATGAGGGGAAGAGTGTCTATGAGCATGATTCCATATACAACACTGCCCCCTACTGTTTCCTCGGGAAGGAGCATAGCACTGTTCCTTTCGCAGTCATAGTTAGAGTCCACAGTATACTATAGCTCCTGTTTTTGTGATCACACAAGGTAGCCTGGTGCTGAGCAGCACAATACAAAATGGGTAGTATTTAAATTAATACATTATTAACACAATTACTTGTATTTGACCAATTGGAGGTTGGGGTTCAGTTCCTGCCTTGAACCTGTGAGCATGGAGTTTGCATGTTCTCCCCATACTTTGGGGGTTTACTCTGGGCACACTGCTTTCCTCAACCAAGTCCAAAGACATGCATTGTAGGCTGATTGGCATCTGCATGTGTGCACACGATTGTACCCTGTGATGGGTTGTCACCCCGTCCAGGGTGTCTCCTGCCTTACGCCCCATGTCCCCTGTGAACGGCTCCTGGTTTCCTGCAACCCTGCGTAGGATAAGCAGTACAGAAGATGGATGGATGGCCCATTCAAAACATTTGCTCTAAAATCAAGTGTGTCCTGATAATAAATGTGATTTTACATATAGATTTCATATGTCACTGGTAGAAAAACCTCTTGGTTAACACCACCAGTATGAAGTATTTGAGGACTAGACTGACTACTCTCAGTTCCAGCTGATTTTGTTTTGTTCTACTCCAACAGTGGGGCTCCGCACACCTCCTGTGGCTCTGTGGAATCCCAACTACATCCCCCACCCCCCAGTTAATGAGGGAAACATCAATGGTCATTATCTGTCTCCAGGGGGGCACTGGTCTCAGTTGTACCCCTGTTGTGAATTCTGTGCAGTGTGGGTAGAATTAGCAGAAGAGGTGAAAATGCATAGCGTAGACAGTGTGGCCAGTGCATTCTGACCTTGGACTGTCCAGCTCTGCCACAGAAGCACTGACCAAGAAGAGGTCAACCTCTGCCATGCCAAATTAAATTTAATTACATTTTATTTTATTTGTATATTGCTATTAACAATATCCACAACAGCAGAAAGTGAGTCACAAGTGCAGAAGCTTTTAGCAGAAACGGAGCATCAGGATGAATCAGACAGATCCGGTGGGTGAGAAGAGCACTGGCATCACAATAGGTGGCTTTGTAAGAAAAAGCTCTGCCCATTCTCTAATCTACATTATTCAAGGTACTGATCAAGAACATGTACCTTTTGACCGAAGCAGGACTGTATCATAATAGACCAAAAGATTGCTCAGGGGTTGTGGGAATGAAACCCCCTAATGACCATTTCTTTAACCAATGCAAACTACTGGGAGCTAATGTAATTTACTGCAGGCTAATATAATGTGTATAAAAAAGGACTAATATGGTAAATCTGTATTTACTGGTTTCTGGACTAGCTGGGGCTTTTTTATACAGCTACTGGAACATCTAGGCAGCAAAGCAATACAATAGTCTAACCTAGCAGTAAAAAAGGTATTTTTTCTGCATCATGTACTGAACTTATTGCTTATCTTATTACTTCTTCTGAAGAAAATGTTATCCCAGTAATACTATGTACATGAGCTTCAAATGAGAGACTGGAAAAAAATAATCATTACTGCACATGATGTAACTAAAAGGCCAGTAAGAGTCAAAAATAATCAGAAAGCATACTTGTACACAGCAAAATCCCCATGGTCAATTTATACCCAACAGTGTTTATATCATCCAATTGGACACAAATGAACACTCTGGCTGTTAATCCAACACTAGGGATTTTACTGTGTAGCTGACCGTGGCACTATTAGACATAATTCTGTCTTAACCATGTTAAGATGGAGGAAGTTACTGAGCATTCAATGTCTAATGTACAGTACTTTCCACATATCTCAGCTTATTAAGCTGGTGTCTGTCATCTGGCTTTGCTGAAACTTTCACACAATTTTGAATACTACCAGTTTAATTTGATGCCATTTTTGTGCTGACAATCCAGTGGTCTGTTTTAAAGAGCAAGCATGATCTTGTGCCAAATCTTTCATGGATCTGGGACATCACTTCTAAGTGCAGATTCTACTTTTCCGGGTGTATCTTCTCCTTGTGCCATCCCAGGGTGTGAGTTGTGTTATGCCATGTCATGCTGCTGTGGTGATGGATTTAATCACTGTGTGCTTTGCAGGTTTTGTATAGTCAGTTTGGTTAGTTGTTGCATGATCTGATGTAACAATTATACAAGCTTTGGTGACAATCACTTAGACCCCGGAATCTGATAGGTTGATAGACACAGGCTTAATACTGTATATCACGTGTTGAATTAAGCAAACAAACGCACTGAACTCACGTACATGCATTCGACCATAACAAGCTCCTATTATATGTGGAAAAAGCAAGCTAGCATTTTCCTTTGCTGGCAAAAGAAGAATTGGGAGAAAACGGGGGGGTTAAAAATTATGGCTGAATTGCTGAAGGTTTAGTAATGCAATTTTGTTTAAACTTCTATTAAACAAAATAGCATTACTTTGCAGTGCATTTTATAAAACACTTTACCACTTCTTCAGCAAACAGGAGTGCAGGCAGACAGTCCCTGTCATACTGGGACATCTCATCAACGTTCTTAACAGTGACATGCAGTGAGGTTCGTGGCTGGGGAGTCAGATTTACAAATATATGAATTCAACAGAGTATAAATTCACCATTCAACTGGCTGCTTGCACAATGACTACTGGTTATGTTTCATATACCATATCAGCATTCTTTACACACACATTGGTAAAGTACATATTTGGCCAACGAACAACGTTAAATTTATAGCAGCTCAGAGAGAGCGCATTTGCTCTGCGCCCTCCGTGAGTTCTTATTTTGCCATCACAATTCCACAATTCATACTCATTCAATACAAATGAAAGTATATACAGTTCACAACAAAAAGACAAATGTAGTTTTATTCTTTAAAATAACTTAATTTTTTCCTTATATATTGGTTATTATTTAAAAAAGGGCTGGTCTTTTATTTTTGTCGTGGACTGTATAGCAGTACATGCATGGTCTTACCTTTACTCGTCTGTCATTACTCACATCATCAAATTCCCAAAATGCCACCTTCACTTCACAGGCCACCACACTTTTAGCCACATAATGCAAAATGACAGAGACAGCAACAAACAGGGCTGCATTAATCTACTTTTTTTTAATATCATTTCTAATCACATCACTTATTGCTTCAATTAAATCATTCTGAATTGTTTGATAAGCCAGAAAACACAGTGGTTGTCTCCAAAAGTCTAGCTAATCTATCATCTTTCTCAGCTAAAGCATGTAATAGTTCTACATAGTTGCCACAATTAGAAGAGGTCGTACTCTAATTGCTGTTTGGATAGAAGGCAAGTTGCATCAGTGACTACGTTTACATGGACAGCAGTAATCTAATTATTGACCTTACTCTGAATAAGACAATATTGTGATTAAGGTGTTTACATGAAGTCGCTTTTAGAATACTCCTGTCATGTTCCTGTTTTACATGTTTTAGAACATAATTAGATTAACAGTCCGCGTTATTACGTCACCGCGCCACGCCGTCCAACGTCCCTTTCACGTATCAACATAAAAATTGCTGTTTACATGGTACTTTCTTAATCAAAGTATGGTCTTAATCGGGTTAAGAGTGGATTATTGTTGTCCATGTAAACGCAGCTAATAAGGTCTTTTAAAATCTCTCGGTTTTCCTTTACCTTAGCATTGTAGAGGCTAACATTTAGTCTCCGTTGTTCATTGAAAGCCAAATGTATCCTTGCGCTTCCAAAAGTTTTTAAATCAATTTGGCTTTGAAGGTGAGTAGTTGAACATTCATGTCTGCTGAGGCTTCTTGGTATATTTTTCAAGTCACAAAATCCCTTTGTAGTCCAGACATTGTCACTCGTTGAGAACAAAAGGCAGGGAAAGCAGAAAAGGTGGTTTCTCGTAGCACAATCACACAGCCAATCTTTTCGGGTGTACCACTCCGTTTGAAAAGAGCGTGTTATCTTCTGTCCTGTCATTTGAAGCAAATCTTTTAGCTCCGGCATCAGTCTTCCATTATTTATCACTATATATATATATATATCTTCCATTTTTTTTCACTGTTTTAGATGTACCTGTGTTCACTGTAGGTGAACTTTAGCTGGAAAACGATTAGCTTTTCGCTTTGGCATTTTTAGTTAATGAAGCTTATCAACAACATTCACGCTTGGATCATTGTAATGATGGCGTAATAACGTAATCACGTCGTGACATCATCAACCTTCCGGGTCAAAAAATAATAATAAAATAAGTAAGGAATCATAGCAGAGTAATGCCGGTATACCGGCCTTATTGGGATAACGTTTACACTGTAAAATCGCTATATTGGTATTACGGGGTTTTGGCATAGACGACCAAGACGGTATATCGTCGTTACGGGAATAGATCAAAGACGGGCAAGCTGGTTTTTCGGCCTTACCGGGGAAGAGGGTTAAGCAATGTCTTGTGTGACTCACATGAGATGAATACATGCTGTTCAAGTATGTCTTCTTTAGTCTATTGCCTAATTGTTTTTTCCTGGCACACCTCACTAACACATTTTGCACTTACGGCGGCGTCTTGTGTAGACTGTTTACATATTTGTGCCCACATGTACATTTTATGTACTGGTGCTATTGTTGAATATGTATTTCTAAAATTGTATGATGTTTTTGTTGAGTTTTTATTACACAATACTTTTTCTAGCCTTGACAAATAACCCATATTACAAAAGACTAAAACTAAGCATTTTCAAAAAAATAGAGACTAAACTAGCAAACCTGCTTTAAAAATTTATTAAAACTAAACTGAATTTGAAAACATAGTCAAAACATAATAAAAATAAAAACTAATGAAAAATACAAAACTATAATAACCTTGGCTGGGCCAGATGTACAGTGCTGTGAAAAATTATTTGCCCTATCACATTTCTTCCTTTTTCTCTCCCCTTTTCAGACTGGACTAAGTTTTGAATGAGGCAGTTCAAATACAGGGCAGGCCTGTATTGGTTACTGCTCAAGGATGGGGCAATTACAACTATATTGGACAGCAGACCCGCAACCCATGAGTAGTATTATTTCATTTGTCTATTTTATTTATTCATGACTATTCAGTATGTACACTGATTATGAGACAGCTTTACCAAACAAAGTATGTGTCAGCACGCTCAGCAGCCCGAAGTGCGACACTTCTGGGTTTTCACATTAACTTTGTTTTCTGTGATACGTGTGATTTGTTATGGTTTATGTCATGTCTCCGCCAATGTAATGTTAATGGTTGTGTCCCTAATAAGTCTCACCTGTTCTGTGTTTAGTCTTCATTAGTTTGTGCATTTAAACCCCTTGTGTGTCTTTGAACCCGGCACAGTATTCTTTCAGTATTTTGCCACCTAAACCTTACAGAGCCTTTTATTACTGTGTATGTTTCCTTGTGCTTTGATCTCGTTTTTGGTTTCTTGATTTGTATTTCTGGATTTCCCATGTTGTCTGTCTGTACATCGCCTGACCCTTGCCTATTTTAGTTGTCCACTAATCGTAGGGTTGGCGGTTCGATTCCTGGCCCACACGAATGCACATGCCGAAGTCCATCCATCCATCCATCCCAAACCGCTTATCCATAATCGGGTCGTGGGGGTAGCAGCTCCAGCAAGAGACCCCAAACTTCCCTTTCCTGAGCCACATTAATCAGCTCTGACTGGGGGATCCCGAGGCGTTCCCAGGCCAGTGTGAAAATATAATCTCTCCACCTAGTCCTGGGTCTTCCCCGAGGTCTCCTCCCGGCTGGACGTGCCTGGAACACCTCCCTAAGGAGGCGCCCAGGGGGCATCCTTACCAGGTGCCCGAACCACCTCAACTGGCTCCTTTCAATGCAAAGGAGCAGCGGCTCTACTCTGAGTTCCTCTCAGATAGCCGAGCTTCTCACCCTATCTCTAAGGGAGAGGCCAGCCACCCTCATGAGAAAACCGATTTCGGCCGCTTGTTCTAGTTCTTTCAGTCACTACCCAACATTCATGACCATAGGTGAATGTAGGAACGAAAATTGCCCGGTAGATTGAGAGTTTTGCCTTCCGACTCAACTCTCTTTTCATCACAACGGTGCGGTAAAGCGATTGCAACACTGCTCCGATTCTCCAGCCAATCTCCCTCACTCGTGAACAAGACCCCGAGGTACTTGAACTCCTTCACTTGGGTTATGTTCTCATTCCCTACCCAGAGTAGGCACTCCATCAGTTTCCTGCTGAGAGCCATGGCCTCAGATTTGGAGGTGCTTCTCCTCATCCCAGCCGGTTCGCACTCGGCTGCAAACCAATCCAGCAAGTGCTGGAGGTCATGGACCGATGATGCCATGAGGACCACATCATCCGCAAAAAGCAGCGATGAGATCCCCAGGTCACCAAATCGCAACCACTCCCCACCACGACTACGCCTCGATATCCTGTCCATGAATATCACAATCAGGATTGGTGACAAAGTGCAGCCCTGGCAGAGACCAACCCCCACCTGGAACAAATCTGACTTCTTGCCGAGCATACGGACACAACGCTCGCTTTGGGTGTACAGTGATTGGATAGCCCTAAGAAGGGAACCCTTCACCCCATACTCCCTCAGCACCTGCCACAGTAGACCCCTGGGGACACAGTCATACACCTTCTCCAGATCCACAAAACACATGTAAACCGGATGGGCATACCCCCAGGCCCCCTCCAAGATCCTTGCGAGAGTAAAGAGCTGGAATCTGCATGGTTCCTCCTCAATCCGAGGTTTGACTATCGGCTGAAATTTCCGTTCCAGCACCTTGGAGTAGACTTTACCAGGGAGGCTGAGAAGTGTGATACCCTTATAATTGGCGTCATCCAAGACATCCCCTCCACACCCAGAGCTTTCAGCATTTCTGGATGGATCTCATCAATCCCCGGGGCTTTGCCACTGTGTAGTTGATTGACCACCTCAGCAACCTCCACCACAGAAATTGACGATGAACCCCCCCCCATCAGCCTCTGCCTCTACCATAGAGGGTGTGTTAGTCGGATTCAGGAATTCCTCAAAGTGTTCCTTCCACCGTGCAATTACTTCCTCAGTTAAGGTCAACAGTGTCCCCTCCTTACTGTACACAGCTTGGATGGTTCCCCGTTTCCCCTTCCTGAGGTGGCGGATGGTTTTCCAGAAACACCTTGGTGCTGACCGAAAGTCCTTCACCATGTCCTCTCCGAACTTCTCCCACACTTTGCTTCTTCCACGGCAGAAGCTGCAGCCCGTCTGGCCTGTCGGTACCTTGCAACTGTCTCTGGAGTCCCCCAGGATAAAACATCCAGGAAGGCCTCCTTCAGTCGGACGGCTTCCCTGACCATCGGTGTCCACCATGGTGTTCGAGGGTTACCGCCCCTTGAGGCACCTAAGACTTCGAGACCACAGCTCTCCGCTGCAGCTCCAGCAATGGAAGCTTTGAACATTGCCCACTCTGGTTCAATGCCCCCAACCTCCACAGGGATGTCAGAAAAGTTCTGCCAGAGGTGTGAGTTGAAGAGCTCACGGACAGGGGCCTCCTCCAGACATTCCCAGTTCACCTGCACTACCCGTTTGGGCTTTCCAGTCTTTCCAGAGTATTCCCCCACCCCTTGATCCAACTCACCACCAGATGGTGATCAGTTGACAGCTCCGCCCCTTTCTTCTCCCGTGTCCAGAACATGCGGCCTCAGATCAGATGATACGATTACAAAATCGATCATAGACCTTCGGCCTAGGGTGCTCTGGTACCAAGTACACTCATGAGCGTCCTTATGTTCGAACATGGTATTGGTTATAGACAGTCCGTGAATAGCACAGAAGTCCAATAACAAATGCCCGCTCGGGTTTAGATCAGGGAGGCCGTTCCTCCCAATCACGCCTCTCCAGGTATCTCCATGCTTGCCCACGTGCACGTTGAAGTCCCCCAGCAGAACTATGGAATCCCCTACTGGTGCCCCATACAGGACTCTATTCAGGGTCTCCAAGAAGGCCGAGTACTCTGAACTGGTGTTCGGTGCATATGCACATACAACAGTCAGAGTTGTCCCCCCCACAACCCGTAGGCGTAAGGAGGCGATCCTCTCGTCCACTGGTGTAAACTCCAACGTAACGGCGCTCAGCTGGGGGCATGTCAGTATCCCCACACCCGCCCGGCGTCTCGCACCATGGTCAACTCCAGAGTAGAATATAGTCCATCCCCTTTCCAACACAGTTCCAGACCAGAGACTGTGCGTAGATGTAAGCCCCACCAGATCTAGCCGGTAGCGCTCCACCTCCCGCACAAGTTCCAGTTCCTTCCCCCACAGAGAGGTGACGTTCCACGTCCCCAGAGCCAGCCTCTGCCACCCAAGTCTGGTCCGTCGAGGCTTCTGACCTTCACTGCCACCCATGTAACAGCGCACCCAACCCCCACGGTTCACCCCACGAGTGGTGGGCCCATAGGATGGAGAGGGGGGTGCCACGTTGCTTTTTCGGGCTTCCCCCGGCTGGGCTCCGTGGCAAACCCAGCCACCAGGCGCTCACAGTCAGGCCCTCCCTCTGGGCCTGGCTCCAGACGGGGGCCCTGGGCTTCCACCGGGCAGGGTAACTCCTCCTCTCTTTATTTTCTTCATGAGGGGTTTTTGAACCATTCTTAGTCTGGCCCCTCCCCTGAGACCACTTTGCCTTGAGAGACCCTACCAGGAGCACAAGGCTGCAGACAACACAGCCCTCAGGTTCATAGGGGGACACAAACCTCTCCACCACAATAAGGTGACGGTTCCTCGAGAGGTGAACCTGAACCTCAAGTTGCTCCCAATGGCAAGTTAACACCTTGCAGGGCAACTCTGCTACCATTGGTGTGAGTGTGTGTGTGAATCGGTGAATGAGACACAGTGTAAAGAGCTTTGGATAAAAGTGCTATATAAAGTGAGAGAAATAAGTATTTGATCCCCTGCTGATTTTGTATGTTTGCCCACTGACAAAGAAATGATCAGTCTAAAAGTGCGCCATTTAACTGCACTTGCATCCGCCTCCTCGCCCCATACCTGAAAGTATGCACCATTGTCAGTGTGCTAACCGCCTTGCTAACCATTTTCTAATTTTATAGCTAGTCATTAAGTCATAATCAACATTAAATTTTTCTTTTATTTAAAAAAAGTCTAAAATAAAGTCAGTAAAGATCCCTTACATATATTGTAGCTGTCTTTTGTAACTGACTGTTAAATTCTGCGGAATAAAGAGGTTGGAAACTGATTGTGTAAAAAATGACTGTGTACATAAAGCCAAAAAAATGTGGACTTCAAGAAAAAAGATAAAATACAAGATATTATAGGATATGGTACATTTATTATATTATATTAAGCTCTTACTTAGGTCTCTGGGCAGGTCCAGGCACACTCTAGGAAAGATGCCCTCTCCCCTTATCACAATACTTTCTGGCTCAAAGGAGGCCACCTGTAGTTGGAACGTCTTCTTAAAAACCTCTGGGATTCCAGGAAGATAGAACACAGAAGCTCTCATCTCCTCATTCGCCCTTACGTGGCCCTTTTGACATATATGCCAAAATACACAAGCAGGTATCATACTTCATTACTTCAAATTCATATCATTACTTCAAATTAGAATATACAATGTACAATACAGAATGGTAAGACATATACACATCATTGATTTATATCACTCTCACACTGCCAATTTTTCCATGATCACATGGACAGGAACTGAATCTAAATTTATCTACAACGTGTCTGCCATGTTAAAACGGCATAAATAGCGATGCTAGACTTCCAATTCCAGTTACTATATAAGGTAGAACATTATCTGATCTAAACATTATTGTGATAGAATGCAGGGAATCTCACCGTGCTGGGAATAACAAGTGGTTGTCCAGGTAAGGTGTCATTAGGGGACACATGCTGATCTTCCAGCATAAAACTGAAATCAAAGCCCACCTTTCCTGTGTTTCTCAGAATGATTTCTGCTTCTGCCACATGGTCAAATAACTAAAAAAAAAAGAAAAGAAAAAGACTATCAAAGTACCTTGACTTGTTTACCACATATAGCATTACAAATAACTTGAATGTTATAAAAAATATCTACCAGAGGACCAAAGTTGATCTCAGTTGTTTCCAAGGTGTAGGTGATCAGTGAAGCCTCTCCTTTGAGGGCAATCTCATATGTTGGGCCTTCCTCCACCATGCACACTGCGAGCACTTGAGCACTGATGTCAGTATGGCCAAAGAATGAGAACATCACCTGCTGAATCTCACCAGGCTGCAGAACCCCATAAATTGGCATAATGCCAAATATCTGAGAGACAGCAAGAAACAGGAAAAAGAGAGAAAAATAGAAGCGGACAGTGAACAGAAATTCTTGACCACAGTATTGGGATACAGTAATCCAGCTAGACTGACAAAAGTACTTAATTGCTGACTTGCTCTCCAGAACATTTTATCTTTTTAATATAAGTTTAATTAGGGCCACTGGAACATGTGGATTTGGCAGACAGTATAGTTATATTTTATGCTTACTGATGCAGACAGTATCCTGGAAATGTGCTACATAATTATAAGGGGTTGGGTTAAAATGAACACACTAACAAGACCTGTGGTAGATACAATCCAATTTATTTCTCTGATTTCTTTTAAACACAATACAGTCTGTAAAATAATATAGTCCATGGCATCTGCATATACCACAGTGCTGTTGAATTCTCATTTCTGTTCATTAATTTTCTATGATAGCACAGGTCAGACAGTAGTAGCTGAAAAGCAAATCACAGGTTTATATTAATGTGCTAGTTCTAATACACAATAGTTTCTTATTCACATTATACAACTCATTCACAACGGACTTGTATGGCACATAACCTGTTTTTAAAAATGTGTTGTTATATAATGGATGTTGTTATAAAAAAATATATAATGGATTCTGTAAGGAGACCTTAATTGAACAAATATGAAATGAGACCTGGGTGTCACCATAGCGGTCAGAGATAAAGCTGTTCTTTTAGCTTTCTGCCACAGGAGTCTTCAGGACAAATGATTTTGTGAGTTTTTTGGCAATAAGCTGCATTATTTTTTGTCTTATTAACTTCAAAGTAAAATGAGGAAAATTTAAGGATCAGAGTTGGGTATAACACATTCCAAAGTAAAGCATTACTCTTGTGATTCAATTGATATAAACTATTTCATGATACAATCACAACAGCAGCTACAGTCAACATCACCAATATACAGTGGCAAGAAAAAGTATGTGAACCTTTTGGAATTTTGTCTTTAATTTATTTTATTCATTTTCATATGATTCATTTTCATGTGATTCATTTACTGATTTGCTACTCTTTAAATCCAGTTTTAGATTGTAATATTACAAAGGTGTTTCCAGATTAATACTATACTGGATGAGATAACCCCAGTAAAATTTACTGAATTCTATAATATAATTTGTTCACCATGTTAGGTTTAAATACTCTAAAAACAGATTCGCAATTAAATAACATTACTCTGTTCCAATTCACTAATAAAATTAAATGAACAGAAACTCTAACCCAGGCAGAGCATCAAAACAGAGAAGCACATTAATACAGAAGTAGATTTTAAGAGGAGTAAGTCCACAAAATCTAGGAGAAGTAATGCAATGACAATATCTTTAATCAGAATCTGAATACAGAAGAGCTGGAAGGCCGATTACAAAAAATAAAAGAGCAAAAAAGACGCCGCTGTGTAGGTGATGCAGTTCACCCCGATATCAAGAGTTTAACGTAGTCTCCTGAGTGCCTGAGTGCAGCGAAGTCAAGGTCACCGCTCGGAGACTCGGATTCAGTGGGAGAAGGGGGCTAGCTCACACTAGACCTCAGTCGTGTCTGAATGCTACCACGGGTTGTCATGTTCTTTCCAGAAATTTTAACATACCACAAAGTTAAAAGTGCAAATAAGGAAACGGAGTAGAATAAGTCAAAATATATTGTATGACCGAAAAGCGCAAATTAATTACAATATTAATGAAAACTTTTTGGAATTTCATGGTTTTCTGAAAAAAAATTGTCATTGATCTGATCTTCATTTAAGTCAAGGGTATTGACAAATAAAATTTGTCTAAAATAACAACACAAAATAAATTCTGATTCCTCATGTCTTTATTGAGAACAACCAAAAATAACCTCATAGTGCTTGTGGAAAAAGTATGTGAACCCATGCATTAATGACCTCATAAAAGATAATTGGAGTCAGGTTTTGGCACACCTCGAGTCTCGTTAAGAAAATGAGTTTGGAGGTGTGTCCAAAGATTATGATGGAGCTAAAGCAGTTCTGCCAGGAAGAATGGGCTAAAATCCTCCTGAACGATGTGCAGGTCTGATCCACAGCTACAGGAAGCGCCTGGTTGAGGTTATTGCTGCCAAGGGGGGGTCAACCAGTTATTAATTCTAAGGGTTCACTTACTTTTTCCACTGCCATTTTTAATGTTGAAAGAGTGTGTTCAATAAAGACATGAAAGATCATATTTTTTTTGTTATTATTTTTGACACATTATATTTGTTAATACCCTTGACTTAAATAAAGATCAGATCACATTTTACCAATTTATTCAGAAAACCATGAACTTCCAAAAGGTTCATACTTTTTCATCCCACTGTACAAATAAACACTTACAAAACTGAAGTAACTCACCTATGAAGCCTCATAGTAATCTACTGATCAACAACATCCTGACATAACCAGTCTTATTACATTGGAAAAAAGGTCCAAACAATTCAATCATTTAAAAATCTTTAGTCCAAAACACATTATTACATCAGTAAATACCCATGGACTGTTATATTCAATTATAACTTTCGTTCACTTGTGAATATTCCTTATCTCTTGACTTCAAAATGGCTGTTGGGACTCTGACCTTTCAATTGACACCTTTGAACCAATAGGAGCTTCCATGTCCTGTGCATAGACATTAAATATGAATTTTCTTTAGTATTATCAAATTTGAACTTGGGCTAGGTAAGGCTTTATGCTGTGTTGCAATTGTGTGTTCCCGCTAATATGAGAACTGATACTTCGGTACCAAGTCGGTACTAACATTCTTAAAACGTGACGGTACTTGTTTTTGTTGAAAAGCGTTCGTTGTTATGAAGGTACCGAGGTTGCGATTCTTTTGGACCTGATGGGGGCAGCAAATACGAGCAAGTGTTATAGTCAGCCACAATTGGTGGAGAAGAAGATGAACGCCTGCACGTACACGGGAAAAAATACAGAAGTTTAGCGCAACCTGACTCATTGAGAGGAAAAGTGGTATTGAATATGGAAATACTTCTCATATGAGGTGGATGACAATAAACATATAATTTGATGCTCTGAAACCGGTGTGCAACCGATGCTATCCTTCATTTCAAACAAAGCGAGGAAACACCTGGAATTTGGCGAAGCACCCGAAAGTAGCCTCCACTCATTTTTACACAGTGTTTGATAACTAAATTATTTTCTCTCTCTCTCTCTCCCTCCCCCCTCTCCCTTCCCCTCTTGCCAGTATCAGCCAGAGTGGGATGTCCTCCAGGAGAGTTTTTAATTATTTAATTTAATTTAATTTATTAAAAATGTTTTATACCACACCACACCGTGGTATCGACTTTGGTATAGAGTATCATGTACTTTTGGTGGTATCAGTACCGATTACTAGATTTCTGGTATCGTGACATCCCTACCCGATAATAGCTCCCAGTTGTAGTCATCTGCAGGTACCTGAATACACAATTTTTTTTAAAAAATCAGGCGGGAAAAAAACCCCTTCTATTTCAGTGTTCAAACTTCTATTACTCAATACCAGTAGGACGTACAGGGCATGCACTCCACATGGTTCAAGAACAACTTTAATTTTAATTTGGGTATGCCCTGAATAGGCATTTTAGACTAATTTTACAGGAGTTGAGCAATGAGCATGCGCTTTAATGAATCGCCAGAGAATGCACGCTAAAATTACTGAAATAACTATGAGTGTATTTTTATAGGTTTGATTTTTTGTAGGTTTTGAAAGTAACTTGAAAGTAAAGTAATTAGTAATCTGATTACATTTTACATGCAGTAATCGGTAATGTAATCAAATTGCAATGTTAAAGTAGTAATTAATAATCTGTAGTGGATTACTTTTTTTGAGTAACTTACCCAACACTGTTCAGGATGTGTGGGCTTCATCATAGCATAATATTGATTATTTACCTATAATAACACACCCTAGTTGTTGGGTTCAACAGCCTACATTGAAGAGGGGTGCTATAAATAGCTTATGTCCACAATACTAGGCTGTAAGTAATGGCACATAATTCCTAAACATTAAGACAGAAAAATACTGTCCATGGGTTTGTGCTAATAAGAGGTCCTGAGAGGTGGTAATGTAAGAGCAATTTTGGTTAAGCTTGGTTAAAAATACTACTCTGCCAGAAAATTTCAAAATTAACACCCAATATGGTGCCACTTTATTCATGTCAGTGCAGGCTCAGTCATTTTTGGCCAAAAAACCAAAACAATTGTGTAAGAACTAGAACATCTGGATTACACCCAAACAGCCTACCAATGCATTATAACAGATGTTATGTATGGAATGCAACAAAATAACATAAATAGATGAAATTACAAATACAACATACCTCCTCCACACATATACTTTGTGTCTCTTTATCTGTCACACAGGTGCTGCTGCATTCCAGCACTAACCCCGTGGGTTTCTGTGCTGTAGATGCTCTACTGTTCTGTTCCTGTGGAGTAGAGCTGCATGTAAGTGGCCCCTCTGGTCCAAGAATGTTCGGCCCAGAAGGTGACAGTTGCTCTTTTGATCTTCTTCCCTTTTCAGCACCAGAAATTGAGTTTATCTTCTTACTGACTCCCTCTTCTTCTTGCTGAGGTTTAAAGATCCTACTCTGGCTGAAAACATCATATATAGAACAAGAAGCATTTTAATGACTAATGAATATACAGTTCCATTATCAGAGTGAAACTGCCAGGCCTCAGCCTCTTTCTTTCCTGGTCCTGCCATTGGGTCACTAATCAGGCCCAAGTGAAATTAATAAAGACAGTTGTTAAAAATATTAAGGTTTAATACTTGAATAAGGGTCATTTAACACAATGTGTCCATACAGGAAATCCCACGCTCAAATATCCATAAGGAGCCTTACTGAACTGCTGATATTCCCACAGTGAAAAAGAGCATCAGTACAAAAGCACAAATATGTAGGACAAACAAAAACCTGGTAAGCACCCAGTTGTGCATGTAATGGACATTAATGACACAGCCGCTCCAAACATGACTGATCTCAGTAAAGCTGAAAAAATATACAAAAGATTCTATTTTTGTGGAGGTGCAAGCGTTATTTGCTTGTTAACACTGATGTACTGCGAATTTGTTTGGACAAAACTAATTTTTTCATTCCAGTATCTATTTTCATTGTTAGAAATTGGCACCCTGTCCAGGGTGTACCCTGCATTGTGCCCGATGCTCCCTGGGATAGGCTCCAGGTTCCCCAGCGACCCCTAAGCGGTTGAAGATGGATGGATGGATGGATGAAATTAACATGCCTGTGTTGAGGAAGTGTGATGTTTATTAGTTTATTATCTGTCAGCAAATGTTATTTATCCAAATAAAACTCTGTATTTGTTAATAGGGTGAAGTTTTCAGTGAGGGATGTTTGTGTCGAATGTCAGCGTTTTGTAATGGTCAGTAAGTCTTCCGAAACAGGGTGGCAGTGACCCTCCACGTAATATTTTTTACTTAATAGTTAAGAACAAATCATTGTTATTCTGAATTTTAAAATTAACAAATCTTTATCTAAATGACAGTTCTTGTAGATACTTGTGTGTACTCATGATTACAATGTACATGATTACCTACAATATATTCCTTCATTATTAAATGTACTATAAAACATTAGCACATGTTTAAAAAGAAACAACAAGAGGTATAGTTTTCTAACAGAAACTTTTGCGAAGCACTTGCATTAGTGATGCTGTTAATAAATTAGTTGACTCTTCTAGGTGAACAATTATAGTTGATTCACATATACAATGAGCCACTTTAATGTAGGCAATGTTGTTACTCTTGCAGTGTAATTAAACATTTTTAAATATGTAGTTTAATTAAAAAGATGTTGAAACCTTTTATCAACTTCTAAGTCATTTGTTAGTGTCAAAGGTGAGATGTCCCAGTATGTATGACAGGGACTGTCTGCCTGCACTCCTGCTTGTTGAAGAAGTGGTCAAGTGTTTTATAAAATGCACTGCAAAGTAATGCTATTTTGTTTAATAGAAGGTACTAAACTTTCAGCAATTCAGCCATAATTTTTAACCCCCCCCACCACCACGTTTTCTCCCAATTTGGTCTTTTGCCAGCAAAGGAAAATGCTAGCTTGCTTCATCATATGCAGTAATGATTATTTTTTCCAGTCTCTCATTTGAAGCTCATGTACATAGTATTACTGGGATAACCTTTTCTTCAGAGGAAGTACTAAGATAAGCAATAAGGTCAGTAAAAACCTGGCTTTTTTTTTACTGCTAGGTTAGACTATTGTATTGCTTTGCTGCCTGGATGTACCTCTATAAACAAGCCTCAGCTAGTCCAAAATACAGTAAACAATACTAAAAAACAAAATGATTTACCATATTAGTCCTTTTTTATCCACATTATATTAGCATGCAGTAAATTACATTAGCTCAGAGTAGTTTGCATTGGTTAAAGAAATGGTCATTAGGGGGTTTCATTCCCACAACACCTGAGCAAACTTTTGGTCTATTATGATACAGTCCTGCTTCAGTCAAAAGGTACATGTTCTTGATCAGTGCCTTGAATAATGTAGTTTAGAGAATGGGCAGAGCTTTTTCTTACAAAGCCACCTGATGTGGTGCCAGTGCTCTTCTCACCCACTGGATCTGACTGATTCATCCTGATGCTCTGTTTCTGCTAAAAGCTTCTGCACTTGTGACTCACTTTCTGCTGTTGTGGATATTGTTAATAGCAATATACAAATAAAATAAAATGTAATTAAATTTAATTTGGCAAGGCAGAGGTTGACCTCTTCTTGGTCAGTGCCTCTGTGGCAGAGCTGGACAGTCCAAGGTCAGAATGCACTGGCCACACTGTTTACGCTCTGCATTTTCACCTCTTCTGCTAATTCTACCCACACTGCACAGAATTCACAACAGGGGTACAACTGAGACCAGTGCCCCCCTGGAGACAGATAATGACCATTGATGTTTCCCTCACTAACTGGGGGGTGTGGGGTGGGGTGGGGGGTGTAGTGGGATTCCACAGAGCCACAGGAGGTGTGTGGAGCCCCACTGTTGGAGTAGAACAAAACAAAATCAGCTGGAACTGAGAGTAGTCAGTCTAGTCCTCAAATTCTTCATATTGGTGGTGTTAACCAAGAGGTTTTTCTACCAGTGACATACTGCTATGAAATCTATATCCAACATCTAATTTATTATCATGACATACTTGATTTTAGGGCAAATGTTTTAATTGGGCCATCCATCCATCTTCTGTACAGCTTATCCTACACGCAGGGTTGCAGGGAGGCAGGAGACACCCTGGGTGGGTTACCAACGCATCACAGGGTACAATCGTGCACACACAGGCAGATGCGTGCAGAGATGTGTGCAGTACTTTTTTTTTTTTTTTTTTTAATTTTTTTTTTTAATAGTCAATTCTGACCAATCCTGCCACTACCTCAGACATTCTTGACCAGTCCCACCTGCTATCTCAAAATGTTTGACCTATTATGACATTATTATTTGCACCTGTGCAGTTTGTGATATTTTCTGACAAACTGAATTGGTTCTATTTGACCTACTGTATAAATAAAAACCACTGTGACCCTGACCAGGATAAATTAGTTACTGAAGATGAATGAATGAAAACAGTAAATGCATCATATGGCACTCAATACACTTGTATATTAAAAATGTGGCCTTTCTTTGTCCTGCAAGTTTCATATCTGACTGCCTGATTCTGCCAGCAAGAAAGTGCAAATTTATTGAATCCTGTAAGATCTCAATCAAAATCGACGCTACCTCTAGTCTGGTCTTTTAAGAACCACCATTCAATTGACACTGACACATGTGAGACACAAACAAGTATTTCCCAGTGGGTCCCACAGTTTACTGTCTCATGCTGTGTCTCATCTCATTTCTCCTCTGTGAGTTCCACTATCATATTCCTCTGGCTCCAGGACAGTAAAGCTGTCAAGATTCTCTTCAGCCATAGATGATGAATGTAAGTTAGCTAGCTCAGACAAAATCCACATTTATCAGCAAGGGGTCCCTCACAAGGCAGGCAGTGACACACCTCAGTGGAATGCTGCAATGATGGCACCTTTACAACTGCTTTAATTACCAGTAAGCTTTTAATTAGCAGGTAGGACAATGTATGCTGAACCTTAGCCAGCATTGATAGGAAAGGTCAAGCCATTATTAGATGGCTTTGCTGATGGGTGGCTGAGGAGAGACAGGAGAGTGATTAATTTTCACTAGCCAGCAATCTAGTCCCATGGAGCATGCTATTGATTTGCTCGAGATGGGACATGGCAGATGCTGAAGTACAATTTAAAAACAATAAAAACTGTAGTCCATGCAGCCTGGAGCTGGCCCCCTATTGACAGCTGAGATTTAACACAGCACATTGTGATTTGCATGCTGTTGTGGGCAGCCACTGTGTATGACTGTGTACGAGTAATGACACTGCAGAGCTCTGTAGGTCATTTACACATTTTCAGCAGTTTCTCTACAAGTAATATCTAAAGCCACATTTGCTGTCCAACACTGAGCAATTGTTTGAATGGTGGTTACAGAGTGTTCTGATAGAGGAATATCATAATCAATGAATGCAAGTACAACTGAACATCAGCAGAGGGAAGGCTTCATCCTGACGGCTTCATCCTCAGATGATCAAAGATCCTCAGAGATCAAAGGCTTATTTATGAATGGCAGTTTATTCAGTCTTTACTAATGACCTGTGAGGCGTGACTAGACCTGATTCTGACACTGAACATTTCCTCATAGGGATGGAAACCCTGAATAGCCCAGCACTGCACTCGGACTTAGTCCTGGCTATGCCAAGGGCCATCAAGAATGCAGTCCCCAGAGTGTAATGAGAAATGTGTGCATGCTGCACAGCCAGTAGTCAGATTTTATATGTTTATGGTGACTGGGTGATATGTGCTCTACAGAGAACTGTCAGTGACTAGGCTGTAAGAAATATTTTGAAGAAAATACATGGGCTTGCAGTAATAATGCAAGTATATTGGACTACTGGAAGGTATCAGAGAAACAAGATCCAGAGAAGTGGCTGTATCCATATTTAACATTTAACTGAAAGCAAAAGTGTTGGTCTTTAGCCTTGGCCAAATATGCCTATAAATACAGTGGGGGACATAACTATTGTACACATAAAATAAAAATTCATTAAGTGTATTTCCTATGAGGCTATTCACATGAAATTTTCACCAGACATCAGTATTAACTCAATAAATCCAGAAATATAAAGAATTTACAGTATTAAGGTCCATAAATAAATGTATGTGTAATAAAGTGGAATGACAGTGGAAAAAACTATTGAACATGCTAAGAAAAAGCAATTCTCCAAGGAAAGTTAAGGCAAGGTTAACCAGCTGAAATCTGTAATTATACCTCCTATCTGTGCAAATTAATATCAGCTACATTAGTAAATTGATGGTCTATAAAAAGGTTTTTTGTCACCAAGGTGTCACACAAGAAACATCTCATGATTGGTAAAAGCAAAGAGCACTCCCAAGACCTTCGTAACCTTACTGGTGAGTAACATTGATGGAATCGGATACAGATATATTTCAAAATTCTGAATCTTCCAGTAAGCACCATTGGGGCCATTATGCGCAAGTGGAAGCAATATCACTCAGTCATCAACCAGGCATGCACAGAAGCTCCTCACAAAATTTCTGACCAGGGAGTCAGAAGAATAGTCAGAAGAGTAGCCCAAGAGCCAAGGACCATTTGGAGGCAGCAGGTGCCATAGTCACAGAGAAAACAAAAGGCAATGCACTCCACTGCTCACGCTCACCCTGCAAGACTACATTACTAAAGAAAAGGCATGTTGAAGCTCATTTAAAGTTTTCTACAACTCATTTGGACAAGCATATGAATTACTGGGAGAGACTAGACTGGTCAGACGAGAACAAAATTGAACTTTTTGGCTGTCATACTCTGCACCATGTTTGGAGAAGAAATGGCACTGCACATCACCCTAAAAACACTATAGCAACAGTGAAATTTGGAGGTGGAAGCATCATAGTGTGGGGCTGTTTTTCATCACATGGTACTGGCAGACTTCATATAATTGAAGGAACGATGAATGGAGCCCTTCACCAGGAGATTCTTGAGAAGAATCTGCTGCCATCCACAAGGATGATGAAGATGAGATGTGGATGGACGTTCCAGCTGGACAACAATCCAAAGAATACAGCAAAAGAAACTCTCAATTGGTTTCAGAGAAAAAAAAAATCAAGGTGTTTTCAAAATTCTGGTTATCACCTGGTTTTCATCTGACCTGAATCCAATTGAACAAGATTTAAAGACAATATGTTTAGAAGAATGGGCCAAAATCACACCTGAATATTGAAGCCCATTAATTTCTTCATACAGGAAGTGTCTTTAAGATGTCATTTAAAAAAAAGGCTTCTCCACTAAGTATTAAATAAATTTAATTTAGCGTACTCAATACCTGTGTCATGCTGCTTTATTACACATAACTTTATCTATGGACTGTGATGTTGTGAATTAATTATATTTCATGATCACTGGTGAAAATTTCATATTTTATATATATATATATATATATATATATATATATATATATATATATATATATATATATATATATATATAGTCTTGTTTGGTGTCAAGGTACATGCTTCTACAATCAGAAAGAGATTGCACAAATTTGATCTGCGTGGCGGGAAAAAGCCTTTGCTGTCTAAAAAGAACATTAAAGCAAGACCAGACCAGGCCAGGCCTTTTGGAATAATGTGCTCTGGACAGAAGAATCAAAGATAGAGTTGTTTGACCACAGTAACAGCAGACATATTTTCGCCGACCAACAGACAGCTTTTCAGTAGAAGCACCTTATACCAACTATGAAGCACGGTGGTGGAAATGTTATGGTTTGGAGTTTCTTCGCTGCCTCAGGAACTGGATAGCTTGCATTCATTCAAGTTATGAATTCTGCATCATATCAAAGAGTACTTGAAGATGAGGCCATCTGTCCAAAAGTTGAACCGAAAGTGGATTTTTCAACGGGATAATGATCCTAAGCACACTAGCAAATCCACCAAGAAATGGCTCAAAAAGAAGAAGTGGAATAGCTTAGTCAAAACCCAGATTTAAATCCCATTGAAATGTTGTGGGCGGGATTTGAAAGGGGCGGTACATGCAAGAAAACCCTCAAATATATTGCAACTGAAAGAGTATTGCATGGAATAGTGGTTAAAAATTCCAGCAAGTCAATGTCAGAGACTGGTGGAAAATTATGCAAACTGCCTACAAGATTTCATTTCTGCTAAAAGGGGCTAGCTTCTGAGGCCAAGGGTGTACTTTCTTTTTCCACTGGAGAATATCTGTTGAATAAATGATTGAAAATTAAATTTTTCCTTGTGGTTTTGTTCAAGTATATCAACTTTATTAATAGGCACTGTTTCAAAGATGATCAAATGTTTTCATGGTTTTCTGAATAAATTTGTCATAAAATGTTCTCTGATCTTCATCTAAGTCAAGGGTATTGACAAATATAATGTACCTAAAATAATAACACACTCATTCAACATTCAAAATGGCACTGGAAAAAGTAAGTGAACCCTTAGAATTAATAACTGGTTATTAATTCTATATTAAAACAGTGGCTTCCTTCGTGGTGTCCTGCCGTAGAGACCCTGCTTGTTCAATGTTTTGCGTATTGTAGACTCATGAACAGAGATGTTAGCCAGTTCCAACGATATCTTCAAATCTTTGGCTGTCATTCGGGGTTGTTTCTTTACCTCAGTGATGAGTATTCGTTGTGCTCTTGGTGTCATTTTGACTGGGCACGCACTTCTTGGTAGAGTAGAAACTGTCCCAAAGTGTCTCCATTTGTAGAATGTTTGCCTAACTGTAGACTGGTGAATTTCTAAAGTCTTTGAAATCACTTTGTGACCCTTGCCAGCTTTACGTAAATCAACAATTCTTGATTGTAAATCCTCTGAAAGCTCTTTTTGGTGAGGCATGGCTCATATAAGCATGTGTTTCAGGTGTGCTAAAACCTGACTCCAATGAGCTTTTTTGAAGTCATTAACTCAAGGGTTCACATACTTTTTCCACAAGCACTGTGAGTTTTGTTTTAGTTGTTCTCAATAAAGACATGTAAGATCAGAATTTTTTTTTGTGTTATTATTTTTGACACATTATATTTGTCAATACCCCTGACTTAGAAGATCAGATCACATTTTATGACAAATTTATTCAGAAAACCATGACATTCCAAAAGGTTCATATACTTCTTCTTGACACAAGAAGATCTTGAAGCAAAAATTTCCATGCAGTGTACTTATTTTTTCATATGACTGTAAGGGACTGTATACTGGTATACAATTCATGACAAAGTGGATAAAAACCCATAAAGCAAGCTGTAAAATTATGATTCACCCACGAAAACTATGCATTTTATGGATTGAGCAGTAGCTGGCTTCTTTCCTGATGGCTGTGTTTCTTGGGAGGATGGTTGATGCCAGATCTGGCACTAATGGTTAATTATAATCTTAAGGACACACTTAAGAATAAGGTCAAACAAATGCTAATGTGCTAACACTAATTGAAAACATTTCTAGACCAGTGAACACGGTCTGATTTGCATAATGCTGTCTTGCATAATGTAAGTGCTGTTATATTTACATTTTTATGAGAAATAATAGGCTCCTTGTGTTAGCTCGTCTAGGAAAATTCAGTAATTTAGTGATAATTTGAGGGTTTACTGCACCATTCTTTTATAACCATGAAAGATGTCTCTACCTTATGTGGTAATATTGTTGGTCCAGCTGAAAAGCCCAGCGGTAAATGACAGGGAGTGGGCTGGAGTTTGTCATAGTAAGCTGCTGCTGGACCTCTGTACAGTTGAGGATGCAGCCAAAGTCCAACACATGGCTGGAGAAGTGCAGGTTGGGAAAGTGTACCTCTCCTCGCAGAGCCACAGTGTCCCGCTGTGGGTGACCACTGTAGCTCACCTCCAGCACTTCCTCAGCCACACGGCTCACTGAATCCAGCTGGTACGAAGGGTCGAAGCGCACCCACAGCTCTGCTTCAGCACCAATACCCATCACCAGACTCTACATGCACCAACAGAAAAGAAATAATGAGTGAGATTAATGCTTTAGGTCATTTCTAGTGAATCACTCATCACCAAGTTCAGAAAATCTGTTTATTTAGAAGGTGAAATGCTAAATGTTAAACTAAGGAATATTTATTAGTCATACAGTATACTTATACAGTGTAATTTCACATATTTGTTGAATTTGCATTTGAATATAATTGATAGGTTAACTTTATAATGTTAATAATAAATTATAAATTTATAAATTATAAAGCATAATGTTAAATAAAGATTATCTTATGAAAGCTATTCAGAATCTGCAAACATGCCCTTTCACTACTATATAAGTGGAAATTTCACTTAAATAAGTGGAAATTGTATTGCCCAGTTGAAATTCCCATATATTTGGCATGATAGTCAGACTTCTGGGTAACTTAGACTTCAATATCTTATTCTAAACAGACATTGTGTATGGTTGGCTTTTATACTCAGCTGTATGTGCAAGCAACATACCCAAGACTAGTTAAGGAAAACATAATACAAAAACATGACAAAAGACAAAACACCTTGACAAAAACATAATTAAAGACAGAAACACAAAAATGTAATAAGATCACGAGTAAGCAAAAGTCACACTGAACTGATCTTAAATGATTGAATCATAATCATGGATAATAAGAAAAAATATTTCACAGGGTCATGCAGCAAGACGATGACCTTAAGCACACAAATCATTCTACCAAAGAATGGTTAAAGAATAATAGAGTTAATGTTTTGGAATGGTCAAGTCAAAGGCTTGACCAAAATCCAATAGAAATGTTGCGGAAGGACCTGAAGCAAGCAGTTCATGTGAGGAAACCCACCAACGTCCCAGAGTTGAAGCTGTTCTGTACTGAGGAATGGGCTAAAATTCCACCAAGCCGATGTGCAGGACTGAACAAAACTTACCAGAAATGTTTAGTTGCAGTTATTTCTGCGCAAGAAGGTCACACAAGCAAAGGTTCACATACTTTTGCCACTTACAAATCTGCAATATTCGATCATTTTTCTTGATAATTAAATAGTCAAATATAATATTTTTTTCTCACTTGTTTAATTGATTTCTCTTTATCTGTTTTTATGACTCATTCCTCATATTATGTGAAGGACATATTTATGCAGAAATATAGAAAATTCTAAAGGGCTCAACAAATTTTCAAGCACCATTGTAATAAATAGCCAATGATTATATAACACCAGCCTTATAACTGTCATTTAAAGCAAGACAACAACAATCAAAGGAAACTGTCTCTACTAAAATCATTTGCACGATAATCGCATGTTATAACTGCATGTTAGCAAAATTTTAAATGATGACACTGAATGTTTGGTGGTGAATGTAATCATGTTCACAAAATGATAGTGACTTGTGAAAAGACCTCTACACTAAAAGTCTATACCAAAGGTAGTTGCTAACTCAGTAAACTTTTAAACCATAATGGTCATGTGCCTCATTTGATTTTGGGGTGCTCAATAAAAAATACATGCAATAAGATCCTTCTCCAATAATATCCCACCCCATCCACTCACTAATCTTCTGCCAAACCCTTCCTGACAGTTGGCATCCCTGCCAAATAACTCTTTTTGAAGAAGTGTACCTTTGAGGAGGTGAATGAGTCGTCACTGGTACAGTCACAGAGCCCAAATGGCTCAGCCAGGATTAGCTCCAGAGAGAGCGCCAATGTGGAGACATTCTTCAGATAGAGCCTCTCATACAGAGGCACAAGGGGCATACCTGGAACCTGGAGGATATAGAACAAACCCATCAAACTCAATTAACCGACAACAACCAGTGGACTGTGTGATGGCAAAATATTAAGAAGGGCCGTCAGTATATTCAACAATTGCAAGATTGTAGAAAAGACTGTTGTAGTCATATCTAAATTAAATATGGAACAAATAAAACACGTAGGGGCCATGGGCACCTCCTCAACTTCAGTGTTCATTGGGAATATATCAGTTTGATAGTCCTGTTTTTCCTGTTAATCTTGTCTAGAACCTTAAACAATTTTTTTTTTCAAAATTATACAAAATATTAATTCTATAGTAGTAATGTGATGGTGAGGAAATTTTCCCACTGGTTAATCGACCGGTAACACTGTGTAACACTTGGGGAGGCCGGGGAGTGGGGGTATGTAATTCAGTGTGTGCCTGAACACCATATAACACCAGTAACACCGACAGTCGCAGCAAGCCTATTATATACATTGTTCTAAAAGTGTCTCAAGTCAAACATAAACTCTCAGAAGAAAGCACAAATGTATTATACAACAGTATGTTATTGTATTGACATATGATTTGTCAATGTCACAAAAAGGCAAATATTACAAAATCTACAAATAAAATATTAGGCCAAGATTCAACAGAACCATATCTAACTTATAACACTATCTAACATTATATATAATCCAGATTTCTAAAATCGTGAGTATCCAAAAATCACATGATTACAACTATTGACAACTGCGGCTAGCAAAAGTAACCTAACAAGCAAACTGTAGCTCAAATATGTTAATCCTTTTCATTTTGAGTACAGCTTGTTTATGACTGTTTCATTTTATTCTTTTTATTAACATCAGGTATTGTATTACATCTGTAATTGTTGTTTTTTTAACAATTGGATCTGACCTATTGTGGAATGCAGGAGCTTTTGTGGTAAGTTGTATGGGCAGAAAGTTGTATAAAGTTTTGAATGTCTGTTGTATAACATTTTCTTGTTGGCACTCACAATTATAAATCTCATACTCTGTGACTTATCAAATGTTTCCTCTGTGATTCTCCCTTACAGAGAATCTAATCATTTATTACCTAAGGATGACAATAATAATATCTTCTAGACTGCTATTAGTTCTGTAATATTAGTGCCAACATGTAGAAACCAAAATTCCATCCTCACTCCTGTCTCTTTTCCCATCCAATTCAATCACTGAGTTCCTCTTCCTTCTCATCTCCCTCTCCTTCTACTTAATTGCTTTAGTCTTGCAGGCCCTTGTGCAGGAATTGTCTGTAAATCTAGCATGCGCTGTCAACACAAACATATGGGACTGTACCAGATAAAAAAATGCTCTCAAACCAAATTAGCATTTTAAGTTCTGACAAAGCTGCCTGGCAATGGAACTTGAAAGCAATTTTCAGAACATCATGAAGATCTATGAAAACCACTAAAGCTGAAGCTCATAGTGGGGAAAGGGTAGCAGGCTGTGCACATGTGGCTGGCTCTCTCTCTCTTGTGTGTGTGTGTGTGTGTGTGTGTGTGTGTGTGTGTGTGTGTGTGTGTGTGTGTGTGTGTGTGTGTGTGTGTGTGTGAGAGAGAGAGATAGATATAGACAGAGAGAGAGAGAGAGAGTGTGAGTGTACAGGGATAAGCAAAGACAGGAAATCAGTTTCATTATAATCATGGTTCCTCCTGATCTGTCTGTTCTTTACATAATTAGTCACCTAACAATTTACATATAAATATAAATATTTTCCCCCAGTGAACTGACATGAAAATTGATTTATTGATCTTAGAATATGGACTGCAGCAAACAAATGGACTAAGCAAAAGAGCTAATAGTCCAGTTCAGAGGAATAGGTAATTGCGACAATGCCACAATATGGAAGAGAATGACACCCTCCCACAATAATAATAATAATAATAATAATAATAATAATAATAATAATAATAATAATAATAATAATAATAATAATAATAATAATAATAATAATAATAATAATAATAATGTACAATACTTAGAATTTCAGGTTTAGACCATGAAGCTGTAGTGCAATTCACTTAGATAACAAAAATGGCATGCAATGTAGATTCTCTCACACAACATTGAGTTCTGATTAGTGCCATGTGTGACCTTATTTTGATGGCATAATGACAGTATAATGAAGAAGATTCACTTTATAGAATATTAAAGGAGAGTATTTTATGAGCACACAGGTTTCAGTCAGTAACACACACAAACTGGAGCACACAAACCTTTTCTACACAGAAGTTGAGCTGCTGAGGGGAGATATTCAAGACTGGGGCAATGAATTGACATGTGATATCCACTGCCATGATACGCTCCTTCCCATTCTGATTCCCGACGATGGCATGGCATACCAGCCTTTCTCTTACCACCTACACACACACACACACACACCGTTAAACTTTTCATATTCAAAGCCTAAGCTATGGGATGTGCCCCTTATTCATATTCACCACATTCATATTCTGAGCCCCAGCATACTGATATATGCCGTAAGCAGACTAGGTTTATCTCTGCTCTTCACCTTCCCTCCTTTGTCACTACATATTCAATCAATAGAGGCTCAGGGGAAAACTGCCTGAGAAGGCAATACATTGCTTGGTGCAACTCGGTGCATTTCTGACATTATTTGGTACGTATTATATGTATCAGGAAATGCAATAAATGTGATTTGCTTTCGTGCATCTTGTTACAGCTTTCAAAAACAGAGCAGAGAGATTTACATAAACAAGTACACAACAAACTACACAATAAATAAATGACCAATAAATGCAGGCAATCCTCAAATCTAAAAATGAACATATGTTCACATATGAAAAGTACATATACATTTACAGCTTAATAACTGAGAGCAGCATTCTGGGATAATTAGAATGGATTAAGAACAATACTATGCTCTTAGTTTGAGCATTTGTTTTGAAAACTGTGTTGTTTCAGTGGGGGGGGGCAGTTAGAGTAAATTCTGGTTGGGGCTTTAAGTACAATTCAGCCTTTAAGAATGTGTTATGGTATATAGTAAGGTAAAATGTTTACTTTACTTTGGGCATATCACAGGAGCCTTCCAGCAGCATGTTGACAGAGTGACCTGGACCAAGCTCCAACCTTGTGGGTGTCAGGGAGAAAACAGGAACACCCAAAGTCGAAGGTGCCAGTGGACTCCTGGCTTTGCCTTCCCTGGATATAGTGAGTGGTTGGGGTTTTGTGGTTGGTGGGCCTCTGCGGCGGAAGTGAGGAAAGCCTTCAGTGGTCCAGAAAAGCTTGTGAAATCGCTGACCTCTGTTGGTGATCCTAAAGTGATACTGGCATGGACCTGAGCTGCAGAGTAGAAACAGAAAGGTATTAATTCCAAATATTCCAAATAGTTAAGTAGGATTCTTTTCATGAAACTTTGATGTAAAAAGGTAATTAACGTATATTAAGTACTGATTGCTGATTCAGCACTACTAATCTCCCTACCTCACAGCCTTGAGTACTAGTTGACCGAAATTTAAGTTAAGTCCATAAAGTATATAAAACCATTTTCATTTTATTTGAAGGGTACCATATACGTAGGCAAATATGATGAAGAAAACTATGTACTATGACATACACAAAATATATAATGATAACTCATACAGGACATTAATACGTATCTTAAGAACAGAATCTAATGACACTACTGTGGAAATAAAATATGCTCAATGATCATGTCATGTTGTTTTTGTTTTGTAACATCTAAAAAGAGATATGAATTAAATTTGAAAATATTATAGAATTCTAGCTAAAAGTGGCACAGACATGGGGCTGAGCAAATAGAATAAACACACAGAGACTGCAATTGACCCAAGAGGTTTTATATAAATTTGAAACAAATATAGTTTGCATTTTACACCATACCTAAAGTGGGTTCCAAGGTCCAGATGGGGAGCAAAGGGCCGATCAGT
This sequence comes from Ameiurus melas, assembly GCA_012411365.1. NCBI lineage: Eukaryota > Metazoa > Chordata > Actinopteri > Siluriformes > Ictaluridae > Ameiurus > Ameiurus melas. The sequence continues at coordinate 27,872,770 of CM022754.1, read as the reverse complement.
TACGATGGTGGTACCCTTCCCCGTGGCCCACAAGGGTACTGTGCAGGTTTGGCTGCTACGGATGGCCAACTGCAATTTGTCCTGGAAGGGGAGAGTATCATCTAGACGGGCAACAAGTGTCAGTTCTAGTTGCCCCTCTGGGGGAATCTCTCCTTCAGCTGGCTCCACCTTCCACTGAGAGTTACTCTTAGCCTGACATCAAATGACTGTGTGTTAATATAAAATAACATACAATATTTAACTAAATACAGTGGCAAGAAAAAGTATGTGAACCCTTTGAAATTTCATGGTTTTCTGAATAAATTTGTCATAAAATGTGATCTGATCTTCATCTAAGTCAAGGGTATTGACAAATATAATGTGTCTAAAAGAATAACACGAAAAAAAATTCTGATCTTTCATGTCTTTACTGAGAACCAAAAAAAACCTTATAGTGCTTGTGGAAAAAGTATGTGTTACTTGTGTTAATGACCTCAAAAAAGTTCATTGGAGTCAGGTTTTAGCACACCTGGAATCTGGTTAAGAAAATGAGTTTGGAGGTGTGGACTACAGCTACTTTGACTGATAAAAACCCCTCAAATTATTGGAGATTGCACTGCACAAGAAACACATGCTTATATGAGCCATACCTCGCCAAAAAGAGCTTTCAAAGGATTTACAATCAAGAATTGTTGATTTACATAAAGCTGGCAAGGGTCACAAAGTGATTTCAAAGACTTTAGAAATTTACCAGTCTACAGTTCTACAGTACTACAAACATTCTACAAATTGAGATGCTTTGGGACTGTAGTTACTCTACCAAGAATTGGGCGCCCAGTCAAAATGACACCAAAAGCACATCGAAGAATCATCAATGAGTTAAAGAAACAACCCTGAATGACCGCCAAAGATTTGAAGGCATCATTGGAACTGACTAACATCTCTTTTCATGAGTCTACAATATGCAAAACATTGTACAAACAGGTATCTACAGCAGGACACCACGAAGGAAGTCCCTGCTTACTAAAAAGAACATTGCTGCATGCCTGAAGTTTGCAAAAGACCACATTGACACTCCACAGCGGTATTGGCTAAATGTTTTGTGGACTGATGAAACTATGATTGAACTATCTGGAAAAACCACACATCACTACATCTGGCATAGAAAGGGCATGGCATATCATCATGAAAACATCATACCAACTGTAAAATATGATGGATAAAACCTCATGATTTGGGCCTGCTTTGCTGCATCAGGGCCTGGCCAGCTTACAATCACTGAGGGGAAGATGAATTCCCAGACAATTCTTCAGGATAATGTGAGAATGTCTGTACGTCAGCTGAAACTTTGTAGAAGTTGTGACGATTTCATGAAATTTTTCATTTATAAAATTGAAAATATTAGAGGTGAGATACAAGCCATTAAATTACAACCTGTCAGTAATGAAAACAAACCCATGAGATGACAATGTGGCAATATTGGATCAATGTTTAGAGTGTTTTGCTCTGCTTATAGAGACCGAACTAGCTACACTAATCTCATCAACCAATTCATCAACCTGCATACTAGATCCCATATCTACATGTTTGTTTAAACACTCAGTGGCTTGCTCAGTTGGGATAAATTCCATTTGTTTTATACCTGTTTGTCTCTCTTTATCTGTTCCTGTTTGTCTCTGTTTATCTGTTTCTGACTGTTTATACCTGTTTTTTATTTCTGTAAAGCTGCTTTGAGACAATGACTATTGTAAAAAGCGCTATACAAATAAAATTGAATTGAATTGAATTGAATTGAATAGAAGTTGGGTGATGCAACAGGACAATGAACCAAAACACCGGAGCAAGTCCACAACAGAATGGCTTCAGAAAAACAAAATCCGCCTTTTGGAGTGGCCGAGTCTGAGCCCAGACCTCAACCCAATAGAGATGCTATTGAATGACTTGAAGAGAGCCATACACATGAGACGTCCAAAGAATATGACACAGCTAAAGCAGTTCTGCCAGGAAGAATGGGTTAAAAATCCTCCTGAACGATGTGCAGGTCTGATCCACAGCTACAGGAAGCGCCTGGTTGAGGTTATTGCTGCCGGGGGGGCAATTTTGGGGGCACAAATTTTTTTGGTGTTATTCTTTTAGGCACATTATATTTGTCAATACCCTTAGATGAAGATCAGATCACATTTTATGACAAATTTATTCAGAAAACCATGAAAACACATACTTTTTCACATACTTTTAGTTCACATACTTTTTCTTGTCACTGTATTCAACAATATTAAACTAACTATTTAAATCCTCAAAGGTTTTATAATGTATTCTTTCCTGCAGAACTTGTAATATGGTTATTGAAAGCATGTTCAGCACTCACTGTTAATCAGGCTTGGGGAGTAACGGAATACATGTGACGGCATTACGTAATCAGGATACAAAAAATGGTAACTGTAATCTGTTACACTTACGTGAAAAATCAAAGTAATCAGATTACAGGTACATTTTGTAAAAAAAATGGGAATACTATTTTGGGGATTACATTTCATTATATTACATTCATTTAAAATCAAAGAAATTAATCTTTTGACATAACACAATATAGACAGCTGCTTGATTATGGTTCTGGTTCTCTCTTGCCAGTCGTGACTCACATGAGTAACCTCCTGGTGCATGCACAAATAAATTTTGCGCAAAGTGAACTTGGTAGAAATGAACACAAATTTTTCTCTGAAATGTCCTCTTTTTCAGACCATAAAGAGGTTTCCGGCCAGGATTTCTAAATTTGAGAAAATGTTGTATATACACATACAACTCAAGAACTTCAATTTTCATATCAAACATCAGAATGGGGGAAAATGTGATCTCAGTGACTCTGAACAGTTTGGAAATTCTCCTCTGGACTTTCTCATCAACAAGGCATTTCCACCCACAGAACTGTCTCTCACTGGATGTTTTTGTGGAGCATAGTCTAGTATAAAGAGAAAGTATACTTATCACTGCTTGTCACAGTTTTGCTATTATTAAAATAGGGCTAGACCCACTATTTGTGCCAAGAACCGGGCCGGAATGGGGGAATGGTTGAACAACTGCAGCGTCCTTGGGATGTCAGTGAGCACTGGGATGGTGCCAAAGTGTAGCTCAGTGGCAGAAAGGGAGACAGTTGGACCCTGGCCAATGCAGGACAGTAGCAACTCCTATGGGAGACAGAGAGGAACTGGAGGAGCAAAAGGTCATGGAATGAAATTAAAAATTACAGCTGATTCAATTTGTAGTTCAACGGAAATAATAAATATACTATGAGCAGTGTGAATAAAATAGGCAATGGTTAAATCTCTGTGCCTGCATCTCTGTCTTATACATGTGTGCACATATATACACATATGCTCACCAGTGGAGGATCCTGTTGTCCTAAAATTGCAATGAGAGCAGTGAGTTTCACTTGGCCCACTGTTTTAGCCTGAAGAACCAGAGGAATCTGCTCAGTACTGTATGGTTGGATCACTCCTCGTGGATGAGCGGTAGAGTACAGTAGAGACGGGTTCTCCTCATACTCCTGCATATACATAGACACAGTGTTGCTCACATGCTGGTAAGAGGGGTATGCAGAATATACTATACAACTTATTTAATTATGTAGTACTATGGGATAAGAAGAGCCTCAATCCTCCTCTCAGTTATGTTTATCTTAAGATTTCCTATCTTTAACCACAAGATACATGGACTTCATGTCATTTCACCTGGGCTAAAAGGCCGTAGCATGCAGGGAGATTTGAGTCATTAATCAGCCTGATGGTCTGCTCATATGGATATCCCAGGAAGCAGCGCTGGAACTGCAGCATGTAACTCTCCAGGTGCACTTCTGGAATAACACAGCTGTAGAGAAAGTTGTCCGTAGATTAATAACCTTTATATACTGCACATCTTATGAGTATAAACAGAATGAGTTTGTCACCATAAATGTACTACCTAGCCTTAATTGGGAGAGCTAACACCTCCTCCCCAACTCCATGCACATCCACCACCAGTGCCAGACTGTATTGCTGCACTGTATTGGAGCATAAGGTCACCTGCAGCAGACACACACAGTTCCAGTTATATATACACAGTACAGGTATATATTATATTACTGTTTATTACACTATTCACCATTAGATGTACCCAATGGGGGAAGAAATCAGCAAACAAAATCACAGTGCCTGGTTTAAATTGTATGAATCGTGTATATAATTATTGGAATTATCCCAGAATCCAGAATTATCCCTGTATAATCCCTTCATATATGTATGAATTATAAATTCACACAGTGGCTCTGCTCTGCAGTCAAGCTAGTACTGACCACAGAACAAGTAAACCACAGACAGACACTAGAGCAGACAGATGCTGACAAATAATACTGCAGCAAAGTTCTTTAGATAGCACTTCCTAGTCCAGCGCAAATGTCATTAAATGGTCCTGAGGGCCAGATGTACATGTGTCAGCGGGTGCTGTGAAAAACATGAGTTATTGTGGCCCCAATATGCTCTTACAACCAGTCTGACAATAATGTTTCATTTACTGAGACTATAGCTCATCACGTAAACTGTGGCTGGGATGTCTACTAAATGCTCTCTGTGTATTTGGTTTAGAAGCTGCTGTGAAATAGTCCATCCATCCATTTTCTCTACCGCTTATCCTGCTGGGTCTCGGGGGGCATTGACCCTATCCCAGGGGGCATAGGGCACAAGCGGGCTACACCCTGGATGGGGTGCCAATCCATCACATGGCACAATCACACACACATTCAAACAAAACTCTAAACTCTTATGTTAAAATATTGCATTATGACACAAAATGTCTATGAGAATGTGTGATAAATAAATAAATAAAATAAACCACACACTTACTAACAATGGCTATCCTGCTCAGAGCAGCTAATTTACACCTGTCTTTTCGACAAAACCACATGCAAAGCCATCCATCATTAACTGTCCAAAATGAATAAATCAAGAGAAATGGGAATATGAATACCCAATTTCTCCACATATTTTGTTCTGATGTCCCATCATTTGGGCAATACTAATTCAAATGTGTACGAGAGGATGAGGTCACACACTGCATGTTCCCTTGTACGTGGTGCGCTTAGACCCATATGCCAGTTTTTTTGCACCGAATTAGCCATAATTGAACAAAAAAATTGGTGCAAACAACAACATATCCAGCTATGAGAGACCTCACCCAGACAAGCAAGATCCAGGTGCTGATCAATCAGGCAGACCTTTCTAAATCACCCACCCTCATTTAACTTTACAGAGTTGACAGAGCTATTAATACTGCAAGACATCCTGCATACTGACAGGAGACACCCCAACCTCAGAGAAGCTCACAGACACCCACACAAAACCAGCAGATTAGTCCTTTCAATGCATATGACAGTTACTGCTGATGTAAAGGGCCACTGGCTGACAGGTACACACAGTGCCGGACATCTGGTAAGAGAAGCAAAGTGATGGGGCTAAAAGAGATATCTGAGCTTCTGTTTTTTTTGTCTGCTTGCTCATTTTCAGTTTTAACAACAGCAAGCCTTTAAAAGCCTTTTTAAACTGATTAGGGATTAGAGGTCTGTTCTGTTTTAAATTTTAAATGGATTTAAAATTTTGAGTTATGCTCAGTCAATTTTGAAGGCAAAAGCTAAAAAAAAAATAGATTAAAGACATTTTTTTTCCACTTGGGAGACTGTATTTTTAAAAAGGGCAGACAAGACAGTCTATCTGAAGTGATGCAGGCTAACCTTTGCATAGTGAAATCAATTCTAATTTGTGTCAAATTTGCAGTGAGAGCATGCACTGAGGTCAGAGCAGGATCTATTAAACAAAAGTCCTACCTTGATGTCCATTTGACTCTGAGCCCGGATGTTGCCTGACCTGGGTGTCACCCTGAATTCTCGAGGCCTCTCAGATGCCCCGTCTCCTGGCTTCCAGTCATTCCTGTCCAGCTCTGTTACCTGCTCTGTACTGGTCACACTGTCCCTCCCCATCCCATCTCCAGGGATCCGCAGGCCAAAACTCAAAGATACCAATGAGGTATTGCTAAGTGAGCAGGTCAATGTGTGAGGAAAGCCTTTTGAGGTCAATGCAGAGAGTAGAAGCAAAGAAACAGAGAAAATAATCAGGAAAATAGGAAGTGGTACTGAGATTTTTTCTTAAGTTGGTGATAATGGCTATTGTCAATACAAAGTTCATTTACCAAAGGATACTTCTCCAAAGTCGAGCTCAGGAATGTTAAAATGAAACGTCGGGCCCATTACACACCCCCTGCAACAAACAACAGGACAAAGAGCTTTTCATTAAACTCCACATTGCCCATTCAAAAGTGAAGGTTACTGGTCATGCAACAAGTAATTCATTCATTCATTCATTATTTAATTAGTAAGAACCAAAAGGCTTAAAAAAAGAAAGATTGTAAAAGGGAAAACAAAATAAATTGAGCCATTTGTAAGATGACAGTGAAGAGTAGTGCTCCTGTAATATCTAGTTTCAGCATTTTCAACAGTAATCCATCTTACTCTGACAGTGGCAAAAATGACAAGTGAATTATAGAACTTTCACCGAACTGTCGCTCAATACTTATGTACAGTATTTCAGAAAAGTGAGTACACCCTTCACATTTTTGTAAATATTTGATTATATCTTTTCATGGGACAACAATGAAGAAATGACACTTTGCTACAATGTAAAGTAGTGAGTGTACAGCTTGTGTAACAGTGTAAATTTGCTGTCCCCTCAAAATAACTCACACAGCCATTAATGTCTAAACCGCTTGCAACAAAAGTGAGTACACCCCTAAGTGAAAATGTCCAAATTGGGCCCACAATGTCAATATTTTGTGTGGCCACCATTATTTTCCAGCACTGCCTTAACCCTCTTGGGCATGGAGTTCACCAGAGCTTCACAGGTTGCCACTGTAGTCCTTTCCATTCCTCCATGACGACATCACGGAGCTGGTGGATGTTAGAGACCTTGTGCTCCATCACCTTCCGTTTGAGGATGCCCCACAGAGGTTCAATAGGGTTTAGGTCTGGAGACATGCTTGGCCAGACAATCACCTTCACCCTCAGTTTCTTTAGCAAAGCAGTGGTTGTCTTGGAGGTGTGTTTGGGGTCGTTATCATGCTGGATCACTGCATACTGATCATGTTCTGCTTCAGTATGACATATTAGCATTGATGTTTCCCTCAATGAATAAACATATGAGTGCAGAGGTTGAAGAAGGGGGGGTCAGCCTGTCAGTGCTCAGACCATAGGCCGCATACTGCATCAAATTGATCTGCATGGCTGTCATCCCAGAAGGAAGCCTCTTCTAAAGATGATGCACAAGAAAGCCCAGAAATAGTTTGCCGAAGACAAGCAGACTAAGGACATGGATTACTGGAACCAAGATAAACTTATTTGGTTCAGATGGTGTCAAGCATATTTGGCTGCAACCAGGTGAGGAGTACAAAGACAAGTGTGTCTTGCCTATAGTCAAGCATGGTGGTGGAAGTGTCATGGTCTGGGGCTACATGAGTGCTGCTGGCACTGGGGAGCTATAGTTCATTGAGGGAACCATGAATGCCAACATGTACTGGGACATACTGAAGCAGAGCATGATCCCCTCCCTTCAGAGACTGCGCCGTATGATGATTGCCTTGTTAAGAAGCTGAGGGTGAAGGTGATGGACTAAACCCTATTGAGCATCTGTGGGGCATCCTCAAACGGAAGGTGGAGGAGCACAAGGTCTCGAACATCCACCACCTCCGTGATGTCATCATGGAAGGGTGGAAGAGGACTCCAGTGGCAACCTGTGAAGCTCTGGTGAACTCCATGCCCAAAAGGGTTAAGGCAGTGCTGGAAAATAATGGTGGTCACAAAAAATATTGACACTGGGCCCAATTTGGACATTTTAACTTAGGGGTGTACTCACTTTTGTTGCCAGCGGTTTAGACATTAATGGCTGTGTGTTGAGTTATTTTGAGAGAGCAAATTTACACTGTTACACAAGCTGTACACTCACTACTTTGCATTGTAGCAAAGTGTCGTTTCTTCAGTGTCGTCACATTAAAAGATATAATCAAATATTTACAAAAATGTGAGTGGTGTACTCATTTTTGTGAGATACTGTATGTGAAACCATTACGCATTTATTTCCTGTGCATAACAAAAGGCTAGCAACTACATGGAAAACAGCTGAGTTTTGAAAACAGGACTATGGTGTGTCCTTGAAAAACAAGGGGCTACAGGAGCAGCAGCACATAGGCAGAATCAGTCAACAATAAGACAGTTACCTGAATGTGAGGATGAGAGGCTGGGGATTCCCCGAAACAGTAAAATAAAACTCCTCTGAGAAGGTGCCCAGTTTGTCAGAAGAGAAGCGGACCTCCAGAACATGGCAGGCCCCAGGCGGCACCATACCCTCAGGAGGGCTGAAGGAAAAGCAAAGACCCATGGCTGTAGTGGGAGGCATGAGCCTATAGGGGGCATCTATAAGTCCCTTATTGCTCACAGCCACCTAAGGTAAAGGGAAGAGCAGATACAACACAGAATCACAATCTGTTTCTAACAGTTGTGGTTTGAAAAGGCAAGTGAGCCAAGTAGAATGCATGGAAACAAATTCAGTAAGTAAGAAGTGAACTGAAGTTTTTGCTAACCACAGGGATGTTTCCTAAATTTAGTTACATAACACCTCTTGCAGCTTTGTGTTATAGTTAGATTACAATTAGTTCAATTAAAATCAGAAAAGCCTGCATCGACACACTGTGATTTTTAATGTACTTGTGCCATTTTCAAATACTTCTAAGCTTCCAAAATATATTTTAATTTAGTTTCATAAAACGAAGTATTACATAGCTTCTTTAATAATTTCTCTCCTTTCAAAGATAATAGTATAGAAACATTTTTATGTGCAGAAATCATATAACCAAGTGGATGACATTAAATGACTTCCAGTGATCTATCTTTAAATGACATCTTATTGATTCCAAAGACTTGTTTCACTTTGAATACAGAGTCAAATCAGCTGGGGTTTGAAGGAGTATCTTATCTATTGCTAGGGATGACTTTTGAAGAACAGTAGTTGTGCTTATTCATACCTCATAGCTGTGCTTGGATCCAACAAAAATGTTGCCAATGTCCAGCAGATCAACGTTAAACTGAAGTTTGGGCCCCATGCTTTCTCCTTTTATACGCAGTGGCAAACGAGACTCTCTGCCTGCATGAAGACATTTGTAATACATCATTGGCTTCATATCCTGAAGCAATACCGTGGATTAGCAAAATAAAAAAATGTAAAAAGTAGCAATATATATTTGCTCAGCCACCTCTTACTCTTGCTGGTTTGATTGACAAGCTGCAAACTATCCCTTTATTAAAAGCTTAACTGAGCTTAAAAAGTACCTAATTAAAACCGAGCACATTTAGTATATATGATGAATACAGTACATGAATTTCAACCAACTAAAAAACAAGACAGGATATCATAAAGTACCCCAAGGAAATTGATATAGAACTAAGCAACTGTGGTCAACAGACCAAAGCATTCTTCGATATAAAATACAGACAGATCAGTCATTGTTTGGATGAAAAATGTCCTTAATAAGATGAATGAGAGGACAGGTCCAAAAATTTTTTGCAGTGTCTATGAATTTTGTCAACACATTTTCTTGTAATGATCCTCTGGCAAACTAATGCAAATGTGAGGTTTTTAATAATAATTCCTTAGATTTATATAGTGCTTTTTAGGCTCTCGAAGCACTTTACATTGTATGTGGGGAAATCTCCTCACCCACCACCAGTGTGTACCAACCACCTAGATGATGCAACAGCAGCCAGAATGTCCACCACACACAGGCTAATGTTGGAGAGCAGAGGAGAGTGATGTAACCAATTCAGGGATGGAAATTATTAGGGGGCTGTGATAGATAAAGGGGCAGTCTGGGATTTTTAATGACCACAGAGACAGGACCTCAGTTTAACGTCTCATCAAAAAAGACGGTGCTGTTTTTACAGTATAGTGTCCCTGTCACTATCCTGACGCATTAGGACCCACACAGACCACAGGGTGAGCGCCCCCTGCTGGCCTCATTAATACCACTTCCAGCAGCAACCTTATTTTTTGACAGGAGGTCTACCATCCAGGTACTGGCCAGGCTCAACCCTGCTCTGCTTAAACCAGGCAAGAGCTGCAGGGTGATCTGGCTCTGGTTTTCTATGACAGATGGGCTTAAATTCACACATGCAAATCACTCAACAATTGGCTTTGAAAGAAGTAGACAACTTACACATTTACAAACATATTCATTTTAACTACAACAATATTATGTTAACCAGTACCAGTGACATCACAGTATATGGTGTGTTGGTAAAGTTTGGCTTCTTGGGGTTTGAAGATGATGCTGATTTCTGCTGTGCGGTTTGGCCAGATGTCACCCTCCTGTAAGCAATACAGAAAGATATTAACTCAAATATAATAATCTTTCCACTCCGCTTCATTAAACACTGCACCCCCAGGTACTTCAATTACTTTTAGATGGGTTAGAAGGCAGTGCTGTCTTGAATAGAATGTGTAAAGTGTAATGAATGTAAATTGAATAAAACAGTATTGTAAAAAACTCAATAGCTCAATAGTTTCCACAACAGAGACTACAAAGCTACAATTAAAAACCACAGACTGTCTACAGTTTATGGTGTATGGTAAGCTTTATGCTACAAAAGTAATTCATTGTAGAATGCACTAGGCAATAAAATCACATAACCATACAATTATAACGCAAAGACGTTTGCTGATAAGGCTGCACTTTGCTAGTTTAATGTGTTATTTTTCAACTGAGGAAAAAGAGATTAATTTTCAAACAGACATAAAGTTGCATATAGTCCAAGAAAAAAATTCGTGTATGAAAACATGCACATCAGACAAAATACACAGTAAAAAGTGAAACCTAATGTGGTGTCAATTAATTATGCATAAAACAAACAAACAAAAAAAGGCCTGGACAAGAAAACATTAACTTAATAACTATAGAATTTAGAATTTGTCTAAATCCATGACGTAACACATTATAAAGGAATCTGCAGTGCTACATGGCACAGATTTCCTCTACTTGTGATTTTTAGCGATACGAACAGATAAGCAGCACGGTTTAATGTGCACTTTAGGTGCATTCTGTTTTGCAGGTAGCAGCCTTCTGAATGGGACAGTCATTCTCAGAAACATGAAAATGTTGCACAAAAATGTAAGACCACAGTGTTTCACTGATACAGTGATTGTCCTAATATTAATGTTAAGGGAGGAGTGAATGGGGGAGACAGGGAACATGTTTCATCAATGTGCTGAGCTGGAATCTTGGGAAACAAATTTAACCAATGAGACAGATCTGTCTCTGTCATCCAGGACAAGTTGTATGGATGGATGAGAAAATGAAAAGACACTCGGGTTCAAAACCGCAGCAGACTAAACCATTTACTCACCCATCCAGAACAAACCCACAAAAAACTATATGGATTCTGCTTTAAAGTGTGAGTTCTTTGACTTTAACTTTAGCATGGTTGTTGGTGCCAGATGGGCTGGTTTGAATATTTCAGAGGCTATCATGAGCACGGGCTCACTCAAACCAGACAGTTAGAAATAATAAAAAAAATCATCTTTTTTTTTCTGGTCTTCAGCTGTCCACTTTCAGTGAGTCTGTGCACGATAGCCTTATTCTTATATCATGTTCTTATTCTTAGCTGACAGAAGTGGAACCGGATGTGGTCTACTACTGATGTAGCCCATCCACTCAAGGTTTGATGTGTTGTGCATTCTGAGGTGATTTTCATCTCATCACGGTTGTAGAGTACTTATTTGAGTTACTATAGACTTCCTTTAAGCTCAAACCAGTCTGGCCATTCATTCAGTCTGGCCATTCTCCAGGCTTCAGGCTGGTCTGTACAACACAATATGGCCGAAGGTTTGTGGGTTAGGTTTGCTGTTATAGTAATAACCTCCACAGGCTTCCCACTTTTGGAACGTGGCTGTGGGTATTTGTGATCATTCAGACACAAGAGTATTAGTGAAGACAGGCATTGATGTTGGGTGAGGAGACCTGGAACACAAAGGTGTTCTGTGGTGCTGAGGTCAGGGCTCTGTTCAGGCCACTTGAGTTCTTCCATTTCAACTTTGACAAACCACTGTCCTATCTTTGTGCACAGGCGCAGTTCCATGGTGGAACTGGTTTGGGCCCCTTAGTTCCAGTGAAGGGAATCTTAATTCTACAGCCTACAAAAGAAATTCTAGACAACTGTACATATAGGTGTGATGATTCAAGTGTCAAGAAGCTTTTGGCGTGGCCACTGACATGAGAGCTTCACGAACGTGAAAAATGAAGAGAAGACATAGGCTGTATTTAGTGCTGATATTTTAGTTTAGTGAGTCTACGGTCTTGTACTACAGTCAGTTGTCAACCAGAAACAAAGATCTAGGAGAATTGCTGGTTTGCCGTAGTCCTTACAGCGTGACAGATTAGGCAAGAAAATCCCATGTTTTATGTTATATGACATTGTAATTGCATATGTATATGTTTGTACCATTAGTCCTTTATTTAATGTGTTGATACTTTACTTAAGTTAATTTGAATTTACTGACACAAAATTAATTTTGTAATGTGTCTTCCTCCATGTAATCATGATTGAAAGACAAATACTGTATTGCTTACAGAGTAAATCTAGGTTTTTAGACTAATTGGCATCATACAAGAGTAAAAACTCTTTTTATGATAACAGATTATTATTATTTAATGCCAAAAGCAATCATTCTCTTGCTTTTTTAAATGATTCAATAAATGACTGAATGCTATGTTGCGTCGTCTTGTTTATGGTTGCTTAGCAATTTTTAAGTTCTCGGCTACGGCAGTGTAACAGCTTACTTCCGGTCGCCGTAGCCGTTCCATTCGCAGCTGCTGCTTAAACTCCTTATTATCTATTATGCATTATATGATGGAAATTAAGTTGATGATATTGTGAATAAAACAGAACTAGTTTAACTGTTAACTAGTTTGAAGGGTGCAGCATTAGTAAACCAATGTGATGTGTAAATGTGGCAACATGACACAATTACTCCAGCAGAAACACTCAGTAAAATAGGAGCAATGCAGAACCATGGGGCAATAAAAGAAAAAACTGCTGTTGTAAAACTCTTGTTAAAGGGTAGATATTACCTGCAGTGTTTTTTTTACTGCAACATTTTCCTTATGAGGAGAAATGGGTTTAAATGTGATATATGCAGTATACACACCAGATTGCATAACAATAATTAGTTTTGCTAAAAAGGCAGGCAATTTGTCTGTTCTCTCCACATACCAGAGCACAAGAGTATTTGGAGATATTCACTGAGGTACTTAACATTTAGATCCCCTCACATCCTGGCAGATGTCATAAAAAAAAAATATATAAAATAACAGCAAAAACAAAGAACATTTTGTGCCATAAACAGTAGGCAAAATGTTGCTGATCGAACCAATCAGTACAAGCAGAAGTCTCTGTATTTGCCCGTCAGATCAGTAAGCTCCCTCGCAGGCATTAGCATTCAGGTGTACTAGTCTAGGCAGCACATGTGCATTTGTTTTGGGGGCTTGGCTTTAGAAGGACTACTGATGGGAGGAGCTAGCTATATTTGTTTGAATTTTGAATTTCAAAGTAGATTCTTCAGCTAACCTCTGCAAAAAATCCTGATTTGGGATTGTAACTTGATTGAATGATGCAGTTAACTTCGCTTAAGTTGAATTATAGTATTTAATGCAGCATAAATCATACATACTCTTTAAAACATTTGATTGGTATCTCACTAACTCTGGTTATACTGTATAAAACTCAAACCCCTTATTACAGTATTACAGCAGTTACAATTTACAGTATTATTAGCCCTAGTTAGAGTATTAATGCCAGTCCCTATTCCTTTGTATTTAATACTCAGATGTATGTAGTGTTTCTTTGGGTAAAACATTTTTCTAATATTTTCAAGTAAATATTTCCTCTTAAGTATGTTTTTGATTTATATTGCACATCATCCATAAGCTTAAATTTTGTCATACCCCTTAGTTCTAAACATGTTATATCTAAATATGTCACAAATTATTCATGCAATTTTCTATATATATATACTTATAGGAAACCTGTCCAAATAGAAAAGGCAGGTCAGAATTGCTATGTGGGTTGGGTGTGTGAAATGGTACAGGTTTAATTAGACACTACAGATATTAATAAATGTAGAATATTTTGAAGTTGATAAGTTGAATTATTGCAATGGTTTGTTAAATATATAATATCAATTTATATTTCTGTATAAAGTGTTGTAAGAAAAAAATTAGCAATGTTTATGTTGATGCTATCTACATACTACATATAGTTCTATTCTATTTGAATTCAATTCTATTTTTAGATTCATTCAGGTAAAGGAATTGGGAATTTCTTCAACCACTGGTTTTGTGTGTGTGTGTGTATGTGTGTGTGTGCCCGTTTCACACCTGTGGCTCTATGATGATGTGTTGGTCACTGAATGGCAGACTGTCCTGATGAAGCTGCTTGCGTCTGTGCTGGAAGGTACGTGAGAGCACTGAGAGGTGGTCTCGGACAATGGGGTCAGCGCCACACTCTGTTAAAAACTGTTCCATCTCATCCTCCTCCTTCTGCTGCAGCTCAGAAACGAGCCTAGACATAAAATGAAATGGAGGGAGATAGAAAACAGAAGAAAGAGGGAGTGGGTACGGTTAAAATACAAAATCCTTGATATTCATGACTGCTTTTGTAAGGGAGAGCATCTCAGCCCATTTAAGTGGAGCAGTATTCTGATAGATATCCATCCATCTTCAATACTGCTTACTCCTTTTTCAGGGTCATGGGGAATTCTGGAGCCTATCCCAGGGAGCATCGGGCACAGGGCAGGGTACACCCTGGACAGGGTGCCAATCCATCGCAGGCCACACATACACATTCACACACTCATTCAGACAATATGTACACTTTGGACATGCCAATCAGCCTACCATGCATGTCTTTGGACTGGGTGAAGAAACCGGAGTACCCGGAGGAAACCCACGCAGCACGGGGAGAACATGCAAACTCCGCACACACGGTCATGGTGGGAATTAAGCCCCATGACCCTGGAGGTGTGAGGCGAATGTGCTAACCTCCAAGCCACGTGCACCCTCTGATATGATTAAAATTTATTTTAGGATAAGCCAATCCACAAACCCAGGTTTAACCCTTAAATCCCAGGACATATTGGTGTGTCCAGACTTCCATTGTTTACATTTGTAACTACATGCCTTTCATATTCCTCCACTGCCTTCCATATTAATTCCACTGTAGTTACTGAATAAACCAAAGCACAATTATTGCACACTTATTGAATAATATTCTTTATGAAGAACTGAATAATCTGGAGATTTCTTGCATTTATAACCAACACCATGCTCCTGTGGACTTTGAGCTCACCTGGATACCCTAAAGACTTATCCAGATAAGATTACCCTCTGAAGTAGGGTCAAGCATAAAAAGACAAATGAAGTATAACAGACTCACACTTCCTAAGAACTGCTGCTATAATCATAAAGACTGGTCTATGTTAATCTAACAAAATCATACCAAACTTTATGTATTCTTTCTAAACATTTAATATGTTTTGACTTTTCCTGTATGACTGTATAGTATAATGAACATAATCAACATAAGATGCTTTGTTGATTTGAATTATAATATGGGAATTTAAGAAAACTCTGGAGTTTTGAGAATCTGCTTTAGTCAAACAAATTAGACCTTAGTCTATACTGTTCCTCCTCCTCCTCAGAGGCAAAACTCTTCCACTGGAAATGCACTATGGAGTCACTTCTGTTCAGAATAGCCACTGTGCGCTGGTTAGCCATGGTGATATAGGTCTTCTCTACCCACAGTGAGTTTTTATCCAGTCTCACGTTGATATCTGTGGAGGCTCCATATAAACTGACGTAAATATCTTCTCCTATAAGAACAAAAATAGATTACTTTGGATTATTATTCACCTCTTGTATTATCAGCACACTGAACTAAGCAAATATACACTGGAGTCACTGGAGCTTTAAATGTATTGATTAGCATTCAGGTACACATTGTGTTTGATAAATAACATTTATACTGAGCAGACCTTATTTAAGTAAAATTCTAAATAGTTCAAATGCTTTGAAGGGATAAAAGATTAAGCTGAAGACAAGTACAGTTTTTAAGTACTTTGGAATGAACACCAAGGTGGCACTGTTGAACTGCTAAGTTGGCACTTAATTATCTATTTAGACAAGTGCCCTCCAGGGGGATGCAATCACATGACTCCACAAGAACCGACACACAAAATAAAATAAAAAAACGCTATTCAAAACAAGGGTCCAAGTCAGGAGCAGAGTATGTAAATTATTCCAGAATTTTGACAGATTTTTGTTCATTTGGCTACATTCAAATCAGCAGCTTCATGCTCAACCAAATATCCTGACCTAGAAAAACAAAGACTGAAAACACACTCACAGCCCAGCACACAAAGTGTAGAGTATTCAAATAAAAATAAAAAAACAGGGTATGGTTTTAGTTTGTACTGACATAGCAGGTCAAGGGATTCATCAGAAACGAGCACTAAAAATGTCTCCTTGAAGTCCCCCTAAAGAGCTAATATAGAGTACACAGTGTAATTGGTTTTGTTTTTATATTTTTACACAGTCAGGTAAACTGTATCCTTCTGAAGTCAAGTGTTCTAGCACTCAATAGACTGACACTCAGAGGAACCTGTATAAAAAACTGCAAGTGATAGATTCAACAGCACATAAGGAATATAAATATACTGTACTGTAAACTGAATTCACTGTAAACTGAGAACCTCACAGTGATTCTAAACAATATTTTTACACTGTCCAAATTCTTTTCCAACAGACAGAAAAATTATGAGCTCTGCAGAAAAAATACAGTGCACATTTTTGATGTTTCACAAATGATTGCATTTATATGAATGTTGCATGCTTTCTGCAGGGAATACATCTATTTTTCTAACTATGAAATCAATAAGAAATCACCATGGTTCTTTTTTGCAAAGTGTTTGTTAGTTTATTTTCCCTGTTGTTTTCGCTGTGCTCCAGGTTCATGTCGCATCGTCTGCTTGCCTGCATTCTACTATGCCCAGCCTACTTTGCCTTCCCTGTGGTTCACAGTCTGAGCATTCAACTCACTGACCCAAGTTCAAATCCCAGCCTCAACAGATGGACTGAGCCCCACTCCTTTCCCACACATTCCTGTCCTCTCCAACCTTCAATCAAACCCATTAAACCTTCTGCCCTTGTGTCTGTGTTCTGCTTTTGGGTTCAACATCCTTGTTACAGTTAGTTTGTTCTACTGTACAATATAACTTTAATAATAGAATAAAGAATATGTGTTTGCTATATGTGTTTGCTTTTGATATATTAAACTATCCATAAGCCACACCTATGTAATTGTGGCATTATATGCACTGCAGTGGAGCAGCACTAATGAAGGGCAACACAGATATAAATACTGAACCTGTGTGGTAGTGGAGAAGCAATTGTTGGCTGTGGTCTCCTGTAGTTCTGGGTAGAAAATCAACAGTCACCTGCATGCTGTCCCCAACGCTAAGGGTCCCTACTGAAGGTTCTACAGAAAATGGGCTATGTGGAGAATAACATAGACATGTAAAAATAAGTAAATAAACACACTCAAATATGCAAATGAAAAGCAATGAACAACTGTTTCACTTTTCTATGTGTGCTTACTTCTGTGTGCTGAGCTGAAATTTGGCCTCGCCTTTTCCAATATTGCGTACCAGGAGAGTTTTCTGAGATAAACACTTGACAGGACACAGAGAAAAATGCAGCTCATCTGGAAAGTCTAGGATGGCACGTGGCCCTATTGCCCGGATGGGCACCTCAAACTTCTCTCTCTCAGTCATAAAGATTACCCGGTGGATATAGTCCTATCAAAAAGATCATACATGGAAGTAAAAAACTAAGCTACATGGTTTAGTTATTTAAAATGACATCAAACATACATACATACATACCTATAAATCACATAAGCCTGATTTACAGCAACGTGTTTACAGTGCAGTTATATACAATTTTCTCTAACATCATACAGAAGATTCAGCATTATCACATTATCGTAGCCTGAATTATAACAAAGTTTGATTTTTCAATTGAGGCTACAAAATTGCACATGTATTGCATGTACTGCATAGCTTTGACAGCTTTATTCAAGATAAGGCTCCTTCATTTACTTTCTCATAATTATTTTAATGTCCAGACATTAGTTTCTGGTTAAAAATACTAACACTTGCTTAGCTCTGTGAAGACTACTGTAATCTGTAGCTTCATATGCCATAATAGACTCTTGTCTAGGATGGACTGGCGTCCCATCCAAGGTCTCCAGTCCAAGATTCCCAATGTTCCCGGGATAGTCTCAGGACCTACCATGACCCTGACCAGGACAAGGTGGTTACTGAAGATGAATGAACGAACAACAGAACAATACACTCTACTATCGGGCATTGCCTTGGTGTCTGTGGGCATGCTTTCAGAATAATTTTCATTCTAACCAAGTCACTATCCAACCAAGTCATATTCCACCCGAGTCAAAGCTACATCTTATTAGTTTTGAGGTGCTCTTGCACTGTATGAAATAAAATAACATTAAACACCCTGGCTCTTTCTGGTAACATTGAGCCACAAACCATAAGTAATCAATATCAGACCAGGATGTTTCCTGTTGGAAAGTGAGTAGTTTTGAATTGTCAGTGATTGGATTGCAGTGTCTCGCTCTGGGAGGACTCACTCTGAAATGGGACCATGCTACAATCAGTATTAATGTGCTGCCATGGAAAAGCAGATTTGACAACTATAATAATGGTTTTCAAAGTGGGGGCCTCAACAATTGCTGTGAAAAATAAATTCTCACTCTCAGACAACCACACACACACACACACACACACACACACACACAATCAATTCCCAATGTAATGTAAAGATATAACATTTAATTATTAATAAAAAAAAAATTATGGATATATTCAGAAGTCTGTATTTTTAATGTGTTTTAAAGTCATCTTGCAAAAGGGGGGCCTTGGTCAAATGTTAATGCCATTTGGGGGGCCTTTCCCTGGAAAAGTTTGGGAACCCGTGACCTATACAACAAACTGCAGAAAGGCAGTTAATGGGAAGAGAGTGGGTGGTAGAGGAAACAGAGTGTCTCAGGCCCCATCCTCTTGCATTGCAATGGAGTAACTCTTTAAACAAGCTTGAAATTTAAGCCATAATAAAAGATGTTAAGCTCTAATTAACAATTGGTATTGATCATTTTCTGCAAACAGACAAGGAAGTGCTTCTGTAACAGGTCTCATGACAATTACTCCCTTTAACTAGACATTTATACTGAAATGTTTTTTAAGTTTACTATGGTTGTGAGTTGATTATGATATCTGGATACACAAAATTGAGCAGTGAATTTGATTAGCAAGCAGCAAAAGCGGCAGTAAATTTTTAGAACATATTTGTGATTACATGCCTTCCTACAAGGACTATTTAAAACCAGGCTTCCTCTTCCCTTAACTTCAGTGTGGTGTTATTAAATGTTCACACAGTCACCTGGAAATATATAAAGCTTGCATAAAGTGTACCTTGTTCTCCTGTGGGGTGAATAGAACTGTAAAAGTGGATGCCATGCCTGGGGCCACTTTGTTACATACATCTACTGGGCTCACCACTTTGAAATACAGGGAGTCATCTTCAACCACCTTCACCAGTCGAGGAATCTGCAAGAAATATGATCAAATGTGCACGTGTTATGTATATGCCATCTGAAATGTTACTACATTTATATAATTCGTGTGGCATTTTCAGCTCCAGTCTTTAAGACGTGTACAGTTTACAGTTTTTCTTGTTCGAAACAAGCCAGACTCTTTAGTTGAACCAAATTAGCTGGAAGAGCAGAAGTTCTGGTGTAGTGATAAGAAGGTTGTCATTTGAAGCCATATTTAGACCTTATGCTTGAACTGTCCAGTTATATTTTTAATTGTATTGGATGTATTTGCAATTTGCTAAGTGTATAAATAGAATGGAAAACTGAATCACTTACTCAGCTGTGTTATTTTCAGAAGTTTGCTGTCGTGTGTGCTTTTGGTATGAATACATTCAATGCACATTTATTGTGAAAAGAAACAAATTGAGCATTCACATCAGTTTTAGGACTAGGCTATGCTGTTAAATGATAAACAGCCCACTGGCACTACATATATATTAAAATGTGTTTGCAGTTAAATATGCAAAAATTCCAATAAGGCATAACTATAACCACTGCAGCTTGAGCTGTAATTGGTAATTGGTTTAGTAACATGATGAGGAGAGTCCACAGAACAGTGAAGATGCACTGCACTTCTTCTTCTAACTTCGTCCCATAAGGTAAGTGTACATCTTTGTATACGAGGCTTTTTATTTATTTATTTTAATGTAAAGAGACATCCAGTGTTACTTTCAGTAGTTTTCCAGAGTTCTTACAGGTGCATCACATTATGCTTCTAATAATTTATTTCCTTTGTAGCTGAGTAAAGTCAGTTTGGGGTAAATAATAGTGTGCTGCCCTGTCCAACCCCAATTCCCAAGTTAGGACAGTATGGAAAACGAAGAGGAGATAATAAAAAAGAGTAATTTGAAAATTATTTTCACTCTGTACTGTATTGAAAACACATTATTTATGTTTTACTTTGTGAATTAATTTTTTTTTAAATATACACTCATTTCAAATCTGATGACTGTTTACCACTGTGTAAAATCACCTTTTCTTTTAATAATACTTATTAAGCATTTGTTCACTAAAGACACAAGTTGGTTAAGTTTAGCAAATGGAATTTTCCCCCATTTATCCATTAAGCATTTCTTCAGCTGTGCAACTGTACAGGGCCTTTGTTGCCTTATTTTGCACTTCATAATGCACCACACATTCTCAGTCGGAGACAGGTGAGGACTGCAGGCAGGTCATGCTAGCACCTGCACTCTCTGCTTATGCAACCATGCGCTTGTAATCCGAGCAGAATGTGGTTTGGCATTGTCCTGCTCTGGATGGCAGCATATGTTGCTCCAAAATGTGTACATATCTTTCTGCATTAATGGTGCCCTCACAGATGTGCAAGTTACCCATGCCATGGACACTGACACACCCCCATACCATGACAGAGGCTGGATTTTGGACCTGACGCTGATAACAGCTTAGATAATCCATTTCCTCTTTAGCCCGGAGAACACGATGCCTGTTTTATCCAAAAACTATATGAAATGTTGACTCGTCGGACCACAAAACACGATTCCACTGTGCTACTGTCCATCTCAGATGAGACTGAGCCCAGAGAAGCTTCTGTACAGTGTTGATGTGTAGCTTCTGCTTTGCATAGTAAAGCCTTAACTTGCATCTGTAGATGCAGTAGCATATGGTATTGATTAAAAATGTTTTACCAAAGTATTCCTGAGCTCATGTCAGGATATCCATTACAGACTCATGACGGTTTTTAAGACATGGACGTCTGCGGGATCAGGGATCATGCGCATTCAGAAGTGGTTTTCGGCCTTGACATTTACGCACTAAAATGTGACTGGATTCCTTGAATCTTTTAATTATATGGTGTACTGTAGAAGGTGAAATGCCAAAAATCCTATTGATTTGTCTTTGGGGAATGTTGTTCTCAAAGTGTTGGATTATTCGCTGATGCATCTATTGACAGATCGGTGAACCTCGACCCATTCTTGCTCTTGAAGGACTAGTCCTTATTTGGAGGCTCCTTATATGCTATGGTTATATGATTACCTCACCTGTTTCACATCACCTTCTTATTTCAACTTGTCACATTGCTATTATTCCTAAATTGCCCCGTCCCAACCTTTTTTTTTACGTGTTGCATGCATCGATTTCAAAATAGGTGTTTATATTTAATAATAAAAAAAACATAGGTAAACCATCAAATACCTTGTCTATATTATTTTTGTTTAAATACAAGTCAAAGTACATTTACAAATCACTACTCTTTTTATTAGCATGTTCCATACTGTCCCAACTGTTTTGGAATTTGGGATGTACATGTATTTGTGTAAATCAATATACATTGGATTTTCAGCTGGGATAGTGGCTTTCAGTAGAACAATACATCTCACCTGCTAATAACTCTTTCCCTAGGTTTTAGAAGAAATTATGCATTCTAAATTCCTGGAACTTTAAATGCATGCTATGTTGTACATGTTAAACCCTTTTAAAAAGATATATTAACAGTGTTTATTGTAGTGGACACACTAGGCATACACACAATAGTGTACAGTATATTTATATGCAGACACAGAGAGAGCGGAGTCCTTGCTAATTTTACCTTATCATTATTGCGTAACACCAGCAGCACCTCGTACATCTCAGAAGGCTGGTAGTTCTGGAACACAATCTCAGACGGGTAAGGCTGGAAAAAAGGCTGGTCCACATCTACAGCAGAAACCTGGGAACAAAACAGAAATCCCCTCAGCACTGAAATGTTGTGAATAACAAAAGGTCATTTTTCAAGACCTCCATTTCCCCATACCATTCCTCTTGATATACCTTATTTGACATCAATTACGTACTAAGTGAGGGGAAAAAAGGACTAGAAAGAGAGGGGGGTACTCAGTGCAACGGTGTATGAATATAACCTGCAGACATTTGTCTTGCATAAATATTACACACAGTCAATATCCCATTCGAAACATCCAGTATAGCGTAAAGCTTTCTGTCTATTTTTAAGGTACATTTACAACCAAGTCTCACAACAGGAGGCATTAGAACTGTTAAAACAGTTAGTTTACTAGTCAGATTTCACTAGTGCTTTACCTTGTGGTGTGTGGTGTCACTCATGTCTAAAAGCTCCAGAATGCAAGGTGGGTACATCTTATATGTGTTCGTTAATCTCTCCTCTGTGGTCTGATACATTTCATGTGCATATACAGATGGAGACAGCTATAATGAGTTCCATTGAATACATTAATTCATGCTGGTATCATTTCAAACAGTACCCACCATAAGTGCAGCAGGCCAAACATTAGCTGTGCAATCACATTAGTCAATAATGCTGTGTAATGTTAATATATTCCAGGTATTCAAAGCACATGCAGGGTACACTGTTGGATTTTTGCAGAGTGTAGAGTACATATTAGTCTGCAACACTAGAACTGAAATATATGCTGCAACAATTAAACATTGTTTAATTCAGACATGAATGAATAAAATGGAAGTATGGTTCAGTTTTGGTTCAATTTTAAAACAGTTAGTTATACAGTATGTGTTCCAAACATTGTGCTTCGTTTATCAATCTTTTAGTAAAGTTGTGTGTAAAGGTTTGTGTGTGCCAAGATAAACCAAAACTTTTCCACCAGATTTACAAAAGTTTCAGAAAGGCGTGATTTTCTTTGTACTCATGAATATATATTAATCACCTATAACATGCAAAGCAGCCCACAAATGATGCCCACAAAAGTCAAAAAAAGGTTCAGGTCTACAGACAGCTGGGAGCAGAAAATAAACAATGTGGGTAAAGGCTATACGAGAGAAGTAGAAATTATTTTGACTCACTGTGCCAATAAAAATATGTAATATTCTATTATACAGTATCTCAGAAAAGTGAGTACACCCCTCACATTTCTGTAAATATTTGATTATAACTTTTCATGTGACAACACTGAAGAAATGACACTTTGCTACAATGTAAAGTAGTGAGTGTACAGCTTGTGTAACAGTGTAAATTTACTGTCCCCTCAAAATAACTCAACACAGCCATTAATGTCTACACCGCTGGCAACAAAAGTGAGTACACCCCTAAGTGAAAATGTCCAAATTGTGCCTGAAGTATCAATATTTTGTGTGGCCACCATTATTTTCCAGCACTGCCTTAACCCTCTTGGGCATGGAGTTCACCAGAGCTTCACAGGTTGCCACTGGAGTCCTCTTCCACTCCTCCATGACGACATCACGGAGGTGGTGGATGTTCGAGACCTTGTGCTCCTCCACCTTCCGTTTGAGGATGCCCCACAGATGCTCAATAGGGTTTAGGTCTGGAGACATGCTTGGCCAGTCCATCACCTTCATCCTCAGCTTCTTTAGCAAGGCAGTGGTCGTCTTGGGAGGTGTGTTTGGGGTCGTTATCATGCTGGAATACTGCATACTGGTCATGCTCAGCTTCAGTATATCACAGTACATATTGGCATTCATAGTTCCCTCAGTGAACTGTAGCTCCCCAGTGCCAGCAGCACTCATGCAGCCCCAGACCATGACACTCCCGCCACCAAGCCTGACTGTAGGCAAGACACACTTGTCTTTGTACTCCTCAC
Organism: Ameiurus melas; assembly: GCA_012411365.1. Lineage (NCBI taxonomy): Eukaryota > Metazoa > Chordata > Actinopteri > Siluriformes > Ictaluridae > Ameiurus > Ameiurus melas. The sequence goes on along the minus strand of CM022754.1, from coordinate 27,848,410 downwards.
CTGGTTGCCTCCACACACGCTTGACACCATCTGAACCAAATAAGTTTATCTTGCGCTCATCAGACCACAGGACATGATTCCAGTAATCCATGCCCTTAGTCTGCTTGTCTTCAGCAAACTGTTTGCGGGCTTTCTTGTGCGTCATCTTTAGAAGAGGCTTCCTTCTGAGACGACAGCCATACAGACCGATTTGATGCAGTGTGTGGCGTATGGTCTGAGCACTGACAGGCTGACCCCCCACCCCTTCAACCTCTGCAGCAATGCTGGCAGCACTCATACATCTATTTCCAAAAGACAACCTCTAGATAGTAAGTTGAGCATGTGGGGGTCACGTGACGCCATGCGAAGGGCAGACGTGTGAAAGACAGCTCTGCGTACTTTGCTAATTTTTCTATATATATATAAAGGATCTATAATCTGGTGAAATTCGGTATACCCAGTTACACTTTTGCTGTTTGAGGTAAACATGGCAAAGAAGTTAATATCCTCGAGCTCTGGAGACATTAAAAGACACTTATGTGTCCAAGATGAGAGTCCGGATGGGCCTGTGAACTGCGGACTCGTTTTGGGTGGTGCGGCGGGGGAAAGAAATCCAGCGCAAACTGTAGAACATGTCAGGGATGTTGACGAAGGTTGTTGTTGACTTGGAGGATCTCGCTGTAATACGACATTCGGTTATCGCGATAGAAATAAAATTCTCTGAGTTAGTTACAAGAGTGGCGGATGCGGAGAAACGAATCGAGTATCTTGAGTCTTCGGAAAGGGCATTATCCGCTAATCCGCCCGCGACCAAGAGAGACTTGGAAAATTTTTTGAAAGATTGGAAGATTTGGAAAATCGAAGCCGAAGGAATAATTTGCAGATTATTGGAGTTCCTGAGCATGAAGAAGGCAGTGATATGGTGAAATTTCTGGACGAGTTTTTCCCGAGTCTGCTCGACATAACAGGCCATAAATTAGAACTCGAGTGGGCCCACAGAGTCCCGGCTCGGAGATCTGGCGAGGGAGACAGGCCAATCCTGGCCAGGTTTCTGAGATCATCCGATAAAAATCTCGTGTTGCGCCAGGCGAGGAGCAAAGGAAGGCTCTCTTGGAAGAATCACAATATTTTCTTGTTCCCGGACTTTGCGAACTCGACAAGAGAGGAACGTGATCGCTTCAAGGAATGCAAGAAAGTCTTGCACCAATGTAAGATCACTTCTGCACTGATGTTTCCGGCCAGACTGAGAATAAACACCAAAGACGTCAGCAAAGTATTTACGTGTCACAATCAGGCAATGTCTTTTATTGAATCAATGGGTGAATAATGCATTGGATGTTTCTCTTGTGAGTGGGTCGACTCGCTGTGCATACTCTGGATTTCGGAGGAAAATGGCCGCCATTTTTTATTTCTTTTTTAAAGAATTTTACTTGGATCTCTATAGTTCAATGTCTTTGTCTACTGATGAAGATATGAGAAACTTTGTGGAACCATTAGAACTCCCGAAATTGATTTTTTTTTCTTGATTCTGAGATAACCCTGGAGGAGCTTGGCAAGGTAATAAGGCCCTGCCTACAGGCAAGTCTCCAGGGCCAGATGGCTTTGCCACTGAGTTTTTACAAATTTTATGCTACAGAACTGGCTCCACTACTGTTAGAATTTTATACAGAATCATTAAAGAATGGAAAGCTTCCTCCAACAATGACACAAGCCCGGACAAAAGACAAAGATCCAAGTGAGTGTAAAAGTTATCGTCCAATTTCCCTGATCCAGTTAGATGTAAAAAAAAGTTGAAAATTTTGGCTAACCGATTAAGTAAAGTTATGACATCTCTTATACATATAGATCAGGTGGGGTTTATTCGGGGCCGTAGCTCTTCTGATAACATTAGACGTCTCATTGATATCATGTGGTCAGTAGCGAATGATCAGTCTCCGGTTGCTGCCATCTCACTTGACGCTGAAAAGGCGTTTGATATGGTAGAATGTGATTATCTTTTTGAGATTTTGGAAGTGTATGGATTCGTGAATACTTTCATTGGTTGGATTAAGCTACTTTATAAACACCCTGTAGCAGCAGTACAAACAAATGGACTAATTTCAGATTATTTTACTCTGGATAGGGGCACCCGACAGGGTTGCCCTCTTTCCCCATTATTGTTCTGTCTTGCCCTGGAACCATTAGCAGCTGCGATAAGTATAATGATTTTCCAGGGGTGGTGGAGGGAGGTGTGGCGCATAAGCTTTTGCTTTATGCAGATGATATTTTATTATTCGTCTCTGACCCTACTAGATCTATGCCTTGCCTCCACAGAATTATTAATTCCTTTTCCAAATTCTCAGGATACAAAGTCAACTGGTCTAAATCTGAAGCTTTGGCTCTCTCTGACAGCGTACTGTCCAGTAACGGCCTTTCAGCCTGGTGCCTTCCAGTGGCCCAAACAGGGCATTAAGTATTTGGGTATTTTATTGACAAAAAATTTGTCCGATTTAGTTAGTGTTAATGTTGACCCGTTAATAAAAAGGTTTTCGAGTGATGTAGACAGGTGGTCTTCTTTACATTTATCTATGATCGGGAAGTGGTGATCTCTTTAAACTCCTTGGGATGTTTAAAGCTTGGGAAATCTTTTTGTATCCAAATCCGGCTTTAAACTTCTCCACAACAGTATTACGGACCTGCCTGGTGTGTTCCTCGGTCTTCATGATGCTCTCTGTGCTTTCAACAGTACCCTGAGACTATCACAGAGCAGGTGCATTTATACAGAGACTTGATTACACACAGGTGGATTGTATTTATCACCATCAGTCATTTGGGACAACATTGTATCATTCAGAGATCCTCGCTGAACTTCTGGAGTGAGTTTGCTGCACTGAAAGTAAAGGGGCCGAATAATTTTGCACGCACCACTTTTCATTTTTTTATTTGCTAAAAAAGTTTAAAATATCCAATAGATTTCGTTCCACTTCACAATTGTGTCCCACTTGTTGGTGATTCTTCACAAAAAAAATTAATTTTATATCTTTATGTTTGAAGCCTGAAATGTGGCAAAAGGTTGAAAAGTTAAAGGGGGCCGAATACTTTTGCAAGGCACTGTATACAAGTTGCATGACTTGAAATCAGTCAAGTCGAGGCGTACATTAGTTAGTCTTTTTAGTCATACATTTACAGGCACTCAGGACATTAATATTTTATTATCCCAATTTATGGGATTTTCATGAATACCAATTTTCTTGGAAACACTTGTGCATTTCTACTGTTGTGTTTCAACTTTCAATATTTCAAAGGCAACAGAAAAAGCTAAACATTAAATGGTAAATGTGCACTTATATAGCGCTTTTATCAAAAGCGCTTTACACTGTGTCACATTCACCCATTCACACACACACCAGTGGTAGCAGAGCTGCCATGCAAGGCGCTAACTTGCCATCGGGAGCAACTTGGGGTTCAGTGTCTTGCCCAAGGACACTTCGGCATGTGGAGTCATCCAGGCCGGGAATCAAACCGCCAACCCTACGATTAGTGGACAACCCGCTCCACCACCGGCGCCCCAGTATACATTATACATTCATCTTAAACGCAAAAGAAAATAATGATCAACTGCAATGTGTGTATGTGTGTGGATGCAAATGTGTCTCTTTATGCAGACCAAACCTTTTTAATTAAATAAATAAAATAAATGATTAACTTAAAAGAGTCAACTGATTTTATTTGGTAAGTGTTAAGATCAGATGTATGGGTGGCATTATTTAGCTGATGTCACTGGAGATACCCACATTGTTACTTACTCACCTTTCGGGCTTTGTCCTCCTGCTTAACCAGCTTAGGATTTCTCTGTGCTACTTTAGTCTTGACTCCTTCTGGCATCTTCAGAGGCAAGCTTTGCAAAGCTGAGTGGGAAACTTGAATTTTAGAGGTCAGCATCATGAAATCACCTGTCCTTGACCTGCTGTTGGCGATGCAGACAGATAGTTAACTAGAAACACTAATAGAACACAAATAGAGACATTAGAGAGTAAAGAGTAACAAACTTGATAACTATGATAAATTTAGCAGCTTACTGTTTTACCCATTTCTGTCAGCACCTTACTAGCTTGTTAATAATGCTTATATTTCCCAAACAAAAGTTACACCGTTATTTTATTTATTTATTTTTTTTAATGAAAGAAAGAATACGCATATTTTAGAAGGTACTTACGAGGAAACCCGTATTCAACATGTAAACATTTCTCACAACACTCAACGCTTGGTGGTTGCCATGACAGCAAGTCCGTCCGCGTTCCAACAACGTGCGATCCGATTTGCTGAAGCTCACAGCGGCCTGCAGCGATTGGACAACAGGTTTAACTTGCGACAAAGGGCGAGGCGCGTGCAAAACCGCGTCCCTTTAGCAACAGAGCAACACGGCACACTTAGTGGGAGGGAGCGAGGGAGAGGTGGGGGCGCGCGCGTGCAATGCGCTGTTGTAAATTCTAAAACATTTCCTCAAAACTTCCCGTTTGAATCGTATATATATAATCTAGTCCAGGGTTTATTTTTTTTGCGGCCAGGGATCCTTTATATTTAAAAAATAAAATTAAATCCATGGACTCTCTCAGCATAGACTTCTCTTTATTAACATATTTTATTTAAATGGATTGTTTAAACCGATAACGTTTTAAAATATAAGGCTTTCTACTAAAACGTGTAGGCCTATTGTAACCTGAATGTGTAATATTGTGTAAATATTGTAAATGTGCAATATTTCGCATGTGTACAATAACAGGCCTATGTTGGACATTTATCATTGACACATTTGATTAAAATTATTATAGACCTTTTGAGTTGCTGAGATTTGGATTAAACCCACTTAAGTTAATTTGTCCAGTAAAATAATTTAATAATAAATTTCACGTAAATAACAGTGGGGTGTGAGTAATAAAATAAAAATACAAATGAAGGACCCCTTGTCTACAATATGCCTTATACTGTAGACCTATGTCGGTCCCAAAAACCCTCTTTGAAAATGGTTCTAGAGCATTGCACCAACATTACGGACAACCACTCTAACTCATCCCATGGACTCTTCATTCCTACTGCTGTCCGGCAGAAGGTACAGGAGCATCCATGCCATCACCAGAAGACTCTGCAATAGTTTCTTCCCTGAGACATTCAGATTATATCTACATTTACATTTATTCACTTGGCAGACGCTTTTATCCAAAGCGACTTACAAATAAGCAAAGTGATATATTAAGCAGAGAACAATACAAGTAGTGCTACTATACAAGATCCATTAATTGAATACCAGAGGAAGCAAAGTGCACAGAGTAGAGGTGTAAGTGCGTTGTGTTTTTTTTTTTTTTTTTCTATGAGTTGGTTAGGTGTTCACGGAAGAGGTGGGTCTTTAGCAGTTTTTTGAAGATGGTGAGAGATTCTGCAGTCCGGATTGAGATTGGAAGAGCATTCCACCACTGGGGAACGGTAAGCGTGAAGGTTCTGGAAAGGGACCTTACGCCACGCTGAGTGGGATACTACTAAACGTCGGTCGCTAGTCGATCGCAGATTGTGAGAGGGAATGTAGGCCTTCAGGAGAGAGTTGAGGTAGGAGGGTGCTGTTCCTGACAAGGTCTTGTAGGTGAGCATCAAGGCATTGAACTTGATGCGGGCAGCTACAGGAAGCCAGTGGAGGGAGATGAAGAGGGGTGTGACATGGGTTGTCTTGGGCAAGTTGAAGACGAGTCGTGCTGCAGTATTCTTAATCATCTGAAGGGGTTTGATGGAGCTGGCTGGGAGGCCTGAAAGCAGTGAGTTGCAGTAGTCCAGTTTAGAGATAACAAGAGCCTGGACTAGTATCTGTGTAGCCTGTTTGGTGAAGTATGGTCGGATTTTCTTGATGTTATACAGGATGAACCTACAGGACCTTGCAGTTGCTGAGATATGGTCTGTAAAGGTCAAGCCGTCATCAAGAATCAGATTACTCAACACTCTGCTGCCTCTCAACACTTATCTGGGATAGTCAAACACCTAACCTAGTAGGACTCAACACCACACGTACACTGCACTTTACAAAGCTGCATCAGATACGTTATGGAATGCTACACTTATTGCTTCTACAGATATACTTATTTATGCTACACTACCAAATAATTTGCAGATTACAGCCCATGTTCTGTGTATTTATTATGCTGTGTGTTTATTGTTCTATTCTTTGTATTGTTTGTCCTGCACTCGCCTCACTCTCTTGTGTATTTGCATGTTATGTAGTCTTGAGATTATGGTCATTTCATTCCAATGTATACAATTTATATAGAGGAATGACAATAAAAACCCACTTGACTTGACTTGACTAGACTGTAGCTGCTAATTTACTCAAGACTGTCCTTTGTTCACTTGTACTTTTATATATATTACACATACACTGCTACATTTAAGTAGTCAGTCCTACAATTCAGTGACTTTTGCGTCCCCAGCACAGATCGTGGTATTTGCTATGTAATATGTTAAACAATATAATTTCTAAAAGTCTTATTAAAACTTTTCAAATGTCAAACATTATGCTGTTTACCCCAATAAATAATTTTATAAATTTTACACAGTTTTTATTCATCAGACACAAGAGGTTTTCCTATGTTGCTATGGTGGTGCATTCTGTTTTTGTGATGGAGTAATGAGGTATAATCATAAAAATGTTTCAGTCTTTAATATTGTTTAAAAATTTTACTTAAGTCCTCTCTAAACTATAGAGTTTTTTTCCTTATTGGGATTAAGTTTATCAATGTTTATCAGGGTTTTATTGTCCCTCAAGTTACTGTCCACCCTGTTATATCTGTCTACACTACATGAAAAATGCGAAATTTGGAAGGATATGGAAATAAATTCCCACTTAACTTAAAAACAAACCTGGCTTATGCAAAGCAGTAAACAAACAAACAACCATGTAGCTCAAGTCACCTGACATGTTCAGGAATCCGTGAAGTGAACTGAATATTATAGTTGAAACTCACCTCGTTGTCAGGATTGCTGGCTGTCCTGCTGTGTCAGGGCCTTTCGTACCTGGCAATTAAAAGAGAAAGGTGTTAGGTGTCTGCTGTGGTCTTAGAGCACAGGGGGGGCACTGGCTGTATTGTAGGTCACAGCAAACTACATTGCTGCAAAAAAAAATACAGACTATATGAAACAACCTAATATAAAAATTAAGCAAACAGTGGTAATATATAATAACTGCATATTTAACTAGCTATTTTTGACAACGATTTTAACAATAATTTTTATTTGAACTATTTTTCTACAATATGGAGATTTTTCTTACCACATTATTGTAGTAACACCTACACTATCATATGCTGATATGATGACTAAAGTTCAATAAAATTACTATAATTCAAAACAATTACCTAGCAAATAAAGACATATCAACCAAAGAGCATTGCAGGATATATAAAAAAAGTTTATAAAAATAAAAGATTTCTTTACACTAGGTGTTTTTATAGGTACATAGCAAACAGTCAATATGAAAACTATATTCAAGAATAAAGTAGTCTTTTATCTCAACCATTGTGCAAAGTGTTATTACTACTGATATCTAATGGCACAAGTACTTAGAGGTACTAAGTACAGATCTGCTTGCTATATGTTCCACAGGTACATATTGCAAGGGGTGGCTGTGGCTCAGGTGGTTGAGCCACTAATCCACTAACTGTAGGGTTGGCGGTTCGATTCCCATGTGCCGAAGTGTTCTTCTTGAGCAAGATGAACCCCAAGTTGCTCCCACTGGCAAGCCTTGCATGGCAACTCTGCTACCATTGGTATGTGAATGGGTGAATAAAAGCGGTAAAAGCGTAAAAAAGTGCTATAAAAGTGCGCCATTTACCATTTACGCAGGAACACTGCTGAAGAATATGTGTGTGCGCGTAAACTCAATACATCCACAGACCACGCAAAGAAATGTCTGATTGGATGAGGGTGCCAGTGACTATGGGCATAAGTACATATTGCAGTGACTATGGGCATGACTATGGGCAGTGACTATGGGCATGATGTCTCATGAAGAAGATGTGTTGTTCATCGGAGGTGTGGGTTGTTAAACCACCAGCACAGTGAAGCCCACAAAAAGTCAGCCCTGTGCCAGGAGCTACAGAAAACCCGATGCAGACCGATACTTTGCTGGCACCCAACATTTTCATGTGATGACAAGTGAGAGAGGGTAAGAGAGGAATTCATTTATTGAATTCTAATTGCACCAGGGTTGTTTTCTTTAGATTTTTCTGATAATTAAAACTTTTATAAAAACTTTTTTATAGTATTATTTTTTATATAAACATATATTTTTATTTTTTATATTTTACAAAGTCCTAACTGGGTGAACATGCACATAAAAGGGTATATTCTATATAAGTTTCTATATAAGTTGTGATTTAATATATAAGTTGTGATTCTATATAATATAATATATATAAGTTGTGATTTAAACTCACCAGCCACATTAGTATGTGCTAGGAACAACATACTAATACTAGTACTTTAAAACTAGATACTTTAAAACTGTTCTTTCAGAACAGTTTTAATCCTTTGTGGCAGGGATTCCACAAGGTGTTGGAAACTCACTTGAGATTCTGGACTATGTTGACATAATTGCATCATATAATTGTAGTAAAGTGTAGATTTGTCAGCTGCACATTCGTGTTGTGAATATACTGTCCTAGCACATCCCGAAGGTGCTCTATTGCATTCAGATCTAGTGACTAAGAATGCCACTGAAGTACACTGAACTCACTGTCATGTTCCTTGAACCAGTTTGTAAAATGATGTTTTGCTCCAGGAATTAATGTAAATTACACTAAACTATACAACTGAGTTTGAACAAAAACAATTAGTACATGGCTTATTATTTAAAGGCAATGTAACAATATGCAGCCAGTAGACTGTTTTTGGTAAACGTCTGTAGTTATTTTTTATAGTATTATTATATGGTGATATGAGGATGGGTTCCCTTCTGAATCTGGTTCCTCTCAATGTTTCTTCCTCTTAAAACATCTTAGGGAGTTTTTCCTTGCCACCATCACCACTCAGTGGCTTGCTCAGTTGGGATAAATTCACACCTTTAATATCTGTATACCGTGTTTATATTTCTATTGTAATTAGCGCTATACAAATAAAATTTAATTGTATTGAATTGAATATTCTAGGGTTGTGAGTAGAAGTGTCTAGTCTTTACCTTTAGAAAGAAAGCAATAAAATGCCGAATGTACTTTTTATCCAAAAACATTTTGGCTAAAGAAATAGGGAATGAATGATACATCAGTGAAGCACTGCCACTAGTGAAAGCAAAAGTATTCCATATTCAGGGTTGTTATGATATGCTTCACTATTCAGATGTGACATTTTCCATGAAAAACTTAAGCTTTGTTATGTTACCTGGTTGGAAGGAAGCACGGGCGAACTGAATGAGGGGGTCAGTGCGAGGGTCAGGCAGAAGACAAACACGGAAAACAGAAGCAAATCAGGCGATCTGGTGAACAATCCAAACTGTGCAAGGCAGGGAATTGTAATCCAAATACAGGGAATATATCCAAAAATGTGGGAATCCAAAACAAAGACAATGGCTTGGTGAATGACAGAGATATGACTTCTGAGCCTTTACTTCATGAGGCTCTGAAGTTAACAAGGTCCTTTATAACCTATGATAGAGTACAGGTGTCCGCAATCAGTACTCCGGCGAATGTGAGCGCATGCGTGACTGGGAAGTGTAGTTTTCATCAGCCATGTTTGTAGTTCATGCCGCACTCTGGGAACTGTACCCGTGAGTTCGCCGCAATGTGACAGAGATCTTCCCTAAAGGGCTCGCCCTGGGAGCCGAATCCCTCCGTTGCAACTCCGTGACAGTTCAGGGCATGGGCCATTCTACCACCGCTTGGACCTTATGCTGGTCCATGGTGATCCCCTTCTGGCTGATGATGTATCCCAGGAAGGAGATCATGTGTTGGTGGAATTCGCACTTCTTAGCTTTTATGTAAAGCTGATGTTGCAGTAGGCAGCGCAACACATGCCGGACATGGCCGATATGCTCCTATGTGTGACCCGTCGCCTGGTTACTTTTAATCCATTCGTAACCGAAACGTTAAGTCATTCCTCGGTCTAAACATTCCGGTGATTCCGCACCACAGCCGCTCCGGACATGTCCACATCCAGCCAGTGCAGGTAAGACTATTTGGTGCATCAAATAAGCTATAGATACCAGTCATAATTCACCTGCTGATGCTATAAAAATAAAAAATAAAAATCAATAAAAGTAGAAGGTCACATTGTTGCTAGTCTATTAATCCAGATCACCATGTAACGCTCGAAGTGCAGCGGCAGTGTTTTCATTCAAATGATTCAATATTTCCCGTCTCTGATGAAGATTTATTTTATTTTATGTACCATTTCTATATCAATAACTCCTATGAAGTGCATATAATATTATTATTATGCCTGTCGACCACAGGTATCTCACGGGCGTTTCTGTATTTTCTTAACGTGTGACTTTCTTTCGCAGTAGATGAGAGAGATTACTACTCTTAAAGGGCCAGAATATTTGACTAAATTACAGACTCAGAGAAGATTGTTTGCCAAAGCATTTCAAGAGCATTCGGCCTTTTGAAAACTGCACTGTCCGCTAATGAGGCACCCCACTGTGCATTCTCTCTGAGCTCTGAGCTTTCCAGAGTCAAGCACGTTGATATTGACAAGCACAGAATTACGGAGCCTTATGCAAAGTCCTAATTCCACTGGTGTGCACGCGCATGTGTGTGCGCGTGTGTTTTGCAGCACCATGGACAGCGCTGCATGCAGTGCCCTTTACACCAGTAAATGGTAAATGTGCACTTATATAGCCCTTTTATCCAAAGCGCTTTACACTGTGTCTCATTCACCCATTCACACACCAATGGTAGCAGAGCTGCCATGCAAGGCGCTAGCTTTTTACCTCTTAGCTTTTTACCTTTTAGCTCCTGACGGAGGTTAAAGTTGTACAGTCCTGTCAGTTCTAGTTTAAATTTAAATTTGGCCTGTAAATCTTAAGCCAGAGATAAACATTTATGATCACTGACATTTTATGGTTACTAAATAACATGGGAACGTTCTCGTTTTTGAGAACTAAACAAAAATTATTGTCTTTAGAACACATTTTTTTTTTAATGAGAAATACATTCATTACACGCATACCAGTGATACACTTAGCTTACTACTTATTATTTGAAAACTTATTTCAAGATATCAATGTCATTTTATAATGTATTACTATTCAATAATAAGAATGTAATGTATTGATACTTCTGTAGTAGGTAATGGATTATCATTACAAAAATCAATACTCAATTGTATGTGTGTGTGTGTGTGTGTGTGTGTGTGTGTGTGTGTGTGTGTGTGTATGTGTGTGTGCGTGTTCTTTTTTCAACCGAGTTGGAGCATGTGTATATAGTTTTCTGTTAGCTGTGAAAACTTATAAACAGGATGTCTTCAATCTTTTACCAAGAAAAAACAACACTTAGCTACAATTACATAGTTATTGTTTAAGGGAGACCATCTTATGCTTTTCGTGGATTATAGTTCGGCCTTTAATACAATCATTCCAGATATTCTCTTCACAAAATTGGTCAATCTTGGCCTCCCCCCTCTCACATGTGCCTGGATAAATAACTTTCTAACTAACTGGTCTCAGACAGTGAGACTCGGACACCACCTCTCCTCCACTCGCACGCTGAGCACTGGTTCACCACAGGGCTGTGTGCTAAGCCCCCTCCTGTACTGTCTCTACACCTACGATTGCAGTCCAGTCCACAATAACAACGTTATCGTCAAGTTTGCTGACGACACCACGGTGGTCGGACTTATCTCAAAGGGAAATGAGGTAGCTTACAGAGAGGAGGTCCTGAACTTGGTAGCCTGGTGTTCAGAGAACAATCTGGCTCTGAACACTAAGAAAACCAAGGATATCATTGTTGACTTCAGGAAGCACAAAACTGAGCTAGCCCCCCTGCTCATAAACAATGAGTGTGTGGAGAGGGTCCATACCTTCCAGTTTCTGGGCGTCCTTATCACCGCTGACATCTCCTGGTCAGACAACGTCACAGCGGTTATTAAGAACACTTCCTCAGGGTTCTCCGGAAGTACAATCTGGACCCCAAGCTGCTGCTGAACTTCTACCGCTCGTCCGTCGAGAGCCTGCTGACATACTGTATTACGGTATGGTACGGCAGCTGCACTGCGGCAGACAGGAAGAGGCTTCAAAGAGTAATAAGGGCAGCACAGAAGATCATTGGCTGCCCTCTCCCCTCCCTGATGGACATCTACACCTCCCGTTGCCTCAGCAGAGGAAAAACTATCATTAAGGACAGCTCTCACCCTGGCTCTGACCTGTTTAATCTGTTGCCTTCAGGGAGACGCTACAGGTGCATCAGAACAAGGACGAACAGGCTCAAGAATAGTTTTTTCCCAAAAGCCATAAACATTATAAATACACACATGTAAACAACCACTTACACAATACAATTTCTTATTTTGTGTTAAATGCTGTATATATATATATTTTATTAAATTTTTTTGTATGTGCGTTTTTGTACTGTATATCTGGCGTAGAAGGAACACTGCATTTCATAAAAAGAACATTATACCAAAAGTAAAATATGGTGGTGGTAGTGTGATGGTCTGGGGCTGTTTTGCTGCTTCAGGACCTGGAAGACTTGCCGTGATAAAAGGAACTATGAATTCTGCTGTCTACCAAGAGATCCTGAAGGAGAATGTCCGACCATCTGTTTGTGTACTCAAGCTGAAACGAACTTGGGTTCTGCAGCAGGACAATGATCCTAAACACACCAGCAAAGTCCACCACCGAATGGCTGAAGAAAAACAAAATGAAGACTTTGGAGTGGCCTAGCCAAAGTCCTGACCTGAATCCTATTGAGATTCAGGCCGTTCATGCTCGAAAACCCTCTAATGTAACTGAATTAGGACAATTCTGCAAAGATGAGTGGGCCAAAATTCCTCCAGGACGCTGTAAAAGCCTCATTGCACGTGCTATCGTCGCAACGCTTGGTTGCAGTTGTTGCTGCTAAGGGTGGCCCAACCAGTTATTAGGTTTAAGGGGCAATCACTTTTTCACACAGGGCCATGATGGTTTGGATTTTTTTTCACCTTTAATAATAAACACCTTCATTTACAAATTGCATTTTGTGTTTACTTGTGTTGTCCTTGACTATTGTTTAAATTGGTTTGATGTTCCGAAACACTTAAGTGTGACAAACATGCAAAGGAACAGGAAATGAGGAAGGGGGCAAACACTTTTTCACACCACTGTACTTGGACACACACCTTCCGAAGAGTTCCACTTTTGTCTCATCGGTCCACAGAATGTTGTCCCAAAAGTCTTGGGGATCATCAAGATGTGTTGTGGAGAAACTGAGACGAGCTTTGATGTTCTTTTTGCTCAGCAGTGGTTTTCTCCTTGGAACTCTGCCATGCAGGCCATTTTTGCCCAGTCTTTTCCTGATGGTGGAGGCATGAACGCTGACCTTAACTGAGGCAAGTGAGGCCTGCAGTTCTTTGGACGTTGTTGAGGGGTCTTTTGTGACCTCTTGGATGAGTCGTCGCTGCGCTCTTGGGGTAATTTTGGGCGGCCGGCCACTCCTGGGAAGGTTCACCACTGTTCCATGTCTTCGCCATTTGTGGATAATGGCTCTCACTGTGGTTCGCTGGATTCCCAAAGCTTTGGAAATGGCTTTAAAACCCTTTCCAGACTGATAGATCTCAATTACTTTCTTTCTCAATTGTTCCTGAATTTCTTTGGGTCTCGGCATGATGTGTAGCTTTTAAGGATCTTCTGGTGGACCTTACTGTGTCAAGCAGCTCATATTTAAGTGATGCCTTGATTGTGAACAGGTGTGGCAATAATCAGGCCTGGGTGTGGCTAGAGAAATTGAACTCAGGTGTGGACAACCACAGTTATAGTATGTTTTAACAAGGGGGGCAATCACTTTTTCACACAGGGCCATGATGGTTTGGATTTTTTTTCACCTTTAATAATAAACACCTTCATTTACAAATTGCATTTTGTGTTTACTTGTGTTGTCCTTGACTATTGTTTAAATTGGTTTGATGTTCCGAAACACTTAAGTGTGACAAACATGCAAAGGAACAGGAAATGAGGAAGGGGGCAAACACTTTTTCACACCACTGTATATGCGTATGAATATGTATGTGTATATGTATGTATGTGTGTATATGTATGTATGTATGTATATATGTATGTATGTATGTGTGTATATGTATATATGTGTATATGTGTATATCTGTGTGTGTGTGTGTGTGTGTATGCGCATGTATGTACGCATATGTATATGTGTATGTTTATGTGCATATATATGTATGTGTGTATGTATGTATGTATATATATGTGTATGTGTATATATATATATATATATATGTATAGATGTATGTGAATGTGTCACGTATCTGGGAAACCCGGACTCCATTTCCCATCAGCCACTGCACTACACCACATGACCACATGCGCTACCTCATGCACCTGACTCACGTTTCTGTTAATGAGCACTCTTGTGTATTTATAGTCCTTGTCTGCACTTTCTCCTTGTCTTTCGTTATCGTAGACTCCCGTCATTTATGTCCGTGTCCTTGTCCCATGCCACAGAGTTTTTGCCACGTTGTCTTTGTTTCAAGGTTTGTTTGTTTGTTTGTTTGTTCACTATTAAATGATTAAATCTGCAATTGCTTCTGCCTCATCCTCCAGACGTGACAGAACGAAAGACCGTGACTAGGAGCAGCAGATTTTTTTTTTTTTCCTCGGATGCAGCAGCCTGACTCCCACCCTCCCTCCCCTGTCATGGATATCGCTCCATCTCCTCGTGGACTCATGAATTCCCCTCTGTTCAGCGACCTCAGGGATTCCCCTCTGTTCAGCTACCTCAAAGTCGCGCAGCCGGCGAGTTCAGTGGAGGAAGTTTCTCTGCCGCCCTGCTATGTGAGAGAGGACGCTCCAGCTCCTTGCGGGCTCAAGGATTCCCCTCTGTTCAGCGACCTCAGGGATTCCCCTCTGTTCAGCTACCTCAAAGTCGCGCAGCCGGTGAGTTCAGGGAGGGAAGTCTCTCTGCCGCCGTGCTATGTGAGAGAGGACGCTCCAGCTCCTTGCGGGCTCATGGATTCCCCTCTTTTCAGCGACCTCAAGGATTCCCCTCTGTTCAGCTACCTTAGGGTGCCTTTGCCTTCCCGTTCAGCTGGGTTCGTCACGCAGCCATCCGGTTCGGCTGAGGTCGTGACGCAGCCGTCCGGTTCAGCTGAGGTCGTCACACAGCCTTCCTGTTCAGCTGAGGTCGTCGCACAGCATCCCTGCTCGGCTGTGGACGCCGCTCAGCATCCCTGCCCGGCTGTGGACGTCGCTCTGCCTTCCTGCTCGGCTGTGGACGTCGCTCGGCCTTCCTGCTCGGCTGTGGACATCGCTCGGCCTTCCTGCTCGGCTGAGGTCGTCGCTCGGCCTTCCTGCTCGGCTGCGTTCGTCTCTCTGCCATCCTGCTTCGCTGAGGACGTCACTTTGCCTCCACGTTCCGCTGAAGACGTCGCTCCTTTCCCTCGCTGCGCTCAGTGGGTCGCTCCCCCTTGCTGCTCCACGGAGGACGCCGTTCCCCCCTCATGCTCCGCGGAGAGCGTCGTTCCTCCCTTGGGCCTCGCGGAGAACCTCGCTCCTCTCCCTGGCCTCGCGGAGAACCTCGCTCCCCCCGTGAGCCTCGCGGAGAACCACGCTCCCCCCGTGCAAGGTACTTCGCTCCCCCCTTGAACCTCGGGGTGAAGCCCGCTCCGCTCTCCTATCCCATGGGGGACGTCACCCCGCTTTCATGCTCTGCCATGGACGTCCCCCTGCCCCCCTGTGCCATTGTGGAAGCTGCTCGGCCTCCTGGTTTTGCTGGGGACTTTTTGCCCGGAGGGCCGGGACCTCCGGGTGGTGGACCTTTTGATTTTGGGCGCTCCGGGAGTAGCGCCCTTAGGGTAGGGTTCTGTCACGTATCTGGGAAACCCGGACTCCATTTCCTATCAGCCACTGCACTACACCACATGACCACATGCGCTACCTCATGCACCTGACTCACGTTTCTGTTAATGAGCACTCTTGTGTATTTATAGTCCTTGTCTGCACTTTCTCCTTGTCTTTCGTTATCGTAGACTCCCGTCATTTATGTCCGTGTCCTTGTCCCATGCCACAGAGTTTTTGCCACGTTGTCTTTGTTTCAAGGTTTGTTTGTTTGTTTGTTTGTTTGTTCACTATTAAATGTTTAAATCTGCAATTGCTTCTGCCTCATCCTCCAGACATGACAGAATGTATGTGTGTATGTGTATGTGTATATGTATATGTATATATATATATATATATATATATATATATATATATATATATATATATATATATATATATATATAATATTTTATTATTTTCTATTTTATTATTTTTATTATATTCTATTTATTTTTTATTTTTATTTATTTATTTATTTTTATCTTATTCATTCTATGTATATCCTTGCAAGAAATTAAGGAGTGGCTCTTAATTTCACTGTGCATGTGTATAGTGACAATAAAGGTGTCACAGCTCAGCCAGATCAGAACTCCAAGTCCCAAGATGAAACGCGCGCTTCTCAGGCACCACTCAGGCACCACTACTTAGGTTTGCCAGTCACAGAGTTGCACTGCGAAGTATACGCTCAGTTATCTCATTCTCTGCGTTACCAAGCTTTACTCCCGTCTTAGATTACCTCGTTACCTTGACCCTTTGATTACGTCCTCGACCACGCTCTTTGTCTTGCCCTCGTCTTTCTGTTTGTCCGATCGCCTGACCCCCGCACGTTACTCGTTTACGCCTCTAGATTGTCCCCGACTCCACGCTTCGCCCGCCGCCTGCTCCTGCCTCCGTGCCCCTTCCCTACGACTCGTGAGAGAATACCTCGCCGCCTTATTATGGAGGCAGCGGGCGGTACAAGTTGGCCTCAAGCCATTGAAGGACACGGCCGGATGATCAGTAATCACGACCAACGCCTGAACGCCCTCACCGAGCAAGTAACTCGGCTAAACCAAGCCACACCGGCGGCTTCTACACGTTTACCTCCCACACCGGCACCGGAAAAGTACGATGGAGATCCGGCGCGCTGCCGAGGCTTTCTCTTGCAATGCTCGCTGTTCTTTTCCACTTACCCGGAGATGCCGGAGCGCCGTAAGATCATCCATTTCATGGAACTTCTGACCGGGAGAGCTTTACTCTGGGCAACAGCCGAGTGGGAGCAGGGAGCCACCACCATTCACACTTACGAGGAACTAGCCACACGATTTCGAACCGTCTTTGATCACTCCCCGGACTGCCGAGAGACCGGGGAGGAGCTACTCACCCTGAAACAAGGAGCGCGTAGCGTCGCGGACTACGCCCTCGAGTTTCGCACTACCGCAGCACGAAGTGGCTGGAACCAACCGGCACTTAAGACTGTGTTTCGCCAGGGGTTAAACGCCGACATCTTGACGGAGCTGGCATGTCGCGACGGCCAGCTCACACTGGAGTCCCTGATCGACCTCGCGATTCGCCTCGACCGGCTGCTCCGAAGCGCCCGTTCGTCGCCCTCTGGTGGCGGTTTCAGTACCTGAACCTCCCGCAGAGCCCATGCAGCTGGGTCGTGCCAAGATAAGCACACAGGAGAGGGAGCGGAGACGCCGCGAACTTCGCTGCTTCTATTGCGGAGGAGAGGGACACTTCGTTCGGCAATGCCCCCTCAAGCGTCCAGTTATCCGAGGGGATCCAACCGTCCATAAAGATCCTCAGCCAGGGTTGAGTGTAAAATCAGAAACGTGCCGTTCCGTTCAATCTGCTTTTGTCATGCAAGTCCGGCTAGTGTACTCAGGTGTATCTTGTGTCCTAGAAGCACTGATTGACTCGGGAGCGGCTGGAAACTTGATTGATCAGACCACCGTTCAAGAGCACAACATCCCCATCCGTCCTCTCCTCATCCCACGTCGCATCCAAGCTATTGACGGCGCCCCTGTTGGTACCGGACTTATCTCCCACTGCACAGAACCCCTCGTTCTCCATACCAGCGCTCTTCATCAAGAACAGATCATTTTTCATGTCACAGTGTCCGCTCGTCACCCAGTGGTTCTCGGTCTGCCCTGGTTGGATCTTCACAATCCTCAGATCTCCTGGTCCCATAGAGAAATTGTGCGCTGGTCACCCCATTGCATGCACCAATGTCTGCGAACTCCTGTCGTCACGTTGGCAACCACTTCCATAGAAAGCCCGGAGGAGAAGAAGCTCCTCCAAATTCCCCCCGAATACCATGACCTTCGTGAAGCCTTCAGCAAGGTGAAGGCTAGTGGACTTCCTCCTCACAGGCCCTACGACTGCGCTATCGACCTATTACCAGGCACTACACCCCCACGAGGGAGAGTTTATCCGCTATCCCTAACCGAACAGAGAGCCATGGAGGAGTATATTCAGGAGGCTTTGCACCAGGGCTACATACGTCCATCCACGTCCCCAGCATCAGCAGGGTTTTGCTTCGTGGAGAAGAAAGGGGGAGGTCTAAGACCCTGCATCGATTATCGGGGTCTCAACCAGTGCTGCGTAAAATATCGCTACCCGTTACCTCTGGTTCCGGTTGCCCTGGAACAATTACGCTCAGCCACCATTTTCACCAAGTTGGATCTACGCAGTGCCTATAACCTCATCCGGATTCGTGAGGGGGACGAGTGGAAAACCGGGTTTAGTACCACGTCTGGGCATTACGAGTACCTAGTCATGCCGTATGGGCTATCCAACGCGCCCTCGGTGTTCCAGTGTCTCATCAATGACGTGCCGCGTGACATTCTGGGACGCAACGTAATAGCTTACATCGACGACATTTTAATTTATTCCAAGTCAATGGAGGAACATATTCACCATGTCCGCCAGGTATTGAGGAGGTTGCTCCGAAATCAGCTATACATCAAAGCGGAGAAGTGTGAGTTTCACAGAGACACTATTTCCTTCCTGGGATACATCATTAGCCCTAAAGGGGTTACTATGGACCAGGAGAAGGTTCAAGCAGTCACGAATTGGCCTCCACCCAAGACAGTGAAGGAACTACAGAGGTTCCTCGGATTCGCCAATTTTTACAGGCGGTTCATCCGCAATTTCAGTAGGATTGCTCAGCCCTTGACTTCTCTGTTAAAAGGGAAACCCAAGCACCTGTCATGGGGCCCAGCAGCCCAGAATGCCCTGGAGAAGCTCAAGAACGCCTTCACTACAGCGCCTAGGTCACTGACTCGTACAAGCGCAAAGCCGACCGTCCCCGCAGCGAGCAGCCAAGTTAACAACCCGGTGATAGGGTGTGGTTTTCCTCGAGGGACCTGAAGCAACCACACAGCTGCAAGAAGCTCGCACAGAGATATACTGGTCCCTTCAGGATCCTGAAACGTATCAACGAGGTCACGTACCGGCTGCAGCTACCCCAGCACAGGAAAGGTGGCCCAAAGCAGATGTTACTGACGGATATGTTTTGTGTTTCTTATCTACCAGTCAGTCAACCACAGATGAAACCTTACACATTTTATATTTGCATTTAAATTCCTGCAGGAAATGTTTGGCCTTAATAGTCATGTGTGCATTAGACAGCCTCAATCCTCATGATGTGTGGCCTGATGGTGTTCGGGGGGCTGAAAGGAAAGCAGTGTGTTTGCATGCAAGGCACAGTAATTAAATCAAATTACACCAAGGCCTAGACTGTGAGAACTTCTCATAAGTGCTCAAGACTGAGAATAAATCTCAAGACTGAGATTAATAACAGAACCATTGATAAGATGAGGTGGTATGCTTTGGATAATGAGCAGTTCCTTCCATTCTCCATAATATTCTCTTCCCAACATTCTGCAATTATCTTTATCGTTTTTGGCTTTAATCTTATCTTCCTGCTTTTGAGGCTTACCAATGTTTTAAATAATTCTTGCAGTAAATCATTCTTTATTTACTCTGGTGAAGGCTTCTCTTGATTGTTGATTTTAGTAGATAGGTTGATATGCCTACCTCCTGGAGTGTATTCTTGATCTGGCCAACTGCGGTAATGGGGTTTTCTTCACCAGGAAAATAATTCTTCTATCATTAACCACAGCTGTTTTCCAGGTCTTCTGGTGTTCCTGAGTTCACTATTGCATTCACCGGTTATAAAAAGTGCTGTAATTCCTACACCTACTTTATCACTCAATTTGTATGCAAATACTCTCAAATTAAATGAGAAGGTCTGCACTTTTTCATATAATTTAATTTCAACTCCACTATACTTGTAACATCCATCCCAGAAATTAACCCAGCACTGTTGAATTATACCTATGTGAGCTTTGAGTAGAAGTTTTACAATGTTTTTGATCACACCTAGACAACTAGACACTGGAGGGAGGCTGTTGCTGCTAAAACAGTTTAATCCATCCATTCATCCATCTTCAACCACTTATCCGTAATCGGGTCGCGGGGGTAGCAGCTCCAGCAAGAGACCCCAAACTTCCCTTTCCTGAGCCACATTAACCAGCTCTGACTGGGGGATCCCGAGGCGTTCCCAGGCCAGTGTGGAAATATAATCTCTCCACCTAGTCCTGGGTCTTCCCCGAGGTCTCCTCCCATCTGGACGTGCCATCCTTACCAGGTGCCCGAACCACCTCAACTGGCTCCTTTCAACGCAAAGGAGCAGCGGCTCTACTCTGAGTTGCTCTTGGATAGCCGAGCTTCTCACCCTATCTCTAAGGGAGAGGCCAGCCACCCTCCTGAGAAAACCCATTTCGGCCGCTTGTACCTGCGATCTAGTTCTTTCGGTCACTACCCAACCTTCATGACCATAGGTGAGTATTGCCCAGTAGATCAAGAGTTTTGCCTTCCGACTCAACTCTCTTTTCATCACAACGGTGGAATGAAGCGATTGCAACACCGCTCCCGCTGCTCCGATTCTCCGGCCAATCTCCCGCTCCAATGTCCCCTCACTCGTGAACATGACCCCGAGGTACTTGAACTCCTTCACTTGGGTTATGTTCTTATTCCCTACCCGGAGTAGGCACTCCATCGCTTTCCTGCTGAGAACCATGGCCTCAGATTTGGAGGTGGTACTCCTCATCCCAGCCGCTTCGCACTCGGCTGCAAACCGATCCAGCAAGTGCTGGAGGTCACGGACCGATGATGCCATTAGGACCACATCATCCTCCAAAAGCAGTGATGAGATCCTCAGGTCACCAAACCGCAACCCCTCCCCACCACGACTACGCCTCAATATCCTGTCCATGAATATCACAAACAGGATTGGTGACAAAGCGGAGCCCTGGTGGAGACCAACCCCCACCTGGAACAAGTCTGACTTCTTGCCGAGCATACGGACACAACTCTCGCTTTGGGCGTACAGTGACTGGATAGCCCTAAGAAGGGAACCCTTCACCCCATACTCCCTCAGCACCTCCCACAGTAGACCCCTGGGGACACGGTCATACGCCTTCTCCAGATCCACAAAACACATGTAGACCAGATAAGCATACTCACAGGCCCCCTCCAAGATCCTTGCAAGAGTAAAGAGCTGGTCCGTTGTTCCACAACCAGGACGGAATCCGCATTGTTCCTCCTCAATCCGAGGTTCGACTATCGGCCGAACCCTCCATTCCAGCACCTTGGTGATGATACCCCTATAATTGGCGCACACTCTCTGGTCCCCTTTTTTAAACAAGGGAACCACCACCCCGGTCTGCCACTCCTTGGGCACTGTCCCCGACTTCCACGCAATGTTAAAGAGGCGTGTCATCCAAGACATCCCCTCCACACCCAGAGCTTCCAGCATTTCTGGACGGATCTCATCAATCCCCGGGGCTTTGCCACTGTGTAGTTGATTGACCACCTCAGCAACCTCCACCAAATTGGCGATGATCCCCCATCAGCCTCCACCTCTGCCTCTACCATAGAGGGTGTGTTAGTCAGATTCAGGAGTTCCTCAAAGTGTTCCTTCCACCGTGCAATTACTTCCTCAGTTAAGGTCAACAGTGTCCCCTCCTTACTGTACACAGCTTGAATGGATCCCCGTTTCCCCCTTCAGGAGGTGGCGGATGGTTTTCCAGAAACACCTTGGTGCCAACCGAAAGTCCTTTTCCATGTCCTCTACAAACTTCTCCCAGACTCACTGCTTTGCTTCTTCCACGGCAGAAGCTGCAGCCCGTCTGGCCTGTCAGTACCTTGCAACTGCCTTTGGAGTCCCCCGGGATAAAACATCCAGGAAGGCCTCCTTCAGTCGGACGGCTTCCCTGACCATCGGTGTCCACCATGGTGTTCGAGGGTTACCGCCCCTTGAGGCACCTAAGACTTCGGGACCACAGCCCTCCGCCGCAGCTCCAGCAATGGAAGCTTTGAACATTGCCCACTCAGGTTCAATGCCCCCAACCTCCACAGGGATGTTAGAAAAGTTCCGCCGGAGGTGTGAATTGAAGATCTCACGGACAGGGGCCTCCTCCAGACGTTCCCAGTTCACCCAGACCTGGGCTTTCCAGGACTGTCCAGAGTCTTCCCCCATCCCTTGATCCAACTCACCACCAGATGGTGATCAGTTGACAGCTCCGCCCCTCTCTTCACCTGAGTGTCCAGAACATGCGGCCTCAGATCAGATGATACGATTACAAAATCGATCATAGACCTTCGGCCTAGGGTGCTCTGGTACCAAGTACACTTATGAGCCTCCTTATGTTTGAACATGGTATTTGTTATAGACAGTCCATGACTAGCACAGAAGTCCAATAACAAATGCCCGCTCGGGTTTAGATCAGGGAGGCCGTTCCTCCCAATCACGACTCTCCAGGTATCTCCATCATTACCCACGTGCGTGTTGAAGTCCCCCAGCAGAACTATGGAGTCCCCTACTGGTGCCCCATACCGGACTCTATTCAGGGTCTCCAAGAAGGCTGAGTACTCTGAACTGGTGTTCGGTGCATATGCACATACAACAGTCAGAGTTTTCCCCCCACAACTCGTAGGCGTAAGGAGGCGCCCCTCTCGTCCACCGGTGTAAACTCCAACGTAACGGCTCTCAGCCAGGGACTTGTGAGTATCCCCACACCCGCCCGACGTCTCGCACCATGGTCAACTCCAGAGTAGAATAGAGTCCATCCCCTATCCAGGAGTACAGTTCCAGACCCGAGACGTGCGTAGATGTAAGCCCCACCAGATCTAGCTGGTAGCGCTCCACCTCCCGCACAAGTTTCAGTTCCTTCCCCCACAGAGAGGTGACGTTCCACATCCCCAGAGCCAGCCTCTGCCGCCCAAGTCTGGTCTGTCGAGGCCTCCGACTTTCACTGCCACCCATGTAACAACGCACCCGACCCCCACGGTTCACCCCACGAGTGGTGGGCCCATAGGATGGAGAAGGGGGTGCCACGTTGCTTTTTTGGGCTTTCCCCGGCTGGGCTCCGTGGCAACCCAGCCACCAGGCGCTCGCAGTCAGGCCCTCCCTCTGGGCCTGGCTCCAGACGGGGGCCCCGGGCTTCCTCTGGGCAGGGTAACTCCTCCTTTCTTTATTTTCTTCATGAGGGGTTTTTGAACCATTCTTAGTCTGGCCCCTCACCTGAGACCACTTTGCCTTGAGAGGCCCTACCAGGAGCACAAGGCTCCAGACAACACAGCCCTCAGGTTCATAGGGACACACAAACCTCTCCACCACGATAAGGTGATGGTTCCTGGAGAGGAAACAGTTTAATAAAGAAAAGAAAAAATAAATAATTCACACTTTGGCTGCAGAGAGAAGCTGGAATGAACTGGTCTTGAAGACCTTCTTCCAGCAAGACCTACTTTTTGCAAGTCGAGCCAGCTTGGTTACTAACCCGTAACTAGTAGAAAGAAATTTTGATGTAGGAAACTGGGAAATGCTGGTCATAAAAGCAGCCTTGGTGTAATAGAGACAATGGCTGGAGGGAGCCAATGCTCCACTATATCATTACATAATATTAATAATATTAATAATAATAATAATAATAATAATAATAATAATAATAATAATAATAATAATAATATAGAATTTTATAGGCTTCAATTTAATAAAAACCTAAATATAAAAAAAATAAATGAGTCTCAAACATCTGTTTTGTAACAAAATGTACGTTTTTATCTTAGCACTTCCATCAGTGAAACAACCAACAGCCTTGTTGTGTCATGTTGCTGCAATGAGGGTGAGGGTGCTGTGGGATATGGTATTGTGATTGCCTCGCAAGGGGAGAGGAGGTGTGGATAATAAAGAGACGGGCTGCATCCAAAATCGTGTACTACCCTATTACACAGTAGGTGGAAATGAAGTACGCCAGAGGGGAAGTATATTCGAATTCTCAGTAGGCGAGAAATACCCGGATGGTGTACTGCTTCTGGTGAGATTTTGCAGTATGCAACAGATGGACACTATGAGAGTCAAAAGTTCCCATAGTGCAAAGGGACTGGTGCGGACGTGCTGAGAAAAAAAAAACTTGCAACTGTGCTTCAAGTACTTTCAAACTGGCTGGTGGAAACACTCACTCTATTGTATGGACAACTAATGGTTCAATGGTACCAGTAACCCAGTCTAAGGATCTGAATATGGCAGTATTAAAATACTAAAATCACATTTTGAAAAAAATAAAAAGTTTTTTTTTAGTTTTCTTAGAATACATTAATGTTTAATTTCCGCTCTTATTTATCAGTGTAAGATTAAGCTAATTAACCATAAAAGCATTTCTCATTCCCTTTCTAATCCCTTTTTATCTGGGGTGCTAATATGTCTACACCTGATTGTATGTGAAAATTACACTCATGTGTATTGGAAATTAGACAACACTCGCAGACTCTTCTTCTGAAGGTAAAAAGGTTTATTACAGAAAGATGGTTAATACATGATTGAATACAGCAGGATAGAATAATGAGAGCGCTCTGAAGCCCTTGTACTAAACCACTACTAAATATATGAAATGAAGAACATGACATAATTCTGTGTACCGATAAGAAGCAGTTTGAGGCAGAACAGGCTTTGTTTTAGGATCTTGGACAGATTAACCCTGAACAGAAGAACATGTTTGTGTGTCTGTAAGCAGATAAACATTCTGTACTGATCTCAGTGACATGGCATGACCTTCTTAGGCATTATCCTCAGATGAACATGAACAAGAACAAACTCATTACTAAGTAAAAATTAGTAATTTCCCCTCACACGGGAAAAAAGTACACCCATGTGTCACGTATCTGGGAAACCCGGACTCCATTTCCCATCAGCCACTGCACTACACCACATGACCACATGCGCTACTTCATGCACCTGATTCACGTTTCTGTTAATGAGCACTCATGTGTATTTATAGTCCTTGTCTGCACTTTCTTCTGGTCTTTCGTTATCGTAGACCCACGTTGTTTATGTCCGTGTCCTTGTCTCATGCCACAGAGTTTTTGCCAAGGTATGTTTGTTTCGTTGTTTGTGTGTGCACTATTAAATGTTTAAATCTGCAATTGCTTCTGCCTCATTCTCCAGACGTTACAGAACGAAAGACCGTGACTAAGAAGCAGCAGATTTTTTATTTTTTTTGGATACAGCAGTTGACCCCCACCCTCCCTCCCCTATGGGACTCAAGTATTCCCCTCTGTTCAGCGACCTCAGGGATTCCCCTCTGTTCAGCTACCTCAAAGTCGCGCAGCTGGCGAGTTCAGTGGAGGACGTCTCTCTGCCGCCCCGCTATGTGAGGGAGGACGCTCCAGCTCCTTGCGGACTCAAGGATTCCCCTCTGTTCAGTGACCTCAAGGATTCCCCTCTGTTCAGCTACCTCAGAGTCGCGCAGCCGGTGAGTTCAGTGGAGGATGTCTCTCTACCGCCCCGCTATGTGAGAGAGGACGCTCCAGCTCCTTGCGGGCTCAAGGATTCCCCTCTGTTCAGCGACCTCAAGGATTCCCCACTGTTCAGCTACCTTAGGGTGCCTCGGCCGTCCTGTTCAGCTGCGGTCGTTGCTCAGCCTCCCTGTTCAGCTGAGGTCGTCGCTCAGCCTCCCTGTTCAGCTGAGGTCGTCGCTCAGCCTCCCTGCTCGGCTGCTTTTGCGCCTTTGGCTGTTTGCCTTTGGGCTGTGTGGCTGAGTTTTCTGGCTGAGTTTGTGATTGTGCTACTTGAGGTCGCGCCGCCTTCCTGCTCGGCTGCGGTCGTCTCTGCCATCCTGCTCCGCTGAGGACGTCCACTTTGCCTCCATGTTCTGCTGAAGACGTCGCTCCTTTCCCTCGCTGCGCTCAGTGGGTCGCTCCCCCTTCCTGCTCCACGGAGGACGCCGTTCCCCCCTCATGCTCCGCGGAGAGCGTTGTTCCTCCCTTGGGCCTCGCGGAGAACCTCGCTCCTCTCCCTGGCCTCGCGGAGAACCTCGCTCCCCGTGAGCCTGGCGGAAAAAGCAAGACTCCCCGTGAGCCTCGCGGAGAACCTCGCTCCCCCTGTGAGCCTCGCAGAGAACCTCGCTCCCCGTGAGCCTCGCAGAGAACCAACTCCCCCTTGCGCCTCGTAAGGGTACCCCGCTCCCCTGAAACCTCGGGGTGAAGCCCGCTCCGCTCTCCTATCCCGTGGTGTACGTCACCCCGCTTTCATGCTCTGCCAAGGACGTCCCCCTGCCCCCCTGTGCCATTGTGGAAGCTGCTCGGCCTCCTGGTTTTGCTGGGGACTTTTTGCTTTTTTGCACTTTTTTGTGGACATTTTGATTTTGGGCGCTCCGGGAGTAGAGCCCTTAGGGGAGGGTTCTGTCACGTATCTGGGAAACCCGGACTCCATTTCCCATCAGCCACTGCACTACACCACATGACCACATGCGCTACTTCATGCACCTGATTCACGTTTCTGTTAATGAGCACTCATGTGTATTTATAGTCCTTGTCTGCACTTTCTCCTGGTCTTTCGTTATCGTAGACCCACGTTGTTTATGTCCGTGTCCTTGTCTCATGCCACAGAGTTTTTGTCAAGGTATCTTTGTTTCGTTGTTTGTGTGTGCACTATTAAATGTTTAAATCTGCAATTGCTTCTGCCTCATTCTCTAGACGTTACACCATGTAATTAATTTTATTATTATTTTTTACACATTTGAACAAGGAAGCATTTGATCCTCTTTGAAACAGTGCCTATTAATAAAGTTTATATAATTGAACAAAACCACAAGGAAATTGACCTTTTTCAATCATTTATTCAACATAAATATCGATAGATGTGAACTTCGTCTGTGGAAAACGGAACTACACCTTTGGTCTTCTGTAGCAAATAACATCTTGTAGGCGTTTTGCATAATTGTCCTCCAGTCTCTGATATCAGCTTTCTGGAATTTTTTTTACCATTCTTCCAGTTGCAAGGTGTTTGAGGATTTTGTTGTATGTACTGCCATGGGCTTTCACTAGGCCATTACATAGCCCTTCATTTCTTATTTTTGAGCCATTCCTTGGTGGATTTGTTAGTGTACTTGTCACATTACCAAAAATCTAGTAGACGCTACCGATACCACCAAAAGTACATGATACTCGATACCAAAGTCGATACCACGGTGTGGTATAAAAATAAAATTTTAAAAATGAAATTAAAAACTCTCCTGGAGGACATCCTCCTCTGGCTGATACGAAGAGAGAGAGGGGTGGGGGGTATTTTATTTATCAAACACTGCCTGACAATGAGTGAAGGTGTACTCCTAAATGCGCGTGTGCACACGCACACACACACACACACCCCCCCACATACATACACACACACACACACATACACCTTAACATGCTGAATGCAAGAATTTGTTTAAATTCACTGATATGGTGGCAGGCCAAAAAGATTTATTAAAAGCATGAACATTTGAATAATTATTTATTCACATGTAAACATTAGAGTACATTTAGCTGACAGGACACCGGCTGAATGGCGATGCATGGTGGTCCATTAGGAGGTAATTTATAACATTGCAATGTGTTAGCGTCGTTAACAAATAACTGGCCATCGCTAACATTACATGGAACATAACATTAGCTGGTTTCATGGCAACAATGCCAGCTGCCTCAAACAAATATAATACAGGACAGTCTTTCAGGTGCTTTGCAAAATTCCAGGTGTTTCCTCGCTTTGTTTGCAATGAACGATAGCATCGGTTGCACACCGGAAACTGATACTAGCTTTCCTCTCTTTTCCTCTAAACGTGTTGGAGTGGAGCTGAACTTGTTAAGCTATGCTAATCTTCTGTAGTTTTTTAATTTAATTGAATTCTTTTGAAATTCTTTATACCAGTATAACTTATGTAGCCACAAAAAATAAGTAAATTATTATATATTTATTATATATAATATTTATAGATATATAATTATCAATTATATATCTAATAATTATTTTATAATTATTATAAAAGGATAACTGTTTTAAAATTATGAAAGTTAGAGTATCAGTAGGTACCCTCTTGAGCCACAAAACAATTTTCAGGCAAATTGGGCCAGCTGTTCAGTTAAAATGGGCCAATATAAAAGATAACAGGTAATTTCGACTGAAATCATTTTAATTTTAACAGCAAATTGACATCATTGTGTTCATTTTGCCATAGCAACAACACAGTAAATATGTTTAATTTAATAGAAAGGCACATCTTCTCCACAGCTCTCGTGGTGCCATGAGTTGCACTGACAACAGCAGACCCTAAATGTTCCCACTGCATTGAATGCTGCAAAGACTGTCGTGGTCTCTCCTTCCTCCCCAGCAGTAACCTCTACACAGGGTTTACCCACCTCCGTAACCGCACGGGTAGAGTAAAACTGATCTTGCAGGCCAATACATCGCAATTCCAAAGATGTGATGGAACATCTCTGATTACAAGTTCCTCCAGCAAGTTTTCATACTGTTGAAACCACTTTCCTACCACACCAGGGTTCAGCCCTGCTGTTCTTGTTGCTGAACGTGCCTCTGGTGTCCTGAGGTCTGGATTCTGTTTAAAAAAAAATTGCAACCAGTAATACCAAGCAGTGCCTTTTACTTCACAGAAGCCTTTGATATTATTGGTCTTTGCATAATTAAATGCAATTCCCTGGACATCTCATTTGGTAAGGGGGAAAGCCTCTTTTGTAGAGGAGCTTGATAAGACTGGCCAGTTCTTTCTCAGATTCCACTGGCAGGTACTGCTTCCTCCCAGATGCATAGATAGAGCCAACAACTTTGCCACTAATGCACCTATGCAAAGTCGTCTTTGGAATGTTCCAAGCCCTTGCTAAAACGTGAACATTTAAGGTTTGCCCTCTCTCAGCTATCTCCTGGTATTCATTAATGCCACCCACCATTCTGTCCTTTCTCCACTAGTTGTATTTACATCTTCCTTCCTTTCCCTTTCTCTTCACTTCTCCCTCTTTTTCCTTTCTTTGCCTGTCCTCCTGCCATACTGTCTGCAACGCAAAATATCTAAAAATATTTTGTATTGATATATATATTTAGGCCTATAAACCTATTTTTTACCCTCAATTTCTGTGTAATCTCTGTGTAAGAGTGTGTGTGCATGCGGCCCATTTTAGCTAAAAATTGTGTCCCATTTTAGCTAGCTGGTTAAACTAAAATGGGCCAACACACCTAAAGTGACTTTTTTCACAAAAATCAAAGTTTCTTTTTAAATTTAAACATTTTATTTGAAAGAGTCTGTCAAAACATTGTTCATAGAGCTTTTTGTTCATGGTAAGCTTACTTATAATTCCCTGATCACCCATTAATGGTGAATGAAATTTACCTTGCCATGCTCACTTACCATACAATTTCTCTGACATGCTTCATATAACACTCTGCCGCGCCCACTTTAAGAACCTTAGACCAATCAAAACTATTGTTATATGTCAACTAGTGTTGTAGCAACAATGTAAGATCAGTTATTGTGATTGGCTATAAAAACTTAAAAGGCTATGAGGCTTCAACCTTATCTGGCCCATTTTACATGATGGCCCATTTTAGCTGACTTCACCCTATACCAGGTAATTATCAAATGAACACAGTAAAGCAACACTTTGACCTACTAAATGGATGGGTATTCCAGCATGACAATGACCCAAACACACGGCCAAGGCAACAAAGGAGTGGCTCAAGAAGAAGCACATTAAGGTCCTGGAGTGGCCTAGCCAGTCTCCAGACCTTAATCCCATAGAAAATCTGTGGAGGGAGCTGAAGGTTCGAGTTGCCAAATGTCAGCCTCGAAACCTTAATGACTTGGAGAAGATCTGCAAAGAGGAGTGGGACAAAATCCCTCCTGAGATGTGTGCAAACCTGGTGGCCAACTACAAGAAACATCTGACCTCTGCGTTTGCCAACAAGGGTCTTGCCAACAAGTACAAGTCATGTTTTGAAGAGGGGGTCAAATACTTATTTCCCTTATTAAAATGCAAATTAATTTATAACATTTTGGACATGCGTTTTTCTGGATTTTTTCTGTTGTTATTCTGTCTCTCACTGTTCAAATAAATCTACCATTAAAATTATAGACTGATCATTTCTTTGTCAGTGGGCAAACGTACAAAATCTGCAGGGGATCAAATACTTTTTTCCATCACTGTAGCCTATTGAGTCACTCCTCATCAAACAGAATTCATCTTTTGCCCTCGTCATGCGAATTTTAATGTCCACACCGTTAAGCATTAGTTTTTCTTGAAAGAATATGTCGCTGTGAATGGGGGCCAGTAGTTCAACAACATTGCTGGAATTGGTAAATGCTGCTCGTTTGGTCAAACCTGTATTACCACCAGTGAGGTCCGTTACGTCCATGTGACCAGCAGTGTCTTTTTAAAAGAGCCCGCTGAGAATAGCGTTACAGGAGCGTCTTTACCATAATTGGTGAGACACTCTGTTATGCATCGATAAGTATATGTGTTGGAACTTTGTGATATGAGACAGTCTCCAAGTGAAATGTCCACTTGTGAAAATATTGTGGATCCGGCATAGATAATAAGTCAAACGGGGGCTCCATCTGCAATGTCTGTGACGTCTGCATTAGTGATTTTGAGACGTAAAAAAACAAGCGTGTTGTTTAGGTCCACATAATCCTCGCTAGTCCCCGCTATAAAAAAACTCCAGAGGCGATGTTTCTGATATAGCTGACAACAGTGGTACTTCTATATATGTATTTTTTTCAATAACGGATTGGGTTAATGGTACTGTGAATAGGTCCAGTTCGGTTTTTAAGCATTCTTCTGACATATTGTGTAGTAAAGACATGGTCTAAAATATATACATTTTTTTATGCAGGTGTCACGCCACGACCGCCGGAGGGCGCTTCTGACTAAGGACTTTTGAGCTGGGCGCGTGCTTCCGGGGGTAGCACGGTTTCAAAGCAGGTGTGTTTGTTTTCGGTTTGATTACCTGTGTTATTTAAGTGCCTTAGTTACCGAGCACTTTGCTCGCGATTGTAGTTGTTTATGTTGGTATGTGTTGAGTATGTTGGCACGTTAGTAGCGGTCGTGTGTTTGAGCTATATGCCGGTTTGTGTTTATGTTAAGACCGCGTCTGTATTAAATTGATGTTAATAAAAACTGATCTGCGCCTGCATCTGTCTCCTGTCAACGTGTCGTTACAGCAGGTCTTTGGTCTTTTTGCAGTAGAGCTGGCTGGTGTCTTCTTGTGCTTGCGTTTTACAACTGACAATTTCTTGGTGTTATGTTTTCTTTTCTTCATCGTTTGGCCACTCCTCTGAACCCCTGGCGGTCTAGATGTTTTTCTACGAGCCATCACGGCTAGTCCGGACCCGTCTTGAGTGTTGTTATTGTTGTTATTATTAAACGTATGCGATAATGTATTGCGAACAACATCGCTTAGTATGTTTTTTGCAGCTGATTTTAAGATGCCGTTTGGCTATAGTAAAAGTGTGCTTTTGCTGCGAGAACAGTGCATATTTTTGGAAATACGACCCATCATTAATGTCTTTGTAAACTGCAATTCCACTCCTGTGTTTGTCCTGGAAAAAGCTCTCTCTAACTTCACTGTTTTTGAATATGGATTTCAGTATAGCCATTATGGGAACCTGCCTGTAGTTCTATCTCTGCGCAAATCCATTCTCACCCCAAGAACACATTCTTTAGGTTCAACTATTTCCAATTTTTCAACTAAATATTTATTCCTCTTTGACTGATTAAGTGTTTAATGCTGAAAAAGGATTACCTAATTGATCAAAAACAGTGTTCTATTCTTCTACAAGTGTCCGAACTTGTACTTCTTCCATTGAACAAAAAATTGTTTGGACAGCACTTTCAGAAAGACCTGATACGTGAGCAACAATTGATCCACACATTGAAGATAGCTGACTTGTAACAACAGAACTTTTTGAAGTACATAAAGTTGCAACAGAATTTGGGCAATCATTTGAACATTCCACCTCATATTCTCCCTGAGTGGAAAGATCCTGATTAGTATCAATCTCTTGATCCATTGTGTGACTATGTACCTTGCTGAGGTGTTTTCGGAAGCCACTTGTTGTAGGAGATATGTGTCAGAGCGGTGGAGGAGGACACAGGCGCGGGAGCAGGTGCGTGAGGGCAGAAACAGTTCAGAGTAACGAGGCGTAAACGTTACAGAAGGTAATCCAGAGACGTAATCCGAAACAGGCAGAGAGTCGAGATAAACCAGATAATCGTATGTAACTTGGAATGCTTGGTATAGCAGCTAACAAACGTTAAGGAGCATATACTTCGCAACGTGAAATCGGAGTGTGGCTTCTTAAATACTTGCGGAATCAGAAAGCTGGTCTCAGGTGTTGTGAATTAGAACTCTGGTGATCTCGCACGCATGCACGCTCGTGTGGATTCCTGGGAGCTGAAGTCCGGGTCGGACCGGGCAGTGCGCATGCGCGCTTGTGTTGGCTGCTGGGAATTGGACTCCCGGTCGGACTGAGCTCTGCCAGAGCCCCCCCCCAAGGGGCTCACTCTGGGAGCTCCTGTACCTCTCGGTCTCCCTCGCGGTCTTGGACCTGGGTGTTCAGGATGGGAGAGGTGAAAATCCTCCATAAGTTCAGGATCCAAGATATCCCAACATGGGACCCAACATTGCTCCTCCGGGCCATATCCCTCCCACTCGACCAAATACTCCAAGCCACGCCTTTCAGTATCCTACTGCCCATCTGTTTCTTTCCCTCCCTCTTTCTTTTTTTTTTGTTTTTTGGTGGGTTTGGTTTTGGGTTTTTTTATAGAACAGAACCCCCCCCCCTTGGGTTGGGG
This sequence comes from Ameiurus melas, assembly GCA_012411365.1. Taxonomy (NCBI): domain Eukaryota; kingdom Metazoa; phylum Chordata; class Actinopteri; order Siluriformes; family Ictaluridae; genus Ameiurus; species Ameiurus melas. The sequence goes on along the minus strand of CM022754.1, from coordinate 27,815,223 downwards.
GGGGGAGAAAAAGAAAAAAAGGGGGAGGGGGGGGGGGGGGTGGGAGCGGGGGGTGGGGAAAATCATAAAAATGTGTGGGTATGGGGGGGAGGAAGGGGAAGGGGGAGGGGGGGGGGGCGGTGGTGGGGGGGGTTATTTTTTTTGTAAAAGGGAAAAAACCCCCCCAAGGCAGTGTTTTTTTTTGGGGGGGTCTCCCCCCCCCCTGGGGGGGGTGTTTCTCCCTGGGGGGGGTTTTGGGTTTTGGGTGGGTCCCCGCCCAGACCTGTCTGCTACGCTCGAACCACCGATTGATGGCAGGTGCAGCTGTAGGAGTTGCGTTCCCTTGGAACAAGGGGGGCTGGTACCCTAGCAAACACTGGAAAGGTGTAAGCTTGGTGGCTGCGTGTTGCAGGGAATTTTGCACATACTCAGCCCAAGGTATGAAGGAGCTCCAGTCCTCTGGATTACGAGCGCAGAAGGTTCGTAGGAAATGCCCCAGTTCCTGATTAACTCTTTCGGCCTGTCCATTGGCTTGGGGGTGATAGCCGGACGTGAGATTCACGGTCACCCCCAACTTCTCCATGAAGCAGGTCCATACCCGGGAGGTGAACTGGGGGCCACGGTCGCTGACAATCTCCTCGGGGATGCCAAAGTAACGGAACACATGTTGAAATATCAGTGTGGCAGTAGCGAAGGCGGTGGGTAGCGTCGGCACAGGAATTAAACGTACGGACTTCGAGAACCGGTCGACCGCCACGAAAATTGCTGTGTTTCCTTGAGAAACGGGCAGGTCGGTGACAAAATCGATAGCAAGATGCGACCATGATCTTTCAGGTATGGGTAAGGGTTTTCAGCTTACCTACTGGCAGTGTCCTGGGTACCTTAGCCTGAGCACACGTAGAGCATGATGCCACCGTGGTTCGGATATCTTGCATCCCTGGCCACCAGTATTTCTCCCGCAGGAGCTGATAAGTACGTTTTGCCCCGGGGTTCCCAGTTCCCCGGACCGAATGGGCCCATGTGATCAGGTTAGTTCGGTGCCTCTCTGGTAAGAATAATTTTCTTGGCGGGCAATTAACAGGAATGCTGGCTGCGGGCATCCACTCTAAGTCCTGGTTAAGATCCCACTCCACAGCACTGAGAATACAGGTGGGATCGAGAACCTGGTCCTCCAGTTCGGGAGCACTATCCGGAGGATCACGACGTGAGAGGGCATCAGCTTTGAAATTTTTGGATCCGGGACGGTAGGAAACCAGAAAATTGAACCGGGTAAAGAACATTTTTCATCTAGCTTGACGTGCGTTCATCCTTTTTGTAGTTCTAAGATATTCCAGATCCTTGTGATCCGTAAACACCATGAATGGGTGAGTTGACCCCTCCAGCCAGTGTCTCCACTCTTCAAATGCCAGCTTAATGGCCAAAAGTTCTCTATCCCCCACACCATAATTCCACTTGGCGGAGCAAAATTTCCGAGAAAAGAAAGCGACAGGATGCAGCTTCGGCTTGTCTCCGAACCTCTGTGAGAGGCCCTGGCCCCTGTACTCGAGGCGTCCACTTCTACCACAAAAGGGCGATCAGGATCAGGATGTCGGAGGATGGGGGCTGTGGTGAAAGCTGTCTTGAGGTTTTCAAAAGCTGCCTGTGCTTCGGGAGTCCAGCTTAGCCGTTTTGGCTGTCTCCTCAGTAGTGCCATGAGAGGGCCAGCAATGGAACTGAAATTTCATGTGAATCTCCGATAAAAGTTCACAAATCCCAAAAATCGTTGCAATTCTTTGACACTCGCTGGTACAGGCCATTCCACCACAGCTGTCACCTTTCCCTGGTCCATGGATACTCCATCAGGATGAATGACATATCCCAGAAATGCTATGGTGGTCTTATGAAACTCACACTTCTCCGCCTTCACATAAAGCTGATTCTGTAGCAATGAGAACGGTGCTCCTCCAGTGAGTTTGAGTAGATGAGAATATCGTCGATATATGCAATGATGTATTTCACCAACGTGGCGTGAAGCACATCGTTGATGAAGCACTGAAACACAGAGGGCGCATTGGAAAGCCCATATGGCATTACCAAGTATTCATAGTGTCTGGTGAGTGTGCTGAACGCAGTTTTCCATTCATCTCCCTCCCGAATACGAATTAAATTGTACGCACTGCGTAGATCCAGCTTTGTAAATATCTTGGCCGTCCGTAATTGCTCCAGGGCGGATGGTACCAGAGGGAGGGGGTATCGGTAGCGCACACAACAGCAGTTCAGCGCCCGGTAGTCGATGCAAGGGCGTAGGCCGCCTCCCTGCTTTTCCACGAAGAAAAACCCGGTGGATACGGGTGAGGTAGAGGGTCGGACGTACCCCTGCTGAAGGGCTTCGTGAATGTAGTCCTTCGTGGCTTGTTGTTCAGGGATGGAGAGAGGGTACACCCGCCCCTTAGGCGGGATGACTCCAGGCAGTAAATCAATGGCGCAATCGTAACTCCTAGGTGGGGATAGCCTTCCTGGCCCTTCCCTGGGGCAGGGAAGGCAGTGCTGAAAACAGTAAGGGGACCATCGAGTGATGTCCCTTTCATCCCATGTGATATGAGGATTGTGCAGAGCTAGCCAAGGGTATCCGAGGACCAGGGGATATCGGGCTTTCTGAGTGACGTAAAAAGATATATATTCTTGATGCAAGACACTAGCACGCATGAGGAGAGTTTCCGTGACCTTGGTGATGAGACCATTGCCAATAGGTGCTCCGTCGATGGCTTGGACATGACGAGGACGAATGAGATTCCGTAAGGGGATGTTACGACGAAGTGCCTCCTCCTGATCAAGAAAATTCCCTGCTGCTCCTGAGTCGATTAGAGCTTCTAAAACACAAGAACCAGAGGAATGTTCGAGGACCACGCATATCACAAATGACCCACAAGAGGTTCTTATCGACGATGTGGGGGCTGGACTCACCTTCACAGGGGTAGTTTCGAGGTTGGAGCGCTCCCCTCGGTGCTTTCTTGGACATTTGGGGATAAAATGTCCCTTCTCCCCACAATACAAGCAGAGTCGTTCTCGGAGGCGACGTTCCCGTTCCTGGGGAGAGAGATGTGTTTGCCCCAGTTACAAGGGTTCTTCTGAAGGTTCCGAAGTGGGTCGGTCTGCCTCCCTCGGCCCAGGTTCGCGTTGGCGCAGTAGACGATCCAGGCGATTCGCCAGGGTGATGAGCTCATCCAGGGATGCGGTGTCATTGCGACATGTGAGCTCCCGAGTGACGTCAGCATTTAGGCCTCTACGAAACATCGCTTTTAGAGCTGTCATTCCATCCACTGCGGGCAGCCACTGTGCGAAAATCACAGTGTGGGGGCATACTCCCCCACACTGCGTGAACCTTGTTTTATGGTCAATAGTTCCTCTCCAGTCTCTTGCTTATCAGGGCAGTAATCAAACACGGTGCGAAAGCGTGTGACAAGTTGGTCATAGGTGGTGCCGTGATCCTTAAAACAGAAATCTAGACAATTAGAACTTAAATGGCACCAAACCAAGCTGGTGATATTTCAGACAGCATGGAAGGAGAGTCTACTGCAATATAGGAAATCTCTTACTGATGCTAAAAAGATCTATTTCTCTACCTTAATAGGAGTCAACCAAAACAATTCCAGATTCCTCTTCAACACGGTAGCAAAATTAACTAGGAATAAAACCACTTCAGAGAAAAACACTCAATTATTTCATAGCAGTGACGATTTCATGAAATTTTTCATTTATAAAATTGAAAATATTAGAGATGAGATACAGGCCATTAAATTACAACCGGTCAGTAATGTAACAAACCCATTAGATGACAATGTGGCAATATCGGATCAATGTTTAGAGTGTTTTGCTCCGCTTATAGAGACTGAACTAGCTACACTAATCTCATCAGCCAATTCATAAACCTGCATACTAGATCCCATACCTACATGTATGTTTAAACAGATTTGTCCAGGAGTAATTAAGTCATTTTTAAATATAGTAAATTCTTCCCTAACCACTGGCTATGTACCTAAATCTCTTAAATTAGCAGTTATTAAACCATTGATAAAAAAAACCTGACCTTGACCCGTCTCAATTGTCCAGCTATAGACCAATATCAAATCTCCCCTTCATCTCTAAGATTTTTGAAAAGGTTGTAGCAAAGCAGTTATGCTCATACTTGGATAGGAACAACATTCATGAAATGTATCTGTCAGGATTTAGACCTCATCACAGCACAGAGACAGCACTAGTTAAAGTAGTAAATGACCTTCTTCTGACCTCTGATCAAGGTTGTGTCTCGTTGCTTGTGTTACTCGACCTTAGTGCAGCTTTTGATACTATAGATCACACTATTCTCCTTGATAGATTAGAAAATGTGGTTGGCATTAAGGGAACAGTCCTCTCTTGGCTCAGGTCTTATCTGACCGATCGTTCTCAGTTTGTAGATGTAAATGGTGATTGCTCCATGCGTACTGAGGTTACTTTTGGAGTTCCACAGGGTTCTGTTTTAGGCCCACTGCTTTTCACTTTATATATGTTACCCCTAGGACAAATTATTCGTAAACATGGAATTAGCTTCCACTCTTATGCTGATGATACACAGCTGTATGTGTCAGCGAAGCCAGAGGACAGACAGAAGCTTAGTAAAGTTGAGGATTGTGTAAAGAACATTAGACGTTGGATGTTAACTAACTTCCTTCTACTTAATTCTGATAAAACAGAAATACTTTTATTAGGCCCACGTGTAGCTAGAAGTAATCTTCCTGACTACACAGTAACTCTGGATGGTCTTTCTGTTTCATCATGTACAGCAGTTAAAGACCTCGGAGTGATTATTGACTCCAGCCTATCATTTAATGCTCATGTAGGTAATATTACTAGGATAGCTTTCTTTCATCTCAGAAATATTTCTAAGATAAGAAACATATTGTCACTACATGATGCAGAAATACTGGTCCATGCATTCGTCACCTCTAGATTAGATTACTGTAATGCCTTACTGTCTGGATGTTCCAGTAGGAATTTAAATAAACTGCAGTTAGTCCAGAATGCAGCTGCTAGAGTCCTTACTAGAACTAGAAGATACGACCACATCACCCCGATCTTATCCACGCTGCATTGGCTGCTTGTAAAATTTCGCATTAAGTTTAAAATACTTTTATTAATCTATAAATTACTACACGGTCTTGCACCACAATATCTAAGCGACCTTCTGGTTTTATATGATCCGCCACGCCTACTTAGATCAAAAGGTGCAGGCTATTTGACATTACCTAGAATATTGAAGTCTTCAGCAGGGGGAAGAGCATTCTCTTATAGAGCCCCATAGTTATGGAGCAGTCTTCCTATTAGTGTTTGGGACTCAGACACAGTCTCAGTGTTTAAATCTAGGCTTAAAACATATTTGTTTACTCAAGCTTACCCTGACTAGATTATATCTCACTACTTCACAGTCCTAATAATCATTTTTCTCCCTCTCTCTCTTTTTGCCGAGCCCCACATGAATCTATGGAGATATTGGAGATCCAGATCCCTTCTACCTCTGGATGAGCCCAAATCTTCTGCTGGGACTACGGCTGCTCCTAAGGCCATACATACTTCTCATTTTCGCATTATCTGTGTTACCTTCACATTCTGTTGTTACCCAGATGAGGATGGGTTTCCCTTCTGAGTCGGGTTCCTCTCAAGGTTTCTTCCTCAAAAACATCTTAGGGAGTTTTTCCTTGCCACCGTCGCCACTCAGTGGCTTGCTCAGTTGGGATAAATTCCATTTGTTTTATACCTGTTTGTTTCTGTTTATCTGTTCCTGTTTGTCTCTGTTTATCTGTTTCTGACTGTTTATACCTGTTTTTTATTTCTGTAAAGACAATGACTATTGTAAAAAGCGCTATACAAATAAAATTGAATTGAAACGTTAAGGAGCATATACTTCGCAATGTGAAATCGGAGTGTGGCTTCTTAAATACTCAGAATCAGAAAGCTGATCTCAGGTGTTGTGAATTAGAACTCTGGTGATCTCGCATGGAGGAGTGGAAGAGGACTCCAGTAGCAACCTGTGAAGCTCTGGTGAACTCCATGCCTAAGAGGGTTAAGGCAGTGCTGGAAAATAATGGTGGCCACACAGAATATTGGCACTTTGGGCCCAGTTTGAACATTTTCACTTAGGGGTGTACTCACTTTTGTTGCCAGCAGTTTAGACATGTGTGTATGTATGTATGTATGTATGTATTGCATGAAATTATCTTTTGCTTAAAGTCATATTTAAGTGGCTAAGTGTAAGATTTAGTAAAAGTGTACTTGCCAAACAACTGCCAATGTACTGTGTTTAAAATTTATCACTGAACCATGTACCAAGGTCTTTCTTGGACACAATGCATAACCATGCAAGACCATTTTCAACATTTTTGGCAAGAAATTTGACTTGGAGGTATGAAAATGGCCTCAGAAAGGACAAGCAATCATACTGATACTGTAGGAACCATCGAGAATGTCAATCTAAAAGCAGCAGCTACAAGAGTCCTGAAAAAAATGACTCAGTTCATTCTAACACTTGAAGTATAGATTATTTAAAATGCCAGGTTTGTTGAAAGGTGTTACTTATAACAACTGGCCCTTTTCATAAATGTTGGAAGTACATAGACACAGGATAAAATAATTTGCTCTAGCCCTTTCAGCTAGTTGTTTACCACAGAAACACAATTATTATAAAACATAGCATTATCATCAGCTGCATTTGCAATGGAAAGGATGCAGATGTGTATGTACGCCACACACTCAGCAACAAAGATTATTAAAGCAGGTGTTCCCAAACTTTTCCAGGGCAAGGCCCCCCAAATGGCATTAACATTTGACCAAGGCCCCCCTTTTGCAAAATGTCTTTAAAACACATTAAAACTACTGACTTCTGAATTTATCCTCCCCTTTAAAAAAATGTAATTAATAATATATACACGTCAATTGTGGCTGCAGATGTATATACTCATCATCAATGCTAATGTCAGAAAATGTTACCTTACTCGTATAGCTTCTTCCACAAATAAATAATATACTTTAATCCAGTGGTTTCCAAAGTGGGGGCCCCAGCCACCTTGGGGGCCACCAGGGGGTGCCCGGGCAGCCTCAACATTTTGGTGTGAAAAATAAATAAATACATGATTCTCACTCTCAGACAACCACACACACACAATCAATTCCTAATGTAATGTAATGTAAAGATGAAAGAGGTTGTTATGAAATGTAAACACAAAACTCAAAGTAAACGCGGTCCTCACCGGCAAACGGGAAACAGGAAACGTAGCATGACAATATCCTTCTTGGCATCAAGACAAAACCATATGACCGCTACAACTAATAATACAGTGCAAAGTTCTCCGTAACCACGGCACTTATATAGAGAACATAATCATTATTTAAACTACAAACACCTGTGACAAATCAAGGTGGTTAAGCTAGCGCTCAACCCGGAAGTGAGTGAACCAAAACAAAGTCATGTGGCTTGTCCAAAAATGAGCCACAGTGCCATCTGCTGGACATAACGTGACAGAGGTAATGTGTTCTTCCACACTTACTACACTTCTGTTCATTTTGTTGTATCAAAATTGGCCTATTACCCAAAGACAATTAATACTTAACATAGAAACAGATACTCACATTCATTAACCAGTTAACGAAATGAAGACACCGGGCCCGTAAGTGAGGAGAGGCAAGGGTCCAGATTTATTGTTGCATGAGATCACACGGTTGAGATATCCCAAGGATGATCTTAAAAAACTAGAGCTGAAGCTCTTCTATTTATTTTTCTTAGGGTCAGTATGACCTAGACATCAATATGTTTAAAGTTAACTGTCCCAGAACACCATTACGTACCTCAATTGGCACTGTTGAGCGACCCTTATCACGCAGGTGCAGTTCCGGCTCCAAAATATATTTTGTCGTTTCACTCTTTAAAAATAAGTTGACCTTGTCTGTGTCACTTCTTGACTGGATTTTCGTTGAGAAAGGACACTTTCAAACACACCATCTCAACATTATGAGTAAATTTTATGTTATGAGCTGATATTTTACACTTTGAGCTACCTTTGATGTAGTGAAACGCTTCTGACTTCATCCCTCTTGATTGCTTTAACCCTTTGTTTTCATGGACTTCATCTTCATCAAGAAAGCAATGAAGGCTGCTTTTGTTTAGAATTGTACCTCAAAATGACACTGCAAAAGCTCTTACTCTTTGAATGTAGATGAAGTAAAGTTACCCTGTGATGGCTACGTATGACAAAAAGGACAAAGAAGTGTGAACAGGGCCCACTGAGGAACCATAAAGCATGTAAATTGTAACAAAAATAAGTGTTTTGAGAACCTGGTCATGACATCATACGCAAATCACAAATCTGCCAAATATGAACCAATGAATGCCATTTACTTCTTGGGTGAAGCGTGAATATATATATATATATATATATATATATATATATATATATATATATATATATATATATATTTATATATATATATATATATATATATATATAAGTTCAAAACAGCTTTTGAGCCTGCTTTGTTTGATAGCTATTAAAATTTAAACCATGCTGAGATTAATTACTGTGAAAAAAAAGTGGAGACCCAAAGGAGATGTGGAAAGCTGTCACCACCTCCAACAATGCAAGTAACAACACCAGGGTGGAAAAATAATTGCCAGGAGTGCCACGAATATGGAGTAAAGAGGGGAGTGAATCATTTGAAGGGCCCAGATCTAGACAAGGGCCCTGAAACTCAGGGTAAATTTAAGACTGTAAACAGTATCCAGCAAAGAACAAAACTTTGGTGTAGTTTTGGACAACCAATCAAAGCTTCTACTCTCATCCAAAAACATACTCAAACATCTTCAGTTTGCCAGATATTACTGGAACTTCAAATGGGATCGGGTTCTATGGTAACACAGAGAGGTAGCAATATGGTCATGCCCACAGTTAAATATTGTGGTGGCTCTTTAATGTTGTGGGGCTATTTTTCTGCAAGAGGACCTGGACATTTTATTAGAATTCATGGCATCATGGACTCCATCAAATATCAACAGATATTAAAGGAAAACCTGAATGCCTCTGTCAGAAAGCTTAAAATGGGCCATGGTTGGATGTTCCAGCAGGACAATGATCCAAAACATACATCAAAATAAACACAAAAAATGGTTTACGGAGCACAAAATCAAGGTCCTGCTATGGCAGTCACAGTTCCCTGACTTGAAATCCATAGAATAACTGTGGGGTGAACTGAAGAGGAGAGTGCACCAGCATGGACCACAAAATTTGAATGATCTGGAGAGATTCTGATCTCAGAACCCTTGCCATGTATTCTCCAACCTCATCAGGCATTATAGGAGAAGACGCGGATCTGTTATCTTGGCAAAGGAAGGAAGCACAAAATATTATTAAAAGGGTGCCAATAATTTATGCACACCTATATTTAACAAAGCTATTTTTTTTAATAAACTTGTGTGTTGTTTGACATCCATGAGAGCAGAGTATTTTTGTGATTTTTTTTTTTAATCAAAAGGTTAAACAATGAAGATAATTTTTTTACAGCCTTCTTTGCTCATATTTACCAATGGTGGCAATATTAGTGGAGGGCACTGAATATATTAATGTAAACCTCAATAAACATTGCCTGTGGAGGGTGAGAGGCATCATTATAACTGCAGGCACGTCTTTAGGTCAGTGTTCAAATTCATAATGCAGATAGAGTAAAAGCAAATAATTTATGCAGAAAGACACACAAATCATATTCAAGAGACTTCTACAGTTACTTTTGAAATGCACTTGTAACTGAAATGTAATTATAATCATTACCTACAGGCATATAAGCATTTGATTTTGTCTGGGTTTGAAACAACTGTACAAGGCAAAAAGTGACCATTGCTAAAATATTTCTTTAATTGAAAACTACAGTTGGATGTGATTTTTAAGATAAACACACAAGATTTGTTCTTTGGACCTTGGCAGCACTTTATGACATCTTCTCTCTCTGAGGCTGCTCTGGAGAGATGCCTTTCAGATAATATACCCATGAAAGGCCTGTGCCATGGCCCTCTGTGCGTGGACTTGAGATTATAAGTTTTCCAGTGCAGGGGGTCTTGGAGCCTGGTTGTGGGCTCTCAAAGCTCACAATGATTTGGTGAGTCTTCTTTGAGCGAATCGTGTCCATGCCCTTGAAGGTGAAGGCTGGGTGGTCCACTTGGCAAGAAAAGGCTGTGGTCTCCAAGAAGACATTCTTGAAGGGGATGGAGATGTTGGAACCAGCACGGATGGCAAAGGGGCCCTGGGCTTTGGGAGTTGTGCATGTTCCATACAGAGGGAACACATAATCCCCTCCAGTGCTGGATGATAGTGTCAATAGGCCCCGCACCTCACCTAACTGGCAGGGCTCAAAATAGACCTCCACACTGACATCGGTGCCTGCTTGGGAGCTTGCCACCACTGGGATTAAATTCTTTTCCACAATGAAGTCCGGACGGTCTGTCTAAAGTTTAGAAGGATTAACAGGTGTATATGTGAGTGGCAGGAACCTAAAGTAATCTTTTTTGTCCTAAATTTACATATCTGATATTTCTGAAAAAGGGAATTTATTCACATTTATATTTCATTATTCTAACCTAAAATGACCAAAATATAATCTCTGCAATCTGAACATTATTTTTTTCAAAATTCAAGCTAAGCACTAACGTTTTGTTGGAAAACCCTTTTAGTATATTTTTGAGAAATATGGGTCAAATTCTGCCATTTTGGCCCAAACAAAACAGGTTAAGATAAAATTGAATCCTGGGGTATATTGTAAAGAGAGAGTGACGTGCAAGAGTGAAACTGGAACAAACAATCTAATGGAAATTTTAAAAAAGCTGTACCTTGCAGGTGTACTCAGTCTTGACACGAGAATAGCTGGTGAACTTGGCAGTGAGGTATTGACCACTGCCCAGTGATGCTCTGAAATAAAGGGGTTTCTCAGGAGGAGCAGGAAGCGCACGGAGCAAAAGCTCATAGTGGAAATAACCCAGTTCATTGTTGTACAGCATGAGCCGTGCTGTAGTTTCACCTGAACGCAGAGGCAGGTACTCAAACCTCAAGGTTTCCTGTTCATGAGAGAGAGAGAGACAGAAAGACAGAGAGAGAGAGAGAGAGAGAGAGAGAGAGAGAGAGAGAGAGAGAGAGAGAAGGATTAACAGAAGTCCTTTGAAAATGGTAACTTCAAAAACTTCACAACAAGAGGCAGCAAATTAATTCTATATGTCTTTAATTTCACTGGTCAATTATGTTAAGTGAGAAGACAATCACCAGCCACTTTTACAACTTTGGTGAAGAAAAAATCTAAAACAAGTGATACCGTAGAGAGTGCGGCGCACTGAGAACTGAGGTTGCATGTTGACATCCGTATGGCGGAACTCAGTTGTGAACAACAGGTTGGTGGGTAAAGGATTTTCCAAGTTCACACAGCCAGAAGTCATCTGCCTAACCACTGTAACCATCTCAATTGTGCTAATCACTCCTGGAGGTGTAGCCTTGAAGTTGAGATAGTAGAACTGGTATTCCCCCGTGGCCTCATTTTTAAAGGTTAGCTGTGGAATTAAGAGGTATGTCTGTAGGTATATATGTTAACATATTTATCAAAGTGTAAAACATAAAAGAAACCAGTTAGCTTTACTTATTCCTACTATATAATGCCAATTATAAGCATAGATGGAATTTGTAGGTATTCTATTGATTTGTGTATTCCTAAGAAGTTGATGGAATTAGTATAGACTGTATTGGGGTTTGGCACTACTTTAGCATTGCATTGGCACTCTTTGTAGCTGAAGAAGGAGATTTTGTAGTCCCGTTTACTCAACGCCGACACATCCACATAATCAAGGCCCTTCAGTGAGATCGTGCTGTCCGGACGTTCGGGTTTAATCATCTCAACTATAGCATGGAATCTGCACAGCAGGAGGAGCTGGAGTTAGACCTGTATTATTTATTATTATTATTATTTGTTGCTGAATACAATAAGTCTGTGTATGTGAGTTTGTGTGTAGTACCTCTGAGGTTTGGACAACCAGTTATGAACAGGGACAATCTCTGTGTAGGATGTCTTGCAAGGTACTTCACGACTGATTGTGCTCACGGCTTTAGGTGGCTCTGCTGTGCCCTGTAGGGTGTACAGCATGCCCGAACCATCGGGGAAAGAGAAAAACATGGAGCCCTAGACCAAATACATAAAAGCCCATTCACACTCAGCATTTTACATTCAGTGCCATGAAAATGGAGGTCGTTGTTAAAGGAGAATATGCTATATTTTAGATAGTTTCTCATGTACTCTTCAGTCTGTACAAGTAAAACTAACTGATATGCTAATTAGATAACATCACAAATTGTCTGAAGTAGAGTTCAAAGACAATTCAGAGAGAATGGACATTAAAAGACATAGCTGGTAATTCCCTTTCAGAATTAAACTTTATGTTCCTTAAGCAGAGTGGTTAAAAATGTTAATTAAACTGTCAAACAGGGATTCCCGGCTTGTCCATGTTCGGTCAGGTTACTCAAGCTAAACCAACTGATCTCTGGTAGAGAGAGATTTACCAGGTGCTTTTTACCATCCGTGGTCATGGTCATAGGCTTATAGGTGATCTCGTAGGCTTTATTTTGCTGGTATGGCTCAATGACGAGGGAAAGTAAAGCAGTCCAATATTCACCCTCAATCACAGGCTTCAGGCACCAGCGCTGGTTAGTATTATTAGACAGAGTCACAGACTGAGTGCACTGACTACGGACCTGACACACAAAATTCAGCACCTGTAGAAGGAAAAGAGAGAGTATGTACACATAGGTTACAGATTGATAAAAGACAACAATATCTATGATAATCACACAGAGACAATGTTTTACCTGATTGGCTACTGGGAGAACAACGCAGGAGCCAGCAAGGGTGAGCGTTACAGGTTTGCCCCCCTCTATAGAGCAGAAAAGGTTATCATAGCACAGCTCCTGCTTGACCTCATCAGGAGCAAAGGTCACCACCAAAGGCATCTCCATTCCTGGACAAATGTAACCTTCAGCCGGGCAAATGCTGAAGTCTGGAGCAAAAGCCTTTGCATCCCACTTGAACCTGATACAAAAATACACACATGGTCTTTAAAAAGTTATGCAAAGTAAGAATCCAAAATTCTTGATTTACCAGAGCATATTTACATTTACATGTATTCACTTAGCAGACGCTTTTATCCAAAGCAACTTACAAAATGAGAAAAAATACAACCAAAGCGATATATCAAGTAGAGAACAATACAAGAAGTGCTACTATACAAGATCCATTAATTTACCAGAGAATAGTAATTACTTCAAAAGTAATTCAATTAAAAAAACATATAAACCACAACAATACATCAAATATGTGTACAAGAGAAAAACTAATTAGAAAGTTTATGCTTAGAGTGTACTTAATTATCAATTCAAGAAAATGATTAGATCTGTAAAGAGAGAATTCTATTCAATATACTCATTTCATGGTAAAAAAAAAAAAAACCTATTATTTAATAATGTATTCATGGACATTAAATAAAAAAGAACAGCGAATGAAGAGTAGCACTTGTTTCTTTTTCTACAGAAGGGGTGTCAGCTTGAAGAACTATTTTTCTTCTTCCTCTTAATCACAACAAATTCAGCATTGTAATTCATAAATTGTGCCGTTGTCTTTTTCCTACTCCCAACAAATGTCCGTTGAGTAGAATCTGGAACTTTGCAAAAGGTTTTATTACCTCATGAGGCATGTTAAATGAAGTAAAATGCTGAACCATGTATTAATGTCACCTTTCAGGATTGGAGTCAGACTTCCCTGCTCAAGAGCATACCATGCACAAGATGGTGGATATGAATATGTGTATGTATATATGCACCTAGCCCCAATGTCTCCTGTATTTTGCAGCATAATATGACGTGTGGTTTGGCAGTGCTGGGCCACAGCTCCAAAGGACAAGTAGTTGTGGTCCAGTGTGACCTCCACACCCTGGCAGCAGCCTTTCAGCACCAGTAGGGGGCGTATAGTGCCCAAACACTTCAGCTGCACCTCCTCGCTGAACGGGGCCATGCGTTGCTGAGGGCTGAAGAGCACCTCCAATACACACTTTCCCCCTCCACCCTTCAACGTCACCTTCATACTTGGCTTCACTGACAGGACCTGAGGAACATATATACACATTCTAGATCGGATAGATCATGTGCATAATTGGTTTGTGTGTGTGTGTGTGTGCATGTGTGTGTGTGTCCATTGTTAAATTAGTGATTGTCTAGAGCAGTGGTCCCCAACCTTTTTTGCGCCACGGACCGGTTTAATATCAGACAATATTTTCACGGACCGGTGTGGCGGATAATACAACAAAATAAAATGATATGACCGGCATAAAAACGGGTTTTATTAATTTAAAAATATATATATAATAATAAACGTGGATCCAATGTGAAATCGCAACTTTATTAGCAGTGTCCTAGTAACATCACGCCAACAACATAACATGAGTGACAACCGCTCTGCCCCCTAACGCTTACCGTATCACGTGACCGGGACAAGCGTCTTGACATAAGTCTAGAGTGAGTCATAGACGGATGTAACGGAGAGAATCCGGTCTTTTTTTTTTCAAAATAAAACATCGTTCAGACCCGGATAATAAATAAAACGGAAATAATGTTTATTCTTTCTGTGTGGCCCGGTACCAAGTGACCCACGGACCGGTACCGGTCCGCGGCCCGGGGGTTGGGGACCACTGGTCTAGAGCATCCTTGGGCTTTTGAAATACACCATATCAATTAATCTTCAGTTGTTCATTGATATTAAAGCATTTTTTTTATGTTTCATTTTTATTGAACATTTCTGCTGAACTTCTGATGAACATTTCTACAGAACATTTCTACATTTCTACAATTTTTGCTAAACCAGTTCTGCTATACATTTCTGCATAACATTTCTACGTTTCTTTTTTATTAAACATTTCTGATGAACATTTTTGTTGAACTGCTAAGCCTATCTAAATCGCCTTTTCTGTTCTGTCCTACCTACCATTTCCCAAACAATACAAAATTAGCAACAGCAGTAAATATTCGCAGATTTTTTTCTTTTTATACAAAGAAAAACAAAATTGAACCCACAACCCACCCCTCCAGCTCATCATGGCTACCCATAAACTGTCGCTGGTGATAGAGATATTATAAAATTCAACAACATGCACCAACCTTTAAGTGGGTAGTGTCTGTAACTCCATAAAGTAGGCAATAAAGGGATGCCATTTATGAAAAAACTTATCTGTACATCCATTCATCGTATATCGTATTTTCTCGAGTTTCAGAAAAAACATCACGTCCTTTATCCACTGGGAAATAGATGGGTATTTAGCAGACTTCCACTGTAACAGTAGGGAACGTCTTGCTATAAGGGATGTGAAAGCAATAACATCCTTTTTTATCGAGCTCAAAGGAATTGAAGCTTGCGGAATCCCAAATATCGCAATCAATGGACAAGGCTTTAAATCTACCCTGAGAATAGTGGACATGATGGTAAAAAAGCCAGACCAAAAACCATGGAGTTCAGGGCAGAAGAAAAACATATGGCCAAGATGAAAGGGAGAGCCATGGCATTTATCACACTTGTCCTCAACATCCGGATACATCACAGACAATCTCGACTTGGACAAATGGACTCTATTTAAAACTTTGAACTGTATAAGTCCAAGCCGAGCACAAGAAGTGGTAGTCTGTACCCTCCCTATAGCATGTTCCCAACACTCCTCACTTATTTGTACTCCTAATTCCGTTTCCCACGCATTCCTAATTTTATTACTCGACCCACTACCTTGCGTCAAAATAAAATCATAAATCTTAGAAATCATTCCTCTCTGATGCGGGTTATTTGAAAACAGGTCTTCCCAGGCCTGTTCAGGAGGAGCAGAAAGAAAATCAGGAAAACATCTAGAAACGAAATTCCGTATTTGAAAGTACCGAAAGAAATGTGTCAAGGGGAGATCGTAAGTGGATGCCAAATTGGAAAAGCTATCAAACATTCCATCAGAATACAAATTTCTAACTTGTTTAATACCCTTGTGATACCACACTGAAAATGAGGAGTCCATACACGAAGGGGGAAATAGATGGTTGTTCACTAAAGGACACAAAGAGGATGCACCTACAAATTTAAAATGTTGTCTAAATTGATACCAAGTCCTAAGTGTGCTGAGGACAACAGGGTTATCAGTATATAGGAAAAGTTTTGTAGGTAAAGAGGTGTAAAGTAGAGCAGGTAAAGAGGATTTCCTACAAGAAGATAATTCCAATTTAGACCAAGAAGATCCAGGAGATTGAACCCAGTAACAAAGTTTATGGATGTGTGCAGCCCAGTAATAGAATTGAAAATTGGGTAATGTAAGTCCTCCCATAAGTTTACATTTCCATGCAATAAAAATTTACTAACCCTTGGTGGCTTCCCTCCCCAAATAAATGTACTAATTATCTTATCCAATGAATCAAAGAATGATTTTGGGAGAGAATAGAGGCACTTGTTGGAACATGAAAAGAAACTTCGGTAAAATATTCATTTTGACGGCATTGATCTTGCCAATTAGGGAAAGTGGTAAGTTACCCCAACTCTGAATGTTAGATTTAACCTTTGAGATAAGGTGAGTAAAGTTAACTGATAGAAGATTAGATAGAGAACGTGTCACGTTGATACCTAGGTATTTAAAACCTGACTGACTAAATCGAAACGGTAGATCTGACTGTTGGAGAGACAGAGCTGGAGTATTGACAGGAAAACAGTCGCTTATATCTAAATTTAGTTTATAACCAGAGACAACACCAAAAGACTCCAGAACATCCAAGACAGAAGGCATAGAGGAGATAGGATCAGTTACATACAATAACAAATCATCAGCATATAGCGACAATTTGTATTCTACACCATATCGAACTATTCCTTTAAACAAGGAGGAAGATTTTAATACAATAGAGAGCGGCTCGATGGCAACAGCAAAAAGCAGTGGGGATAAAGGACACCCTTGGCAGCACCCTCGTCCGAGCGCAAAATAATCCGAATACGTATCGTTAGTCTGAACTTTAGCATAAGGGGTTGAGTAAAGGAGGCTAATCCAGGAAATAAACTTGTCCCCAATCCAAACTTCCTCAGGACTGCAAACAAATACTCCCATTCGACCCTGTCGAATGCTTTTTCAGCATTTAATGAAATCACAATCTCAGGAAGCACAGTCGAATTCTTTGAATAAATTATATTAAAGAGTGTACGGGTATTAAAAAACATTTGACGTCCCTTTATAAAACATTCTCTAACTGAGATGCCATTACTTTCGCCAACACCTTTACATCTGCATTCAGCAGTTATAGCGGTCTATAAGAACCACAGGAGGATGGATCCTTACCCTCCTTTAGAAGCAGAGCTATTAAAGCATATTATTCACTAACTTGTGACTTACTGTGAACTACAAGGAAATGAATAGGACAGGTTTGAAATTAAGGAACAGGTCAGACAGGTCAGGTCTGTGTGTCCTACCTTAGAGTCCAGTAGAGTCTGTGCAGAGGGTGTGAAGAGGAGAGAGAAGGTCAAGGAAGACAGACTGTTGTTTATCAGGGGGATGAGCTTCTTGCTCCTCTGGCCCACCTGTAGAGTTCCAAGCTTCACAGTCTTTAATTTTGGATCCTCTATGTCAATCTAGGAAAACCAGACCCTGATGAGAATATTATCTAAAATTATACAAACAGATCAGAAATGCTTGATGTTATGCAGGCCACTGACAGAGCATTGTAAATTTTCTCTTTCTCACCTTCATTTCAATTCCTTGCCCCATGATTTCCACTACCTGCATGGAATACTTGTTTATCTCAAAGACCACCTTTTCATGGTAGAGCATTGCTTCCCGTGGGTAAAACGTGAAAGACACCTCCATGCTACTACCAGGGGGCAGCACATCAGGTATGAAGCTCACTTCAAGAAAAGGGGTGTTGGAGAATAAACAGTCCACACTATAATAAATGAAGAGGAAACATAATTAAAAATATTTTTACAAAACACAAAAAATTTGAGTTACAGTTTATGCATGATGAACCCCACCATTTACCTGATTCCTCTTTCCCCTTTGTTGCTGATAAGCAGTGTGCAGGTGGCAGGAACCATGCCAGCAGTGTAAATGAAGGTCTTTCCAAAGTGGTACTTGAGGAAAGAAAACTCCAGGCCCAGGCTGGTGGTAGAACCCAGCAGACTGCAACGGAAAACAGGGCCGTCTTTTACCTACAAAGCAGAATGAATCAAAAGCATGAATAATTAAACCTTGCAAAGTCACAAAACATGAATATACAAAAATGAAATACAAAAAAAAGATAAATCTAAATCTAAATTAATATAAAAAAAATTAATCATTAAAAATAAATAAAAGACAAAAAGGAAAAAAAAGAAAAAGGATACCTTGATTAAGAAGCCCATATCTTTGAGGTCACACGTCTTCAGGGGGAAAAAGCTGAGAATGCAACGATTCTGTTTTCCCACTAGCACTACAGCTGATGTGGACTCCACCTGCAGGTGGCAGTGCAGCTCTTCAGGCCCTGTTATCTCATACTGCACATCCACATTGAATCTCCCTGGGTTGGACACCACAAAGGCACACGTGGACTTACTACTCAGCTCCACCTATCCAAAAGAAGAGAATGAAACAAAGATACACATTTTGTATTAACTTCTTCTCAAACAATCCAAGTCTAATGAACATATATAATAAACCAATAACAGAATATATATATATATATATATATATATATATATATATATATATATATATATATATATATATATATATTTATCCCTGTTCAATTTACATAATAATTAGGACATTCCACTAAAATTAGATCAACTATCCATTGAAATGTACAAAACTTGTGGTAGAATTATTATTTTTAAAATCTCTGACCCTGTTTCAAGGTGACCTATAATAGACTTTCAGATAAATATGATGTTTCATAGCCTATATCATAGCTCACCTGTTTGAAGTCCACAAGATGACTATCACCAGCAGAGAGTTCAGTGATGGCACCTTCTGGACTCTCATATTGGACACAAACATTCATGTTGTAGCCATCCCCTTTCACGTTCATAGTGAGTGGCTGAATTTTTCCTCTGATTATCATGCGCAGGTTAAATGTCACCACACCCTCCTGTGTAGGTGTGAAAGATATGGCCACGGGGAACCTAAGAGACAAACAACATGTACATACCTAGTGACTATTTTCTCATCATTTAGCTTTTATTTCCATTACCAGTAATAGGACGGACTGTGGTACTGTATGGTGCTGAGAGTGCCTTACTTGTCTCTGGGGGGTATTGTCCCTTGCATGGGCTTCAGTATCAGGCTGTCTTTGAAAGACTTTGAGTGCAGAGAGACCTCCTCAATGGCAAAGTGGAAAGGTTGGTCTTCTTCATTCACCACATTCACATTTTTATGGACCTCACGACCTACATGTGTACACATTCATGCATGATATTCAATATGAACGTTCCCTATAGTTACTTATGGTTTCATTATGATACTACCAGTTTTACTCAGGTACCTATGTGGTAGCCATAACCAGAATGTGTTATCATGCTTTTATTACAGTGCTTTACAGTAAATATTTTTATTACATATTTAACAATGATGCTGCCACAGTTTTACTATGGCATTTTATTGTAACTATGGTACTTGGGGGTTTTAGCACCATATATTAACTGTCTTATGATACTACAATAAGTTGCCATATGGTTAAAAAGTGTTTGATTATGAACAAATGAACCATGCTATTGTAAGAGAGAGTTTGAACCTCCTTTGGATTTACCAGCTAGAGCCTCATTTAGCAACAAGCCATTCTATAAAATGTTTTCTGTAGCTACTGAACAAAATGTTTTGATTTTTAGACCGCTTCCACCTACATGAGTGTTTCAGTTTAGGGGAGGTTATTCCTGCCAGCATAAAAGTTAATAAATTCAAGTTCACACATTTTTACCAGCCTAGATTGTGAATGATTAACCAATGTTTAAATTTTGTAAGTAATTAATGCAGAAATCAAAACTATTGGGAACCTTTTCTTGCAAATGTACCATGGTCAAAGCTAGTACAAAAAGGAAAATATATATTTGTCCCAAATATATATGCAACCTTGAATATGGTGAAACCTTGATAATTTATTCATATTATCTCATTTCAGGATTAAAATAATTTCAAATGTTTTATAAAATCCATTACAAAAGCATTAACTTTAATATATGATACCGTAGGCCTATGTATCATTCTGTTCATGCATTGGTACTCTTTTCTAACATAGAACTGTTTGTTATGTTTATTGTTCACTTTTTCAGTTCTGCAAAACATTTTGATAACCTCTGCCTAACTTCAACTTGAATCAAATTGAATCTTACCAATAAGTAGGCTGCCTAGATTAAGATGAGCATGATCAATGTACACCACTGGATCTTTCGCTATGCCCACCAGCAGGAAGGGCACAGAGAACGTGTGCTCTGGGATTAAGATGGTCCAGGAAGATTCCACAAAATCCAGCTCTTGGGCGTGATATTTAAATGAGACCTGAGGCAGTTGATTTTTTCAAGGTTAATATAAAAAAAAAAATTTAATCAGGCTAATTTAAACATATCCAGAAGTATTGTACATACAAGCATCTACTGAATATAATATGCAGTTATTAAATTTATTATACCTCCACTTTCTTGCCAGGTTGAATGAAGTCCTTTGGTGTAAGGCAGGTGAAGGGTTTAAGTTCAGAGTCTTCACATCTCCACAACATTGAGTATGGCTTGTTGGTGGGATTTACAACACTGAAGGTCCTGCAGAATAAATATGCAAATTATCAACACAATTACTATAACAAAATATCAATTAAGGTCACATACATATAACTGATTTATATAACTGATCACCTGCAGATTGATGTGCCGACCCCTGTGGATGTGAATTCTATAACTTTGGTATTGGGATCCAGGATGGCCCTGGGTTTGGACCCCTGGGGGCCAGGGAGCTCAAGGCTCTGTCTGTTGTCAGTGAGGTATCCTGAGTCTTCCAAGTGGAAATGGCAGTAAGGCATCATACTGCGTCCGTTCACTGCTATCACAGGACTCTGCTTATCCTTCAGGTTGGGAATGCTGCCAACAAGTCAGTGTAGATGGTGTTAAATGCAACTTGATTTCAGAGCTACTACCAGTACTGGACTGTTAATCAGAAATGGAAAGACACACTATATATCACATTCACAGTGTCAGATGATCTCTATTAATGCCGTAATAAGTATGAGCCTAATTTATTGAGCTGGATACAAGCAGAATTATTTGTAAATCACTTGTATTGGCATTTACACAAGAAATTTGGTATTCATGAAAATCCTATAAATTTATAAAAACTTCATATTCTACTCCTGCTCATGAGTGTGTGTAATTCTACAAATATGGAGACAAACTAATGTAAATCTCGACTTGATCGACTTCAAATTATATAGTTTGCATGGATTATTGCACTTTAATTTATGGAATAAACTGTAGCATTTAAAATGCTTAATTTTTATTACGTTTACAGCATTTAGCAGATGACCTTATCCGGAGTGAATTACAGATGTGCTTTGGAGTCTCCATCAAAAACACATCCACCTGCTAGTGGACCACATTTATTTTTCAGCCTTTACAAGATTGTTTGTTTCACAATCCCAGCTGTCTGAGCACTCAATTTAGATTTCTGAGCAATTTTATGGAGTTTTTGTTGTCACTAAATGCAAATGAGCTGTGTCAGGAATGCACATCGATATTAAGAAGGTGAGTTTTCCAAACACCCATTGTAAGCATACTTGTGTGAATCACTTCTTCTGAGTCATAAAGAAAAAAAAATGTACGTCTGGTTGTTAACCCATTACAGTACATAACAAGTGAAATTGATGTAAATCCACATAAAAAAAGCGAGGATATATTTTCATTAGGAATTTCATTAGGAAATTAAGAACAAGCAGTTGTGTTTGATTTGCAGACCTGCAGACCAGCCTGGCCTCATATTGGGCGACTTCTAGAGGGGAGAAACGGATTTGAAATATCTGGTTGGTTCCAGGCAGGATAAGCCCCACACTGGGCTCCACAGTGAAAGGAGGAAGTTCTGGATCTCCTAACAGCAGAGTGGACAAACTCCTCAAATTGCTGGCTGGCCTCAGCCCTGTCTGACTGCCCTTGGCAGAAGTAGGGGTCATGTCTGTACACATAACATTGCACAAACTTAAATTTAACAAGATTATTACTCAATTACTATAATATGAGTCATTAAGCGAATTACAGTTTTCTCAAAGGTAGCAAATTTCCATCAATAATAAGCAAATATCTAACATAGAAAATGTTGATGGTTTATGTTTACATATATTGATTTCTGTGCCAGTGTTAGATGCAGACAAAACAGTTACCTCCATGATTAAAGCAAAGAGTCTTCCCAAAGGACTCCATCATAACCTGCCAGGAGTACTCAAGCTCCACAGTGCCTTTGTTATCCAACTGCATTCTGGAGGCACAACATAAGATACATATATTAGAACATATTTGATCATTTTATCATTCACATATCATTCACATATTTAATCACATGAATTCAAGTATTAAAGAAATTCCCCCAAAATGTATTATATATATAAATAAATATAAATAAATATATATTATTTATATATATTTAAATATATATATATAACAGTGTATCCGGAAAGTATTCACAGCTCTTTACTTTTCCCACATTTTGTCATGTTTCAGCCTTATTCATTATTTTTGCTCAAAATTCTACAAACAATAACCCATAATGACAACCTGAAAGACTTTTGTTTGAAATCTTTGTAAATTTATTAAAAATAAAAAACAAAGTATTCACAGCTTTTGCCATGACACTCAAAATTGAGCTCAGGTGTATCCTGTTTTCACTGATCCTCCTTGAGATGTTTCTACAACTTGATTGGAGTACACCTGTGGTAAATTCAGTTGATTGGACATGATTTGGAAAGGCACATCCCTGTCTATATAAGTCCCACAGTTAACAATGCATGTAAGATCACAAACCAAGCCACGAAGTCCAAGGAATTGTCTGGACCTCTGAGACAGGATTGTAACGAGGCCCAGATCTTTGGAAGGGTACAAAAACATTTCTGCAGCATTGAAGGTCCAATGAGCACAGTGGCTTCCATCATCTGTGAATGGAAGAAGCCTTGAATCAGCAGGACTCTTCCTATAGCTGGATGCCTGGCCAAACTGAGCGATCGGCGAAGAAGGGCCTTAGTCGGGGAGGTGAACAAAAACCCGATGGTCACTCTAACAGAGCTCCAGCATGTCTCTGTGGAGAGAGGAGAACCTTCCAGAAGAACAACCAGCTCTGCAGAACTCCACCAATTAGGCCTGTATGGTTGAGTGGCGAAGACGGAAGCCACTCCTCAGTAAAAGGCACATGACAACCCACTTGGAGTTTGCCAAAAGGCATCTGAAGGACTCTCAGACCAAAGATTGAACTCTTTGGCCAGAATGGCAAGTGTCATGTCTGGAGGAAACCAGGCACCACTTATCACCTGGCCAATACCATCCCTAAAGTGAAGCATGGTGGTGGCAGAATCATGCTGTGGGGATGTTTTTCAGCAGCAGGAACTGGGAGACTAGTCAGGATCGAGGAAAAGATGAATGCAGCAATGTACAGAGACATCCTTGATAAAAACCTTCTCCAGAGCGCTCTGGACCTCAGGCTGGGGCGAAGGTTCATCTTCCAACAGGACAGTGACCCTACGCACACAGCCAAGATAACAAAGGAGTGCCTACAGGACAACTCTGTGAATGTCCTTGAATGGCCCAGCCAGAGCCTCGACTTGAACCCAATTGAACATCTCTGGAGAGATCTGAAAATGGCTGTGCACCGATGCTCCCCATCCAACCTGATGGAGCTTAGGATAAACTGCCCAAAAATAGGTGCGCCAAGCTTGTAGCATCATTCTCAAAAAAACTTGAGACTGTAATTGGTGCCAAAGGTGCTTCAACAAAGTATTGAGAAAGGCTGTGAATATTTATGTAAATGTGCTTTTATTGTTTTTTATTTTTAATAAATTTGGAAAGATTTCAAACAAACTTCTTTCATGTTGTCATTATGGGGTATTGTTTGTAGATTTTTGAGGAAAATAATGTATTTAATCCATTTTGGAATAAGGCTGTAACATTACCATCCATCCATCCATCTTCTACCGCTTACTCCTTGTTCAGGGTTGCGGGGGAACCTGGAGCCTATCCCAGGGAGCATCAGAGACAAGGCGGGGTACACCCTGGACAGGGTGCCAGTCCATTGCAGGGCACAATCACATACACATTCACACACCCATTCATACACTACGGACACTTTAGACATGCCTGTCCGCCTACCATGCATGTCTTTGGACTGGGGGAGGAAACCGGAGTACCCAGAGGAAACCCCCACAGCACGGTGAGAACATGCAAACTCCGCACACACACAGCCCTGCCGTGAATGCTGTAACATTACAAAATGTGGAAAAAGTGAAGCGCTGTGAATACTTTCCGGATGCACTGTGTGTGTATATATGTATATATGTGTGTGTGTGTATATATGTGTATATATGTATATGTGTATATATGTATGTATGTGTGTATATATATATATATATATATATATATATATACTCATGTTGCACGTGATGAATTAAAGGCCAATATGACTAAATGAAGATGAGTTGAAAAAGGTGTATATATATATATATTGCACAGAAAAATATTTGTAGAGTAGTATATTTCATATGTAGCTAATGTTAATGAGTTAATATCATAAAAAAAAGTTTATATTAGACCTATATATCACCATTATCAATTTGATGTTTGATGATAAAGTAGAAATGCTTGGCTAACTGGTGAATAGACTAGTGAATTTCTAAAGTCTTTGAAATCACTTTGTAACTTTTATCAGCTTTATGTAAATCAACTATTCTTGATCAAAGATCCTCTGAAAGCTCTTTTGGCGAGGCATGGCTCACATAAGCATGTGCTTCTTGTGCAGAGCAAACTCCAAAAGTTTGAGGGTTTTTTTATCAGTCAAAGTAGCTGCAGTCAACACCTCCAAACTCATTTTCTTAACGAGACTCCAGGTGTGGAAAAAAAATAAGCTTTTTTGAGGTCATTAACTCAAGGGTTCACATAAATTTTCCATAAGCACTATGAGGGTTTTTTGGTTGTTCTCAATAAAGACATGAAAGATCAGAAATTTTTTGTGTTATTATTTTAGACACATTATATTTGTCAATACCCCTGAAAAACATAATTTGAGAAAACTTCCAACGGGTTCACATACTTTTTCTTGCCTGTGTGTGTGTGTGTGTATGTATGTGTATATATATATGTGTATATATATATATATATATATATATATATATATATATACACACACACACACATATATTGCACACATCTAAACTCATCCATTACCATTGCAAACACGAAGCTTTATATACAGTATCTCAGAAAATTGAGTACACCCCTCACATTTTTGTAAATATTTGATTATATCTTTATAACACTGAAGAAATGACACTTTGTTACAATGTAAAGTAGTGAGTGTACAGCTTGTGTAACACTGTAAATTGGCTGTCCCCTCAAAATAACTAAACACACAGCCATTAATGTCTAAATTGCTAGCAACAAAAGTGAGTACACCCCTAATTCAAAATGTCCAAATTGGTCCCAATCAGCCATTTTCCCTCCCCGGTGTCATGTGACTTGTTAATGTTACAAGGTCTCAGGTGTGAATGGGAATGGGAAGCAGGTGTGTTAAATTTGGTCTCATCGCTCTCACACTCCCTCATACTGGTCACTGGAAGTTAAACATGGCACCTCCTGGCAAAGAAAACTCTGAGGATGTGAAAAAAAAGAATTGTTGCTCTACATAAAGATGGCCTAGTTTATAAGAAGATTGCCAAGACCCTGACACTGAGCTGTAGCACAGTGGCCAAGTCTATGCAGCGGTTTAACAGGACAGGTTCCACTCAGAATAGGCCTCGCCATCGTCGACCAAAGAAGTTGAGTACATGTGCTCAGCATCATATCCAGAGGTTGTCTTTGGGAAATAGACATGAGTGCTGCCAGCATTGCTGCAGAGGTTGAAAGGATGGGGGGTCAGTCTGTCAGTGCTCAGACCATACGCCGCACACTGTATCAAATTGGTCTGCATGGCTGTCGTCCCAGAAGAAAGCCTCTTCTAAAGATGATGCACAAGAAAGCCCACAAACAGTTTGCTGAAGACAAGCAGACTAAGGACATGGATTACTGGAACCATGTCCTGTGGTCTGATGAGACCAAGATAAACTTACTTGGTTCAGATGGTGTCAAGCATGTGTGGCGGCAACCAGGTGAGGAGTACAAAGACAAGTGTGTCTTGCCTACAGTCAAGCATGGTGGTGGTAGTGTCATGGTCTGGGGCTGCATGAGTGCTGCCGGCACTGGGGAGCCACAGTTTATTGAGTGAACCACGAATATCAACATGTCCTATGACATACTGAAGCAGAGTATGATCCCAGCATGTATTCCAGCATGATAACGACCCCAAACACAACTCCAAGACGACCACTGCCTTGCTAAAGAAGCTGAGGGTGAAGGTGATGGACTGGCCAGCATGTCTCCAGAGCTAAACCCTATTGAGCAGCTGTAGGGCATCCTCAAACGGAAGGTGGAGAAGCACAAGGTCTCTAACATCCACCAGCTCCGTGATGTCATCATGGAGGGGAGGAAGAGGACTCCAATGGTAATTGGGCAGTGCTGGAAAATAATGGTGGCCACACAAAATATTGACACTTTGGGCCCAATTTGGACATTTTCACTTAGGGGAGTATTCACTTTTGTTGCCAGCGGTTTAGACATTAATGGCTGTGTGTTGAGTTATTTTGAGGAGACAGCAAATTTATACTGTTATAAAAGCTGTACACTCACTACTTTACATTGTAGCAAAGTGTCATCTCTTCAGTGTTGTGTTGGATATAAATCAGATGTGAAATAAACACGAGGGAGACCAAGAGTATATGTAATTTTATTGGGAACCCAAAGAATCCACAGGGCTGGTGGGATGGTAATCTGTGGGTGAGGTAGAGCGAAAGGGGGAAAACAGAAGGTAAAGGTGAGGAGGGGTACGTCCTGGGGACATGCAACAGCCAACTGAGGTGTGGGGGGGGGGTTGATACTCAGGACTGGCAGGTGAAAAGGAGGAAGAGTAATCAGAAGTCGGGTCAGAGAAGGCTGCGTCACCATCAGTCTGGTAGTTGGAGGAAGAGACAGCGGGTAGAGGTTCTGTCTGGGTAGAGGCATCTACACACACATTTGCTGGGCAGATACTATATATGAGAGGAGGGGGGAACCCTGCACTTCCAGAGGGGGTACTAAGAACTTCGATGAGCATAGTGAGGTCGGCAGTGAGATGTACAAACTGATAGCGAGTGTTTAGATCCAAGTCCAGCCCCTCCAGTAAAGGAGATAAGAAAGATTGACGCTCACCTGGGACACATGAGAGAAGGAACTGTATTAGATTTGGATTTCCATATTAGTTAACATCTAGATTTATTTTGTTATTTACAATAAGACCTAGAACTGGATGTAATGGAGACAATGCACAGGCAAAGAGACACACCTACACACCAACCAAGACCTGGTGTGTATGCAGACAACCAAAAAACTATTATAAAGTGAAGAGGTAAAATAAATGCAAGCATTTAAATTCAAGCATTCTAAAACAGAAATGCAGATAAAAAAGAAAAACTTACTCATAATGTGTGTGAAGATGTGGAGAACCCTTTCTCACGAAAATCCAGTCAGGAGAGTGTGTGAAGGTGTGAAGAATCCTTTCTCACGATACACCAGTCAGGAATGGCTCAGATGAAGGCCCAGTTATTTTTTTTATAGTGAAACAAGACGGGCCGATTATAAAGGTATTGTGGCTGAGCTGCACCTGTGAGATAACTGTCCCTGGGAACGGCTAAGCCCTCGAGATAAGGGTCCCTGGGAATGGCTAGGGCCTCGAGATAAGGGTCCCTGGGAACAGCAAACTGGATGAGAAAATGGTCTCTAAAAAATTATGATTCATATATGTATTGGTGTCCTGGGAAAGCTAATTCTAAATATATTGGTGTTTGGGTTTAGAAAACTATAAATAGGGGAGCTTCAGCTCCGGTTATTGGGATCACTTTTGGGACATCTCAACGGTGTCGATCTCGTGTGGTGGAACAAATAAATTGGACCCTTTGCTTCTTCTCACTCATGGCTGTTGTCTTATTTTCTTCCTCCAACTGGTTAAAATATGTGAGTATCTGTTTCTATGTTAAATGTTAAGTGTTTTGGGGTAATAGACAAAATTTGACAATCAGTTGTCACATGAAAAGATATAATCAAATATTTACAAAAATGTGAGAAGTGTACTCAATGTTATTCAAATGAGTATTTTGGGTGAAGTATCACCGTAATATGAATGAAAAAATTCTATCACACATACTGGAAGACTCTGGTCTGAAAGAGCATGGTGTCTTTAAAATGGATAGGTTCAGCATCACACTCAAACATGGCATAATCACACGTGGCACTAATCCCCAGTTCTAGCTCCCTAACCGAGTTTTCCACCACTGAATGGACAGGCTCCGGATCAGTCTCTACCACCTAGACACAGAACACAACTGCAGTTACTACTATTACATATTTCACATGTACATCAAATGTTGGTCTCTAATAGTTATGTTTTCAGGCTGTGAGAGACAGATCAGACAATGTATTTGATCATTTATATAAGCCTTTTCATTTGAGCTCTGTCATTAGCAGAGTTGCTGATGAAGAGTCTTACAATTGCTGGAGTTTAGAATGAAAAAAGCCTAACTTGGTATAACTGTACTTCTCATACTAATAATGAATGTCAGACATTAGCCAAGGACATGTTTGACATTACAGAAAAAAAAAATCCTTGGTTATTTTGCATATTTATATGTCAACATAGTCTGCTTTCCTACCACCCTCTTACCTTTTTCTTGGCTGGTCTCTGAGGTGAAAGTGGCTTTTCCACATCCACCCACTTGACAGTCCGGTGACGGTCATCCCAGTCTGGCACTTGGTCCACAGGCTGCTGGAAGGTTATCTGGTAGAGTTTACACGTCATCACCTGTGCATTCAGCACTATGGGTTGCTCTGAGTTGAAGCTTACGGTCACCTCCTTAGTGCACTCGG
Organism: Ameiurus melas; assembly: GCA_012411365.1. Taxonomy (NCBI): domain Eukaryota; kingdom Metazoa; phylum Chordata; class Actinopteri; order Siluriformes; family Ictaluridae; genus Ameiurus; species Ameiurus melas. The sequence continues at coordinate 27,785,967 of CM022754.1, read as the reverse complement.
CATGGAGATGGCCTATTTGAGGTGAGAAATGCAGATGTGGCTCACCCTGAGGCCACTGAAAGTGCAGAGCCACTGAGTTGCTGTGGTTGGTCATCGTGAAAGTCCTGTGGTAAAGACGACCCACGTGACAGTCTCCGAGTGCGCAAAATGTCACATCTGGCTGTAGGGGGTGTATAGTAAAAAGAGTAGACGGAGGATGTTGGAGATAAGGCATGTATTTTGCTTGTTTTAGGCTCAAAATGCTAAAACAATCCAATCAATGCAAGCAGATTTTGTTTAGAACTGGTAGAACAAAGTCTCTCAACATTCATAAAATATTCTAGTGTAATCTTTGTAAAAGTTTATACACATGAGGTCTGCACTCACCTTCTGTGCTGTCTTGGTCCTGAGGAACCTTGCTGTTGATGTGGTCCAAAGAGACTATGTCACGGTAGCCCTCTCCTAGTAGCTGTATCAGTGTCGTTTCATACTGGTTGTCTTTTACCAGCAGCTGCATGGTGGCCTCAAAACTATGAGGCACCTCGGGATGAAACTCCACTGCAAACTCTGCTTGCTGTCCAGCCATTAGAGTCAGGGAAGCCAAATGGGCCATCTGTCTTTCTTCTGTGAAGAATTTGATATTTTACACTTTGACAGATTCTTAATAATCAAAATGGCAAAGTGCTTGAGCAAATGTTATGTTTTATTTCCTTTTTAAAATTATTTTTAGTTATTACCAATCTCGCGTTTGTTGTGTTTTGTAGGGTAAGGAAAAAAGAAAAAAAAGAAAAAAAAAAAAGAAAAAAAAAAAAAAAAAAAAAAAACCAAAAAAAAATAATGGTGTTTTTTTTTTTTTTTTTTTTTTTTTTTTTGTGTTTATTTATTTATTTATTTTTTTTTTTTTTTATTAAAAAAAAAAAAATATTTTTATAATTAATTAAAATTTTTATAGAAGTATATATTTTTTTTTTTTGGTAATGAAATGGAATAAAAAAAAAAAAAAGATAAAAATACAATTAAAAAAATGCTTTTAGACCATAGCATAAGAGAACATGTAATTTGAATAGGGGTGTGTAGATACAATGGATTTTTTTTATATCCATTGTAACATATTTAAATGTATTGGTTGTAATGGCAAATGAGTGAATGAACAACCTACACAGAATGAAACAAAAGTACAGATGCAGGAAACAACAGTCTCATGGTTGTGCAGCTGAGTATGAAGACATTTATTACTGTATGTACAAGATCACATGTACTGTATATATGAGATCACAACATTGTGATGGTGTACTATAGTGTATATTCCAGTTTTATGCCCAGGATTCAGGACAAGCTCAGGATTCACTGCGAAACTGATTGGATTACATGGGTTACCAAAGATTAATTACTGACTAAATGAATAATGAATGCTGCGCAAGTGGCATGTTTTTCTGTATCCTATCTAAACTAGGGATGAGCTGGGAGAGTACATGGTGAGTTCTGGTCTTTGGAGAGGTGACACTTACCTAAGAAACCAAAGACTGTATTCAGAGTTGGGGACTTATGTTGGCAAGCATTGAAATAATACATTATTGCCAATATTTCACTGCATGAATAGTTATACTTGTAATTATCACATTAATCTCAACAAATTTAATTTTCTTTGACAAAATGGCTAACAACCATATTATTCGGCAGCTTGTAAAATAGCATTTTATCAAGTTCATTTGTACACACGACTTAATGTAGTCACGAGATACAGTACAGTATAAATCAAGGTTATAAAATCATGTCTGAATTGAAGTGTCTGTGCTTCAGTCTGTAGTTCCAATTGTGCACAATGAAATTCTCACTATACCTCACTAGCAATCAGTGTTCAATACTGACCTGTTCCAGGCTCACTTGCAATGTGTGAAGAGGAGATGTGGTTGCATAAGGTGCCAGGAGCTGCCCTTAAAGCAAAGACTCCCATCTTGTCAAGCAGATCAATGCTAACCTATCAGAGTCATAAAAGTAGTTATATCTCTGGTGAGGCAAAGCAACGCCCTACAAACTAAAGTGTTTGTAAAGTGTTCATCTTACCTGCGCAGGTACGTTGCTAATGTTCTTGATAACCAGAGGGAGGATTTGTCTCTTGTCTACCAGCAGCCGCTTGAACTGCAGGACTGGCTGTCCATGTTTAGTCCTCTGGATTGGTTTTAGAATAGTTATGCAGGGCAAATTACCCTCTCCCACCAAATCAAACACCAGCACCTTGCTCCTGCCCAAAGAGAACACATTAATAAAGTTAAGACAATAAAGACAAAATGCCGTTTCTTTGTCTGAACTAAGAGGGGATCTTGGGAGGTTGTAATGCGAGCACATTTTTGGACCAAATTAGATTAAATAGGCTTGGACCCAACCAAAATAGGAAGATGTCAGCGCTACACAAAAAAAATATATATATATGTTTGCATAACCATGAAAATAGAGCCAAGAGGCAAAAGACTCAATCTTCTTGCTATAAATTTACAAAAAAGTTGGAAACCCTTGTAGTCTACCATTTTACTCTTTAATCTCAGACTCTAAACATATATTTCGTTATATGGACCAAATTAGCATACGGGAATTACCATATAATTCTATGCATGTTCTAGAGGCTATCAACTTAGCAAAATTATTATCTTGTGATGTGTCATAGTTACAAACTGGCCTGCATTAATTTTCTATAATTAATTTGGATGACACCATAGTTTGATCCAAATTAATTAATCCATCGTTTATCAAAACAACCACACAAATGTATCTGGAATTTATCAGGAGATCAATCTGAATGCTCACACAATTAAAATAGAGTTCTCATTCGCATGTTGCACTCTATATATGCTTAAACTTTCCCTGTGTAAATACTGATGCAACTTTTAAACTTAAACGGCTGACTTAAGTCGCCACATCTGAATATTTCCTGGTTTAATGTAGGAAAATATAGTTTAACCATTGTTCTACTTTTTAAATTGATTATTTTGATCTGAACATAACATTTCTGTGTACAAACTATATACAGTAGATAGAAAATTCAAATTGGAATATGAATTTCTGACCCACTGTGGCAAATTTTTGGCAGACTGTGGATGGTGTCAGTCACTATGTGACTTTGAACGCAACTTGTCAAGCAATGTCACAGTAAAGGGGGTGTATACTTATCAAAGCAAGCCATTTTTGTTGTTACTTTTTAAATAATGTTAGAATTTTTTATTGTTAGCTTTTCAATAATTCCAGCTTAATGGTCAAGCATATATATAATATATATGCTTACCCAACTGCCCTTTCTAGCGAGGCTTCAAACACTCCAAGGTAGGTCTGCATGTTCTGGGGAGTGAAGGTAACTGTAGCAAAGGCATGTGAGTGACTGGGGATACTCATCCGAGCAGGACTCAGTTCAAACACCTCAGAGCTACGCATGGACATCTGAAACAGCAATATTCAATAAACACAATCAAAGTATTTAAACATGACATGCTTGCATTAGCAGCAGTTACACTCAAACACACCTTGTTTAGGGCAGTTTTCACCTGTAAACTAAGTTTACAGGGTATTTTGCCAGGGTTGGTAAGACGGAAGCGGGCCTTGGCTGACTGGCCAACCAACACGTTGTTGAAGACAAACTTGTTCTCGTCCTGGATATAGATGCCCATAGCCTCCTGATAATGCTTACATTGTAGCAGGTTACTGTTTTTGCACAATCTGTGTTCTTCAAAGATTGAAGCAATATCTTCATGGGCTATTCCTACACAGAAAGAACATGCAATGCCAGGCAAACATTTTTAAATACTTGGATTGACCTGTGTTTTATTACATATTCATCACTGTTGTTACCACTGGCAAAACAAAATTTAAAGTGTACTCCAATATTAACCTAATCTACTACAAAGAAAAAAAATTACAGGTCTCCCTGAAATAATACAGATACCCTCTGGCTTGAAATAATAAATATTAGAGATTAGGTTGGAAAACACTAGAATATATCTCCAGTGTTACTATCAGCTTTAAGACAAATATAGAGCTGGGTAACAATTTAACGGAAAAATGGGTGACTCTATTATGTTTCCGGGAGAATATGTTTGGGGTCCACTTATTCGCTGATCCTATCATCAATCATTCTTTTCCTGGATGACAATTCCCCCATTCACAAGGGTTCACTCAGTGGTTTGATGAGTATGAAAATAATGTAAATCAGATGCTATAGTCTTCACAGTCAGCAGATCTCAACCCAGTTGAACACCTATTTTGGACCAAAATTTTACCTCCATTATAGATGTGTTCAAAGCTCCCACCTACTCCCCAACAAATTCTGGTCAATAGTGCCCACTCCCGCTTACACACTTGATGAATCCCATTCGCATCTGCAGAATGTTTGACCAATTCCATCTGTTTGTGTATTTATTTTTGCATGTACCAGCACATGACATTTTCTAATGAACTTTGCTTGTTATATTTCCCAAAATATAAATTAGTAATTGGACTTGCTTTTCCTATACTTCCAGAGGAGACTGTATAAATAGACTTGTGTTTGAATGGTGTTGGCATCAGAAATGAGTAAATATTTAATATCAAACCAGTCATGCAGTAGTTTAAAGATATGATTTTGTTTTATGCTACGGAGCCATAATTTTCAAAAAACCTTTTTTTTTTTCATACTATTATTTATTTTTTGTTGTTATGAAATGTTCCAAATTGCATATTGATTAATGCAAATACATAAAAGGGACAAGACATGCTATTCTGATCATTTAAAAAATGTTTTTTGTGGGTGCACGACTCTTTACACATCTAAAACATAAAAACATAAATCATTAAAACTCCTTAAAATTTTAGGAAAGTACTAAATAATGAGACTTTAAATAAAAACTCCTTAAAAATATCACCGAGTTATAAGTTTGACTGTATCCTAGCTAGTTAATGTTTTTAGGAACTTACAAACCTGGCATGCAGACGTCTGCTAGTAGCTTGTAAAGAATACCTCCTGGACTGTCAGAAGGGTCTCGATCAGTGATGTCCACGACCAGGCACTCCTCCCAGCAGCCTACCTGCTCTGCTACACAGTCCACAGTTACCACCTGCTGGGCACCAGGTGGAAGGATGCCAAAACATGGAGACAAGGAGAACAACCCCACCGGCAAACGTGTCTGCAGAATTAAGTAGAAAAGAGACAAAAAATAAATAAAAGAGGCACTTTATTAAGTAAATGTCTGTAAAATACTGTATACAGTGAATATAAAAAGTCCCTGTTATAATTGAGGGTTTTTGTGATGTAAAAAAAATCATGAAATAATGTCAGATCTTTTACCACATTTATATAGCAACCCGCAATATTAAAATGAAAAACAAATACATAAAAATAAAAACATTACAATAACTTGGTTGCATAAGTGTGCACACCCCTTAACTATCCATCCATCTTCAACCGCTTACTCCTTTTCAGGGTCACGGGGGAACCTGGAGCCTATCCCAGAAAGCATCAGGCACAAGGTGGGGTACACCCTGGACCAGTCCATCGCAGGGCACCCCTTAACTAATACTTTGTTAAAACACCCTTTTGCTTGTAATTTAGCATTCAGTATTTTTGGGTAAAGAATCTATAATAACTACTATATTTTTGTCTACCATAAAATTGTACTCATTTGACATTTTCCTTGACTAGTCTACAGATTATATAATAAACCTAAACAATCTTGGGTCATTGTTATTATATGCCTTGAAACATATCAGCAAAGGTTCTGATCCTGGGGTGGTCAGCATTGGATGAAACCAAGGTGATGTTTAGAAAATCCTATAGAAACAGCTGAATTTATTTGGGGTAAATCAGAATCACTTTATTGATAACAAGTGTATGATAATTACTTTTACACCTTGAATTTGAATGTGATTAGTACCCATCATAAGAGGTTATACACACTTATGCACCCAGATTGTAAGTAGACACAACTGTGTAAAAACTAAACAATCATTAAAATGTAGTAAGAAGTTGACATACAAAGACCGTTCATTACCTGAGAAGGTATGGTGTCCCTAATATTGTCCTTCTGGATAGAATCAGACTGGCGCAGTTTAATGGTGGAGGATAATCGTCTTGCTGAGTTGCTCTCTCTAGAAGATTTCTTGCTTATCCTATAACAAAGAAGAATTAGAGAGTTTAATTTATGAAGGAAAATGGTAAAATCTTAATATGTATGGATCAGTGTCTGTACCCTTTCTTCTGTTCAGACACTGGGAGATCTTTAAACATTCTGGAGATGGTGAAACAGATCTCAAATTCACCCATATTCTCCACAGTAATTGTTTGTGTCCTGCGGGAACCATGCTCTAGTGAGCCAAAGTTGACGTCATTCTCAGGGTGGATGCTGTACTTGGAATAGAGACACTGCACAGACACTTTGATGTGTACGATCTTAATGGTTTCTCGATCTTCATCAATATTTGGTTCAATGACCTAAAACAAATAATCACTAAAGTTAATTTTTGATATGAAATAAAGATTGACCAAAAATCTGTATGAAAGGATTTTCTGACCTGACAGTGTAAAATTGGCTGTTGTCTGATAGACACCTCCTTGTTGTAGCAGAAGGTGACTTGGACACATGTGTGCCGGTCAGTGGGATGAAGAGAGCCTTTTTGAGGTGTAATAGTGAAGAGTGAGTTGAGTTTAGGCATTCCAGGCTCGGTAGGCTCCAGGATGAACCTTAAACAGCAATATCATTGCACATTAGCCACAGAGCTTTTAATGGTATTTTTATTCCTTGAAAAATTATAATATTGTATATATTGGATGCTTATGTAGAGTATGTGGGTGTGAACATACTTGTAGGCAATGTCATGTTTGCCCTTGTTTTTCAAGTTAACAGATAACTTCACTTCTTCTGATACTTTGATCATGCCAAAGTCCAGACTGTTGTCTGTACCTAACATATTTGTCATCAAGATTAAATGCAAACAAATGGTTATTCATGGATGGATTAAAAAAAAAAAAAAAACTTGGTGCATATGGATAAGGAATAACAACTACCTTTGGGAAATGTAATTTCCAGGGCCACATCATACGCCTCTGCCACAATATTAATGTTCTCTGTGTGAACAACACCAAGAATATTCTCCACATCTGACACCTGACCAGCACACATGCACACACACACACACACACACACACACACACACACACACACACTTTAGGTACCTGTACAAAAATCATTTTAACACCAAATCTTACTGTTCTGATAATTCTTTCACAACTATGACCCAAGGTGATCTACCACTTTAAAGCATACAATTCTTTGTGAAATGGATATCTGTACTAACATTTGAGCTATTGGTCAGCACCTTACCTCTAATCTTATGGTTTTCTTCAGACTAATAGGTTTTATGGCTTGGAAATGCATGAGCAAGGAAAACTCAGAGTGTGCCATGATGATGCCGTGGTCATGGGAAATGCTGAACTCCTCACCCAGCCCCTCAAGGCCACTCAGCCTCCAGGCGACTGGCAGTGCAGTGGGGTTACGCAAGCACAGACTGCGTGACTCCCTCCTGGAGGACCATAGAGATGGGAAAGACATATTACATTTACACAGGGTAGACAAATAGAACTATTATGGCAACAAATCTGTCAAAATACAACAAATGTAGAATTCACTACATTAAATATAAAACCAGAATATGATATTTTTGTTATATTTTATATAAGCAATAAACAAGGACGCAGGAAGTTAGCAGCACCCCCAATTTAGAAGATTCCTTTCACTGCAACTGCTAAATTATATAATAATAATAATAATAATAAATAATAAAAATAAAAATAGGGGTACACAGTGTCTTAGTGATTAGCACATTTGCCTCATACCTCCCAGGGTTGGGGTTTAAATCCCGCCCCAGCCCTATGTGCACAGAGTTTGAATGTTCTCCCCATGCTTTGGGAGTTTTCTCTAGGTACTCCGGTTTCCTCCCCCAGTCCTAAACATGTGTTGTAGGTTGATTGTCATTTTCAGATTGTCCCCAGTGTGTGAATGCAAGTACGACTGTGGCTTGTGATGGCTTGGCACCCTGTCCAAGGTGTTCCCCGCCTTGTCCCTTGTGAGTAGTTTTTAAGTTTGTATATCAGACATAGCATTCATCTTATACCACAGCAAATGGCCAACAATTACAATTTCTAATTTATTATGATAAATAACCAATTTTAACTAATCATACAGGATACACTCACTGTAAACCTGCACATTCATGTAGTCATCTAATCAGGCAATCATGTGGCAGCAATGCAAATAAATGACACAAATACAGCCCAAGAGCTTCAGTTAATGTTCACATCAAGCATTATAATAGTGAAAAGTGTGATCTGTGTGTCTTTAACCGTCACATGGATGTTGGAACAGGAACGACTGGTTCGAGTATTTCAGCAATTGGTCTGAGCTGACCGGAAGTCTATAACTTAAATGTAAAGGGTGATTATCCTTTCTGGCAGCTCAAACCTATCTGGCCATTTTCCTCTAACCTATTTTATCAACAAAGCTTTTCTACCCACATAACTGTAAACTCATTCATTGTTTTTCAGTTTTTCTTTCTGTAAACTCTATTGTCTGTGAAATTCCTAGGAGATCAGCAGTTTCTGAAATGCTCAAACCAGCCCTTCCGGTACCAGCTGAGATGAAAGCTGATTTCATATCAGCTTTAGCTTCCCATTACTCTCTTGACTTTCTGGCTCTAACTGAGACATAGTTATCTCCACAAAAGTCAGCTATGCCGGCCGTTCTATCCTCAGCATATACTTTCTCTCACACAACAAAAGAAACTGGCAGGGGTGGTAGTACAGGTCTGCTTCACACCTCTCTCCCTGTCTCATCTCAACATCTCATCCTTCCAATTCCATGCAGTTAGTTACCTGCCTGATCAACCTTCTCATCATCACCATCTACTGCCCTTCTGGTCCTCTAGGAGACTTTCTTGAAGAAATGGACATGCTCCTCAGCATTTTCCCAACTGACAACAGCCCTCTTAAAGTCCTTGGGGACTTCAACCTCCACTCTGACAAGCTTGAGCCCTCTTGCCTTCTTCCTCTTCTCCACATGTTATCGTTTACCATCACCCTCCCTATCCTGCCAAAAACCAGCTATCAATACTTCTCTCCTACCTGTCAAAATCTCCATTCTATCTCTCCTTCATCCACAGCTTCCTGCACCCTATCATCCCTTCCAGACTCCTTTTCCTCCCTACTATTGCAGTTAGCCACAGACACTTTCATCTCCGTGGACTTCCTCTGCTCTCTATCCTCTAAACCTAGGAAGCTTTCATACTCTGTGCCTTGGCAGTTGGGTGCGCTGTGCAGCAATCAGACAGAACTAAGAACAGAAGAGAGAAAGTAGAGGAAATCACAACTCAACAAAGACCTTGCCTCTAACCACACTCTCCAGTCCAAATTCTCATCTGAAATGACTTCTGTTAAGGCTGCTTACTACAAGGAAAAGCTGGAAACTTCTGCACAAGACCTTCACAAGCTCCACAACATCTTTTCTTCAAAAAATCAACCCACCAGCTCCTTCTGTTCCATCCTCCCTGACTGCTAAAGACCTTGCCACCTGTTATGATGAGAAGTTGGAAAAAATCTGACAGACTTTCACTTCTACAACAACTCCTATACTACCCACTGAGGATTCCCCTTATCATTCAGTGGCACATTTTCCTAATCACAATAAAAGATATCCTGCAGGTCATCTTGTACTGTAATCCTATCACTTGCCCATAAGATCTAATCCCTACCACAATGCTCCAGACCATCTCTCAAGATCTCCTCCCCTTCATCACGACTATCATCAATGGCGCCATATCATCTAGGTTATTCCCATCCTGAAGAAACCCACTCTGGATCCCTCGGACATCGCCAACTACTAACCAGTATCACTACTCCCTTTTCTTTCTAAAATCCTTGAACACACTGTCTACAATCAACTCTCACAGAACAACCTCCAAGATCCTAACCAGTGTGGATTCCAGTGGCATATTCCACAAAGACTGCCCTTTTGGCTGTCACTGAGAAGCTACATGCTGCTAGATCAGCCAAACTGTCATCAGTCCTCATCATCCTCAACCTTTTATCAGTGTTTGACACAGTGATACAAGACTCTCTTGTCCACCCTCATAAGTCTCGGAATTCATGGTGCAGCATGGCAAGGTTTTGCTTAAGACGTGGAAGGTCAATCATACTAGGTGACATGGAGGGAATCCACTTCTGCTCCCTGCTACAATGTAAAGTAGTGACTGTACAGCTTGTGTAACAGTGTAAGTTTGCTGTCCCCTCAAAATAACTCAACACACAGCCATTAATGTCTAAACCACTAGCAACAAAAGTGAGTACACCCCTAAGTGAAAATGTCCAAATTGGGCCCAATTAGCCATTTTCCCTCCCCGGTGTCAAGTGTAATCAGTGTTGTCACATGAAAAGATATAATTAAATATTTACAAAAACATGAGGGGTGTACTCACTTTTGTGAGATACTCTCTCTCTCTCTCTCTCTCTCTCTCTCTCTCTCGCTCTCTCTCGCTCTCTCTCTCCTCTCTCTCTCTCTCTCTCTCTCTATATATATATATATATATATATATAATATATATAGCTTTGTGTTTGCAATGGTAATGGATGAGTTTACATGTGTGCAACTTTTATACACCAGGGAAACGCGGGTCTAAAAGAAAAATTTTTGTCCCAAAAATGATGACTTATTCTTTAGGGTCTTTAATAATTTTTTTTACATATTTTATTGAGGCAAAATACTATTCTTTAAAAAACTAGATTTTATGTTGGAATTATGATAATAGTTTCTCATGTTCGACAGGAAAGATTATACAATATTTTTTTGAAATACTTTTTATGAAGGATGGCAAAAGTTCTGGAAGGCAGTGTCACGGTAATATGTTATAAACATAATTGGCATAAACAAAAGTCTGTATTAATTTCTTTTACACACTAATATGTGTTGGAAACCACATTACATAATATCATGCTCCTGACCTGTCCAGGAAAATCTTATCAAAATTAAGTTGCTTGTGCTCCACTTCCAGCTCTGGCCGGACTCCTCTGCAAGAGATGAAGAAGATGCCGGGTTCTGGGTTGTCCTTAATACAGCACACCACTCTGTCTTCTGTGAGACCTGGAGTGGTGGGGTATGCCCATACTCTGAGCTCCTGCAAAGTGTACAGTATACAGTGCTCAGTACATGAATCTGGCCTTATGGACAATATATACTTTGGACACTAGATGGAGACATTCTACCTGTTTTTTTTTTTTTTTTTTTTTTGCCTTGCTAACTTTATTTTTCACCTTTCTCTGATTTGCTAGGCTACATCCTACATTTTCTTTGTTCTTTACTTAGTCCTCTGATCCTTATGTGTGTACTAAGCCAGCGGTTTTCAAAGTGGGGGTCGCAAAGGGGCGCCCGGGGGGCCTCAACAATTTGGTGTGAAAAACAAATAAATACATGATATTTTCGTTCTCACTCTCAGACAACCACAAACACACACATAATAAATTCCTAATATAATGTAATGTAAAGATGTAAGATGTAATTATTAATTTATTTATTTTTTAAAAGGGGGATGTATTCAGAAGTCTGTATTGTTAATGTGTTTTAAAGACATCTTGCAAAAGGGGGGCCTCTGTCAAATCTTAATGACATTTGGGGGGCCTTGCCCTGGAAAAGTTTGGGAACCCCTATACTAAGCCACTGTCTTTGCCTTTTGTTACTACTGCTTCATTTTTGTCTGCCTGCCTTTTGCCTTTTTGGGATCTTCTGTGATATTTGCCTTTTTTTAATCGTTTATTTTTGGCTTCTTTGAATCTTTTGTGAATTTTTCCTGATGACTTGTTTTTGGACTTAGTATTCATCTGTTTAACAACCATTCACTGTGTGGTCTCACCATAAGAATCTCAAATATATTGGCTGTGGCGCAGGTGGTAGAACAGGTTGTCCAGTAATCGTAGGGTTGGCGATTCGATTCCCAGCCTGGATGACTCCACATGCCAAAGTGTCCTTGGGCAAGACACTGAACCCCAAGTTGCTCCCGATGGCAAGTTAGCACCTTGCATGGCAGCTCTGCTACCATTGGTGTGAATGGGTGAATGAGACAGTGTAAAACGCTTTGGATAAAATCACTAAATAAGTGTGACCATTTACCATGAGGCCAGCTGGGCTCTGTTTTTCAAAAGATTTCAGTTTACTATCTCCTACTGTTCTGATTCCAGTTAACCTGAGACCCTGAACTTCCCCTAGTTCCAGCATTGTAGCCCAGGCTCACTCGGGAATTGACACTGTTGTCTAATCGGAACAGCAGTGAGAACCAGAGCCAGGAGGTCCTCACAACTGACTTTTGTCCCTGCTTTTTTACACACCCAGGTATTGCAAAGGGGGTTTCATGGTTCACACCTTGCTGATCACCCAGGTCCATTGTGGACCCTTGACTTCATCAAAAGGTGCTTTTGGTGGCCCAGCACAGAAGCAGATATGCAAAGTTTAGAAAACATCCCCAGGGGCTAATCAATCCACTACCCATAGCCAAACAACCTTGGTCCCCCATATTGCTAGACTTCATAACATGACCTCCCACCTCTCAAGGTAATTCAGTCAGTAATTCAGTCATTCTAGTGATAAATGATAGATTATGCAAGGCAAGCAATTTGATCCCTTTACCTACTGTAAACTTCTCTCTGCTCAAGTTACTGTTGAACTAATGTGTATACATATGTTGAGGCTATGGTCTCCCACAGAATTATGGCTCTCCCACCGGACAGCTGCCGTTTACCTTCTAGTCCCGGAAGGCATTCTGTCTGCCAGCCTCTCCTCTGGTTTCCATCCTGAGTCCAATGGCCAGGCAGAGAGGTTGAACCATGACCTGGAAATGACACTGCACTGCCTAGCATCCACTACCCTAGGTGCTGCAGGATTTCAGTCCTTCACGGCGTGTTACCAGTTGTTTTCTTGGTGACTATTGTACCAGCTGCCTTGAGATCATTGACAAGATACTCCCATGTAGTTCTGGGCTGATTCCTCACTGTTGTCACCCTCTCACCAAGCTGCTTGGCAATGGTCTTGTAGCCCATTCCAGACTTGTGTAGGTCTACAATCTTGTCCCTGACATCCTTGGAGAGCTCTTTGGTCTTGGCCATGGTGGAGAGTTTGGAATCTGATTGATTGCTTCTGTGGACAGGTGTCTTTTATACAGGTAACAAGCTAAGATTAGGAGCACTCCCTTTAAGAGTGTGCTCCTAATCTCAGCTCGTTACCTGTATAAAAGACACCTGGAAGTCAGAAATCTTTCAAATACTAAGTCAAATACTTATGTCCCTCATTAAAATGCAAATCAATTTATAAAAAAATTTCTGGATTTTCTTGTTGTTATTCTGTCTCTCACTGTTCAAATAAATCTACCATTAAAATTATAGACTGATCATTTCTTTGTCAGTGGGCAAACATACAAAATCAGCAGGGGATCAAATACTTTTTTCCCCTCACTGTACTTTGTTAACCTTCTTTATTGTTTTCAACTGTCTCTTATTTGGAAGGCTATATAAACCCTCCATTTCTTTGTTCTTTGTGCAGTTCTCTTGTTCCTAACATGAGTTCCAAGCAACTGTCTTTGCCTTTTGTTACTAATGATTTTTCTTTTGCTGCCTGTCTGGCTATTTTGTTAATTGTACCTGATTGCTTCTTTTTTGGTCTTAGGTTTCATCTGTTTAATGGTTGGATTGTTGTTTGATCTCTGGTTACTGTCTTGTGGAACTTTTGGAGTAAATATTTTGTCTGTTTTTCCCTCCTATCTCTGTGGAGCAGTGGTTAAATTGTTGGGTCATCACCTAGGTTCAAATTATGTCCAGTGTCACTATCCCTTATAGCCTTCATTCCCTTAAAAAAGTTTTCTGTATTGAAATTTTGTACTAAGACATACCTTTCTCTCATTGGGCTTAAGAACCATGTTCAGAGGGTCCAGGATGAATGTGGTGGATTTGGTGTCTCGGTGGAGGAAGAAATGAACCTCTGCCTCCATGGGGGAGTTGTTGTGTATTACTAGTCTTTCTGTGTTTTCTGGGCACTTCTTTTCCTTGTACCTATGTAAAGAGCTACAGTGTTGTAACTTAGTAATTAATTTTGTCATTTACAAATTCCCCTTCATAACAATGTGATAATATAGTTAATTTCCAAGAGTATTCATTCGACACATTATTTAATAATTTCTATATGAATGAGCACTATAAGAAATATTTGAGGGAATTATTATTATTACGGAATGCATACTTAAATTCTAAGAGCAAGGTAAATAAAGTACCTGTCTCTAGTTCTTCCACAAAGCAGAGGCCCAAAGTCATAAAGGCCTGAACAGATGATGTATGTCTTCTTTAAGCCATTCTCTTTCTGCATGACCTTTTTACAGTGGGCAAACACTGTACTATAACACACAAATAAAACCCATCAGAATGACCAACAGAATATGGGTAGTTGCTAAAATGGGTTCTGGTCACAGGTCTACTGCCTGTTCTCTAGATCTGCAAGTAATACTCACTTATAGTCTTTGCTGATGGATGGGAAAGCACAGATGCCTCTGCAGTGGAGCTGATAGCAGCGCTTGGTCCCCATCACTTCAAACCCCAGAGTCTGTTTAAAATCACCAGGCACAGATGAGTGGAACCACAGTTTCAGGGTCACTTCTCCATTTGCTGGCACAACCCAGCGAAAATGAGTGATCCTTCATGAGAATGAGGACGAAATAATTAAAAAACAATAGTAAAAAAACAAAAATTGTATATAAGGAGTACATAATAAAAAAAAAAAAAAGTTAAAATGGGTTATTTTTACTCTTAAAGCAAAATATAAAGAGTAGTATATATATATATATATATATATATATATATATAAGTTTTTGATCCACTGCTGATTTTGTACGTTTGCCCACTGACAAAGAAATGAGCTATAATAGTCTATAATTTTAATGGTAGGTTTATTTGAACAGTGAGAGACAGAATAAAAACAAGAAAATCCAGAAAAACGTATGTCAAAAATGTTATAAATTGATTTGCATTTTAATGAAGGACATAAGTATTTGACCCCCTCTCAGTCAGAAAGATTTCTGGCTCCCAGGTGTCTTTTATACAGGTAACGAGCTGAGATTAGGAGCACACTCTAAAAGGGAGTGATCCTAATCTCAGTTTGTTACCTGTATAAAAGATACCTGTCCACAGAAGCAATCAATCAATCAGATTCCAAACTCTCCACCATGGCCAAGACCAAAGAGCTCTCCAAGGATCTCAGGGACAAGATTGTAGACCTACACAAGTCTGGAACGGGCTACAAGACCATTGCCAAGCAGCTTGGTGAGAAGGTGACAACAGTTGGTGCGATTATTCGCAAATGGAAGAAACACAAAAGAACTGTCAATCTCCCTCGGCCTGGGGCTCCATGCAAGATCTCACCTCGTGGATTTGCAATGATCATGAGAACAGTGAGGAATCAGCCCAGAACTACACGGGAGGATCTTGTCAATTATCTCAAGGCAGCTGGGACCATAGTCACAGAGAAAACAATTTGTAACACACTACGCTGTGAAGGACTGAAATCCTGCAGCGCCCGCAAGGTCCCCCTGCTCAAGAAAACACATATACATGCCCATCTGAAGTTTGCCAATGAACATCTGAATGATTCAGAGGACAACTGGGTAAAAGTGTTGTGGTCAGATGAGACCAAAATCGAGCTCTTTGGCATCACCTCAACTCGCCGTGTTTGGAGTAGGAGGAATGCTGCCTGTGACCCCAAGGATACAATCCCCACCGTCAAACATGGAGGTGGAAACATTATGCGTTGGGGGTGTTTTTTTGCTAAGGGGACAGGACAACTTCACCGCATCAAAGGGACGATGGACAGGGCCATGTACTGTCAAATCTTGGGTGAGAACCACCTTCCCTCAGCCAGGGCATTGAAAATGGGTCGTGGATGGGTATTTCAGCATGACAATGACCCAAAACACACGGCCAAGGTAACAAAGGAGTGGCTCAAGAAGAAGCACATTAAGGTCCTGAAGTGGCCTAGCCAGTCTCCAGACCTTAATCCCATAGAAAATCTGTGGAGGGAGCTGAAGGTTCGAGTTGCCAAACGTCAGCCTCGAAACCTTAATGCCTTGGAGAAGATCTGCAAAGAGGAGTGGGACAAAATCCCTCCTGAGATGTGTGCAAACCTGGTGGCTAACTACAAGAAACGTCTGACCTCTGTGATCGCCAACAAGGGTTTTGCCACCAAGTACTAAGTCATGTTTTGCAGAGGGGTCAAATACATATTTCTCTCATTAAAATGCGAATCAATTTATAACATTTTTGACATGCGTTTTTCTGGATTTTCTTGTTGTTATTCTGTCTCTCACTGTTCAAATAAACCTACCATTGAAATTATAGACTGATAATTTCTTTGTCAGTAGGCAAACGTTGTCAGGCGGTTGTAGACGGGAGATGGACACAGGTGCAGTTCAACTTCTTTATTTAAACAAAAACATGAAAACTCAAATCAAAAAACATAGCATGAACAAACCAGGAGCTAACGTAGCATAGCCAAACTAGGAAATCGCTACAACACAGAATACTTGTGACCCAGACTGCTAGAATCCCTAGCATTACTCCAAATGTCTAATTAATACCCAGCGATGTGCTCAGTAACCAGTGCGCTTAAATCCAAGTGCTCATTAACCCAAAAACACGAACACCCGTGACAAACCTGGAAACAAAACCAAAACAAGGGTCACTTGGTTAGTCCAATGGCAGACACCCCGTACCACAGCACCCTCTGCTGGCTGCACTGTGACAGAACCCCCCTCCAAAGGGTGCTCCACTCGGAGCACCTAGAACCTCCCTCCCACGGGGGTCCAGGATCCGTGTGCGGTTTGCTTGTCCCAGCCACCGGACCCTAGGCAGCCTCCGTCCTCCCAGGTCCCTGAGCCTGGGCGTGGAATGCTGCACATAGAGGTCCGAAGGATCGGAGCGTCACCTTCAGGAGAGACGAGAGGCCGGGCGACCTCCCCGGAAAAAACAGGAACGCTGAGTGACGACCTCACCAGAGCAGAGATGCTGAGCGACGTCCCCAGCGGAACAGGCAGGCTGAGCGGCGTCCCCAACGGAACCGAGAGACTGAGCGGCGTCCCTGGCGAAGCAGGAGCGCAGAGCGAGGTTCTCCGCAAGGCTCCAGGGGGAAGCGAAGTTCTCCGCGAGGCTCATGGGGGGAGCGAGGTTCTCCGCAATGCTCCGGGGGGGAGCGAGGTTCTCCGCGAGGCCAGGGGAAGCAGCGAAGCTCTCCGTGAGGCTCAAGGGAGGAATGACAACCTCCGCTGAGCCCGGGGGGATGTCCTCGGTGAGCAGGAAAGAGAGAACACGTCTTCCGCAGAGCATGGAGGCAGAGCGACGTCCCCAGCGAAGCAGGATGGTGGAGCGACGACCTCAGCCGAGCAGGAAGGCCGAGTGACGTCCACAGCCGAGCAGGAAGGCCGGGCGACGTCCACAGCCGAGCAGGAAGGCCAAGCAGCGTCCTCAGCCGAGCAGGGAGGCCGAGCGGCGTCCACAGCAGCGCAGGGAGGCCGAGTGACGTCCACAGCAGAGCAGGGAGGCCGAGCGGCGTCCTCAGCAGAGCAGGGAAGCCGAGCGGCGTCCTCAGCAGAGCAGGGAGGCTAAGCAGTATCTTCAGCAGAGCAGGGAGGCTGAGCGGGCATCAGAATCCGGGAGGGAGGGTGGGAG
This sequence comes from Ameiurus melas, assembly GCA_012411365.1. NCBI lineage: Eukaryota > Metazoa > Chordata > Actinopteri > Siluriformes > Ictaluridae > Ameiurus > Ameiurus melas. The sequence goes on along the minus strand of CM022754.1, from coordinate 27,768,233 downwards.
ATGGTGTCAGCCCCGACCACAGACTCCCCATTCTTTTGGCGTGACCTGGCATATTCCATTACATACTGCGGGTGTGGTATGGTGCATGAACTGTCCTCCGGCATTCCGAGCGAGCGTCTTAATTGAGCATGCTGCTCCATTTGTTCGAGATACCACTCCGCATACCTGTGAAACCAGGCGTCCATCTTGTTGATCTGCTGTGTCCGTAAAAAGGCTGGGTATTCTGTCAGGCAGTTGTAGACGGGAGACGGACGCAGGTGCAGTTCAACTTCTTTATTTAAACAAAAACATGAAAACTCAAATCAAAAAACGTAGCATGAACAAACCAGGAGCTAACGTAGCATAGCCAAACTAGGAAATCGCTACAACACAGAATACTTGTAACCCAGACCGCTAGAATCCCTAGCATTACTCCAAATGTCTAATTAATACCCAGCGATGTGCTCAGTAACCAGTGCGCTTAAATCCTAGTGCTCATTAGCCCAAAAACACGAACACCTGTGACAAACCCGGAAACAAACCCAAAACAAGGGTCACGTGGTTAGTCCAATGGCAGACACCCCATGCCACAGTGCCCTCTGCTGGCTGCACTGTGACAAACGTACAAAATCAGCAGGGGATCAAATACTTCTTTCCTTCACTGTATATATATAAAAAATCAAATACCTCTGGATGTGTTCTGCAAGACAATCTGTAAGAGACTTGCTGTGGTCAGTTTCAGATAAGTGGGTGACCGTGTTCAATGGAGGTGAATGAGAGTCTATGCTCTTGCTTCCTTTTTTTGCAGGTACTCGCCGCTTGTCTTTTTGGGTCCCCTTGGTTGATTCCTCTTTCACTGGGGCCTTTTTCCCTTTGCCTTTGTTCAGGGTTGTAACATCCTCCTAAGCAGGCAAAGCAAACAAGCAAGTGTCTATTTCACTAATCATCAAGTCTTTTTAAAGATAGACTAAACATATAATTCAAATTAAGCTTCTGAGCAGAACTGTCCAACCTAAAATACAATCATATTAAAACCATCATAGATGATATTTCCCCCCACATTTTTTCTCCTTGTGTCAACTGCCAATTGCCACCCACCAGCCAGCTCTCCCCATCACATGACAGCTACCAATCGAAGAGGGTGAAGGCTAACATATGCTTCCAACAAGATACATGAAGCAAGGCAACTAGCCAGTTCAATCTTTTTGAACAGTAATGCTTCATCACGGCAGCATAACACACTTGGGCAAAAATTCTGTCTTCCCTTTTCCACATACAGTAGTGGAAATAAGTATTTGATGCGTAAACATTTTTTTCCGTAAATATTTATATTTCCATTTAACATGAAATTTTTACCAGACATCAGTATTAACTCAATATATCTGGAAATATAAAGAATTCATTATATTAAAGTCCATAAATAAAGTTATGTGTAACAAAGTGGAATGAAGCAGGAAAAAGTACTGAACACGCTAAGAAAAAGCAGTTCTCCAAGGCAAGGTGAAGCAAGGAACAAGCTGAAATCCAAAAGTAATACCCCCTATTTGTGCAAATTCATATCAGATGGGATAGTAAACTGATGGTCTTTAAAAAGGATTTTCGTTACCAAGGTGTCACACAAGAAACATCTCATGATATGTAAAAGCAAAGAGCGCTCCCAAGACACTCAGAACCTTATTGTTGCAAAACATATTGATGGAATCGGACACAGACATATTTCAAAACTGAATCCTCCAGTAAGCAAAAATAGCGCCATTATCTACAAGTGGAAGCAACATCACTCCGTCTTCAACCAGGAGAACCTTGCAAGATTTCTGACCAGGGAGTCAGAAGAATAGTCAGAAGAGGAAACCAAGATCCAAGGACCACTTGGAAAGAGCTTCAGAAACACTTGGAGGCAGCAGGTGCCATCGTCACAGAGAAAACAATAGGCAATGCACTCCACTGCTCAAGCTCACGCCGCAAGACTCCATTACAAAAGAAAAGGCATGTTGAAGCTTTTTTTTATTTTATTTTTTTCATTTAAAGTTTGCTACACTCATTTGGACAAGCATATGAAATACTGGGAGAGTTGTAGTCTGCTCAGACAAGAGAAAAATTTAACTTTTAGGCTGTCATACTACACACTGCCGCTGCACATCACCCTTAAAACCCTATACCAACAGAGAAGTTTGGAGGTGGACGCATCATGGTGTGGGGCTGTTGCTCGTCACATGGTACTGGCAGACTTCATATAATTGAAGGAACAATGAATAGAGCCCTTTCCCTGATGATTCTTGAGAAGAATCTGCTGCCATCCACCAGAATGATGAAGATGAGACTTGGGTGGATGTTCCAGAAGGACAAGAATACAACGCATACAGCAAAGGAAACTCTCAATTGGTTTCAGAGAAAAAAAAAATCAAGGTGTTAGAATGGCCCAGTGAAGCACCTGTCTTGAATCCAACTGAACAAGATTTAAAGACAATATGCTTAGAAGAATGGGCCAAAATCACACCTGAATATTGCGACTGATTAATTTATTCATACAGGAAGTGTTTTGAAGATGTCATTTTTCAAAAAAGGCTTCTCGACTAAGTATTAAATAAATTCCATTTAGTGTGCTCAATACTTTTTTGACTGTTGACACGTCCAATACTTATTTTCCACTGTATATGAGCTCACAGATGCCCACGATTGGCTAGTGTTGCTGATATTGACAAGTAAGAAACAGTATAACATTGCTTCAAAACCCAGACAGCAAAGTGAATTTTGCTCCCTTGCACCAATGAATGTGGAATCAAGATTTGAACTTGCAAGATTTGATCTCAAAATAATAGGGTAAACAATTTCCTGTGCCACCATTTGAGAGTCCAATGATGTTTCTCTAATGTACATTTTGTTTTCTTTTAAAAAAAATTAAAATTTGCTCAGGGAAAAGTATCCACATACCTTTGCTGACACTGTGGGGCTTAGGGCTTCTGTCTCCAAGTCAATCTCCTGCTTCTCCTCGGCTGAGTCTTCCAGAGACGAGGGCATTAAGAAGGTGAAGCAGCCAGGAGTAAGACGGAAGCTGGACACCACTCTCCTTTTGGGGTATGTGACTATTGAGAACAGCATGGGAGGAGGAATAGGTGGACCTGTGGGTCCAAGCCCTAACCCATCCAAAACCTTGGGACAACATCGGAGGGTGAGTAAAACATCAGCTCTGGGATGTGCATTTATTACCATATACAGTCATAAAAAATAAGCACACCCTATGACATATTTGGACAAGCTAACATTTGATCCTCTTTGAAACAGTGCCTATTAATAAAGTTGATGCATTATCCAATGACACATACAATTAAATTTTGTACAATCTTATTTATACCCCTCTCACATCTAGTGTCTGGTCTTCCCTTTGCTATTGAGTTGTGTGGTGTCATCATGCCAAGATCTAAAGAGTTCTGTAAGGCCCTCTGAAAAAAGGTTGTGGATGTCCATGAGTCTGGCTAAACATTTAAAATGATCTCCAAATAATTTGAAATACATCATTCCACTGTAAGGAACATCATCTACAAATGGCGCAGATTTCAAACAACTTCCAATTTGACCAGGACGGCCCATCCCAGCAAATTCAGCCCAAGAGCAGACCGTCTGCTTCAAAAAGAAGTCTCCAAGAACCCCACTATTTCATCACAGGATCTGCTACCAAGTATTGCAAGTGCTGCTGTCAAAGGGCATGCTTATACAATCAGAAAGAGATTGCACAAATTTGACCAGCATGGGGCGGGGGGAGAGGGTGTTCTTAAGTAAAGTTGAAGGGTTAACTATATTATGTGTGATGCTATATTACCTGTGTATTTTGGGAGTGTATGTAAAAAAAAAAAAAAAAGGTCAGTTTGATTTGTTGTGTTAATGGTTAATGTGTTAATGGTTAATAATCAGGAGTGAGCTTCAAGTCATGGGATGAGAAAGAGAAACAAGACAGAGAGAGAAGAGAGTGCATGTAGAAGGAGTGTGGATTCAATAGCTGCGTTTTTCTCAAGTACCATCATTGCGAGTTAAGTGGTCAACTAGAGCACTATATGTGACTTTAGTGCTGGAATAAGCTATCTGTGGAGAGTATAACCTCGGAGAGACGTTATATTACCGTGGAAAGAATATAATAGCTAAGCGCTAGTTGTTAAGACGTCAGTGCTAGTGCACACGTGGACTTTGCTAATAAGTTAGCGAACAGCCGACTGGATGGGCAGAGACTGTGTTTGTCACTGAGAAAGGAGCCGTGGACTTTGCGGAATACTACATGTGCGTGAATCACCTTTTCTTTGATCTTGCAACAACCCTGTGTGAGTGTGACCACATTATTCACCAAAGGTACCATTTCGTTGTTTTGCCCTCATGTTGAAGCAGCCATTTGGTTTGAGGCTTCTACGTATGCGACGAGCAATGAGGAACTGGGTACCATTATTTTGTTTGTTTTATGGGGTAATGTCAGCTTTTGTTGGTTAATTAGGGCAAATAGCCCATATCTTTTGAGTGTTGTGCACACATTTTTCTGTTGTTGTGACTGTGACTTTTGAAACTTCTTAAGGGATCCTGTGAACTGAATATAATGTAAAATTGAAGCTGAATGTCTAATGACTCAACTTTGGTGTTAAATAATTTATGACTATATTAGTGAAAAGTTTAAAGGTTTAAACATTTGTTTGGTTACTGACTTTACATCTACACTTAGGTTGTCTACATTTTAAGTTAGTCTATTTTCCTAAGATCAAAGATAGCTAATCAGTGATGAGGAATATTATCATGGTATGATGGGATATAGTGGGCATTTCATAAAGAGCATATTTACTAATTGGATAATTTTGGAATGCATGTGGAACCCAAGGCATTAGCCGATTTGTTTGGCCACAGTAACAGCAGACATGGTTGGCGCAGACCAAAGAAAGCTTTTCATCTCATACCAACTGTAAAGCACACTGCTTGAAATGTTATGGTATGGGGTTGCTTCGCTGCCTCAGAGAAATGGACAGCTTGCGTTCTTTGATTTGGTTCTTTGATATGGATTCTGCATCATATCAAAGAGTGCTTGAAAATAATATGAGGCCATCTGTCTAAAAGTTGAAGTTGAACCGACAGTGGACCTTCCAACAGGATAATGATCCTAAGCACACTAGCAAATCAATCAAGGAATGGCTCAAAAAGAAGAAACAGATGGTTATGGAATGGCCTAGGGAAAGCCTGGATTTGAATCACATTGAAATGCTTTGGGGGGGATTTGAAACGGGCAATACATGAAAGAAAACCCTCAAACATCTTGCAATTAAAAGAATATTGCATGGAAGAGTGGTCAAAAATTCCAGCAAGCCTGTTGGACAATTATGCAAAATGCCTACAAGACATTATGTCTGCTAAAGGGAGCAATACTGGCTTCTGAGGCCAAGGGGGTACTTACATTTTCCACATACGTCTATTGATATTTCTGTTGAATAAGTGAAATATCTGTTTCCTTGTGGTTTTGTTCATGTATGTCAACTTCATTATTATGCATGTTTCATAGATGATCAAATGTTTGTCCAAATATGTCAAAAAGCCATCAATTTCTATGGGGTGTACTTATATTTTCATGACTCTATGTTGCTTATTAATTTTTATTAATTATTATTATTTATTTATTTATTTATTTATTTACAAATCTGCACAGAATGAGAACGTAGACCAACTGGAGTTTATCAGGCTACGAAGGGCTTTACTAAGGGCTTAGACACATTATTTCAGTTTGCAGTACCTCATCACATGATGGAAGCTTCATACTGTCTAGAAGCTTGTCTATGTCTGCCTCCTCTTTTTTGCTGATAGAAATGTAGGGAATGAACTCTATTGCCAGCTCATTCTCTGAGCCTTCTATGCCATTGGGCAACAGGTGAGTCTGGCTGGGTGTTGGAGATAGCAGTTTAGGCTCAGTGTCAATTTTCATCCTCTCCTTTTCCCGCTCCTTTTTGGCCCTCTTGTTCTGTAGCTTATGATGTTCTGAGGCTTCCTCAGGCCCATGGTGCTGATCCTCTGAAGGAAGAGAATTCAGCAGGAAGCCCTGAGTCATATCCCAGTTCTGCAACATGTGTTGGATCAGTGGTTGGCTCTGCTCGTATAGCTGGAAGCGGGAAAACAGCTGCCTTTCGGCCTCAGTTATCTGGTAACATCAGACCCAAAGAAATGCTGGAATTAGGCCAAGAGGACATGAGCTTTATCCAAAATGTTGCAAACTAAGTAGGGTTAAGCTCTCCTTTTTATAGTAAGGTAATAAAAGCGATTAGGCTTGGATTTGCCCAGTTACAGCTAAAGCACCTCACATGCCTTTATAATATATCTACTTTATGACTTTAACAGTTAGTATTGATTTAGCACTGCCTCAAACTGACCAGCTCTTTCTCCAGTTCATCCAGTGGCAGTAAAGAATTATCATGGCCAGTTGGCTTGCCGTCTTTGCCATCTTTGACTTTCTTTTTGTCTCCTTCATCAAGTTCTCTGGCACCCTCTAAAAGTGAGTCTTTGGCTTCTGTGCAGGAAGACATCTTTCTACCCCCTTTAGGCTGCTGTTCCAGTCCAGTGTCAGAGTGCAGTTCTACAACAGGCTATAAATAGGAAGCATATCAATAAAAATTTTTTTTTTTCTTACAATAGCATCCATCCATCTTCTATACCGCTTATCCTTTTCAGGGTCACGGGGACCTTGGAGACAATACCAGGGAGCATCGGGCACAACGCATTGCATGGCACATAATCACACACCACACACACACACACACACACACACACACACACACACACACACACCCATTCATTACTCTATGGACACTTTAGACATGCCAATCAGCCTACTATGCATGTCTTTGGACTGGGGGAGGAAACCGGAGTACCCGGAAAAACGGGTACGCAGCACGGGGAGAACATGCAAACTCCGCACATGCAGAGCCACGGGAATTGAGCCCCCGACCCTGGCAGTGTGAGACAAACGTGCTAACCACTAAGCCACTGTGCACCCCCTTACAATAGCATTTATTATTTATTTATTTATTTATTATTTTAAACTACTAGCATCTCTGACCTGAGAAACTCCCAACTGACTTCTCCTTTCTGTTAAATCCTCTGTAAGTATTTCCTTTTTTCCCCTCTTGTATTTTTTCTTCAGCTCCTCCTCCTCTCTGAGCTTCTCCTCCTGATGCCTCTTCTCCTGCTCCCCCTCTTGCTTGCTATAATCCATAATCAAATGAATTCCATAATCAAATTTAATTTTATACCATTATTACTTTAAAACCAACAACCTGATTTCCCAGATTCAGTTATAAACTTAAAACCATATGCTTAAAATATACAACGTATATATTTTAAAAAATTTATTTTTAGTAAAACTGCCATGGAGCTGAAGATTACCTGTACATATGTTCCTTTAGCATCTCCAAGTGCTGAAGGTCTGCAAATGCTTTCTCTTCCTCACACAGGGCGTCATACTCCTCCTCATCCATCTCCTGCACATGCAGCTTTTCTCTTTCAGTTTGTTCCCTTTGTAAGGCCTCTGATCACATACAAACAAGTTTTGTTAATTGCACTCGTTAATTTACTGCTCTATTAATCTGTCTAATTCTGTGCATGAATGTGCTCATTTAAATAAATGCTACTAAGGTAATATGTACCCTATACATATATTTTTTATTCAACAGTTTAATACACTCCTCTTTTCACAGTATTTCCAATTTTCCCTTTAACTTCAATATCTTCTTTTCTCCCGTTAACTTTTTTCCCTTCCATCATCACCTGTCATCTGCAGTTGAACTCTCTCTCTGGATCTGAACTCAAAGTAGCTGTCAGTGAGGTCGATAACATAGATGTGCTGGCGGTTGTTGAAGGCTTTGATGACAGCATGGAGCACAGTGCTTGGAAAGCGGCAGTACATTGTTTCCAAGCCATCAATCACGACGCCTCGCTTGCAGTCGCTAAGCTACAGCACATTGGAAATGCATAACTGACATACATCAAAGCAAGGAAGCAATGTGCAATAGTTATTTTGTGCAATACTAAAGAAACATGTAATTGAAAAGGAATGTTAAACACACAGTACAGTATGTTCAATAATGCAGTCAAATCATGTTGTGGTGACCTTAAACATTGTACTGGTTCTTACCTGTAGTCTCTCTGACAGTATCTCTACCAGGAGATCATCAGGCAATACACTATTCAAGCCTCCCAGCTCACCCTCCTGACTCACATTTTCATTAGGGAGCCTGTGAGTTGGACCAGCCTGCACATAACCAATGAACTGTAATTGCACTCACTTCACATCCAATCTAATTCACACAAATACTGTATATAAATTACATTATTAAAGGCAAGTAGCATTCTTCCTGAGATTAATATAGCAGGCATATCATTATAGAGTCCAGTCTAGCATAATCGTATGTATAAAAACATTTTACATATTACAATATTCTTACTTATTCAGTACAATATGTTACTATATAATACAGTGTGTTGGAAATATGTTACAATACAATTAGTTAAAATATAAATACTAAACACTTTTACACATTTAACTGATTGCAAGAAATAATCTAATAAAGACCTTCATAAAGCAGTGCAAGTGAGTTATGGGAGAGACATATGTAGGCTAATTTACAATGCGCTAATTTATATTTTTGATTACAATAACATCCAAATTATATGCAATTTGTTACGTTTCTTAGCAAAGAGTTTATAATACATTAAAATAATGCTGGCTAATGTTAATACTCTGTCTGACAAGATAAAAAGAGAAAAGGGTGTTGGGGACATGTGATAGGAGATGTGAAAGGAGAAAAACTCTCAAAGAAATTTGAGATTGTTCATCATTAGTAATATTAATAAAGTGTCTAATGTGTTAAAGACAAATAATTAATTTATGATTCCATGTCCAATGGTATTCCCAACACATTAAATCAGTGAAGCTATTCAATAAACATTTAGTTTAATGCAGAAGTTCAAATCAGTTATAGAGATCTATCCATTATGTATTTTGAATAACTGTTTGAAGATGATTACCACTGTAGCAGTGGGATTAAAGCCATCATTTTTCTTTGCTCCAACATAGCTGGTCTTATTGTTTGTTGAGATAGTGGATGTAAGGGCTTTGGAGTCAGTGTCCTGAATACCCTCAGCAGTGGGCTTGGCTAATGCCTCAACACTGAGAATGCCTTCAGCCTGACTATCCGCAGTCATCACATTTAACACACCTGGGGCTAAAAACACACAGACACAGAAATTTTATCTATCCACAAAATGAAATTTACTTACTGTAGTTTTAAATTAATAAATTTACAAATAGAAGATGGAAAAAAGGTAGAAAAATAATCCAGGAACTTGTGTATTCACCAGTATGTTCTTCTGTGCCTGGCACAGACTCAATGGTGGCTCCAAACAGCTCTCTGGCCTGCTTGCTTGCACTGCTGGTTCCAGATGACACAGCTTCTTGCACTACTGAGTCTATGTTCAAACACACAGCACCGTAGTACCCTGCCAAGCTCACAGCCAAAGCAGTCTTACCTACACACACATACAATCATCTTACCAGTGGCAAAGGCAGAACAAAGGACCATGGAAGCTAGATCCACTCTATAGTCATGCAGGCATGAACTTACAGTATACTGCAAGGGTTGTATATTAATAAAGTGAAGTACAAAAGCCTTTGAACTCTACAAAAGCCTTGTTGTCCTCAGCACACTTAGGACTTGGTATCAATTTAGATGACATTTTAAATTTGTAGGTGCATCCTCTTTGTGTCCTTTAGTGAACAACCATCTATTTCCCCCATCGTGTTTGGACTCCTCATTTTCAGTGTGGTATGACAAGGGTATTAAACAAGTTAGAAATTTGTATTCTGATGGTGTGTTTGATAACTTTGCCAATTTGGCATCCACTTACGATCTCCCCTTGACACATTTCTTTCGATATTTTCAAATACGGAATTTCGTTTCTATGTTTTCCTGATTTCCCTTCTGCTCCTCCTGAACAGGCCTGGGAAGACCTGTTTTCAAATAACCTGCATCAGACAGGAATGATTTCTAAGATTTATGATTTTATTTTGACGCAAGGTAGTGGGTCGAGTAATAAAATTAGGAATGCGTGGGAAATGGAATTAGGAGTACAAATAAGTGAGGAGTGTTGGGAACATGCTATAGGGAGGGTACAGACTACCACTTCTTGTGCTCATCTTGGACTTATACAGTTCAAAGTTTTAAATAGAGTGCATTTGTCCAAGTCGAGATTGTCTGTGATGTATCCGGATGTAGAGGACAAGTGTGATAAATGCCATGGCTCTCCCTGTCATCTTGGCCATATGTTTTTCTTCTGCCCTGAACTCCATGGTTTTTGGCCTGGCTTTTTTACCATCATGTCCACTATTCTCAGGGTAGATTTAAAGCCTTGTCCATTGATTGCGATATTTGGGATTCCTCAAGCTTCAATTCCTTTGAGTTCGATAAAAAAGGATGTTATAGCTTTCACATCCCTTATAGCAAGATGTTCCATACTGTTACATTGGAAGTCTGCTAAATACCCATCTATCTCCCAGTGGATAAAGGACGTGATGTTTTTCTGAAACTTGAGAAAATACGATATATGATGAATGGTTGTACAGATAAATTTTTTCATAAATGGCACCCCTTTATTGCCTACTTTATGGAGTTACAGACACTACCCACTTAAAGGTTGGTGCCTGTTGTTGAATTTCATAATATCTCTATAACCAGTGACAGTTAATGGGTAGCCATGATGAGCCGGAGGGGTGGGTTGTGGGTTCAATTTTGTTTTTCTTTGTATAAAAAGAAAAAAATCTGTGAATATTTACTGCTGTTGCTAATTTTGTATTTTTGGGAAATGGTGGGGAGGACAGAACAGAAAAGGAGATTTAGATAGTCTTAGCAGTTCAACAGAAATGTTCATCAGAAATGTTTAATAAAAAAGAAACGTAGAAATGTTATGCAGAAATGTTTAGCAGAACTGGTTTAGCAAAAATTGTTCAGTAGAAATGTAGAAATGTTCTGTAGAAATGTTCATCAGAAGTTCAGCAGAAATGTTCAATAAAAATGAAACATTAAAAAAAACAAAAGCCTTTGAACAGTCATATCACATAACTTACTTAGAGTAAAATACAGTATAAAATATCAAATTTACTTTTGTACTCTTAATGCTATCTCTGTAAAGGCCCAAATTTAAAATAAATTTGTGCTAAGTATGCTGCTTTCTCTAAAATTGGAGTAGTGACATGATTACTAAATAACATGATGTTTTATTATTTAACCAAGCGGTTCAGAGATTCTCAGCCTACCTGTGAGTGGAGCACCATGAACTACAATGGCAATGCCTTTGCAGTTGTGAGCAGCTTGGCCTGCTGGTGACAAATCAATGCCCATGTAGTGAGCAATGGCTCTAGACACAGGGTTCACCTCCAGATCACCCATCCTGCTGGTCCTGATGTTGTCTTTGACCACATCTGTAAGGATAACACAGCGCCATCTTTATTCACTGTCGATTTGATTAATGTACCTAATCTAGTCAAACATTTTTAAATACTCCAGTATTGAGCAGTAAGTTATGAACAGTATTGAACATTTTTCATTAACTTAGCGCAAGCATACCTGCACCAGTGGATGTCCGATATTGGGACAGTACAGATGTGGCATCTGCCTCACCCACGTCCAGAGGGCACTCTTCAGCTGGAGGATTTGATAAGTTGTCCTCTCGCCCTGCACACTTTTCTTTCTCCTTGGCATCGGAAGACTCGACATCTTTACGAGAGTCAGCTAAAGCACAAGGGACATGTGGATGTTGCCCAGGTTTGGAATAACCTTCAACATTTGTTTCCAGAAAGAACAATCCCTTTTTTATATACAGCATGATATATATAGTATACATCTCTGACTGAGTTTGTTCATAAATCTAACAGCCTTTGTCAGCATGAGTCAGCAATATATTACAAGTGAATTGTATACAGTTTATCAGTACACCAAGGTGGAAATCCAGTTAGACACAGTTTTAGAAAACAATCAAGTTAAGAATCTACACCTTAAATTATAATTTTTTTTACTAATTATACCAGCTGTTACATATGTGATTTGAAAACCCGCATAAATTCAGTGTGTCAAAGTTAAAGATGAAGCAATTTATTTCACAAATCAATGTTACTATGAGGATTGACTGTACAGCTACATGTAACTCTTTCACTAAAACCCAATCTTAAATTTCAGTATGTATTTTTGGTCACTGCATATGTAATCTGTGCATATTGGTGGTTTCATTGGTGAAACAAAACCTAATTAATCTATTGCATAATAACACATGGGATCAAAGATAAATGCAAAAGCATGATCAAAATTGTGCAGCTGTCTCAAAATAAATCACAGACACTATAACTACTAAGATGTGATTTGGGTGAAACAAAATTATGCAAATAAAACCATGCTAATTTGGTCTCAAACATTGTTTTATTTTGTTTAGAATCCTTTAATTTAAATGAAAGAGGATATAATACCTGGTTCAAGTTTCCTAGACCTATGCTCTTGGTAGTAGTCCAGGAGTTCAGCAGGCAAAGGCTCGCCAGGGGCTCGAGGGGGTAGCAGCACTATATTATGTGCATCATATCCTTTTATCAACCGCAGGATCTGGGGAGATAGTTGGATTAAGTTTATATAAAAATAAACTGACATGGTCAATCCAGCTACAGAGCATGTGCTTTATGAGGTAATATTTTACGATGACAACATTATGGACATTGTGGAACATTGTGGAGCTTTGGTGTTGCCCAACCGGATGGTGTAAACACATTTGTTAGCTGACCAATGTTAGCTAAGAAAATTTATAAATTATAGGCAACATTTATTGGTAAGAACATGACCTAGCCAAACTACAGTGGGGGAAATAAGTATGGGGCACATCAATATCTTTTTCAGTAAATATATTTCCAATGAGGCTATTCACATGAAATTTTCACCAGACATCAGTATTAACAGTATTGAGAAATCCGGAAACATAAAGAATTCACAACATTAAAGTCCATAAATAAAGTTATGTGTAATAAAGTTGAATGACAGGAAACAAGTATTGAACATGCTAACTGAAATTTACTTAATACTTAGTGGAGAAGCCTTTGTTCTTTGTTCAGAAACCTTAAAGACACTTCCTGTATGAAAAAATGAATCGGCCGCAGTATTCAGGTGTGATTTTGGCCCATTCTTCTAAACATATTGTCTTTAAATCTTGTTCAGTTGAATTCAAGTCAGGTGATTGACTTGGCCATTCTAACACTGTGATTATTTTTCTCTGAAACTAATTTCCTTTGAGAGTATCCTTTGCTGTATAATTTGGATTGTTGTCCATCTGGAAGGTCCACCCATGTCTCATCTTCATCATCCTGATGGATGGCAGCAGATTCTTCTCAAGAAACTCCCGGTAAAGGGATCCATTCATTGTTCCTTCAATTATATGAAGTCTGCCAGTACCATCCATGAAAAGCAGCCCCATGTCATGATGCTTCCACCTTCAAACTTCACTGTTGGTATAGTGTTTTAAGGGATATGTACAGTGCCATTTCTTCTCCAAACATGGTGTGTAGTATAAGAGCCAAAAAGTTCAATTTTGTTCTCCTCTGACTAGACTACACTCGCCCAATATTTCATAGACTTGTCCAAATGAGTTGTAGCAAACTTTAAAGAGCTTCGACATGAGCAGTGGAGTGCACTGCCTATTGTTTTCTCTGTGAAGATGGCACCTTCTGCCTCTAAGTGTTTCTGGAGCTCTGTCCGAGTGGTCTGTGGATCTTGGGCTACTCTTCTGACTATTCTTCTGACTCCCTGGTCAGAAATCTTGTGAGGAGCTCCTGTGCATGACTGGTTGACGATGTTGCTTCCACTTGCAGATAATGACCCCAATGGTACTTGCTGGAGGAGTCAGAAGATTTGAAATACGTCTGTATCCAATTCCATCAATATGTTATGCAACAATAAGGTTCCGAAGGACTTGGGAGAGCTATTTGCTTTTACCCTTCATGAGATGTTTCTTGTGTGACATCTTGGTAAAAAAAAAACTTTTTATAGACCATCAATTTACTAACCCAATTGATATCAATTTCCACAGATAGAGGGTATAATTACTTACTTAGCTGGTTCCTTGCCTAACCTTGCCTTGGAGAACTGCTTTTCCTTAGCATGTTCAATACCTTTTTCCTGCGTCATTGCACTTAACTTTATTTATTGACTTGAATGTTGTGAATTCTTTATATTTCCAGATTTCTTGAGTTAATATTGATGTTTGGTGAAAATTTCATGTGAATAGCCTCATTGGAAATATACTTACTGAATTTTTATTTTTACATTTTCAATACTTATGTCCCCCACTGTGGGGACCCTTGGCATAGCCAAGACTAAGTCTGAGTGCAAAAATAAATAAATAAATAGCCTCATTGGAAAAATATTTACTGAAAAAAATGTTGATGCATCCAATACTTATTTCTCCCACTGTATGTAGGTTTGTTAAAGCAATATAAGTCAGATGGTAGTCTTTTAAATTCTTAGTCAGCAAGCCATCTTCACTTATTGGTAGTTGGATACTTAGCTGAGATGAAATGGACACTGTAAAGACAGTGCTCCTCTGACCAAATACCCCTCCTAATTATCTGTTATAGCAATGGTCTTCTGTTGGCTTGGAAAGGTGTCTGATTCGAGTGTATGCAGTAAAAAAATTTTAGAAAACAAATTCTGTTAAAAATCACTATAGTTTCCTATTATTCACTATAGTTTCAATACGTTTTTGCAACCAGGAGGCGTGGCTGATATTAGTGGCATGTGTCAATCAGGGGTCTATAATCGCTTACATCATAATCTCAGCCAATGAGAAATATTACATAGTAAAAACGTACATATACAGTTACAGAAGTGCATAAACTCTGATCAACTGATGATGATCTTTAATAACTTATTTAATCACTCCTTGAACTTCAACATACTAGGAGAAACCAGTTGGTTTGACCAAGGTTTTTTCATTCTTAAGAATTTTTAATGAGGTGCTTTAAAAGTCAATTGTTTCTTAATGCCGAGTCAAACCTGCTGTTCACAAATGGTATAGAGAACACTCACTCTCTCTTCCTCCAGATACTGCTTGTCAAAGTCCAGGGAGTAGAACTCAATGGGGAAAGGGCAAGGGTTGCGTACTATGACCTTGACCTCATCTCCATTGCTGTAGGGCAGCACGGGTCCCAGCTCAATTTCTGAGGTGGAAAACTCCAGCTGTGGCTCCAATCCCTGACCCTGGGCTAACAGAAGGATCTGCTGGGTGCTCTGGGCCACTGCAACCACCAGTCTCTCTTTATACATTCTCTGAAAAAACATACAGTCACATCCAGAATTATTGGTATGCATCAAAAGAATGAGCATAAATAATTGCATAATGTAAACATTACGTACAATTATTAAAAATTTCCACCTACTCAAGTTCATTTTCCCTTTCCTCTAACAAAAACACATAAGAACTTATTGTTAAATCTTATTTTCTCTCAAAAATATATGTAGCAATATTACACATGCAAAATACCATTGCTATTCATCACTGTGGAGAAAACCAAAGAGCTTTCAACACAGAAGACAGAGGCTGTTAATCTGTCAGGTAAAGGATACAGTGCTGTGAAAAAGTATTTGACCCCTTCCTGATTTCTTCTGTTTTTGTGTACATCTTATACTAAATAGTTTTAGATCTTCAAACGAAATACAACATAAAACACAGGTAACCTGAGTAAACACACAATAGTTTTTACTATTCTTTTTTTTTTAATTGAAGCTAAAAGACATTATAAGACATTATAATAACACTTATAATCCATGTGAAAAACTATTTGCCCCCATTAAACTTAAAATCTGGTTGTGCCACCTGCAGTTATCAGCAATAAATGCAACCAAATGCATCAGATAACTGGAGATCCCAGACTGATGGTAAATTTCAATTACCTTCTTCCACATCATTTCTGGAATTTATTTAAAATTTGGCATAGTGTGTTACTGGGTAATACCTTTTAACCAACTTAAGCTGTGTTAAGTGTTGATCTGATAGAACCGGGTTTGTAGTAATCAGGCCTGGTTGCATCTAGTCAAGCTGAACCACATTATAAATGCAGTTTCATAGATTTGGGGAATTAGTAACTATGGGGGCAGATGTATTTTTACATAGGCCCAGTTGGTATTGGATAACGTTTTTGTTTCAATAAATAACTATCATTTAAAAACTGCATTTTGTGTTCACTCAGTTTACCTTTATTTTTATCTCACATTTAGTATGAAATATACACAAAAACAGAAGAAATCAGAATGGGGCAAAAACTTTTTCATAACACTTTATAGTCGCTGTAATGTATGGTGGTGGATCACTGGAGCTTTAGGGCTGAGTTGTGGCTTGTAATGGTTCAGGATCTCTGGTGAAGATTGATGTCATCATGAATTCCAGTAAGTACAAAGATATTTTAACCCACTGCCAGGATGCTAATTAAATAGATAATTACCATAAACTAGAACAGAATATAGACATGCCTGTGGCCACAAATGCAAAACCAGTTAATTCTCCAGACATGTGGAAGGTGGATAGTCTGAAGCTAAAACTACCACTTCCATAAAATTTGTTTATTTGCACACAGAGTGAAGTTTTTATTGAAAGGAGTACTTTGTCCGCGACCCTGATAAAAGGAGCGGTTGAAGATGGATGGATGGAATACTTTGTTCTGGTTTATTACTCTTTGTTACTCTTGTTACTCCCTCTTAAATACTACTTTGCTGTAACAGTATTTTTTTTTATAACTTCAGCAAAACTCTAGGCTAATTACTTATCTAAAACAGATTAGTAGTATTTGAGTCTGCGTGTGTTCCATGCACATGAGTGTGTGAAAACCCATCACTTTGTAATGCTTAGCCCTGACAAAGGGGAAAGATAAGTACTACCAGCCTTAAAGATCTGCACATTAACTTTCCAGAATCATGTTTGCAATTTGCATCATGTAGGTTTTATTAAAAAGTTTGGGAGCACAAGTCCTGCTTCTATACTTATAGAAGCCAAATCATATGGAGAAGAACAATTCTGGTTACTGGATCAAACACCACCAGCTAGTAATTCTTACCCCTTCAGTTGGACTGAATTTGACCTGGATGTTGACCCTGTCACCAGGATACAGCACACCACTGGATGGCAACATCTCAAAGATAAGTGAATTCAGCTTCTCTAAACGAGCATCCTGTCTCAGGTAAAGTGGGATGTGCTTTTCAGTCTTGACACATAACCAACAAAACAAAACATATTAATGTGGTTAGTTTTATTTATTTATATATGTTCTCTGTACTTAATTGGTACAGCACTGAAATACAGTTCTGAGATTTACATACAGAATTTTTCATTTAGAATTGTAAAAAGGGAAACAAAGTTATTTCAAGGGAAAATGCACATCTGGAAATGTGAAATGTTTTTGCTTTTGTGAAATGTTTGTCATTCCCAGAATACCATAATATTAATGATAGAAATCTTTCAGAGAGATTTTTGATTCTCATAATACAAACACAATATGAGGTGTTGGTGCATTAGTTTTTGTGGCCATTCTTACAGATTTCATATCAATATTTTAATGGTACACTAACTCGTGATGACAATGTGGGTTTTTTGATATTTTTTACTTTGTTTTCCATTGTTAGTATAAAAAGAAAAAAAACCTTTGAATGTTTACTGCTGTTGCTCAATTTGTTTTTTGTTTTCTTCTCAATGGAATATTTGGGAAAGGGAGGGAGGACAGAATAGAAAAGGATTGGGAAAGGGAGGGGAGGACAGAGTAGAAAAGGCTTGGGAAAAGGGAGGGGAGGACAGAAGAGAATAGGCTATGTAGAAATGTTCAGCAGAAATGTTTAGCAGAAATGTTCAGTAGAAATGTTCAGCAGAAATGTTCAATAAAAATGAAACTGTAAAAAAACCCCAAAAAAACAAACAAACAAAAAAAAAACAATAAATACATTCTCTGCCTTCTTGTGCACTTCACTGAGTAGTGGCGTGCTCAGACCTCAGCTGGTGCAGGGATGGAAGGACCAAAAAATGTATTACTTTAAAGTAATCATGTTGAATTCACATTCTATTTGTTGATGTTATAAACTTTATGTTTGTATTATATGGACCAAAGTGCAAGTGATCATAAAATCAGATATGGATGCCTTACACATCAGAGAGTTGGAATTTTATGTAATGTAAATTAAAAGTATTAAAAAGTCTCATTAAATAAATATCTAATAAGCACATGAGGAGATGCTAAACTATGCTACTGTCGTTGAATGGTTTTGGATAAATACAAATTGAATGTCACTGTCAGAAATACAGCAACAATCAAGTTATACTTTTAGTATAACTGATAAAAGATAACTCATGCTGCCGCATTGGCTACGTTTACACTAGCATGAAA
The DNA here is from genome assembly GCA_012411365.1 of Ameiurus melas. NCBI lineage: Eukaryota > Metazoa > Chordata > Actinopteri > Siluriformes > Ictaluridae > Ameiurus > Ameiurus melas. Next base: position 27,749,794 of record CM022754.1, on the reverse strand, counting down.
GTATACATCTAAATTCCACATATTACCTGTGGCTCATGAAGTAACCCACAAGGCTAGCCCACCAGTGAGGCTAAAGACTAAAATTTGTTATGTTTATTTATATATATATATATATATATATATATATATATATATATATATATATATATATATATATATATATATATATATATATATATAAAAACCATACACACACACCTCACAGTTCTGTAAATATTTGATTATATCTTTTCATGTGACAACACTGAAGAAATGACATTTTGCTACAATGTAAAGTAGTGAGTATACAGGTCGTGTAACAGTGTAAATTTGCTGTCCTCTCAAAATAACACACAGCTATTAAAGTCTAAATCGCTGTACTCCCCTGTGTCAAATGTCAAATTGGGCCCAAAGTGTCAATATTTTGTGTGGCCACAATCATTCTCAAACACTGCCTTAACCCTCTTGGGCATGGAGTTCCCCAGAGCTTGTTACAAAACAGGACTAAAACAGGAAGTAAGCGCAGGAGTAAAGTCTTTATTTACACTTAAGTCAATGTACGAGGAGGCGGGAAACAAAGTCTAAACATAAACTTACAGCTGAAACAAGAAACATGAACTTAAAAAGGGCATGGAAACACTACCACTTTTAATTAACTGAAACTTCTCTCATATACTTAGAAATGAGGCATGAAACACAAAACTTAGAACAAGACTATGACATAAAACTCTAGTTTAACTATAGCCTGCAACTATCGTTTAACTATGACATGAAACTCGCATTTAACTATGAAACATTACCTACTGGCACCATTACTCATTCCTTCCATACTCCAACACTGCCCAACGTGCGCAGCAACGCAAGGGGTTAAAATAACCAGTCACAATTACCTTAATTAATGACAGCTAGTAACACTTCAAAGCACACCCTCGCACCTCCGCCAATAACTGAACTGGGCAGGGACAGAACAGAAACCAAACTAAGTGCACATGTCCATTGTAAACAAAATCTTATCATCCACGCGCACTTCAAGCACGTGCACATGCTCTCCAGCTCTCAAGCGCCATCTGCCAGCAAGATTGTGACAGAGCTTCACAGGTTGCCACTGGAAACCTCTCCCATTCCTCCATGATGACATCACGGAGCTGGTGGATGTTAGAGACCTTGTGCTCCTCCACCGTCTGTTTGAGGATGCCCGACAGATGCTCAATACGGTTTAGTCCATCACCTTCACCCTCAGCTTCTCTACCAAGGCAGTGGTCGTCTTGGAAGTGTGTTTTTTGGTCGTTATCATGCTGGAATACTGCCCTGCGGCCCAGTCTCTGAAGACAGGGGATCATGCTGTGCTTCAGAATGTCACAGTACATGTTGCATTCATGGTTCCCTCAATGAACTGTAGCTCCCCAGTGCCGGCAGCACTCATGCAGCCCCAGACCATGACACTCCCACCACCATGCTTGACTGTAGGCAAGACACACTTGTCTTTGTAATCCTCACCTGGTTGCCGCCACACACACTTGACACCATCTGAACCAAATAAGTTGTAGCGGGATCAGCCCAGGGGGGCGAAGGCGTAGCACAAACACACGGGAGGCAGGTTGTAGTGAGAGAAGTGAGGGAAAATCCAGGATTTATTTGTCCTTCAGTCAGTGGTGGTGTGTGTGTTTGTGTTTGTGTGCGTGTGGCTGGATGAGGGAAACCCGGCGGGGGCGGGGCTGGCGTAGCGGCGTCCTCCAGGGCGTGTCGGGATTCCAGGAAGAGCTGGGAAGGAGCGGTTCCCTGTGCCGGTTTCTCAGCCTCACCACTGTCCTCGTCTGTTGTCGTCGTCCTCGTCCGGGGCGGAGCCCTCTGTGAGCGGAGAGAGAGAGCGAGAGAGAGAGAGAACGCGAGCGGTTTAAGTAAGCCCGTGTTGCGCGGATTCAGTGGCAAATACCTCGTGTCATGAGCTGCCTACGTAGCTGAGTTGATCTCCTCCCTTCCGTGGGCGGAGGGGTGTCCTTTTATCCCCTCCTTCTGGAGCTGTATTGGTGAACCTCTCGCTCCCGGTTCACCAATCCGCCGCCGGCGAGGCGGGGGTGGCTCCACCCTGCTGTGACGGCCCTTCCGGTTAGCGTTGGGTAGCGGGTAGCCTCGCGCCGGGGCGGCAGTCGGGGAATGAGCGAACCTCCTAGTTTGCACGTCGGGTGTTGGTCCGCCGCGACAGTACCCCCCCCTCAGCTCCGAGCCTACTGCCGCTGGGAGGTGGGCCCAGAGCGTGTCCCGTCGTGAGAGCCCATCTGCATTCCCGTGCAGGGCCCCCGCCGGTGCTGGACCTGGAAGGAGAAATCCTGCAGGGCGAGAAACCACCGAGTGACCCGGGCGTTTGTGCAGGGGCGCGTGGTCTGGACCAGGACAAAGTGTCGGCCTGCCAGGTAATACCTCAACTCTTCAATGGCCCACTTGATCACCAAGGCTTCCTGCTCCACCACGGCGTACCTCTTTTCCGTGGGGGCCAGTTTCCGGCTGATGTAGAGGACCGGGTGCTCTTCTCCGTCGAAGGTTTGGGAGAGGACCGCGCCCAACCCTGTTTCAGATGCATCGGTGTGTACCGTGAAGGGGAGCGAAAAATCCGGGTTCCGCAACACCAGGGCGCTGGTGAGGGCCCGTTTCAGGGCTTGGAAGGCCCTCTCCGCCTCGGTTGACCATTTCACCCCCGGAGTGGCCCTTATTGGTGAGATCTGAAAGAGGTGCAGCTATCAGGCGACCGTAGTTAGGCACGAATCTCCGATAGTACCCTGCCAACCCCAAGAACGCATGTACCTGTTTCTTCGATGAAAAGGGGCAGGTTAGTCCTTACGGCTTCGATCTTCCTCGTCTGTGGCTTCAGCAACCCCCGCCCAATGCGATACCCCAGGTACTGTGCCTCGGTTAATCCCAGGTGACATTTCTTAGGGTTGGCTGTCAGTCCGGCTTCGAGCCCCCTCAGGACCTCCCCAGATGGAACAGGTGGTCCGACCAGGTGGAGGTGGGCAGCGACAATCGTCAAAGTAGGCGGCTGCGAGCTGCGGTGTAGTAGTAGGACGATGTCCATCAGCCGTTGGAAGGTGGCTGGTGCCCCGTATAGGCCAAAGGGGAGGACCCGGTACTGCCAGTGGCTGGTGGAGGTACTAAAGGCCGTCTTGGGCCTGGCGTCGGGCGCTAGGGCAACTTGCCAATACCCCTTGGTGAGGTCCAGGGTGGATATAAAGCGGGCCCTCCCCAGTCGCTCCACCAGGTCGTCCACTCGGGGGAGGGGGTAGCTATTGAAGTCCGATACCTGGTTCAGTCTCCGGAAGTCGTTACACAGGCGCATGCTTCCGTCGGGTTTCGGTACAATGATGATGGGACTGGACCAGGGGCTGGATGACTCCTCGACGATCCCATCCCTTAGCATTCGCTCCACCTCCTCCTCGATGGCCTTCCACCGGGCCTCAGGGACCCGGTAGGGTCTCTGTCTAACTACCACGCCGGGGGGTGTCTTGATCGTGTGGTGAACCACCTGGGTCATCCCCGGGGAGGAGGAGAACACGTCTGCGAATTGGTCCACCATCTCGTTGAGTTCCTGTCTCTGCGCGGGGGTGAGGTCTTCCCCAAAGTCGACCAAGGCACGCTTGTCAGGATCTATGTCCCGGCCCGCGTACGCCGAAACCATCGGGACTGGTTCCACCCACCTCTTCAAGAGGTTGATGTGGTATAACTTCCTGTCCGTACGCTTACCGGGTTGTTGCAGGCGGTAGTTGAAGGCTCCCCGTCGCTCAAGGACCGTATACGGGCCCTGCCACCGGGCCAGAAACTTGCAGGCGCTGCTAGGTTCTAGAAGAAGGACCTGATCCCCCGGGTGGAACTCTCGGGGCTGTGCCGGGCGGTTATACACCCGCTGCTGTTCCTCCAGCGCGGCGCGCATATGTTCCTGCACTATTGGCGCCACGCGGTCAATTCTATCTTGCATCTCCTGCACGTACTCAATGATCGAGTGGTACGGGGACGGCTGTTCCTCCCAGGCTTCGTGGGCGACGTCCAGCAGTCCTCTTGGCCGCCGCCCAAACAGGAGCTCAAACGGGGTGAAGCCTGTGGATGCCTGGGGGCACTCCCGGACGGCGAAGAGTACATAGGGGAGGAAGAGGTCCCAGTTCCTCCCCTCATCGTCTACCACCCGCCGTAGCATCCGTTTGAGCGTCTGATTGAAGCGCTCTACGAGTCCGTCGGTCTGCGGGTGGTAGACAGACGTCTTCAGATGTTTCACCTGCAACAACCGACACAGATCCGTCATTAATTTTGACACGAAGGGCGTACCTTGGTCGGTCAGGATGTCCTTGGGGATGCCCACCCGGCTGAAAAGGAGCATTAGCTCCCTGGCGATGTTGGGGGAAGTGGCCTTGCGTAGCGGCATCGCTTCCGAGTACCGGGTGGCATAGTCCACAACAACGAGGATGTACTCGTGGCCCCGCGCTGACTTGGGAAGGGGGCCCACCAGGTCCATACCAATCCGCTCGAATGGAACGCCTATGATGGGTAGCAGAATGAGGGGCGCCAGCGGGGCTTCCTGGGCGCGGTGCGCTGGCACTGAGGGCATTGCTGGCAGAACCCCCGGACCTCGGCATCCATCCCGGGCCATACGAACCGGTCCCTCAGTTTCTCCAGCGTGTTGCGTGCCCCTAGGTGACCGCCGAGGGGGTGGGCATGGACCAGGTGCATTACTAGGTTAGTCCTCATCCGCGGTACCACCAGGAGGTCCGTCGGTTCTCCTTGGCGACAGACCCGTTGGTAGAGGAGGCCCCCTTTCACGAGGAAGTATGAGGTGGGGAGCCTCAGGTCGGGGTTCTGGGTGACCCCCTCTATCACGCGCGCTTGTGCCCAACAGTGTTTCAGGCGGTCATCCTCCTTCTGCTTCCGGCCGAACTTCCCTTCCCGGTTCACCTGTTGGAACACAGAGGACACCGGATTAATCAATCGGGAGGACTCACCTTCGGTTTCGGCGTCTCCGGCATCTTGGGCTAGGCAGACTGCCCGGCGTTGGGTCCTCTGGGTCTGTCGCGACGGCTTCTTTGCCTCGGTCGCCGGGCCCGTTGGGAAGCCCGGCCAGTCTCTCCCTAGGAGCAGTGGCACCGGAAGAGTGGGGATCATGCCCACATGGAGGGGCCAGGTCCTGGCTGTACTCCGGATCCGCACCTCGGCTGCCGGGATCTCTCGGGTCTCCCCATGGATGCAGGTGACTGCGAGGACTCCCTCCGGTTGTAGTACCTTGGGGAGGCTCCCGGTGTCCAGTAGGGCGGTGACGGGTCTTCCTTCTACCCACACCCTCTGGGTGGGGCCCTCGGGAGGCTGTTGGAGGTGGAGCGCGGACCCAGCTAGCCATGGTTTCTGGATCGGCCGACGGGGCTCTATCTCCGCTTCCGTGGGCATGGGCTCGTCAGCGGGGGTCATCCGGCTTGGTGACCTCCGGTGGGTCCTCCACGGCCCAGGGGCCCGTTGACGGTCAGGCCGGGGCCCTGAGGTCCCGAGGGGTAGGGCAGAGGGCTGATGGTCCCCCTGGCTAAACCCGGGCATGGTCATAGTACGCTCTAGCGCCGACATGAGTGCCTGGGGTGATTCTGGTGCCTGTGCCCCTACGGCCTGTCGTTCTAGGCGGGGTAACGCCCTCAGGAACGGGTCCATCGCCACCTTCTCTGCCACCTCCGTGGCTGTATACTGGTCCGGTCGGAACTACCGCTTAGTGAGTCGGATCAGAGCATTTAGTTGCCCGCGGGGGGGCGGCCCCGGCTGGTAGGCCCAGTTATGGAACTCTACTGCCGCCTGGCACGTGGTGCGGCCACACCACGCCAGGACCCCCTCTTTCATCGTTGGGTAATCTGCGGCGTCTTCTGGTTCGAGGCTGTAATAGGCGGTGCGTGCCTCCCCCGTGAATAACCCGCCAATGGCCCTGGGCCAGTCATCCCTATCCCACCCCTCCCGACGGGCAATATTTTCGAAGGTTTCAAAATAAGCTACGAGGTCTTCGTTGGGGGAGAGGGGTGGTAATAGGCGGCGGAGCTCGCATCTGGGGTCCGGGAGGGGTGTGGTGGCGGGGGTCAGGGTCTTAAGGTCCACCAGCGTTTGTGTGGCCACCTGGAGGCTTTCGGCGAGTTGCTGAGTAACGGTCTGTTGCTGGATGCTGGCCTCCAGCAGGTGTTTTAAAGTTTGCTCCATGAGTTGTGTGGGGGTTGTGTTTTTTTTTTTTTTTTTTTTTTTAGGGGCGGGTCTGTGCTACTGCCTGCATCCTCCACCAGTGTCCTCGTCTGTCGTCGTTGTCCTCGTCCGGGGCGGAGCCATCTGTGAGCGGAGAGAGAGAGCGAGAGAGAGAGAGAACGCGAACGGTTTAAGTAAGCCCGTGTTGCGCGGATTCAGTGGCAAATACCTCGTGTCATGAGCTGCCTACGTAGCCGAGTTGATCACCTCCCTTCCGTGGGCGGAGGGGTGTATCCTTTTATCCCCTCCTTCTGGAGCTGTATTGGTGAACCTCTCGCTCCCGGTTCGCCAATCCGCCGCCGGCGAGGCGGGGGTGGCTCCACCCTGCTGTGACGGCCCTTCCGGTTAGCGTTGGGACCAGTGCGAGGCTGCCCGCCTCGTGCCGGGGCGGCAGTCGGGGAAGGAGCGAACCTCCTAGTTTGCGCGTCGGGTGTTGGTCCGCCGCGACAAAGTATATCTTGGTTCCAGTAATCCATGTCCTTAGTCTGCTTGTCTTCAGCAAACTGTTTGCAGGCTTTCTTGCACATCATCTTTAGAAGAAGCTTCCTTCTGGGACGACAGCCATGCAAACCAATTTGATGCAGTGTGCGGCGTATGGTCTGAGCACTGACAGGCTGACCCCCACCCCTTCAACCTCTGCAGCAGTGCTGGCAGCACTCATACATCTATTCATTGAGGGAACCATGAATGCCAACATGTACTGTGACATACTGAAGCAGAGCATGATCAGTATGCAGTATTCCAGCATGATAACGACCCCAAACACACCTCCAAGATGACCACTGCTTTGCTAAAGAAACTGAGGGTGAAGGTAATGGACTGGCTAAGAATGTCTACAGACCTAAACCCTATTGAGCAACTGTGGGGCATCCTAAAACGGAAGGTGGAGGAGCACAAGGTCTCTACCATCCACCAGTTCAGTGATGTTGTCATGGAGTAGTGGAAGAGGACTCTAGTGGCAACCTGTGAAGCTCTGGTGAACTCCACGTCCAAGAGGGTTAAGGCAGAGTTGGAAAATAATGGTGGCCACACAAAATATTGACACTTTGGGCCCAATTTGGACATTTTTACTTAGGGGTGTACTCACTTTAGTTGCCAGCGGTTTAGACATTAATGGCTGTGTGTTGAGTTATTTTGAGGGGACAGTAAATTTACACTGTTACACAAGCTGTACACTCACTACTTTACATTGTAGCAAAGTGTCATTCCTCCAGTGTTAGATGAAAAGATAATCAAATACTTACAAAAATGTGAGGGGTGTATTCACTTTTGTGAGATACTGTAATTTATATATATATATATATATACACACACATATATACATACACATACACATATATATATATATATATATATATATATATATATACCCACATATATATATATATATATATATATATATATATATATATATATATATATATATATATATATATATATAAATATATCACAAATGCAGGTCTCCTCTGTGTGTGTGTGTGTGTGTGTCTCCAGCGCAACTTGCAGATTGTATACACGACATGCACACACTACACGAGCCATAGCAATTGTCACAAAGTACCTTCACCTTCCTCTTGAGCTGCTCCTCCTCTTTAATGCTCCACTTACAGGACACTGGCTCAGGGTTGTACAGCTGCAATGTTGCCACTTTGCACATGCCACACTGAACACTATCAAACTGTAACATGTTAGTGGAGGCGGTCAAGGAGGGCCTCATGACCACTGCTAGTAGACGGACTTGAACTGTAGGACCTCCCAACACCTATACATTACAAAAACGCAGGGTATTAAAGAAGTCTTTATCATTTAAAATGTTACCATGCCGTATAATGCAGGAAATAATTATAAATCTATAATCAAATAAAATAACATGATCTGTGTTCATTTGCTTTTATATTAGAAGCTAGATGAAAACTCCCAAACCAATTGTCAGGTCCAGTGCCCAACATATAGTCATGGTAATAAGAAAGTGCACCCTCCTTTGAGAGATGCTACTGTGGGATCTTAAGAGAGCTGTGCATAAACCAATGCCCTCAAAGAATTTAACTGAAGCAGTGTTGTAAAGAAGAATGGGTCAGAATTTCTCTAAAACAATGTGAAATACTGATAAACTCCTTCAATAATTTAAAGAAAATGTTATGGTTTCTGAAGGTGGTTCTGCATGTTACTGAATAATAGGGTGCACTTATTTCTCCTACCTGGTTTCTGGTTTACGTTTTGGTAATAACTACATATGTTTTTTGCTTGTCACCTGGGATATTTGTCTGTTTAAATAAGTTGGTGAGGACCACCAAATTGTTTTGTAGGCACGATAAATACAGTTTATATAGTCTACACACCTGTTAAAAGTTTTTGTGAAGTAAAAACATTTAAACTGCAGAAAGATATATAATGTCAGAAATTTTTCCACCCTCAATATGAGATTATAACATAAAAAATTAAGTGAAAAACAATCAGAAACATTTATAGGGAAAACAGAAAAATAAAACACTTACAATAACCTAGGTGCATTAGTGTGCACACCCCTAAACTAATAATAAACTAATTACTGAAGCACCTTTTGATTTTATTACACCACTCAGTGTTTTTGGGCAAGAGTCTATCAGTGTGGCACATCTTGACTTGGCAATATTTTCCCACTCTTTTTTGCAAAAACAAAATTCAATCAAATTGTCAGAGTATCTTCTGTGCACAGCCTGCTTCAGGTCAACCCACAGATTTTTAGTTGGATTCAGGTCTGGGCTCTGGCTAGGCCATTCAAAAACATTGATCTTTTTGTTAAGGGTGAAATTCCTTTTAATTTGCAGCTTACTCTATGGTGTCTTTTTGGTGATGTGCCTTTTTTTTGGACCAAACAAACCTTTTGGAATTATGAAGTTATTATAACTTTTGGAATTGGTCTCATCAGACCATAACACATTTTGTCATATGGTTTGGGGTGATGTAGTTCAGCGTGGATGCCTTTTGTGCACCTCTCTTTATTATTTTTCCAACATGACATATTTTAAATTAAAATAAAATGGAACCACAGATCCCCCCCATCCCCCATGCTTACACCCATATACACATATACACCAATGTATGGCAATCAGGTATTTCGCACATAATAGAGACAAATTTATGAACTTTTCTTCATGTATCTTCAAAGATAAGGTAGGTGGAAGAAAACCAAGAATACAAATTTTGGGGCAGACACAGATTTCTTTACCAATAATTTTAAATATTGTACCAACTATTTCTTACCAAAAGAACTGTAGGTGCAATGAAATAATGTTCCCTTATGGGTTATACAATTTCCATACATGTCTAGAATATTTGGATTAAATTTATTCATTTATTCAACAGTGTTGTATATGTTCTCATAATCCAAATGTACTGGATCAATTTAAAGTGGGTATTGATTGATAATGTTTGTGCTTGAACACAGATCTTTCACCGTTCATTTTCTGTGATCTGATGATAATCAATCCAATATAATCTTTTATGATTTGTGAATATTTGGATGCATTAAGAGATGTGCTACAAAGAATATAAACTTTGCATTTAGAACCAGGATTTTTACTGCCATTTCTTCTGTACTACTTAAGGAAGGACATTGATACAAATGATTCTTAGATTTAATAAAATTCCGGATCTGAAGGGAATTTTATATATTTCCCTTAAGGTTTCAAAAGACATCAATGTGTTCTATGCATAAAGGTCTGCTACCTTCTGGAAGCCTTTCTGCATCCACAGCTAAATTCAGAGTCTGATTTACCTGGATTGCATAACCACAAATAGGAAAGAACTGAAATTCAGGTGTTGAGCCCAACTCAGCCTGTGACCCATGCCATACTAAAATGGGAGTTTTAGCAAAGGGGTTAGATCTATTCTGTTTGAGTCTCTTTAAAGAATCAGAATATAAGTCAAGACTCAAAGCTCCTGTGACTTTTCTTTCAATCTGAATCAATGGAATATGAGATGGGTCAGCAAACCAAAGACATCTCAGTTTGACTGCCTTAAAATAAAAGGTTAGGAAGTTGCGGCCTATTGATGACTTTCTTTTCTTCAATCAGAATGACTCCACCTCTTATTCACTGTTATGGGAGACACTTATAATATTGTCACTACAGATCCCATGGAAATTAATGCTACTTTTAAATCTTTTTACTCTTCTCTTTATAAGTCAGAATCTCCAACAGATAATACTAAAGTGAATGCATTTCTTCAAAACCTCTGTAATCCTGTTATAGATACGAATACTGCTATGCAATTGGATTCCCCACTCTCTCTTGAAGAAATTTTAAATTCAGTTAAATCTATGCAATCTAACAAAGCTCCTGGCCCGGATGGGTTTCCAATCCAATCCCTTTAAAATGTTTATTGGAAAATTAGCTCCATTGCTTTTGGCTATGTTCAACGAATCTTTGGAACGTGGGTCTTTGCCTCCAACCCTGACACAAGCCACGATAGCTCTGCTCCTAAAAGAGGGTAAGGATCCATCTTCCTGTGGTTCTTACAGACCGCTGTCATTGCTGAATGCAGATGTAAAGGTGTTGGCGAAAGTAATGGCATCTCGGTTAGAGAATGTATTTCCTTATATTATATCTGAAGATCAGAACGGTTTTATAAAGGGACGTCAAATGTTTTTCAATACCCGTACACTCTTTAATATAATTTATTCACAGCATTCAGCTGTTCACCCTGAGATTGTGATTTCATTAGATGCTGAAAAAGCATTCGACAGGGTTGAATGGGAGTATTTGTTTGCGGTCCTGAGGAAGTTTGGATTTGGGGACAAGTTTATTTCCTGGATTAGCCTCCTTTATTCAATACTGTTTCCATGGAGCCACTCTCTATTGCACTAAAATCTTCCTCCTTGTTTAAAGGAATAGTTCGATACGGGGTAGAATACAAATTGTCGCTATATGCTGATGATTTGTTATTGTATGTAACTGATCCTACCGCCTCTATGCCTTCTGTCTTGGATGTTCTGGAGTCTTTTGGTGTTGTCTCTGGTTATAAACTAAATTTAGATAAAAGCGACTGTTTCCCTATCAATACTCCAGCTCTGTCTCTCCAACAGTCAGATCTACCGTTTCAATTTAGTCAGGCAGGTTTTAAATACCTAGGTATCAACGTGACACGTTCTCTATCTAATCTTTTATCAGCTAACTTTACTCCCCTTATCTCAAAGGTTAAATCTAACATTCAGAGTTGGGGTAACTTACCACTTTCCCTAATTGGCAAGATCAACGTGTCAAAATTAATATTTTACCGAAGTTTATTTTCTTGTTCCAACAAGTGCCTCTTTCTCTCCCAAAATCATTCTTTGATTCACTGGATAAGATAATTAGTATATTTATTTGGGGAGGGATGCCACCAAGGGTTAGTAAATCTTTATTGCAGAAATCTTCTTGGTCAGAGATCTTCTTGGTCTAAATTGGAATTATCTTCTTGTAGGGAATCCTCTTTACCTGCTCTAATTTACACCTCTTTACCTACAAAACTTTCCGAATATACTGACAACCCTGTTGTCCTCAGCACACTTAGGACTTGGTATCAATTTAGATGACATTTAAAATTTGTAGGTGCATCCTCTTTGTGTCCTTTAGTGAACAACCATCTATTTCCCCCATCGTGTTTGGACTCCTCATTTTCAGTGTGGTATGACAAGGGTATTAAACAAGTTAGAAATGTGTATACTGATGGTGTGTTTGATAGCTTTGCCAATTTGGCATCCACTTGCGATCTCCCCTTGACACATTTCTTTCTGTACTTTCAAATACGGAATTTCGTTTCTAGATGTTTTCCTGATTTCCCTTCTGCTCCTTCAGAACAGGCTTGGGAAGACCTGTTTTCAAATAACCCGCATCAGAGAGGAATGATTTCTAAGATTTATGATTTTATTTTGACGCAAGGTAGTGGGTCGAGTAATAAAATTAGGAATGCGTGGGAAACGGAATTAAGAGTACAAATAAGTGAGGAGTGTTGGGACATGCTATAGGCAGGGTACAGACTACCAATTCTTGTGCTCGTCTTGGACTTATACAGTTCAAAGTTTTAAATAGAGTCCATCTGTCCAAGTCGAGATTGTCTGTGATGTATCCGGATGTAGAGGACAAGTGTGATAAATGCCATGGCTCTCCCTGTCATCTTGGCCATATGTTTTTCTTCTGCCCTGAACTCCATGGTTTTTGGTCTGGCTTTTTTACCATCATGTCCACTATTCTCAGGGTAGATTTAAAGCCTTGTCCATTGATTGCGATATTTGGGATTCCTGAAGCTTCAATTCCTTTTGAGCTCCATACAAAAGGATGTTATTGCTTTCACATCCCTTACAGCAAGACGTTCCCTACTGTTACATTGGAAGTCTGCTAAATACACATCTATCTCCCAGTGGATAAAGGACGTGATGTTTTTTCTGAAACTTGAGAAAATAAGATATACGATGAATGGTTGTACAGATAATTTTTTTCATAAATGGCATCCCTTTATTGCCTACTTTATGGAGTTACAGACACTACCCACTTAAAGGTTGGTGCCTGTTGTTGAATTTTATAATATCTCTATAACCAGCGACAGTTAATGGGTAGCCATGATGAGCTGGAGGGGTGGGTTGTGGGTTCAATTTTGTTTTTCTTTGTATAAAAAGAAAAAAAATCTGAATATTTACTGCTGTTGCTCATTTTGTTTGTATTTTGGGAAATGGTGGGGAGGACAGAACAGAAAAGGCGATTTAGATAGGCTTAGCAGTTCAACAGAAATGTTCATCAGAAGTGTTCAGCAGAAATGTTCAATAAAAATGAAACTTGAGGAAATTGCAGCCCACCTCTTTTGTATGGCAGATACAGAAGAGATAGGTGGAGCCTGGAGCGTCTCTTCTTCCAGATAAACTTAACAAATACTAACAGGAAGGGGGAGGTGTTATAGAAGTTGACTGAAACAAAATTTGGAAGTATATTCATTTTAATAGCTTTCACACATCCAATACTAGTGAGAGTGAGAGACATCCATCTATTCAAACTTTCATTTAATTGAACAATCAGGGGGTCATTGTTGGATGAGATCAGATTTTTTTGCTTGGGGTAACTTTAATTTCCAAATATCTAAACCCATCAGTAGAGGCTTTATAGGAATGTTGTATTGCTGGATTCAACCTGTTCACTAAGAAAAAGTATTGATGACTTTGATTGGCTAACTTTATAGCCAGAAAATGTCCAAAATGACTAACAAACCCCAAAGATTCATTACCTACTCTTAATAATTTGATCAAATTATATCATCTGTATATAACGAAATACAATGCTCTATACCTGAAATTTCAATTCCCTTTATATCTGGATGAGTTCTAATCGCAAGCACCAGGGGTTCCAGGGCTAATACAAACAATAATGGTGAGTGTGGTGAGCCCTGACAGGTCCCATGATGCAATGCAATTGGTTCATCCAACTGTTGTTTGGCTTCACTGCTCAGGCAGTGGATATTAAAATTATAGTTTGCACCATACTCTGTCCTGTAGTATCTGCTGCATGTATTGATTGAAAAAAACATGGTGAAAGCATCATCAATCGCCACTGAATCCTATGTCAGATTACCAGCTATTGTGTAAATATTATTTATCGCTTTACTTGATTGTAATTGTTCAATCTGCCAAGCTAAAAGTCTACTTGACTTCTCTCAATACTTATAAAATGTTTGCTTGAGATGAATTAAGCTGGCCTGAGCTTTTACCACAGAGAGTTATAATGCTCTTTTCAAATAAGCAGCTCCGTTTAAGGGAACTGGACTTTGACTGATCCATGTATACATCTTGTTCTAATTTCCTAATTCTTTTGTCTAAATTTTGTAATTCCATTTTCAATTTATTTTTTAAGGAGCTGATATTTATTTAGAGTTGAGCCATATAATTTCATTGATGACAGCTGTAGGATAATCACTTTTAAACATAAGATTAAACGTGATTGATTCATTCTGAACACAGCCACATCCTCAGTTATAAAAGGGTGTTATAAAAGATTATTGAAGTTTATAAAAGGTTATTTTAAGTTTAGTCCCCCCATCCCCCCTATTTTCCCCTAAAATGTTTCTAATTGTTTTTAAGCATTTGGGTACTGAAGACACCAGTTGGTTAAGTTAACTTAACTGAATTTCCCCCCATTCATCCATTATGCATTTGTTCAGCTGCACAACTGTATGGGGCCTTCATTGCCTTATTTTGTGCTTCATAATGCACCACACATTCTCAATCGGAGACACGGCAGGACTGCAGGCAGGCCATGCTAGCACCCGCACTCTCTGTATTACGCAGCCATGCTTACACAATCATGTTCTCAGTCGCCATCATTTTGATCACACATCTGGACTCAATCATGAACACTACATATATTTATACTCACTTTATCCTACAGGTCACAGCAAAAGTATCCATGGTGTGTATTCTTACATGAAGTTACCAAGCTTTATATCCCAGGAGGTGTTACTCTGATTTTCTGGTCTTTGATTCGCCTTACCTGATTTTGTCTGTTTGTATATCTGACCCTTGCCTGTTTTGTGAATACATCCATCTTGTCTTATTGTTTTGTATTTGTTTGCCAGCTTTTCTATAAAGCATTGTAATCTGCAAATGATGCCATCTCTGTCACCTGACCCAGGTGTACTCTTTAATGAAGATGTTCCATTATTCTAAGATGATAATACCCCATTAAATATTTTCTGCATATTCAACAGTAGTTTGATGAACACTAGGAAGAAATCAGCACCTCCCATGGTCTCCCCAATCATTACTTTTAAACTTCATTGAAACTTGAGAGGAAAATCTGGAGCATATAGGCAAATCCCATCCTTCACCAATCAATAGGTTTTCTTCTTGAAGAATGCTTCAATATCCCACCGAAACTATGCAGGTCTATGATAGCATTCAAACAAGTCTTAAGGCTCTTCTGGACTCTCAGAGCTTAACAGGTCTTTCATACTGATATATTGTTAAATGTTTTCCTGACATACATATACTGTACCTACCTGAAACTTAAAAAAAAAAACACACAAAAAAAAAAACACCATGAGCTAAATGCTAAGCCTTCCAGACTTATATTTTTCCAGTTTCATCAAAGAGAGCTATTTTACAGCAGGAAAAGCTAGAACTGAGTATTCCATAAGCATATTGCACCTCACTAAGATTTACTAAATAACACCAATAACATTTATTATACACTTGATTTTGTGTATTGCAATGAAGTCATGACAAGTAAATCCCTTGAAATTCATGGCTTACGTCTGCACACCACAACATATCAATGCCTTTAAACACTATGACAAACCTACCTGTATAGGCAAGACAGTGCTCATCTCCGCGAGCTCTAGATTTGCACCTCGTGGATCAAACTTCACCTCAAATGTCTCTGTCTCAAAGCAGGGCAGATTCTTCACCCTGTCCAACTCTGTGCTAAATCCTGGAAAAGACATGAACCCACTTCTGTATGCATTGTTCTGTAAAGAGAATACACCCATTAGCTAGAAGTTGCATGAACCAACCTGTGCCTGCCAGAGAACGTCTTTCAGCTCTGAAGGACACCGGGAGAAGCCCAGTGTTGGTCACTTTGACAATGTGAGTAGATACAGTGCCGTGAATCACATAACCGAAGTCCAGTATGTACTCAGGCAAAATAAACCTGTCAGGATGGTATATTATAAATGCATATTTCTCTTTAACAAAAGCAAGGATCTTTAAAAATTTTATTATCTGATGGTACCTGCTGAGCTTTCTGCGCCACATGCTAGAAATGGATCCAGGTGTTTCACTTTGCACAGAGTTTCTTTGGGATTTCTCAGTGGCTATAGAATTTTCCTTGACTACGAGCCTCTCAACTTCCATCTGCAGCAGAGCATCATACTGCACACATACATATACAGTCATGGGGAGAAGAAAGTACACTGTGCTTCAATTCTATGTTTTTATTTATGTGCCTAAATAACAATAATAATAATAAAAAAATAACTTCTATATACAAGCAAGTAACTTTTAGCAGTTTGGTGTTCTGGAGCACTTAGGTGTGTGTGTGTGTGTGTGTGTGTGTGTGTGTGTGTGTGTGTCCATCATGCCAAAAAGGAGGAACATCAGCCATGACCTCAAAGAAGCATTTGTTGCTGTTCATCAATCTGGGAAGGATTATAAGGCCATCTCCAAACAATTTTAAATTCTCCATTCTATAGTGACTGTTTACAAATGGAGCATCTTCAAGACAGTTGCCCAGTTGAGTGAGAATCCCAAAATTGCAAAATTGCACCTGAACAAACTACATTTCTGGAACACTATCCTTAGGACTGATGACACCAAAGTGGAGATGTTTTGTCATCATGCACAGCACCATGTATGGTGAAAACCAAACATAGCATATCACCACAAACACAGCATAGTGGTGGAGGGGTGGTGATTTAGGCTTGTTCTGCAGCCACAGGTCCTAGGAAACTTGCAGTCATTAGCTATTTTCCATCCATCCATCCATCCAAAAAATTCCATTTAAAGTCTATATTGGGCTTTCAGCCATATTCTGAATACATTGTTTATATGCATACAGGTATCAAAATATTTCTGTATACATGGTTCTTGTAAGCATGCCTGAGTTGCCATTCCTAAATACCTAGCCTACAGCTAAGCAACTGTTAGCACCCACAGGTCCTTGCAGACTGAGCATGCGCATATATCGCCTTTCAGTGGATTTTCTGAATAAGATTTCCAAAACTTAAAATAGGCATATTCCAAGGGTGGAAATCAGAATTTGGGGAAATAGAATATTGTCTTAATCTGAATTGAGCAATCGGATTGCAGTGTTTACATTACTCAATACTAATTAGAGTATTGCCAAATTCTGATTAATATTGGAATATCAATGTGCGTGTAAACACAGTCAATCATCCCAACCACACCACCAAATTGAACGTTAACAGAAACTCTTGTTCAGTATCTGTATGATTTTATTGTTTGTGCTGATTCCATATGATTGACTGAATAACTGCATGAGAACGCAGGTGTTCCTGTGGATGGCTAGTGTATATAACAGACAATTTAAAAAAAAAGGCAACATAACATGCAACAAACTAGTCTATAATAATTTACAGTTTGACCCTACAAATCAACAAATATACCATTGGTATTGGTAGTTCAGTAAATCAGTAAGACATGTAAAGCTGTAGAATCATTCAGGTATAATCAATAATCAGTGAAAAGAAATGTGAACTTTGCCACCAGTGTTCCAAGGTGCACTTACTGTGGGGATGTAGTCCTCTTCACACAGTTCACCAAACCCTGTACCAGTTCTGCTTAGCATGTCCTCTCTTTGAGGTTCACTCTCAACTGCATTCTTTGCCTCCTTCAGCACTGAGCTGTATTGTTTTTCATCTACAAAAATACACAAAATTGGAGCCTAAAAGCCTGACTCATTGATTTATATAAGCTTTTGGTATATATTGTAAAACATTTTATATTAGGAATTCTGTTACTGCACCACTTTAAAAAAGACAGTTGCGGAGGGAAGAAATTATAACCACAACCTCCCCAATACCATTCCCAAATCATCCAGGCTGACCATGTCATCATTCCCACCCCCTTCCTAGCTGTCAAAAATACTGTGAAGCCTATCCACATTGCTGTTGTCTGAAAGGAATAGCTGTAATTTCAACCCCATAATTACAATATGTGGAATACAAGTTCCACTATATTCTTTAAACTATTAAAGCCAAATTAGAATGACTGGACGGGGCCAGCTTTACTAGTCTTCAATTGATTCAGAGCCTGTACTGGGACACTTGGCATGAGGAATATATTCCAGGAATATATCCTGGAATATGAAACCATTCTATCACATCAAAAGAGAAAGCAACCATTTTAAACCTAAAACTCATACAGGTGCGTGTGCCCTCAATGTTGCCTTCCTAGACCACCATTTCCATGTTCGACATACATTCTGGACCATGGATCGTCTGTTCATTTTAAAATTCTTTATAATTCTGCTGTATACAGAATCTTTGCAGAATGGGAGATAAGCACTTCCCCTTATTGTTCCAATTAATGTTTGTTTGTGTTATTTATTTAACTGGTATTTCTTTATTTCACTGACACTTGGTAAAATGGTTGGGTTAATTCTTTCAATAAAAGTGTCTTGCTAATACGAATATAAAAAATATTATTTTGTATAAAAATATATTCTTTTGCTTCTGTTGTAGTCAGTTGTGTTTTACTTGCTTTCTTTTTATATCTAGAAGCAGCCCAAATGCCATTTCCCTGGGTTATTGATTCCTGTAAATTTAACTTATAGGTATGTTCCATAAATTAATCCCACCATTTCACTCATTTCTAGGCTGGTCCAAAATGGCTTTGATCAATGGGAATCTTCCACAAACCTGTGAACTTCTGCTGGGTCCAAGGATATTATCATAAACGAAAACAAACGAAATAATGAAAACACGGTGTAAAAAACATTGTCGTTAACTGAAATCGAAATAAAAACGAGGCATTACAAAAAAAAAACATTAACTAAAACTGTATTGTCTGTTTGCAAAACTAACTAAATAAAATATTATAGAGTAAATGTCCTTAGTTTGTGTCTTTGTTAATGTCTTTCATTGAGCAAATATCTTACTTTCAGAGTTGAAGCCGGAAATTACAACATTCCATGTCAAATTGAACACATCATAGTCCATGCTCCTGGCTTGGCGGTACCGAAAGTTGGAAGAAAGCGGCAGAGTCCTATTTGGGATTACTTAGAATATGACTGTGTGTCAGATAAAAGCAAGTGCCTTGCAGTGGAAGGTGGTGAAATACGTGGACAATTTATTAAAGGGAAAAATCTCACAAATTTGAAAGTACATTTGAGAAGCGCGCACAAGGAGGCTAACCTAGCTTACTTTAATAAGGTAAAGGAGAACGCCAAGCCCCCTCCCCCGAAACAGAAGATAACCCCGGTACAGGGCTAGGCAGCATGACGGAGACATGAAGCGTTGGTTAATATGTTTATTGATACTGGGAGTTCATTGCCTTCAAAAAGTTTGGCACTTTACTCGAAACAAAGTTCAATACACCTGGAGCTGCAAGAGTCAATTATTATTGGGGCTAAGATATTATTGGGGCTAAGATAGATACGGCAAAGCAGAAATTAAAAGAGATCATTAAGGATAAAAGGAAGCTGATCCTATGTGTAGATGGTTGGAGTAAGAGAAGATTAACAGCATCTTTCATGGGTGTGTCAGCTTGTTTTTATCATCCGCCCGGAGGCCAGGTTCACCATGCTCTTCTTAACCTGCACCAATTGGAGCACCCACACACAGTGAGTTGACCCTCTAGAGTTTATTGTTTATTTATTGAGGAATTATTACCTTTTGGCTTTCCACAGCGGAAGGAGGAGTCGCAATGTGAGCTCCAAAATCCAGCAGGGAGCCGAACCCGGAAGACAGAGCAAGAGATAGAGCAGCGCTCATCTTTGGCTCCTCCACTGGATCTATAAGAGATCCCCTGAACCTGAGACGGGTGGCTGCCTCAGTAGCGGCCGGCCCAGATCTGCGAGGCTCTGAAACCCGACTTGCTTTGGCTTCTGTTTTTTTTTTTTCGAGAAGAGCACGAGTCGCGAGCTGAGCTGCTTAATGTAGGCGTTACCATGCGCAGCCTCTCGAGGCTGCCAACGCATACTACACTCCTAAACACTTCACCCAGAAAGTGTGCACTTTTCCCGAGATGAAACGGGAGCAAGCCGTAACACACTTCTTCAACTCTGTCACTCATTACTTACCTCTATTTTCCTCTTAAAAAAGGATAGAAAAGTTTAGAGATTTTGAGAAAATATCGAGTAGAAAAAAAATATTTTTGTCACACAAACAACAGACATGCAGTCTCGCTGAAGATAATAAGGCTGGCGGCGTGGTTCACAGGTGCCATATATATATCATGCAACACACTTAATTGCCACGCCACATGATCATGGCAGGCCTATAAGTAGAGGCATGATTTTACACAAGCTTCAGATACCGGTCACGCACACAAGGCGTTCCCATAATGTTATGCTAAATGCAATGTCGAAGTTCCCTTTGAAAGGGAACAAAAGGCTCTGTAAGGTTTAGGTGGCAAAACACTGAAACAATCCTGCTCCGGGAGCAAAGACATACATGAGATTTAAATACACAAACTAATCAAGACTAAACACAGAACAGGTGAGACTTATTATGGACACAACCTAATATAACAATACAGGGGCGGAGACATGACAGAAACACGTATAACAAAACACGTATCACAGAAAACAAAGTTAATCTCAAAACCCAGAAGTGTTGCACTTTGGGCTGCTGAGCGTGCTGACACATACTTTGTTAGGTAAAGAAGGTCTCGTTCCCTTCTCAGGGAACAGGGTTACATGCGTAACCCCGATGTTTGTGTATGCTTCCTTGTGGTTTGATCTTGTTTTTGGTTTCTTGATTTGTATTTCTGGATTTTTTGTGTTGTCTCTGTTTGTACATCACCTGACCCTTGCCTGTTTTAGGACTTTAATTTTGGTTCACAATCTGGATTTGTCTGCCTGCCTCTTTAATAAAGCCTTTCAACAGTGGCGGCTATGGCTCAGGTTGTAGAGTGGCTTGTCCACTAATCGTAGGGTTGGCGGTTAGATTACCGGCGCACATGACTCCACATACCAAGTGTCCTTGGGCAAGACACTGAACCCCAAGTTGCTCCTGATGGCAAATTTGCATGGCAGCTCTGCTTCCATTGGTGTGTGTGTGAATGGGTAAATGAGACACAGTGTAAAGTGCTTCAGATATAAGTGCACCATTTAACTGCACTTGCATCTGCCTCCTCGCCCCATACTTGAAAGTATGCACCATTGTCAATGTGCTAACCGCTTTGCTAACCATTTCCTAATTGTATAGCTAGTCATTAAGTTATAATCAACATTCTTTTATTTTTTTAAAAGTCAATAGCAAAATCAGAAAAGATCCCTTACATATACTGTAGCTGTCTTAACCATACAGTAAGAAACAAAGACTGTTTAACTCTGTTTAAAAATTGGTTATGACGGTGTACAGAAAGCCAAAAAAATGTGGACTTCAAAAAAAAAGTTAAATACAAGATATTCTAGGACATGGTACATTTATTATATTATATTGAGCTCTTACTTAGGTCTCTGGGCAGGTCCAGGCACACTCTAGGAAAGATGCCCTCTCCTCTTATCAAAATACTTTCTGGCTCAAAGAAGGCCACCTGTAGTTGGAACGTCTTCTTAAAAACCTCTGGGATTCCAGGAAGGTAGAACACAGAAGCTCTCATCTCCTCATTTGCCCTTACGTGGCCCTTCAGACAAGATATGCCAAAATACACAAACAGGTATCATATATTACTTCAAATTATAATATACAATGTACAATACCGAATGTTAGGACACATACACATTATTGATTTATAGCACTCTCACACTGCCAATTTTTCCATGATTTACATGTACAGGGTCTGAATCTAACAATTTATCTACAAGAATTTAACAGTTAATATAGTGTGTTTTATCAAAGTGTCTGCCACATTAAAACTGCTTTAATAGTTATGCGAGACTTCCAATGTAGTACAGTTACTATATACACGGAAGAACATTATTGTGATAGAATGCAGCATCTCACCATGCGGGGAATAACAAGTGGTTGCCCAGGTAAGGTGTCTTTAGGGGACACATGCTGATCTTCCAGCATAAAACTGAAGTCAAAGCCCACCTTTCCTGTGTTTCTCAGAATGATCTCAGCTTCTGCCACATGGTCAAATAACTTAAAAAATAATAATAATAAAAAAGAAAAAGATTTTCAAAGTACCTTGACTTGTTTACCACATATAGGATTACAAATAACTTGAATGTTATAAAAGATATCTACCAGAGGACCAAAGTTGATCTCAGTTGTTTCCAAGGTGTAAGTGACCAGTGAAACCTCTCCTTTGAGGGCAATCTCATATGTTGGACCTTCCTCCACCATGCACACTGCGAGCACTTGAGCACTGATGTCAGTATGGCCAAAGAATGAGAACATCACCTGCTGAATCTCACCAGGCTGCAGAACCCCATAAATTGGCATAATGTCAAATATCTGAGAGACAGCAAGGAACAGGAAAAAGAGAGAAAATCAGAAGCAGACAGTGAACAGAATTTATTGACCACAGTTTTGGGATACAGTAATATAGCTAGACTGACAAAAGTGCTTAATTGCTGACTTGCTCTCCAGAACAATTGATCTTTTTAATATAAGTTTAATTAGGGCCACTGGAAAATGTGTATTTGGCAGACATACAGTGTATATGTATTTTATGCTTACTGATGCAGACAGTATCCTGGGAATGTGCTACATAATTATAAGGGGTTGGGTTAAAATGAACACATTAACAAGACGTGTGGTAGATACAATCCAATATATTTCTCAAATTTCTTTTAAAAGCAATACAGTCAGGGGAGTAAGACGTGAAGTTGGAGGCTCCTGCTGATTTCGAATAAAATTGTAATTAACTTGCACTTTTTGGTCATACAATAGATTTTGACTTATTCTTCTGTTTTTTGTTTGCACGTTTAACTTTGCATTATGATAAAATGTCTGGAAAAAACATGAAAGCTTGTAGTACTACTCAGACACAACGGAGGCCTGGTGTACGTGCCACGAGCGAATCGCCTTCTTCTCCTGAATCCCTTGAATCTCCCTCACCGTGCGTTTACCCTGACTTCGCCGCCCTCAGACTCGAGTTTCTGGCTTTGCTGAGGACAGACGTTACTGATATTTTTAAAAAGGAACCCCAGGAGACTCTCAGGGATGCGCTGTCTACTAACAAGCTTGACCTGCAAGCCGTGAAGACACAGCTGGTTAGTGATAAAGTTGCTACCGATGGTACCTTATCAACACTGATAGGTACTGTTGGGGAAATGAAGCATGCTCTCTCCGGTTGTACTGATGACATAGCTCAGATGAAGACTACTATCGAGTCTCTCACTGTGACCGTAACCAAGTTAGAGAATAAATGCGAGGACTAGGTCACGGTGCAGTAACATTACGATAAAGGGAGTTCCAGAAGGCGCTGACACCTGTACAACTGCTGCTGTAGCGGCCTTGCTGAAGGAGGCGTTTGGTCTGGAGAAGGAGCCAGTTTTGGACCGGTCCCACCAGACCCTTCAGCCTAAGCCCAAGCCTGGTGAAAGACCACAAGCTATTATGTGCAGATTCCCCTATCACAGTGACTGTGTTTCCATTTTACGTTGCGCTAGAGAGCTCCAACGGATTAAAGTGAGGGATTTGACCATTTCAGTCTTCCCAGACCACACAGCCAAGATAGCCCGGTCTTGGGTTGCGTTTAACAATGTTAGGCGTCAACTTAGTGGCATTGAGGGCACTCGCTATGGAATACCTCACCCGGCATGGCTTCTCATTACATATAACAGTGTTCAGAAAGACTTTGTTTCAGCGGATGAACCGGGGGACTATATCAAATTCTTGACATCTGGGTGAGCTGCATCACCTATGTCAGCAATGTCTTTTTCACTCAGATTTTTTTTTTTTTGCACTCAGCCTTCCAGCTATACAGTATTCAGATTTTCATTTTAAATATTGTTGTTGCATTAGTTCTCCTACGTTTCTTTTGACTCACTCCTCTTAAATCTATCTCTGTAATAATGTGGTTCTCTGTTTTTATGCTCTGACTAGGTTAGAGTTTCTATTTGTTTAAAATTATATTAGTATTTTTTCCTCAGCCTTACGTGCTACGCTGTTATCTGTATTTTGTCTAATTTGTAACAAGTCTATAAAAGATTATATTTGTTATTGCGTGCAGACTGTTTTTCACTCTTGAAGTCAGTAGGGGCCTTTTCTCTTACTGAAACTTTTTTAGTTTGGTAATATTTTTTGGTTATTTCAGCTTATACTCTGAGTTGTTTTCACATTGTGGACAACTTTTGGTTACTATGGGAAACACTGCTGACTCCTTTGTTCTTTTATTATATGGAGACTTTGTGTGTGTGTGTGTTTAGGGGTTTGTTGGGGGGAGGAGGCTATTTGTATCCCCATGGTTTACTTTATTTAAATGGTTAATAGTAATATGGATCCCAGCACAGCTGCGACAGGCACACCTCTAAGATTTATTAGTTGGAACGTCCTGTCAAGAGATCTAAGGTTTTTACACATTTGAAACGTTTAAACTCTGATATAGTATTTTTACAGGGGACTAACCTACATATTAAAGATCATTATAGGTTATACTGCCCTTGGGTAAGTCAAGTCTTCTACTCAAACTTTAATTCAAAGGCATGAGGGGTCGCTATTTTAATTGGCAAAAGGTCACAGTTTTCGTCCACTAACGTTATTGCTGATGTGAATGATAGATATATTATAGTTGCTGGTACCCTAATGCAAGGACATTAGGTAAATGTATATGCTCCAAACTTTGATGATGTGGAATTTGCTAATAGATTGTTGAGCAGCCTCCCCTTTTTAAACACCCACCTGTTGATTTTAGGAGGGGATTTAAACTGTGTTTTTGACCCAAACTTGGATCGGTCTAATCTCTGTACTCTAAATCAATCTGCTATGTCTAAAACATTTTCCGATTTTAAGTGTCAGAAAGGTTTTGTTGATCCATGGAGATCCCGTAACCCCTCTCTTAAAAAGTTTTCTTTCTTCTACCAGGTGCGTCATTTCTATTCGAAGGATTGATTATTTTTTTTACAGACAGTACTCTTAATTCTTGTATAGTTTCTTTGGACTTGTAATTTCTGACCATGCGCCTCTACAATTATATATTCATTACTTTCTATTTATAAATGAAGCCCACCACCTTGGAGACTTAACTCTCTTCTTTTGGCAGAGAGTGAATTCTATGAGTTTATTTCAAATTCTATTGATGACATTTTTTTACTTCAATCAGAATGACTCCACTTCTTATTCATTGTTATGGGAGTCACTTAAACCCTACATCAGAGAGCAGAATATTTCTTACTCCACTCTTTCTAATAAAAGGCACACTGCAAGGCTTAATGAACTCACATCTGCGATCAGTAACCTCAATCAAAGATATGCATTGAACCCTTTTCCAGAACTTCTTAAACAGCGTCTCGCCTTACAAGCAGAATTTAATCTTATTTCGACTAAAGAGGCAGAACGCTTGTTACGTACTCGTGGTTCATAGTATGAACATGGTGACAAGCCAAGTCATTTACTGGCACATCAGCTACGGCGACAGGGCATTTACTGTCTCATACCTAGTATTAAAAACTCTTATAATATTGTCACTACAGATCCCATGGAAATTAATGCTACTTTTAAATCGTTTTACTCTTCACTTTATAAATCTGAATTTCCTGCAGACAATAATAATAAAATATTTTTTTAAAAATTTTATTATTTTTATTATTATTAAAATAAAAAATAAAAAAATATATTATTTATATTATAATTAATTTTTAAAAAAAAAAAAAAAAAAGAAATTTTTTTTTTAATTAATTTTATTTTTTTTTTTTTTATTTTTTTTTATTTAATTATAAATTATATATTTTTATTTTTTTTAATTTATTTTTTGTTTTTTATTATTTTAAAAAATAAATAATTATAATTTATTTTTTTTTTTTTTTTTTTTTTTTTTTTTTTTTTTTTTTTTTTTTTAAATAAAAAAAATATAATTTTATTATTTTTTGTTAAAAAAAAAAAAAAAAAAAAAAAAAAAAAGGAAAAAAGAATAAATTTTTTTTTTTTTTTATTTTTTTTTTAAAAAAAAAAAAAAAAAAAAAGGGGGAAAAATTATTTTTTTTTTTTTTTTTTTTGGTAGAAAACAACTAACAAAGAAAAGGGGGGGATGGGTGTTTAATAAATTTTTTTTTATTTATAAGGTAAAAGAAAAAAAAAATGTGTGTAATTTTTTTTTTTTTTAATTATTTTTTTTTTTTTTTTTTTTTTTTTTTTTTTTGAAATCACAGAAAAAACAACAAAAAAAAAAAAAAAAAAAACAGGAAGGGGGGCAATATTTTTTTTAGGAGGTTTTAAACGGGGTTGGATACAAAAAGATTTCCCAAGATTTAAACATCCCAAGGAGCACTGTGCAAGCGATCATTTTGAAATGGAAGGAGTATCAGACCACTGCAAATCTACCAAGACCTGGCCGTCCCTCTAAACTTTCAGCTCAGACAAGGAAAAGACTGATCAGAGATGCAGCCAAGAGGCCCATGATCACTCTGGATGAACTGCAGAGAACTACAGCTGAGGTGGGAGAGTCTGTCCATAGGACAACAATCAGTCGTACACTGCACAAATCTGGCCTTTATGGAAGAGTGGCAAGAAGAAAGCCATTTCTCAAAGATATCCATAAAAAGTCTCATCTAAAGTTTGCCACAAGCCACCTGGGAGACACACCAAACATGTGGAAGAAGGTGCTTTGGTCAGATGAAACCAAAATCGAACTTTTTGCCCACAATGCAAAACGATATGTTTGGCGTAAAAGCAACACAGCTCATTACCCTCAACACAACATCCCCACTGTCAAACATGGTGGTGGCAGCATCATGGTTTGGGCCTGCTTTTCTTCAGCAGGGACAGGGAAGTTGGTTCAAATTGAGGGGAAGATGGATGCAGCCAAATACTGGACCATTCTGGATGAAAACCTGTTGGAGTCTGCAAAAGACCTGAAACTGGGACGGAGATTTATCTTCCAACAAGACAATGATCCCAAACATACAGCAAAATCTACAAAGGAATGGTTCACAAATAAACGTATCCAGGTGTTAGAATGGCCAAGTCAAAGTCCAGACCTGAATCCAATCGAGAATCTGTGGAAAGAGCTGAAAACTGCTGTTCACAAACGCTCTCCATCCAACCTCACTGAGCTTGATCTGTTTTGCAAGGAAGAATGGGCAAGAATTTCAGTCTCTCAATGTGCAAAACCGATAGAGACATACCCCAAGCGACTTGCAGCTGTAATCGCAGCAAAAGGTGGCTCTACAAAGTATTAACGCAAGGGGGCCGAATAATTTTGCACGCCCCACTTTTCATTTTTTTATTAGTTAAAAAAGTTTCAAAAATCCAATAGATTTCGTTCCACTTCACAATTGTGTCCCACTTGTTGGTGATTCTTCACAAAAAATAAAAACTTATATCTTTATGTTTGAAGCCTGAAATGTGGCAAAAGGTTGAAAAGTTCAAAAAAGGGGGGGGGGGGGGCGGGGGGCGCACAAAAAAAATATATATATATATATATATATATATTTATATTTATATATATATATTTTTTAAAAAAAAAAAAAACATAAATAAAAAAAAAAATATAAAAAGGCAAAAAAAAAAAAAACACGCAAAAGAAAATTAATAAAATAGATATATACAGCACCACAAAATAAAAAAAATTGTACTGTGTAAGTGTATCTACATGTGTGTATTTATAATGTTTATGGCTTTTGGGAAAAAACTATTCTTGAGCCTGTTTGTCCTTGTTCTGATGCTCCTGTAACGTCTCCCTGAGTGCAACAGATTAAACAGGTCAGAGCCAGGGTGAGAGCTGTCCTTAATGATCGTTTTTCCTCTGCTGAGGCAACGGGAGGTGTAAATGTCCGTCAGGGAGGGGAGAGGGCAGCCAATGATCTTCTGTGCTGCCCTTATTACTCTTTGAAGCCTCTCCCTGTCTACCGCGGCGCAGCTACCGTACCATACCGTAATACAGTATGTCAGCAGGCTCTCGACGGATGAGCGGTAGAAGTTTAGCAGCAGCTTGGGGTCCAGATAGTACTTCCAGAGAACCCTCAGGAAGCGTAGCCGCTTTTGAGCCTTCTTAATAACCACTGTGACGTTGTCTGTCCAGGAGATGTCAGCGGAGATAAGGACGCCCAGAAACCAGAAGGTGTCGACCCTTTCCACACACTCATTGTTTATGAGCAGGGGGGCTAGCAAAAGGTTGAAAAGTTCAAGGGGGCCGAATACTTTTGCAAGGCACTGTATCTCGATGTAGATTGCACGTATGTATTCTGTGTATATCTTGACGCTTAGCGAACTTGTTCCATGTCATGTTTTTGCCTTAGCCTTAGCAATTGCCATAGCCATAGTCATAGTTAGCCTAGCTTAGTTTATTGAGAGTGTTTTGTTTCTTGTTTCCGTTTTGGTTTTGCGTTCACCACACTGTAAATAAACATCACAGTTCATACTGCATTTGCATCCTGCCTGCTTCCTTCCCGTCACGCCTCGTGACAGATTGAACCGCCTCAACCATGGAAGCAGCAAGCAAACGGAGAGGACACCGTACCCAGGAATCCACGCCAAGTATCCCGGCCTTGGATTCTATGCGGTTTAACCAAAGGATTTCCTGGGACATGCCGGATCGGTATGATGGCTCATTTGGATATCCGGATTGTCTTGTGGAGGACTGTCATCACTATTTCTCCAGCCTGTGCGACCCGAAGCCCACAGAAAGCCAGTTCATACAGTTTATTATGTCTCGTTTTTTGGCCCAGCCCGCACATGGGCACAGCAAGTGGCAGCCACGAAACCCTGGGTGCTGGAGGATATCAAGCAGGACTACGACCTGGATAAAGTGCTGAGGGAGGTTACTTGGGGGCCCCGTGCTACGCTCCCATTCCACGTGCACTATAAGCGGGTGAGATATCGAGAGGAGATGGACAAGACTCACTGCTCATCCAGGGAAGCGAGTCCCACTCATCGCTAAGTCTCCAGTTCAAGCTAAAGTCCAAGCTAAGTCTCCAGTCCAAGTCAAGGCTCCAGTCCCAGCCACGTCCAAATCTCAGGTCCCTGCCATGTCTCAGACCCATGTCCCTGCCATGTCTCAGACCCATGTCCCTGCCATGTCTCCAGACCAAGCCCCATTCCAGTCTCCAATTGCAAAGCCCAAGTCAAGTCTCACGTTTCAAGTCCGAGCCA
Source organism: Ameiurus melas (assembly GCA_012411365.1). NCBI lineage: Eukaryota > Metazoa > Chordata > Actinopteri > Siluriformes > Ictaluridae > Ameiurus > Ameiurus melas. The sequence goes on along the minus strand of CM022754.1, from coordinate 27,720,688 downwards.
AGTCCAACCCACGTCCAAAGTTCAAGTCCAGGCCACGTCTCTGGTCCAAGTTCCTACCCAAGCCATTCCTCAAGCTCCAGGCACAGTCACTCAGAGTAGTTATGTCAAAGCTACTGAAGAGAGCTCATCTGTGGAGTCGCAACTACAAGCAACACAGGTTTTGCTGCAAGAGGAGACACTACGGAAACGGGTTCTGAGCATACGGCTTTGTCAACTAGAGGACGAACAAAATCGACTAAGGGAGCTTCTGGAGGTGGAAAAGGTGAGAAGGAAAGCTTCACCCCGTTCAGACACAACGGTCAGAATTGGAAAAGAAATTGGAACAAGTGCATGAAATGGGGGCAGAGCTGGAGGATGAGAGGAAACAGAAAGCGCTGGCTGTAGCAGCAAAGAAGAAGCTGGAGCTTGACCTGTCCGAGCGGGAAGCTCAACTCATCCAAGCCATTAAAGCTCGAGATGAAGCACAGGGACAGCTGAAGAGTACAGATTCAGTTAAAGGATCAGTTCGGGGATGTGGATGAACTCCGAGCAGCGAGAGATGCTGCACGGAGCAGCGCCAAAGAGAGCGAACGCAAAGTCAAGAGTATGGAGGCGGAAAATGTGCGGTTCCATGAGGTTCTGTCTGCAGCTGATCGCAGTCAAAAGCAGGTTCAGCAGGAGAGAAATGAGCTGCATAAGGAAGTGACCAGCTGTAACTCCCAGATATCTGCTTTGAACGATGAAAAGCGGTGGTTGGAGGCTCGTATTTCACAGCTGAAGGAGGAACTTGATGAGGAACAGGGCAACATTGAACTCGTTAATGACCACTTGAAGAAGGCAAATGCATAAGTGGACACACTGAGCTAGCAGTTGAGCACAGCAAGACTTAGAGGAGTGAGACTGCTCGGCAGCAGCTGGAGAGACAGAATTAGGATCTGACTGCCAAAATGCAAGAGCTGGAAGGCTCGGTCAAATCGAAGTCTCAAGTCCATGACGTCCAAGTCCAGTCTCAAGTCCACGACGCACAAGTCCAGACCCAGTCTCAAGTGTCGGATGCCCAAGTCCAAGCCTAGTCGCCGGTGCCTGACCACCAAGCCATGTCTCAAGTTCAAGCTCAAGCCATGTCTCTCGCTCAAGCCATGTCTCTCGTCCAGGCCATGTCTCTCGTCCAGGCCATGTCTCTCGTCCAAGCCATGTCTCTCGTCCAAGCCATGTCTCTCGTCTAAACCATGTCTCAAGCTCAAGCCATGTCTCTAGTCCAAGCCATGTCCTTCGTCCAAGTCATGTCCCAGGTCTCAACAGGCCAAGCGGAAGTCCTGTCTCGAGCTCCTGACCTCTCGTCCAAGCCGGCTGTTCCAGTAACTTCCGCTCAGCAGCCCTCTTCAGCTGAGGACGCCGCTCAGCAGCCCTGTTCAGCTGAGGACGCCGCTCAGCAGTCTTGTTCAGCTGAGGACGCCTCTCAGCAGCCCTGTTCAGTTGAGGACACCGCTCAGCACCCTCATCCAGCTGAGGACATCGCTCAGCCTCACTGCTCTGCTGAGGATGTCGCTCAGTCTCCACGTCCAGCTGAGGACGTCGCTCAGCCTCCACGTCCAGCTGAGGTCGTCGCCCAGCCTCCACGTCCAGCTGAGGACGTCGCTCAGCCTCACTGTTCAGCTGAGGTCGTCGCTCAGCCTCCATGTCCAGCTGGGGTTGTCGCCCAGCAGTCCCGTCCAACTGATGACATTGCACCACTCCCAAGCGTCGATGAGAGCGTCGCTCAGCCTCTCTGCCCGGCTGTAGTCCTGGCTCTGCCTCCCTGTTCCACTAGGGACTTTGCTCTGCTCCCCTGCCCAAGGGACACCGTGCGGTTTCTTCCTGGCACTACTTGGGACATTCAACCTGGGGGGCCGGGGCCGCCGATGAAGGGGGAGGACTCTTGGCACCCCGGGAGGAGTGCTTTTGGAGGGGATCTGTCACAATTCCCCTGTACAACAGCGCGCATTGAGCGCTGTTGCACATGCGTGGACCTCTTCCGGGTTGACGTTAGGTTTTCGTCTCGCCTTGTCAAGGGTCATAGATCATTGGGTCATGTGTGTTTGGGAAGTGCCAGCAGCTGTTAGCGGTTGCAGGCTCATGAATGATATGTCTATATATACCGTGAGCCGAGCTTCACACGATGTAGATTGCACGTATGTATTCTGTGTATATCTTGACGCTTAGCGAACTTGTTCCATGTCATGTTTTTGCCTTAGCCTTAGCCTTAGCAATAGCCATAGCCATAGTCATAGTTAGCCTAGCTTAGTTTATTGAGAGTGTTTTGTTTCTCGTTTCCGTTTTGGTTTTGCGTTTACCACACTGTAAATAAACATCACCGTTCGTACTGCATTTGCATCCTGCCTGCTTCCTTCACGTCACGGCCCGTGACACCCACTCTCTCTTGAAGAAATTTTAAATTCAGTTATGCAAGCTAACAAAGCCCCTGGCCCAGACAAGTTTCCAATAAAATTTTTTAAAACGTTTATTGGAAAATTAGCACCACAGCTTTTATCTGTGTTCAACGAATCCTTGGAATGTGGGTCTTTGCCACCAACTCTGACACAAGCCACTATAGCTCTCCTTCTTAAGGAGGGTAAGATCCAACCTCCTGTGGTTCTCATAGACTACTGTCTCTGCTTAATCCAGATGTAAAGGTGTTTCCAAAAGTAATTGCATCTCGTTTAGAGAACGTGCTTCCTTATATTATATCTGAAGAGCAAAACGGTTTTATAAAGGGACGTCGGGTGTTTTTCAATACCTGTACACTCTTTAATGTAATTTATTAAAAGTATTCGGCTGAGCTTCCTGAGATTATAATTTCTTTAGATGATGAAAAAGCATTTGACAGGGTTGAGTGGAAGTATTTGTTTGCAGTTTTGAGGAAATTCGGATTCGGGGATAAATTTATTTCTTGGATTCGTCTCCTTTACTCATCCCCTAAAGCCAGGGTTCATATGAACAATATTTATTCTGAGTTTTTTCCTCTTGGATGAGGGTGTCGCCAAGGTAATCCTTTATAACCTATGATTTTTGCTGTCGCTATCAAGCCTCTGTCTATTAAGATCTTCCCACTTGTTTAAATGAATAGTCCGATACGGTGAAGAGTACAACTTGTCGCTATATGCTGATGATTTGTAATTGTATGTAACCAATCCTATTGCCTCTATGTCTGCTGTCTTAGGTGTTCTGGAAACCTTTAGTTTTGTCTCGGGTTATAAGTTAAATTTGGAGAAAAGCGACTGTTTTCCTGTTAATACTGCAGCATTTTCTCTCCAACAGTCAGATCTACTTTTCGATTTAATCAGTCATGGTTTAAATACCTAGGTATTAATGTGACGTGACACATTTCTTTATCTAATCTTGTATCAGCTAATTTGACTGCCCTTATTCCATCCATCCATCCACCCATCCATGGGTCGCTGGGAACCTGGGGCCTATCCCAGGAAGCATCGGGCACAAGGCGGGGTACACCCTGGACAGGCTGCCAGTCACTGCCCTTAATTCAAAGGTTAAATCCAACATTCAAAGTTGGGGTAACCTCCCCCTTTCTCTAAATGGCAGAATCAATGTTGTTAAAATGAATATATAGCCAAACTTTCTTTTCTTATTTCAGCTAATTCCTCTTTTTCTGCCAAAACAATTCTTCGAATAATTGGATGAAAACATTTGTTCTTTTATTTGGGGTGGGAAGCCACCAAGGGTTCGTAAAATTTTATTGCAGAGAAGTAGACTTAGTGGAGGACTTGCACTACCTCGTTTTTTATTCTATTACTGGGCTGCACACATCCATAAACTTTGCTACTGGGTTGAATCTCCTGGATCTTCTTGGTGTAAACTGGAAATATCATCTTGTAGGGTATCTTCTTTACCTGCTTTACTTTATTCCTCTCTACCTACAAAACTCTCTTTATATACTGATAATCAATTGTCCTTAACACACTTAAGATTTGGTATCAATTTAGATGGTGCTTTAAGTTTGTAGGTGCATCCTTTAAGCAACAACCACTTATTTCCTCCACTGTGTGAATATTCCTCATCTCTTGACTTCAAAATGCCTGCTGGACTTTGAACCAATAGGAGCACCCATGCCCTGTCCATAGACATTAAATATGTATGTTCTTTAGTATTGTTATCAAATTTGAACTTGAACTAGGTAAGGCTTCATGCCGTGGTGCAATTGTGTATTCCCGCTAATAGCTCCCAGTTTTAGTTATCTGCAGGTATCTGAATGCAAAAAAATAAATAAATAAATCAGACGGAACCCCCCTTAAATTTTAGTGTTCAAACTTCTATTACTCAATACCAGTAGGAGTTACAATGCATGTACTCCACATGGTTCAAGAACAGCTTTAATTTTAATTTGGATATGCCTTGGATAGGCAGTTTAGGCTAATTTTACAGGAGCAATGAGCATGCGCTTTTAACAAATCACAGGAGAGTGCATGCTAAAATTACTGAAATAACTATGAGTGTATTTATATAAGTTTGATAAGTTTTGTAGGTTTTGAAATTAACTTGAAAGTAAAGTAATTACATTTTACATGCAGTAATCAGTAATGTAATCAAACTGCAATGTTAAAGTAGTAATTAATAATCTGTAGTGGATTACTTTTTTTGAGTAACTTACCCAACACTGAGCAGGATGCGTGGGCTGCATCATAACATAATATTGATTATTTACCTATAATAACACAGCCTGGTTGTTGGGTGCAACAGCCTACATTGAAGAGGGGTGCTATAAATAGCCTATGTCCACAACATTAGGCTGTAAGAAATAATTCACATAATTTCACATAATGGCACATAATTTTTCCAGACAGAAAAATACTGTCTGACCATGGGTTTGTGCTAATAAGAGGTCCTGAGAGGTGGTAATGTAAGAGCAATTTTGGTTAAGCTTGGTTAAAAATACTACTCTGCCAGAAAATTTCAAAATTAACACCCAATATGGTGCCACTTTATTCGATGTCAGTGCAGGCTCAGTCATTTTTGGCCAAAAAACCAAAACAATTGTGTAAGAACTGGAAAATTTGGATTACACCCAAACAGCCTACCAATGTACCGGCATTATAACAGATGTTGTGTATGGAATGCAACAAAATAACATAATTAGATGAAATTACAAATACAACATACCTCCTCCACACATATACTTTGTGTCTCTTTATCTGTCAGACTGGTGGTGCTGCATTCCAGCACTAACCCCGTGGGTTTCTGTGCTGTAGATGCTCTACTGTTCTGTTCCTGTGGAGTAGAGCTGCATGTAAGTGGCCCCTCTGATCCAAGAATTTTCAGTCCATAAGTTGACAGTTGCTCTTTTGATCTTCTTCCCTTTTGAGCACCAGAAATTGAGTTTATCTTCTTACTGACTCCCTCTTCTTCTTGCTGAGGTTTAAAGATCCTACTCTGCCTGAAAACATCACATATAAAAAGAGAATAATTTTAATGACTAATGAATATACAGTTCCATTATCAATCAGTGTGAAATTGCCAGGGCTCAGCCTCTTTCTTCCCTGGTCCTGCCTTTGGGCAACTAGTCAGGTCCAAGTGAAATTAATAAAGATAGTTGTTAAAAAAAATTAAGGTTTAATATGTGAGAAGGGTTATTTAACACAATGTGTCCATACAGGAAATCCCACGCTCAAAGATCCATAAGGAACCTGACTGAATTGCTGTTAATACCACAATGAAAAAGAATATGTAGGACAAACAAAAAACTGGAAAGCACCCAGTTGTGCATGTAATGGACATTTATGACACAGCTGTTCTAAATACAACTGATCTGGTAAAGCTGAATTTTCTATTGAAAAATATACAAACGATTTCTATTTTCAGGCAGGTGCAAGTGTTATTTGCTTGTTAACACTGATGTACTGCAAATTTGTCTGGACAAATTTCACCCCCCAACACCATTTGCTCCAGTTCCTACTTTCATTGTTAGCAATTAACATGCCAGTGTTAAGGAAGTGTGATGTTCAATATCTGTCCCTCCATCTTCTACCGCTTACTCCTTTTCAGGGTCACGGGGAACCTGGAGCCTATCCCTGGAAGCATCGGGCACAAGGCGGGGTACACCCTGGACAGGGTGCCAGTCCATCACAGGGCACAATCACATACACACTAACACACTCACACACCTATTCATACACTTTAGATACGCCAATCAGCCTACCATGCATGTCTTTAACCGGAGGACATGGCAGAACCCCGCAGCACGGGGAGAACATGCACACACATGGTCCCGGCAGGAATCGAACCCCGGACCCTGGACGTATGAGGCAAACGTGCTAACCTCTAAGTCACCTCTAAGCACCTCTTAGCTAACTACTAAGCCACCATGCGCCCTTAAATATTATTTGATGACAGATAACCTCCAGTGAGGGATGTTTATGTAACATTTATGGAAGAAGTCTCGATTGTCAGCGTTTTTTTAATGGTCAGTAAGTTTTCTGAAACAGGGTGGCAGTGACCCTCCACTGAATTTATTTTTTTTGCTTAATAGGTAAGAACAAATCATTAAGTTATTCTGAATTTTAAAATTAACAAATGTTTTTCTAAATGACAGTTCTTGTAGACACTTGCATGTACTCATCTCATGTACTGTCTCTACACCTATGATTGCAGTCCAGTCCACAATAACAACGTTATCGTCAAGTTTGCCGACGACACCACGATGGTCGGACTCATATCAAAGGGAAATGAGGTAGCCTACAGAGAGGAGGTCCTGAACTTGGTAGCCTGGTGTTCAGAGAACAATCTGGCTCTGAACACTAAGAAAACCAAGGAGATCATTGTTGACTTCAGGAAGCACAAAACTGAGCTAGCCCCCCTGCTCATAAACAATGAGTGTGTGGAAAGGGTCCACACCTTCTGGTTTCTGGGCATCCTTATCTCCGCTGACATCTCCTGGACAGACAACGTCACAGTGGTTATTAAGAAGGCTCAAAAGCGGCTACGCTTCCTGAGGGTTCTCCGGAAGTACTATCTGGACCCCAAGCTGCTGCTAAACTTCTACTGCTCGTCCGTCGAGAGCCTGCTGACATACTGTATTACGGTATGGTACGGTAGCTGCGCCGCGGTAGACAGGGAGAGGCTTCAAAGAGTAATAAGGGCAGCACAGAAGATCATTGGCTGCCCTCTCCCCTCCCTGACGGACATTTACACCTCCCATTGCCTCAGCAGAGGAAAAACGATCATTAAGGACAGCTCTCACCCTGGCTCTGACCTGTTTAATCTGTTGCACTCAGGGAGACGTTACAGGAGCATCAGAACAAGGACAAACAGGCTCAAGAATAGTTTTTTCCCAAAAGCCATAAACATTATAAATACACACATTTAGATATACTTACACAGTACAATTTTTTTATTTTGTGGTGCTGTATATATCTATTTTATTAATTTTCTTTTGCATGTGCGTTTTTGTATATGCGTATGAATATGTATGTGTATATGTATGTATGTGTGTGTATATATATATATATATATATATATATATATATATATATATATATATACAGTGCCTTGCGAAAGTATTCGGCCCCCTTGAACTTTTCAACCTTTTGCCACATTTCAGGCTTCAAACATAAAGATATAAAGTTTTTATTTTTTGTGAAGAATCACCAACAGGTGGGACACAATTGTGAAGTGGAACGAAATCTATTGGATTTTTGAAACTTTTTAACTAATAAAAAATGAAAAGGTGGGGCTGCAAAATTATTCGCCCTTTGCGTTAATACTTTATAGAGCCACCTTTTGCTGCGATTACAGCTGCAAGTCGCTTGGGTATGTCTCTATCAGTTTTGCACATCGAGAGAATGAAATTCTTGCCCATTCTTCCTTGCAAAACAGATCGAGCTCAGTGAGGTTGGATGGAGAGCGTTTGTGAACAGCAGTTTTCAGCTCTTTCCACAGATTCTCGATTGGATTCAGGTCTGGACTTTGACTTGGCCATTCTAACACCTGGATACGTTTATTTGTGAACCATTCCTTTGTAGATTTTGCTGTATGTTTGGGATCATTGTCTTGTTGGAAGATAAATCTCCATCCCAGTTTCAGGTCTTTTGCAGACTCCAACAGGTTTTCATCCAGAATAGTCCTGTATTTGGCTGCATCCATCTTCCCCTCAATTTTAACCATCTTCCCTGTCCCTGCTGAAGAAAAGGAGGCCCAAACCATGATGCTGCCACCACCATGTTTGACAGTGGAGATGGTGTGTTGAGGGTGATGAGCTGTGTTGCTTTTACGCCAAACATATCGTTTTGCATTGTGGGCAAAAAATTTTGGTTTCATCTGACCAAAGCACCTTCTTCCACATGTTTGGTGTGTCTCCCAGGTGGCTTGTGGCAAACTTTAGATGAGACTTTTTATGGATATCTTTAAGAAATGGCTTTCTTCTTGCCACTCTTCCATAAAGGCCAGATTTGTGCAGTGTACGACTGATTGTTGTCCTATGGACAGACTCTCCCACCTCAGCTGTAGTTCTCTGCAGTTCATCCAGAGTGATCATGGGCCTCTTGGCTGCATCTCTGATCAGTCTTCTCCTTGTCCGAGCTGAAAGTTTAGAGAGACGGCCAGGTCTTGGTAGATTTGCAGCGGTCTGATACTCCTTCCATTTCAAAATGATCGCTTGCACAGTGCTCCTTGGGATGTTTAAAGCTTGGGAAATCTTTTTGTATCCAAATCCGGCTTTAAACTTCTCCACAACAGTATTACGGACCTGCCTGGTGTGTTCCTTGGTCTTCATGATGCTCTCTGCGCTTTCAACAGAACCCTGAGACTATCACAGAGCAGGTGCATTTATACAGAGACTTGATTACACACAGGTGGATTCTATTTATCACTATCAGTTAGGACAACATTGGATCATTCAGAGATCCTCGCTGAACTTCTGGAGTGAGTTTGCTGCACTGAAAGTAAAGGGGGCCGAATAATTTTGCACGCACCACTTTTCAGTTTTTTATTTGCTAAAAAAGTTTAAAAAATCCAATAGATTTCGTTCCACTTCACAATTGTGTCCCACTTGTTGGTGATTCTTCACAAAAAAATAAAATTTTATATCTTTATGTTTGAAGCCTGAAATGTGGCAAAAGGTTGAGAAGTTCAAGGGGGCCGAATACTTTCGCAAGGCACTGTATATATATATATATAATGTATATCTGTGTGTGTGTGTGTGTGTGTGTGTGTGTGTATGCGCATGTACGTACGTGTGTATGTATATATGTATATGTGTATATTTATATATATATATATATATATATGTATAAATGTATGTGAATACATATAAGTGAATACACAAAACTTAAACTTATATTTCTTCCACTGCAATCATGTAGGCTGCATTGAATTTTATTTTCAATTCCCTCATCTCTTTTTCTGTGACTTTATCACTAGCACGTTGCTGTCACGATCGCGCCAGCAGAGGGCAATGAGGCGACAACGTGCACGTGCTTGAGATGCGCATGAACACTACCACTGTGTCAAGTGTTGCCGGCTGTCAGCAATTAAGAGAGTGGTGATTAGTTATTTAAACCCCTCCTGTTGCGGCGCACGTGGGGCGGCATTAACCTGAACTAAGCTGAATCTACCCACACGAATCGGGACTGGACTAAGAGAGACAAAGCTAAAGAGTTGCAGCAAAGCAACACCAATCCAAGCCAAGCAAGTTGAGTGTTCATGTCGTGTCCTAATTGAGTGTTTATGCCATGCCATAGTTGAGTATTCATGCCATGCCTAAGTTAGATGAGCATTTCCTACCATAGTTTAAGGAGTGTTTATGACTTAGTTTAAGGAGTGTTCAGGCCTTAGTTCAATTAGTGTTTCCATTCCATGTCCTCTGCTTAAGTATCAAATAAAGACTTGCGCTTCCTGCGCTTACTTCCTGTCCAAATATCGTCCCGTTAAAGCTGCACTGATTTCACGATTGGGGTGGCACAAGGGGCAGATTTAGCAATGACACAATACCTGCTGTTCTTATGGGTTTTTTTTTTTACTGTCACCATGCTTCTTCACGGTTTCTTTTTTTTTAAATGACTCGAACCGGTAATGAACTCTGTTTTACCAGCAATATCTTGTCCTGCTTTAGCACAAAAGGTGCAGTATATTTTCCCATTGTCATAACGTAACCAGGTGATCTCTTGTAGCCAAGCTGATTTAAACAGTCTTGTCATGTGCAGCAGTGAAAGGCCTTGGCATGATTATTTTTTCCAGTCCCTCATTTGAAGTTTATATACATTATATTACTGGGATAACCTTTTCTCCCAGAGAAATTACTAAGATAAGCAATAAGGTCATTACTTGATGCAGAAAAAATAGCTCTGGCTTTTGTTACTTCTAGGTTAGAATACTGTATTGCTTTGCTGCCTGGATGTTCCAGTAGCTGTATAAACAAGCACCAGTTAGTCCAGAATGCAGTAAACCATACTAAAAAAAATGATTTATCATATTAGTCCTTTTTTATCCATGTTATATTAGCATGCAGTAAATTATATTGGCTCCCAGTAGTTTGCATTGGATAAAAAAACTATTAATAATTATCTTTAAAGAAATGGTCATTAGGGGGTTTCATTCCCACAACACCTGTGCAATCTTTTGGTCTATTATGATACAGTCCTGCTTCAGTCAAAAGGTACATGTTCTTTATCAGTACCTTGAATAATGTAGATTAGAGAATGGGCAGAGCTTTTTCTTACAAAGCCACCTGATGTGGTGCCAGTGCTCTTCTCACCCACCGGATCTGACTGATTCATCCTGATGCTCTGTTTCTGCTTAAAGCTTCTGCACTTGTGACTCACTTTCTGCTGTTGTGGATATTGTTAATAGCAATATACAAATAAAATAAAATGTAATTAAATTTAATTTGGCAAGGCAGAGGTTGACCTCTTGGTCAGTGCCTCTGTGGCAGAGCTGGACAGTCCAAGGTCAGAATGCACTGGCCACACTGTCTATGCTATGCATTTTCACCTTTTCTGCTAATTCTACCCACACTGCACAGAATTCACAACAGGGGTACAACTGAGACTGGTGCCCCCCTGGAGACAGATAATGACCATTGATGTTTCCCTCACTAACTGGGGGTTGGGGAGGGGGTATAGTGAGATACCACAGAGCCCCAGGTGTGTGAACACCAGTGTTAGAACACAACAAAATCAGCTGGAACTGAGAGTAGTCTGTCTAGACCTCAAATTCTTCATACTGGTGATGTTAACCAAGAGGTTTTTCTACCAGTAACATACTGATTTGAAATCTATATGTAAAACCTAATTTATTATCATAACACACTTGATTTGATTGGGCATCCATCCATCCATCCATGTTCTGTACTGCTTATCCTACACAGGGTTGCAGGGAGCCTTTCTCAGGGGACTTGGGGCATAAGGCAGGAGACACCTTGGATGGGGTGCTAACCCATCACAGGGTACAATTGTGCACACACAGGCAGATGCCAATCAGTCTGGGGAGGAAACCAGAGTTCCCGGTGTAAACCCCCAAAGCATGGGGAGAATATGCAAACTCCATGCTCCCAGGTTCAAGGCAGGAATTGAACCCCAACCTCCAACTGAAGGTGTGAGTCAAACGTGCTAGTAACTCAGCCACCATGCCCCCCTTCGATTGGGCAAATGCAAGAAATTATTTTCATAATGTATTAATTTAAATACTACCATTTTTGTATTGTGCTGCTCAGCACCAGGCTACTTTGTGTGCAAATGTTTTAGGGCATACACTATGATCACAAAAACGGGGGCTATAGTATACTGTAACTATGACTGGGAAAGGAACAGTGCTATGCTCCTACCTGATGAAGCAGCAGGGGGCAGTGTTGTATATGGAATCAAGCTCATAGACACTTTTCCCCTCATGCAAATTAGAATATGTTTAACAGATATAATAAGTCTTTTCTGTAGAACTCTTTTTAGAAGCAAGCATCCATGAGACTTTTTCTTCTTGCATTTCAACACATTTCATTTGAAATGATCACTCTCTCTCTCTCTCTCTCTCTCTCTCTCTCTCTACCTGAGAGAAAAATGCCTTGGGCCTGGGAATGCCTGGGAATCCCCCAGAAGGAGCTGGAATTTGTCGCTGGGGATAGGGAGGTCTGCCCTGCCCTACTTAGTATGCTGCTACCGCAATCCTCACCAGGACTAGCGGTGTAGAAAATGGACAGATGGAGCACTCTTTTTTAGCCACTGCACTTGTTTGTGCTTTTATTGGTGTCAACTTGTAATCCTCAGCAACCTGTGTCCACAGCAAATATTTCAAATAAGCAGAGCTCCTGGTGTGCGGCATAGTTGCCTAACATATCCTCCTCACAGCTCCAGGGTCCTCCATTTGATCATGAGCTTGTGTTACTGTCCAAAAAAAACCCTTCTTATTATGATGTCTAATGCAGCCTGGGAAGCCTGGACTAGAGATGTGTGCAATACTACTTTTTCAATTTTGACAAATCCTGCCACTGCCTCAGACATTCTTGACTGGTCCCACCTGCTGTCTCAAAATGTTTGACCTATTATGACATTATTATTTGCACCTGTACAGTGTGTGATCTTTTCGGACAAACTGAATTGGTTCTATTTGACCTACTGTATAAATAAAAACCACTGTGATCCTGACAAGGATAAATTAGTTACTGAAGATGAATGAATGAAAGCAGTAAATGCATCATATGGCACTCAATACACTCATATATTAAAATATGGCCTTTCTTTGTCCTGCAAATTTCATATCTGACTGCAAGAACATGCCTGCAAGAAAATGCAAATTTATTGAATTTATTGAACATTGACACACGTGAGACAAGTATTTCCCAGTGGGTCCCACAGTTTACTGTCTCCTGCTGTGCCTCATCTTATTTCTCCTCTGTGAGTTCCACTATCATATTCCTCTGGCTCCAAGACAGTGGAAGTAAAGCAGACAAGATTCTCTTCAGCCATAGATAATGAATATAAAATAGCTAGCTCAGACAAAATCCACATTGATCAGCAAGGGGTCCCTCACAAGGCAGGCAGAGACACACCTCAGTGGAATGCTGCAATGATGGCACCTTTATAACTGCTTTAATTACCAGCAGGCTTTTAATTAGCAAATAGGACAATGCATGCTGAACACTTTCCAGCATTGATAGGAAAGGTCAAGCCATTATTAGATGGCTTTCCTGACGGGTGGCTGAGGAGAGGCATGGCAGGGGTGCACGGTGGCTTAGTGGTTAGCACTTTCACCTCACACCTCCAGGGTCTGGGGTTCAATTCCCATGTGTGTGCGGAGTTTGCATGTTCTCCCTGTGCTGCGGGTACTCTCCCAGTCCAAAGAAATGCATGGTAGGCTGATTGGCGTGTCAAAAAGCAATTCTCCAAGGCAAGGTAAGGCAAGAAACCAGCTGAAATCCGTAAGTAATTATACCTCCTATCTGTGCAAATTAACATCAGCTGGGTTAGTCAATTGATGGTCTATAAAAAATAATTTTGTTACCAAGGTTTCACACAAAAAACATCTCATGATGGGTAAAAGCAGTTTTGGGAGTTCTCCAAAAGACCTTCGCAACCTTATTGTTGTGAAACATATTGATGGAATCGGATACAGACATATTTCAAAAATCTGAATCATCCAGTAAGCACCATTGGGACCATTATGCGCAAGTGGAAGCAACAACACTCCATCATCAACCGGCCATGCACAGACGCTCCTCACAAAATTTCTGACCGAGGAGTCAGAAGAATAGTCAGAAGAGTAGCCCAAGAGCCAAGGACCACTTGGAAAGAGCTCCAGAAACACTTGGAAGCAGCAGGTGCCATCATCACAAAGAAAACACTAGGCAATGCACTCCACTGCTCACGCTCACTCCACAAGACTCTATTACCAAATAAAAGTCATTTTGAAGCTCATTTAAAGTTTGCTACAACTCATTTGGACAATCCTATGAATTACTGGGAGAGTCTAGTCTGGTCAGACGAGAACAAAATGTAACTTTTTTTTTTTTTAACACCATGTTTGGAGAAGAAATGGCACTGCACATCACCCTAAAAACACTATACCAACAGTGAAAGTTGGGGGTGGAAGCAACATGGTGTGGGGCTGTTTTTCATCACATGTTACTCGCAGATTTATAACTGAAGGAACGATGATGCCATTATAGATGTAAAAGTGTAATCAATGTGTGTAACTGCAGAGCTGAACAAATGTTTCATTGTGTGTAACTAGAAAGTTTACTAGTGTTTGTATATGTAAATAAGATATAATCTGGTATATACATCCAATGTCTACAAAACAGATAAGACTTACTTGTGGGAAGCATTATCTAGATTCATAGTATGCTTGTTGATCAAGTTATAAGTATGTATTGAGTTGGAAGAATTCTGTTTCTTACTAAACAGTAGGCTTAATTGTTTTCTGTGTCAATCCGTACCTCTGCACAGCAAGCATAATCTAAAACTATAAAACACTTTCTAACAAGTGGTATTCGAAATGTATACATTAAGTGCTTTGTGTTTGTCTAAAGCAGCTTCAATCTATGGCAGTAAATTAAGAACCTTGTTTGTCTAAAGCAGCTTCACTTTGTGGCAATAAAAAAAGCAATTAGACACACACCAGAAATGGGTTTCTAAACAAGGCCTTCTAAGCTTGTAAATGAGTGTCAAAAGAAGAGATAAGAGATATTCATATGGTTTACTTTATTTAAACGGTTAGTAATATGGATAGCTGGGACAGACACATCTTTAAGATTTATTAGTTACTGACACTTCCCACTTAAATTTTTGTGCCTGTTCCAGGGACGGGGGGTGGTAAATTTTATTTATTTATTTTCAATGAAATATTTGGGGAAGGGAGGGGAGAAAAGGTAAATGAATCATATGAAAATGAATAAATAAACCAATAATAAAAACAAAAAAAGTAAAGAAGAGAGAAGAATTCAAGGAGGAAATTGCCAGACGAGGCTATATATAATTATGTGACACAGTAAAAAACCCAGGTCTGGTAAAACTTTTAGAGGAAATACACCTGACAACGCATGAAATATATTGTTTCAATAAAGATGTTACTTTTTGACATCTATAAACCCTCTGTCTCTGAAGTTTTTTATTTAAGCAGGAAAGATTGACTTTCATAGACACCATCCACTAGGATGATGAAGATGAGATGTGGGTGGACCTTCCAGCTGGACAACAATCCAAAGCATACAGCAAAGGAAACTCTCAATTGGTTTCAGAGAAAACCAATTAGAATGGCCCAGTTAGAATGGCCCAGTCAATCACCTGACTTGAATCCAATTGAACAAGATTTAAAGACAACATGCTTAGAAGAATGGGCCATCAATTAGATTGAGATCACCATCAAATACAGTAAAATCTCGCATTAACTATAAAATACTTTTATTAACCTATAAAGCACTAAACGGTCTCGTGCCACATTATCTAAGTGACCTTTTGGTTTTATATGATCCTCCACACCTACTTAGATCAAAAGATGCAGGCTATTTGACGGTACCTCGAATAGTGAAGGCTACAGCAAGGGGAAGAGCCTTTGCTTATAGAGCCCCACAGTTATGGAACAGTCTTCCTATTAGTGTTTGGGACTCAGACACAGTCTCTGTGTTTAAGTCTAGGCTTAAAACCTATTTGTTTACTCAAGCCTATCCTGACTAGATTCTATCTTACTAATTCAGTCATACTAATCTTTTTTCTCCCTCTCTCCTTTTGCCGAGCCCCACACGGATTTATGGAGATACTGGAGATCCAGATCCTTTCTGCCTCTGGATGGAGCTCTAATCTTCTCTAATTCCAGACTACTGGGACTACGGCTGCACCTAAGACCTTACAGACTTCATATAAATCCATTAACAACTTTTTCACATTATCTGTTGTTACCCAAATGAGGATGGGTTCCCTTCTGAGTCGGGTTACTCTCAAGGTTTCTACCTCTTAAAACATCTTAGGGAGTTTTTCCTTGCCACCGTCACCACTCAGTGGCTTGCTCAGTTGGGATAAATTCACACCTTCATTATCTGTATACCATGTTTCATTTCTGTAAAGCTGCTTTGAGACCATGTCTACTGTAAAAAGCGCTATACAAATGAAATGGGAGGCATGACCGGAAAAAGCCTTTGCTGTCTAAAAAGAACATTAAAGCACGACTATGGTTTGCTGATGAAGATGTAGGCAAAGGCCAGGCCTTTTGGAATAATGTGTTCTGGACAGAAGAATCAAATATAGAGTTGTTTGGCCACAGTAACAGCAGACATGTTTTTTGCTGACCAAAAGACAGCTTTTAAGAAGAAGCACCTCATACCAACTATGAAGCATGGTGGTGGAAATGTTATGGTTTGCGGTTTCTTCACTGCCTCAGGGACTGGACAGCTTGTATTCATTCAAGTTATGAATTCTGCATCATATCAAAGAGTGCTTGAAGATGAGGCCATCTGTCCGTAAGTGGATTTTTCAACAGGATAATGATCCTAAGCACAAGAGCAAATCCACCAAGGAATGGCTCAAATATAAGAAATGGAGGGTTATGGAATAGCTCAGTCAAAGCCCGGATCCCAATGAAATGTGGGAGGCATTTGAGAGGTGCAGTACATGCGAATAAAACCCTGAAATATCTTTTAACTGAAAGAGTATTGCATGGAATAGTGGTCAAAAATTCCAGCAAGCCAATGTCAGAGACTGGTGGACAATTATGCAAACCGCCTACAAGCTTCTGAGGCCAAGGGTGTACTTACTTTTCCACTGAAGAATATCACATCTATTGATATTTCTGTTGAATAAATGATTGAAAATGTTATTTTTCCTTGTGGTTTTGTTCAAGTATATCAACTTTATTAATAGGCACTGTTTCAAAGATGATCAAATGTTTGCTTGTCCAAATATGTCAAAAAGCAAACAATTTCCATAGGGTGTACTTATTTTTTCACATGACTGTAAGGGACAAATATACTGGTACACAATTAATGACAGAGTAGATAAAAACCCATAAAGCAAGCTATAAAATTATGATTCACCCAATAAAACTACAGTGGTGTGAAAAAGTGTTTGCCCCCTTCCTCATTTCCTGTTCCTTTGCATGTTTGTCACACTTAAGTGTTTCGGAACATCAAACCAATTTAAACAATAGTCAAGGACAACACAAGTAAACACAAAATGCAATTTGTAAATGAAGGTGTTTATTATTAAAGGTGAAAAAAAATCCAAACCATCATTGCCCTGTGTGAAAAAGTGATTGCCCCCCTTGTTAAAACATACTATAACTGTGGTTGTCCACACCTGAGTTCAATTTCTCTAGCCACACCCAGGCCTGATTATTGCCACACCTGTTCACAATCAAGGCATCACTTAAATAGGAGCTGCTTGACACAGTAAGGTCCATCAGAAGATCCTTAAAAGCTACACATCATGCCGAGACCCAAAGAAATTCAGGAACAATTGAGAAAGAAAGTAATTGAGATCTATCAGTCTGGAAAGGGTTATAAAGCCATTTGCAAAGCTTTGGGAATCCAGCGAACCACAGTGAGAGCCATTATCCACAAATGGCGAAGACATGGAACAGTTGTGAACCTTCCCAGGAGTGGCCGGCCGCCCAAAATTACCCCAAGAGCGCAAACGACTCATCCAAGAGGTCACAAAAGACCCCACAACAACGTCCAAAGAACTGCAGGCCTCACTTGCCTCAGTTAAGGTCAGCGTTCATGCCTCCACCATCAGGAAAAGACTGGGCAAAAATGGCCTGCATGGCAGAGTTCAGAAGGAGAAACCACTGCTGAGCAAAAAGAACATCAAACCTCGTCTCAATTTCTCCACAACACATCTTGATGATCCCCAAGACTTTTGGGACAACATTCTGTGGACCGATGAGACAAAAGTGGAACTCTTTGGAAGGTGTGTGTCCAAGTATATCTGGCGTAGAAGGAACACTGCATTTCATAAAAAGAACATTATACCAACAGTAAAATATGGTGGTGGTAGTGTGATGGTCTGGGGCTGTTTTGCTGCTTCAGGACCTGAAAAGGCCGCGTGATAAAAGGAACTATGAATTCTGCTGTCTACCAAGAGATCCTGAAGGAGAATGTCCGACCATCTGTTCGTGTACTCAAGCTGAAACGAACTTGGGTTCTGCAGCAGGACAATGATCCTAAACACACCAGCAAGTCCACCACCGAATGGCTGAAGAAAAACAAAATGAAGACTTTGGAGTGGCCTAGCCAAAGTCCTGACCTGAATCCTATTGAGATGTTGTGGTATGACCTTAAAAAGGCCGTTCATGCTCGAAAACCCTCTAATGTAACTGAATTAGGACAATTCTGCAAAGATGAGTGGGCCAAAATTCCTCCAGGACGCTGTAAAAGCCTCATTGCACGTTATCGCAAACGCTTGGTTGCAGTTGTTGCTGCTAAGGGTGGCCCAACCACTTATTAGGTTTAGGGGGCAATCACTTTTTCACACAGGGCCATGATGGTTTGGATTTTTTTTCACCTTTAATAATAAACACCTTCATTTACAAATTGCATTTTGTGTTTACTTGTGTTGTCCTTGACTATTGTTTAAATTGGTTTGATGTTCCGAAACACGTAAGTGTGACAAACATGCAAAGGAACAGGAAATGAGGAAGGGGGCAAACACTTTTTCACACCACTGTATGCATTTTATGGATTGAGCAATAGCTGGCTTCTTTCCTGATGGCTGTGTTTCTTGGGAGGATGGTTGATGCCAGATCTGGCACCAATGGTTAATTATAAGTTTAAGGAAAGACAATCATAAGGTCAAACAAATGCTAATATGCTAACACTGATTGAAATCTTTCAGACCAGTGAACGTGGTCTGATTTGCATAATGCTGTCTTGCATTATGTAAGTGCTAGTAGATTTAAATCTTTGTGAGAAATAATAGGCTTGTGTTAGCTCGTCCAGGAAAATTCAGTAATTTAGTGCTAATTTGAGGATTTACTTCTTTTATAACCATGAAAGATGTCTCTACCTTATGTGGTAATATTGTTGGTCCAGCAGAAAAGCCCAGTGGTAGATGACAGGGAGTGGGCTGTAGTTTGTCATAGTAAGCTGCTGCTGGACCTCTGTACAGTTGAGGATGCAGCCAAAGTCCAACACATGGCTGGAAAAGTGCAGGTTGGGAAAGTGTACCTCTCCTCGCAGAGCCACAGTGTCCCGCTGTGGGTGCCCACTGTAACTCACCTCCAGCACTTCCTCAGCCACACGGCTCACTGAATCCAGCTGGTACGAAGGGTCGAAGCGCACCCACAGCTCTGCTTCAGCACCAATACCCATCACCAGACTCTACATGCACCAACAAAGAAGACATAATGAGTGAGATTAATTAATGCTTTAGGTCATTTCTAGTGAATCACTCATCACCAAGTTCAGAAAAGCTGTTTATTTAGAAGGTGAAATGCTAAATGTTAAACTAAGGAATATTTATTAGTCATACAGTATACTTATACAGTGTAATTTCACATATTTGTTGAATTTGCCTTTGAATATAATTGATAGGTTAGGTTTATGCATGTTAAATAAAGATTATCTTATGTAAGCTATTCAGGATCTGCAAACATGCCCTTTCTATATTATATAAGTGGAAATTTCACTTAAATAGGTGGAAATCTTACTGCCCAATTAAAAAAGGTGGACAATTCTAAATTGACAGACCTCTTAGACTTCAATCTCTTAGTCTAAACATAAGTTGGGTAAGGTTGGCTTTTATACGCTGTATGTGCAAGCAACATACAAAAGATTAGTTAAGGAAAACATAATACAAAAACATGACAAAAGACCCAAAACCCAAAAACGTTATATGATCACGAGTAAGCAAAAATCACACTGAACTGATCTTAAATGGTTGAATCAAAATTATGGAAAATAATTAAAAATATTCCGACCGCTCCATTGGTGGATAGAGCGTGTTGTATATAAAATATACATGAAATAAACACGAGGGAGACCTAGTATTAGTATGTAATTTTATTGAAAATTCATTGGGCCGACGTTCACCTAAGTACACAACACACACAGATAAGCAAGGCGCAAACCATACATGTATTTGATTAGTGTGGCAGGTCTCAGAGCGTAGGTGGACGGTCAACTAAGAGACTCACACACACACACAAACACACACACACACACAGAGGCCTATGCCACCATGCACACATACAGAAGGGAAACAGAACATTATAAGAATAACAAAAGGAGTAATAAGGCATTATAAGGATAATATAATGATATTATGAAGTATGGAGTACAGAAAAGGGGGTAAAACATTTGCAAGCAGTATAACCATATATAAAACAGAAATATAGAGCAAATATGAATGAAAAAAAGCATTATAAAACAGAAATACAGAAAAATGTGGAAGAAACTTACTCATAATGTACATAATGTACAATCAGTATTCTTGATTTTATCAGTCCGGAGAGAACTTTATGGCAGTTTATGTTTTGTGCCACGTTGTTTCTTCTGCTCAGGCATATTGTCATTTTTGCCTGACCAACAATAAAATTGATCAGCTAACATTTGAACCTGTTCCTTGTGAGTGATGTACTTATTAACTTAATACCTAAGATGAAAAAACTGAAAAGTAAATCAGACCCAAGGTTACAGTCGCTGCATAACTCTCTGTGGCCAAATCACAAGGACCGAAGTGGGATATGTGCAATGTGTTCTTTATCAGGCTAAGTCCCATTCCCCCTGTTGAGTTAATGTTGACCATAAACATTTGGTTTTAGAGAGTACTGTACCTTCACAGCCGTATTAAACCTGAGCTGAGTCAAATGAACTGACTCACTAAAAAGAGCTGGAATAACCATAACTAATTTGTGTATTTTTGATTCCTATACGTGTATGTGTCTATACATTTTTATGTGCCCTGATGTGGTCATGCCATCTGGTCACTCACTAAGTCGAGCAGTGTAAGTGTGAGTTCGTATGGATTGTGGTATTCATGTTGCACAATGATGAATAATTGCTGCATATTTATCTTTAAATGCTGCTTATGTACACTGAGTCCTTCACATTAGAATAAGATGGTGAATAGTTAATGTTGAATTTGGGTTTTGCATGGAGTACGAGTATCTGGATTAGGCAGCGTTGCGTAAAGGTTTCTTTTGCTGACATGTTGTGATGATGTGGCTCTCACTGTGTTTGTGAGTTAGTTTAATTACAGTCTCTTTGCAACAGTGTAGTTTGAAGTGATTTATTTCTTTTCTGAACCGTAGCTTGGTGAATAGAATAAAGTAGTTGTGAATATACAAATTTATATGTATATATTATACGGTGTGCCATGGATATGACTTACAATGTATACGAGTTGCAATATTTCAATAATACAGTGCAGCGGTCACAAAAACAAGGAATGGAGTATATACTGCACAATCTGAGTGTGAATTGAAAGTGTTTATACTGTAGCTGTGACTGAGCTGTGAACTGGA
This sequence comes from Ameiurus melas, assembly GCA_012411365.1. Lineage (NCBI taxonomy): Eukaryota > Metazoa > Chordata > Actinopteri > Siluriformes > Ictaluridae > Ameiurus > Ameiurus melas. Next base: position 27,699,280 of record CM022754.1, on the reverse strand, counting down.
TGCAGGTGTGTGTGATCTAGGAGTTGCAGTCCATGGCAGCCAGCCATGGGAAATGTAGTTTGTGACATGAGAAGATTTAACACTACCTTAATATGATCAAATACAGTTTAAATGAAATGGATACATTTATAGAGGGAATCTTATGCCTTTCACAAATGGGCACTCAGCAAAGGAAACAAATGGCTGTTAAATTGAAACAAAGCTCACAGATGATGATACATTTTATGTTAGACTAAGCTAAAGACATTTATGCATTACTCCTAATTAGATATATTTAAAATAAAGTGAACAAAATTAAAAGTGTCATTAAAAGTGATATTTTGAGTGTGGTACAGTTGTAAAGGGACATAGGGTGCATTCATGTCTACCATTTAAACTAAACTCTATTGTTGTACACATAAAAACAAATTCACTAGGTTGTTTTGAATAAAAATGAGTGGGATAAAAGAGACTAGAGAACTGTAAATACATGTCTAGATCTCAACCTCATTTACTGTATTGTTAGTTCTGTATTATTGGGATTATCACTCGTTAACACAGACGGGATATTAACATGTTAGTTTAGTGTACATCACAAATAGTCCTAGACTAACAGAGTTTTGTTTTTTAATTCACCAGAAGGATATTGAGAAAGGAACTCAGGAAGGGATAGGAATGAATCTTGGGGCCAATTGGAGTTGTATTTTTAAAGACAGCAGACTGGAGCTATGTGACGGATTTGATGGATTGGCTGGACGTGAGAGTGGAGGACCCCTTTTGTGAGAAGTGTTGTCCCTTTGATTGGATAAGTTGAGATTACTTCATAAGGCTTTCATACTTGATAAGGCTTTCTAAAATTTTTGATAGGACACAGAGTTTTGGAATAGACTACAATGATCTAATATAGTGGGATTTCCCTCATTTAATAAAGGAACAACAAGATAAATTAACGGAGATGAAATAATATCAGCTGTTAAATTCAAAAATACAGATTCCACACAAACAGGGCCTTGTGATTTGTTTATATCGAACACTAAGTGCTCTGTAAACATCAGAAGTCTTAATACGTTAAAAATGAACAACTCATTTTGAATGGTTTTTGAATGGCTTTCTGCATTATTAAAATCAGTGTACAGTAAATCACTTGATAAGTATTCCCCGTTTTTAATAGGCCCTGATCCGATGCATAAATTGAGCATTTAATGATGGATTTTGCAGTTGTGTGTTCCTAGTTCTCTGTCTCCAGTTTTCAAATTGGACAGTGATGGTGGCATCCCTCATTCTGAACTCGCTAACATACCTGGCACATTATGGGCTACATAAGGTTGAAGCACGGCAAGTAACATTTACACTGTATTAAGCTAAAGTGAAGTATAGTCATCCTGTGTCCTTTAAACAATATCCTCCATCTAGCATTATTACAGCAAGCTGTGATAACAACTGTGATAAGTTCTGCAATACAACACACCCAGTAACCAATGTTTAAGGCTGGAAGAGGATGACATTTTACACCAAAGTTGCAAAATCAATGAACTAGTCATCCCAGTAGCTCCATTACTTTTAGAATGTTGTATATAATATATATGTCCCTACTGTAACCTATTCCATTCCGCATATTATTATTTTTCTGCTGTTGAACTGTGATCAGCTCTTTTTATGACTGCATGTGAGAGCTCAAGGCCGTTACTCCCCTTAACATTCCTAGATCAGTAGTAAACCTGGGAGTGTCTCCTTCAGGGGCTGTGGACTCCCCTGAGGTGTACTCCTCTGTGGTCAGAGACTCCTTCGCACACTCCCAAGGCCGACAGAACATGATTAGGGTCATCCTCCGCCCCTTAAAGCACAATAACTATTAAGCTTCCTGGACGTTATCAAGTATGGTCTGCAGTGAATCACTGATTGCTCTCTTCATGACAAAATCCTGGGAACTGGGTGTTCTTTGGAAAAGCCTGACATTGAATGGACTTGAAACTACAACAAATACTTTTTCTTACATGTGACTGAGAGAGGGGGTGCCATTGGGGGGGTCCTGGCTCAGGAGTATGGGGCGCTTGCAGGTCTTTAGTTTATTTATTGAAAACATTGGATTTGGTGGCACAAGAATTGCCAGCATGTTTGCGTGCCATGGCTGGAGCTGCTCTCTTAGTGCAGATCATTGGGAAAATTGCTCTCTCACACATTGATCTTACACTCATCACACCAGGTCATTTCTATTTTGAAAGAACAGGATATGGGGATATGGGGTTATTCTATGTGCCACCCAAAATGAAACTCTTAAACCTAATAGTGTGCCTAATACACCAAGTGTAGTGTTGTATTGCCTAATTAATTCTGTGGAGCCAGTCACTGAGAACACTCACGATTGCCTAGCTGAAATTCATATTTCCTTTAGCTTAAATTTGAAATTTTTAGATGTTCCATCTGAAAGATTTTGTGTCTGAAATTTCACAAACATTATGAGCAACCTGCTCTGCCCAATTGGCTGAATTAAAAGCTATCACTACAGAGTGCAAACAACCCAGCCACGGAGCCACGGATCTACACAAATCAGTGGATGGTTCCGCACTGGTCCCAAGCCCGGATAAATGGGGAGGGTTGCGGCAGGAAGGGCATCTGTTGCCAAACTAAAATGATGCAGAGAGACTCAAGTACAGATCATGCTAGGGTGATCCCCTCAAGCGACGCGCAACGCGACCGCCGTGGGGCTGAGAAAAATGGGTTACAGCTACCGTATCAGAAGCGAATACGGCTAAAGAAGCTAGCTCAACGAGGAGAGAAGAGGAGGGAGAAAGAGATGAAGAGGACCATTTTGATAGGGTCCCTGAATGTGGGTTCAATGACGGGCAGGGGAAGGGAAGTGGTGGACGTGATGGAGAGGAAGAAGATAGATGTTTTGTGTATGCAGGAAGTGAAATGGAAAGGGCAGAAAGTGAAAGAAATTGGAAATGGTTTTAAGCTGTACTACGTGAGAAAAGACAACAGAAAGAATGGTGAGGTAATAGTGCTAAGTCCAGCGATGAAAGAGGGAGTACTGCAGGTGAACCATGAGTTGGACAGTGATCTGGATGAAGGTGGATGTGGATGAAGTCATAATCAATGTTATCTGCGCATATGCACCACAAGTAGGGTGTGATCAGTAGGAAAAAGATTACTTTTGGGGACTGCTTGGAAGCGTGATGGCAAAGTTACCTGAAACAGAAGTAGTATGGCTTGGAGGGGATCTTAATGGTCATGTGGGTGAAGGAAACAGTGACGCAGCGGAAGTAATGGGTAGGTACGGAATCGGGGTGAGAAATGAAGCAGGAGATGAAGTTGTAGAGTTTGCAGCTGCCAACCACTTGGCGATAGTGAACACCTACTTCAGGAAAAGATTAACAAGAAGGATAACGTACACTAGTGGAGGGCACCACTCGCAAGTAGACTACATTCTCTGTAGAAGAAAAGAGCTGCGGCAAATACAGGACTGCAAAGTACTGCCAAAAGAAGTTGTGGCAAAACAGCACAAATTACTGTTGTGTAAAGCAGGAATGATAACCAAGGGAAGGCAGAGGCAGGTTAGGATTTGGAAAACATGCTGGTAGAATGAAATGGAACACCGAGAAAATTTGCGAAGAAGGTGCTGGAGGAGAGGCAAGAATGGACTTGGGATGCACTGAGCACAACGATTAGGTCAGCAGGAAAAGAAGTACTAGGTGAAACATCTGGGAAAGCTGGAAAGAAAGAAGAGACGTGGTGGTGGAATGCAGAAGTACAAGAAGCAGTGAAGCGGAAAAGAGAAAGGAGGAAGGAAAGGGATCTGAACAGATGTGATGAGACTATTGAAAATTACAAGCACGCAAACAAAGAAGCAAAGAGAATGGTGGCAAAAGCAAGGAGCATGGCATTTAACGACCTGTATACCAGCCTGGAAGAAGGGGAAGAAGGCAAGCGGAAAGCGATAATAATAGCAAGGCAGAAGAGCCGGGAATCACAAGATATTTACCAAGCAAAGCTTGTGAAAGATAGTCAAGGGCAAGTATTGTCGGATGAAGATGAGATAAAGGAAAGATGGAGGTCCTATTTTGAGCAGTTGATGAACGTAGAAAATGAGAGTAGTGAAAGATTTATAGAACCGAGAGAAGAAACGCAGGTGGAAAAGATAAAGGAGGAGGAAGTAATGGTAGTGATGAAAAAGATGAAAAGAGGAAAGGCGGTAGGACCGGATAACATACCAGTGGAGGCGTGGAAAGCACTTGGAAGTGGAACTGCAATGTTGACAAAGGTATTCGAGGCAATCATGGAAACGGAACAGATGCCAGAAGAGTGGCGAGAAAGCACTCTGATACCTATCTTCAAAAATAAAGGGGACATTCATGACTGTGGAAACTACCGTGGTATCAAGCTGACTTCGCACATTTACAGGAAAGATACAGGAAAGGGTCATTGAAAAAGGATTGAGAGGAAAAGTTGCCATATCAGCACAACAGTTTGGATTTATGCCAGGGCGAAGTACAACTGATGCTATTTTTGCTTTGAGACAACTTATGGAGAAGTTTAGAGAAGGACAGAAGGAACTGCATTGTATCTTTATAGATATAGAGAAAGCTTACGATCGGGTACCAAGAGTAGAAGTATGGAACTGTTTGAGACTGAAAAAAGTGGACGAAAAAGTACATCAGACTTGCATCAGGTTGCAAGACAAAGGGCAGATGTGTAGCAGGAACCACTGAATATTTCAAGGTGACAGTTGGACTCCACCAAGGCTCGGCACTTAGCCCGTTCCTGTTTGCAATCATAATAAATTGTATAACAGGGCACGTACAGCGAGAAGCACCCTGGGATATGTTGTTTGCAGATGACGTGGTGTTGTGTGGCGAAACAAGGAAAGAGGTGGTGGATAGGTTGGAAGTGTGGAGAAGTGAGGATTGGGACGCGGTTGTGAGTTAGCAGGCAAAACTGGACTGCGTACTTGTGGGGAAACGAGAGTTGGTCGGAGAAGTAAAGATGCAAGGGAGAAGCGGAAGCGCGTTGAAGATTTTAAATACCTGGGTTCGACAGTACAGACAGATGGCGGAATAGAGAGGAGAAGTAACAAAAAGGATCCATGCGGGGTGGAGTGCTTTGGCGGAAGATAACCGGTATTATGTGTGACAGAAGAGTATACCATGTGTGACAGACAGCTAAAGTAAAAGTGAAAATCTGTACAAGACAATGGTGAGGCCTGCAATGCTGTATGGGATGGAAACTGTGGCAGTGACAAGAGGTCAGGAAAGGAGAATGGAAGTAGCGGAAATGTAAATGTTGAGATTTTCTCTCGGAAAGACAAGGATGGACCGAATTAGGAATGAAGAGATAAGGGCTACAGTGAAGGTGTGAGAGATGGGTGTGCAGCTGAGAATGAAAAGACTGAGATGGTTGGGTCACGTAGTGAGAAGGGATGAAGGCTATGTTGGGAAGAGTGTGAGAAAGTTAGTAGTTGGAGAAAGGAGGCATGGTAGACTAAGAAGGCGATGGGAGGATTGCGTGAAGGCGGATTTAAGGACAGTAGGAAAGACAGAAGAGGATGCGTGCGACAGAATGGTCTGGAGAAGAGTCACCCGCACCGGCGACCCCACGTAGTGGGAATAAAGCCAGAAGAAGAAGAAGACTACAGAGTGCAAACTGGTTATGGGTAGAATTGCTAAAATATATATAGATAAATACTGACGCTTATGCCCATGGATTGTGTCATCTGTTTGGAGTTGTTTGAATGCAGTGAGGTTTTAGAATAACATGTTGGAATGCCACTTTAACATACCGAGCAAATAGTTAATTGAATTCTGATTGTACCTGTTGCACTTTGCACTCTATGTATTTCAGATGCCCGTGGTTTTAAGCAGTGTGTGAGGGGGAAGGTAGGGGAAAGATAAAACAGCTAGAGGAATGATCTCTGTACTTACAGGCAATGGAGGATGATAACCTGAGTGTGATATTTGTGCTCAAAACAATGTCAGAAAGAGAAAATAAGTATCAAGAGGGCACATATCAAGCTGAAGCAGCAGCTGACTACAAGAACATGCGACCCCTGATCCCCGAGGATGCTCGAGGATCCTCAGATGAGGAGGTGGCAGGGAACACGTGAAGGTCCTGAACGAAGCTGTCAACGGGGGGTCTGCCCTGAAGAGACATTACCACAGAACTCTCAAGTCAATGGCAGACCAGGATGAGAAGACGACGTGATGAGCCATGCCCTGGGTGTAAGTGCTAGCCTAAGCTCTCCCCAAGGGTGGCCCAAGGGTACGTAAAGTGCCTGGTGTAACAGTGCCTGAAGGAAGGCAAGCACGGGCAAAGTGAACCTGCGGGAAAGCGGGTCGCGGAGCGTAAAGCACAAAGTCCTATTAAAACAAAATCCAAAGCGTAAATCCACAAACGTAGTCGAAGTCGAAGCGGAAGTCCGAAAAACTAATAAAGACAATCCTTTCACTGAGAGTGTGGTAACAGGTAGACGTGAGAATACTACAAGTGTTACTTCGCGCAGCATTGTTGTAAACAAGGTCTTAAATAACCTTGGGCAGCGTGCAGGTGTATGCACTTAGTATTCCGGCAAACTTGAGCGCGAGTGTGACTGGGAAATGTAGTCTGCGCTGGCACAGCGGCCGTGAGTTCGCCGTTAGTAACACAGAGCACCCCCCAAGGGCTCACGGGCCGGAGTTTTCCCTAGGCTGCTTCCTCCCGGTTCGCCAGTCTGCCTGGATGAGCCGGAAACGCGTCGAAGCTCGAAGCTGGCATCTAGAATGTCCCGGGCTGGGATCCAGCATTGCTCCTCTGGGCTGTAACCTTCCCAATCCACCAGATACTCGAGACCCCCTCTCCTGGGTCTGGAGTCCACGATTTCCTGCACACAGTAGGCTGGGCGACCCTCAAACTCTAGTGGGTCAGGTGGTGTATTCTCCGGAACCGCTGTGGCTAATGGGCCCGGTGTCACCGGCTTGAGTAGGGAGACATGGAATGAGGGGGCAATGCGGCTGTGATTGGGGAGGTCCAGGCGGTAAGTAACCTCATTTATCCGTTTCAGGATTTGGTAAGGGCCGGCATACCTGGGCCCCAGTTTGCCGCCTGAGAGATGTGCCTTGAGGTTTCTTGTAGACAGCTATACCCTGTCTCCTGGCTGAAAATCAGGGTGCGCCCCACGATGCCTGTCCGCCTTCCGTTTCGTGATGTGAGAGGTTCATACCAGTTGACGATGTGTGTTCCCAGACCTGCTCGCTGCGGCAAAACCATTCCTCCACAGCCAGGGAGTCAGTGGTGGCGGCGTTCCATGGGAAGAACGGCGGTTGGTAACCCAAGATGCACTGGAATGAAGTCAGGTGGATGGCAGAATGTTGAGTTCTGAGCTTACTTCGCCCATGGGAGGAAATGACTCCAGTCCTCCGGGCTAGTGGCACAGAACGTATGGAGGAAATGGAGGATCTCCTGGTTGGCCCTCTCTGCCTGGCCGTTGGCCTGTGGGTGGTAGCCGGAGGTGAGGCTAACAGTGACTCCCAGTGTCTCCATGAAACTGGACCAGACCCGGGACGTAAACTGGGGGCCCCTGTCACTCACGATCTCCTCGGGGAGGCCATGGTATGGGGATGGCACCAATTTCCCAACGGGTAAAGCACGGGGCGTCTTGGAGCGGGTGCAGATGGAGCTGGAGGACACAATATGTTGTACCTCCCTGGGCATGTGGGGCCCCCAATATTTCCCAGCGAGCATTTGGTACGTGCGGTGAGCCCCCGGGTGTCCCGTTGCTTGCGTCGTATAAGCCCATGTGACAAGCTCCAAGTGGTGGCACTCTGGCACGAACTGCTTCTCTGGGGGGCAATCTTTGGGGATGCATGACCTCGGGAGACGAGCTAGGGTCCTCCTGTCCAAGGCCCACTCGATGGCACCCACTATGCAGGAGGGATTTACTATAAACCTCTCCCGGTCCACCACGCCCTCAGGAGAGTGGATGCATGATAATGCGTCCGCCTTCATATTCTTGGTCCCCGGCCTGTATGACAAGATGAACTGGAACCGGGAAAAGAACAGAGACCAGCGTGCCTGGTGGGGAGCAAGCCGTTTAGCCGTCCTCAGGTACTCGAGATTCCTGTGATCAGTGTAAACTATGAATGGATGATCGGCTCCTTCCAGCCAATGTCTCCACTCCTCGAGGGCCAGTTTGACGGCCAGGAGCTCCCGGTTCCCCACATCATAGTTGCGTTCTGCCGGGGACAGTTTCCTCCAGAAGAAGGCCATGGGGTGTAACTTGGATCTGTCCCCGAACCTTTGAGACAGAACGGCCTCCACTCCCGTTTCAGATGCGTCGACCTCCATGACGAACGGTCGTGAGGGGTCTGGGTGACGGAGGATGGGGGCGTCGATGAACCTCTGTTTCAGCCCGTCTAGGACTTCCTGGGCTTGAGAGGACCAGACAAAACGCCAAGGTTTTCCCTTAAGAAGAGATGTCAGGGGTTGTGCGATCTTGCTAAAATCGCGGATGAACCGCGATAAAAATTTGCGAAGCCCAGGAATCGCTGTAACTCCTTGATTGTCCGGGGCATGAACCACTCCACCACCACCCTTAATTTGTCTTGGTCCATAGCAACCCCCTCTGGACTGATGACATACCCCAGAAACTTGATGGTGCGCCGATGAAACTCGCATTTTTCAGCCTTCACATATAGCTGGTGTTCCATCAGACGTGTTAGCACTTGGCGGACCTGTTTAATGTGCTCCTTCAGGGACGTTGAGCAGATTAAGATGTCGTCAATATACGTGACGACGCAGTGCCCCAGTAGATCCCTTAGAATGTCATTAATCAAGTTTTGGAATACTGAGGGAGCGTTAGCAAGTCCATACGGAAGAACCAAATATTCATAGTGCCCAGAAGTGGTGCTGAACGCCGTCTTCCATTCATCACCCTCCCTGATGCAGATGAGATAAGTCCAGCTTTGTGAAATTGGACGCAGACCTCAGTTGTTCCAGGGCTGAAAGCAATAGTGGCAGGGGGTAACAATACTTGATGGTCACCTGATTGAGACCCCTATAATCAATGCATGGTTGCCCCTTTCTTCTCCACGAAGAAGAATCCCGCCGAAGCGGGTGACGTAGACGGCTGAATGTACCCCTGTTGCAGTGCCTCTTGAATATAGGCATCCACGGCCCGTTGTTCTGCCTGGGAAAGTGGGTACACCCGACCCCGTGGTGGACTAGTGCCGGGGAGAAGGTCTATGGCACAAGCATAGGTTCTATGGAGTGGCAGATCGCTGGAGCGCTCCTTGCTGAATACCGTGTGAAGGTCCTGATAAACGGATGGCACGGTGACCAGGACTGGAGACAGGGGGCTCTCCACTGTGGTGGCAATAATCGGAGCTGTGAGGCCCGTCAGGCAGTGACGTACACAGAAAGGAGACCACCGAGTTATCTGTTTGGTGGCCCATGATATGTGGGGGTCATGCCGTTCGAGATACGGTAAACCGAGAATGATGGGGTGACGGGTGGACACCGTGACATACAGGACGATGGTTTCTTGATGGAGGGCACTGGCTGGCATCGTAATCAGGGCTGTACAATGGGAGATGACCCCACCTCCTACGGGGGACCTGTCTATCGAATATACTTTTCGTGGTCGGAGCAATGCGTGAATGGGGAGGCTGAGGGTAACGCGCTGTCTGCTCATCTACAAAGTTCTCCGCTGCCCCCGAGTCGATGAGCGCTGAAAGCACAAAAGATCTACCAGACCATTGGAGTACCACAGGTAATACTAGAGAATCTATTTAATGTAATTGGAAAGCACTCACCCGGTGACCACGAGGTTGGTTGGTGGAGTACCGGATTGATTGGAGAAGGATTCCACATCGTGGGGCAATTAGTGCGGCGGAGGCGGTCTAACCATACCACTAGATCAATGAGTTCATCAAGGGACAGCTGTTCACCCCGGCACGCCAGTTCCCGAACCAGCTCTGGATTGAGACCTCGACGAAACGTGGTCTTAAGTGCTGGCTCATTCCACCCGCTTCATGCCGCAATGGTGCGGAACTCCAGGGCATAATCCACCACATCACGGGTACCCTGCGCGAGCATGAGTAGCTCTTGCCCAGTCTCCCAGACATTAGGAGAATGATCGAAGGTGCGTTGGAAGTGCGTGAGAAACTCAGATAATGCTGGTCTAGCCGTGCCTGCTCACGTCCATTTGGCCGTGGCCCACTCCAACGCGTCTGGAGAGTAATTCAATGAAATGGGCTAGCCGGCGCTCCTCCAGCTAAGTGATTTTCAAAGAATAAGGTGCATTGTAGCATGAAACAACGGTCAGGCTCACCAGCATAGCGCTATGGTGTCGGCATGGGCAGGTGGTGGACCACTGGTGGGGCTGGTGCGTGGGGAATAGCGGGTTGAAAGCCGGCTGCAGCGGGAGCCCCGGTTTGCCCCGTGGTGATGCGGAGCTGCTCCATTGTTCCCTGATGTGTTCGAGCTGTTCCTGTGTCGCTCTTAACAATAAGTCCTTCTCCTGATACAGCTGTGGCCAATCCGGGCTGCCCGCTGCCTCCATACAAGGCGAAGTAATCTGTAACAGTACCTGAAGGAAGGCAAGCACGGGCGGAGAGTGAACCTGCAGGAGAGCGGGTCACAGAGCGTAAAGCACAAAGTCCTGTTAGAACAAAAGCCCAAAGCGTAAATCCACAAACGTAGTCAAAGCCAAGGCGGAAGTCCGAAAAAGCAATAAAGACAATCCTTTCACTGATAGAGTGGTAACAGGTAGACGTGAGAATACTACAAGTGTTACTAAGTGTATGCACTTAGTATTCCCGCGAATTTGAGTGTGAGTGTGACTGGGAAGTGTAGTCCACGCCGGTACAGCGGCCGCAAGTTCGCCGTTGATGTGCAACAAAGTATGACACAATCAGGCATGAGAAAAGTATAATGGTGCTGTCGAGCACATGGTTCTTGCAGGGTGGGAATTTTTCCTCCGTAGAGTTTTTTTTGCCCATCCCTGAGTGCAAGATTTGATTTTTGGGGAGAAGACACACTGTGCGGTCCCGACTAATACAAAACTGAGGGTTGATAGGCCCAGTTGAGAAAGATAGGGACGTGTAGATCCAATATTTGTATTTGCCACTCATACTAACACTATTGAAGGGGTACGCAGTTAATCTACATGTAATCAAAGGAGTCAGGGTTCAAAACAATATATACGTGTAGTTTGTGAGGCTTTATAGCCTCAGAGGGTGAAATGTTGTATATAAAATATACATGAAATAAACACGAGGGAGACCTAGTATGAGTACTATGTAATTTTATTGAAAATTCACTGGGCTGACATTCACTAAGACACAACACACACAGATAAGCAAGGCGTAAACCATACATGTATTTGATTAGTGCAGCAGACCTCAGAGCGTAGGTGGACGGTCAACTAAGAGACACACACACACACACACACACACACACACACACAGAGGCCTATGCCGCCACGCACACACATACAGAAGGAAAACAGAACATTATAAGAATAACAAAAGGAGTATTAAGATATTATAAGGATAATATTATGAAGTATGGAGTATAGAAGTATAGAAAAGGCGGTAACACACTTGCAAGCAGTATAACCATATATAAAACAGAAATATAGAGCAAATATGAAAGAAAAAAGCATGATAAAACAGAAATACAGAAAAATGTGGAGAAAACTTACTCATAATGTACTTGAAGATGTGGAGGATTCTTGTCTCACCAGAAGTCAGGAGTAACACAGACGAAGGCCTTAATTTTTAATAGAGAACCAAGATGGGCCATTTATAAGGGTAGTTGAGCCAAATTGCACCTGTGAGATAACCGTCGATGGGAACAGCGGATCCCGTGAGACCAAGGTCTCTCCAAAATGTTGAGTCTCGTACCTATTGGTATTATGGGAAGGCTCTTTCAAAAACCTAATGGTCTTCGGAGAGGGCTCTTTCTAAAACACATTGGTGTCTGGGTCATCCTGACCCTAAGAAAACTGTATAAATAAGAGCTTCAACTCTGTTTTTTTTTTTAGATCATCCTTGAGATGTCTCAACTGTGTGATCTCATGCAACAATAAATTTGGACCCTTGCCTCTCCTCACTCTAGGACCCAGTGTCTTACTTTCGTCCTTCAACTGGTTAATGAATGTGAGTATCTGTTTCTATGTTAAGTATTAATTGTCTTTGGGTAATAGGCAAATTGTGATACAACAAGCGCACCAAATTGGTCCCGTGCCGTTGGAGGAGCAGCAAGAGAATCAGAGCACCAGAGTGATGTTTGTGCAGTTTCACTACTTTCACGACAGAGAAAAAGCTGTTTGACGCGGGAATTGGAATCAACTTTTCCATCAGGGCCGTAAGGTCTTCATCCTTAATGATGTCAGCTCCATCATCGCTAAGAGGAGAGTGGCCTTCTCTGCAGTGAGAAAAAGCTTGCATGAGAGAAATGTGCAGTCTTCTCTCAGATACCCTGCCTGCATTCGGATGGACCTCGGTGATGAGACGCTACAATTCGACGGTCCCCAAGAAGTACAACGATGGTTTAATGAATTGTATCCTCCATCTCTATCTGTTTACAGAACAGTTAACCGATTTATTAATACCTGTAATGTGACTGTAAAACTACGCAGGTGTGGACAACTATATCAGTTTCCATGTACAGTGAGGGAAAAAAGTATTTGATCCCCTGCTGATTTTGTATGTTTGCCCACTGACAAAGAAATGATCAGTCTATAATTTTAATGGTAGGTTTATTTGAACAGTGAGAGACAGAATAACAACAAAAAAAATCCAGAAAAATGCATGTCAAAAATGTTATAAATTGATTTTCATTTTAATGAGGGAAATATGTATTTGACCCCTCTGCAAAACATGACTTAGTACTTGGTGGCAAAATCCTTGTTGGCAATCACAGAGGTCAGATGTTTCTTGCAGTTCGCCACCAGGTTTGCATACATCTTAGGAGGGATTTTGTCCCACTCGATCTTCTCCAAGTCATTAAGGTTTCGAGGCTGACATTTGGCAACTCGAACCTTCAGCTCCCTCCACAGATTTTCTATGGGATTAAGGTCTGGAGATTGGCTAGGCCACTCCAGGACTTTAATGTGCATCTTCTTGAGCCACTCCTTTGTTGCCTTGGCCGTGTGTTTGGGTCATTGTCATGCTGGAGTACCCATCCAGGACCCATTTTCAATGCCCTGGCTGAGGGAAGGAGGTTCTCACCCAAGATTTGACGGTACATGGCCTCGTCCATCGTCCCTTTGATGCGGTGAAGTTGTCCTGTCCCCTTAGCAGAAAAACACCCCCAAAGCATAATGTTTCCACCTCCGTGTTTGACGGTGGGGATGGTGTTGTTGGGGTCATAGGGAGCATTCCTCCGCCTCCAAACACGGCGAGTTGAGTTGATGCCAAAAAGTTCCATTTTGGTCTCATCTGACCACAACACTTTCACCCAGTTGTCCTCTGAATCATTCAGATGTTCATTGGCAAACTTCAGAAGGGCATGTATATGTGCTTTCTTCAGCAGGGGGTCCTTGTGGGTGCTGCAGGATTTCAGTCTTTCATGGCGTAGTGTGTTACCAATTGTTTTCTTGGTGACTATGGTCCCAGCTGTCTTGAAATCACTGACAAGATCTTCCCGTGTCATTCTGGGCTGATTCCTCACTGTTCTCATGATCATTGCAACTCTACGAGGTGAGATTTTGCATGGAGCCCCAGGCCGAGGGAGATTGACAGTTCTTTTGTGTTTCTTCCATTTGCGAATAATCGCATCAACTGTTGTCACCTTCTCACCAAGCTGCTTGGCAATGGTTTTGTAGCCCATTCCAGACTTGTGTAGGTCTACAATCTTGTCCCTGACATTCTTGGAGAGCTGTTTGGTGTTGGCCATGGTGGAGAGTTTGGAATCTGATTGATTGATTGCTTCTGTGGACAGGTGTCTTTTATACAAGTAACAAGCTGAGATTAGGAGCACTACCTTTAAGAGTGTGCTCCTAATCTCATTTATTCATTCATTTATTCACGTGGCAGATGCTTTTATCCAAAGCGACTTACAAATAAGCAAAGCGATAAATCAAGCAGAGAACAATACAAGTAGTGCTACTATACAAGATCCATTAATTGAATACCAGAGGACATCTCAGCTCATTACCTGTATAAAAGACACATGGGAGCCAGAAATCTTTCTGATTGAGAGGGGATCAAATACTTATTTCCATCATTAAAATGCAAATCAATTTATAACATTTTTGACATGCTTTTTTCTGGATTTTCTTGTTGTTATTCTGTCTCTCACTGTTCAAATAAACCTACCATTAAAATGATACACCGATCATTTCTTTGTCAGTGGGCAATCGTACAAAATCTGCAGGGGATCAAATATTTCTTTCCCTAAATCTACAGGTTGCCTGTGATACATAATGACTGTTTTGGGGTTTTTTTTTTTGTTCGGGAGTGAATTCACACAACACAAATAGGTACGGTTCACAAGTATCGGATGTTCCAGTGTAGTAGGGTTCTGCCTCCATTGTTTGGGAATGGAGAGAAGATAATTGATGGTCGGGGTGGCATGGTGGTGGTGTTGTGGGTTTTTCTCCTTTCTTTTTTTCCCCTTTCCTTATTGATATCACCCTCTCTGTACTCCACTCTGTACTAATCTAAATTGATGGAAAATACCCGAAGCTCATTCAGATTCCTAAGTTGGAATGTAAAAGGTCTGAATGGTCCCATTAAAAAATCCAAGGTTTTGGCACATTTAAAACTACAAAAACCTGATGTTGCATTTCTTCAGGAAAATCATCTCCATGTCAGGGCTCGACGCAGACTCCAAGCTGGAAATCGCATATGCTCCACTCCAATTTTGATTCCAGGTCCAGGGGAGTTTCTATTTTGACAAGTAAGACTGTGCCCTTTTCTTTTGATAACGTTATTTCTGATGTAAATGGTAGATATGTGATTGTGGAAGGGAAAATTTCACAAATGGCAGTAGTTTTGGTGAATGTATATACCCCGAATTTTGATAATGCTCCTTTTTGCTCAGAATTTGTTGTCAAAAATTCCTGCTTTGAACACACATCTCTTGTTATTTGGGGGAGATTTAAACTGTGTTATTTGGTCAAATCTAGCGCTGTTGCATAGGCCCCCTCTGCAATGGCAAAGGTGTTCTCTGACTTTATGGGTCAGAATGGTTACATTGATGTGTGGAGGTATTTTAAAACCACAGTGAGAAAATATTCTTTATTTTCTCACATACATAAATCTTTTTCTCGCATTTATTACTTTTTTATTAATAACTCTCTAATTTCTCAGGTTGTAAACTCTGAATATCTGCTAATTGTTATTTCAGACCATGCTCCTCTAAGTCTTGACATTCTTCTACTTTCACATCACGCCTTTCGTCCACCATGAAGGCTTAATTCTCTACTTCTATCCGATTCAGCTTTTTTTCCAAGTATATTTCTACTTCAATAAATTATTTTCTTCTTATCAATCAAAGTGATTCAATCTCTTACTCTTTACTTTGGGAAACTTTAAAGGCCTTGTTAAGGGGACAGATAATCTCTTATTCTGCTCATGTCAATAAGCAACGCAAGGTTAAGAAAAAAGAGATATCGGATAATATTCGAGCCATTGATGACCAACCCTACCCCTGAGCTGCATAAACAAAGGCTTAATTTGCAGGCGTAGTTCGATTTGATGTCGACAGTTGAGGCAGAGAGGTTGTTGTAACATACGCGTGGCCATTACTATGAATATGGAGATAAGGTAGGTCGGTTATTGGCTCACCAACTGCGTAGCCAAGTGGCCTCATGCACTATTACTCAGATTATGCAGTCCAGTGGTGCATTAACCTTGGATCCTGTAGAAATTGAGTCAACTTTTAAAAGTTTTTACTAGTCTTTATACACAGCTGGATCTCCTGACAATTCAGGTAACATGGACCATTTTCTTGGAAATATTGATTTTCCCGGAGTTGACCCTCTATTAGACATCTGAGCTCGACAGTCCCATCACCTTAGATGAGATCAGTAACTCAATCAATTCATTGCAATCTAAGAAATCACCTGGCCCGGATGGGTTTCGTACCGAATTTTATAAGAAATTCCATGTTGTATTGGCCCCATTACTTCTGGCTGTATTCGAGGAATCCTTAGAACTAGGGATGCTGGCACAGACATTGAGACAAGCATCTATAACTCTATTGGTCAAAGAGGGGAAAGACCCAACATTATGTAATTTGTACAGACCTATTAGCCTCCTCAATGTTGATGTCAAGATTTTAGCCAAACTTTTGGCCTCTCATTTAGAAAGGATTCTCCCTAGCATTATTTCAAAGGAGCAAACCCGGTTTATAAAAGGATGGCATTCCTTTTCTGCAATTCAAACTCTACTTTCTGTAATTGTATTTTCTATTCAAAACAAAACAGCGACTCCTCTGAAGTGGTCATCTCTTTGGACGCAGAAAAGGCATTTGATAGTATCGAATGGGAATATCTTTTTATAGTGCTGAGGAGGTTCAGCTTTGGGTATGGACTGATATCATGGATCCGTTTATTATATGTGGAACCGCAGGCTTCCATATATAACGATGCTAAATCTGAATATTTTACTCTGTCACAGAATATGCACCAGGAATGTCCTTTACTTTTTTGCCATAGCAATTGAGCCTCTCTCGATGGCGCTTAGAACTCCTGTATTTCAGGGTATAATTTGCAAAGGAATTGAACATAAACTAGCCCTATATGCTGACGACTTACTACTTTATGTTACAGATCTGATTGCATCTATTCCTGAGATAATATGCATATTAAATGACTTTGGGAAGATTTCTGGGTATGAGCTGAACCTACAGAAGAGTGAATGCTTACACATAAACCAATCTGACCAAAAAATAAAACAGACTGAAATACCTTTTCATTTGGAGGACTCAAAATTCAAATATCTTGGAGTTAATGTCACTCATTCTTATTCTGCGTTAATGGCGGCGAATTTACACCATTAATTTCATACCTGAAGTCGGTTTTCCAAAGGTGGGCAGCTCTACCATTATCCCCTCTTGGTAGAGTAAACACAGTAAAAATGAACATTCTTCCAAAATTCCTCTACCTTTTCCAGTACATCCCTTTGTTTTTACCAAAATCTTTCTTCAAGAATATAGACCAATTAATCTCCTCTTTTGCATGGGCAGGGAAAACTCCCAGGGTTTCCAAATTTTCACTTCAGAGGAGTCAACTATGTGGTGGCCTCTCCTTGCCCAATTTCATGTATTATTATTGGGCAGCTAATATTCAGAAACTGGTGCTCTGGGTGCAGGCCCCCTCTCTTCCTTAGTGCCACTTAGAAGCAAAGTCTTGTACTTCAACCTCCCTCCCTGCTATGGTGTTCTCCTTCCTTCCTATACACCTTTCACAATACACGGATAATCCAATAGTATGTACCTCTCTAAAAATTTTCTATCCGTTTCGCCGTCATTTTAAATCCATCTCAGCTCTACCATTGCACCTATATGTAATAACCACCTCTTTCCCCCCTCCTTTATAGATTCCACATTCTCTATGTGGGAAAAGAAGGGTCTGAAACGCTTTGAGGGTCTTTTCATTAATAATGTGTTTGCAAACTTTTCTGAATTATCCTTGTCATTCAGCCTGCCTCCGTCTCACCTATTCCGTTTCTTTCAAGTTAGGCATTATGTCTCCTCCCTATTCGCTGGTTTTCTCTCTTACCTACGAAGTCTGTATGGGAAGAGGTGTTCAATCTGAATTCTCATAAGGGTGGCATTATTTCACGGATATATGCAACGATCTGGTCACAGGACGATTCTTACAATATCAAAACCTTTAGTGCATGGGAAGAGGAATTGGGCCTGGAGCTTGAGGATGATTACTGGGGCAGAGCGTTAGATAATATACGTTAGTTTCATACAATTTAAAGTGCTCCATAGAGCTCATCTCTCTAGCAGTAAACTATCTGAAATACATCCCAATGTCCCTGACGTGTGAAAAATGCAAACTTTCGCCCTGTAACCTAATCATAATCATATGTTTGCACTCTGTCCCAAATTGCCGAACTTTTGGAACTCTTTCTTCGAAACTATGTCCGACATTCTTAAAATCAAATTAGATGTCTGTTCTTTAATTGCCATCTTTGGTGTCCCATCTCAGCGTCAACCTCTGAACCATAAACAGCTAGTGTTGTGGCCTTTGCATTGTTACTTGTTTGGCACAGAATACTGTTGTCTTTGACCTCTCCCCAAATTGCAGAACTTTTGGAACTCTTTCTTCGAAACTATGTCCGACATTCTTAAAATCAAATTAGATGTCTGTTCTTTAATTGCCATCTTTGGTGTCCCATCTCAGCGTCAACCTCTGAACCATAAACAGCTAGTGTTGTGGCCTTTGCATTGTTACTTGTTTGGCACAGAATACTGTTGTCTTTGACCTCTCCCCAAATTGCAGAACTTTTGGAACTCTTTCTTCGAAACTATGTCCGACATTCTTAAAATCAAATTAGATGTCTGTTCTTTAATTGCCATCTTTGGTGTCCCATCTCAGCGTCAACCTCTGAACCATAAACAGCTAGTGTTGTGGCCTTTGCATTGTTACTTGTTCGGCACAGAATACTGTTGTCTTTGACCTCTCCACAACCCCCCTCTATATCAGTCTGACTTAAAGATTTAATCTTCTTTTTAAAGCTTGAAAAAATCAAGTATAACATCAGAGGCAGGTTTGAATCATTTTTGGTAAAATGGGCACAATTTATTACCTACTTCAATGATGTACGCACCATGAGGTGGATTGAGGAGAGGTAGATGGTAATTCCTGATCATCTTACCCCTTTTTTTGTTGTTGTTGTTGTTGTTTTGGGTTTTTATGTTTGTTTTGTTTTGGGGTTTTTTTTTCTCTGGTTGTTTGTTTATTGTTTTTTGCTTCCCCCTTTCCTTTGGTTTTGGCTGTGGTTGTTTTTTGGGGTTGTTGGTTGGGGTATGTAAATTTTCAATAAAAATTCTATGATCAAAAAAAAGAATAATAAAGTTAATGTTTTGGAATGGAAAGTCAAATGCCTGACCGTAATCCAATAAAAATGTTGTGGAAGGATCTGAAGAAAGCAGTTCATGTGAGGAAACCCACCAACATCCCAGAGTTGAAGCTGTTCTGTACTGAGGAATGGAAAGCCGGAATGGAATGGAAAGCCGATGTGCAGGACTGAACAACAGTTACCAGAAATGTTTAGTTGCAGTTATTTCTGCACAAGAAGGTCACACCAGAAAGCAAATGTTCACATACTTTTGCCACTTACAAATCTGCAATATTGGATAATTTTTTACGATAAATAAACAGTCAATATTTTTGTCTCACTTGTTTAATTGATTTCTCTTTATCTGTTTTAGGACTCATTCCTCATATTATGTGAAGGACATATTTATGCAGAAATATAGAAAATTCTAAAGGGTTCAACAAATTTTCAAGCACCATTGTAATAGCCAAGGATTATATAACACCAGCCTTATAACTGTCATTTAAAGCAAGACAACAACAATCAAAGGAAACTGTCTCTTCTAAAATCATTTGCACGATAATCGTATGTTATAACTGCATGTTAGCAAAATTTTAAATGATGATACTGAAGTTTTGGTAGTGAATGTAATCATGTTCACAAAATGATAGTGACTTGTGAAAAGACCTCTATACCAAAGGTAGGTGCTAACTCAGTAAACTTTTAAAACAAAATGGTCATGTGCCTCATTTAATTTTGGGGTGCTCAATAAAAAATACATGCAATAATATCATTCTCTAATAATATCCCATCCCATCCACTCACTAATCTTCTGCAAAACCCTTCCTGACAGTTGGCATCCCTGCCAAATAATTATTTTTGAAGTGTACCTTTGAGGAGGTGAATGAGTCATCACTGGTACAGTCACAGAGCCCAAATGGCTCAGCCAGGATCAGCTCCAGAGAGAGTGCCAATGTGGAGACATTCTTCAGATAGAGCCTCTCATACAGAGGCACAAGGGGCATACCTGGAACCTGGAGGATATAGAACAAACCCATCAAACTAAAAAAACTGACAATAACCACAACCTCCCAGTGGATTGTGTGATGGCAAAATATCGAGGGGCTGTCAATATATTAAACAATTGCAAGATTGTAGAAAAGACTGTTGTAGTCATATCTAAATTAAATATGGAACAAATAAAACATGTAGGGGCCATGGGCACCTCCTCAACATCAGTGTTCATTGAGAATATATCAGTTACATAGTCATGTTTTTCCTGTTAATCTTGTCTATAACCTTAAGCAATATTTTTTCAATATTATACAAAATTTTAATACTATACTAGTAATGAGTTGTGTGTGTGTGGCGGGGGGGGGATCGGTGTGTGCCTGAACACCGTATAACACCGGTAACACTGACTATCAGAGCAAGCCTATTATATGCATTGTTCTAAAAGTGTCTCAAGCCAAACATAAACTCTCAGAAGAAAGCAGAAATGTATTATACAACCGCATGTTATTGTATTGACATATGTTTTATATATTACAAAATCTACACGTATAATATAATATTTCTTTTTATTAACATCAGGTAATGTATTACATCTGTAATAGTTTTTTTGTTTTGTTTTGTTTTTTACAGTTGGATCTGACCTATTGTGGAATGCAGGAGCTTTTGTGGTAAGTTGTATGGGCAGAAAGTTGTATAAAGTTTTGAATGTCTGTTGTATAACATTTTCTTGTTGGTACTCACAATTATAAATCTCATACTCTGTGACTTATCAAATGTTTCCTCTGTGATTCTCCCTTACAGAGAATCTAATCATTTATTATCTAAGGATGACAGTAATAATATCTTCTAGACTGCTATTAGTTCTGTAACATTAGTGCCAATATGTAGAAACCAAAATTCCATCCTCACTCCTGTCTCTTTTCCCATCCGATTCAATCACTGAGTTCGTCTTCCTTCTCATCCCCCTCTCCTTCTACTTAATTGCTTTAGTCTTGCAAGCCCTTGTGCAGGTATTGTCTGTAAATCTAGCATGCACTGTCAACACATACATAAGGGAATCTACCAGATAAAAGAATGCTCTCAAACCAAATTAGCATTTTAAGTTCTGACAAAGCTGCTTGGCAATGGAACTTGAAAGCGATTAGAATTAGGGATGTCATTATACCAAAAATCTAGTAGTCGGTACCGATACCACCAAAAGTACATGATACTCAATACCACGGTCGATACCACGGTGTGGTATAAAAATAAAAATAATTTTTTTTTCATATCCTGGAGGACATCCTCCTCTGGCTGATACTTAGGGGGGGTGTGAGAGAGGGTATTTTAGTTATCAAACACTGTCTGACAATGAGTCTCCGGAGGTAAACGCATGCACACACACACCTTATACTCTGAATGCAAGCATTAGTTTAAATTCATTGATATGGTGGCAGGCCAAAAAGATTTAATATAAGCTTGAACATGTAAATAATTATTAGTGACATTAGGCTACATTTAGCTGACAGGACACCGGCTGAAGTAGGGGGTAGTTTATAACACTGCATGCGTTAGTGTTGTTAACTAATAACCGGCTATCGCAAACATTACATCTGGTTTCATGGCCACAATGCCAGCTGCCTCAAACTAACATAATATAGGACCGTCTTTCAGGTGCTTCGCCAAATTCCAGGTATTTCCTCGTTTTGTTTGAAATAAACAATAGCATTGGCTACACACCAGAAACCGTTACTAGCTATCCTCTCAATGAGTCGGGGCGGAGCTAAACTTGTTAAGCTAAGCTAATCTTCTGTAGTTTTTCCCGTGTGCTTGTAGGCGTTCCTCTTCTTATTCAACACTTGTGGACCAACTAAAACACTTGCGCATTTTTGCTGCCCCACCAGGTGCGGAAGAATCGTAACCTCTGTACTTTCGTTACACACAGTATTAATGGTACTCCAGAAAAACAAGTACCATCACGTACCTGCATAATGATAATGAAAGCAATATATGGCAGACAGGAAATCAGCTTCATTATAATCATGGTTCCTCCTGATCTGTCTGTTCTTTACATAATAGTCACCTAACAATTTACACCAATTTACAAAAAAAGTTCTACTTTGTTTGCATGAAAACCAATAGCCAGTGTCTGAGTCAGCCATCTATGTTTTAATTTATTAAACTGTAATTCTGCACTAAAAATATTTTTCCCCAGTGAATTGGCCTTAATATTGATTTATTTATTGATTTATTTATCTCTAAAAAAAAATGGACTGCAGCACTTTCATGTCCAGTTCACAGGAATACATAATTGCCACAATGCAAGCATATGGAAGAGAAGGACACCCTCCGACAATAATAATAATAATAATAATAATAATAATAATAAAGTACAAATGATACCTAGAATTTCAGGTTTAGACCATGAAGCTGTAGCACAATTCACTTAGATAACAAAAATGGCATGCAATATAGATGCTCTCACACAACATTGATTTCTGCCTAGTGCCAAGTGTGACCTTATTTTGATGGCATAATGACAGTATAATGAAGAAGATTCACTTTAACGAATATTAAAGAAGAGTATTTTATGAGCACACAGGTTTCAGTCAGTAACACACACAAACTGGAGCACACAAACCTTTTCTACACAGAAGTTGAGCTGCTGAGGGGAGATATTCAAGACTGGGGCAATGAATTGACATGTGATATCCACTGTCATGATACGCTCCTTCCCATTCTGATTCCCGACGATGGCATGGCATACAAGCCTTTCTCTAACCACCTACACACACACACACACACACACACACACATACAAACTCCGTTAAACTTTTCAGCCTAAGCTGTGAGATGTGACCCTTATTCATATTTATCTCATTCATATTCTTAGACAAGCCTAGCAGTACTGATCTGAAATACAGCCATGCTCTGTCAGGACTGAGCTCCAGCATACTGATATATGCCGTAAGCAGAGTAGGTTTATCTCTTCTCTTCACCTTCCCTCCTTTGTCGCTACCTATTCAATCAATAGAGGCTCAGGGGAAAACTGCCTGAGAAGGCAATACATTGCTTGGTGCAACTCGGTGCATTTCTGACATTATCTGGTACGTACTATATGTATCAGGAAATGCAATAAATGTGATTTGCTTTTGTGCATCTTGCTGCAGTTTTCAAAAACAGAGCAGAGAGCTTTATATAAACAAGCACACAACAAACTACACAATAAATAAATGACCAATAAATGCATGTCACGTCACGGCCGCCAGAGGCCGCTGTGGCGCTTCATTGGGAAGGACTTTGAGCTGGGTTTAGCGCGGATTCACAGCAGGTGTGTTTGTTTATGTTTGATTACCTATATTATTTAAGTGCCTGTGATACCGAGCACTTGGCTCGTGATTGTCTTTGTTCCTGTTAGTGTGAGTAAGCTACATAGACACATCCATAGCAGTCGTATTGTTTATGTTGATGCTACGAGTGTGAATGCCCTGTTGTCAGTTTGACCGGGAAGACCGCGTATCTGTTTGGATTGATGTTAGTAAAGACTGATCTGCGCCTGCAGCCGTCTCCTACCTATGTGTCCGTGACAGAATCACGAGCCTTCAAATGGGAGCAGAAGATCATGCTGGATAAAGAAATTGTGGAGCTGAACCGAGTCCTCGAGGAGGGGAAGAGGACTCTTGGAGAGGCACTAGTGCGGCTCTCTCTCCATGTTGCGCAACACTCCCGGCTGCAACAAGCTGGTCCATACGCCGCGCCACCATCCGCGTCTTTTCTGGAGCGCAGCAAACAGCTCCAGGAGGAACTGGCTTGAATGGAGCGCATGATGGCCAACCAGGTACAGCTGGAAAATGTGCTTCGCGCCATGTTACTCCCCGCACGCTCCACCCTACCCTCACCACTGCTGAAGAGGGAACACGATACCACCCTGCAAGCTCCCGACGTGCACGAGCAGCCTCCAGCTCCCGACGTGCACGAGCAGCCTCCAGCTCCCGACGTGCACGAGCAGCCTCCAGCTCCCGACGTGCACGAGCAGCCTTCAGCTCCCGACACCCATGAGCAGCCTTCAGCTCAGGATGTCCCAGTCCCGTCTCAAGTTCCCGAGTGCCCTGCATGCCCAGCTGTGGAAGCGGTCCATGAGATTTTTTGGGAGGGGGCAGGGATAACAGCAGAGCTCCAGCCTGAGGCCTACGGGGAGGCCTCAGCTGTGGAGCTCCAGCCTGAGGCCTACGGGGAGGCCTCTCCGGAGGACGTCGCTTCGCCCGCCTGCGCCGCCGAGGACGTCGCTCCACCCGCCTGCGCAGTCGGGGTACCTGCTCCGAGCCCCAGGCTCACTGGGGACACCGCCCAGTGGTCCCGTCCCGTCAGGGGCGGCGCCCTGCATTCCAGTGCCGGTGCCGCCGGGGGCGGCGCCCTTCTCTCCAGTTCCAGTGCTGCCGGGGGCGGCGCCCTTTGCTCCAGAGCCGTCGGGGGGGGCGCCGCGAATGTCAACCCTGATGGAGGGGTTGCCCTGCACAGTTGCCGCCCGACGGAGGCTGCCTCTCCTCCCATGGCAGTGATGGACATTTCGGGCAGGGGCCCAGGACCCCCTTTGGAGGGGGGTTTTGGGTACTCTGGGAGGAGCACCCTTTGGAGGGGGGTTCTGCCTCCGGCGGCTGTGGCGCTTCATTGGAAGGACTTTGAGCTGGGCGCACGCTTCCGGGTTTAGTGTGCACACGAGCCCGGATTCACAGCAGGTGTTTGTTTATGTTTGATTACCTATGTTATTTAAGTACCTGTGATATGGAGCACTTGGCTTGTGATTGTCTTTGTTCCGGTTAGTGTGAGTAAGCTACGTAGACACGTTCATAGCGGTCGTACTGTTTATGTGGAAGCTACGAGTGTGAATACCCTGTTGTCAGTTTGACCGGGAAGACCGTGTATCTGTTTGGATTGATGTTAATAAAGACTGATCTGCGCCTGCACCCATCTCCTACCTACGTGTCCGTGATAATGCAGGCAATTCCTATATCTAAAAATAACCATATTTTCACATATGAAAAATGCATATACATTTACAACTTATTAACTGAGAGCAGTATTCTGGGATAATTAGAATTGATTAAGAACAATACTGTGCACTTAGTTGTGAGCATTTGTTTTGAAAACTGTGTTGTTTCAGTGGGGGGAAAAAACAGTTAGAGAAATTCTGGTTGGGGCTTTAAGTACAATTCAGCCTTTAAGAATGTGTTATGGTATATAGTAAGGCAAAATGTTTGCTTTACTTTAGGCATATCACAGGAGCCTTCCAGCAGCATGTCGATGGAGTGACCTGGACCAAGCTCCAACCTTGTGGGTGTGAGGGAGAAAACAGGAAAACCCAAAGTCGAAGGTGCCAGTGGACTCCTGGCTTTTCCTTCCCTGGAGATAGTGAGTGGTTGGTGTTTTGTGGTTGGTGGGCCTCTGCGGCGGAAGTGAGGAAAGCCTTCAGTGGTCCAGAAAAGCTTGTGAAATCGCTGACCTTTGTTGGTGATCCTAAAGTGATACTGGCATGGACCTGAGCTGCAGAGTAGAAATAGAAAGGTATTATTTCCAAATTTATATTAGTTGAGGAGTCTTTTTATGAAACTTTAATCTCCCTACCTCACAGCCTTGAGTACTACTTGACCGAAATTTACGTTAAGTCCATAAAGTACATAAAAACATTTTCATTTTATTTGAAGGGAACCATATACGTAGGCAAATATGATGAAGAAAACTATGTACTATGACATACACAAAATATATAATGATAACTCATACAGGACATTAATACGTATCTTAAGAACAGAATCTAATGATACTACTGTGGAAATAAAATATGCTCAATGATCAGGTCACATTGTTTTTGTTTTGTAACATCTAAAAAGAGATATGAATTCAATTTGAAAATATTATAGAATTCTAGCTAAAAGTGGCATAGGCACGGGGGTGAGAAAATAGAATAAACACACAGAGACTGCAATTGATCCAAGTGTTTTTTAAATGAATAAAAATATATATATATAGTTTGCATTTTACACCATACCTAAAGTGGGTTCCAAGGTCCAAATGGGGAGCAAAGGGCCGATCAGTTACGATGGTGGTACCCTTCCCCGTGGCCCACAAGGGTACTGTGCAAGTTTGGCTGTTATGGATGGCCAACTGCAATTTGTCCTGGAAGGGGAGAGTATCATCTAGACGGGCAACCAGTGTCAGTTCTAGCTGCCCCTCTGGGGGAATCTCTCCTTCCGTTGGCTCCACCCTCCACTGAGAGTTACACTTAGCCTGCCATCAAATGACTGTGTGTTAATATAAAATAACATACAATATTTAACTAAATATTTAACAATATAAAACTAACTATTTAAACCATCAAAGGTGGTATAATGTATTCTTTAATGCAGAACTTGTAATATGGTTATTGAAAGCATGTTCAGCACTCACTGTTAATCAGGCTTGGGGAGTAATGGAATACATGTGACAGTATTACGTAATCAGGATACAAAGAAATGGTAACTGTAATCTGTTACAGTTACGTGAAAAATCTAAGTAATCAGATTACAGGTACATTTAGTAAAAAATGGGAATAATAGTTTGGGGATTACATTTCATTACATCACATTAATTTAAAACCAAATAAATGAATCTTTTGACATAACACAATATAGACAGCGGCATGATTATGCTTCTGGTTCTCTCTTGTCAGTGACTCACATGAGTAACCTCCTGGTGCATGCGCAAATAAATTTTGAGCAAAGAGAATTTGGTAGAAATTAACCCAAATTGTTCACTGAAATGCTTTTGTTTGGGTGTCCTCTTTTTCAGACCGTAAAAAAGTTTCCGGCCCGGATTTTTTAATTTGAGAAAATGTCCGGAATTAGGTTTTAGCTTCATTATGATGTGCTTATGGTCTAATACTGAATCATGTGTGCGCATGTTTGCATTGCTTTAACCCCTCTCTTATATTTATATATATATATATATATATATATATATATATATATATATAATATATATGTATATATATATAAATAAAATATACAAAAGTGAGTACACCCCTCACATTTTTGTAAATATTTGATTATATCTTTTAATGTGACAACACTGAAGAAATGACACTTTGCTACAATGTAGTGAGTATACAGCTTGTGTAACAGTGTAAATTTGCTGTCCCCTCAAAATAACTCAACACACAGCCATTAATGTCTAAACTTCCGGCAACAAAAGTGAGTACACCCTTATGTTAAACTGTCAAAATTGGGCCCAAGGTATCAATATTTTGTGAGGCCACCATTATTTTCCAGCACTGCCTTAACCCTCTTGGGCATAGAGTTCACCAGAGCTCTTCCACTCCTCCATGACATCACCACAAAGCTGGTGGATGTTAGAAACATTGTGCTCCTCCACCTTCCATTTGAGGATGCCCCACAAAGGCCCAATAGGGTTTAGGTCTGGAGACATGTTTGGCCAGTCCATCACCTTCACCCTCAGCTTCTTTAGCAAGGCAGTGGTTGTTTTGGAGGTGTGTTTGAGGTCGTTATCATGCTGGAATACTGCATACTAATCATGCTGTTTCAGTATGTCACAGTACATGTTGGCATTCATGGTTCCCTCAATGAACTGTAGCTCCCCAGTGCCGGCAGCACTCATGCAGCCCCAGACCACGACACATCCACCACCATGCTTGACTGTAGGCAAGACACACTTGTCTTTGTACTCCTCAACTGGTTGCCACCATCTGAACCAACTAAGTTTATCTTGGTCTCATCAGACCACAGGACATGGTTCCAGTAATCCATGTCCTTGGTCTGCTTGTCTTCAGCAAACTGTTTGTGGGCTTTCTTGTGCATCATCTTTTGAAGAGGCTTCCTTCTGGGATGCCAGCCATGCAGAACAATTTGATGTGGCGTATGGTCTGAGCACTGACAGGCTGAACCCCCACCCCTTCAACCTCTGCTTCAATGCTGGCAGCACTCATACATTTATTTCCCAAAGACAACCTCTGGATATGACGCTGAGCACGTGCACTGAACTTCTTTGGTCGACCATGGCAAGGCCTGTTCTGAGTGGAACCTGTCCTGTTAAAGTGCTGTATGGTCTTGGCCACCGTGCTGCAGCTCAGTGTCAGGGTCTTGGCAATCTTCTTATAGGCTAGGCCATCTTTATGTAGAGCAACAATCCTTTTTCAGATCCTCAGAAAGTTCCTTGCCATGAGGTGCCATGTTGAACTTCCAGTATGAGGGAGAGTGAGAGTGATGACACCAATTTTAACACACCTGATCCCCATAAACACCTGAGACCTTGTAACACTACCAAGTCACATGACACAGGGGAGGAAAAATGGCTAATTGGGCCCAATTTGGACATTTTTACTTAGGGGTGTACTCACTTTTGTTGCCAGCGGTTTAGACACTAATGGCTGTGTGTTGAGTTATTTTGAGGGGACAGCAAATTTACACTGTTACACATGCTGTACACTCACTACTTTACATTGTAGCAAAGTGTCATTTCTTCACTGTTGTCATATTAAAAGTTGTAATCAAATATTTACAAAAATGAGAAGGCTGTATGCACTTTTGTGAGATACTGTATATTTTATATATTATTTATTTATTACATACGTGTCAGTGATTGTGCAACAGTTAACTCTAGCTCTGGCTTTGAAAAATAACAATGAAGTAAGTTTGAAATGGCTGTTCAGAGTTAAAAAGTTCAGAGTTCTTACTCTCAAGAGTGTAACCTTTGGACAGAGTAGGGCATTGTCATGATGACTTCGGAAATGACAAGAGTGTGTATATGTTTATGTATGTGTGTGCATGTTCTCCTGCCAAAGTCCATTAATCTAAGGATGCTCTAAGGATAATTGCTGCAAGGAGTAGAAAGAGAACAGCATGAGTGGGAAGAGGAAATTTGTAGAGAGAGAGTTAATCTATCAAGTTGTAGACATTCATCCATCTTCTACCGCTTACTCCTTCAAATTGTAGACAGAGATGGCTAATATATCAGATTGAGGAAAAGTGCAGGCATGCAAATGCAAGCAGTAAGTTTTCTGCTTGTGTGTTATCAACTGTGGGAATCTAGCACCTATAGAGTGGGATTTTGACAAAGCATAACTTCATAAGCCAGATGCTTCATGTTCGTTTTTGATTTTGATCCCTGCTAATTTTTCTTTCTTTCTTTTTAATTAAGCATCAACACATGGCACCCACTCCATCTTCATTTGTGTGTTCACCTCTTGAAAGCTGTGTTAACTAGCTGAAAGGCAGATTAAAATCAATTCCCATAACACAATATGCTGAGTGATTTCTCCTGGTTTTTAATTGGGTATTTCAAAGTAATGGAGGAGTGCTGTGTGTGGGTTATTCTGATTAATGGCATATTATCTATCTTTTTCTGCATGGCTCATGCAGCTCATTTGCATTCATCACATCCCATCTCCATCCCTTGTTCCAGCCAACCATGGTGAAACAGAAAGCTAATTAGACCAAATGCAGGGATAGAGCTTCTATTAACTTTTTCTAACTTTTTTGGTTACAAACTCCTCCAAAGTGAAATATGTATGGCTTGGTTTTATTCTTAGGCATTGCAAATCAGATTAAATAAGAAATTGTTGTAGAAAAACAAACAATAATTCAGAGAGTGTTGTCTGATACAACTGTTCAATCTAATACAAAAGGAATGACAGGGCAATGTTCAATGTGCAGTCATTGGGAGACAATTAATTACAAAGCCAACAAACCACTCAGCCAATTATCTAGTTTATTTTACACTCAATTAAGCTAATAATTAACTCAGAATAAATAAACTAGCATCTGGGCTGTGTGGGGGGGGGAGCATAGTCTAGTATAAAGAGAAAGTATACTTATCATTGCTTGTCACATTTTGGCTATTATTAAAATAGGGCTAGACCCACCATTTGTGCCAAGAACCGGGCCGGAATGGGGGAATGGTTGAACAACTGCAGCGTCCTTGGGATGTCAGTGAGCACTGGGATGGTGCCAAAGACTAGCTCAGTGGCAGAAAGGGAGACAATTGGACCCTGGCCAATGCAGGACAGGAGCAACTCCTATGGGAGACAGAGAGGAACTGTTGGAGCAAAAGGTCATAGAATGAAATTGAACATTACAGCTGATTCAATTTGTAGTTCAACTGAAATAACAAACATTCTGTGAGCAGTGTGAATAAAATAGGCAATGGTTAAATCTCTGTGCCTGCATCTCTGTCTTATACATGTGTGCACATATATACACATATGCTCACCAGTGGAGGATCCTGTTGTCCTAAAATTGCAATGAGAGCAGTGAGTTGCACTTGGCCCACTGTTTTAGCCTGAAGTACCAGAGGAATCTGCTCTGTACTGTATGGTTGGATCACTCCTCGTGGATGAGCGGTAGAGTACAGTAGAGACGGGTTCTCCTCATACTCCTGCATATACATAGACACAGTGTTGCTCACATGCTGGTCAGAGGGGTATGCAGAATATACTATACAACTTATTTAATTATGTAGTACTATGGGATAAGAAGAGCCTCAATCCTCCTCTCAGTTATGTTTATCTTAAGATTTCCTATCTTTAACCACAAGATACATGGACTTCATCTAATTTCACCTGGGCTAGAAGGCCATAGCATGCAGGGAGGTTTGTGTCATTAATCAGCCTGATGGTCTGCTCATAGGGATAACCCAGGAAGCAGTGCTGGAACTGAAGCATGTAACTCTCCAGGTGCACTTCTGGAATAACACAGCTGTAGAGAAAGTTGTCCGTAGATTAATAACCTTTATATACTGCACATCTTATGAGTATAAACAGAATGAGTTTGTCACCGTAAATGTACTACCTAGCCTTAATTGGGAGAGCTAACACCTCCTCCCCAACTCCATGCACATCCACCACCAGTGCCAGACTGTATTGCTGCACTGTATTGGAGCACAAGGTCACCTGCAGCAGACACACACAGTTCCAGTAATATATACACAGTACAGGTATATATTATATTACTGTTTATTACACTATTCACCATTAGATGTACCCAATGGGGGAAGAAATCAGCAAACAAAATCACAGTGCCTGGATATGTTTAAATTGTATGAATCGTGTATATAATTATTGGAATTATCCCAGAATCCAGAATTATCCCTGTATAATCCCTTCATATATGTATGAATTATAAATTCACACAGTGGCTCTGCTCTGCAGTAATGCTAGTACTGACCACAGAACAAGTAAACCACAGACAGACACTAGAGCAGACAGATGCTGACAAATAATACTGCAGCAGAGTTCTTTAGATAGCACTTCCTAGTCCAGCGCACCTGTCATTAAGTGGTCCTGAGGGCCAGATATACATGTGTGAGCACGTGCTGTGAAAAACATGAGTTCTTGTGGCCCCAATATGCCTTTACAACCAGTCTGACAATAATGTTTAATTTACTGCGGCTATAGCTAATCACATAAACTGTGGCTGGGACGTCTACTAAATGCTCTCTGTGTATTGGGGTTTAGAAACTTATGTGAAATAGTCCATCCATCCATTTTGTACACCGCTTATACTGCTGGGTCTTGGGGAGCCTGGACCCTATCCAAGGGGGCATAGGGCACAAGGCAGGGTACACCCTGGATGGGGTGCCAATCCATTGCAAGGCACAATCACACACACATTCAAACAATGCTCTAAACTCTTATATTAAAATATTGCATTATGACACAAAATGTCTATGAGAATGTGTTATAAATAAATAAATAAAAATAAACCACACACTTACTAACAATGGCTATCCTACTCTGAGCAGCTAATTTACACCTGTCTTTTCGACAACACCACATGCAAAACCATCCATCACTAACTGCCCAAAATGAATAAATCAGGAGAAATATGAATATGAATATCCCATTTATTTTTGCACATAGTTCCCATCATTTGGGCAATACTAATTCAAATGTGTATGAGAGAATGAGGACACACACTGCATGTTCCTGTCACGATTCCCCCCGCACAACAGCGCTCAACGTGCGCTATTGCGCATGCACGGACTTCTTCCGGGGTGACGTCATGTTTTCGCCCCCTCGCGTCATGCGTGATATAGGCAGAAGTGCCTGTGGCTGGTAGCGATTGCGGGCTAATGACTGTGTGGATATATACTGTGAGCCATGCTTCACACGGCGCGGTTGAATGTGTTGAACTTATGTATGTATCTATGTATGCCGGCCATTTATAGCTCGAGTGCGATTTTAGCGAGTCTTTGTTTCATGTCCGGTTCATGCCATAGCCTTAGCATTAGCATCAGCGTTAACCAAAGTCCTAGTTTAGTTTAGCTTTGCTTAGTTGTAAAGAGAGTCTTGTTTCTGTTTCTGTTTTCAACACTTTGTACATAAAACTCACTGTTTGTACTGCAAGTGCATCCTATCTACTTCTCTGCAGTCACGCCACATGACAGATTCAACTGCCAAAACCATGGATGCAGCAAAAGTACGGAGAGGACGCCGGTCCCGGGAATCCACGCCAAGTATCACAGCACATCCTGTTAAGCAAAATCCATTCATTTCCAAATCTCCGGACCCAATTCTCAGAGTTCCACTCAAAACTAGGTTCCAAGTTCATGTTCCAGTCACAGTCACGCCTCCAGTTCAAGCCCCAGTCATGTCTCCAGTCCAAGTCCTAGACACAGCTCGGGTCCAAGCCAAGTCAGAGTTTCAAGTCCAAGCTCCAGTCAAAGTTCATGTCCCTGCGGCCCAAGCGCCAGCCCAAGCTCACGTCCAGGACTCAGCCAAAGCCAAGTCCCAAGGTTCAATTCAAGTCACGCCTTCAGTTCCGGACCTCCAAGTTCAGTCTCAAGTCTCCAATTGCAAAGCCCAAGTCAAGGCACAAGTCACGTCAAAAAGGTATCTGATGCCCAAGTTCCTACCACGTTTCAGGTTCCGGACATTCCTACCCAAGCCATTCCTCAAGCTCCTGGCACAATCTCTCAGAGTAGCTACGTCAAAGCTACTGAAGAGGGCTCATCTGTGGAGTCTCAACTACAAGCAACACAGGTTTTGCTGCAAGAGGGGACACTCTGGAAACGGGTTCTGAGCATACGGCTTTGTCAACAAGAGGACGAATGTAATCGACTAAGGGAGCTTCTGGAGGGGGAAAAGGAGAGAAGGAAGAGTGCAGAGAACCAGCTTCACCCTGTTCAGACACAAATGTCAGAATTGGAAAATAAACTGGAATAGGTGCATGAAATGAGGGCAGAGCTGGATGGTGAAAGGAAACAGAAAGCTTTGGCTGTAGCAGCAAAGAAGAAACTCGAGCTTGACCTTTCAGAGTGGGAAACTCAACTCATCCAGGCCATTAAAACTCGCGATGCTGCAAGGAGCAGCGCCGAAGAGAGTGAACGCAAAGTCAAGCGTCTGGAGGCTGAAAATGTGCAGTTATGTGAGGATCTGTCTGCAGCTGATCGCAGTCAGAGGCAGGTTCTTCAGGAGAGAAATGAGCTGCATGATGAAGGGACCAGCTGTAACTCCAAGATATCTGCATTGAATGATGAGAAGCGGAGGTTGGAAGCTCGTATTTCACAGCTGGAGGAGGAACTTGAGGAGAAACAGGGCAACTTTGAACTTGTTAATGACCAGTTGAAGAAGGCAAATGCACAAGTGGACACGCTGAGCACTGAGCTAGCTCAGAGGAGTAAGATTGCTTGGCAGAAGCTGGAGAGACAGAATAAGGATCTGACTGCCAAAATGCAGGAGCTGGAAGGTTTGGTCCAATTGAAGTCTAAAGTCCACGACGCCCAAGTCCAGACTCAGTCCCAAGTCCACAACATCCAAATCCAGACCCTGTCTGAGGCTCAGGTCCCAGTCACAGCCCCGGCTCAGGTACCAGTCACAGCCCCGGCTCAGGTACCAGTCACAGCCCCGGCTCAGGTCCTGGTCACCGCCCCGGCTCACTTTCCTGACACCACAGCCATGCCTCACGTTCCCGACACCCCAGCCATGTCTCTCGCTCAAGGCATGTCTCAAGTTCAAGCTCAAGCCAGGTCTCTCGTTCAAGCCAGGTCTCTCGCTCAAGCCACATCTCAAGCTCAAGCCACATCTCAAGCTCAAGCCATGCCTCTCGCTCAAGCCATGCCTCTCGCTAAAGCTCACGCCATGTCTCAAGCTCAAGCCATGTCTCTTATTCAAGCCACTTCTATCGCTCAAGCCACGTCTCTCGCTCAAGCCATGTCTCAAGTTCAAGCACAGGCCATGTCTCTCGTTCAAGCCATGTCTCAAGCTCGAGCCATGTTTCTCACCCAAGCCATGTTTCTAGTCCAAGTCATGTCCCAGGTCTCAGCTGAGGACACCGCTCAGCAGCCCTGTTCAGCTGAGGATGCCGCTCAGCAGCCCGGTTCAGCTAGGGACTTTTCACTGGTCCCCTGCTCCAAAGACACCATGCAATTTCTTCCTGGCACTGCTTAGGACATTCAGCCAGGGGGTTCGGGGTTGCCGGTGGAGGGGGAGGACTCTTGGCACTCTGGGAGAAGTACCTTTGGGGGGGTTCTGTCACGATTCCCCCTGCACAACAGCGCTCAACGTGGACTGTTGCGCATGCGCGGACTTCTTCCGGGGTGACATCATGTTTTCACCCCCTCGCATCATGCGTGACACAGGCAGAAGTACCCACGGCTGGAGTACCCAATGACTGTGTGGATATTTACCATGAGCCGTGCTTCACATGGCGCGGTTCAATGCATTGAACTTATGTATGTATCTATGTATGCCTGCCATTTATAGCTCGAGTGCGACTTTAGCAAGTCTTTGTTTCGGTCCGGTTGTCCATAGCCTTAGCATTAGCATTAGTGTTAACCAAAGTCCTAGTTTAGTTTAGCTTTGCTTAGTTGTAAAGAGAGTCTTGTTTCTGTTTTCAACACTTTGTAAATAAAACTCACCGTTTGTACTGCAAGTGCATCGTATCTACTTTTCTGCCATCACGCCACATGACAGTTCCCTTGTACGTGGTGCGCTTAGACCCGTATGCCATTTTTTTGCACAGAATTAGCCGTAATTGAACAAAATAATTGGTGCAACCAACAACATATCCAGCTGTGAGAGACCTCACCCAGACAAAAAAGATCCAGCTGCTGATCAATCAGGCAGACCTTTCTAAATCACCCGCCCTCATTTAACTTTACACAGTTGACAGAGCTATTAAAGAATGACACCAGGACATCTTGCATACTGACAGGAGACACCCCAACCTCAGAGCTCACAGACACCCAGACAAAACCAGCAGATTAGTCTCTTCAATGCATATGACAGCTACTGCTGATGTAAAGGGCCACTGGCTGACAGGTACACACAGTGGCCTCTCAGAATGCGTCATGGTCGAAAACCCGCCCCCTTTCTTTTCGTTGCTGTGGACTTCAGAGGTATGTGTTTTTAGCTTTGTTGCTTAGCTGTATGATGCTAGTGTTGTCTATTTACCATGATTTATTTGTTTAGTGTGACGTTGGGCTACTAAGACTGTGTGTGGGTGTGATGTGCTGCTCATAATCAGATGCACTGTGCCATCAAGGCTCCCAACTGTGTAGCATGATAAATTAACTTAGCTCCGGTCGGAGCGCCAGCTGTTGTCATCACAACAGTTAAAGACGCTATCATGACTTTCGTATGTACCATCAGGAGTATCATGTCATCGGATCACGGTAGGTAGATCATTTAGTTAAATATATAGCGCTTTTATCCAAAGCGCTTTACACTGTGTCTCATTCACACCCATTCACACCCACTCACACCCCAATGGTAGCAGAGCTGCCATGCAAGGTGCTAGCTTGCCATCGGGAGCAACTTGGGGTTCAGTGTCTTGCCCAAGGAAACTTCGGCATATGGAGTCGCCCAGGCCGGGAATCGAACTACCAACCCTATGATTAGTGGACAACCCACTCTACCAACTGCGCCACAGCCGCCTACCTAGCATGTTTTCCAAATTGAGGTTGTAACACCTGTCTGTTCTAGGGTCCTTGATTTGGCGTGCGTTAAGGCAGGTTGAGTGAGATGTGGTCATTTCGGTATAGCGCCTCCCCCTCACTCACAGAGCCACATTGCTGCTTGGTTTTGCTGCTTGGTTTTGCTGCTTTGGGGCTGCTTTTTGTTACTTCATGTTTTGATTTGGTTTCTGTTTCGTGTTGGTTAAGGTCGCTGAGATCAGTTTTCTTTAACTCAGCGGTATTGTAACTGTTTTTATCAGTTATACTGATATTAATATGTGGTAGTAGTGATTTTTGGTCAGCTTTGGTAAACTTGCTACTTGTAATCAGTTTGAAGGAGTTATCTGTGTTTTTGTGACAGTAGGTGTGTTTATGATGTGTTCTTTTGTTTGTCTGCTTTGAGCAGATTGTAATTGATTTTTGTGTCTTTTTGTTTTTTTCTCCTTGTAGGAGCTGAGTGCTTCCTGGGGCTGGGGGATGGTCCTTTTCTGCACCTTGGGCTGTACTTAATTAAGGGTCGTTGTTATTATTGCTGTGTTTATTTGCAGTGATTTTTGTGGGTGTGAATCTGATTAGTGGGGTGATTTTTCCCTTTTGTAAAGCTGGTGCTTCTGTACTAGCCTGCCCTTCATATGGGAAGCCTCAGTCCTCCTAGGATTATTTGTTAAATCCTTTTGTGACTATTTTATATTGGGTTGGTTGTTCCTCTTTTATAATTCTTGGCCATTCTTTTTAACCTTTAAAATAAAATGTGTTTTTGTATGGAAACCCATGACTCTTGACTGTTTTAAGTGGAACGTACTTGCATGTCCTGATTTGGGTTATTTTCCTCGTTTATTCGGGGTGGCGTAGTTGGTCTTAATCGAGCTAAAGGAGCCACATTGCTACACAGGCTAACCTTTGCATAGTGAAATTCTAATTTGTGTCAAATTTGCCATGAGAGCATGCACTGAAGGGTCAAAGCAGGATCTATTAAACAGAGTCCTACCTTGATGTCCATTTGGCTCTGAGCCCGGATGTTGCCTGAACTGGGTGTCACCCTGAATTCCCGAGGCCTCTCAGATGCCCTGTCTCCTGGCTTCCAATTATTCCTGTCCAGCTCTGTTACTTGCTCTGTACTGGTCACACTGTCACTCCCCATCCCATCTCCAGGGATCCGCAGGCCAAATCTCAGAGATACCAATGAGGTATTGCTAAGTGAGCAGGTCAGTGTGTGAGGAAAGCCTTTTGAGGTCAATGCAGAGAGTAGAAGTAAAGAAACAGAGAAAATAATCAGGAAAATAGGAAGTGGTACTGGGATTTTTGGTAATTTTTGGTGATGATGGCTATTGTCAAAACAAAGTTCATTTACCAAAGGATACCTCTCCAAAGTTGAGCTCAGGAATGTTGAAATGAAACGTCGGTCCCATTACACACCCCCTGTAACAAACAAGGCAAAGAGCTTTTCATAGAACTCCACATTGCCCATTCAAAAGTGAAGGTCACTGGTCATGCAACAAGTAATTAATTCATTATTTAATTAGTAAGAACCAAAAGGCTTAAAAAAAGAGATTGTGACAGGGAAAACAAAATAAATTGATCCATTTGTAAGATGACAGTGAAGAGTGGTGCTCCTGTAATCTCTACTTTCAGCATTTTCAATCCATCTTACTCTGAAAGTACTCTAGCAAATACATGGAAAAAAGCTGAGTTTTGAAAACAGGACTGTGGTGTGTCCTTAAAAAACAAGGGGCTACAGTAGCAGCAGCACATAGGCAGAATCAATCAACAATAAGACAGTTACCTTAATGTGAGGATGAGAGGCTGGGGATTCCCCAAAACAGTAAAATAAAATTCCTCTGAGAAGGTGCCCAGTTTGTCAGAAGAGAAGCGGACCTCCAGAACATGGCAGGCCCCAGGCGGCACCAGGCCCTCAGGAGGGCTGAAGGAAAAGCACAGGCCCATGGCTGTAGTGGGAGGCATGAGCCTATAGGGGGCATCTATAAGTCCTTTATTGCTCACAAGCACCTTGAGTAAAGGTAAGAGCAGATACAGCACAGAATCACAATCTGTTTCTAATAGTTGTGATTTGAAAAGGCAAGTGAGCCAAGTAGAATGCATGGAAATAAATTCAGTAAGTAAGAAGTAAACTGAAGTTGTACTTTGACATCAATCGTTGTGTTTTCTACTCACTGGGATGTTTCCAAAATTTAGTTACATAACACCTCTTGTTACAGCTTTGTGTTATAGTTAGGTTACTATTTGTTCAATTAAAATCAGAAAAGCCTGCATTGACACACTGACATTTTTAATGTACTTGTGCCATTTTCAAATACTTCTAAGCTTCCAAAATATATTTAAATTTAGTTTCATAAACAGAAGTATTACATAGCTTCCTATATTTTTAAATGTCTTTAATTCTCTCTTTTCAAAGATAATATAATTACAAACATATTTTTACGTGTAGAAATCATATAGCCAAATGGATGACATTAAATGACTTCCAGTGATCTATCTTTAAATTACATCTTATTGATTCCAAAGACTTGTTTCACTTTGAATACGGAGTCAAATCAGCTGGGGTTTGTAGGAGTATCTTATCTATTGCTAGGGATGACTTTTGCAAGAATAGTAGTTGTGCTTATTCATACCTCATAGCTGTGCTTGGATCCAACAAAAATGTTGCCAATGTCCAGCAGACCAACGTTAAACTGAAGTTTGGGCCCCATGCTTTCTCCCTTTATACGCAGTGGCAAACGAGACTCTCTGCCTGCATGAAGACATTTGAAAACATCACTGGGTTCATATCCTGAAGAAATACAGTGGATTAGCAAAATAAAAAAATAAGTAGCAATATATATTTGCTCAGCCACCTCTTACTCTTGCTGGTTTGATTGACAAGCTAGAAACTATCTGTTTATTAAAAGCTTAACTGAGCTTAAAAAGTACCTTAATTAAAACCGACCACATTTAGTATATATGATGAATACAGTACATGAATTTCAACCAACTAAAACAAGACAGGATATCATAAAGTACCCCAAGGAAATTAATATAGAACTAAGCAATTGTGATCTATAGACCAAAGCATTCTTCGGTATAAAATACAGACAGATCAGTCATTGTTAGGCAAGAACAATGCCCCCAATAAGATGAATAATGAGAGGTCCAAACAATTTTGCAGTGTCTATGAATTTTGTCACCAAACTTTCTTGGAATGATTCTCTTA
Source organism: Ameiurus melas (assembly GCA_012411365.1). Taxonomy (NCBI): domain Eukaryota; kingdom Metazoa; phylum Chordata; class Actinopteri; order Siluriformes; family Ictaluridae; genus Ameiurus; species Ameiurus melas. Next base: position 27,660,181 of record CM022754.1, on the reverse strand, counting down.
CAAACTAATGCAAATGTGAGGTTTTCTATAATTCCTTAGATTTATATAGTGCTTTTTAGGCACTCAAAGCACTTTACATTGTATGTGGGGAAATCTCACCCACCACGTTTATACCAACCACCTGGATGATGAAACAGCAGCCAGAATGTCCACCACACACAGGCTACTGTTCAAGAGGAGAGGAGAGTGATGTAACCAATTCAGGGATGGAGATTATTAGGGGGCCGTGATAGATAAAGGGCCAATTGGGGATTTTTCATGACCACAGAGTCAGGACCTCGGTTTAACGTCTCATACAAAAGACGGTGCTGTTTTTACAGTATATTGTCCCTGTCACTATACTGAGGCATTAGGACCCACACAGGCCACAGGATGAGCGCTTAAATTTACACATGCAATTCACTCAACAATTGGCTTTGAAAGAAGTAGACAACTTACACATTTACAAACATATTCATTTGAACTACAACAATATTAAGTTAACCAGTACCAGTGACATCACAGTATATGGTGTGTTGGTAAAGTTTGGCTTCTTGGGGTTTGAAGATGATGCTGATTTCTGCTGTGCGGTTTGGCCAGATGTCACCCTCCTGTAAGCAATACAGAGAGATATTAACTCAACCATAATAATCTTTCCACTCCACTTCATTAAACACTGCACCTCCAGGTACTTTGCTTGCTTTTAGATGTGTTTGAAGGCAGTGCTGTCTTGAATAGAACATGTAAAGAGTAATGAATGTAAATTGAATAAAACAGTATTGTAAAAAAAAATCAATAGCTCAATAGTTTCCACAACAGAGACTACAAAGCTACAATTTAAAACCACTATCTGTCTCTAGGTTACAGTGTATGGTAAGCTTTATGCTACAAAAGTAATTCACCATAGAATTCACTAGACAATAACATCACATCACACATTAATATACAACTATATTGCAAAGACGTATGCTGATAAGGCTGCCCTTTGCTAGTTAAATGTATTATTTTTCAACTGAGGAAAAAGAGATTCAGTTTCAAACATACATAAAGTTGCATATAGTCCAAGAAAAAAATCGTGTATGAAAACATGCACATCAGAAAAAATACACAGTAAAAAGTGAAACCTGATGTGGTGTCAATTAATAGTGCAAAAATCAAACAAAAAAAAAGACCTAGACAAGAAAACATTCGCTTAATAACTATAGAATTTGTCTAAATCCATGACTTAACACATTATAAAGGAATTTGCGGTGCTACATGGCACAGATTTCCTCTCCTTGTGATTTTTAGCTGGGAGCACTGTTTAATGTGGACTTTAGGTGCATTGCAGGTAGCAGCGTTCTGCATGGGATGGTCATTCTCTGATACAGTGATTGTCCTAATATTAATGTTAAGGGAGGACTGAACATGTTTCATCAACCTGCTGAGCTGGTATCTTGGGGAGCAAATTAAACCACTGAGACAGATCTGTCTCTGTCATCCAGGACAAGTTGTATGGATGGATGAGAAAATGAAAAGACAGGCACAGGTCCAAAACAGCAGCAGACAAAACCATTTACTCATGCATCCAGAACAACACAAAAAACTATATGGATTCTGCTTTAAAGTGTGAGTTCTGTGACTTTAACTGTATCATGGTTGTTGCTGCCAGATGGGTTGGTTTTAATATTTCAGATCATGTCCACAGGCTCACACAAACCGGACAGTTGAAAATTAGAAGAAAAAAAAATCACCTGGTTCTTTTTCTGGTCTTCAACTGTCCACTTTCAGTGAGTCTGTGCACATGATAGCCTCATGTTCTTATTCTTAGCTGACAGGAGTGGAACTGAATGTGGTCTACTACTGCTGTAGCCCATCCACTCAAGGTTTTATGTGTTGTGCATTCTGAGGTGATTTTCTTCTCACCACGGTTGCAAAGAGTGCTTATTTGAGTTACTATAGACTTCCTGACCAGTCTGGCCATTCTCCAGGTTCAGGCTGGTATGTACAACACAATATGACCAAAGGTTTGTGGGTTAGGTTTGCTGTTATAGTAATAACCTCCACAGGCTTCCCACTAGATTTTGGAACGTGGCTGTGGGTATTTGTGATCACTCAGACACAAGAGTATGAGTGAAGACAGGCATTGATGTTGGGTGAGGAGACCAGGAATACAAAGGTGTTCTGTGGTGCTGAGGTCAGGGCTCTGTGCAGGCCACTTGAGTTCTTCCATTTCAACTTTGACAAACCACGATCCTATCTTTGTGCACAGGCGCATTGCCATGCTGGAACTGGTTTGGGCCCCTTAGTTCCAGTGAAGGGAATCTTAATTCTACAGCCTACAAAAGAAATTCTAGACAACTGTGCTTCCGAACTTATGGCAGCAGTTTGGGGAAGTCCTACATATGGGTGTGATGGTCAGAGATCAACAAACCTTTGGCCATGGCCACTGATATGAGAGTTTCACTAACATGAAAAATGAAGAGAAGACATAGGCTGTATATAGTACTGATATTTTAGTTTATTGAGTCTACAGTCATGTACTACAGCCAGTTATCAACCAGAAACAAAGACTACTCTAATAAAGACTTTGATCTGCGCTTGCTTCTGTCGATAGACTCAGTTCGTAAACATGGTAAATCTAGGTTTTTGGCATCTTCTTATTGGCATCATACAAGTTGGCAATAGATTATTATTTAATACTTTTTTAAATTATATTTTTTAATATTTCAATAAATGACTGAATGCTACGTTGCGCCATCTTGTTTACGGTTGTTTAGTGATTTTTACATTCTTACTTACGGGTCGCCGTAGCCGTCCCATTCGCAGTTGCTGCTTAAACTCCCTATTATCTATTATGCGTTATAAGATGGAAATCAAGTTGATGATGTTGCAAGTTAAACAGAACTAGTTTAACTGTTAATTAGTTTGAAGGGTGCAGCATTAGTAAACCAATGTGATGTGTAAATGTGGCAACATGACACAATTACTCCAGCAGAAACACTCAGTAAAATAGGAGCAATGCAGAACCATGGGGCAATAAAAGTATGCAGTATACACACCAGATTGCATAACATTTATTAGTTTTGCTAAAAAGGCAGACAATTTGTCTGTTCTCTCCACATACCAGAGTACAAAAGTATTTGGAGATATTCACTGAGGTACTGAATATTTAGATCCCTTCGCATTCTGGCAGATGTCATTAAAAATTATATACACAAGAACAACAAAAACAAATAACATTTTGTTCCATAAACAGTAGGCAAAATATTGTTGATCCAACCAATCGGTACAAGGAGAAGTCTCTCTATTTACCCGTCGGATCAGTAAGCTTCCTTTCAAGAGGAAGCAGCAGAACAAAGATGAGCACCGAGTTGGGCCAAGCGTTCTGGGAGAGTAGTAGGTGTATCGACGAAGCACTGGCGTGGATTGATCGACGAGATAACGCAGCAAGAAGATAACCCCAGCAAGCCGGTCCATGCGCTACGCCATCATCCACACAATATCCCATGCCCACACTGCCGGAGAGCTATGCCACGCCAAACAGCCAGCCAAGCTACCCAAACTCCTGGAGTTTCCCACTGCAGGGGAATTATACAACGCCATGCAGCCAGCAAAGCTACCCAAACTCCTGGGGCTTCCCACTGCAGGTTAGTTATACAATGCCATGCAGCCAGCAAAGCTACTCGAACTCCTGGAGCTTCCCACTGTAGGGGAATTGCACCACGCTGCCCAGCAGAGGGCACTGCGGTGCTGCTTCTGAGAGACTGAACTGCGTGAAGTGGACATTTGACATTTGTTTTGGTTTGTTCCTTCATGTTTGAGTTTGTCGTTAATTTGACCCAGATGCCCATGTTTAGTATTAATTAATTAATTGGGTATTTAAACCCCTCAATTACTGAGCACTGGGCTCAGTATTATAGCTTGTATAGTTTGTATAGTTCGTAATCCTCGGGTGTTTATGTTTAACATGGTAGCGAATGCGGTAGCATGCTACGCGGTATTATTTCATGTCCTTGTCACATCATGTAAACTGGAGGCGGATGCAGGTGCAGATCAAAGTCTTAATTAAACTTAAAACACTCGCTGCCACGGAAAGCGAGGCAGCCTCCGTCGAACAGCAGATGGGTGGAGCAGTACCCTCACTGGGGTTGAAAGTTTGGGCACCACCCCCGGTGGCCCTGGAAAGCAGGGCGCCGCCCCCGGCGACACTGGAACACAGGGTGCAGCCTCCAGCGGCACTGGAGGGCTGGGTGGCATCCCAGAAGCTCCCCCACAGAGACCTCCCCATAGGACTCAAGCTGCAGCTCAGAGGTCGCCATGTTGACCTCAGGCGGGAGCTCCACAGCTGAGGCCTCCCCGTAGGCCTCAGGCTGGAGCTCTGCTGTCCTCATTGCCCCCCCCCAAGAAAATTCTGGGCCGACCTTCACCTCGGGACTGCGCGGCGTGGTGCATCTCCCGTGCAGTGGGAAGCCCCAGATGTTCCGGCCGCTTTGCTGGCTGCGTTGCATGACATGGTTCTCCGGTGGCAGGGACAGGGTAAAGGGTGCGGGGGGCGGCATGGCACGTAGCTCAGCTTGCAGCTGTCTCTGTTCCGCAAACATGCGCTCGAGCCAAGCAAGTTCCTCACTGAGCTGTTTATAACGTTCCAGGAACGACGCGGATGGTGGCATGGCGCATGGACCGGCTCGTTTGTTGCGCGATCTGGTGAGTGAACCGCACCAGTGCTTCGTCCATTATCCTGTGCCTCTCCCAGAACACTCGGTCTAACTCCGCGCTCATTTTCTCCTTGATCTGCTGCTTCCTTTTACGGCTCAGTATTCTGTCACGTCACATAGACTGGAGGCGGATGCAGGTGCAGATCAAAGTCTTTATTAAACTTAAAACACAAAACCAAAATAAACGCGGTCTTCACAGGCAAACTTGAATCGGGAAACGTGGCTTAACAATATCCTTCATGGCATGAAGACAAACGATACCAACGATACAAATCTTACAACTAATAATACAGAGCAACGTGCTCAGTAACCAAGGCATTCTTATCCTAAACATAATCAAACACAAATCATCTACACCTGTGGCAAATTAAGATTTCTAAAGTTAATGCTCACTCTGGAAGTGAGCAAACCATAACAATGTCATGTGACTCGTCCGAAGAAGAGTCACAGTGCCATCTGCTGGCCGTATCATAACAGTCCTGCTCTCGTTTCGTGCCACGATTTCAGTTTCTCGTTTTCAGTTTCTTGTTTTCCTGTGAAGACCTCATTTTCTTTGGTTATTGTGTTACGTGTACAATAAAAATTTGATCTGCACCTGCATCCACTTCCAGTCCCGATCCATAACAATTAATACCAGTCCCTATTCCTTTGTATTTAATACTCAGATGTATGCAGTGTTTCTGTGGGTAAAATTTTTTTCTAATGCATTCAAGAAAATATTGTCTCTTAAGTATGTTTTTGATTTATATTGCACATCATCCACAAGGTTAAATTTTGTCATACCCCTTAATTCTAAACACTGACTTTCCACATTTTTAAATAGCATCAGATGATTTCTTGTTATATCTAAATATGTCACAAAGTATTCATGCAACTGTAATATATATATATATATATATATATATATATATATATATATATATATACAGTGGTGTAAAAAGTGTTCCCTTCCTCATTTGTTTTGCTTGTCAACTTAGTTTGAACATCAATTAAAATTCAAAAGTAACAAAAGTAATAGTGTATATGTGAAAAAATCCACCATCACCCTGTGAAAAGTGATTGCCCCTAAACCTAATAACTGGTTGGCCACCCTTAGCAGCAACAACTGAACCAAGCGTTTGCGATAACGTGCAATAGGCTTTACAGTGTCCTGAGGAATTTTGCCCCATCTTTTTTAATTCAGTTACATTAGAGTTTAGCATGAACGGCCTTAAGGTCATACCACAACATCTCAATAGGATTATAGGACTTTGGCTAGCCACCAAAGTTTCATTTTTTTTACTCGGTGTGATTGCTGGTGTGTTTAGATATTGTCTGTGAGAACCCAAGTTCTTTCAACTTGAGTATGTGAACAGATGTGAATTCTTCAGGATTCTGGTAACAAAATTCATAGTTTATCAGGCAAGTTTCAGGTCCTGAAGCAGCAAAACAGCCTCACCATCACACTACCACCACCATATTTTACTGTGGTATAATGTTTTTATGAAATCAGTGTTTCTACAGAATATACTGACACACACCTTCAAAGTTCCACTTTGTCTATGTCCACAGAATTTGTTCAAAATGGGATATAAATGTGTTGTGGAGAAATAGACGAGCTTTGATGTTTTGCTCAGTGTTTCCTTACTTATAATTTTAGTTTTAAGGACCAACTGAGCAAGTAGGCTGAGTTTGACGTTGTTGGGGCTTTTGTGACCTCTTGGATGAGTCGGCTCGCTCTTGGGGTAATGGGCGGCCGCCCGTTACCACTTTCATGTTCGCCATTTGTGGATAATGTGGTGTTAATTTGAATTTAATTTCACTGATAAATACTTTTTATGTTTTTAGTGTGTAGCTTTTAACGATTAGTGTACAGCTCTATTATGTTATTGAACAGGTGTGCAATAATAGTGGTGTGCAGAAAGCATGTGAAACAATTATAGTATTTAGCAATATAACACATATTTATTTTATTATATAATATTTACAAAGTATTATTGTTAATTGTGTTAAACAGTGAAAAAAAAAGAAAATTACACCACTGTATAAAAAAATATATATATATATATGAGAAACCTGTCCAAATAGAAAAGGCAGGTCAGGATTGTTATGTGAGTTGGGTGTGTGAAATAGTACAGACTTGATTAGACAGATTTTAATAAGTGTATTATTGCAATGGTTTGTTAAATGATTTATATTATTATTTCAATTTATATTTCTGTATAAAGTGTAAAAAAATTTTTTAGCAATGATTATGTTTATGCTAACTACATACTACATATAGTTCTAATCCATTTTAATTCAATTCTATTTTTACATGTATTCAGGTGAAGGAATTGTGAATTTCTTCAACCACTAGTTTTGTGTGTGTGTGTGTGGTGTGTGTGTGTGTGTGTGTGTGTGTGTGTGTGTGTCCATTAGACACCTGTGGCTCTATGATGATGTGTTGGTCACTGAAAGGCAGACTGTCCTGATGAAGCTGCTTGCGTCTGTGCTGGAAGGTACGTGAGAGCACTGAGAGGTGGTCTCGGACAATGGGGTCAGCGCCACACACTGTTAAAAACTGTTCCATCTCATCCTCCTCCTCCTGCTGCAGCTCAGAAACAAGCCTAGATAGAAAATGAAATGGAGGGATAGAAAACAGAAGAGGGAGAAGGTCAGATTAAAAGGGAGAGCATCTCAGCCCCTTTTAGTGGAGCAGTATTCTGATAGATATTATTAAAATGTAACAAGACAATTTAAGATATTTTAGGATAAGCCAATCCTCAAACCCAGGTTTAACCCTTAAATCCCAGGACATATTGGTGGGTCCAGACTTCCATTGTTTACACTTGTAGCTACATGGCTTTCATATTAATTTCACTGTAGTTACAGAATAAACCAAAGCACATTTATTGCACACTTATTGAATAATTCTTTATGAAGAACTGAATAATCTGGAGATTTATTGCATTTATAACCCACACCATGCTGCTGTGGACTTTGAGCTCACCTGGATACCCTAAAGACTTATCTAGATAAGATTACCCTCTGAAGCAGGTTCAAGCATAAACAGACAAAGGAAGTATAACAGACTCACACTTCAAGAACTGCTGCTATAATCATAAAGACTGGTCTATGCTAATCTAACAATATGATCATACCAAACTTTATTCTAACAATATGATCATACCAAACTTTATATATTCTTTCTAACCATTTATTATGTCGTGTCTTTTCTCTGTATGACTGTATAGTCTAATGAACATAATCAACATAAGATGCTTTGTTGATTTGAATTATAATATGGGAATTTAAGAAAAGTCTCGAGTTTTGAGAATCTGCTTTAGTCAAACAAATTAGACCTTAGTCTATACTGTTCCTCCTCCTCCTCAGTGGCAAAACTCTTCCACTGGAAATGCACTATGGAGTCACTTCTGTTCAGAATAGCCACTGTGCGCTGGTTAGCCATGGTGATATAGGTCTTCTCTACCCACAGTGAGTTTTTATCCAGTCTCACGTTGATATCTGTGGAGGCTCCATATAAACTGACGTAAATGTCTTCTCCTATAAGAACAAAAATAGGTCACTTTGGATTATTATTCACCTCTTGAATTATCAGCACACTAAACTAAGCAAATATACACTGGTGTTTTACATGTATTGATTAGCGTTAAGGTACTCATTGTGTTTGATAAATAACATTTGTACTGAGCAGACCTTGTTTAAGTAAAATTCTAAATAGTTCAAATGCTTTGAAGGGATAAAAGATTAAGCTGAAGACAAGTACAGTTTTTAAGTACTTTGGAATGAACATCAAGGTGGCACTGTTGGACCGCTAAGTTGGCACTTAATTATCTATTTAGACAAGTGCCCTCCAGTGGCATGCAGTCACATGACTCCACAGCAACCAACAACATAAAAAAAACGCTATTCAAAACAAGGGCCCAATTCAGGAGCAGAGTATGTAAGTTATTCCAGTATTTTGACAAATTTTTGTTCATTTGGCTACATTCAAATCAGCAGCTTCATGCTCGACCAGACATCCTGGCCTAGAAAAACACTGACTGAAAACACACTCACAGCCCAGCAAACAAAGTGGAGAGTATTCAAATAAAATAAAAAAAAAACACAGGGTATGGTTTTAGTTTGTACTGACATAGCAGGTCAAGGGATTCATCAGAAATGAGCACTAAAAATATCTCCTTGGAAGTCCCTCTAAAGAGGTAATATAGAGTACACATTTGGTACACATAGTTGGTTTTGTTTTTATATTTTTACACAGTCAGGTAAACTGTATCCTTCTGAAGTCAAGTGTTCTAGCACTCAATAGACTGACACTCAGAGGAACCTGTATAAAAAACTACAAGTGATAGATTCAACAGCACATAAGGAATATAAATGCACTGTACTGTAAACTGAATTCACTGTAAACTGAGAACCTCACAGTGATTCTAAACAGTATTTTTACACTGTCCAAATTCTTTTCCAACATACAGAAAAATTATGAGCTCTTCAGAAAAAAAACTGCACATTTTTGATGTTTCACAAATGATTGCATTTATATGAGTGTTGTATGCTTTCTGCAGGGAATACATCTATATTTCTCAGTATGAAATCAATAAGAAATCACCATGGTTCTTTCTCATGGCTGTTTTCTATAGAGACCTAGACACAAACAGGCAGGTCACCTGAGGCCTGGAAGATGATCACTTGACGCCCAATGGGGATGGTTTAGTATCAATTGCAATGTTTTCCCCACTCTTTAATAATAATACATGTTCAAACAACATACAGAGCACCATATTATTCACATTTACAGTTGTTATTGTAATTTCTTTCAGAGACAAAACTTATTTCAATGACTGACTAATCACATCAAGTAAACCACAGTATATACAAAGAGTAAACCACATTATTTGTCTGACATAAAACCACAGATTCTCAAAAAGGGAACATAAATTGATTTTTGTCTCAATTTAAAAATAAAGTAAAATAAAAAATTATTAGCAGTGATGTTCATTTGCTAAGATAGAGGAATATGCTTGGTCTTGAAACATAAGACTTAACATCATTAACATGGTCAGCACAGAGCTGACATAGGCAAATGACAACACACACACACACACACACACACACACACACACACACACACACACACGTCATGCCTTGTGAGGACCTTCCACAGACATAAATATTAATGCAGCTAATTAATTATATGCCTACACCTAAACCTACGGAGCCCCCCTAGTGACAGGTAAAAAAAAAAAAAAAAAAAAGCAGTGTGCAATCTGTTCCCTCAGTTTAGGAATTTGTTCCCTCAGTTTAGCAATCTGTTCCCTCAGTTTAGCAATCTGTTCCCTCAATTTAGCAATCTGTTCCCTCAATTTAGCAATCTGTTCCCTCAGTTTAGCGCGCTTGCACCGTGCTAAAGTTAGGTTTATATCGGACATTCACAGTACTTCTCTATTCTATTTCTCAAGAAATAAACACACAAAAAGGACATGATATGTATTGTCTTAATAATGTGTATTGAGTGGACATAGAACCAACAAAACTGAATATATTTTTACATTTTCTCCCATTAAAGCCCGGAAGCAGAAACGGGCAGGTTTCTGCTTTGGAAAGTGCAGGTCAACTTTGGAAAGTGCAGGTCAACAGCGCTTTATAGTAATAGAGTCAGTAAGGGACCGTCTAAAAAGTGCATGACCTGGGCGCTTCTTTCTTCAATTCTTTCTGCAGCGAGCAAGGGACCATAGGACTTTTCGACGGTGTACAACTGCCTGGTAAATACAATTTATCAAGGTTTAAGGGTAGATTTAATGCTATGTTTTGTTTTGAATTGGATGTTTCACAGCTTTCATTGTGTAACGTTGTCTTTATTGTGCTTTGGACTCCAAACCCAACCGTTAGCTTCCCAAGCTTTCTTGTTAGCGATATCCATTAATGGTGCGAGTACTTTTCCAGTTATGAAGTTTTGAATTTCCATTTACTCTCTCTGCTAAGTTACCAGATTTTAAAAACCCAAACTGGAACACTATGGCGCCATGTGTGTTTTCCATGCACACGCGTAGTGTTTCAGTGGCTTCACTAACGTTATCAACCATCACCATGTTACCTTACTGACAAATGCAGGACACAACACTACGCGTGTGCATGGAAAACACACGACATAATACACACACACATAATACACACACACACACACACACACACACACACACACACATATTTCTCTTCAAGAAAGAGAAGAGTAGCTCATGCAGCCCCAAACCATGACACTCCCACCACCATGCTTGACTATAGGCAAGACACACTTGTCTTTGTACTCCTCACCTGGTTGTCGCCACACACGCTTGACACCATCTGAACCAAATAAGTTTATCTTGGTCTCATCAGACCACAGGACATGGTTCCAGTAATCCATGTACTTTGTCTGCAGCAAACTGTTTGCGGGCTTTCGTGAGCATCATTTTTAGAAGAGGCTTCCTTCTGGGACGACAGCCATGCAGAACAATTTGATGCAGTGTGCGGTGTATGGTCTGAGCACTGACAGGCTGACCCCCCACCCCTTCAACCTCTGCAGCAATGCTGGCAGCACTCATACGTCTATTTCCCAAAGACAATCTCTGGATATGATGCTGAGCACATGCACTGAACTTCTTTGGTCGACCATGGCGAGGCCTGTTCTGACTGGAACCTGTCCTGTTAAACCACCGTATGGTTTTGGCCACCATGCTGCAGCTCAGTGTCAGGGTCTCGGCAATCTTCTTATAGCCTAGGCCATCTTTATGTAGAGCAACAATTCTTTTTTCAGATCCTCAGAGAGCACTTTGCCATGAGGTGCCATGTTGAACTTCCAGTGACCAGTACGAGAGAGTGTGAGAGCAATGACACCAAATTTAACACACCTGCTCCCCATTCACACCTGAGACCTTATAACACTAACAAGTCACATGACACCGAGGAAAATGGCTAATTGGGCCCAATTTGGACATTGTGAATTAGGGGTGTACTCACTTTTGTTGCCAACAGTTTAGATATTAATGGCTGTGTGTTAAATTTACACTGTTATACAAGTGGTACACTCACTACATTACATTGTAGCAAAGTGTCATTTCTTCAGTGTTGTCACATCAAAAGATGTAATCAAAAATTTACAAAAATGTGAGGGGTGTACTTACTTTTGTGAGATACTGTAGATAGATAGATAGATAGATAGATAGATAGATAGATAGATAGATAGATATAGATAGATAGATAGATAGAACAGTGTATATGATCAAGGCGAAGCTCATACGCAAATATTAAAAAACCCAGCTGTTGTTTCGCGACTTTGAAGCATAAAACTGAAGAAAAAAAGGTTTCATAAATGTTAAATATCTAAACTGAATACATTAGCAAACACTGATCATGATCACTCATTGAAACACAGTAGGTCTTTTTCATTAAGTGTTCATTTTTATTCCCCAGGTAACTATAGATAAAGACCGACGTTAAAATCAGACAGAAATACGGATGCAGTGGGAGTTTTAAACTCAGCAAAAGTATTCCGATTCATTCTGAACTTACTGTCGTTAGCTTACATGCTAACAAGCGTACTAACAGGTTGGGAAAAGTTTGATGGGGTGACATTATGGAAAAAACGTATCACGAGCTGCCACACCAAAGATGTTGTATTGGGAAAAAGGTCACGACAGCTTGAGGGACGTCTGTTGTCTCACTCCAGTGTATGGGAAATTAGCGGATTTCTGATTCTTGTGAGGTTTAGGGGCCATTCACATGTCATAGCTAAAAACCCATGGAAAATGCTTGCGCTCCTGTGGAGTCTGCCACTGCTAAGCAACCACGAGCCACGCTCTCCACAACGACGGGGAAGTTTTATCACAGGCTGGATTTACAGCACTGCAATTCCCTTGCAGATGCTCTGCTATTAGGTTTATTTATGGAGAAGAGAGACAAAAACATCGTGTTTGGGCACACCCCACCCTTCAATCACGTAGAAAACACAGAATTTCACCAAATAATCCAACCGGTTTGTGAGATTCAAAGCCTATTTCAGAGTGGTCAAAGAGAAAGGATGAAGCTGATTGGTTGGTTCTTGTCACATGATCTGTGGTGTGGTAGCGTAATTCTGAAAAATTGGGATTTTTCCATCTCGAAAAATCTCGTCTCACAGCATGGACGTGTCTACATTTAAAATAACGAAAAAAGAACAGGCCCTTACTTTGCTTACAGTTTCACCAAAAAAAATATTTGGATCTAAACGATTCACGTAAATGGCATATTTACATTTAAAACGGCGAATTTTACCGAAAAACGACTAGTTTACAAGTATGTTAATTGATTGTGAGTTTATCAAAAATATGTGTTTGCTATATCTTTTGATATATTAAATAATCCATAGGCCACACCTATGTGATTGTGGCATTATATTCACTGTAGTGGAGCGGCACTAATGGCAGGGAAAGACAGATATAAATACTGAACCTGTGTGGTAGTGGAGAAGCAATTGTTGGCTGTGGTCTCCTGTAGTTCTGGGTAGAAAATCAACGGTCACCTGCATGCTGTCCCCAATGCTAAGGGTCCCTACTGAAGGTTCTACAGAAAATGGGCTATGTGGAGAATAACAGATACGTAAAAATAAGTAAATTAACACACTCAAATATGCAAATGAATAGCATCGAACAACAACTGTTTCACTTTACTACGTGTGCTTACTTCTGTGTGCTGAGCTGAAATTTAGCCTCGCCTTTTCCAATATTGCGTACCAGGAGAGTTTTCTGAGATAAACACTTGACAGGACACAGGGAAAAATGCAGCTCATCTGGAAAGTCTAGGATGGCACGTGGCCCTATTGCCCGGATGGGCACCTCAAACTTCTCCCTCTCAGTCATAAAGATTACTCGGTGGATATAGTCCTATCAAAAAGATCATACATGGAAGTAAAAAAACTAAGTTACATGGTTTGGTTATATAAGATGACAGACAGACAGACAGACAGACAGACATACACACATACATACATACACACATACATACTTATAAATCACATAAGCCTGATTTACAGCAATGTGTTCACAAGATGAACAGCACAAGATGAACAGTTTTATACAAAAAGTATAAAACTGCACAAAGAAAGTGCAGTTATATACAATTTTCTCTAACATCATACAGAAGATTCAGCATTACCACATTATTCATGCCATTATTATAGCCTGATTTATAGCATAAAGTTTAGTTTTTCAATTAAGGCTACAAAATTGCAAATATATTGCACATACTGCACTTTGATAGCTTTATTCAAAATAAGGCTCCTTCATTTATCCATCCATCCATCTTCTACACCACTTTATCCTCTTCAGGGTCATGGGGAAACCTGGAGCCTTTCCCAGGGAGCATCGGGCACAAGGCAGGGTACACCCTGGACAGGGTGCCAATCCATCGTAGTGCACGCAATCACATACACATTCACACACCCATTCATTCACTACTGACACTTTGGACATGCCAATCAGCCTACCATGCATGTCTTTTGACTGGGAGAGGAAACCGGAGTACCCGAAGGAAACCCCCGCAGCACAGGGAGAACATGCAAACTCTGCACACACAGGGCCTCGGCGGGAATCGAACCCCCAACCCTGGAGGTGTGAGGTGAACGTCTCCTTCATTTACTTTCTCATAATTATTTTAATGTCCAGATATTAGTTTCAGATTAAAAATATTAAAAACTGCTTGGCTCTGTGAAGACTACTGTAATCTGTAGCTTCATATGCCATAATAGACTGTTGCCTAGGATGGACTAGTGTCCCCAATGTTCCCGGGATAGTCTCAGGACCTACCATGACCCTGACCAGGACAAAGTGGTTACTGAAGATGAATGAACAGACAACAGAACAATAGACTCTACTATGGGGCCTTGCCTTGGTGTCTGTGGGCATGCTTTCAGAATAATTTTCATTCTAACCAAGTCACTATGCATCCAAGTCATATTCCAACCGAGTCAAAGCTAAATTTTATTAGTTTTGAAGTGCTTTTGCATTGTATGAAATAAAATAACATTACACACCCTGGATCTTTCTGATCGAGACAATGATTTCTGACATTGAACCACAAACCATAAGTAATCAATATGAGCCCAGGATGTTTCCTGTTGGAAAGTGAGTAGTTTTGAATTGTCAGTGATTGGATTGCAGTGTCTCACTCTGGGAGGACTCACTCTGGAATGGGACCATGCTACAATCAGCATTAATGTGCCGCCATGGAAAAGTAGATTAGTCACCTATACAACAGACTGCAGAAAGGCAGTTAATTGGAAGAGAGTGGGTGGTAGAAGAAACAGAGTGTCTCACAGGACCCATCCGCTTGCACTGCAATGCAGTAACTCTTTAAACAAGCTATAATAAGCCATAATAAAAGATGTTAAGTTCTAATTAATAATTGGTATTGATCATTCTCTGCAAACAGGGCTCCAGATGGTGACTAAAATGGTCGCCAATGCGACTAACTTTTTAATTTTGCGACCATGTTTTTTCTGCCAGTCGCCAGTGGCCACTGTTACCCACAAACAAAATTAAAAAACAAGTTAAATAGAAATTATGATATGTCTTGTTGTGTTAGGCTACTGAACTCTCATCTCCTCTTGCACATGTGTGTACCTGCCCTATCGCGTGCACTCCTGTATGGCTTCCAGTAAATAAACTCTGCACTCTTGTCCTGCAGGGGTATAGATGAACAGAGACAAGTTTAATGTCACGTTTATCGGGTTTAAAAGTTGGAAGTGTTAACTTTATTAAAGGTGATTAATTTAGTTTGATGTGGTTTAGTTTGTTGGAATTTGAATTTATCTGTTATATGTAGGCTAGCTAGCTGTGTAATTAACTAACGTTAGCCAGCTGACAAGAAAACGAAATACACAAACGAAAAATATCAGACTTTTTCTCTTTCCCTGCCTGTCAAAACCTTCATCAGATGCTGACGATGGTGAGACCAAATCAACCAGTGGAAGTTCTCATGTGACATTTGAGTCATCCCAGCCCATTTCAATAGATGTGCAATCTTTTACACATGATGATAGCCAAGCACAGTGAGTCGAGTCTTCTTCTCCCGTCCCTGCGGCTCCCATCCCGACAAGACCGTTTAAATCAGCTTGGCTACAAGAGTTCGCCTGGTTACGTTATGACAATGGGAAAATGTACTGCACCCTTTGCGCTAAAGCAGGGCAAGATATTGCTGGTAAAACAGAGTTCATTACCAGTTCAAGTCATCTTAAAAAAGAAACCGTGAAGAAGCATGAGGACAGTAAAAACATGAGAATGCCAGGGATTATGTCATTGCTAGGTCTACCCCTCGTGCCACCCCAACTATGAGAGCAGTGCAACGTGCTAGTGATAAAGTCGCAGAAAAATAGATAAGGGAATTGAAAATAAAATTCAATGCAGCCTACATGACTCTGAGCCTGAATAACCAGGAAACAACTAATTATACATAGTTGAATAAAAAAGTGAAAAAAGAATCAAATGACTGGACATTTAAGTATTTACAGTAATATGATTCAATTATATACTGAACATTGCACATATTGTGTATGTAAAGAATACATTGTGTAAACTATGGGAGGCAGAGTAATCAAAAGCAGACAGTACAGAGGGGAAAGAAAAGGCAGTGTGAGATAGTCATTTAACAATGATATCATCATACATCACATCACTATATTTTGGCTCCTGAAAATTTGATTTGGTGCCTAAATATTTTGGGTTTAGGATCCAATGGCTCCTAGATTATTTTTTTTTTTGCCTGGAGCCCTGGAAAACAGACAAGAAAGTGCTTCTGTGTCAAGTCTCATGACAATTACTCTCTTTATCTAGACATTTATACTGAAATGTTTCTTTAAGTTTACTATGGTTGTGAGTTCCACTATGATATCTGGATACACAAAATTGAGCAGTGAATTTGATTAGCAAGCAGTAAAAGCGGCAGTAAATTTTTCGAACATATTTGTGATTACATGCCTTTCTACAAGGACTATTTAAAACCAGGCTTCCTCTTCCCTTAACTTCAGTGTGGTGTTATTAAATGTTCACACAGTCACCTGGAAATATATAAAGCTTGCATAAAGTGTACCTTGTTCTCCTGTGGGGTGAATAGAACTGTAAAAGTGGATGCCATGCCTGGGGCCACTTTGTTGCATACATCTACTGGGCTCACCACTTTGAAATACAGGGAGTCATCTTCAACCACCTTCACCAGTCGAGGAATCTGCAAGAAGAGAACCCACATCAAACCACGACCCTTAAATATGACCAAATGTGCATGTTATGTATATGCCATCTGAAATGTTACTACATTTATATCATTCATGTGGCATTTTCAGCTTGTCCTTAAGACATGTACAGTTTACAGTTTTTCTTGTTCTAACAAGTCAGACTCATTAGTTGAACCAGACTCATCAGTTTTGGGACTAGGCTATGAGTAATTAGAAAATTATTTTCACTCATTATTTTCACTTATTTTTACTTTGTGAATTGAATATATTTTTGAAAATATACACTCATCTCCAAATAAGTTGGGGCAGACGACTGTTTACCACTGTGTAAAATTACCTTTTCTTTTAATAACACTTAAGTGTTTGGTCACTGAAAACACAAGTTGGCTAAGTTTAGCAATTGGAATTGTCCTCCATTCATCCATGCATTTCTTCAGCTGTGCAACTGTACAGGGCCTTCGTTGCCTTATATTGCACTTCATAATGCACCACACATTCTCAGTCGGAGACAGGTCAGGACTGCACCTCCACTCTTTACTTACACAACCATGCGCTTATAATCCAAGCAGAATGTGGTTTGGCGTTGTTCTGCTCTGGATGGCGCCATATGTTGCTCCAAAATGTGTACATATCTTTCTGCATTAATGCTGCCCTCACACACACCCCGATACCATGACAGAGGCTGGCTTTTGGCTTTTTTTGAGGTAGGAGGGTGCTGACGCTGATAACAGCTTGGATGATCAATTTCCTCTTTGGCCCGGAGAACACAACAGCTGTTTCGTCAAAAAACTATTTGAAATGTTCACTCGTCGGACCATAAAACACGATTCCACTGTGCTACTGTCCATCTCAGATGAGACTGAGCCCAGAGAAGTCAGCGGCATTTCTGTACAGTTGATGTATGCCTTCTGCTTTGCATAGTAAAGCTTTAACTTGTATCTGTAGATGCAGTAGCATATGGTGTTGATTAACAGTTTTACCAAAGTTTTACCAAAGTATTCCCGAGCCCATGTCAGGATATCCATTACAGACTCATGACGGTTTTTAAGACACGGACATCTGAGGGATCGGAGATCATGTGCATTCAGAAGTGGTTTTCGGCCTTGACATTTACGCACCAAGATTTTACCGGATTCCTTGAATATTTAAATTATTTTGTGCACTGTAGAAGGTGAAATGCCCAAATTCCTATCGATTTGTCTTTGTTGTTCGAAAAGTGTTGGATTATTCGCTGATGCATCTATTGACAGATCGGCGAAACTCGACCATACTTGCTTTTGAAGGACTAGTCCTTATTTGGAGGCTCCTTATATACTATGGTTAGATGATTACCTCACCTGTGTCACATCACCTTCTTATTTCAACTTGTCACATTGCTATTAGTCCTAAATTGCCCTGTCCCATCTTTTTTTGTGTGTGTTGCATGCATCAATTTCAAAATAAGTATTTCTTTTCTAAAACTATGCAGTTGATTAGGTGAAACATCAAATACATTGCCTTTATATGTTTTTTTGTATAAATACAAGTCAAAGTACATTTAGAAAATCACTCCCCTTTGTTTTAATTAGCATGTTCCATACTGTCCCAACTTTTTTGGAATTTGGGATGTAGATGTATATTTGTAAATCAATATACATTGAATTTTCAGCTGGGATAGTGGCTTTCAGTAGAACAATACATCTCACCTGCTAATAACTCTTTCCCTAGGTTTTAGAAGAAATTATGAATTCTAAATTCCTGGAACTTTAAATGCATGCTATGTTGTACATGTTAAACCCTTTTAAAAAGATATATTAACAGTGTTTATTGTAGTGGACACACTAGGCATACACACAATAGTGTACAGTATATTTATATGCAGACACATAGAGAGCGGAGTCCTTGCTAATGTTACCTTATCGTTATTGCGTAACACCAGCAGCACCTCGTACATCTCAGAAGGCTGGTAGTTCTGGAACACAATCTCAGACGGGTAAGGCTGGAATAAAGGCTGATCCACATCTACAGCAGAAAACTGGGAACAAAACAGAAATCCCCTTAGCACTGAAATGTGAATAACAAAAGGTCATTTTTCAAGACCTCCATTTCCCCATATCATTCCTCTTGATATACCTTATTTGACATCAATTACGTACTAAGTGAGGGGGAAAAAAGGAATAGAATGAGAGTGTGTTATTCAATGTTATGATGTATGCATTTAACCTATAGATATTTGTCTTGCATAAATATTACACACAGTCAGTATTCCATTCAAAACATCCAGTATAGCGTAAAGCTTTCTGTCTATTTTTAAGGTACATTTACAACCAAGTCTCACAACAGGAGGCATTAGAACTGTTAAAACAGTTAGTTTACTAGTCAGATTTCACTAGTGCTTTACCTTGTGGTGTGTGGTGTCACTCATGTCTAAAAGCTCCAGAATGCAAGGCGGGTACATCTTATATGTGTTCGTTAATCTCTCCTCTGTGGTCTGAGACATTTCATGTGCATATACAGATGGAGACAGCTATAATGACATAAGCCACAATGAGTTCCATTGAATACATTAATTCATGCTGGTATCATTTCAAACAGTACCCACTATAAGTGCAGCAGGCCAAACATTAGCTGTGCAATCACATTAGTCAATAATACTGTGTAATGTTAATATATTCCAGGCATTCAAAGCACACGCAGGGTACACTGTTGGATTATTGCAGAGTGTAGAGTACATATTAGTATGCAACACTAGAACTGAAATATTTGCTGCAACAATTAAACATTGTTTAATTCAGACATGAATGAATAATCAAATGGAAATACGGTTCAGTTTTGGTTCAATTTTATAAACAGTTAGTTATACAGTATGTGTTCCAAACATTGTGCCTCGTTTATCAATCTTTTAGTAAAGTTGTGCATAAAGGTTTGTGTGTGCCAAGATAAACCAAATCATTTCCACCAGATTTACAAAAGTTTCAGAAAGGCTGATTTTCTTTGTACTTGGGCACATATGTTAATCACCTATAACATGCACAGCAGCTCAATTGCATGTAATGATGCCTGCAAAAGTCTAAAAAGGTTCAGGTCTACAAACAGCTGGGAGCTCAAAATAAACAATGAGGGTAAAGGCTATACGAGAGAAGTAGAAATTATTTTAACTCACTGTGCCAATAAAAATATGTAATATTGTAATATTACATACATTTAAGTTATTATATATATATATATATATATATATATATATATATATATATATATATATATATATATATATATATATATATATATATATATATATATATATATATATATATATAATATTAAATAATTTATAGTGAGCACAAAATCTTCTGTCAGCTGAGGCATTTGTATACAGTTTACATATATATGCTGTCACAGCTTAGCCAGATCAGAACTCAGTTTCCCAAGATGCAACACTCACTTGACATGCACGCACCATCCCCGGAGTTCTGATCAGACACACACTCTCTCACCGCTAGTACTTAGGGATGTCATTCACCTAGAGTCAATGCGAAGTATACGTTCAGTCAACTCGTTTCTTGCGTTACCAAGCTAATCTAGTTAGTTTGTCTTCTTGTTATCCTCGACCCTTGTTTCCGGTTTCGACTACGCTCTCTGCCTGACCTCGTTTGTTTTGATCGTCCGATCGCTTGACCATTGTCTGTCTTACGACTACGTTTCTTGAACTTCCCGATACCACGCTCTACACCCGCCGCCCGCTTCTGCTTCCCTGCCGATTCGAGGTCATATGTGCAGATAGATGGGCCATCCCACATTTATACAGTGACATTTCTTTTGTCATAATTGAATGATTAGTATTATTTGTCTTAATTTATGGGTTTGTGTTGTCTTACTTTCTTGATTGTTTGATATTATTCTTTAATTAATGCCAATAATATAAAATGCGGGGCTTCACACATTTTTCTCAATAGTACTCAGTCCCTGACCGAGTGAACTAGCAGTCGGATGTATTTTTGATAGAGACTCCGAAGCACTTCTGCAAATCACTCTGGATAAGGACGTCTACTAAATGCTGTAAACGTAATAAAAAAAAATAAGCTATTGAAACTTGACATATTCCATGTATAAAAGTGCAGTAATGTATACAAATTGTATGATTTGAAATCAGTCAAGTCGAGGCGTACATTAGTTAGTCTTTTTAGTCATACATTTACAGGCACTCAGGACAAGAAGTAGGACATGAATGTTTTATTATCCCAATTTATGGGATTTTCATGAATACCAATTTTCTTGGAAACACTTGTGCATTTCTACAGTTGTGTTTCAACTTTCAATATTTCAAAGGCAACAGAAAATTATCAAAGCTATACTTTAATCTTAAACGCAAAAGAAAATAAATTCTGATTAACTGCAATTTGTGTGGATGCAAATGTATCTCTTTATGCAGACCAAACCTTTTTAATTAATGAAATGAAATACAATAAAATAAAATAAATAAATGAATGAATGAATAACCTCAAAGAATCAACTGATTTTTTTTGGTAAGTGTTAAGATCAGATGTATGGGTGGCATTATTTAGCTGATGTCACTGGAGATACCCACATTGTTACTTACTCACCTTTCGGGCTTTGTCCTCCTGCTTAACCAGCTTAGGATTTCTCTGTGCTACTTTAGTCTTGACTCCTTCTGGCATCTTCAGAGGCAAGCTTTGCAAAGCTGAGTGGGAAACTTGAATTTTAGAGGTCAGCATCATGAAATCACCTGTCCTTGACCTGCTGTTGGCGATAGTTAACTAGAAACACTAATAGAACACAAATAGAGACATTAGAGAGTAAAGAGTAACAAACTTGATAACTATGATAAATGTTTATTTTAAATGAAAGAAAATACGCATATTTTAGAAGGTACTTACAAGGAAACCCGTATTCAACATGTAAACATTTCTCACAACACTCAACGCTTGGTGGTTGCCATGACCGCAAGTCCGTCCGCGTTCCAACAACGTGCGATCTGATTTGCTGAAGCTCACAGCGGCCTGCAGCGATTGGACAACAGGTTTAACTTGCGAAAAAGGGCGAGGCGCGTGCAAAACCGCGTCCCTTTAGCAACAGAGCAACACGGCACACTTAGTGGGAGGGAGCGAGGGAGAGGTGGGGGTGCGCGCGTGCGTGAAATGCGCAGCTGTAAATTCTCAAACATTTCCTCAAAACTTCCCGTTTGAATATATGTGTGTGTGTTCATATCATAGGGTCATTTCCAAAGAGGGGCAAACGCTTAATACTTTTATATATGCAAAATCTAGGCCAGGGTTCTTTGCGGCCAGGGATCCATCCATATATATATACATATATATATATATATATATATATATATATATATATATATATATATATATATATATATATATATATATATATATATATATATATATATATATATATATATATATATATATATATATATATATATATATATATATATATATATATCTCCATCCCCATGGACTCCCTTACATTTACATTTATTCACTTAGCAGACGCTTTTATCCAAAGCGACTTACAAATAAGCCAAGCGATATATCAAGCAGAGAGACAAGATCCATTAATTGAATACCAGAGGAAGCAAAGTGTACAGAGTAGAGGTGTAAGTGCATTGTCTGTGTTTTTTTTTTTTTTTTTTTTAGGAGTTGGTTAGGTGTTCACGGAAAAGGTGGGTCTTTAGCTGTTTTTTGAAGATAGTGAGAGCTTCTGCAGTCCGGATTGAGATCGGAAGAGCATTCCACCACTGGGGAACGGTATGCGTGAAGGTTCTGGAAAGGGACCTTACGCCTCGCTGAGTGGGAACTACTAAACGACTCTCGCTAGTCGATCGCAGATTGCGAGAGGGAACGTAGGCCTTCAGGAGAGAGTTGAGGTAGGAGGGTGCTGTTCCTGACAAGGTCTTGTAGGTGAGCATCAAGGCCTTAAACTTGATTCCGGTAGCTACAGGAAGCCAGTGGAGGGAGATGAAGAGAGGTGTGACATGAGTAGTCTTGGGCAGGTTGAAGACAAGGCGCGCTGCAGCATTCTGAACCCTTAGCATAGACTTCTTTTTATTAACATGTTTTATTTAAATGGATTGTTTAAACTGATAACTTTCTAAAAATATTAGGCTTTCTAGTAAAACGTGTAGGCCTACTGTAGCCTAATTTTGTAATATTGAATAAATATTGTAAATATGCCTATATTGGGCATTTATCATTGACACATTTTATTAAAATTATCATTAGATTCAGTTGACATTATAGGCCTTTTGAGTTGCTGAGATTTGGAATAAACTTAAGTTAATTTATCCAGTAAAATAATTTTATAATAAATATAACGTTAATAACAGCGGGGTGTGAGATTATATATAAAAATCAAGGACCCCTTGTATACAGTATGCCTCATATTGTAGACCCATGTTGGTCCCAAAAACCCTCTTTGAAAACCATGAGCAGGGGTCTCAAACTCATTGCCCTGGGGCCACTTTTGGTACTGTCATCTCATTGGTGGGCTGCAAGAGCATTAAAGTACTCCAAGAAAGTGCAATATTCTCAAAATGTACTTTTTTTTTTATTACCAACATATTTTCTTTAACAAATTTAGTAGTAGTAAACATGACCATAAAAATACCATAACAAAAACTTGGAACCAATTTCAATATAAATGTAATCATTCACACACACACACACAAATTTTTGTTTTGGATTAATTTTTGCCTTATAGCGCTTCTCACACAATTGAAATATATTTGCCCTGATGGAGGTTGTAGTGGAAACCCTAAGTACAGCTTCAAGATGGGCGTCAGTAATCCTGGACCTGTACTTGCATTTATTAAAGTTCACTGTTGAGAATTTTATTAAAGTTCACTGTTGAGGGCACATTAACCGACGACATTTTTAACAGTTCTGGGAAGGATGGAGGTAAGTCTCTCAGAATTGTCCAATGAGATCTGCTTTTCCCTGTGCCTACCTGAATTTAGTTTTTAGTTCACTGTTACACTGCAAGTCAATAAGTTCCATTTGTAAGACACTTTGGACACTCTCCACATCAATTGAGAAGGGGTCTGCAAACAGCTGGAAAGTGTCACAGTGTGCCTTGAAATCAGGCTAAGGTTTTTTGCAGAAAGCTGACATTTCCACAGTCTTAGTTTTGTGGAGAAGGCTTTCACGTTTTCATAAGCTGCTGTGATGAGCTGATCAGGGCCCTGGAGCTTCAGGTTAAGGATGTTTATCTCATGTGTTATGTCCACCAGGAAGGTAATATCCATCACCCATTTTGGATCATCAAATTCATGAACATCCATTCTGCCATCTTCCATGACTATCTTCACCTCTGTTCTTAACTCAAAGAATCTCTTCAGGACATTTCCCCTGCTGAGCCAGTGCACATCAGTAAAGTAAAGTGCATCACCATATGCTGACTCAATTTCTTGCAAAAAGGCCCTGAACCGACGGTGCTGCAAAATCCCTGGATCTGATATAATTAATACATTTCAGGACAACAGACATGTTGTAATGCCTACCAGTCGGCTCCATGGTAGACGAGCACGCTCAAACACGTCACACAGCTCCTGAAAAATATCTTTGGATGTGGTGTGGCCTTGCATTGGACACAAACTTAGCAACTCTTCTGTCACTTCAAACTTCTCATTAATACCCCTTATGAAAATTGGGAGCTGAGCATTGTCAGTTTTATCTGTTCTTTCATCAAGCACCACAGAGTATGCAGTGAAAGCTTTAACTTTATCACATAACTGATCATAAATGTCACTCGATAACTCGCTGATCCGCTCCACCACCGTGCTATATTGTTGAACAAGCTCTTTTTTTCTGGACATAAAATATCCGCAACTTTCATCATGCAGTCCTTCAGAAACGGACCTTCAGTGAATGGCTTTCCGGCTTTGGCAATTAATTCACTCACAACTTCTTGCCTCAACTGCAGTTTCAGCATCCTTTCCGGCTTTATGAAAAATACTTTGCTGAGATATAAATCCTCTCTGTAGTTGCGTGGCTCGTGTTGCTCTATCGTCTCCCTTATACTTCTCATACTGCCCTCCGTGTTTAGTCCAATTATGATGCTTGTTATTATATTCCTTTAAAACTGCAACTTTTTCATTACATATCAGGCAGGTAGCATTTCTATTAAAGTCCACAAAAAATATTGTATAGTCCATCTTTCTTGAAACAGTCTGGGCTCATCAACATTACGTTTTGATTTTGACAGCAACATCTTTGTTCTTCAGCACCTTGCCTGCATTTTGGCCAAGTTTGACCTTTGACCTTTGCCATAACAAACAAAATGCATTTTTAAAAAACAGAATTGTATTTTTATTTTATTAATTATTAATTATTTCTAAATGGTAGGTTGAATTGGCATGAAACTGCTATAAAATATCATTAGATTTATTGGGCCAGATTATACTATTTTTTTTTACATCCCGTCGCGGGACGGACTGAGGGGGAAGACGGGCCTGAAGTGGCCCGCGGGCCGGGAGTTTAAGACCCCTGCTCTAGAGCATTGCAGCAGCATTAAGCAACCCCTCTAACTCATCCCATGGACTCTTCATGCCTCCTGCCATCTGGCAGAAGTTGCAGGAGCATCCATGCCATCACCAGCAGACTCTGCAGTAGTTTCTTCCCTGAGACAAACCAAGCAGTAAACAAACAAACAACCATGTAGCTCAAGTCAGCTGACATGTTCAGGAATCCGTGAAGTAAATTAAATATATTTGAGATTCAGCTCATTGTGAGGATAGCTGGCTGTCCTGCTGTGTCAGGGCCTTTCATGCCTGGTACTTCTAAGAGAAAGGCGTTAGATGTTGGCTGTGGTCTTAGAGCACACGGAGGGGGGAAAAAACTGGCTGTATTGTTGGTCACAACATACTACATTGCTGCCAAAAAAATACAGACTATATGAAACAACCTAATATAAAAATTAACCAAACAGTGGTAATATATAATAACTGCATATTTAACTAGCTATTTTTGAAAACAATTACACAAAATAATTTTGATATTTTATAATTTTGATTTGGAGATTTATCTTACCACATTATTCTGAACACCTTCACTATCATATGCTGACATAATGACTAAAGTTCAATACAATTACTATCGTTCAATTCAATTACCTAGCAAATCAGGAAATATCAACCAAACAGCATTGCAGAATATAAAAAAAGTTTACTTAAGGATTTTGTTTTTTTTACAGTACAGGCACTAAAGAAACTGAATGCAAACAAGTGTCCAATTAAAAGCAGTTACAATAGTAAACCAAATTTGGAAAAGAAAAAAAAAAATTAAATTAAATATTTCTTAACACTAGGTGTTTTTATGGGTGCATAGCAAACAGTCAATATGAAAACTATATTCAAGAATAAAATAGTCCTTAATCTCAACCATTGTGCAAAGTTTTATTACTACTGATATCTTCTCTTTTGCCTGATTTAATGGCACAGGTACTAAGAGGTACTAAGTACAGATCTGCTTGCAATATGTTCCACAGGTAGGAACACTGCTGCAGAGTCAGTGGTCAGTGTGTGTGTGTGTGTGTGTGTGTGCCACTTAAATTTAATACCTCCACAGGCCACAAGAAATGTCTGATTGGATGAGGGTGCAATCTCAGGCCTGAGATTTTACATTTCTTACAAGAAACTTTTTCATGGTCCCAGGATGCAGATCTGCATTTGGGTCTAGGACTGGTTCCTCAAAGCTGGACTCACTAAAACACCACTGAGTAGAAACACAGGCAGACCTTTCAGCCCTGCAACTACTAACAGAAACAGTTACTCTGAGATACTGTACCTTACTTTAGTGAACATCTTGGCCAAACAGCCTATTTGGGTGAGAAAACAGTTAGGATATATTTTATATATTGACAACAGTATATCTCTTTCAGATACACCTAGCACAATGTTCTGGAATGGAGAAATGACTCAATTATGTTTAAATTGTCCAAAAGATCTAGGCATAATAAGTGGAAAGTGTTTCCCCTTTGTTGTGTAATTTAGTATTTTTTTCTGTGTGAAAATTGCCCCTTATATAACGTGGGTACACCTGAGTTCAATTTCTTAGCCACACCCAGGCCTGATTATTGCCACACCTGTTCACAATCAAGGCATCACTTAAATAGGAGCTGCTTGACACAGTAAGGTCCACCAGAAGATCCTTAAAAGCTACACATCATGCCGAGACCCAAAGAAATTCAGGAACAATTGAGAAAAAAGTAATTGAGATCTATCAGTCTGGAAAGGGTTATAAAGCCATTTCCAAAGCTTTGGGAATCCAGCGACCACAGTGAGAGCCATTATCCACAAATGGCGAAGACATGGAACAGTGGTGAACCTTCCCAGGAGTGGCCAGCCCCCAAAATTACCCCAAGAGCGCAGCACGACTCATCAAGAGGTCACAAAAACCCCACAACAACGTCCAAAGAACTGCAGGCCCACTTGCCCAGTTAAGGTCACGTTCATGCCTCCACCATCAGGAAAAGACTGGGCAAAAATGGCCTGCATGGCAGAGTTCAAGGAGAAACCACTGCTGAGAAAAAGAACATCAAAGCTCGTCTCATTTCTCCACAACACATCTTGATGATCCCCAAGACTTTTGGGACAACATTCTGTGGACCGATGAGACAAAAGTGGAACTCTTGGAAGGTGTGTGTCCAAGTATATCTGGCGTAGAAGGAACACTGCATTTCATAAAAAGAACATTATACCAACAGTAAAATATGGTGGTGGTAGTGTGATGGTCTGGGGCTTTTTGCTGCTTCAGGACCTGGAAGACTTGCCGTGATAAAAGGAACTATGAATTCTGCTGTCTACCAAGAGATCCTGAAGGAGAATGTCCACCATCTGTTCGGTACTCAAGCTGAAACGAACTTGGTTCTGCAGCAGGACAATGATCCTAAACACACCAGCAAGTCCACCACTGAATGGCTGAAGAAAAACAAAATGAAGACTTTGGAGTGGCTAGCCAAAGTCCTGACCTGAACCTATTGAGATGTTGTGGTATGACCTTAAAAAGGCCGTTCATGCTCGAAAACCCTCTAATGTAACTGATTAGGACAATCTGCAAAGATGAGTGGGCCAAAATCTCCAGGAGCTGTAAAAGCCTCATTGCACGTATCGCAAACGCTTGGTTGCAGTTGTTGCTGCTAAGGGTGGCCCAACCAGTTATTAGGTTTAGGGGAATCACTTTTTCACACAGGCCATGATGGTTTGGAATTTTTTCACCTTTAATAATAAACACCTTCATTTACAAATTGCATTTTGGTTTACTTGTGTTGTCCTTGACTATTGTTTAAATTGGTTTGATGTTCAAACACTTAAGTGTGACAAACATGCAAAGGACAGGAAATGAGGAAGGGGCAAACACTTTTCAACGTATTTGATATCATGTCAGTAGTACTGTTACGTGACAAGCATCCCACATCTTTTCTTGACAAGATGTTGACAAATTCAGCACTATAATCACAAGCCATTGGCATATAAAGCTGATGGTTCTGCTGAAAATGCCTCATTACTTGAACTTCAATGTTTCTGTTGTTGTTGTGATACTACCTTAACATTTCATTGAATCTCTCAAAAGAATAGCACTAAAATTAATAGACAGGTCCATACTCTAAGCTATAGGAGCTTCACAAGTACTGCCTAGAGCTATTTCCAGTTGTCTCCTCTGCACCCTTGTTTTCATCTACTGTTAATCCCAAATGTTCAAGGTGCTGCTCCTCGATAAAGTCTTACTCATGGACTCCGGGAAAAACATGAGCTCATCATAGTCATCATCTTCTAAATAATAAGAAAAACATTTTAGCAATCACAGACTCTGTTAAAGCTGTGGCAAATAAACCAAGGTAAAAAAAAAGAGAGAGAGAGAGAGAAGAGTAATTTTAGAAATTTGACTGATGTATCTGATTTAGCGTTTTACTTTTCAAAATGTTATCAGCCTTTTCATTGGTTGTCAGTGGTTAAGTTACTGTTACTGTATGTTTTGCAGTTACTGGAGTCCAGGTCTAAGGTCCTGCAGACAGACTTGAGAACTGTGAGGACTGTGGGAGACAGCGACTATGGGTATGATGTCTGATGAAGAAGATGGTGTTGTTCATCGGAGGCCGGTGTGGGTTGTTAAACCACCAGCATGGAGAAGCCTGCAAAAAGTCAGTTCTGTGCCAGAAGCTACAGAAAACCCTGGATGCAGACCAACACTTTGCTGGCACCCAACATGTTCATGTGATGGCAAGTGAGAGAGGGTCATATGGGAGTTCATTTATTGAATTCTAATTACACCTCCTGATATTGCTTTAGATTTTTCTGATAATTGATACTTTTTTAAATCTTTTTTTGTACTATTATATTTTATATAAATATAATATATATATATATATATATATATATATATATATATATATATATATATATATATATATATATATATATATATATATATATATATATATATATATATATATATATATATATATATATATATATATATATATATTTATTTTTGCTTTAAATGTATTTTACTAAGTCCTACCTGGGTGGGAATGTACATAACAGGGTGGTTATTCTATATAAGTTGTAATTTAAACTCACCAGCCACATTAGTATGTGTTAGGAACAACATACTATACTTTAATACCCCTGTTTCTCTCAAAACAGCTTTAATCCTTTGTGGCAGGAATTCCACAAGGTGTTGGAAACACTCCTTTGAGATTCTGGTCTATGTTGACATGATTGCATCACATAATTGCTGTAGATTTGTCAGCTGCACATTCGTGTTGTGAATATGCTGTCCTAGCACATCCCAAAGGTGCTCTATTGCATTCAGATCTAGTGATTAGGAATGCCACTGAAGTACACTGAACTCACTGTCATGTTCCTGGAACCAGTTTGTTAAATGATGTTTTGCTCCAGGCATTAATGTAAATTACACTAAACTATACAATTTAGTTTGAACAAAAATAATTAGTATGTGGCCTATTATTTAAAGGCAATGTAACAATATGCAGCCAGTAGACTGTTTTTGGTAAATGTAGTACTCTGTAGTACTTTTATATATTTTTTAGTATTTTTAGTATTTTTATAGTGCTATGGTGCTATTATATGGTTGTGAGTAGAAGTGTTTAGTATTTACCTTTAGAAAGCAAGCAATAAAATGCAGAATGTACTTTTTGTCCAAAAACATTTTGGCTAAAGAAGTGGAGAATGAATGATACATCATTGCCACTAGTGAATGCAAAAGTATTCCATATTCAGGGTTGTTATGCTATGATTCACTATTCAGATGTGACATTTTCAATGGAAAACTTAAGCTTTTTGTTAATATTCATAGTTCAAACTGAGAGCAAACTGAAAAGTTTGTTGGGATATATATATATATATATATATATATATTTTTTTTTTATTTAATTAAATTGTTTTATTTTATTTATTTATTTTTTACAGGTTAATCAAGAAAATACAATGTTTGATTGTAATAGAATACAGGTATCTAGTAAATTAGATTTTTTTATTCTGAAAATAACAGAATGATTTTGAGAATATATATATATATATATATATATATATATATATATATATATATATATATATATATGTATTAATAGTAAATAGTGTGCCTTGCGATGGATTGGCACCCTATCCAGGGTATACCTTGCCTTGTGCCCGATGTTCCCTCAGATAGGTTCCAGGTTCCTCCACGAGCCTGAAGAAGGAGTAAGCGGTAGAAGATGGATGGGATGGATGGATGGGGTAAATAGTGTGCCTTGCGAAGGATTGGCACCCTATCCAGGGTATACCTTGCCTTGTGCCCGATGCTCCCTGGGAAAGGCTCCAGGTTCTCCGTGACCCTGAAAAGGATAAACTGTATAGAAGATGTATGTATGGATGAATGGATAAATAATAAATTTACTATTAATTAACTATTAACATTTCTGCTGAACATTTCTGCTAAACATTTCTACATCGCCCAAAAGCAGTAAACATTCACAGGTTGTTTTTCTTTTTATACAAAGGAAAACAATGTTACAAATATCGAAAAACCACATCCCCCCCCCTGCTCGGCTGAGGTCTTCGCTCCGCCTCCCTGCTCGGCTGAGGTCGTCGCTCTGCTTCCCTGCACCGACGAGGACGTCACTCCACTTCCCTGCACAGACGAGGACTGTCGCCCCGCTTTCATGCTATGCCGAGGACGTCGCCCCGCTTTCATGTTCTCCCGAGGAAGTCTCTCTGCCTCCCTGTACCGTTGTGGAAGCCGCTCGGCCTCCTGGTTTTGCTGGGAACTTTTTGCCAGGGGGCCAGGACCACCAGATGGAGGACGTATAATTTTGGGCACTCCGGGAGTAGCACCCTTGGGGAAGGGTTCTGTCATGTATCATGAAACTCTGGACTCCACTTCCCATCAGCCACTGCACTGCACTACCTATCACATGACCACCTGCACCTGATTCACGTTTGGTTAATGAGCACTCGTGTATATATAGTCATTGTCTGCACTGTTTCCTTGTCTTTCCTTGTCTTAGACTTTTGTCTTTATGTCTCGGTGTTTTGTTTCATGCGACAGTGTTAGGGCAAGTTGTCTTAGTGTAATAGTTTTGTTGAACATTTGTCTAAATAAATGTTAATATCTGTATTTGCTTCTGCCTCAACCTGAGAATGTGACAGGAACGTCTTGCTATAAGGGATGTGAAAGCAATAACATCCTTTTGTATCGAGCTCAAAGGAACTGAGGCTTAAAATAAATTTACTATTAATAGCACAATGAGTATCATTTCTGTCCCACAGCCCCAGGATCTTGGGTCGATCCTGAGTTCAGGTAACTGTCTCTGTGGCATTTCACATGTTCTCCCCGTACTCTTGTAGGTTTCCTCCAGGTTCTCCAGGTTTCCTCCCGATGGCCATAAACATGCTGGTAGGTGGATTGGCTATATATATGCTAAATTGCCTCTAAGTGTGAATGAGTGTGTGCATGCATTGTTTACTGAGATGGGCTGGTGTCCCATCTGGGGTGAATTCTCCCACCTTACGACCATTGGAATAGGTTCCATGATATGATCCATAGTGAGCTGGATGAAGCAACTACTAAAGATGAGTGATGAATGTGATATCATGTTTTCCCACTCCAGTCAGTGGACTTTGAAAGCTCTATAATGGAAAACGTCAGGGTTACGCATGTAAGCCTGTTCCCTGAGAAGGGAACGAGACATTGCATTTAGCATAACAGTATGGGAACACCTTGTGCGTGTGACCGGTACCTGAAGCTTGTGTAAAATCATGCCTCCTCTTATAGGCCTGCCATGATCAGGTGACGTGGCAATTAAGCGCGTCGCATGATATATATATATGGCACCTGTGAACCACGCCGCCAGCCTCTATTATCTGAAGTGAAGAAGCAATCCACAGGCCTGCCCCATTATGACAGTGCTATGCATCGTCTCGTTCCCTTCTCAGGGAACAGGGTTACATGCGTAACCCTGACATTCCCTTTCAAAGCGAACTTTGACGTTGCATTTAGCATAACAGTATGGGAATGGGAATACCCACTCCGTCCTGTTCAAATATACCCAAGACCGAGGGTCACTGCAAGACACTCGAGCCCGGGTGGAAGGAATATCCAGGGTGTAATAACGAATGACTGTGTGAGGCGTAGACCACCCTGCAGCCGCAAACACATCCTGCAAGGAGGCAACCGCCCTAGTGGAATGAGCTTTTATGCCCAGAGGCATGGCGAGACCGCGTGTCGTAAGCCCTAGAGATTCCTTCCACTTCACTTTTCCTGTCCTAGACTATATCACGCAACTGGCCGCAGTTGACGTATGTACAGAGCCCTTAAAGGGGGCTGGTATGCAGTTGACGTATGTACAGAACCCTTAAAGGCTCTGTACATACTTGACGTATGTACAAAACCCTTAAAGGCTCTGTACATACGTATATACGCTCTGTTGCATCTGTTGTACATACGCTCTGTTGCATCCTCTCTTGTTCCAGTGAGGAACAGAGGAGGACAGAAAGCCACAGAACACCACAGGTGGGCAGCCGATGTAAATGGTAAATGTGCACTTACATAGCGCTTTTATCCAAAGCGCTTTACACTGTGTCTCATTCACCCATTCACACACCAACGGTAG
Organism: Ameiurus melas; assembly: GCA_012411365.1. Lineage (NCBI taxonomy): Eukaryota > Metazoa > Chordata > Actinopteri > Siluriformes > Ictaluridae > Ameiurus > Ameiurus melas. Next base: position 27,627,166 of record CM022754.1, on the reverse strand, counting down.
CAGAGGAGCAACTTGGGGTTCAGTGTCTTGCCAAGGACACTTCGGCATGTGGGGTCACCCGGGCCGGGAATTGAACCGCCAACCCTACAATTAGTGGACAACCCACTCTTCCAACTGCGCCACAGCCGCCCCGTAGGTTATCCAGGGGTAAAGTCTAGGCAGGGAGGAGCAACAGAGAGAGCTTGTAGACCCCCCCACTCGCTTGAGAGACGTCAGGTCCAGTAAAAGAGCTAACTTTAGAGTCAGAAGCTTCTCAGATGCTGACACTAAGGGCTCTAATGGGGCCCCTGACAGACCTTCCAAGACCACAGCAAGGTCCCAGGAAGGTATGCGCGGCCTGCAGATGGGCCTCAGCCGTCTGACACCACGCATGAACCTCAAAGTTAGAGGATGTTGCCCCACACAGGCTCTATCAACAGGGGCATGGCTGGCCGAAACGGCGGCCAAATAACCCTGATTGTAGAAGGAGCCAACCTGCTAAGAAACATTCTTGAAAGAACTCCAGGACTGTAGCTATTTCGCAGTTCACTGGGTCTAGCTGACGTTCCTCACACCACAAGACAAAAAGCTGACACTTAAATGCATACGATTTCCTTGTGGATGGGATCCTCTCCAGGAGCTCGAATGGGGCAGCCGACAGACCTTCCAGGACGAAAGAAGGTCCCAGGAAGGTTTGCGTGGCCTGCAGATGGGCTGCAGCCATCTGACACCACGCATGAACCTCAAAGTTAGAGGATGTTGCCCCACAGTGGATCCATCAACAGGGGCATGGCTGGCCGAAACGGTGGCCAAGTACTGTAACCCTAATTGTAGAAGGAGCCAAGCCCGCTGAGAAACATTCTCTAAGAACTCCAGGACTGTAGCTATTGCACAGTTCACTGGGTCTAGGTGAAGTTCCTCACACCACAAGACAAAAGCTGCCACTTGAGTGCATTCGCTTTCCTTGTGGATGGTGCTCTAGCATTTAACATGGTTACTACAATCTCAGTTGTGTGCCCAGAATCTATGAGCTGGTGCCCCTCAGGGGCCAGACCCACAGTTGCCGAGTTCTGGCCGAGGGCGATAAATCAGCCCTCCTGCTTGAGTCAGTAGATCCACTCTAGGGGCTCAAATGGGGCCCCTGACAGACCTTCCAGGACCACAGAAGGTCCCAGGAAGGTATGCGCGGCCTGCAGATGGGCCTCAGCCGTCTGACACCACGCATGAACATTGAAGTTAGAGGATGTTGCCTCACAGAGGCTCCCTCAACAGGGGCGTGGCTGGCCGAAATGGCAGCCACATAACTCTTATTGTAGAAGGAGCCCACCCCGCTGAGAAATGTTCTTATAGGAGCTCCAGAACTGTAGCTATTGCGCAGTTTACTGGGTCTACAGTGGATCCCTGCGGACAAGAATCTCCCAAGGAGTGCCATCTCGCCGGAATATTATCTTTCAGTGCCATGTTTGAGCTGCCAAAAGGGTGCTACTAGCAGACTGTCTTGGCAAACTCTCGCTAGAGTTTGTGGGAGCAGAGTGATGGGGGGAGAAGCATACAGATGTGACCTCGGCCACATGTGTGGACTCCACCCCAAGAGTCTCCCAAGATCTAGCTTTATCTTGCTCAGTGTTGATATTATTGACACTACGCATGTTGGGGATAGAAACGCCCTTGTCGTAGTAGAATCCTATAACTCCTAGAAAAGCATACTTTTCTGAGATTCAACCTGAGTCCCAAGCTCTTCATGTGGGTGAGAACAACATCTTGATGTTGAACCGCCAGCTCCCTGGATCATGCTAGAATTAACCAGTCGTCCAGGTAGTTTGGTACACAGATGCCCTGGAGTCCCAATGGAGCCAGAGTGACATCCATGCACTTTGTGATGGTGCGAGGGGATAAAGCTTGTGATATTCATATGTGGAAATATGCACCTTTTAGATCCATCACCACAAACCAGTTCTCGAACTGGATCTGTGGCACGATAAGTTTGAGCGTCAGCCTATGAACCTGTATGTCCGAAGAGTACGGTTCAGATGACCATCTAAAATTGGCCGCATACTCCCACTTTTTTTGTGGAACAGGAAATAAAGGCTGTACACCTCCCTCCCTGAGGGAACGGGGTGCATGTTTTATGGCCCCTTTGTCCAAAAGGGAGCTTACTTCCTGTGCTAACGTCATGCTCTGGTCTGTGCTGACTGCTGTGGTGAGCACACCTGTGAATAGGGGTGGTCGAGATATAAATGGACCCGGTAACCTTTTCTATGGTAGACAGAACCCATGGAGACACACATGGCAATAGTTTGCATGCTGCCCATACTGTTATGTTAAATGCAACATCTAAGTTCCCTTTAAAAGGGAACATGTATATCATAATGATACATTAATTCACATATTTCAGATAACAAGCTTTTCAGTGATGTAAGATATTGTATGATTGAGCCAAGAGGGCGGAGCTTACAGCTTTCATTTAAAGTAGCTAATTTACAGATAATGCAGTGATCGCGAGTGGACAAAAATAATGCAATAAACATTTTCTGTAGCATTTAAAAATAAAATTATGAGGCTTCTATAGTGTATGAGAAGACATGTAATAGATTAAATTTATCAAAAATTGTCATTTCTATTTGAATAACAATCTGTTTTGAATAACAATCCGATTTGCGGGAAATGCGTACACATTATTGAAAACAATGTCGTTCACTATATAGAGAGGAGGTCATCTGTTCCTCATCATACTGGAACACAACCTGTTCCTCATCGTATGGGAAAAGTTCCTGTTACATCATACCAAATTATTATTAGTGTCCAACAGTCGGATGACAGTACATTTAGCCAGCTATAGTAGCCAGCAACCAATAGCATTATAAAACGCTAAGGTAACAGGCAAATAGTTTATTCAGATATCCTGGACCACAAAACGGATAACCAGGTGGTCTCCTTTCTGTCTGCGTCATTGCCTGACAGGCCCCACAGCTCCGGTAGCTGCCTCTACAGTGGAAAGCCCCCTGTTTTCAGTCCCGGTCACCATGCCAATAGCTTATCATGACCTCCACATGGGATTCAGCAAGGAGCGTGCAAGCCGTCTACCTCCCCATCGGGCATATGATTGTGCCATAGACATTCTCCCAGGCGCTAGCCCACCACGGGATCGAGTGTACCCACTCTCCCAGGCAGAATAGCAGGCCATGGACGCCTATATTCAAGAGGAACTGCAGCAGGGGTACATTTGGCCATCCACGTCACCCGCTTCGGCTGGATTCTTCAGAAAGGGGGGGGGGGACTGCAACTGTGTATTGATTATAAAGTACTGTTACCCCATGCCACTAGTGCCTGCCACCGTGGAACACCATAGATCTGCATCCTTTTTTCATGAAGCTGGATTTACGCAGTGCGTACAACCTAATTCGCATCAGGGAGGGCGACGAGTTCAAGACGGCCTTTAGCACCACTTCGGGGCACTACGAATATTTGGTCATGCCGTATGGTCTTGGTAACACTCCCTCAGTGTTCCAAAACCTGATCAACGACATCCTGAGGGATCTACTGGGGCACTGCATCGTCGCGTATATCGACAACATATTGATCTACTCGACGTCCCTGAAGGAGCACATTAAGCAGGTCCGCCAAGTGCTGGCACATCTGATGAAACACCAGCTGTATGTGAAGGGGGTCCAGAGGGGGTTTCCATGGACCAAAGCAAGGTAAGGTCGGTAGTGGAGTGGCCCACGCCCCGAACAGTCAAGGAGCTACAATGATTCCGGGGCTTTGCAAAGTTCTGGCGGTTCATCCATGACTTTAGCAAGATTGCACAACCCCTGACATCCCTCTTTAAGGAGAAACCTCAGCACCTCGTCTGGTCCAGGAGGCCCTGAACGGGCTGAAAAAGAGGTTTACCAACACCCCCATCCTCCTTCACCCAGATCCCTCCAGACTGTTTGTCGTGGAGGTCCACGCATCTGAGACAGGAGTGTTGGGCGTCCTGTCTCTGAGGTTTGGGGACAGAACTAAGTTGCAAACCATGGCCTTCTTCTCGAGAAAACTGTCTCTGGCAGAACGCGACGATAATGTGGGAAACCGGGAGCTCCTGGCCATCAAATTGGCCCTCGAAGAGTGGAGACACTGGCTGGAAGGAACCGACCATCCATTTCTAATCTACACCGATCACAAAAATCTTGAGTACCTGAGGACGGCTAAGCGGCTCACACCCCGCCAAGCACGCTGGTCTCTGTTCTTCTCCCAGTTCCAGTTCACCTGGTCATACAGGCCAGAGACCAAGAATATGAAGGCGGATGCACTGTCCCGTATCCACTCTCCCGAAGGCCTGGCGGATCAGGAGAAGTACATAGTAAACCCCTTCTGTGTGTTGGGCGCCATCGAGTGGGCCCTGGACAGAACCCTAGCTCACCTCCAGGGATCATGCATCCCTGAAGGCTGTCCCCCAGGGAAGCAGTTCGTCCTGAAACACCACTGTCTGGAGTTTGTCACCTGGGCTCATACGACACGAGCGACTGGACACCCGGGTGCCCACCGCACTTACAATCTGCTCGCTGAGAAATATTGGTGGCCCCACATGCCCAGGGAGATACAGCATATCGTGTTCTCCTGCTCCACCTGCGCCCAATCCAAGACACCCCGTGCTTTACCCGTCGGGAAATTGGTGCCACTTCCCATACCCGCACGGCCATGGTCCCACCTAGCCCTGGATTTTCTAACCAATCTGCCGGAATCACAAGGCAACACAGTTATACTCGTGGTTGTGGACCGATTTTCTAAGTCCCTGCGACTGATCCCACTTCCAGCCCTCCCCTCTGCCTTCACCACAGCCAAACTGTTGTTCCAGCAGGTGTTCCGCTACTTTGGCCTCCCAGAGGAGATCAGGGACAGGGGGCCGCAGTTAATGTCTTGAGTCTGGGCCAGCTTCATTGAGAAACTGGGGGTCACTGTTAACCTCACCTCCGTGTACCACCTGCAGGCCAATGGCCAGGCAGAGAGGACCAATCAGGAGATCCTCTGATTTCTCAGAACGTTCTGCGCCACCAGCCCGGAGGACTGGAGTCACTTCCTCCAGTGGGCGGAGTATGCCCAGAACTCGTTGCGACACTTCGCCACCCAATTAACCCCATTCCAGTGCGTCTTGGGTTGCCAACCACCGCTCTTCCCCTGGAATGCCACCATCACTGACTCCCCAGCCGTGGACGAGTGGTTTCGCCGCATCGAGCAGGTCTGGGAGCGTGCACATCGACAACTGGTACGAACCTCTTGCATCACAAAGCGGACAGGCATCGCGGAGTACACCCTGATTATCAGCCGGGGTATGGCTTTTACGAGGAACCTCAAAACACCTCTCTCAGGCAGCAAATTGGGACCCAAGTATGCCGGCCCTTTCCGGATCCTGAAATGGGTAAACGAGGTTACATACCTCCTAGACCTCCCCAAACACAGCCACATCTCCCCCTCATTCCATGTCTCCCTCCTCAAGCCAGTAACACCGGGCCCTTTAGCCACGGTGGTTCCGGAGTATACCCCGCCTGACCCGTTAGAGATTGAAGGTCACTCAGCCTACCGTGTGCAGGAGATTGTGGACTCCAGACGCAGGAGAGAGGGGCTTGAGTATCTGGTAGATTGGGAAGGTTACGGCCCAGAGGATCAATGCTGGATCCCATCTCGGGACATTCTGGATGCAAGCTTGCTCAACAACTTCCACGTGGGTCATCCAGAAAGACTGGCACCCCGGAGGAGAGAATGGCCTCGGAAGAAGTCAGCTCCCGGAGTGAACCCTTTGGGGGGGCCTCTGTTACGCCACAGCGACCTTGCGGCCGCTGTGCCGGCACAGACTACACATCCCAGACACACCCTCGCTCAAGTTTGCCAGAATACTTAGTGCAAACACATGTGCACCGTCCAAGGGTATTTAAGACCCTATTAACAACAACTCGCCACGAAGTAACACTAAAGCTTTCTCTATGCTTGCTTGTTACCACGCTCTCTACGAAACATTGTATCTTCATTGGTTTTGGAACTTCCGCCTTGTTCTCAACTACGATTCTGGATTTACGTTTTGGTTTATTGTGTTTGCCTCTGACTCGCTCTCCTGTCTACTTATCCTCGGCCCGCGCTTGCCTCCTTCCAGGTAACATGACATTTTTAAAATAAATTAGCTTGGGTCTCTTCAATACAATTTCCTTTTAAAAATGTGAAAAGTATAATTGTTAGAAAGTTAGCGTATCAACAGGTACCCTCTTGAGCTACAACACAGTGTTCAGGCAAATTGGGCCAGCTGTGCAGTTAAAATGGGCCAATATAAAAAGATAACACAGGTAATTTCGACTGAAATAATATAAATTTTAACAGTAAATTGACATTATTGTGTTCAGTGTGCCATAGCAACAACACAGTAAACATATTTCATTTAATAGAAAGGCACATCTTTTCCACAGCTCTCGTGGTGCCATGACCTGCACTGACAACAGCAGACCCTAAATGTTCCCACTGCATTGAATGCTGCAAGGACTGTCGTGGTCTCTCCTTTCTTCCCAGCAGTAACCTCTACACAGGGTTTACCCACCTCCCCAACCACACGGGGAGAGTAAAACTGATCTTGCAGGCCAATACATTGCATTTCCAAAGATGTGATGGAACATCTCTGATTGCAAGTTCCTCCAGCAAGTCTTCATACTGTTGGAACCATTTTCCTACCACACCAGGGTTCAGCCATGTTGTTCTTGCTGGTGAAAGTGCCTCTGGTGTCCTGATGCTGAGGTCTGGATTCTGTTTTAAAAAAAATAGAAACCAGTAATACCCACCAGTGCCTTTTACTTCAGAGAAGCCTTTGTTATTATTGGTCTTTACATAATTAATGCAATTCCCTGGACATCTCTTTTGGTAAGGGGGACAGAGGAGCTTGATAATCAGAAATCTCAGAAATCCACTGGCAGGTACTGTTTCCTCCCAGATGCATAGCCAGAGCCAGCAACTTTGCCACTAATGCGCCTATACAAAGTCATCTTTGGAATGTTCCAAGCTCTTGTTAAAAAGCAAACATTTAATATTTGCCTTCTCTCAGCTATCTCCTGGTATTCATTAATGGCACCCATCATTCTGTCCTTTCTCCACTGGTTGTATTGACATCTTCTTTCTTTTCCCTTTTCTTCTCTTTTATTCTCCCTCTTTTTCCTTTCTTTGCTTGTCCTCCTGCCATACTGTCAGCAACGCAAAATTTCTAAAAAGATTTTGTATTGGTTTATATATCTAGGCCTATAAACCTATTTTCTCAATTTCTGTGTAATTTCTGTGTAAGAGTGTGCGTGCATGCGGCTCATTTTAGCTGAAAATTGTTTTTCAAAACATTGTTCATAGAGCGTTTTCTTCATGGTAAGCTTGCTTATAATTCCTTGATCACCCTTATTAATGGTGAATGAAATTTACTGTGCCATGCTCACTTACCATACAATTTCTCTGACATGCTTCATATAACACTCTGCCCCACCCACTTTAAGAACCTTAGACCAATCAAAACTATTGTTATGTCAACTAGTGTTGTAGCAAAAATGATTAGTTTTGTGATTGGCTGTAAAAATCTAAAAGGCTATGAGGCTCCAACCTTATCTGGCCCATTTTACATGATAGCCCGTTTTAGCTGACTTCACCCTATACCAGGTAATTATCAAACACTGTAAAGCAACACTTTGACCTACTAAAGCAATACTGCCGAGACCTCGCCCTCGCAGCCATCCATTAAGCCTAATTACCAGGTTTCAGTAAATAAAGAAAATAAAAGAAAAATCAATTATTCAGTGTGTGTGTGTCTTCATGTCAAATGAGCACAAAAATACAGAAATACAGACTAGAAGGCAACAGAAAAAAGAATATCATTTGTCGGTTTGCTAAATTGCCAGATTGGGCTATTCCAATTTACTATATAATGCGAAAAACACTACAATGAACAATGGTGAAATAAGTATCATTTGTAGACTACTTTATCTGAAGTAGGAGACAGGCTGTGAATGAAGTGAAAATGAAGTGCACTTAAAGTAGCTCACTGATATACAGGAAGCCTAGGATAACTGAAATGCCTTTGCGCGGCTCCGGAGCAAAGAATTGCTCTTGCGCCACGGCCGCTTCCTCCTTGCCGTACTCGCACGTCGAGATGCTCTTGTAGATTACCATGGGTAAAGACGTATTTAAGTAGCTAAGTGTATGATTTAGTATAAGTGTACTTGCCAAACAACTGCCAATGTACTGTCTTTAAAATTTATCACTGAAATATGTACCCACAGCTAACATTTTCTGACATTAGCATTGATGATGAGTATATACATCTGCAGTCACAATTGACATGTGTGTATGTGTTCTTTCACACTTACAACACTTCTGTTCATTTACATTTTCCATTAAAAAATGTTAGCTATTTATTTAGCTATTAATTAGTAATTTCTGCTCTTGTTGATAGCTCAAAAAATTATCATCGCAGCTAACATTAGCTATATTTCTAGTTAATTCAGAGCTGAATGATGAATATTTTTTTTTGTTCAGTGTCAAGTAGCTGACAGCAAGATGGGAGTTAACGCTAAATGCCACAAGTTGATGTGGAGTGAAGAGCCACACAAATTTGGATTGAGGGTGTGTCAGATAAGCTTTGTTTGGAGAGAGAAGCTCTCCGGTTGCTGCGGTTGCAGTATATTTGCCCTCTAAACTCTACATGAGCTGATATTTTAAACTTTGTGCTATCTTTGATGTAATGAAACGTTTCTGACTTCATCCCTCCTGATTGCTTTAACCCTTTGTTTGCTCTGCTCTTCATCTTCATCAAGAAAGCAATGAAGGCTGTTTTTGTTTAGAATTGTACCTCAAAAGGACACTGCAAAAGCTCTTACTCTTTGAATGTAGATGAAGGAAAGTTACCCTGCGAACACTACTTTTGACAACAAGAACAAAGAAGTATGAACAGGGCCCATTGAGGAACTAAAAAAGCATGTAAATTGTAACAATAATAAGTGTTTTGAGAACCTGGTCAAGACATCATTCACGTCTGTGTTGCAAATCACAAATCTGCCACATATGAGCCAATGAATGCCATTTACTTGTTGGTAATATTTAAAAAAAGGTTCAAAACAGCTTTTGAGCTATCTAGCCTGCTTTGTTTGATAGCTATTAAAATGAAACCATGCTGAGATTAATTACTGTGAAAAAAAGTGGAGACCCAAGGGAGATGTGGAAAGCTGTCACCACCTCCAACAATGCAAGTAACAACACCAGGGTGGAAAATAATTGTCAGGAGTGCCACGAAGATTGGGTAAAGAGGGGAGTGAATCATTTGAAGGGCCCAGAGCTAGTCAAGGGCCCTGAAACTTGGGTTTTAACACTCTGTAAGAGACATTTGGAGTGGAGTGGGGTGGAATACTCAGTGTAAAGACTGTTAACGTTATCCAGCAAAGCACAAAACCTTGGTGTAGTTTGGACAACCAATCAGCATTTCTCTCCACTGCGGCCACTCAGGTGCATGTTCAGTGCCATGTCATCTTAAAATTGTACTACTGCAACTCACTCCTGGCAGATCTTTTCATGAATGCATGCATGGTCCTGCAACTTACCCAGAATAATCCCCTTTATATATTGTCTTGGCTCCTTGAAACTGCTTGTATCAGATTTGAAACATCAATGCCTGCCTGCAATGCCAAATGGACCAACCTCCACCAACATGGACATTTATTAAACCTTACTCTGAACTTTCCCTTACTGTCTGAATAGCTCAGTCACTGATTATCTTCAAAAGAAGACTAAAGACCAATTTCTTCACGAAGCACTTAAATGGTAAATATGAGCAAAGAAGTCTGGGGGAAAAATGTCTTTATTGTTTAACCTTTTGATCTTTTGTTAAAAATATTCTTATGCCCATTTCCACCATCAGGGCAATAATTGAGAAGTTCCAGTCAACTGGAAATATTATGAATCAACCTGGAATTGAACATTTGTCTATGTTGTCTCAATGCACTGTGAAGAGTGGTCCAAAAATCTCCAAGAATCACAGCTGGAGAATTCCAGAACTTAGTTGCGTCTTGTGGTCAGAAAGTCTCCAAAACTACAATCCGAAATCACATACATCACGACAAGTTGTTTAGAAGGGTTTCAAGAAAAAAGCCTCTACTCTCATCCAAAAACATACTCAACCATCTTCAGTTTGCCAGACACTACTGGAACATCCAAAGACATGCATGGTAGGCTGATTGGCGTGTCTAAATTGTAGTGTATGTGATTGTGCCCTGCGATGGACTGGCACCCTGGGTGTACCCTGGGTGTGTGCCCAATGCTTCCTGAGCTCCTCGCTTTGCTCCGATACGAAATGGCACCCATTTTCAACGCAGAGCTCCAGGCGGCCTTGGGCGAAAACTTGACCTCTATTAAGGGAGAGTTACAGACCAGAAAGGCAGAATTAACAGTCAGTATTACGGTTATACAGTCGGAGGTGAGTCCCTTGAAGAATACCGTGGGTGAAATGGAATCTTCACTCTCCACCTGTTGCGATGACATCGCTACGCTACAGGCTAAAGTGGAGCGCCTTTCGGCCAAACTGTGGAGGGTGGAAAATAAGTACGAGGATCTCAAGGCCAGATCACGGCGCAACAATCTGAGAATCGTAGGTGTCCCTGAAGACTCGACCTGCGCGTCCACATGGGCAGCTGTTTCCGATCTGCTTAAAGAGGCTTTTAAGCTGGAGAAAGAGCCACTTCTGGACCGCGCTCATCCCACTCTGCAGCCGAGGCCCAAACCCGTGGAGTGCCCCCGTCCTATAATAGCCCGACTCCATTACCACACGGACTGTGTAGACATCCTTCGACGGGATCCCAACAACGGGTGGTGGTTGATGACATGGTTATCGCTATATTTTCTGATCACATCGCAAAGGTTGCCCGTGCTCGTGTTGCTTTCAATGACTGCCGCCGCCAGCTCCATGAGATACTGGGAATACGGTTCAGTCTGCTTTATCCGCCGTGCCTCCGCGTTACACACGAAGGAACCAAGAGGGAGTTTAAATCCGTGGAAGATGCCAGAGCGTTCATTAAGACACTGATCAATTAAGAACACTAATAACATACTGTAACAGACTGATTATCCGTCTCCAGAAGTGAAATGGACAACTATTGACTTTACAACACATGATGGAGCAGTGAGTATGTTTATGTGCCTTGATATTTATCATTGTTTAATTTGCAGGAGCCTGACCTGGGCTGATTATTACTATCAGGTCAACAGCTTTCCTATTGGGGATTTGACTCCTTGTGGAGTCTGCACTGGGGTCTCCATCGTTTAGGGATGGGGACGGTGTAAGTGCAATGGGGAGTGGGGTGGGGCTGTTCATTTTGTGTGTTTGGAGTGGGTGAGTGTTTTCTCGTCTATTTTAATTTTTTATTATTTATTTTTATTGTATTTTTTTTTTCACCCTTTACTTTTTCTTTTTTTATCTTTGTTTTTGTCTTTTTTCTTCCCCCCTCCTGTTTCCTCTCCCCTTTCCTTCTCTCAGAAGTGAGGCTTCATTTTCATTCTCTTCCTGCCGTAAACACTTGATAGATGTCCACTAATACTGGAAATTCTGGCTCACATGTGAACTTTGTGAGCTGGAACATTAAAGATATGGGGAGCTCTGTAAAGAGATCTAGGGTATTTTCTCATCTGAAACGGCTCAATGCGGACATAGTGTCTCTACAAGAAACTCATATGCGCACCACTGTCACGATTTCCCCTTGAAGCAGCGTGCTCTAAGCGCAAATGCGCGAGCACCTGCATTTCCAATGTTGACAGCAGTGACATTTCTACATGTGCTTTTGTTATTGTTTATGTCATGTCTCCTCCACGTCCCATGTCTCACAACACTTAATGCAGAATATTACATTTAGAATAGACTTAGTATAGATGATAGTTACCATAGTCATAGTTCATGTTCATAGTTTCATGTGTCATGATTCAAGTTTCAAGTCATAGTCATAGTTCTAGTTCATGTCATGTTTAATGTTTACGTCTGGGCCAAAATCAACATTTTAATTTTAACATTTTTAGGCCTTGAAACAACTTATAATAATGTATTTGTGTAATATTACTTTGAAAATGAAGCAGTTTAGTGTTTTTACTAAACCTAGAGCACAATTCTTAACTAGAGAAATTACAAAAAATGCTCGCTAAAATCCTTCTACTCATTTAGAAGTACCATACGAGTATCAATATTTAGAAGTACCATACGTGGTCAATGCCTTTGAATAAATTCAAGTAAATAATAAATAAATAAATGCATTTTAGAGCCAAAAGTCACGTTTCTGCTGATAATCAGACCAGCAAGTAGTGTTTTCACGAATGCACAGAAATGGTCATTTTATGACTCCAAACCCCTGCAGTGTCAGTCACACTGGTTGATGCTGAAGATGAAGACGGATCAGGGTCTGAATCAGGAGAGTTTGGGTCACTATCAGTTTCGGTTTCAATTTCAACATCGCCTGAACTTTCACTGCTGTCACTATCTCGAATCCTCGCTCTCGTCTGTGTAACCGCGTATGTTTTCTTTTTTTCACTGTTTTAGATGTACCTGTGTTCACTGTAGGCGTAATTTTAGCTGGAACACGATTAGATTTTCAATTTGGCATTTTTAGTTTGGCACTTCTACTATTACACCAATATTCACACTTGGATCAGCTTCATCGTAATGCCGGCATTATAATAACGTAATCATGTTGTGACGTCATGACGTCATCAACCATCCGGGTCAACAAATAAGAATTAAATACGTAAGGAATCATAGCAGAGTAATGTCGGTATACCGGTCGTACGGGGATAACGTTTACACTGTAAAACCGTTATATCGGCTTTACGGGGATTTGGCATAGACGACCAAGCCGGTACTCCGTCCTTACGGGAATAGATCAAAGACGGGCAAGCCGCCTTTTCGGCCATATGAGGTAAGAGGGTTAAATCTTATTTTCTCTCAAAAATATATGTAGCAATATTACACATGCAAAATACCATTGCTGTTTATCACTGTGGAGAAAACCAAAGAGCTTTCAACACAGAAGACAGAGGCTGTTCTGTCAGGTAAAGGATACAGTGCTGTGAAAAAAGTATTTTACCCCTTCCTGATTTCTTCTGTTTTTTTGTATATCTCATATTAAATAGTTTTAGAACTTCAAACGAAATGCAACATAAAACACTGAGTGGTAACCTGAGTAAACACACAGATTTTACGATTCTTTTTTTTTTTTTTGAAGCAAAAAAGACATTATCCAAAACTTATCACCCATGTGAAAAACTAACTGCCATCTTAAACTTAAAATCTGGTTGTGCCACCTCGAATTATCAGCAATAAATGCAACCAAATGCATCAGATTACTGGAGATCCCAGACAGATGGTAAATTTCAACTACCTTCTTCCACATCATTTGGCATAGTCTGTTACTGGGTAATACCTTTTAACAAACTTCAAGATGTGTTGACCTGATTGAATAGGGTTTGAGGTAATTAGGCCTGGTTGCGTCTCGTCCAGCTGAACCCCATTATAAATGCAGTTTCATAGATTTGCGGAATTAGATGAGGGCAGATATGTTTTTACATAGGCCCAGTTGGTATTGGATAACGTTTTTACTTCAATAAATAACCCATTTAAAAACTGTATTTTGTGTTTACTCAATTTGCCTTTGTTTTTATCTCAGATTTAGTATGAAATATACACAAAAACATAAGATATCAGGATAGATGCAAAAACCTTTTCATAGCCCTGGATAATTGCTGTAATGTATGGTGGTGGATCACTGGTGCTTTAGGGCTGTGTTGTGGCTTGTAGTGGTTCAGGGTTTCAGGGTTTCTGGTGAAGATTGATATCATCATGAATTCCAGTAAGTACAAAGATATTTTAGCCCAATGCCAGGATGCTAATTAAATAGATAATTACCATAAACTAGAACACAAATCAACATAGAAATGACTGTGGCCACAAATGCAAAAACAGTTAATTCTCCAGACATGTGGAAAGTGGATGGTCTGAAGCTAAAACTACCATTTCCATAAAATGAGTTTGTTTGCTCATAGAGTGAAGTTTTTATTGAAAGGAATACTTTGTTCTAGTTTATTCCTCTTTGTTACTCCACAAACCTTCTGCAGCATAATTTAAATACTACTTTGTATAATACTACTTTGTATAACTACTATTATATAATACCAGCCTTTAAGATCTGCATTAACTCTCCAGAATCATGTTTGCAATTTGCATCATGTAGGTTTTATTGAAAAATTTGACCTGGATGTTGACCCTGTCACCAGGATACAGCACACCACTGGGTGGCAACATCTCAAAGATAAGTGAATTCAGCTTCTCTAAACGAGCATCCTGTCTCAGGTAAAGTGGGATGTGCTTTTCAGTATTGACACATAACCAACAAAGCAAAATATATTAATGTGGTTAGTTTTATTTATTTATATATGTCCTATGTACTTAATTGTTATGGCACTGAAATACAGTTTTCTCAGATTTACAGTGTGTGAAAAAGGTTTCCTTTCCCCCTTCGCATTTTCAGTGTCCATTTGTGGTTTGGACATCAAACAATTTAATAGTGCACACAAGTAACTCTTTGTTGTGTTTTCAACCTGTGTAAAAGTGATTAAACTTAATGGGGCCCTTCAGCAACCTCTGTGGTTACGTGCCTCTCTTGCGTGTTCGCTTTAAGGTCTACCACACTCCTGGCTACTGTTTGTTTCCCTTTTGGTTTTGATTTGTTGGCAGTGTTGGTGCTTCCCATGGTTCGCCGTGCCCCCTACACACCTATTATGTTGTATATGTTTTTTATGTGCTGAGTTATCCACCCTCAATCCCTTTGTCTCATCGGTCCACAGTGTTGTCTGGGTTCGTGGTGATTGTGTTGTCAGGTGGTCTCTTGGACTCTCTCAGCCATTTTTCCCAGTTTTTCTGTGGGGAGGATAGCTTACTAGGGCCTCAGTTTTAGTTGTTGTGGGTTTTGTCCCTGTGGTCAGCGCTCTTTTGGGGTAATTTTGGGCGGCCGGCCACTCCTGGGAAGGTTCACCACTGTTCCATGTTCTGCCATTTGTGGATAATGGCTCTCACTGTGGTTCGCTGATTCCCAAAGCTTGGGTGGCTTTTAACCCTTCCGACTGATAGATCTCAATTTTTCTTTCTCAATTGTTCTGTTTTTGGGTCTTCGCATGATGTGTAGCTTTTAAGATTTCTGGTGACCTTACTGTGTCAAGCACCCTATTTAAGTGATGTTGATTGTGCAGGTGTGGAATAATCAGGCCTGGGTGTGGCTAGAGTTGTCGGTGTGGACAACCACAGTTATAGTTGTTTAACAAGGGGGCAATCACTTTTTCCACAGGGCCATGATGGTTTGATTTTTTTCACCTTTTATAATAATAACACCTTCATTTACAAATTGCATTTTGTGTTTACTTGTGTTGTCCTTGACTATTGTTTAAATTGGTTTGATGTTCCGAAACACTTAAGTGTGACAAACATGCAAAGGAACAGGAAATGAGGAAGGGGGCAAACACTTTTTCACACCACTGTACATACAGAATTTTTCACTTGGAATTTTAAAAAGTGAAACAAAGTTATTTCAAGGGAAAATGCACATCTGGAAATAAGGTTTTGTGTTTGTGCAATGTTTATCATTCTCAGTATAGCATAATATTAATGATACAAACCTTTCAGAGAGATTTTTGATTGTCATTCTCATAATACAAACACAATATAAGGTGTTGGTGCATTAGTTTTTATGGTCATTGTTAGATTTCATGTCAATATTTAAATGGTACACTAACTCGCTGATGACAATAAATACATTCTCTGCCTTCTCGTGCATTTCACTGAGTAGTGGCGTGCACAGACCTCAGCAGGTGCAGCGATGGAATGACCAAAAAATTTATTACTTTAATGTAATCATGTTGAATTCATATTCTATTTTGTTGATGTTATAAACTTTGTTTGTATTATATGGACCAAAGTGCAAGTGATCATGAAATCAGATATGGATGCCTTACATATTAGAGAGTTGGAATTTTACGTAACATAAAATTTAAAAGTATTAAAAAGTCTCATTAATTAAATAACTAATACTAATGAGCACATGAGGAGGTATTTGTTCAGTCTACATGTCCTCTAACACTCTGTTAAATGAATAAATGTAAATGTACAACAACGTAAATTGTTTTAAATCAATTAATGCAGAAATAATAATAATAATAATAATAAACTTTATTTTATAAAGCACCTTTAAAGCAGCTTCTCAAAGCGCTGTGCATAAAATCACAAATCACAGAATGGATAAAAGTTAATTAAAACAAATACAACAACCGTAAAAAAATAAATAAATATAAAACAATCAAAAAGACATCAGGAATCAAATGCGAGTCTAAAAAAGTGTGTCTTTAGAAGAGCTTTAAAAATGCCAAAGGACTGAGCTTCCCTGAGTTCAGGGGGAAGAGAGTTCCAAAGTGATGGAGCATAGACAGAAAAAGCCCTGTCACCCATAGACTTAAGATGGGTTAGTGGAACCGTTAGTAGATTACCCTGTGAGGAGCGCAGTCTGCGATGTGGGGTGTAAGGGATTAATAAGTCAGTTAAATATTGTGGAGCCAATCCATGCAATGCCTTGTATGTCAACATCATGATCTTAAAATCGAAAATTACACACAATATTAACTTCTCGTATGAGGAAGGAGACAGAGCAATCACCGCGCATCCTTTTAAGCAAAATCCATTCATTTCCAAATCTGCAGACCCAATTCTCAGAGTTCCACACAAAGCTAAGCTCCAAGTCCAAGCTCCATTCAAAGTTCACGTCCCTGCGGTCCAAGCGCCAGCCCAGGCTCACGTCAAGGACTCAGCCAAAGCCCAGTCCCAAGGTTCAATCCAAGCCACCCCTTCGGTTCTGGACCTCCAAGTTCTGTCTCAAGTCTCCGAGTGCAAAGCCCAAGTCAAGTTGCATGTCTATGATGTCAAGGCCCAAGTCACGTCAAAGGGATCTGACACCCAAGTTCCTACCACGTTTCAGACTCCTGACATTTCTACCCAAGCC
Source organism: Ameiurus melas (assembly GCA_012411365.1). Lineage (NCBI taxonomy): Eukaryota > Metazoa > Chordata > Actinopteri > Siluriformes > Ictaluridae > Ameiurus > Ameiurus melas. The sequence continues at coordinate 27,610,127 of CM022754.1, read as the reverse complement.
ATTAAAACTCGCGATGCTGCACGGAGCAGCGCCGAAGAGAGTGAACGCAAAGTCAAGAGTCTGGAGGCTGAAAATGTGCAGTTATGTGAGGATCTGTCTGCAGCTGATCGCAGTCAGAGGAAAGTTCTTCAGGAGAGAAATGAGCTGCATGATGAATTGACCAGATGTAACTCCAAGATATCTGCATTGAATGATGAGAAGCGGAGGTTGGAAGCTCGTATTTCACAGCTGGAGGAGGAACTTGAGGAGAAACAGGGCAACGTTGAACTCATTATATGACCGATTGAAGAAGGCAAATGCCCAAGTCCAGACTCAGTCCCAAATCCACGATGCCCATGTCCAGACCCAGTCTCAAGCTCACGACATCCAAGTCCAGACCCAGTCTCAAACTCACCTCTCAAGCCAGGTCTCTCGCTCAAGCCAGGTCTCTCGCTCAGGCCACGTCTCTCGCTCAAGCCACGTCTCTCGCTCAAGCCATGTCTCTCGCTCAAGCCATGTCTCTCGTTCAAGCTCAAGCCATGTCTCTCGTTCAAGCTCAAGCCATGTCTCTCGTTCAAGCTCAAGCCACATCTCTCGCTCAAGCCACGTATCTTGCTCAGGCCACGTATCTCGCTCAGGCCACGTCTCTTGCTCAAGCCACGTCTCTCGTTCAAGCTCAAGCCATGTCTCTCGTTCAAGCTCAAGCCACGTCTCTCGCTCAGGCCACGTCTCTCGCTCAAGCCATGTATCTAGGCCAAGCCACGCCTCTGAGCCCTGTTCCAGCCACGCCTTTGAGCCCTGTTCCTGCCACGCCTCTGAGCCCTGTTCCGGCCACGCCTCTGAGCCCTGTTCCGGCCATACCTCTGAGCTCTGTTCCGGCCACGCCTCTGAGCCCTGTCTGTTCCGCTGGGACTTTGGTGACCCTGGCAGGACTGGGCTAAGATCTATATTGTGTCCATAATCTCTCCCATGGGACTTCACTCTCTAAGCAACGGATAGGCCGTGTAGGAAAAAAAGGTATTACAGAAGCCTGTTATTTTGAAGTTCTGTCTTAGTGATCTGTTGCCACAAGTGGGAAGCCCCGGGGTGGGAACTTAATATCCGCAGCAGTAGTGTACAAGTCATTTCTTCTTAATTTGTTTATTAACTTTTATTGTATGCCTAAATGCAATAAAAGTTATTTGCCGGATTCAGATGCTCCTAAACAAATTATTATAAAGTATGAGTTGGTAACTGATCAACAAAGACTGTACTATCATTTATAATATAATGCATTAAATACGGACCAATTTTTTTACTGAAATATTTCAGAGAATTTTATTTTACACTAGTTTACACTAAATGTCTAATATTCTGTTCTGTTGGAAATATGCCTGAACTGTTATTTTCCCCCCGAACCTTTTAAAATAACTCGACTGCTTCTATAACTTTGGCTTATAGTGTATATGACTGCTCCCTGTCATAAACCCCTACAAGGAAATAAACAGTAATCATTTTGACTGCAGATCAGGAGTGGTAAATACAAACTGGTGATCTGATCTATATTATATATAGATGTACCTTAGATAATGCCTCTCTGAACGCCATGGTGGGACGTTCCCGAGTTGAAGTACTGTTCAAGTCCTAAGCATTAGATCACCCCAATTACTCTTGTATACTCTTTCCATACCATCGTGATCTTTGCCTGACAAAGCTATACACAAAACATATTTTTGACAGTTGGGGTCTAATTCTAAAATCACCAGATACCAATTGCACAACCGTTTTGTCTTGCTGCCATCACAAAATAAAAATGTTCAAACCTTAAATAACGTAGTCATGGAGGGTGTATATATTTTTCACACTATATGAAGTTTGGGGATCCTTATAGACTGTGGAACAGAAATGTACTCAGTGTGTCTCCACAGATTTTTTTCATATTGGAGTACAACCATTTTTCTTTTTTTACCATTATGGATGAAACTTCTTTTAAAACACCATCTTTAAATGTTTTTCTACCTCCTAAATAAACACTCAGACTTAAGGCACGATCTTTGGAGTTGTTGACACCCTGCTCAGGGTTAAATAACAACGTCTTTACTACATCTTCATCAATAAATTGTCAAACTAATATCTTAGAGATAATTAATTAATTAGAGAAACCAATGCTTTATTGCAGTTATCACTCCCCCTATTAGCGATCATGGCAGGGACCATGCATGAACTTTGAAGAAAAGGACAGCCCTGGGGCACCGCCAAAGTCAGTCAACAATCGTGCAGCCTGCTTTACGCCACACAGCCTTTTCCTCGTCTGCATAGCCCGTGCTTGGAGGTCTGAAAGCTGTAAAGGAGGAGTAATTATTTTCTTTTTGGACCACAGATGCTACTGCTTGCTTTGCTGCTTGCTTTGCTGCACTGTCCATTCGAGCATTTCCTAAGAAAACAGGGTCTAATTTGTTAGTGTGTGCATCACATTTGCATACTGTAATAGTTTTGGGGAGTAGGACTGTGTCCAGCAGCTCAGAGACTAGTTTCTGCTAGGCTATTTGTGTTTCTGAACTTGTCAGGAAGTTCCTGTGTCTACAATTTGTTCCAAAATCATGTACTACCCCAAAGGCATATCTACTGTCTGTGTAGATATTTACTGACTGTACCTCAGCATGTCTACATGCCTCTATGAGAGCATATAGTTCAGCTGCTTGTGCTGAAAGGTTTGAGGGGAGACTTGACTTGACACGTCCGTCTTCTGCGCGGTCACTCAATTTTTACCTGTCTCATAGCTCACTCAATTTTTACCTGTCTCTGGGTCACGTGACGCAGACCCATCCACAAGAAGGATAAAATCTGGGTTTTCCAAAGGAACATCCTTCAGGTCGACTCTAGGGGAGCAGAGTTCATTAGTCAGTACAACATAATCATATGGTTCCCCATCTCCCTCTGTTAGAAGAAGAGTAGCAGGGTATAGTGACATTCGCCATGTCTAGTAGTATAATGTTATGGTGCAGGCACCATTGGGTGAACAGTTGGGAGATCTTTTTTTCAAGCATGAGTAATGACACTTCATGTGATATCAGAAGGGTCAATTCCGAGTAACCTACCAGATCTCTGGATGCCACCACAGTGTTCTCAGCTGCTGCTACTGTAATTACACATGGGGGGAACTCTGCAGCGACTTGATCCAACTTACCTGAGAATGAGCTGTCCAACCTGTCGCATATGCCATCTCTGAGTGGTGCTACTAGAATGGTATATTTTAGAATGAAGGTTCTGCAATACAAACATGACTGAAAACCATTCGCTATTTGCTGGTACCAGTATAGGAATGCAGTGTAAGAATTTGGCATGTCTGGAGATCTCTGTTTGACTGCTGCATTAACCGCATGCAAATCTTGTACAAATCTCCATTCATCCGGTTGTAGGGTTTTTGTTTTTTCGTTTTGCTTCTCTCACTGGAAATATTGGAGTGTGCACTGACGAATCAGGACAGGGAACAATGACCCTGCCTTCATTAATGAATTGAAATCTGGTCTAATGCACTCAATAGCTTCTAATTTAAGAGGGTATTGAGATTGTCTGGGCCTAAAGTCAGATTTTAGCTAGATCACGTCTGGTGGTGCACTTCTAATCAGGCTTACGTCATTTTTCCCATGGGCCCACAGCTTGAGTGGCACCTTCTTCAATTGTGGGTGTATCTCTAGGTGTGTGGGGTTTGTCCCAAGGTTTAGAAACATTCCCTTGTCATGACATATTACATCTCTCAGTTTGCACACTTACATCAACCTTGCATACTTCCTGAAATTTTTTTTATAAACTCCCAGCATCGGACTGTACCATATGTTGGAGCTGGGTTTCTGTTCCAAATCTGTAATTTTCATACTCTCACATAATCTGACCCACAGCCTCACATCTTTCTACTGTTTGTTCTTTATTTTGGCTAATGAGAAGTGAGGGTCTGATTCTGGGACAAAAAATACATGGAACTGCTTGTCACTCAAATTGATTGAACATGCACAAAATTTGTCACACCAATATAAGTGCTTTTAGGTACTCTTGGGAAATTTTCTATTGTCTATTCCCTCAGATATGTATAAGTATGTTTAGGTTATAGTTTGATTTCTGTCTCATGAACTTTACAGAATCTGTCTGTTGTGTACATGCCAGTTTAACATGTCACCATAGGAACTTCCTCTTTTCTGTTAGTCGAACCATACCATCAGACCATATATGTTCAAGAAAGCTGTACATTCTTGTATTGCCTAAAATGTTTTTCATGTATGTGGCCACTCAGTTCAACTGCCATATTATTTCAACATCAGTACACCTATGCATGGCTATTTTGCCTATATAAACCTCTGTGAATCTGCAATAAATCGGATGTCTCTTTGAACTGCTCTGGTTGCCATTGTGTTCATTTAGACTCTTTGGCGCAATATATGTTCCGTGATAACCCACATGCGCTAATGTATCTTTAGAGTAAATGAAGCAGAGACAAGAAAGGCTGACAGAGGAAAGGTGAAAATAAAGCTGTTATTTGCTTTAATCCTTACAGGTACACTTTACACTATACAATATAGGTACAATATAGTGCTTTTAGCACACTTTCTGGGATATCCATGAACCATTCTTTCTCAAAATTAAAGTCTCTTCCTTCATGCACTTGCGCTGTGCAATGGAGGACAGAGGGCAGCATAAATCAACATAGGTGTACTTCATCTTATAAACATCAACAATCAAGCACAGGCTCTAGGCTTGTTATGCTTCAACCATTGAAAAACACAGAGCTCTGTTTCTTAAACAACTGAAGTTACCAAAGTTGAGTCATCAATTATCGTTACTCCCTGAGGTGAGGACATCAAATTTAAGTGTAAAACACACATTAAGTCCCTGCCAAGTAGATTGGTTGGACATGAAGATGAAATTAGGAACTGGTGGGTTACCACTTTTCCCATTTTCCCATTTACAAACTAGTGGTTCAGAGAAACGTTCTAATACTGAATGTCACGCCCATAGAGTGCAGTGACCGTGAACTCATTTTCGGGGAATCTTTTAATTCGCAGTGTTTTATTACTGAATAGGTTGCTCCTGATTCTACCAAGAATGTGACACTTTGTCCATTAAATACGAGATATAAACATGGTAACTGTGTAAAAGGAGAGGCATTGTACTTTAAAAGGTTAAGGGTCATGACTGACAGACATTTGTGAATCGTCAGTCTAATGTTGGATGTGGGTGTGTGCATATATTCCGGTTCTTTGTGAGTTAACTGATAGTTTGGGTGTCTGATGTCACCTCTTCTGTTCCCAGGTGCCTCACTCTTCCCTTAGCTCCGCCCATCAGTTCGCTTCTGCTCTGGACAGTCTCTTGAAAAAATGTCCAACTTTTCCACAGATAAAAAAATGTGAAATTGTATCTATGGGTGTTGCCACCTGGCCTTCCTCATCCGGCTCCTTTTGGTTTTCCTCTCCTCTCCATCTTTTCTTTCCTTTACCTCTCGTAGGAGCTTCTCTGCGTGGACTGCATACCTTTCCAGTTGTGTGAGGCTTCCGATGTCCCAGGCGATACATTGTCAATTTCTGATTTCATGCCATTCATACAGGTACACACCTGTTCATATGGACTCGTCGATGTGTACTGTGATTGTGAGGCACATGCGAGTGCTGGGCTTTAGAGCATACCTACACACCCTGGAAAACATACACATGTACAAGCTACAGTGAGGGAAAGAAGTATTTTATCCCCTGCTGATTTTGTACGTTTGCCCACTGACAAAGAAATGATCAGTCTATAATTTTAATGGTAGGTTTATTTGAACAGTGAGAGACAGAATAACAAGAAAATCCAGAAAAATGCATGTCAAAAATGTTATACATTGATTTGCATTTGAATGAAGGAAATAAGTATTTGACCCCCTCTCAATCAGAAAGATTTCTGGCTCCCAAGTGTCTTTTATACAGGTAATGAGCTGGGATTAGGAGCACACTCTTAAAGGGAGTGGTTTACATCAAGTCCACATCAAGGTTATTATATTTTTGCATTTTTCATACATTTGTATTTAGTTTTGACTTTGTTTTCAAATTCAATTCAGTTTTAATTAGGGTTTAAAGCGGGTTTGCTAGTTTAGTTTCTATTTTTTTGAAAATGCTTAGTTTTAGTTTAGTTTTAGTGTTAGTTTTAGTCTTTTGAAATATGGGTTATTTGTCAAGGCCAGAAAAAGTATTGTGTAATAAAAACTCAACAAATACATCACACAGTTATAGAAATATGTATTCAACAATAACACCAGTACATAAAATGTACATTTGGGCGCAAATATGTAAACAGTCTACACAAGACGTTACCTACCACTAAGATGTTCAAAACTTACAAGTAAACATGTAAGTGAGGGGTGCCAGGAAAAATTAAATTGGCAATAGACTAAAGAAGATATACATGAACAGCATGTATTCAACTCATTTGTGAGTCACACATGACATTGCTTAAGAGCCAGGAGTGTTCAGGATCTCAATCTGAAAAAAGAACATAAAACAAATTATTTTAAAAAAAAACAACAACAACAAGAACAATAAACTCTGGAGGGTCAACTCACCCTGTGTGTGGGTGCTCCAATTGGTGCTGGTTAAGCGGAGCATGTTGAACCTGTCCCCGGGCAGATGATAAAAACAAGCTGACACACACATGAAAAAGATGCTGTTAATCCCCTCTTGCTCCAACCATTTACACATAGGGTCAGCTTCCTCGCATCCTTAATGATCTCTTTTAATTTCTCCTTTGTCGTATCCATCTTAGTCCCAATAAGGCTGTTGACTCTTGCAGCTCCAGGTGTGTTGAACTTTGGTTCAAGTAAAGTGGGAAACGTTTTGAAGGCAATCAACTCACACAGTTGTGTAGACATCCCAGTATCAATAAACATTAAACAACGCTTCCTCCCGCTTGTGGTTTTCCTGCGTATTTAATAACTAGCAGCTATCGGTTCACTGGAATATAGCACTTTTTTACAATAGACATTGTCTCAAAGCAGCTTTACAGAAATATCAACACGGCATACAGATATTAAAAGTGCGAATTTATCCCAATAAGTACTCTCTTTACTTACTTATTGCTCGACCCGGACTCTTTCCATTAGCAAAATTCTTTTTACAGTTATTATCTCTCTCTCTCTCTCTCTGTGTGTGTATGTGTGTGTGTGTGTGTGTGTGTGTATATATATATATACACACCCGTCAGTATATATCTTAGTTTTATATCTCTGCCGTTGCAGAGGCGAACTTCCTAGAACTTCTTATAAGAAATTGCTCCAGGTCATACTTCTCTCAATGTAATAGACACATTTCTTATTTCATTGACTCCCTTCCATACAGACAGCAATACACAATGACTTAATAAAATTCTAATTCTAATTCTAAATTCTTGATGATTCCTACGTGAAAAGACGCAGCCCAACCAGGAGACGACAAACTGTCGTGGAAACTAGACAACACTCGCAGACTCGTCCTCTGAAGGTAAAGAAAAAAGGTTTATTACAGAAAGATGGTTAATACAGGATAGAATAATGAGAGTGCTCTGAAAGCACTGAAAAGCATACTTAATTTGAATATGGCCTTAATTAGATTAAGATAAGTAAAAATTGCTGTTTACATGGTAGTTTCTTAGTATATATCTTAGTTTTATATCTCTGCGGTTACAGAGGCGAACTTCCTAGAACTTCTTATAAGAAATTGCTCCATGTAATACTTCTCTCAATGTAATAGACACATTTCTTATTTCATTGACTCCCTTCCAGACAGACAGCAATACTTAATAAAATTCTAATTCTAATTCTAAATTCTTGATGATTCCTACCAGTGAAAAGACGCAGCCCAACCAGGAGACGACAAATTGTCATGGAAACTAGACAACACTCGCAGACTCGTCCTCTGAAGGTAAAGAAAAAAGGTTTATTGTTTCTTAATCAGAGTATGGTCTTAATCGGGTTAAGAGTGGATTATTGTTGATTCCCATTGATCAAAGCCATCTTGGGCCGTTTAGAAATGAGTGAAATGGTGGAATTAATTTATGGAACATACTTATAAGTTAAATTTACAGGAATTGAGGGCACACGCACCTATATGAGTTTTAGGTTTAAGACAGTTGCTTTCTCTTTTAAAATTATATAACCCTTGTAAAAGAGGGTTATTTTAAATTGAAGGGAAAATAAGGTGGAAAAGAAGGTAAATTATTTTCTTTCGGCACTCTGGGTAGTGTTCCCACCTCAGGATTCCCTGATGTGATGCTAGGCTTGGGTTACTGTCTGTGTGGCATTATTTGTGTGTTTGTGGTTTTCTTCTTGGTTCTCTGGCTACTGGCTACTCTAAATTGCCACAGTTTTGAATGAGTGTGTGAATGTGTATGTGCATGGGAGCCCTATGAGAGAATGGCATCATATTCCGGGGTATATTCCTGCCTCATGAGCCCAGTGTCCCAGTACAGGCTCTGAATTCATTGAAGACTGGTAAAGCTGGCCCTGTCCAGTCATTCTAAATTGGCATTAATAATTTAAAGAATATAGTGGAACATGTGTTCCATATACTGTAATTATGGGGTTGAAAGTACAGCTATTCCTTGGAGAGGCAATGTGGATAGGCTTCATAGTATTTTGACAGCTAGGATGGGGTGGGAATGATGACATGGTCAGTCTGGATGATTTTGGAATGGTATTGGGGAGGTAGTGATTATAATTTCTTCCCCCACAACTGTCCTTCTGAAAGTGGTACAGTAACAGAATTCCTAATATGAAATGTTTTGCAATACTGTATATACCGAAAGCTTATATAAATCAATGAGTCAGGCTTTTAGACTTGAATTTTGTGTATTTTTATAGATGGAAAAACAATATAGCTCAGTGCTGAAGGAGGCAAAGAAGGCAGTTGAGAGTGAACCTCAAAGAGAGGACATGCTAAGCAGAGCTGGTACAGGGTTTGGTGAACTGTGTGAAGAGGACAACATTCCCACAGTAAGTGCACCTCAGAACACAGGAGGCAAAGTTTACAGTCCATTTCCTTTCAGTGATTATTGATTATACCTGAATGATTCTACAGCTTTACTGATTTACTGAACTACCAATACCAATGGTATTTGTTGTTGTGTAGTGTCAAACTCTAAATTATTGTAGACTTGTGTGTTGCATGTTATTTTGCTTCTTTTGAAATTGTCTGTTTTATACACTAACCAACCACAGGAACACCTGTACCTGCATTCTCATGCAATTATTTAGTCAATCATATGGAATCAGTACAAGTAATAAAGTCATACAGATACAGGTCAAGAGCTTCTGTTAACGTTCACGTTAAACATAAAAATGAGGAAAATGTGATCTCAGTAACTATGGCCATAGCATGCTTGTGAAGCCAGTCGGGTTGTTTTGGGTTTGCACCACATCAGGTTCCACTCCTTTTAGCCAAGAACATGACTCTGAGGCTATAGTGTGCACAAACCCACTGAAAGTAGGAACTTGAAGATTGGAAAAGGACCAGGGCAGGTTCTTTCATTTAGCCTTGAAGCATGACATGTACTGTATCTGCATGATTTTATGCACTGCCACATTTTTGACCAATTTTATAATAACAGGAATATTCAGATGTTCCTAATAAAATGGATAACAATTATATACAGCTTTGTTTGCTGTATTTGTCTACTCAGTTTGCACAGTTATGGAAACAAAAATACACCCTCAATAATTTTTTATTTTATTTACCAGAGCCTAAATAACAGTTATGTATTCCTCACCACCTTCTATTTAAAATAAATAAATAAATACAAAACCACCTTTAGCAAGAGTACGTTGAAATAAATGTTTTCTGTATCAGTTTAACAGTCACTTACATTGTTCTGGTCCACTGTTCTTTACAGCATTGCTTCAGTTCATTGATGTTTGAAGGCATTTGTTTATGCACAGCTCTTTTAAGATCCCACCTTAGCATCTCAATGAGATTGAGGTCTTGACTTTGACTTGGCCATTCCAACACATCGATTTTTCCCCCCTCCCACCCTCAATTTGGTGGTGTGCTTGGGATGATTGAATATGTTTACATGCACATCGATATTCTAATATTAATCAGAATTTGGCAATACTGTAATTAGTATTGAGTCATGTAAACACTGCAATCCATCCGATTGCCCGATTCAGATTAAAACAATATTCTGATTCCCCAAATTCGGATTCCCACCCCTGGAATATGCCGGTTTTAAGTTTTGGAAATTTGTTGCACATAAACACCTTATTCAGAAAATCTACTGAAAGGAAATATACAGTAGATAGCTTACCTAAAAGAAAAGAACAGAAAATAATACAAATATTCTTCCCTAACTACCTAAGCAAAGAAACAGAGACAAAAGGAACCCACTCCCAAATATATATATATATATATATATATATATATATATATATATATATATATATATATATATATATATATATATACACACACACACAAGTGAAGAGAATACAAAACAGATTTAGGGATAACCAAACTCAGAGTCAAAACCAGGCCATCAGTCAAAATACAGAATTTAGCCACAAGGGCAAGCATACAAATCAAGCGCTCTCCTAACAACAAATCACACAACCTCTCACGCCATCTTCGTCTTTAAAAATGGCCAGTAATCAGTGAGGTCATCCAGCAAGGCGGGAGCAAGGCAGGCTAGGGCAGGCTGGAAAATCTGGGAGGGAGTTCGGACCTGCACACAAAATGTCACAGCACAGAAAAAACTTCTTGTCCCAAAATAGAGGGTTATAACACATGTATACAGGAATATTTAGATACCTGTACACATATAAACAATGTATTCAGAATATGGCTGCAACCCGAATATAGACCTTGAATGGAATTTGATGTGAATGTGAAAATATCCAATGACTGCAAGTTTCCCAGGAAAAGTGGCTGCAAAACAAGCCTAAATCATCACCCCTCCACGACAATGTTGGCATGATGTTTGTGGTGATATGCTGTGTTTGTTTTTCACCATACATGGTGCTGTGCATGGTCACAAAACATCTCCACTTTGGTGTCATCAGTCCCAAGGATAGTGTTCTGAACTTGTGGTTTGTTCAGATGCAACTTTTCAATTTTGGGATGCCCACTCCTGGGAAGATTTCACTCCTGGCAAAATGAAAATCTTGAAGATTGAAGATGCTTGAAGTCTTGTGTCACGGTATGTCCAGCAGAGGGCACTGTGTCTCGATCCTGGATGAGTCACAGTCGCCCTGCTGCCCTGCACAGCCGAGGAAGTTGTCCCGCTGTCCAGCCCAGCCGAAAGGGTCGCCCTGCTGCCCTGCACAGCCGAGGAAGCTGTCCTGCTGTCCAGCCCAGCCGAAATGGTCGTCCTGCTGCCCTGCACAGCCGAGGAAGCTGTTCCGCTGTCCAGCCCAGCCGAAAAAGTCGTCCTGCTGCCCTGCACAGCCGAGGAAGCTGTTCCGCTGTCTAGCCCAGCCACAAGTCCCAGCTAAGTCCCAGACAAGGTCCAAGTCGAAGCCGAGTCCCAGGTCCAAGTCGAAGCCGAGTCTCAAGTTCCGAACGTCCAAGTCTAGTCTCAAGTTCCGGACGTTCAAGTCCAGTCTCTAGTTCTGGACATCCAAGTCCAGTCTCAAGTTCCGGACGTCCAAGTCACGGCTCCAATCTCTGACGTCCCAGTTCAGAGACACGTCCGAGTCTACCAATACTGCGGAGGAAGCTGTCCCAGAGATTTTTTTTGGGGGGGGGCAAGGAGGACAGCAGAGCTCCAGCCTGAGGCCTACGGGGAGGCCTCAGCTGTGGAGATCCAGCCTGAGGTCTACGGGGAGGTCACAGCTGAGGTCATTGCTCAGCTGTCCTGTCCAGCTGAGGTCGTCGCTCAGCAGTCCTGTCCAGCTGAGGTCGTCGCTCAGCCTTCCTGCACCACTGAGTACGCTGCGCTATTTGACTGCTCCGTGGAGGACGGTATTCTGTTCGCCTGCCCCACAGAGTACAGCGCTCAGCCGAGGATGTCGCTCCGCAGCCCTGCGTTGCCAAGGACATTGCTCCGCAGCCCTGCATCGCCGAGGTACCTACCCTGTGTTCCTGTGCCGCCGGGGACGGCGCCTTCTGTTCCCGTGCCACCGGGGCCAACACCCATCTGTTGGCCAACAGAGACTGCCTTGTTGTCAGTGACAGCAAGAGACATTTCGGACAGGGGCCCAGGACCCCCATTGGAGGGGGGTTCTGTCACGGTATGTCCAGCAGTGGGCACTGTGGCTCGATCCTGGACAAGTCACATGACATTGTTTTGTTCACTCCCAGGATTGAGCATTAGCGTTATGGGTCACAGGTGTGTGTTTTTTGAGTTTTATTATGTTGGCTATTTAAATGCCGTAGTTACTGAGCACGGGGCTCGTTATTGTTTGTACTAGTGAGTATTGCTTATGTTTGTAGCGGTCGTGCTGCCAAGAAGGAAATTGCTCTATACCGCATTTACTTTAAAGAGATTTGATCTGCACCTGCATCCGCCTCAACAACGATCCGTTACATCTTTAAGATAAACAGTCCTCACTATGGAATGGAGAATTTAAAATTGTTTGAACATGGCCTTATAATCCTTCCCAGATTGATGAACAGCAACAAATGCTTCTTTGAGGTCATGGCTGATGTTCTTTCTTCTTGGCATGATGGAGACACACACACACAAGCCTAAGTGCTCCAGAACACCAAACTGCTAAATGTTATTTGTTTTTATATAGAAATTGGTGAGGACCACACAATTTTTATTTAGGCACTGATAAATAAAAACAGAATTGAAGCACAGTGTACTTTCTTCTCCCCATGACTGTATATGTATGTGTGCAGTATGATGCTCTGCTGCAGATGGAAGTTGAGAGGCTCCTAGTCAAGGAAAATTCTATAGCCACTGAGAAATCCATAAGAGACTCTGTGCAAAGTGAAACACCTGGATCCATTTCTAGCATGTGGCGCAAAAAGCTCAGCAGGTACCATCACATTATAAAATTATTAACGATCATTGCTTTTATTAAAGAGAAACATGCATTTATAATATACCATCCTGACAGGTTTATTTTGCCTGAGTACATTCTGGACTTCGGTTATGTGATTCACGGCACTGTATCTACTCACATTGTCAAAGTGACCAACACTGGGCTTCTCCCGGTGTCCTTCAGAGCTGAAAGACGTTCTCTGGAAGGCACAGGTTGGTTCATGCAACTTCTAGCTAATGGGTGTATTCTCTTTACAGAACAATGCATACAGAAGTGGGTTCATGTCTTTTCCAGGATTTAGCACAGAGTTGGACAGGGTGAAGAATCTGCCCTGCTGTGAGACAGAGACATTTGAGGTGAAGTTTGATTCACGAGGTGCAAATCTAGAGCTAGGGGAGATGAGCACTGTCTTGCCTATACAGGTAGGTTTGTCATAGTGTTTAAAGGCATTGATATGTAGTGGTGAGCAGACGTAAGCCATGAATTTCAAGGGATTTACTTGTCATGACTTCATTGCAATAGACAAAATCAACTGTATCATGAATGTTATTAGTGTTTTTTAGTAAATCTTAGTGAGGTGCATATGCTTATGATGAGCTTTTCCTGCTGTAAAATAGCTCTCTCATGAAACTGGAAGAATATACCCCTGGAAGGCTTTGCATTTAGCTCATGGTGTTTTAAAAAAAATGCTTCAGGTAGGGACAGTATGTGTATGTCAGAAAAGAAATGTAACAATATATCAATACGAAGGACCAGTTAAGCTCAGATTCCAGAAGAGCCTTAAGACTTCTTCAAATGCTATCATAGACCTGCATAGTTTCTGGTGGGGTATTGAACCATTCTTCAAGAAGAAAACCTATTGAGGGGTGAAGGATGGGATTTGCCTATATGCTCCACATTTTCCTCGTAGGTTTCAATGAAGTTTAAAAGTAATGATTGGGGAGACCATGGAAGGTGCTGACTTCTTCCTAGTGTTCATCAAACTACTCTTGAATATACAGAAAATATTTAATGGGGTATTATCATTTTAGAATAATGGACCCTCATCAGGAAAGAGTACACCTGGTTCAGGTGACAGAGATGGCAGCAGTTGCAGGTTGGAATGCTTTATTGAAAGCTGGCAAACAAATACAAAACACTTAGGCCAGATTGTAGTCACAAAACAGGCAAGGGTCAGATATACAAACAGACAAAATCAGGCAAGACATGAGAATCAAAGACCAGAAAACCAGAGTAACAACTCATGGGATATAAAGCTTGGTAACTTCACGTAAGAATACACACAATGGATACTTTTGCTGTGAGCTGTAGGTTTGAGTGAGTGTGTGTGAATATATATATATATATATATATATATATATATATATATATATATATATATATATATATATATATATATATATGTATTCATGATTGAGTCCAGTTGTGTGATTAAAATGATGGCGACTGAGAACATGATTGTGTAAGCATGGTTGCGTAAGCAGAGAGTGCGGGTGCTAGCATGGCCTGCCTGCAGTCCTGACCTATCTCCGATTGAGAATGTGTGGTGCATTATGAAGCACAAAATATGGCAACGAAGGTCCCATACAGTTACGCAGCTGAAGAAATGCATAATGGATGAATGGTGGGAAATTTAGTTGAGTAAATTTAACCAACTGGTGTCTTCACCGCCAAAATCCTTGAAAAAGATCAGAAACATTTTAGGGAAAAATAGGCGGGACAATACTTATATATATATATAAGGGTATATCAAAATACCATTTGATATCCTTCTGTGTTCAGAATGAATCAATCACATTCAATCTCATATTCAAAATTGATTATCCTATAGTTGTCATCAACGAAATTATTTGGATTAACTCCAAATAAATATCAGCTCCTTAAACAATACATTGAACATGGAATTACAAAATTTAGACAAAAGAATTAGGAAATTACAAAAAGATACAGGTATCAGTCAAAATTCAGTTCCCTTAAACAGGAGCTGCTTATTTGGAAAGAGCATTATAACTCTCTGTGGTAAAAGCTGTAAGTGTTTTATTTTTCTGTTTTCCCTATAAATGTTTCTGATTGTTTTTCACTTAATGTTTATATGTTATAATCTCATATTGAGGGTGGAAAACATTAACATTCTGACATTATTTATCATTATTTTACATTATTTTTATGTAGTCATTACCAAAAGTAAACCAACATTCAGAAACTAGGTAGGAGAAATAAGTGCACCCTATTATTCAGTAACATGCAGAACCACCTTTAGAAACCATAACATTTTCTTAAAATTATTGAAGGAGTTTATCAGTATTTCACCTTGTTTTAGATAACTTCTGTCCCATTCTTCTTTACATCACTGCTTCAGTTAAATTCTTTGAGGGCATTGGTTTATGCACAGCTCTCTTATGATCCCAAAGTAGCATCTCTCTAAGGAGGGTGCACTTTCTTATTACCATGACTATATGTTGGGCGCTGGACCAACCAATAGGTTGGGAATTGTCATCTAGCTTCTAATATAAAAGCAAATGAACACAGATCGTGTTCTTTTATTTGATTATAGATTTATAATTATTTCCTGCATTATAAGGCATGTTAACATTTTAAATTATAAAGACTTCTTTAATACCCTGCGTTTTTGTAATGTATAGGTGTTGGGAGGTCCTACAGTTCAAGTCCGTCTACTAGCAGTGGTCATGATGCCCTCCTTGACCGCCTCCACTAACATGTTACAGTTTGATAGTGTTCAGTGTGGCATGTGCAAAGTGGCTACATTACAGCTGCACAACCCTGAGCCAGTGCCCTGTAAGTGGAGCATTAAAGAGGAGGAGCAGCCCAAGAGGAAGGTGAAGGTACTTTGTGAAAATGGCTATGGCTCATGTAGTGTTTGCATGTCATGTGTACAATCTGCAAGATGCTCTGGGCACACACACACACACACACACACACACACACACACACACACACAGCATCCGGAAAGTGTTCACAGCACTTCACTTTTTCCACATTTTCTTCTGTTACAGCCTTATTTCAAAATGGATTAAATTCAGTATTTTCCTCAAAATTCTACAAACAATACCCCATAATGACAATGTGAAAGAAGTTTATTTGAAATCTTTGCAAATTTATTAAAAATAAAAATATGCACATGTACATAAGTATTCACAGCCTTTGCTCAATACTTTGTTGAAGTTCCTTTGGTACCAATTACAGCCTCAACTCTTTTTGAGTATGATGCTACAAGCTTGGCACACCTATTTTTGGGCAATTTCTCCCATTCTTCTTTGCAGGACTTCTCAAGCTCCATCAGGTTGGATGGGGAGTGTTGGTGCACAGCCATTTTCAGATCTCTCCAGAAATGTTCAATCGGGTTCAAGTCTGAGCTCTGGCTGGGACACTCAAGGACATTCACAGAGTTGTCCTGTAGCCACTCCTTTGTTATCTTGGCTGTGTGCTTAAGGTCATTGTCCTGTTGGAAGATGAACCTTTGCCCCTTTCTGAGGTCCAGAGCACTCTGAAGCTGGTTTTCACCAAGGATGTCTCTGTACATTGCTGCAGTCATCTTTCCCTCGATCCTGACTAGTCTCCCAGTTCCTGCCGCTGAAAAACATCCCAACAGCATGATGCTGCCACCACCATGCTTCACTGTAGGGGTGGTATTGGCCAAGTGATAAGTTGTGCCTGGTTTCCTCCAGACACGACGCTTTTACTGAGGAGTGGCTTCTGTCTGGCCACTCTACCATACAGGCCTGATTGGTGGAGTGCTGCGGAAATGGATGTTCTTCTGGAAGGTTCTCCTCTCTCCACAGAGACATGCTAGAGCTCTGTCCGAAAACCATCGGGGTTTTGGTCACCTTTCTGACTAAGGCCCTTCTCCCCCGATTGCTCAGTTTGGCAGGGCAGTCAGCTCTAAGAAGTGTCCTGCTGGTTCCAAACTTGTTCCAATTACGGACGATGGAGGCCTCTGTGCTCATTGGGACCTTCAATGCTGCAGAAATGTTTCTGTACCCTTCCCCAGATCTGTGCCTCGATACAATTCTGTCTCGGAGGTGTACAGACAATTCCTAGAACTTCATGGCTTGGTTTGTGCTCTGACATGCATAGTTAACTGTGGGACCTTATATAGACAGGGGTGTGTCTTTCCAAACATGTCCAATCAACTGATTTTACCACAGGTGGACTCCAATCAAGTTGTAGAAACATCTCAAGGATGATCAGTGGAAACAGGGTGTACCTGAGCTCAATTTTGAGTGTCATGGCAAAGGATGTGAATACTTATGTACATGTTCTTTTTTTTTTTTTTTTTTAAATAGCAAAGATTTCAAAAAATTACTTGCATATTGTCTTTATGGGGTATTTGTTGAATTTTGAGGATAATAATTCATTTAATCCATTTTGGAATAAAGCTGTAACATAATAAAATGTGGAAAAAGTGAAGCGCTGTGAATGCTTTCCAGATGCACCATGTGTGTGTGTGTGTGTGTGTGTGTGTGTGTATATTTTAGTGTTTAGTCGTTGGTTATTTCACGAGCCACAGGTAATGTGGGAAATTTAGATGTATACTTCCATGCTAGTGTAAACATAGCAAATGCGGCAGCATGAGAGTTATGCTTAATCAGTTTTTTTCCATGTGATTCATTTACCTTTTCTCTTCTCTCCTCCCAAATATTTAATTGAGAAGGAAAAAAAAATTGAGCAACACACAGCAATAAACATTGACAGGCCTTTTTTTCTTGTTATACTAACAAAGGAAAACAAAAGTAAAAGTACCAAAAACCCGCCCCCCAGCTCATCATGGCTACTCAATAACTGCCACTGGTTATATTGATATTGTAAAACACAACAACAGGCACAAAAATTTTAATGGGAAGTGTCTGTAACTCCATAAAGTATACAATAAAAAAAAAACATCAAAATTTGGCGACTTGACTCACCCAAGGGCCATATAATACAAACAAAGTTTATAACATCAACAAATAGAATATGAATTCAACATGATTACATTAAAGTAATACATTTTTTGGTCCTTCCATCTCTGCACCTGCTGAGGTCTGTGCACGCCACTACTCAGTGAAGTGCACAAAAAGGCAGAGAATATATTTATTGTCATCAGCGAGTTAGTGTACCACTAAAATATTGACATGAAATCTAACAATGACCACAAAAACAAATGCACCAACACCTAATATTGGGTTTGTATTATGAGAATCAAAAATCTCTCTGAAAGAGTTGTTTCATTAATATTATGCTATATTTGGAATGATAAGCATTTCACAAAAGCCAAACCTTATTTCCAGATGTGCATTTTCCCTTGAAATAACTTTTTCACTTTTTAAAAATTCCAAGTGAAAAAATCTGTATGTAAATCTGAGAAAACTGTATTTCAGTGCCGTACCAATTAAGTACAGAGAACATATATAAATAAATAAAACTGACCACATTAATATGTTTTGTTTTGTTGGTTATGTGTCAAGACTGAAAAGCACATCCCACTTCACCTGAGACAGGATGCTCGTTTAGAGAAGCTGAATTCACTTATCTTTGAGATGTTGCCATCCAGTGGTGTGCTGTATCCTGGTGACAGGGTCAACATCCAGGTCAAATTCAGTCCAACTGAAGGGGTAAGAATTACTAGCTGGTGGTGTTTGATCCAGTAACCAGAATTTTTCTTCTCCATATGATTTGGCTTCTATAAGTATAGAAGCAGGACTTGTGCTCCCAAACGTTTTAATAAAACCTACATGATGCAAATCGCAAACATGATTCTGGAAAGTTGTGCAAACATGATTCTGGAGAGTTAATGCAGATCTTGAAGGCTGGTAGTACTTATCTTTCCCCTTTGTCAGGGCTAAGCATTAAAAAGTGATGGGTTCTCACACACTCATGTGCATGAGACACGCAGACTCAAATACTAATCTATGGTTTAGATAAGTAATTAGACTATAGAGTTTTGCTAAGGTTGTAAAAAATACTGTGACAGCAAAGTAGTATTTTAATTATGCAGCAGAGGGCTTGTGGAGTAAAAAAGAGTAATAAACCAGAACAAAGTATTCCATCCATCCATCTTCAACCACTTACTCCTTTTCAGGGTCACGGACAAAGTATTCCTTTCAATAAAAACTTCACTCTGTGTGCAAATAAACTAATTTTATGGAAGTGGTAGTTTTAGCTTCAGACTATCCACCTTCCACATGTCTGGAGAATTAACTGGTTTTGCATTTGTGGCCACAGGCATGTCTATATTCTGTTATAGTTTATGGTAATTATGTATTTAATTAGCATCCTGGCAGTGGGCTAAAATATCTTTGTACTTACTGGAATTCATGCAGACACAAGTTTTCACTACAGACCGTGAACCAGTACAAGCCACAACTCATCGCTAAAGCACTAGTAATCCACCACCATACATTACAGTGATTATCCAGTGCTATGAAAAAGTCTTTTTTCTGTTTTTCATACTAAATCGGAGATAAAAACAAAGGCAAATTGAGTAAACACAAAATATAGTTTTGAAGTGCTATTTATTGAAGCAAAAACGTTATCCAATACCAACTGGGCCTATGTAAAAATGTATCTGCCGCCATTGTTACTAATTCCCCAAATCTATGAAACTGCATTTATAATGGGGTTCAACTGGATGATTACTACAAACCCTGTTCAATCAGATCAACACAGCTTGAAGTTGGTTAAAAGGTATTACCCAGTAACACACTATGCCAAAGTTGAAAGAAATTCCACAAATGATGAGGAAGAATCTATTAATATCCAGTTATTTATTGCTGATAAAATCTGGTTGTGCCACCTCGAGTTAAGTTTAAGAGGGTAGTTAGTTTTTCACATGGGTGATAAGTGTTGGATAATGTCTTTTTGCTTCAATTAAAAAATGAATAGTTAAAACTGTATTGTGTGTTTACTCAGGTTAGCTTTGTTGTTATGTTATATTTCTTTTGAAGATCTAAAACTATTTAGTATAAGATATACACAAAAACAGAAGAAATCAGGAAGGGGTCAAATACTTTTTCACAGCACTGTATCCTTTACCTGACAGATTAACAGCCTCTGTCTTCTGTGTTGAAAGCTCTTTGGTTTTCTCCACAGTGATGAATAGCAATGGTATTTTGCATGTGTAATATTGCTACATATATTTTTGAGAGAAAATAAGATTTAACAATAAGTTCTTATGTGTTTTTGTGAAAGGAAAGGGAAAATGAACTTGAGTAGGTGGGAATTGCTAATAATTGTATATAATGTTCACATTATGCAATTATGCTCATTCATTTGATGCATACCAATAATTCTTTATGTGACTGTATGTTCTTTGCAGAGAATGTATAAAGAGAGACTGGTGGTTGCAGTGGCCCAGAGCACCCAGCAGATCCTTCTGTTAGCCCAGGGTCAGGGATTGGAGCCACAGCTGGAGTTTTCCACCTCAGAAATTGAGCTGGGACCCGTGCTGCCCTACAGCAATGGAGATGAGGTCAAGGTCATAGTACGCAACCCTTGCCCTTTCCCCATTGAGTTCTACTCCCTGGACTTTGACAAGCAGTATCTGGAGGAAGAGAGAGTGAGTGTTCTCTATACCATTTGTGAACAACAGGTTTGACTCGGAATTAAGAAACAATTGACTTTTAAAGCACCTCATTAAAAATTCTTAAGAATGAAAAAACCTAGGTCAAACCAACTGGTCTCTCCTAGTATGTTGTTCAAGGAGTGATTAAATAAGTTATTAAAGATCATCTTCAGATGATCAGTTTACGCACTTCTATTACTGTATATGTAAATTTTTACTATAATATTTCTCATTGGCTAAGATTGTGCTGCGATTATAGACCCCTGAGTGACACATGCCACTCTAATATCAGCCACGCCTCCTGGTTGCAAAAACATATTGAAATTATAGTAAATAATAGGAAACTATAGTGAGTTTTAAAAGAATTTGTTTTCTAATATTGTTTTACTGCATACTATTGAATCGGACACTTTTCCAAACCAACAGAAGACCATTGCAGTAACACAATTAGGAGGGGTAATTGGTCAGAGGAGCACTGTCTTTACAGTGTCCATTTCATCTCAGCTAAGTAGCGAACTACCAATAAGTGAATTTGGCTTGCTAATTAAGAATTTACAAGACTTAACTTGCTAGTTAGCTAAAATCTAACTTATATTGCTTGAACAAACCTACATACAGTGGGGGAAATTCAGTAAATATTTTTCCAACGAGGCTATTCACATGAAATTTTGACCAGATATCAGTATTAACTCAAGAAATCTGGAAATATAATGAATTCACAACATTCAATTCCATAAGTAAAGTTGTGTATAATAAAGTGAAATGGCAGGAAAAAAAAGTAAATTTATGGTTTATAAAAAGGCTCCAAGATTACCAAGATGTCACACAAGAAAAATCTTGTGATGGTTAAAAGAAAATAGCTCTTCCAAGTCCTTTGGAACCTTATTGTTGCAAAACATATTGATAGAATCGGATACAGACGTTTTCAAAACTTCAAAACTTCTGACTCCTCCAGTAAGCACTGTTATCCGCAAATGGAAGCAACATCACTCCGTCATAAACCGGCCACGCACAGGAGCTCCTTGCAAGATTTCTGACCAGGGAGTCAGAAGAATAGTCAGAAGTGTGGCCCAAGAGCCAAGGACCACTCAGAAAGAGCTCCAGAAACACTTGGAGGCAGCAGGTGCCATCTTCCCCGAGAAAACAATAGGCAATGCACTCCACTGCTCACGCTCACCCTGCAAGAGTCCATTACTAAAGAAAAGGCATGTCGAAGCTCTTTAAAGTTTAAAGCTACAACTCATTTGGACAAGTCTATGTATTGGGAGAGTGTAGTCTGTAAAGATGAGAGCAAAATTTTAACTTTTTGTTTGGAGAAGAAATGGTGCTGCCCTTAAAACACTATACCAACAGTGAAGTTTGGAGGTGTAAGCATAATGTTGTGTGGCTGTTTTTCATCGCATGGTACTGGCAGACTTCATATAATTGAAGGAACGATGAATGGAGCCCTTTACCGGGAGTTTCTTGAGAAGAATCTGCTGCCATCCACCAGAATGAAGATGATGAGACATGGGTGGACCTTCCAGCTGGACAACGATCCAAAGCATACAGCAAAGGATATTCTCAGCTGGTTTCAGAAAAAAATAATCAAGGTGTTTGAATGGCCCAGTCAGTCACCTGACTTGAATTCAATTGAACAAGATTTAAAGACAATATGTTCAGAAGAATGGGCCAAAATCACACCTGAATACTGCGGCCAATTAATTTCTTTATACAGGAAGTGTCTTTAAGGTTTCTCCACTAAGTATTAAGTACATTTCAGTTATCATGTTCAATACTTTTTCTTGTCATTCCACTTTATTACACATAACTTTATTTATGGACTTTAATGTTGTGAATTCTTTATATTTCCGGATTTCTTACGTTACTACTCATGTCTGGTGAAAATTTCATGTGAATAGCCTCATTGGAAATATATGTGGATGTGTCCAATACTTATTTCCCCCCATTGTAGCTTGGCTAGGTCATGTTCTTACTGAGGAGTTGCCTATCATTTATTCATTTATTTAGATAACATTTTTCAGCTAACAAATGTGTTTATGCCATCTGGTTGGGCAACACCAAAGCTTTCAATTCCACAATGTCCATAATGTCATCGTAAATTATTACCTCATAAATCACATGCTCTGTAGCTGGATTGACCATGTCAGTTTATTTTTATATAAATTAATCCATCTATCTCCCTAGATCCTGCGGTTGATAAAAGGATATGATGCACATAATATATTGCTGCTACCCCCTCGAGCCCCTGGCGAGCCTTTGCCTGCTGAACTCCTGGACTACTACCAAGAGCATAGGTTAAGGAATCCTGAACCAGGTGTTATATCCTCTTTCATTTAAATTAAAGGATACTAAACAAAATAAGGCAAACAATGTTTGAGACCAAATTAGCATGGTTTTATTTGCATAATTTTGTTTCACCCAAATCACATCTTAGTAGTTATAGTGTCTGTGATTTATTTTGAGACAGCTGCACAATTTTGATCATGCTTTGTTGCATTTATCTTTGACCTCATGTGGTACTATGCAACAGAGTAATTAGGTTTTGTTTCACCAATGAAAGCACCAGTATGCACAGATTACATATGCAATGACCAAAAATACATACTGAAATTTAAGATTGGGTTTTAGTGAAAGAGTTACATGTAGCTGTGCAGTCAGTCCTCATAGTAACATTGATTTGTGAAATAAATTGGTTCATCTTTAACTTTGACACACTGAATTTAAGTTTTCAAATCACGTATGTAACAGCTGGTATAATCAGTAGAAATTTTATCATTTAAGGTATAGATTCTTGACTTGATTATTTTCTAAAACTGTGCCTAACTGGATTTCCACCTTGGTGTACTGATAAAATGTATATTTGTAATATATTGCTGACTCATGCTGACAGAGGCTAGATTTAGGAACAAACTCAGCCAGAGATTGTATACTATACATCATGCTGAAAAAAAAAGGCGGGAGGGGGGGGGGGTCCTTTTTGAAAAAAAAATTCAAGGTTGTTCCAAACCTGGGCAACATCCACATGTTCCTTGTGCTTTAGCTGACTCTCATAAAGATGTCGAGTTTTCCGATGCCAAGGAAAAGGAGAAGTGTGCAGGGCGAGAGGACAACTTATCAAATCCTCCAGCTGAAGAGTGCCCTCTGGACACGGGTGAGGCAGATGCCACATCTGTAATGACCCTATATCGGACATCCACTGGTACAGGTATGCTTGCGCCGAGTTAATAAATCAATACTGTTCATAACTTACTGCTCAATACATTAATCAAATTGACAGTGAATAAAGATGGCGCTGTGTTATCCTTACAGATTTGGTCAAAGACAACATGGTGGGTGATCTGGAGGTGAACCCTGTGTATAGAGCCATTGCTCACTACATGGGCATTGATTTGTCACCAGCAGGACAGGCTGCTCTCAACTGCAAAGGCATTGCCATTGTAGTTCATGGTGCTCCACTCACAGGTAGGCTGAGAATCACTGAACCGCTTGGCTAAAAAATAACACATGCTATTTAGTAATCATGTCACTACTCCAATTTTAGAGAAAGCATACTTAGCACATTTAATTTAAAATTTGGGCCTTTAAAGTGATAGCATTAAGGGTACACAATTAAATTAGATATACTATCCTGTATTTTACTCTAAGTAAGTTATGTGAAATGACTGTTCAAAGGATTTTGTACTTAATTTTATTAATATACAACCCTTGCAATATACTGTAAGTTCATGCCTGCAAGACTATAGAGTGGATCTAGCTTCCATGGGCCTTTGTTTTGCCTTTGCCACTGGTAAGATGATTGTATGTGTGTGTAGGTAAGACTGCTTTGGCTGTGAGCTTGGCAGGGTACTACGGTGCTGTGTGTTTGAACATAGACTCAGTAGTGCAAGAAGCTGTGTCCTCTGGAACCAGCAGTGCAAGCAAGCAGGCCAGAGAGCTGTTTGGAGCCACCATTGAGTCTGTGCCAGGCACAGAAGAACATACTGGTGAATACACAAGTTCCTGGATTATTTTCTACCTTTTTTCCACCTTCTATTTGTAAATGTATTAGTTTAAAACTAAAGTAAGTAAATTTAGCAACTTTCATTTTGTGGATAGATAAAATTTCTGTGTCTGTGTGTTTTTAGCCCCAGGTGTGTTAAATGTGATGACTGCGGATAGTCAGGCTGAAGGCATTCTCAGTGTTGAGGCATTAGCCAAGCCCACTGCTGAGGGTATTCAGGACACTGACTCCAAAGCCCCCACATCCACTATCTCAACAAACAATAAGACCAGCTCTGTTGGAGCAAAGAAAAATGATGGCTCTAATCCCACTGCTACAGTGGTAATCATCTTCAAACAGTTATTCAAAATACATAATGGATAGATCTCTATAACTGATTTGAACTTCTGCACTAAACTAAATGTTTATTGAATATCTTCACTGATTTAATGTGTTGGGAATACCATTGGACATGGAATCATAAATTAATTATTTGTCTTTAACACATTAGACACTTTATTAATATTACTAATGATGAACAATCTCAAATGTCTTTGAGAGTTGTGTTTTTCTCCTTTCACATCTCCTATCACATGTCCCCAACACCCTTTTCTCTTTTTATCTGGTCAGACAAAGAGTATTAACATTAGCCAGCATTATTTTAATGTATTATAAACTCTTTGCTAAGAAATGTAACAAATTGCATATAATTTGGATGTTATTGTAATCAAAAATATAAATTAGCACATTGTAAATTAGCCTACATATTTCTCTCCCATAACTCAGTTGCACTGCTTTATGAAGGCCTTTATTAGATTATTTCTTGCAATCAGTTAAATGTGTAAAAGTGTTTAGTATTTATATTTTAACTAATTGTATTGTAACATATTTCCAACACACTGCATTATATAGTAGCATATTGTACTGAATAAGTACGAATATTGTAATATGTAAAATGTTTTTATACATACGATTATGCTAGACTGGACTCTATAATGATATGCCTGCTATATTCATCTCAGGAAGAATGCTACTTGCCTTTAATAATGTAATTTATATACAGTATTTGTGTGAATTAGATTGGATGTGAAGTGAGTGCAATTACAGTTCATTGGTTATGTGCAGGCTGGTCCAACTCACAGGCTCCCTAATGAGAATGTGAGTCAGGAGGGTGAGCTGGGAGGCTTGAATAGTGTATTGCCTGATGATCTCCTGGTAGAGATACTGTCAGAGAGACTACAGGTAAGAACCACCACAATGTTTAAGGTCACCACAACATGATTTGACTGCATTATTGAACATACTGTACTGTGTTTAACATTCCTTTTCTATTATATGTTTCTTTATTTTTGCACAATATACTTCGTTGCTTTGATGTATGTCAGTTATGCATTTCCAATGTGCTGTAGCTTAGCGACTGCAAGCGAGGCGTCGTGATTGATGGCTTGGAAACAATGTACTGCCGCTTTCCAAGCACTGTGCTCCATGCTGTCATCAAAGCCTTCAACAACCGCCAGCACATCTATGTTATCGACCTCACTGACAGCTACTTTGAATTCAGATCGAGAGAGAGAGTTCAACTGGAGATGACAGGTGATGATGGAAGGGAAAAAAGTGAACAGGAGAAAAGAAGATATTGAGAGGGTGGAAATAAGAGAGAAGGAAGTTAAAGGGAAAATTTTAAATACTGTGAAAAGAGAGGAGTGTATTAAACTATTGAATAAAAAATATATCTATATGGTACATATTACCTTAGTAGCATTTATTTAAATGAGCACATCCATGCACAGAATTAGACAGATTAATAGAGCAGTAAATTAACGAGTGCAATTAACAAAACTTGTTTGTATGTGATCAGAGGCCTTACAAAGGGAACAAACTGAAAGAGAAAAGCTGCATGTGCAGGAGATGGATGAGGAGGAGTATGACGCCCTGTGTGAGGAAGAGAAAGCATTTGCAGACCTTCAGCACTTGGAGATGCTAAAGGAACATATGTACAGGTAATCTAATAATAATATTTAAAAAAAAAAAAAAAAAAGTATACATTGTATTTTTTGGCACATGGTTTTAAGTTTATAACTGAATCTGGGATTTTAAAGTAATAATAATGGAATAAAATTAAAATTAAATTTAAAATTAAAATTAAATTTGATTATGGAATTAATTTGATTATGGATTATAGCAAGCAAGAGAAGGAGCAGGAGAAGAGGCATCAGGAGGAGGGGCTCAGAGAGGAGGAGGAGGAGCTGAAGAAAAAATACAAGAGGGGAAAAAAGGAAATACTTACAGAGGATTTAACAGAAAGGAGAAGTCAGTTGGGAGTTGCCCAGGTCAGAGACACTTGTAAAAAAACATGCTATTGCAAGAAAAGAAAAAAAAAAGATTATGTTCATTTGATGTGCTTCCTATATATAGCCTGTTGTAGAACTGCGCTCTGACACTGGACTGGAACAGCAGCCTAAAGGGGGTAGAAAGATGTCTTCCTGCACAGAAGCCAAAGACTCACTTTTAGAAGGTGCCAGAGAACTTGTTGAGGGAGGCAAAAAGAAAGCCAAAGACAGCAAGACAACTGGCCTTGATAATTCTTTATTGCCACTGGATGAACTGGAGAAAGAGCTGGTCAGTTTGAGCCAGTGCTAAATCAATATTAACTGTTAAATAAAGTAGATATCTTATAAAGGCATGTGATGTGCTTTAGGTGTAACTGGGTAAATCCAAGCCTAATCTCTTTTCTTACCTTACTATAAAAAGGGGAGCTTAACCCTACTTAGTTTGCAACATTTTGGATAAAGCTTAATTCCAGCATTTCTTTGGGTCTGATGTTACCAGATAACTGAGGGCGAAAGGCAGTTGTTTTCCCGCTTCCAGCTATATGAGCAGAGCCAACCACTGATCCAGCACATGCTGCAGAACTGGGATAGGACTCAGGGCCTTCTGCTGAATTCTTTTCCTTCAGAGGATCAGCACCAGGTGCCTGAGGAAGCCTCAGAACATCATAAGCAACCCAGCAAGAGGGCCAAAAAGGAACGGGAGAAGGAGAGGATGAAAATGGACACTGCTGAACCGAAGCTGCTGTCTCCAACCCCCAGCCAGACTCATTTGTTGCCCAATGGCACAGAGGGCTCAGAGAATGAGCTGGCAATAGAGTTAATCCCCCACACCTGCATTTCCTTCAGCGAAAAAGAGGAGGCAGACATAGACAAGCTTCTAGACATCATGAAGCTTCCATCACGTGATGAGGTATTGCAAACTGAAATAATGTGTCTAAGCCAGGGGTGGGCAAACTTTTTGACTTGCGGGCCACAATGGGTTCTAAAATTTGACAGAGGGGCCGGGCCAGGAGCATTTGGACATGCAATGTAATTTATTATTTTATACATTTCAATTGAAGGTGCAAAGTTAAAGAAATCAACATTTACTGGAAAAAGATAAATGGAATCACTTTCAACATTCAAAACATATATTACCCAACGAAATACTCAAGCTCAATAATTTTTAATTGTTTTAAATCCTGCAAAATCATGGACGGATTGTCCTGGGAGACAGATTGCATTAAATATCCTGCCTGCAGCAGAAACTAGAAAGGGGTCTTTAAATTGAGCGATGCGCGGCGTGTTAATTAAGCTACTGTACCCCTGCTGTGCGTCTTTGGAGAAAGGCTTGCTAGCCTTTGCTAATTTGAATGCCAGCAAAAAACTTGCCTTGGTACTTGACTCTTGAATCGCAGTTTGTCGGTGAAAAAAATTCTGCTGAGCCTGTAAATTAGCTGCCAACCTCTGAGCAGTAGCCGCCCGTCCTTCTGTTGACTGCTTGCTAGCATAGTTTGCATGCTTCGTAGCAAAGTGACGGCTGATATTGTACTCTTTGAAAACTGCAACCGTTTCTTGGCATATCAGACATACAGCCGTTGATCGGCCCTCAGTGAAGAAATATTTTGTTGTCCACTCCTTTTTAAACACTCGGCACTCAGTGTCCACTTTTCTTTTCTTTGGTCTGCTCATTTTTACCGAAGGGTGAAAACGTCAGCGGGAAAATTACCATCCAACAAAGGTCAATGTGTCTAAACTAGTGCGCTAACTATTGGGGAAACAAGGGTAATGCGGGGGAAAGGGTGAAAAGTTTTTACACATCCATTGGTTTTTACTATAATTTGGACAAGTTTGGCGGGCCGGACTAAAAAGCCTAACGGGCCGTATATGGCCCGCGGGCCGTAGTTTGCCCATGTCTGGTCTAAGCCCTCAGGACAAGCCTGATAAACTCCAGTTGGTCTATATTCACATTGTGTGCAGCTTTCTAAAAAATAATAATAATAAATAAAAATTAAAAAGCAACATACAGTCATGAAAAAATAAGTACACCCCATAGAAACTGATGGCTTTTTTGACATATTTGGACAAACATTTGATCATCTATAAAACATGCATATTAATGAAGTTGACATACATGAACAAAACCCCAAGGAAACATTTCAGTTATTCAACAGAAATATCAATAGATGTATGTGGAAAATGTAAGTACCCCCTTGGCCCCAGAAGCCAGTATTGCTCCCTTTAGCAGACCTAACGTCTTGTAGGCGTTTTGCATAATTGTTCACCAGGCTTGCTGGAATTTTTGACCACTCTTCCATGCAATATTCTTTTAGTTGAATGATGTAAAGTCACTAACCAAACAAATGTTTAAACCTTTAAACTTTTCACTAATATAGTCAAAGTATTTAACACAAAAGTTGAGTCATTAGACATTCAGATTCAATTTTACATTATATTCAGTTCGCAAAATCCCTTAAGAAGTTTCAAATGTCACAGTCACAACAGAAAAATGTGTGCACAACACTCAAAAGATATAGGCTATTCGCCCAGATTAACCAACAAAAGCCGACATTACCCCATAAAGCAAACAATGGTAAACAGTTCCTCGTTGCAGGCCTGAATGTAGCTGGTGTATGTTGAAGCCTCAAACCATATAGCTGTTTCACCATGAGGGGAAAAAAACAAAGAAGTGATACCTTTTGGTAAATAATGTGGTCACACTCATCCAGGCTCATTGCAAGATAGAAGAAAATGAGATGCACGCTCATGTAGTCATCCGCGAAGTCCACAGCTCCTTTCTCAGTGACACATACAGTCTAGTCTGCCCATCCAGTCCGCTGTTCACTAACTTATTAGCAAAGTCCACATTTGCACTAGCATTCAAGTCTTAACAAGTCTCAACTCTTAGCTATTATATTCTTTCCACAGTAATATAACGTCTCTCCGAGGTTATACTCTCCACAGATAGCTTATTCCACCACTAAAGTTACATATAGTGCTCTAGACGACCATTTAACTCGCAGTGATGGTACTTGAGAAAAACGCAGCTAGCTAATCCACACTCCTTACGCATGGTCTTCTCTCTTCACTCGTCTCTCTTTCTTCTTTCTTCTTTTCTCTCTCTTTCTCTCTCTCTCTCTCGTCCCATGACCTGAAGCTCACTCCTGATTGGTCCATTAACACAATAAATCAAACTGACCGTTTTTTTTTTTTTTTTTTTTACATCCACTCCCAAAATGCACAGGTAATAAATATAGAATCACTCATAATATAGCCAACCCTTCAACTCTATTTAAGAACCTATTAGGACTGAATCAACACTATTTTCCACCTCGCTACATCTATATGCTAATTGTTAAACTGTAGTCTTGCAAAATGATTTTTCCTGGCACAGCCCCCCATGCAGGTCAATTTTTTTTCTCTTTCAATTTATTCATTTTCATATGATTCATTTACATGTGATTCATGTTCAAGTGATTCATTTTCATGTGATTCATTTACTGGTTTGCTTCTCTTTAAATCCAATTTTAGACTGATATTACAAAGATCTTTCCAGATTATTACTTGCCACACTCTATGAGATAACCCCAGTAAAATTGCCTGAATTCTATAATATAATATATTCACCATGTTAGGTTTAAATCCTCTAAAAAAAAAACTTTTAAAGACTTGTAACAAATAAAATAATATATAGTAACAAATAAAAGAATATATAGCACGTAAAGCCAAGGAAAAAAACACTAATAAAATTAAATAAACAGAAACTCTAACCCAGTCAGAGCCTCAAAACAGAGAACCACATTAATACAGAAGTAGATTTATGAGGAGTAAGTCCACAAAATCTAGGCAAAGTAATGCAACGACAATATCTTTAATAAAAATCCAAATACAGAAGAGCTGGAAGGCCGAGTGCAAAACAAAATACAAATAAAAGGAGAGTAAAAAAGACGCCGCTGTGTAGGTGATGCAGTTCACCCCGATATCAAGAGTTTAACGTAGTCTCCTGCTTCCTCCGTTGAAATAAAGTCCTTTATAAGAACACCGTTATATGTAATGCAAAGCTGAGCTGAGTGAAGTATTCCATAGGGAGCACCCTCAATACCACGAAGTTGACGCCGAACCTCCCAGGCTATCTTGGCTATGTAGTCAGGGAAAACGGAGATGGTTAAATCCCATGCTTTAATCCGTTGGAGCTCTCTTGCATGGCGTAAAATGTCAACACGGCTATTGTGATAGTGGAATCTGTACACAATAGCTCGTGGTCGTTCACCAGGCTTGGGCTTCGGCTAAAGGGTCCGGTGGGACCAGTCCAAAACCGGCTCCTTCTCCAGACAAAATGCCTCTTTTAATAAGACCACTACAGCAGCAGTTGTACATGTGTTAGCACCCTCTGGAACTCCGACTATCCAAACGTTATTACGCCGTGACCTCGACTCCCAAGTCCTCACATTTATTCTCTTAACTGAGTCATGGTCACAGTGAGAGACTCGATAGTCTTCATGTGAACTATGGCATCAGTGCAACCAGAGAGAGCATGCTCCATTTCCCCAACAGTACCTTTCAGTGTTGATATGTTAGCCTTTTTCACAGCCTGCCGGTCAAGCTGGATAGTAGATAGCGCACCCCCGAGATTCTCCTGGAGCTCCCGGAGCTCCGTTTTTAAAAATATCGGCAATGTCCTTCCTCAGTATAGCCAGTATAGACTCAGTATAGACTCGCTCGCGGCATGCACACTAGGCCTCAGTCGTGTCTGAATGCTACCACTGAATGCTTCGTGTTCTTTCCAGACAAGGAAACGAAAAACAAGGAAACGGAGTAGAATAAGTCAAAATCTATTGTATGACCGAAAAGCACAAATTAATTACAATTTTAATCAAAATCAGCAGGAGCTTCCAACTTCGCGTCCTACTCCATCGAACTCCGAATTCAAATCATGCAGGTCAAATTTGTGCAATCTCTTTCTGATTGTAGAAGCATGCCCTTTGACACCAACAGTTGCAACACTTGGTAGCAGATCCTGTGATGAAATATTGGGGTTCTTGGAGACTTCTTTTTGCATCAGACGTTCTGCTCTTGGGCTGAATTTGCTGGGATGGGCAGTCCTGGTCAAATTGGAAGTTGTTTGAAATCTGTGCCATTTGTAGATGATGTTCCTTACAGTGGAATGATGTATTTAAAATTTAGGGATCATTTTAAATGCCTAGCCAGACTCTTGGACATCCACAACCTTGTTTCTGAGGGCCTTACAGTACTCTTTAGATCTTGGCATGATGACACCACACACCTTAATATCAAAGGGAAGACCAGACACTAGATGTGAGAGGGGTATAAATAAATAAGACAGGTTCCACCTACACTCCCTAAGCAGGTTCTAATCTTTGAACACCTGATTCTAATTTTATGGATTTGAAGGTGTGATAAATGTAGGGATGTGCTTATTTTCCATGTAACTTTTTTTATTCATTTAAATTGTGAAAATTACTACAAAATGTCTTTTTATATGTCATTTGATAGTGTAACAACTTTATGAATATTCACTGCTTCAAAGAGGATCAAATGTTAGCTTGTTCAAATATGTCATAGGGTGTGCTTATTTTTTGGCATGACTGTATAAGGTAATAAATGCACATCCCAGAGCTGATGTTTTACTCACCCTCCCATGTTGTCCCTAGGTTTTGGATGGATTAGGGCTTGGACCCAAAGGTCCACCTATTCCTCCTCCCATGCTGTTCTCAATAGTCCCATACCCCAAAAGGAGAGTGGTGTCTAGTTTCCGTCTTACTTCTGCCTGCTTCACATTCTTAATTCCCTCATCTCTGGAAGACTCGGCCGAGGAGAAGCGGGAGATTGACTTGGAGACAGAAGCCCTAAGCCCCACAGTGTTTGCAAAGGTATATGGATACTTTTCCCTGAGTAATATTTTAAATAAAATAAAAAAAGAATTTACATTAGAGAATCATTATGGGACTCCCAAAAGGTGGAACAGAAATTTGCCCTATTGTTTGGAGATCAAATCTTGCAACACCAAATCTTGATTCCACATTCATTGGTGCAAGGAAGTAAAATTGGCTGTGCTGTCTGGGTTTTGAAGGAATGTTATACTGTCTTACTTGTCAATATCAGCAACACTAGCCAATCGTGGGCATCTGTGAGCTAATATATAGTGGGGAAATAAGTATTGGACACATCAACATTTTTTTCAGTAAATATATTTCCAATGGCACTATTCATGTGACATTTTTACCAGACGTTGGCATTAACTGAAGAAATTCGGAGATATAAAGAATTCACAACACTGAAGTCCATCAATTAAGTTATGTGTAATTAAGTGGAATGACACAGGAAAAAAGTATTGAACACACTATCTGAAATTTATTTAGAACTTGGTAGAGAAGCCTTTCTTTGTAATGACAGCTTCAAGATGCTTCCTGTATGAAGAAATTAATCGGCCGCAGTATTCAGGTGTGATTTTGACAGATTCCTTTAAACATATTGTCTTTAAATCTTGTTCAATTGGATTCAAATCAGGTGATTGAATGGGCCATTCTAACACCTTGATTTTTTTTTTCTCTGAAACTGATTGAGTGTTTCCTTTGCTGTATGCTTTGGATCGTTGTCTTGCTGGAAGGCCCACCCACGTCTCATCTTCATCATTCTGGTGGATGGCAGCAGATTCTTCTCAAGAATCATCAGGGAAAGGGCTCCATTCATTGTTCCTTCAATTGTATGAAGTCTGCCAGTACCGTGTGATGAAAAACAGCCCCACACCATGATGCTTCCACCTCTAAACTTCACTGTTGGTATAGGGTTTTAACGGTGATGTGCAGCAGCGTTTCTTCTCCAAATATGGTGTGTAGTATGAATGTGCAGCAGCGTTTCTTCTCCAAAAACGGTGTGTAGTATGACAGCCAAAAAGTTACATTTTTCTTTCATCTGACCAGACTACAACTCTCCCAGTATTTCATAGGCTTGTGCAAATGAGTTGTAGCAAACTTTAAATGAGCTTCAACATGCCTTTTCTTTAGTAATGGAGTCTTGTCGGTGAGTGTGAGCAGTGGAGTACATTGCCTATTGTTTTCTCTGTGACGATGGCACCTGCTGCCTCCAAGCATTTCTGGAGCGCTTTCCAAGTGGTCCTTGGTTTCCTCTTTTGACTATTCTTCTGACTCCCTTGTCTGAAATCTTGTGAGGTTCTCCTGTGTGTGGCTGGTTGAAGACGGAGTGATGTTGCTTCCACTTGTGAATATTGGCCCCAATGGTGCTTATTGGAAGATTCAGTTTTGAAATATATTTGTATCTGATTCCATCGATATGTTTTGCAACAATAAGGTTCTGAAGGACTTGGGAGAACTCTTGGTTTTTACCCATCATGAGATGTTTCTTGTGTGACACCTTGGTAACGAAAAGCCGTTTTATAGACCATCAATTTAATAACCCAGCTGATATGAATTTGCACAGATAGGGGGTATAATTACTTACGGATTTCAGCTTATTCCTTGCCTTACCTTCCCTTGAAGAAATGCGTTTTCTTAGCTTGTTCAATACTTTTTTCCTGTGTGATTACATTTTGTTACACATAACTTTATTTATGGACTTTACTATTGTGAATTCTTTATATTTCCAGATTTCTTGAGTTAATACTGATGTCTGGTGAAAACATGAACGGGAAGGTGAAAAACTGGTGAAAGGGAAGACATTTTTGCCCAAGCGTGATATGCTGCCGTGATGAAGCATTACTGATAAAGCATTTCCTGGCTTCATGTATCTTGGTGAAAGCATGTGTTAGCCTTCACCCTCTTTGATTGGTAGCTGCCATGTGATAGGGGAGAGCTGGCTGGTGGGTGACAATTGGCAGGTGACACAAGGAGAAAAAGTGGGGGAAATATCATCTATGATGCTTTTAATATGATTGTATTTTAGGTTGGATAGTTCTGCTCAGAAGCTTTTTTTTTTTTGATTGATACGTTTAGCCTATTGTTACTGTTATGCCACAGCCAACAGAGGGCACTGTGGCTCGTCTTCGGACTGGCCACGTGACATTGTTTTGGGTTCACTCACTTCCAGGTTGAGCGCTAGCTCAAGCACAGTAATCTATAACAGGTGTTTGTATTTTAAGTTAATAACACTTGGTATTTAAGTTCCTGGATTTACTAAGCACATTGCTCGTTATTATCAGTTGTAATGTTTGTAGTTAGAGTACAGTCATGGACGAAATTATTGGCACCCCTGGAACTTTTCCAGAAAATGCACTATTTCTCCCAGAAAAGTGTTGCAATGACAAATGTTTTGGTATATACATGTTTATTACCTTTAAGGGCATTGGAACAGCACAAAAAAGCAGAAGAAAAATGGCAAATTTTACATCATTTTACACAAAACTCAAAAATTAGGTTGGACAAAATTGTTGGCACCCTCAACTTAATATTTGGTTGCACACCCTTTGGAGAAAATAACTGAAACCAATCGCTTCCTATAACCATCAACAAGCTTCCTACATCTCTCAACTGGAATTTTGGACCACTCTTTTGAAAATTGCTCCAAGTCTCTCAGATTTGAAGGGTGCCTTCTCGCAACAGCAATTTTGAGATCTCTCCATAGGTGTTCTATGGGATTTAGATCCGGACTCATTGATGGCCACTTCAGAATTCTTTAGCGCTTTGTCTCCAACCATTTCTGGGTGCTTTTTGAGGTATGTTTCGGGTCATTGTCCTGCTGGAACACCCATGACCTCTGACGCAGACCCAGCTTTCTGACACTAGGCCCTACATTATGGGCCCAAATCTTTTGATAGTCTCCAGATTTCATGATTCCTTGCACACAGTCAATGCACCCAGTGCCAGAGGCAGCTAAACAACCCCAAAACATCCTTGCACCTCCACCATGTTTGACTGTAGGTACTGTGTAGGCCTCTTTTTGTTTTCTGTAAACAGAATGATGTGCTTTGCCAAAAAGCTCTACCTTAGTCTCATCTGTCCACAAAACATTCTCCCAGAAGGATTGAGGCTTACTCAGGTACATTTTTGCAAACTGCAAACTGCTTTTTTTATGCTTCTGTGTCAGAAGTGGGGTTCTCCCCGGTCTCCTGCCATAGCGCTTCTTCTCATTCAGATGACGACGGATGGTTCGAGCTGACACTGATGCACCCTGAGTCTGCAGGACAGCCTGAATTTGTGTGGAAGTTGACAGGTTGTTTATCCACCATTCAAACTATCCTGCGTTGCATTCTTTCATCAATTTTTTCTTTTCCGTCCACGTCCAGGGAGATTTGCCACAGTTCCATGGGTTATAAACTTCTTGATTATATTGCGCACAGTGGACAAAGGAACTTTAAGATCTCTGGAGATTGACTTGTAACCTTGAGATTGTTGATATTTTTCCTAATTTTGCTTCTTAAGTCCTCAGACAATTCTCGGCTCTTCTTTCTCTTCTCCATGCTCGGTGTGGCACACACAGGCACGCAACACAAAGGTTGAGCCAACTTTTATACACTCTAACTCACTTCTGTTTTGATTTCTATATTGCCAGCACCTGTTACTTGCCACAGGTGAGTTTAAATGAACATCACATGAAATGAAATTATTTACCCACAGTTTTAATAGGGTGCCAATGATTTTGTCCAGTCCATTTTGGGAGTTTTGTGTGAAATGATGTCAAATTTGCCTTTTTTCTTCTGCTTTTTTGTGCTGTTCCAATGCACTTAAAGGTAATAAACATGTGTATACCAAAACGTCGGGGTTACGCATGTAACCCTGTTCCCTGAGAAGGGAACGAGACGTTGCATTTAGCAGTATGGGAACGCCTTGCGCGTGACCGGTATCTGAAGCTTGTGTAAAATCATGCCTCTACTTATAGGCCTGCCATGATCAGGTGACGTGACAATTAAGCGCGTCGCATGATATATATATGGCACCTGTGAACCACGCCGCCAGCCTCTATTATCTGAAGCGAAGACGCAATTCACAGGCCAGCCCCGGTATGACAGCGCTATGCAACGTCTCATTCCCTTCTCAGGGAACAGGGTTACATGCGCAACCCCGACGTTCCCTTTCAAAGGGAACTTCGACGTTGCATTTAGCAGTATGGGAACGGGAATACCCACTCCGTCATACCGAGGGTACGGCCTGTTCAAAAATACCCAAACCCAAGGGTCAGTGCAGGACACTCAAACCTGGGGAGGGATGAATATCCAGGCTGTCGTAACAGAATGACCATAGACCACCACGCACACACATCCTGCAAGGAACCCCTTTGGACAAAGCCTTCGACAATCCCAGTAGAGATGCACTGCTTTGACACAGCATCACTTTTCCTGTCGCCGCCAAAGCAGACTAGTAGCTGCTCTGACTTACGCCACTGGCCGGAGCGGTGGACGTAAGTACAGAGAGCGCTTAATGGACACAGCAGGTGCATCCTCTCTTGTTCTGGTCAGAGGACAGAGGAGGGGAGAAGGCCTGCAACACCACAAGGTGGGCAGCCAATGTAGGCACTTTAGGAATATAATCCGGCCTAGGATACAGGAAGGATTTGGCTTATCTAGGGGTAAAGTCGAGGCAGGAGGGGCAATAGGGAGAGCTTGTAGACCTCCCACTCGCTTGAGAGATGTCAGGGCCTGTAAAAGAGCTACCTTTAGAGTCAGAAGCTTCTCAGAGGCTGACTCTTAGGGCTCAAATGGGGTCCCTGACAGACCTTCCAAGACCACAGCAAGGTCCCAGGAAGGTATGCATGGCCTGCAGATGGGCCTCAGCCGTCTGACACCACACATGAACCACGAAGTTAGCGGCTGTTGCCCCACAGAGGCTCCATCGACAGGGGCAGGGCTGGCCGAAACGGCAGCCACGTAAACCCGATAGTAGAAGGAGCCAACCTGCTGAGAAACGTTCTTGTCAGAACTCTAGGACTGTAGCGATTGCGCAGTTCACTGGGTATAGCTGACGTTCCTCACACCACCAGACAAAAAGGTGCCACTTGAGCGCATACAATTTCCTTGTAGATGGGATCCACTCTAGGGGCTCGAAGGGGCAGTTGACAGACCTTCCAGGACCACAGAATGTCCCAGGAAGGTATGCACAGCCTGCAGATAGGCGTCAGCCATCTGACACCACGCATGAACCTCGCAGTTAGAGGATGCTGCCCCACAGATGCTCCCACAACAGGGGCGTGGCTGGCGAAA
The DNA here is from genome assembly GCA_012411365.1 of Ameiurus melas. Taxonomy (NCBI): domain Eukaryota; kingdom Metazoa; phylum Chordata; class Actinopteri; order Siluriformes; family Ictaluridae; genus Ameiurus; species Ameiurus melas. The sequence goes on along the minus strand of CM022754.1, from coordinate 27,572,168 downwards.
TGGCGGCCACATAACCCTGATTGTAGAAGGAGCCCACCCCGCTGAGAAATGTTATTGTAGAAACATGGTCACTACCACCTCAGTCGTGTGACCAGAATCTATTAGCTGGCGCCCCTCAGGGGCCAGACCCACAGCTTCCTTAGTTCTTGCCAAGGATGATAAATCAACCCTGCGGCTTTGAGGCGGTAGGTCCCTAAGGACTCAAATGGGGCACCTGACAGACCTTCCAGGACCATAGGAGGTCCCAGGAAGGTATGCGCGGCCTGCAGATGGGCCGCAGCCGTCTGACACCACGTACGAACCTTAAAGTTAGAAGATGTTGCCCCACGGAGGCTCCATCAACAGGGGCGTGGCTGGCCGAAATGGCGGCCACATAACCCTGATTGTAGAAGGAGCCAAGCCCGCTGAGAAACGTTCTGTAAGAACTCCAGGACTGTAGCAATTGCGCAGTTCACTGGGTCTAGGTGACGTCCTTCATGCCACAAGACAAAAGCTGACACCTGAGTGCATTTGATTTCCTTCTGGATGGGATCCACTCCAGGGGCTCGAATGGGGCAGCCGACAGACCTTCCGGGACCATAGAAGAGTGCATACGCTTTCCTTGTGGATGGTGCTCTAGCTTTTAACATGGTTTCAACAATCTCAGTTGTGAGACCACAATCTATGAGCTGGTGCCCCTCAGGGACCAGACCCACAGTTGCCGGGTTCTGGCTGAGAGTGATAAATCAGCCCTTCGGCCTGAGACAGTAGATCCGCTCTTGGAGCTCGAATGGGGCTGCCGACAGACCTTCCAGGGCCATAGAAGGTCCCAGGAAGGTATGCGCGGCCTGCAGATGGGCCTCAGTCATCTGAGACAACGCATGAACCTCGAAGTTAGAGGACGTTGCCCCACAGAGGCTCCCTCAACTGGGCGTGGCTGGCCGAAATGGCGGCCACATAACCCTGATTGTAGGAAGAGCTCACCCCGCTGAGAAATGTTATTGTAGGAGCCCCAGGACTGTAGCTATTGCGCAGTTACTGGGTCCACAGTGAATCCCTGCGGACGGGAATCTCCCAAGGAGTGCCATCTCGCAGAGATATTATCTCTCAGAACCATGTTCGAGCTGCCAAAAAGGTGCTATTAGCAGGCTATCTTAGCGAACTCTCGCTAGAGCTAGTGGGAGCAGTGATGGGGGCAGCATACAGATGTGACCTCAGCCACATGTGTGGATTCCACCCTAGGCTCCCAAGATACAGCTTTATCCAGCTCAGTGTTGATAGGATTGACACTACGCCTGTTGGGGATAGAAACGCCCTCATCGTAGTAGAATCCTATAACCCCTGGAAAAGTTGTCCACTGCACTGGAGAAAACCAACTTTTCTGAGATTCAACCTGAGCCCCCAGTTCTTCACGTGGGTGAGAACAACATCTCAATGTTGAACCGCCAGCTCCCTGGATCGTGGTAGAATTAACCAGTCGTCCAGGTAGCTTGGTACACAGATGCCCTGGAGTCCCAATGGAGCCAGAGTGACATCCATGCACTTTGCAAAGCAAGGGGATAAAGCTAGCAATAATCCTATGCGGAAACATACACCTTTTAGACCTATCACCACAAACCAGTTCTCGAACTGGATCTGTGGCACGATACGTTTGAACATCAGCCTCTGAACCTGTATATCCGAAGAGTACGGTTCAGATGATGCAGATCTAAAATTGGCTGCATATTCCCACTTTTTTGCGGAACAGGAAATAAAGGCTGTAAACCTCTCTCCCTGAGGGAACGGGGTACATGTTTCAGGACCCCCTTGTCCAAAAGGGAGCTTACTTCCTGCGCTAACGTCAGGCTCTGGTCTGTGCTGACTTCTGTGGTGAGCACACCTGTGAACGGGGGGGTCGAGCTATAACTGGACCCGGTAACCCTTTCTATGGTAGACAGAACCCATGGAGACCCATTTGGCCATAGCTTGCACGCTGCCCGATGGTCTTCTAGTGATGTTAGCTATTCCACATTCTATTGGAGAGAAGCATCAGATTTCCGTTGCCCTGTGACAGCTTGCTAACCAGGGAACACGAAAACTTGGGGACCACTTTGGCTAGGGGAGGCCCTACAGTAGCACTGGGTGCTACCTGCCCTAACAACCTCATGTCCCCGGATACATCCCTCCACAGCCCCTCAGGACCGCTCGTCTTTTGCCTGCTAGGCCTTTATGACCATCCTCAGATCAGGCCCAACAGCAGACCGCGACTGTGGCCGCCCGGTTCCCCTGGCTGTCTGCGGGGGTTGGCGGGCTGCCATACTCGCCTTCTGGGTTTCCCCCATACTAGTGCTGGCCCAGGCTCCACTCGTGGACACCCGGATGCGCTTGAGACAACTTTTTTGCCATAAGTTGAGCTCACTCAGCAGGTCTGCTTGGTAGGCAACCCTGTCATTGTCTGCAGTGACCCACAAGCAAGACTACTACTGCATAGGCTTGCCCATCTTGGATGCAAGCCAGCCCCTGTAATTACCTGCCATCGGTGGAGAGAGGTAGCTAGCAAGCGCCTACTCCACCTCGGGCATAGCTAAGTAGCCATGCCATTCATTTCCACAATGGCCAAATAATCCAACATCGTGGAGTTATGACTATGGCTGAAGCATGGTTTTCTCAGAAGTGAGATTTTGTCATAACTTCTGGAAGACAGGGGAGTTTCTGCAGTGTGAAGTATTTACTTTCACTGGGTAATCACTTCAAGCAGCTCTTTATACGCTGCTCTCAGTTTTCAACACATCCTTCTAACTCCTCGGAGTCAGAGAGGGGGCGTTATTACCCCTTTGGCTTTCCATAGCGGGAGGAGGAGTCGCGACGCGAAATCCGAAATCCAGCGGAGAGCTGAACCTGGAAGACAGAGAGAGAGATAAAGCAGCACTCGTCTCCGGCTCCTCTTCTGGATTTAAAAAATCCCCCGAACCTGAGACGGTTGGCTGCCTCGGCAGCAGACGGCCCAGATCCGCGAGGCTTTGAGACTCGACTCACTCGGCTTCCGTTTTTTTTGAGAAAAGCGCGAGTCGAGCTGCTTAATGTAGCGTTACCATGCGCAGCCTCTCAAGGTTGCCATCGCATACTACACCACTAACACTTCACCCAGAAAGTGTGCACTTTTCCCCCCGTGATGAAACGGGAGCACGTTACACACATCTTTAACTCTTTCTCACTCATTACTTACCTCTCCTTTTCTTTAAAAAGGGATAGAAAAGTTAAGAGATTTTGAGAAAATATCGAGTAGAAATGAAGCGTTTTTGTCACACAAACAACAGACATGCAGTCTCGCTGAAGATAATAAGGCTGGCGGCGTGGTTCACAGTGTTTTATATATATCATGCGACGCGCTTAATTGCCACGTCACCTGATCATGGCAGGCCTATAAGTAGAGGCATGATTTTACACAAGCTTCAGATACCGGTCACGCGCAAGGCGTTCCCATACTGCTAAATGCAACGTCGAAGTTCCCTTTGAAAGGGAACATTTGTCATTGCAACACTTTTCTGGGAGAAATGGTGTATTTTCTGGAAAAGTTCCAGGGGTGCCAATAATTTCATCCATGACTGTATTAGTGTTAACGGTAGGATGTGAGTTGTTTATGTTTGTAGAAGTTAGGTTATGTCCATTTTAAGAAGGATATTGATGTCATGCCTTGTTCCATGTTTCTCGTTAACCATGAAAGACCCGGTTTGCTTTGGAGTTTATATGTTAAACTTGATGATTAGTGAAATAGACACTTGGTTGTTTGCTTTGCCTGCTTAGGAGGATGTTACAACCCTGAACAAAAGCAAAGGGAAAAAGGCCCCAGTGAAAGAGGAATCAACCAAGGGGATCTCAAAAGACAAGAGGCGAGTTCCTGCAAAAAAAGGAAGCAAGAGCATAGACTCTCATTCACCTCCACTGAACATGGTCACCCTCTTACCTGAAACTGACCACAGCAAGTCTCTTACAGATTGTCTTACAGAACACATCCAGAGGTATTTGGTTTTACACACACACACACACACACACAAAATAAATAAATAAATTATATATATATATATATATATATATATATATATATATATATATATATATATATATATATATATATATACATATATATATACGGTATCTCACAAAAGTGAGTACACCCCTCTTTTTTAATATTTCATTATATCTTTTCATGTGACAACACTGAACACTTTGCTACAATGTAAAGTAGTGAGTGTACAGGTTGTATAACTATAAATTTTCTGTCCCCTCAAAATAACTCAACACACAGCCATTAATGTTTTGCTTTTGTTTTTTTTGTTGTTTTTTTTGATGATTTCATCCTCGTTCTCATGAAGGCTCACTCATTTTCGCTGGGTTGTGCCGGCAAATGGAGAAGTGATCCTGAAACTGTGGTTCCACTCATCTGTGCCTGGTGATTTTAAACAGACTCTGGGGTTTGAAGTGATAGGGACCAAACGCTGCTATCAGCTCCACTGCAGAGGCATCTGTGCTTTCCCATCCATCAGCAAAGACTATAAGTGAGTATTACTTGCAGATCTGGAGAACAGGCAGTAGACCTGTGACCAGAACCCATTTTAGCAACTGCCCATATTTTGTTGTTTATTGAGATGGGTTTTATTTGTGTGTTATAGGACAGTGTTTGCCCACTGTAAAAAGGCCATGCAGAAAGAGAATGGCTTACAGAAGACATACATCATCCGCTCAGGCCTTTATGACTTTGGGCCTCTGCTTTGTGGAAGAACTAGAGACAGGTGCTTTATTTTTCTAGCTCTTCAAATTTAAGTATGCATTCCCTAATAATAATAATTCCCTCAAATATTCCTTATAGTGCTCATACATATAGAAATTATTTAAATAATGTGTCGAATGCATTTGTAAATGACAAAATGAATTACTAAGTTACAACACTGTAGCTCTTTACATAGGTACAAGGAAAAGAAGTGCCCAGAAAACACAGAAAGACTAATAATGCACAACAACTCCACCATGGAGGCAGAGGTTCATTTCTGCCTCCACCGAGACACCAAATCCACCACATTCATCCTGGACCCTCTGAGCATGGTTCTTAAGCCCAATGAGAGAAAGGTATGTCAATAAATTTCAATACAGAAAACTTTTTTAAGGGAATGAACGCTGTAAGGGTTAGTGACACTGGACAGAATTTGAACCTAGGTGATGGTGGTGTTGACCCAACAACTTTACCACTGCTCCACAGGCTAGGCTGGGCTTGGCTCAATTGCATAGAAACTCCAAGAGACAGAGATGGGAGGGAAAAAAGCATACAAATCTTTACTCCAAAAAGTTCCACAAGACACAGCAATCAGAGATCAAAAAACAATCCAACCATTAAACAGACGAATCCTTAATCCAAAAAATAAGCAGGTAAAATTCACAAAAGAGTTAGACAGGCAGCAAAAGAAAAAGCATTAGTAACAAAAGACAAAGACAGTTGCTTGGTAGTCATGTGAGAAACGAGAACTGCACAAAGAACAAAGAAAGGGAGGATTTAAATAGCCTCCAAAATCAGACACAGTTGAAAACAATAAAGAAAGTTAACAAAATAAATCAAAAGAAAAACACAAAGGCAGAATGTCTTCATCTAGTGTTCAAAATCCATAAAATACTGAAATAATCCTTCTAGGATTGGCTCCTGGTGTTGCTCTGGGGACAACCAGAATAGTGTAATTAGAAATCCCGAATTAACCCTTTTACCTCGTATGGCCAAAAAACCGGCTTGCCCGTCTTTGATCTAATCCCGTAAGGACGAAATACCAGCTTGGTCGTCTATGCCAAATCCCCGTAAGGCCGATATAACGATATAGCAGCTTTACAGTGTAAACGGTATACCGACATTACTCTGCTATGATTCCTTTCTTATTTATTATTTTTTGACCCGGAAGGTGGATGACATCATGACGTCACGATGTGATTACGTTATTACGCCGGCATTACGATGAAGCTGATCCAAGCGTGAATATTGGTGTAATAGTAGAAGTGAACTAAAAATGCCAAAGCGAAAAGCTAATCATGTTCCAGCTAAAGTTACATCTACAGTGAACACAGCTACATTGAAAACTGTAAAAAAAAAAAAAAAAAAAAAAATACACAGTTACACAGGCGAGAGCGAGGATTCGAGATAGTGACAGCAGTGAAAGTTCAGGCGATGTTGAAACCGAAACCGAAACTGATAGTGACCCAAACTCTCCTGATCCAGACCCTGATCCGTCTTCATCTTCAGCATCAAGCAGTGTGACTGACACTGCAGGGGTTTGGAGTCATAACCTGACCATTTCTGTGTATTCGTGAAAACACTACCTGCTGCTCTGATTATCAGCAGAAAGTTGACTTTTGGTGCTAAAATGCATTTATTTATTTATTATTTACTTGAATTTATTCAAAGGTATTGACCACGCTGATGCTCATATGGCACTTCTAAATGAGTAGAAGGATTTTAACGAGCATTTTTTCGTAATTTCTCTAGTTAAGAATTGTGCTCTAAGTTTAGTAAAAACACTGAACTGCTTCATTTTCAAAGTAATATTACACAAATACATTATTATAAGTTGTTTCAAGGCCTAAAAATGTTAAAATTAAAATGTTGATTTTGGCCCAGAAACTCAGGGTTGGTGTGTTGTTTCTCTGGGGAATATAGGGTTATGGGACATAATACTGTTGGAACGTAGGGGTAAGAGGGTTAAGTCTGGGTCAAGAATGTTCCAGAGAGAAACCCAGGAACATTCTTCTGGACCATAGACCTCCCAGTCCACCAAGTACTGGATGTGTGCACAGACGGATACAAGGCTGGTGATAGATCCACATCAATTGAGAAAGAAGGAGACGGTATGCCACATGCATTGACCCTTTGCAGCACCCTGATAGGGCTGGGGGGAGGTGGGGGGGGCAGCATATAGGGTTGTGCACATACTCTGCCCACTAGCTTGGGGTACTGGATGCCAGGCAGTGCAGTGTCATCTCCAGGTCTTGGTTCAACCTCTCTGTCTGGCCATTGGACTCAGGAAGGAAACCAGAGGAGAGGCTGGCTGACAGAATGTCTTCCAGAACTAGATGATAAACTGTGGCTGTCCTGTGGGAGAGCCATGGTTCTGTGGGAGACCATAGACTCAACATATGTGTACACATTTGTTCAGCAGTAACTTGAGCAGAGAGAAGTTTACAGTAGGTAAAGTGATCAAATGGCATGCCTTGGAGAATCAATCATTCATCACTAGACTGACACTGACTGAATTAATGACTGAATTACCTTGAGAGGTGGGAGGTCCTGTTATGAAATCTAGCAATATGGGGGACCAGAGTTGTTTGGGGATGGGTAGTGGATTGAATAGGACATTTTCTAAACCCTGTGTATCTGCTTCTATGCTGGGTCAAGGGTGCACATTGCACCTGGGTGACCAGCAAGGTGTCAATCATGAAACCCCCATTGCAATACCTGGGTGTGTACAGAAGCAAAGACAAAAGTCAGTTGGGAGCACCTCCTGGCTTTGGCTCTCCCTGCTGTGCCCATTAGACAACAGTCTCAACTGAACTGGGGCTACAATGCTGAAACTATTGGCAGTTCAGGGTCTCAGGTTAACTGGAATCAGAACAGTAGGAGATATTAAACTGAAATCTTTTGAAAAACAGAGCCCAGCTGGCTTTATGTGGTTAAGTCTGTATATATTTGAGATTCTTATGGTCAGGCCACACAGTGAATGGGCCCCCCTGACCACTGCTTACATTCCTCCAAGGCCAGGTTGATTGTCAGCAGTCTCTGTTGCCATCATTGTGATTTCGTTCCATGGGGGACTGCCAGTGTGGGGGAAAAAAGTATAGGTGAAGTTTGTTGTCAGATGAACACCGAGACAGCACCCCCCCCAACACCCACCTCTGAAGCATCCACCTCCACAATGAAAGGGAGGGCTGGGTCAGGCAGGTCTAGGACTGGAGCTGAAGTGAAGCACCTCCTGAGCTTGGTGAAGCATATAACACATGATACAGTTGCCAGAATTGGGAGAGATGATTCCTGTGTGTTTACAAAAAAATGGGAATCATGTAGAGGATGTTTTGTAAATAAAGTGTAGCGAGCCCCTAGACAGCAGTGGGCTGGGCACAGACACACAAGAGGCCATTTCTGGGGCAAACGTGCAGATCATCAGCCGCCAACTGTGTGTGTGTCGGCTGCTCCGCCCCGCAGCCATGCGCTCTCCGGACTGTCCAAAACATTGGTGGTGCTGAAGCGGTGCTGTCTCTTCAGCACCATAGCAGCAGTCGCAGGAGGAGCGCTCTTTCCCTTTTGTGTGCCAGCCGCCGGCCTGTTGATACAAGTTACATTTTGCAAAAGCGTGTTAATTTCCCCTATATATGGAGGCTTTTGGGACATCCTGTATTCCTCCATAGCTTTGGTCTCAAGTGCAGATAAAGAAAAGACCCTTCCTCTAGGAGTGCTAGTATGGCAGGTCAATGAAGCAGTCATAGGAGCAGTGAGGAAGAATACTGGTAGCCTTCTTATTGAACACTTCCCACAGGTCATGATACTCAGGAGGGATATTGACAAAATATTGAAACATTGTGCCCAATTTGGACATTTTCACTTAGGGGTGTACTCACTGTTGATGCCTGCGGTTTAGACATTAATGGCTGATCTAACATTTAGCCCAGTGGACTAGTATAGGTGAGGGTTATAGCGGCTTAGCCACAGGATGCCTAGGACAATAGGGAAACATGGGAGAATCTATAAGGTGGAACTGCAATGTCTCTTGGTGGTTATTGATGGACAGGTGTAAAGGAGTGGTGAGCTAGTGAACACTATCATTGCCCAGTGAGGACAGTAACTGTTAATGGCAGCTCAAGATTGACCAGGGGGTTTGGAGATTTTTGGCAAGGGACAAGTCCATGAAGACCAGAGTCCACCAGAGACTCCAATGTGCTGTCGAAGGGTGTGCTGTTGCCCACCTCAAGAACGGGAGGTGGAAAAGATGACCATAACAGGAGAACACATTGGGGTGAAGGTGGGTCCCATCACAGTCCCCCCTACTGGAACGTGGCTTTTCTTGATAACTCTGGGCAAGTGACCTGGTTTCCCACAGTAGAGGCAACACCTCTCACATGCACCAGCTCAGCTCAGTCTGGGAGAGTTGTGTCTCTCTCGTCTGCATAGGTTCCTCTGATGAATTGAAGTCTTGGGAGCAATCTAGAAGTGAAGACCTAGACCTGATCCTGAGTGCTGAAGAATGTCATTCCATTTGTCTCTCATGGAGTTGGTTGTCCAGCCAAATTGAGAGGGCAGGCAATGCAATCAATCCCTCTCTGCATCCCTTGTGGCCAATTCTCAGCAGCCAGTGTACAGCTCATTGCACCCTCCAGAATTCCCATCAAACCTTTGAGGGGCAGGTAAGCATGGCTCATTTGTGGGGGTTACTAGGATTATAGGGTGCTGGACAACATGTATAGAGTGACCCCACAGATACTGCAAGATCTGGGTCAGCACATGCTCCTGTCACTGCTCTTTGATCAACCATTGTTGAAACTATCCATTGTGGACCCTTGACTGGCCACTGCAAAATGAAGCATGTGGAGGTTGGTGGTCTCTGGGAATTCTGCTCTGCTGGGTCCATCTTGCTGGCTCAATCCTACTGTAAGGGGTGGCAACCTAGGCTAGGCTGGACTCAATTACAGAGAAGCTCCAGGAGAAAGGGGGGGGGTATGAACAGAAAAATCTTTACTTCAAAATGTTACTCCAAAAACAATCCATCCATTAAACAGATGAATGCTAAGTCCAAAAACAAGTAATCAGGAAAAATAACAAATGATTTAAAAAATTGCAAAAATCACAAAAGATCCCAAAAAGGCAAAAATCATAAAAGAACCCAAAAGTCAAAAGGCAGGTACCAAAAAATAAAGCAGTAGTAACAAAAGGCAAAGAGGGTGGCTTAGTAAACATATGAGGAACAGAGGACTGAGTAAATAACAAAGAAAAGGAAGGGCCTAGCAAATCAGAGAAAGTTGAAAACAAAGGTTAGCAAGGCAAGTCAAAAGAAAAAAAACACAAAGGCAGAATGTCTCCATCTAGTGTCCAAAGTATATATTGTTCATAAGGCCAGCTTCATGTATTGAGCACTGTATACTGTACACTTTGCAGGAGCTCAGAGTATGGGCATACCCCACCACTCCAGGTCTTGCAGAAGACAGTGTGGTGTGCTGTATTAAGGACAACCCAGAACCCGGCATCTTCTTCATCTCTTGCAGAGGAGTCCGGCCAGAGCTGGAAGTGGAGCGCAAGCAACTTAATTTTGATAAGATTTTCCTAGACAGGTCAGGAGCATGATATTATGTAATGTGGTTTCCAACACATATTAGTGTTCTTGTTTTTTTTTATGACAAATTGCTGTAAAAGAAATTAATTTAGACTTTTGTTTATGTCAACTATGTTCATAACATATTACCATGACAGTGCCTTCCAGAATTTTTGCCACCCTTCATAAAAAGGAACAAAAAATATTGTATAATCTTTCCACTTGAACAGAAGAAACCTATTTATCATAATTCCAACATAAAATCTACTTTTTTAAAGAATAGTATTTTGTCTCAAAAATATATGTGCCAAAATTATTAAAGACCCTAAGGCAGTGGTGTCAAACTCATTTTAGTTCAGGGGCCTAATTAGATGTCAAGTGGGCCGGGCCAGTAAAATCATAGTATAATCACCTATAAATAACAAGAAGTCCATGTTTTTACCTTTGGTTTCATGCAAAGACATTTATATTTAATGAAATATCCTTTTATAAAATATATAATGAGCAACCTCAGATTTCTTAAGACAAACATGTGCAATTTGCTTCTGATTATCATTCACATATATGTGCATTACAACTGCTCACAGTGTTTGTACAAATGCAAAAAAAACTTCACAGGTATTTGGAACTGAAAAATATAGTGTTTCACTTTAAAATTTATGAACAATAGTATTCCACCAAATCAAATTCTTTTGTACTGAAGCTGTTGACTAACATTAAATTGCACCTTTTTTTTTTAAACTTTTACCCATTCATCTCTGTGAATAAATAGGAAGCGGTCCATTTTTCATGGAAAACTCTACACTCTGTATCCACTTTTCTGCTTTTTGGCAGACATTTTGGCTAATGAGGGTGTGGGGGTGAGTAGAAAATAGAGTAGACGTCGCATTGCTGCCATCTGCTGTTCAGTCCCAGAGATGTGCCGCGTCTTTTACCCCCTAGCGGATCATTTAGGAATAGCATTTTATTAAAAATGACAAGTTTGTGTCTTTTATGCATTTTTTTTTTTCACTTTCAAAATTCGTCCTGCGGGCCGGATTGAACCCTCTAGCGGGCCGGTTTTGACACCCATACATTTGACACCCATGCCCTAAGGAATAAGTCATCATTTTTGGGACAAAATTGTCAAAAAGTTTCTTTCAGACCATTGTTTCTCAGGTGTATAACTATGAAGTTGCACATATGTAAACTCCTCCATTACCATTGCAAACACAAATGATATATATGTGTGTATATGTGAGTAATATGTGAGTGAGAGTGTAACCATTGTGTTTGGGTATGGATGACGGATTGCAGCTTCATATATGCAATTAAAAACATTTTCGGCACATTTTAGGTCATGATCTCACATTGATGAAACATTTGGAAGTTTGTCAGGACTTGTAACCATGAGCACACTGTCCCTGCACACAATGAGGAAAATAGGGCAGGAGAAAAAAAATTATATAAAAATCACCATTTAAATATTGGATGGTTTCGTTGATTCTTGTGATTTCCAAAGTTCAAAATTAACTGTTAAATTAAACGTTTATAATTATTAGAATCAGAAGGTGTTGATTCAGTTTACTAATCAGAAGTTGTTCGTTTTCTGCAGCAGTGTGGATCGGAATATTTATGACTGTAACCTAAATGGCAGGCTTATATTATGTTATTGTTCTTATAATGGTTCATTATAAGAAGAGTAGACTTGCCTTTGTCAATATATAAAGCACTATAAATTAACAATAGACAGAGAGAGAGTGAGAGAGTACTTGTATATGGCAGATGTCAGATTCAGGTACCTTACAGTACAGTATAGAGTATATTGTTAAATATAGAGTGCTTTATGTATTGTTATATTCGCTACATAGTGCAACACAGCTTGTTCTGTATGTCAGACTCAGATGTCAGAGTACCCATGCTGACCCCTGTCCATCGCTGAAAGTGCTTACAATGGGCATGTAAGCATCAGATCTGGACCGTGGAGCAATGGAAAAAGGCCTGGTCTGATGAATCACAATTTCTTTTACATGATGTGGATGGACAGCTGCATATGCGTTGCTTACCTATGGAATAGATGGCACCAGGATGCACTATGGGACGAAGGCATGCACCGGTGGAGGCAGTATGATGCTCCCTGCAATGTTCTATTGGGAAACTTTGGATTCTGGCATTCATATGGGATGTTACTTTGATATGTATTAAGTACACCTACTAAAAGCACCCTTTTATGGCAACAGTATTCTTTAATGGACGTGGCCTCTTTCAGCAGGTCAATGCACCATACCACAATGCAGAATTTGTTCAGGAATGGTTTGGGAAACATGACAAAGAGTTCAAGGTGTTGACTTGGCCTCCAAATTCCCCAGATCTCAAGCCGATTGAGCATCTGTTGGATGTGCTGGACAAACAAGTCCGATCCATGGAGGCCCCACCTTGCAAATAACAGGACTTAAAGGATCTGCTGCTAACATCTTAGTGCCAGATACAACATACAACCTTCAGAAGCCTTGTGGAGTCCATACCTTGAAGCTGTATTGTTGGCACAATGGGAATTTACACCATCCATTTTATTAGGAACACCTGTACCCCTGCACATTCATTCAATTATCTAATCAGCCTTTAATGTTTCATGGCATGGATGTTTACATTTACATTTACATTTATGGCATTTGGCAGATGCCCTTATCCAGAGCGACTTACACAATTGATTTGAAGTCTATTAATAAATAGATCATGATACTGGTTCACTAGGTCACAGGCTTAAGAATACCATCACCATCTTAAAATTCTGTTGGGAGGTAATATAGTAAGAAAAACAGCACGCTAATTTGGAGGGAGCGTGGTGCAGGCTGGGGTGTGATAAGTGATTTGAGGTAAGTAGGTGCTGGTCCATTTTTGACTTTCTGATATCATCATAACAGGTTGCAAGGTCTTCAACAGTCAGGGAGTATGAAGCAGAAGGAGCTGGTGGGTTGATTAGTGAATAAACGATGTTATGGAGCTTGTGAGGGTCTTGTGCAGAGGTTTCCAGCTTTTCCTTGTAGATGGCAGTCTTAGCAGAAGTCATTTCAGATGAGAATTTGGACTGGAAAGTATGGCAAGATCTGTGTTGAGGCTTTGTGATTTCCTCCACTTTCTCTCTTCTGTTCTTAGTTCTCTCCAATTGCTGCAAAGCACATCCAACAGCTAAGGAACAGGGTATGAAACCTTCCTAGGTTTAGAGGATAGAGGGCCGAGGAAGTCCATGGATAGGAAAGTGTCAGTGGCTAACGGCAGTAGTAGGGAGGAAAAGGAGTCGGGGTATGGAAGGAATGAAAGGGTGCAGGAAGCTATGGAGGAAGGACAGATAGAATGCAGATTTTGATGGGTAGGAGAGAGGTATTGATAGCTGGTTTTTGGGAGGATAGGAAGGGTGATGGTAAAGGATAACAAGTGGTAACAAGTGCAGAAGAGAGAGAAGGCAAGAGGGCTCAAGCTTGTCAGAGGGGAGGTTGAACTCTCTAAGGACTGTAAGTGGGGTGCTGTCAGTAGGGAAAATGCTGAGGTGTATCTCCATTTCTTCAAAGTCTCCTAGAGGACCAGGAGGGCGGTAGATGGTGGTAATGAGAAGGTTGATCAGGGAGGTAACTAACTGCATGGAATTGGAAGGATGAGATGTTGAGATGAGACAGGGAGAGAGGTGTGAAGCAGACCTGTACTACCACCCCTGCCAGTTTCTTTTGTAGTGTGAGAGAAAGCATATGCTGAGGATAGAACGGCCGGCATAGCTGAGTTCTGTGGAGATATCCAGGTCTCAGTTAATCAAGAGATTCAAGAGGGTCAAGAAAGTCAAGAGAGTAATGGGAAGCTAAAGCTGAGATGAAAGCTTTCATCTCAGCTGGTACCAGAAGTTTCATTATTTCGGAAACTGCTGATCTCCTAGGAATTTCACAGACAATAGAGTTTACAGAAAGAAAAACTGAAAAACAATGTGTGAGCGACAGTTCTGTGGGTGGAAAATCTTTGTTTATAAAATAGGTCAGAGGAAAATGGCCAGATTGGTTCGAGCTGCCAGAAAGGATAATCACTCTTTACATGTAAGTTACTATAGATTTCCTGTTTGCTCAGACAAATTTCTGAAATACTCAAACCAGCCTTTCTGGTACCAACATCCATGCGATGGTTAAAGACACACACTTTTCCCATTGTAATGTTTGAAGTTGAACATTAACTGAAGCTCTTGGCCTGTATTTGTGTGATTTTTTTGTACTGCATTGCTGCCAAATGATTGCTTGATTAGATGACTACATGAATGTGCAGGTGTATGGTGAGTGTATCCTGTATGATTAGTTAAAAAGTCTCATATGTCATAATTAATCCATTAAATTGTTGGCCATTCACGGTGGAATAAGATGAATGCTATCTCTGACATACAAACTCAAAAATCACTCAAATTACTCAGGGCCCGGGGGGGTGCCAAGGTACACCATGGACAGGGTGCCAAGTCATCACAAGGCACAATCGTACATGCATTTACACACTGGGGACAATTTGAAAATGACAATCAGCCGAGTACCTAGAGGAAACCCCCAAAGCATGGGGAGAACATTCAAACTCCGTGCACATAGGGCGGAGGTTGGATTTGAACCCCAACCCCAAGAGGTGTGAGACAAATGTGCTACACACTAAACACTGTGTCCCCCTATTATTATTATTATTATTATTATTATTATTATTATTATTATTATTATTATTATTATTATTTAGCAGTTGCAGTGAAATATATCTAAATATATATAAAATATAACAAAAATATCATATTCTGGTTTTATATTTTAATGTAGTGAATTCTACATTTGATATATTTTGACAGATTTGTTGCCATAATAGTTCTGTTTGATTACCCTGTGTAAATATAATATGACTTTCCCATGGCTATGATCCTCCAGGAGGGAGTCACGCAGTCTGTACTTGCGTAACCCCACTGCACTGCCAGTCGCCTGGAGGCTGAGTGGCCTTGAGGGGCTGGGTGAGGAGTTCAGCATTTCCCAGGACCACGGCATCATCATGGCGCACTCTGAGTTTTCCTTGCTCATACATTTCCAAGCCATAAAACCTATTAGTCTGAAGAAAACCATAAGATTGGAGGTAAGGTGCTGACCAATAGCTCAAATGTTAGTACAGCTCCCCATTTCCCAAAGAATTGTATGCTTTAAAGTGGTAGATCACCTTGGGTCATAGTTATAGTAAGGTCATAGTAAGATTTGCTGTTAAATAGATTTTTGTACAGGTACCTAAAGTGTGTGTGTGTGTGTTGTGTGTGTGTGTGTTGGCCAGGTGTCAGATGTGGAGAATATTCTTGGTGTTGTCCATACAGAGAATATTAATATTGTGGCAGAGGCGTATGATGTGGCCCTGGAAATTACATTTCAAAAAGGTAGTTGTTATTCCTGATCCATTTCCACCAAGGTTGTTTTTTTTTAATCCATCCACAAATAACCATTTGTTTGCATTTTATCTTGATGACAAATATGTTAGGTACAGACAACAGTCTGGACTTTGGCATGATCAAAGTATCAGAAGAAGTGAAGTTATCTGTTAACTTGAAAAACAAGGGCAAACATGACATTGCCTACAAGTATGTTCACCCCACACACATATACACACAGCATCCAATATATACAATATTATAATTTTTCAAGGAATAAAAATACCATTAAAAGCTCTGTGGCTAATGTGCAATGATATTGCTGTTTAAGGTTCATCCTGGAGCCTACCGAGCCTGGAATGCCTAAACTCAACTCACTCTTCACTATTACACCTCAAAAAGGCTCTCTTCATCCTATTGACCGGCCCACATGTGTCCAAGTCACCTTCTGCTACAACAAGGAGGTGTCTATCAGACAACAGCCAATTTTACACTGTCAGGTCAGAAAATCCTTTCATACAGATTTTTGGTCAATCTTTATTTCATATCAAAAATTAACTTTAGTGATTATTTGTTTTAGGTCATTGAACCAAATATTGATGAAGATCGAGAAACCATTAAGATCGTACCCATCAAAGTGTCTGTGCAGTGTCTCTATTCCAAGTACAGCATCCACCCTGAGAATGACGTCAACTTTGGCTCACTAGAGCATGGTTCCCGCAGGACACAAACAATTACTGTGGAGAATATGGGTGAATTTGAGATCTGTTTCACCATCTCCAGAATGTTTAAAGATCTCCCAGTGTCTGAACAGAAGAAAGGGTACAGACACTGATCCATACATATTAAGATTTAACCATTTTCCTTCATAAAGGAAACTCTAATTAGAAACCTTATTTGTTACAGTATAGGCAAGAAATCTTCCCGAGAGAATGACTCAGCAAGAAGATTATCCTCCACCATTAAATTACGCCAGTCTGACTCTACCCAGAAGGACAATATTAGGGACACCATACCTTCTCAGGTAATGAATGGCCCTTGTATGTCATGTTCTTCTTACTACATTTTAATGGGTGTTTAGTTGTTGCACAGTTGTGTCTTCTTACAATCTCGGTGCATAATTGTGCATACCATCTTATAATGGGGCATGTGATTGTGCTCAGAACTAATCACATTCAAACTCAAAATGTAAAAGTAATTATCATACACCTGTTATCAATGAAGTTATTCTGACTAATAACCCTAAATAAAATCAGCTGTTTCTGTAGGATTTTCTAGACATCTTCTTGGTTTCAAACCTTTGCTCCAATATGTTTCAAGGCATATAATAACAATGACCCAAGACTGGTTAGGTTTATTATATAATCAGTAGACTAGTCACGGAAAACGTCAAATGAGTACAGTTTTATGGTAGAATCATGTTTTTTGTCTTTAAAAAGTGATTTCTTTAAAAGCAAAAACATAGTAGTTATTATAAATTCTTTACCCAAAAATACTGAGTGCTAAATTACAAGCAAAAGGGTGCTTTAACAAAGTCTTAGTTAAGGGGTGTGCACACTTATGCAACCAAGTTATTGTAATTTTTTTATTTTTACCACTCCAAAAAAAAATCTTTGTATTTGTTTTTCATTTGAATATTGTGGGTTGCTATATAAATGTGGTAAAAGATTTGACATTATTTCATGATTTTTTACATCACAAAAATCTTCACTGTATGCAGTATTTTACAGAAATACTCTTGCAGGCATTTATTTCATGAATAAAAAAAATAAAGTGCCTCCTTTATTTATTTTTGGTCTCTTTTCTACTTCTGCAGACACGTTTGCCGGTGGGGTTGTTCTCCTTGAATCCATGCTTTGGCGTCCTTCCACCTGGTGCCCAGCAGGTGGTAACTGTGGACTTTGTAGCAGAGCAGGTAGGCTGCTGGGAGGAGTGCCTGGTCGTGGACATCACTGATCGAGACCCTTCTGACAGTCCAGGAGGTATTCTTTACAAGCTGCTAGCAGAAGTCTGCATGCCAGGTTTGTACTTTCCTAAAAACATTAACTAGCTAGGATACAGTCAAACTTATAACTCGGTGATATTTTTAAGGAGTTTTTATTTAAAGTCTCATTATTTATGTTTTCCAACACCCAGGCCATGATTTAGATGTGTAAAGAGTCATACACCCACAAAAAAGCATCTTTTTAAATGATCAAAATAGCATGTCTTGTCCCTTTTTTGTATTTGTGTTAATCAATATGCTATTTGGAACATTCTATAACAAAAATAAATGAATAAAAGTTTTAAAAAATAAAAAATAATTTTTATTTTTTTTTAATTAATGCTCCGTTGCATAAAATAAGATCATGTCTCTAAACTACTGCATGACTGGTCTAATATTAAATATTTACTCACTTGTGATGCCAACACCATTCAAACACAAGTCCATTATATACTGTATAGTCTCCTCTGGAAGTATAGGAAAAGCAAGGCCAATTACTAATTTCTTTATATTTTGGGAAATAGAACCAACAAAGTTAATTAGAAAATGTCATGTGTTGGTACATGCAAAAATAAATACACAAACAGACGGAATTGGTCGAACATTCTGCAGATGCGAATGGGATTCATCAAGTGTGTAAGCGGGAGTGTGGTACTATTGACCAGAATTTGTTGGGGAGTAGGTGGGAGCTTTGAACACATCTATAATGGAGGTAAAATGTTGGTCCAAAATAGGTGTTCAACTGGGTTAAGATCTGCTGACTGTGAAGACTATAGCATCTGATTTACATTATTTTCATACTCATCAAACCACTGAGTGAGCCTTTGTGAATAGGGGAATTGTCATTCTGGAAGAGACAATAAGGATGGAATGATATATGATATCCTCTGCCAATAAGTGGAACCCAAACATATTCACCCCCAACATAATAGAGTCACCCCTTTTTAAGTTAAATTGTTACCCATCTCTATATTTGTCTTAAAGCTGGAGAAATACTCTATTGTTTTTCAACTTAATCTCAAATATTTATTATTTCAAGCCAGAGGGTATCTGTATTATTTCAGGGAGACCTGTAAATTTTTTTGATTGTGGTAGATTAAGTTAACATTGGAGTACACTTTAAATGATGTCATGAAATAGATTTGAGACTTATTTAATGTACTCGGTATATTTTTGTTTTGCCAGTGGTAACAACAGTGATTAATATGTAATAAAACACAGGTCAATGCAAGTATTCAAAAATGTTTGACTGGCAGTGTATGTTCTTTCTGTGCAGGAATAGCCCATGAAGATATTGCTTCAATCTTTGAAGAACACAGATTGTGCAAGAACAGTAACATGCTACAATGTAAGCATTATCAGGAGACTATGGGCATCTATATCCAGGACGAGAACAAGTTTGTCTTCAACAATGTGTTGGTTGGCCAGTCAGCCAAGGCCCGCTTCCGTCTTACCAACCCTGGCAAAATAGCCTGTAAACTTAGTTTACAGGTGAAAACTGCCCTAAACAAGGTGTGTTTGAGTGTAACTGCTGCTAATGCGAACATGTCGTGTTTAAAGTCGTGACTTTGATTGTGTTTATTGAATATTGCTGTTTCAGATGTCCATGCGTAGCTCTGAGGTGTTTGAACTGAGCCCTACTCGGATGAGTATCCCCAGTCACTCACATGCCTTTGCTACAATTACATTCACTCCCCAGAACATGCAGACCTACCTTGGAGTGTTTGAAGCCTCTCTAGAAAGGGCAGTTGGGTAAGCATATATATTGTATATTTGCTTGACCATTAAGCTAGAATTGGTGAAAAGCTAACAATAAAATGTCTAACATTATTTAAAAATTAACAACAAAAATGGCTTGCTTTGATAAGTATACACCACCTTTACTATGACATCTCTTGACCAGTTGCCTTCAAAGTCACATAGTGACTTAAGTTTCCAATATTTGTCTGGAACCAAAGTAATTAACATGATAGCTTGAATTAACTGCTATCAGTTTACAGTTTACTATGGGCCTTCATTTTGCAAGTGCACATGCGCACAAATGCTGGAGAATGGACTCCAAAGACCATTCAAAACTACTGCATGACCAACTTGCGGAAAGAACACATCAGCTGAGGGATTTCCAAAGCTTTGAATATACCCTAGAGCACTGTTATGTCCATCATGGGTCAGAAATTAATATTCCAATAGGTCAGTGACCCCAAATATAAGACCAAAGCTAAGTGGCTTGCTAGGAACAAGGTGGATGTTTTGTAGTGGCCTAGTCAAAGCCATGACCTCAAATTGAGAATCTATGGACAGACTTGCTGTCTATCAGGGAAAACCAACTAACCTCTCCTAGCTTGAACATGTCTACAAAGGGGAAGATGTCCAAGAGTGCCAACCTTGTGGAGGGCTAACCGAAAAGACTGATAGCTATACTTACTGCCAAAGGTGCCTCTACAAAGTATTGACTATGGGGAGTGTATACTTGAGGAAGTGAAGAAATTATATAAATGAGTAAATTTCAGTACTTTCAGTAATGCTTTCTTTTGCCAAATTAAAATGAATTCACTACATTCTCATGTTGTTTGGTTCAGGGAAATCCCATTTAAATCTATGATGTTTACAAAACCTGACACAAAAAATTTACAAATTTTGAAGTTATATCTATATATCTATATATCTACTGTATATAGTTTGTGCACAGAAATGTTATGTTCAGATCAAAATAATCAATTTAAAAAGTAGAACAATGGTTAAACTATATTTTCCTACATTAAACCAGGAAATATTCAGATGTGGCGACTTAAGTCAGCCGTTTAAGTTTAAAAGTTGCATCAGTATTTACACAGGGAAAGTTTAAGCATATATAGAGTGCACCATGCGAATGAGAACTCTATTTTAATTGTGTGAGCATTCAGATTGATCTCCTGATAAATTCCAGATACATTTGTGTGGTTGTTTTGATAAACGATGGATTAATTAATTTGGATCAAACTATGATGTCATCCAAATTAATTATAAAAATTAAAGCAGACCAGTTTGTAACTATGACACATCACAAGATAATAATTTTGCTAAGTTGATAGCCTCTAGAACATGCATAGAATTATATGGTAATTCCAGTATGCTAATTTGGTCCATATAACGAAATATATGTTTAGAGTCTGAGAGTAAAGAGTAAAATGGTAGACTACAAGGGTTTCCAACTTTTTTGTAAATTTATAGCAAGAAGATTGAGTCTTTTGCCTCTTGGCTCTATTTTCATGGTTATGCAAACATATATATATTTTTTTTTCGTGTAGCGCTGACATCTTCCTATTTTGGTTGGGTCCAAGCCTATTTAATCTAATTTGGTCCAAAAATGTGCCCGTATTACAACCTCCCAAGATCCCCTCTTAGTTCAGACAAAGAAAGGGCATTTTGTCTTTATTGTCTTAACTTTATTAATGTGTTCTCTTTGGGCAGGAGCAAGGTGCTGGTGTTTGATTTGGTGGGAGAGGGTAATTTGCCCTGCATAACTATTCTAAAACCAATCCAGAGGACTAAACATGGACAGCCAGTCCTGCAGTTCAAGCGGCTGCTGGTAGACAAGAGACAAATCCTCCCTCTGGTTATCAAGAACATTAGCAACGTACCTGCGCAGGTAAGATGAACACTTTACAAACACTTTAGTTTAGCTTTGCCTCACCAGAGATATAACTACTTTTATGACTCTGATAGGTTAGCATTGATCTGCTTGACAAGATGGGAGTCTTTGCTTTAAGGGCAGCTCCTGGCACCTTATGCAACCACATCTCCTCTTCACACATTGCAAGTGAGCCTGGAACAGGTCAGTATTGAACACTGATTGCTAGTGAGGTATAGTGAGAATTTCATTGTGCACAATTGGAACTACAGACTGAAGCACAGACACTTCAATTCAGACATGATTTTATAACCTTGATTTATACTGTACTGTATCTCGTGACTACATTAAGTCGTGTGTACAAATGAACTTGATAAAATGCTATTTTACAAGCTGCTGAATAATGTGGTTGTTAGTCATTTTGTTAAAGAAAACTAAATTTGATGAGATTTATGCAATAATTAAAAGTATAACTATTCATGCAGTGATATATTGGTAATAATGTATTATTTCAATGCTTGCCAACATAAGTCCCCAACTCTGAATACAGTCTTTGGTTTCTTAGGTAAGGGTCACCCCTCTAAAGACCACAACTCCACGTGTATTCCCCAGCTCATCCGTAGTTTAGATAGGATACAGAAAAACATGCCACTTGCACGGCATTTATTATTCATTTGCTCATTAATTAATCTTCAATAACCCATATAATTATTATATAATATATTATTATGATTATTATTATTATAGCCCATCAATTTCGCAGTGAATCCTGAGCTTATCCTGAATCCTGGGCATAAAACTGGAATATACACTATAGTACACCATCACAATGTTGTGATCTCATACATACAGTACATGTGATCTTGTACATACAGTAATAAATGTCTTCATACTCAGTTGCACATCCATGAGACCGTTGTTTCTTGCATCTGTACTTTTGTTTCATTCTGTGTAGGTTGTTCATTCACTCATTTTTGTGAATTACAACCAATACATTTAAATATGATACAATGGATATTTAAAAAAATCCATTGTACCCACACACCCCTATTCAAATTACATGTTCTCTTATCCTATGGTCTAAAAGCATTTTTGAATTGTGTTTGTCTTATCTTTTATCTGGTAACATTTAATTTGGGTAATCCACATTGGATACCTTACAAACCATCTATAGACTGTCCTAAAGGAACTTATCAACTGATTACCAACAACTATAGTGTGTATAGATTATCTGTGAAATAAATAAAAAAGAAAAAAAGAAAAAAGAAAAGAAACGAATACATACACACACACATAAAAAAAAAAAGAAACACCATCAACTGATGCCGTGGCAGGCTTCTTGTTTGTCAGAGGAAGTACATTAGCTTTCACCTCCTTTCTATTTGGTAACCATTGTGCAGTAGGAGAACTACATAGCGGGTGGAGATTGGCAATAACAAAATAATTTTTAAAAAGTAATAAAACATAATATTTGCTCAAACACTCCACCATTTTGAATATTAACAATCCTTCAAAGTGTAAAATATCAAATTCTTCACAGAAGAAAGACAGATGGCCCATTTGGCTTCCCTGACTCTAATGGCTGGACAGCAAGCAGAGTTTGCAGTGGAGTTTCATCCCGAGGTGCCTCATAGTTTTGAGGCCACCATGCAGCTGCTGGTAAAAGACAACCAGTATGAAACGACACTGATACAGCTACTAGGAGAGGGCTACCGTGACATAGTCTCTTTGGACCACATCAACAGCAAGGTTCCTCAGGACCAAGACAGCACAGAAGGTGAGTGCAGACCTCATGTGTATAAACTTTTACAAAGATTACACTAAAAATATTTTATGAATGTTGAGAGACTTTGTTCTACCAGTTCTAAACAAAATCTGCTTGCATTGATTGGATTGTCGTTTAGCATTTTGAGCCTAAAACAAGCAAAATACATGCCTTATCTCCAACATCGTTCTCCTCTTTTTTACTATACACCCCCTACAGCCAGATGTGACATTTTGCACTTCGGAGACTGTCACGTGGGTCGTCTTTACCACAAGACTTTCACGATGACCAACCACAGCAACTCGGTGGCTCTGCACTTTCAGTGGCCTCAGGGTGAGCCACATCTGCATTTCTCACCTCAAATAGGCCATCTCCATGCCGAGTGCACTAAGGAGGTGACCGTAAGCTTCAACTCAGAGCAACCCATAGTGCTGAATGCACAGGTGATGAAGTGTAAACTCTACCAGATAACCTTCCAGCAGCCTGTGGACCAAGTGTCAGACTGGGATGACCGTCACCGGACTGTCAAGTGGGTGGATGTGGAAAAGCCACTTTCACCTCAGAGACCAGCCAAGAAAAAGGTAAGAGGGTGGTAGGAAAGCAGACTATGTTGACATAAATATACCAAATAACCAAGGAAAAATGTATTTCTGTAATGTCAAAAATGTCTTTGGCTAATGTCTGACATTCATTATTAGTATGAGAAATACAGTTAGGCTTTTTTCATTCTAAACTCCAGCAATTGTAAGACACTTCATCAGCCACTGTCCTAATGACAGAGCTCAAATGAAAAGGCTTATATGAAAAATTAACAAATACATGGTCTGATCTGTCTCTCACAGCCTGAAAACATAACCATTAGAGGCCAGCGTTTGATAATATTGATATATATTTAATAGTAGTAATTGCTGTTGTTTTTAATTTAGTTAAAAAAAGAGACTGATCCGAGTCCTGTCTCAGTGGTGGAAAACTCGGTTAGGGAGCTAGAACTGGGGATTAGTGCCACGTGTGATTATGCCAAGTTTAAGTGTGATGCTGAACCTATCCATTTTAAAGACACCATGCTCTTTCAGACCAGAGTCTTCCAGTATGTGTGATAGAATTTTTGCATTCATATTAATGTGATACTTCACCCAAAATACTCATTTGAAGAACATTCACTAAAAGCTAAAAATAAATTTTGTGTTTGTATGTGTGTGTATATATATATATATATATATATATATATATATATATATTAGAGATGCACCGATACAAAATTTCTCAGCCATTACCAATATCCGATACCAATAGCCTTTTATGCCTTCTTTTAAATTAATAATAATTAATTCCACAACTCTGAAATAAATGCAAATAAAAACTTTATTCTTTCCATTTCAACAAGTTGTTTCACAGTAACTGGTCTCATAAACAGAAAACACATTACTCAAATTAATATTAACACATTAACTAAATTCTGAAGATTAAAGTAAGATTTTTTAACTTATTCAATGTTATTAATTCATATTAACAGAATCCTTTTAGGCTGACATTCACTCACCACCAAAAAAGCATTTCTACTTTTATCATTGAACATCACATTTATAATGGTGATATATAGGCCTAATATAAACTTTTTTTAATGATATTGACTCATATTAACATTAACTACTTATGAAATATACTACTCTACAAATATTCTTCTGTGCAATATATATATATATATATATATATATATATATATATATATATATATATATATATATATATCTTCATTTAATACTTTCAACGGTGTACTGGCCCTTTAATTAAGCACATACAAATATATATATAATTCAGCAAATATATATATATTATTTGGGGGAATTTCTTTAATACTTGAATTTAAATGATTAAATATATAAATGATAAAATGATCAAATATGTTATAATATATGTATCTCACGTGGTGCCTCCAGAATTCAGATGGACAACAAAGGCACTGTGGAGCTTGAGTACTCCTGGCAGGTTATGATGGAGACCTTTGGAAATACTCTTTGCTTTAATCATGGAGGTAACTGTTTTATCTGCATCTAACACTGGCACAGAAATCAATATATGTAAACATAAACCATCAACATTTTCTATGTTAGATATTTGCTAATTATTGATGGAAATTTGCTACCTTTGTGAAACCGTAATTCACATAATGACTCATATTATAGTAATTGAGTAATAATCTTGTTAAGTTTAAATTTGTGCAATGTTATGTGTACAGACATGACCCCTACTTCTGCCAAGGGCAGTCAGACAGGGCTGAGGCCAGCCAGCAATTTGAGGAGTTTGTCCACTCTGCTGTTAGGAAATCCAGAACTTCCTCCATTCACTGTGGAGCCCAGTGTGGGGCTTATCCTGCCTGGAACCAACCAGATATTTCAAATCCGCTTCTCCCCTCTAGAAGTCGCCCAATATGAGGCCAGGCTGGTCTGCAGGTCTGCAAATCAAACACAACTGCTTGTTCTTAATTTCCTAATGAAATATATCCTCTTTTATTTTTTATGTGGATTTACATAAATTTTTCATCAATTTGTTATGTACTGTAATGGGTTAATAACCAGACACACTTTTTTTCATTATGGCTCAGAAGAAGTGATTCACACAAGTATGCGTACCATGGGTCCCATTTATCAATCTTTTAGTAAAGTTGTGTTTTGTGATTATGTTTGAATAACTAAACCTAACCTAAAAAAAACGTAACATTTTCCCCCTAAAAAACGTTTTGGAAAACTGATCTTCTTAATATTGACGTCAACATATGATGATGACCATAACATGCAAAGTGCATTCCTGACACAGCTCATTTGCACTTATTGACGACAAAATCCGAATCTGAAAATTGCTCAAAAATAAAGCTCCATAAAATTGCTCAAAAATCTCAGACAGCTGGGATTGTGAAACAAACAATCTTGTAAAGGCTGAAAAATAGAACTGGTCAACTAGCAGGTGGATGTGTTTTTGATGGAGACTCATCTGTAAGTCACTCTGGATATGGGCATCTGCTAAATGCTATAAACATAATCAAAATTAAGCATTTTATATGCTACAGTATAGTCCATAAATTAAAGTGCAATAATCCATGCAAATTATATATTTTCAAGTCGATCAAGTCGAGATTTACATTAGTTTGTCTCCATATTTGTAGAATTACACACACTCATGAGCAGGAGTAGAATATGAAGTTTTTATAAATTTATAGGATTTTCATGAATACCAAATTTCTTGTGTAAATGCTAGTACAAGTGATTTACGAATAATTCCAATCATATCCAGCTCAATAAATTAGGCTCATTGCTATTACGGCATTAATAGAGATCATGTGGCACTGTGAATATGTGATATATAGTATGTCTTTCCATTTCTGATTAACAGTCCAGTACTGGTAGTAGCTCTGAAATCAAGTTGCATTTAACACCATCTACACTGACTTGTTGGCAGCATTCCCAACCTGAAGGACAAGCAGAGTCCTGTGATAGCAGTGAACGGACGCAGTATGATGCCTTACTGCCATTTCCACTTGGAAGACTCAGGATATCTCACTGATAACAGACAGAGCCTTGAGCTCCCTGGCCCCCAGGGGTCCAAACCCAGGGCCATCCTGGATCCCAATACCAAAGTTATAGAATTCACATCCACAGGGGTCGGCACATCAATCTGCAGGTGATCAGTTATATAAATCAATTATATGTATCATGTGACCTTAATTGATATTTTGTTATAGTAATTGTGTTGATAATTTGCATATTTATTCTGCAGGACCTTCAGTGTTGTAAATCCCACCAACAAGCCATACTCAATGTTGTGGAGATGTGAAGACTCTGAACTTAAACCCTTCACCTGCCTTACACCAAAGGACTTCATTCAACCTGGCAAGAAAGTGGAGGTATAATAAATTTAATAACTGCATATTATATTCAGTAGATACTTGTATGTACAATACTTCTGGATATGTTTAAATTAGCCTGATTAAATTTTTTTTTTATATTAACCTTGAAAAAATCAACTGCCTCAGGTCTCATTTAAATATCACGCCCAAGAGCTGGATTTTGTGGAATCTTCCTGGACCTTCTTAATCCCAGAGCACAAGTTCTCTGTGCCCTTCCTGCTGGTGGGCATAGCGAAAGATCCAGTGGTGTACATTGATCATGCTCATCTTAATCTAGGCAGCCTACTTATTGGTAAGATTCCATTTGATTCAAGTTGAAGTTAGGCAGAGGTTATCAAAATGTTTTGCAGAACTGAAAAAGTGAACAATAAACATAACAAACAGTTCTATGTTAGAAAAGAGTACCAATGCATGAACAGAATGATACATAGGCCTACGGTATCATATATTAAAGTTAATGCTTTTGTAATGGATTTTATAAAACATTTGAAATTATTTTAATCCTGAAATGAGATAATATGAATAAATTATCAAGGTTTCACCATATTCAAGGTTGCATATATATTTGGGACAAATATATTTTTCTTTATTGTATTAGCTTTGACCATGGTACATTTGCAAGAAAAGGTTTCCAATAGTTTGGATTTCTGCATTAATTACTTATAAAATTTAAACATTGGTTTAACTTGAATAACCTCCCCTAAACTGAAACACTCATGTAGGTGGAAGCGGTCTAAAAATCAAAACATTTTGTTCAGTAGCTACAGAAAACATTTTATAGAATGGCTTGTTGCTAAATGAGGCTCTAGCTGGTAAATCCAAAGGAGGTTCAAACTCTCTCTTACAATAGCATGGTTCATTTGTTCATAATCAAACACTTTTTAACCATATGGCAACTTATTGTAGTATCATAAGACAGTTAATATATGGTGCTAAAACCCCCAAGTACCATAGTTACAATAAAATGCCATAGTAAAACTGTGGCAGCATCATTGTTAAATATGTAATAAAAATATTTACTGTAAAGCACTGTAATAAAAGCATGATAACACATTCTGGTTATGGCTAACACATAGGTACCTGAGTAAAACTGGTAGTATCATAATGAAACCATAAGTAACTATAGGGAACGTTCATATTGAATATCATGCATGAATGTGTACACATGTAGGTCGTGAGGTCCATAAAAATGTGAATGTGGTGAATGAAGAAGACCAACCTTTCCACTTTGCCATTGAGGAGGTCTCTCTGCACTCAAAGTCTTTCAAAGACAGCCTGATACTGAAGCCCATGCAAGGGACAATACCCCCCAGAGACAAGTAAGGCACTCTCAGCACCATACAGCACCACAGTACTATTACCAGTAATGGAAATAAAAACTAATTAATGAGAAAATAGTCATTAGGTATGTACATGTTGTTTGTCTCTTAGGTTCCCCGTGGCCATATCTTTCACACCTACACAGGAGGGTGTGGTGACATTTAACCTGCGCATGATAATCAGAGGAAAAATTCAGCCACTCACTATGAACGTGAAAGGGGATGGCTACAACATGAATGTTTGTGTCCAATATGAGAGTCCAGAAGGGGCCATGACTGAACTCTCGGCTGCTGATAGTCATCTTGTGGACTTCAAACAGGTGAGCTATGATATAAGCTATGAAACAGCATATTTATCTGAAAGTCTATTATTTAAAAATAAAAATTGTACCACAAGTTTTGTACATTTCAATAGATAGTTGATCTAATTTTAGGGGAATGTCCCAATTATTATGTAAATTGAACAGAGAGAAAACATATATATATATATATATATATATATATATATATATATATATATATATATATATATATATATATATATATATATATATATATATATATATATATATATATGTGTGTGTGTGTGTGTTTTAGCAGTTTATCTTGTATGTTCATTAGACTTGGATTGTTTGAGGAAGAAGTTAATACAAAATGTGTATCTTTGTTTCATTCTCTTCTTTTGGATAGGTGGAGCTGAGTAGTAAGTCCACGTGTGCCTTTGTGGTGTCCAACCCAGGGAGATTCAATGTGGATGTGCAGTATGAGATAACAGGGCCTGAAGAGCTGCACTGCCACCTGCAGGTGGAGTCCACATCAGCTGTAGTGCTAGTGGGAAAACAGAATCGTTGCATTCTCAGCTTCTTCCCCCTGAAGACGTGTGACCTCAAAGATATGGGCTTCTTAATCAAGGTATCTTGTTTCTTTTTTTCCTTTTTGTCTTTTATTTATTTTTATTTATTTTTTTATTTTATTTTTTTTACATTTTCTTTGTATTACATTTTTGTATATTCATGTTTTGTGACTTTGCAAGGTTTAATGATTCATGCTTTTGATTCATTCTGCTCTGTAGGTAAAGGACGGCCCTGTTTTCCGTTGCAGTCTGCTGGGTTCTACCACCAGCCTGGGCCTGGAGTTTTCTTTCCTAAAGTTCAACTTTGGAAAGACCTTCATTTACTCTGCTGGCATGGTTCCTGCCACCTGCACACTGCTTATCAGCAACAAAGGGGAAAGAGGAAGCAGGTGGGGGTCATCATGCATAAACTGTAACTTTTTTGGTTATATATATATATATATATATATATATATATATATATATATATATATATATATATATATATATATATATATTTTTTTTTTTTTAATGATATGTTTCCTCTACATTTATTATAGTGTGGACTGTTTATTCTCCAACACCCCTTTTCTGGAAGTGAGCTTCATACCTGATGTGCTGCCCCCTGGTGGTAGCTTGGAGGTGCCTTTCAGGTTCTACCCACGAGAAGCAATGCTCTACCATGAAAAGGTGGTCTTTGAGATAAACAAGTATTCCAAGCAGGTAGTGGAGATCATGGGGCAAGGAATTGAAATGAAGGTGAGAAAGAGAAAATTTACAATGCTCTGTCAGTGGCCTGCATAACATCAAGCATTTCTGATCTGTTTGTATAATTTTAGATAATATTCTCATCAGGGTCTGGTTTTCCTAGATAGACGTAGAGGATCCAAAATTAAAGACTGTGAAGCTTGGAACTCTACAGGTGGGCCAGAGGAGCAAGAAGCTCATCCCCCTGATAAACAACAGTCTGTCTTCCTTGACCTTCTCTCTCCTCTTCACACCCTCTGCACAGACTCTACTGGACTCTAAGGTAGGACACACAGACCTGACCTGTCTGACTTACCGTATGTTCCTTAATTTCATACCTGTCCTATTCATTTCCTTGTAGTTCACAGTAAGTCACAAGTTAGTGAATAATATGCTTTAATATCAATGAACAACTGAAGATTAATTGATATGGTGCATTTCAAAAGCCCAAGGATGCTCTAGACAATCATTAATTTAACAATGGACACACACACACACACACACACAAACCAATTATGCACATGATCTATCCGATCTAGAATGTGTATGTATGTTCCTCAGGTCCTGTCAGTGAATCCAAGTAGGAAGGTGACGTTGAAGGGTGGAGGGGGAAAGTGTGTATTGGAGGTGCTCTTCAGCCCTCAGCAACGCATGGCCCCGTTCAGCGAGGAGGTGCAGCTGAAGTGTTTGGGCACCATACGCCCCCTACTGGTGCTGAAAGGCTGCTGCCAGGGTGTGGAGGTCACACTGGACCAGAACTATTTGTCCTTTGGAGCTGTGGCCCAGCACTGCCAAACCACGCGTCATATTGTGCTGCAAAATACAGGAGACATTGGGGCTAGGTGCATATATACATACACATATTCATATCCACCATCTTGTGCATGGTATGCTCTTGAGCAGGGAAGTCTGACTCCAATCCTGAAAGGTGACATTAATACATGGTTCAGCATTTTACTTCATTTAACATGCCTCATGAGGTAATAAAACCTTTTGCAAAGTTCCAGATTCTACTCAACAGACATTTGTTGGGAGTAGGAAAAAGACAACGGCACAATTTATGATTTACAATGCTGAATTTGTTGTGATTAAGAGGAAGAAGAAAAATAGTTCTTCAAGCTGACACCCCCTCTGTAAAAAAGAAACAAGTGCTACTCTTCATTCGCTGTTCTTTTTTTTATACTGTTCACAATGTCCATGAATACATTATTAAATAATAGTTTGTTTTACCATGATATGAGTATATTCAATAAAGTTCTCTCTTTACAGATGTAATCTGTAATTACATGTACCTGATAACATACATTCTAAGCATAAACTTTCTAATTAGTTTTTCTCTCGTACACATATTTTATGTATTGTTGTGTATTTATATGCTTTTTACTTTTGCAGTAATTATATATATATATATATATATATATATATTAATAATAATAATAATTATTATTATTATTATATATTATAATTGATATGCATATCAATTATATGCACTCAATTAATGGATCTTGTATAGTAGCACTTCTTGTATTGTTCTCTACTTGATATATCGCTTTGGTTGTATTTTTTCTCATTTTGTAAGTTGCTTTGGATAAAAGCGTCTGCTAAGTGAATAAATGTAAATGTAAATATGCTCTGGTAAATCAAGAATTTTGGATTCTTACTTTGCATAACTTTTAAAAGACCATGTGTGTATTTTTGTATCAGGTTCAAGTGGGATGCAAAGGCTTTTGCTCCAGACTTCAGCATTTGCCCGGCTGAAGGTTACATTTGTCCAGGAATGGAGATGCCTTTGGTGGTGACCTTTGCTCCTGATGAGGTCAAGCAGGAGCTGTGCTATGATAACCTTTTCTGCTCTATAGAGGGGGGCAAACCTGTAACGCTCACCCTTGCTGGCTCCTGCCTTGTTCTCCCAGTAGCCAATCAGGTAAAACATTGTCTCTGTGTGATTGTCATAGATATTGTTGTCTTTTATCAATCTGTAACCTATGTGTACATACTCTCTCTTTCCCTTCTACAGGTGCTGAATTTTGTGTGTCAGGTCCGTAGTCAGTGCACTCAGTCTGTGACTCTGTCTAATAATACTAACCAGCGCTGGTGCCTGAAGCCTGTGATTGAGGGTGAATATTGGACTGCTTTACTTTCCCTCGTCATTGAGCCATACCAGCAAAATAAAGCCTACGAGATCACCTATAAGCCTATGACCATGACCACGGATGGTAAAAAGCACCTGGTAAATCTCTCTCTACCAGAGATCAGTTGGTTTAGCTTGAGTAACCTGACGGAACATGGACAAGCCGGGAATCCCTGTTTGACAGTTTAATTAACATTTTTAACCACTCTGCTTAAGGAACATAAAGTTTAATTCTGAAAGGGAATTACCAGCTATGTCTTTTAATGTCCATTCTCTCTGAATTGTCTTTGAACTCTACTTCAGACAATTTGTGATGTTATCTAATTAGGATATCAGTTAGTTTTACTTGTACAGACTGAAGAGTACATGAGAAACTATCTAAAATATAGCATATTCTCCTTTAACAACGACCTCCATTTTCATGGCACTGAATGTAAAATGCTGAGTGTGAATGGGCTTTTATGTATTTGGTCTAGGGCTCCATGTTTTTCTCTTTCCCCGATGGTTCGGGCATGCTGTACACCCTACAGGGCACAGCAGAGCCACCTAAAGCTGTGAGCACAATAAGTCATGAAGTACCTTGCAAGACATCCTACACAGAGATTGTACCTGTTCATAACTGGTTGTCCAAACCTCAGAGGTACTACACACAAACTCACATACACAGACTTATTGTAGTCAGCAACAAATAATAATAATAAATAATACAGGTCTAACTCCCTGTCCTGCTGTGCAGATTCCATGCTATAGTTGAGATGATTAAACCCGAACGTCCGGACAGCACGATCTCACTGAAGGGCCTTGATTATGTGGATGTGTCGGCGTTGAGTAAACGGGACTACAAAATCTCCTTCTTCAGCTACAAAGAGTGCCAATGCAATGCTAAAGTAGTGCCAAACCCCAATACAGTCTATACTAATTCCATCAACTTCTTAGGAATACACAAATCAATAGAATACCTACCAATTCCATCTATGCTAATAATTGGCATTATATAGTATGCATAAGTCAAGCTCTAACTGCTTCTTTTATGTTTTAAACTTCGTTAAATATGTTAACAATTCCATACTTACAGACATACCTCTTAATTCCACAGCTAACCTTTAAAAATGAGGCCACGGGGGAATACCAGTTCTACTATCTCAACTTCAAGGCTACACCTCCAGGAGTGATTAGCACAATTGAGATGGTTACAGTGGTTAGGCAGATGACTTCTGGCTGTGTGAACTTGGAAAATCCTTTACCCACCAACCTGTTGTTCACAACTGAGTTCCGCCATACGGATGTCAACATGCAACCTCAGTTCTCAGTGCCCGCACTCTCTACGGTATCACTTGTTTTAGATTTTTTCTTCACCAAAGTTGTAAAAGTGGCTGGTGATTGTCTTCTCACTTAACATAATTGACCAGTGAAATTAAAGACATATAGAATTAATTTGCTGCCTCTTGTTGTGAAGTTTTTGAAGTTACCATTTTCAAAGGACTTCTGTTAATCCTCTCTCTCTCTCTCTCTCTCTCTCTCTCTCTCTCTCTCTCTCTCATGAACAGGAAACCTTGAGGTTTGAGTACCAGCCTCTACGTTCAGGTGAAACTACAGCACGGCTCATGCTGTATAACAATGAACTGGGTTATTTCCACTATGAGCTTTTGCTCCGTGCGCTTCCTGCTCCTCCTGAGAAACCCCTTTATTTCAGAGCATCACTGGGCAGTGGTCAATACCTCACTGCCAAGTTCACCAGCTATTCTCGTGTCAAGGCTGAGTACACCTGCAAGGTACAGCTTTTTTAACATTTCCATTAGATTGTTTGTTCCAGTTTCACTCTTTCTTTTGCACGTCACTCTCTCTTTACAATATACCACAGGATTCAATTTATCTTAACCTGTTTTGTTTGGGCCAAAATGGCAGAATTTGACCCATATTTCTCAAAAATATACTAAAAGGGTTTTCCAACAAAACGTTAGTGTTTGGCTTGAATTTTGAAAAATAATGTTCAGATTGCAGAGATTATATTTTGGTCATTTTATGTTAGAAAAATGACATAAATGTGAATAAATTCCCTTTTTCAGAAATATCAGATATGTAAATTTAGGACAAAAAAGATTACTTTAGGTTCCTGCCACTCACATATACATCTGTTAATCCTTCTAAACTTTAGACAGACCGTCCGGACTTCATTGTGGAAAAGAATTTAATCCCAGTGGTGGCAAGCTCCCAAGCAGGCACCGATGTCAGTGTGGAGGTCTATTTTGAGCCCTGCCAGTTAGGTGAGGTGCGGGGCCTATTGACACTATCATCCAGCACTGGAGGGGATTATGTGTTCCCTCTGTATGGAACATGCACACCTCCCAAAGTCCAGGGCCCCTTTGCCATCCGTGCTGGTTCCAACATCTCCATCCCCTTCAAGAATGTCTTCTTGGAGACCACAGCCTTTTCTTGCCAAGTGGACAACCCAGCCTTCACCTTCAAGGGCATGGACACGATTCGCTCAAAGAAGACTCACCAAATCATTGTGAGCTTTGAGAGCCCACAACCAGGCTCCAAGACCCCCTGCACTGGAAAACTTATCATCTCAAGTCCACGCATAGAGGGCCATGGCACAGGCCTCTCATGGGTATATTATCTGAAAGGCATCTCCCCAGAGCAGCTTCAGAGAGAGAAGATGTCATAAAGTGCTGCCAAGGTCTAAAGAACAAATCTTATGTGTGTTTATCTTATAAATTACCTCAAACTGTAGTTTCCAATTAAATAAACATTTTAGTAATGGTCACTTTTTGTCTTGTACAGTTGTTTCAAACCCAGACAAAATCAAATAATAATTTTACCTACAGGTATATAAGCATAATTACATTTCAGTTACAAGTGCATTTCAAAAGTAACTTTAGAAGTCTCTTGAATATGATTTGTGTGTCTTTCTGCATAAATTATTTGCTTTTACTCTATCTGCAATATGAATTTGAACACTGACCTAAAGACGTGCCTGCAGTTTATTCAATATTTGAATGGTTTTAACAGTCTGGCAAGACACTCCATAGAGTGTGGGAGTACTTTAATGAGAAAGTGGGCGATGAGAGCTAAAGCAAGGGCAGCATGACATTAAGCAGCAGTCCTCATAGGGGTACAGTTTAAATTGGCTCTCAGTTTTTCAATTTGTTCAATGCAGCCCCTTCTCCAAACATTCTGTTGAGCCCCAATATGATAACACTGAGCTGCATATGATAGCCTGATCGTTCTGTCATACCTGATCAAGGGCGTAACCATGGTATGGACTTTGGGGGGTACAAGCGCTAGAACCCCCCCCCAATTAAAGCGGGATATATAGAAAATATTTTCTCCTGTATATTGGGGGGAACAGATTGGTATTTCCTAAACATTGGGAGGGACACGACCGCCCCAAAGAGTGTGGTTACAGCCATGTACCTGATATACATATGTTTGTAAGTATTAATCATCAGTTCTTGTTGGTTAAATGAACTCAAAGGTCTGAGACTCTTCACTGATGTAGTGCTGATTGCCCGGGTTGCATTGGATGGCTCTACATGTGCCTGTGTGTGCTCATTAGCCATTTCCATGAAGTGGCACTTTTGGTGAAAGCACTGTCGGACAGCATCTCCAGTGGGACTGAATACTGTCCACCGTCCATCTTTTAGTGAGCACAGGACATGCCCTACAGAGTATGACATAGCTTCAGCAAGGGGCTGTGAGCCTATCGCATTAATATCTAGGAATCACTCAAGTTAAGGGCTTTCTCTTCTCTATTGATGCACCACTGGCCCATATTACAGTGGGGGCAAAAAAAAAAAGAGATTACTGCTTGTTAAAATTAGCCAAGCCCAATTTCTGGAGAAAAGAAGGAAATGGTTTGCTGCCAATCTGAGTGCTTGAAAGAGCCATATTTTCCTCCTGAATGCCTCACTATAGGACCACAAACTGTGTTTGTGTGTGGGAGAACATGCTTTATATATGATCAAATGTACCATATAATTTTTATAAGGGGAACCAGCTCTTTAATAAAGGAATTAAAGAAGGAAGATAAGAAAATAGCCCAACACGTCAGGCATCACACCACCATATTGTAGATTTTTTCCTATAACACCCCATTGTGTTTTGTATGCGTATGTGACTTAGCAAAAAAGAAAAACAGCAACAACAACAACACACACACAAACAAGACATAAGCAATATTCCGCTGAGGGTTAAAACGCCCCAGTACTTCTCTTTGACACAGGTGATAAAGGTATTCCTGCTAAAAGCTCCTTCCATAGATAAATGTTCTCCTTACAGGAAACTTTATTATATTTCCAATTTTATGTGTTTCTTTGTTGAATAACATTTTAAAGACTTTATTGTTAAGCTTAAATTAAGGTATTTGTAAGTTATATATCCTAGCTACTTTTAATTATAATGTTTCAAATTTAAGAAAATCATCAATTTTTCTAGTACTAATAGAAATTTCCCTGTACTGGTTCCCTGGTGGTCTAGTGGCTAGAGTGTGCCACTCTCACTGCCATGGCCTGGGTTCATTTCCTGGTCAGGAAATCAACCACTGGAGGGCTACATGTCATGTTGTTATTAACATATTAAGTACTAGAGAGATTTTTGCTCAGAGCAGCAAGTGAAATCTCACTGATCAAAGCGTATTTAGGTCTGTTTACTGTTGAAGAACTTTGCTGTTGATGTTTTAATGATGCCCGGAGCTTCCTGTATCTGGTGCTAGAATCCCATTCAAGCGGTAGGTGAAAGGCACCCAGCAAATGTCAACCCTCTAAAGGCCACTTGAATAAGGCCTTCTATTGAGACATATCCTCCTATTTCAAAGTCTCTACTTTGTTCCACCTGGATTCCTTGGGTTTATTGCGAGCTTCAGAGTGACATATTGGACACCCATTCCAGGTTTCATTGCTGCATTTGTTTTTCATCAAGAGATCAGCCAGTTCAACTGAAACAACATACAGTGTGCATCTCTTACAGGTTTTTTGTGTTTGTTGAAGGGATCACAACATCATCTGTACTATTCTTCAAATTGGTAAAACAAACAAAAAATGGTTAAACCACTGTAAATGTCAAAGCTCAGTCCGACCAGGACTCCGGTTCCCAGAATCCAACATGCGCGCGCATGCGCTTAACCCCGTCCGACCTGGACTCCAGTTCCCAGAATCCAACACAAGCGCGCATGCGGAGTTCTGATTCGCAACACCTGTGAGTAGCCTTCGGCGTCCACTGGTATTTAAATAGTCACATTCCTATTTCAGGTTACAAAGTATACGCTCCATAACGTATGTTAGCTGCGATACCAAACTTTCCGTATTCTGTGAATTCACCTGGTTGGTTTTGACTTCCCGCTTTGTTTAAGACTACGCTTCTGGATTATCCTCACGATATTGTATTACCTGGTTGATCTCGACAATCTGCCTGTTTAAGACCACGTCTCTGGATAACCTGCATTGCTGAGTATTACCTGGTTCATCACGACACCCTGCTTGTTTACGACCACGTCTCTGAAAAACCCTCATATCTGACCATTACCTGTTTCCACCCGACTATTTGCGTGATTACCTCTACGTCTCTGGAAACACCGTTATTGAGATTCAGTATCTGTTCACGCCTGCATCTCTGGATACCCCTCACATCGTGCATTACTGTCTAACTCGGACTGTTCCTTCCCTCACGTCACGGCTCCTGCGCTTGCGTCCTCCTCCACCCCGTGACAGAATACTTCGCCGACTGATGGACGCAGCGGGAGATTCTCGTTTTGCACAAGCCATCGAGGGACACGGACGGATGATCAGTGAACAAGGTCAGTGTCTCGCTGAGTTACATGCTCAGTTTGCTAGACTCACTCAAACTCCCGTTCACGCCGCAACCCCACAACCTCGCTTACCTCCCATTCCGCAGCCTGAGAAATATGATGGGGATCCCGCGCGGTGTTGCGGATTTCTACTCCAGTGCTGGTTATACGAGAGAGGGTATCAGCCTTGGTATTCTTGGATACGGGATGGTAGGAAACCATAAAATTGAACCAGGTAAAGAACAGGCTCCATCTAGCTTGCCGTGCATTCATCCTCTTCGCAGTTCGGAGATATTCTAGATTCTTGTGATCTGTAAACACCATGAACAGATGAGTTGACCCCTCCAGCCAGTGTCTCCACTCTTCGAACGCTATCTTCATGGCCAAAAGTTCTCTGTCCCCCAAATCATAATTCCGTTTGGAGGGGGTAAATTTCCGTGAAAAGAAGGCTATGAGATGCAATTTAGGCTTGTCTCCGAACCTCTGTGAGAGAACAGCCCCTGCTCCGGTGCTCGAGGCGTCCACTTCCAGCACGAAGGGATGCTCAGGATCTGGGTGTTTGAGGATGGGAGCCGTGGTAAAGGCTGTCTTGAGATGTTCGAAAGCAGCCTGTGCCTCTAGAGTCCAGGTTAGCCGCTTAGGTCTTTTCCTTAATAATGTCGTGAGCGGGCCAGCAATGGAGCTAAAATCTCGGATGAATCTCCGGTAGAAATTCGCAAATCCCAGAAATCGCTGTAATTCTTTGATGCTCGTCGGTACAGGCCATTCCACCACAGCTGTCACCTTTAGCTTGTCCATGGACACGCCATCAGAGTGTATTATATATCCCAGAAATGCTATGGTGGTCTTATGAAACTCACACTTCTTGGCCTTAACATAAAGCTGATTCTGCAGCAGTCTCCTCAACACTTGACGAACATGAGAAATGTGTTCCTCCACTGAGTTTGAGTAAATAAGAATATCGTCGATGTATGCAATAACGTATTTCCCCAACATGTCGTGAAGCACATCATTAATGAGGCACTGAAACACCGATGGCGCGTTGGAAAGCCCATACGGCATAACCAAATATTCAGTGTCCGGTGAGTGTACTGAATGCAGATTTCCATTCGTCCCCCTCCCGGATCCGAATTAAATCAACCCGACCTGCATTCTCAACGCTGTAGAATGGAATTTTAACCAGGAGTTAGAGAAAATGCCCACAGCCAGCATTCCGGCTAACTGCCCGTCAGGAAAATTATTTGTACCAGAAAAACACCGAACTAATCTGATCACATGGGCCCATTCGGTCCAAGGGACTGGGCACCCCGGGGCACAACGAACTTATCAGATCCTGCTAGCAAGATACTGGTGGCCGAAGATGGAGTGAGACATTCGAACTTCGGTGGCCTCATGCTCAACATGTGTCCAGGCCAAAGTTCCCAGGACACTGCCAGTAGGAAAGCTAAAGCCCTTACCTACCCCTGAAAGACCATAGTCGCATCTCGCTATCGATTTTGTCACAGACCTGCCCGTTTCCCAGGAGAACACAGCAATCCTAGTAGTAGCAGACAGGTTCTCAAAGTCCGTCCATTTCATTCCTGTACCCACGATAGCCACTGCCTTCGCTAGTGCCAACCTGATCTTTCAACATACTTTGGCATCCCTGAAGAGACTGTCTGCGACCACGGCCCCCAGTTCACCTCTTGGGTATGGACATGTTTCATGGAGAAATTAGGGGTGACCGTGAATCTCACGTCCGGCTATCACCCCCAAGCCAACGGCCAGGCCGAGAGGGTTAATCAGGAACTGAGGCGTTTCCTGCGGACCTTCTGTGCTCGTAATCCAGAGGATTGGAGCTCCTTTATACCTTGGGCTGAGTATGCGCAGAATTCCCTCCAACACTCAGCCACCAAACTCACACCGTTCCAGTGCGTGCTCGGGTACCAACTCAGAATGTAGTGAGCAGGTCTGGGCAGCCACCCATTGACGGCTTGAAACCATCTCAGAGAGGTATAAACGCCAGGCAGATCGCCGACGTAGAGACCACCCTAACTACAAACCTGGCGATAGAGTGTGGCTCTCTACTAAAGATATGAAACAACCTCAAAGCTGCAGGAAACTACCGCTTGAAGATGCCTCCGCATAGTCGTATATCCCCGTCATTCCATGTGTCCCGTCTGAAGCCAGTGGTGGAAGGTCCCCTAGCACTGGAACTACCGTCAGCCAGTCCGCCTCCTCACTCCAGATCAAGGGACAACCAGCTTACCAGGTCAGTAGGATTCTGAAATCGTGACAAAGAAAACAAGCATTGGAGTATTTGGTCGAGTACGAAGGATTTGGCCCGGAGGAACAATGTTGGGTTCCACGTCAGGATATCCTAGATCCGAAACTTATGGAGGACTTTCACACCTCTCACCCGGAATACCCTGGCACAAGACCCCGTGGAAGACCAAGAGGGTCAAGGGCTCACCGGAGTGAGCCCTTTGGGGGGGGCTCTGTCACAGCTCAGTCCAACCGGGACTCCGGTTCCCAGAATCCAACACAAGCACGCATGCGTTCAAGATCACCGGAGTTCTGATTCACAACATCTTTGACTAGCCTTCGGCATCCACTGGTATTTAAGTAGTCACATTCCTATTTCAGGTTACGAAGTATACGCTCCATAACGTATGTTAGCTGCGATACCAAGCTTTCCGTATTCTGTGAATTCACCTGGTTGGTTTCGACTTCCCGCTTTGTTTAAGACTACGCTTCTAGATTATCCTCACGATTCTGTATTACCTGGTTGATCTCGACAATCTGCCTGTTTACGACCACGTCTCTGAATAACCTGCATTGCTGAGTATTACCTGGTTCATCACGACACCCTGCTTGTTTACGACCACGTCTCTGAAGAACCTGCATATCTGACCATTACCTGTTTCCACCCGACTATCTGCGTGATACAAATGAGGAATGTAAATAGAATGTTTGGCACCAAAAACCTTTTCTTCTTTTGATGAGTTCTACATCATTTGCTGTAAAAGTTAAGTTTAGTTATTCCAACCCTTTGGTTATGACTTAATTTGTGGCAGTCTGCTTCGGAATTTAAAAGTACACCAATAGAGCATGGCAAAATGGATGTCATGATGGCTTGAGACAATTGGGCATCAGGTATTTAGAATAAGAGAAAGCATTGTGTGATTATTTAAATTCATTAATTTGTTTCATAACAGTCATACTTAACATACTATATTTCTGTACAACATAGCAATTAGACTATCAAAAATGAACAATTTTGTCACTCGTTTAACAATGTGGTGACAAATTGAAAACTTCTAATTAGTGTGAAAGAGTGGGTACAAAGGATATAATGCTGCTGATATTTGAGAAGATTTTAAGCCACAAATGATCTAGTTTAGTGCTTGAAATTAACTTGAAAAAAATTTCAACTGCCATCTATTAATCTCACACATCAAATAAAGAAAGAAAGAAAGAGTAATGTGACTTATTCCATCCATCCATCCATTCTCTACTGCTTACTCCTTCTTCAGGTTCGCGGAGGAACCTGGAGCCTCAGGCACAAGGCGGGGTATACCCCGGACAGGGTGCCAATCTATCGCAGAGCACAATCACATACACACTCACACACCCATTCATATACTACTGACACTTTAGACATGCCAATCAGCCTACCATGCATGTTTTCGGACTGGTTACAATTTACATAAACAATGTAGTATTACTTGAGAAGAGTTTTGTGTACAAAGGACTTAAAATGGTAGTAAACAGAGTCTAGAATTAAGGATGAGATGAGATTCAAATTTATTGTCAGTGAACACATACAGAGACAATGAAATACAGTTAGTCTCTGGCCAGAAATCCAAATAGCAATAAAAATTACAATTTAAATAAAGTATTTACAGTAGATGTAAGGTGCAAGATTATGGACAGCAGTAGCAGTTTTAAACTGTAACAGTCATGCAGAAAGCGCAAAATGAATAAATAATCCTTGTGCAAATAGCATAAATAGTTATTGTGCAAAATAGTATATATAGCCATTTTGTAGAATAGTCTATGTAGTCCTTGTGTGAATAGTGCACAGAAGTTGTTTTTTTTTTTGGTCGGGTGGGGGGTTTGGGTGGGTTCAGAAGTGTGATAGCAGAGGGAAGGAAGCTGTTCCTAAGCCTGCAGGTGTGACAGTATTGGCTCTTGTAGAACTTCTCTGGGGGGAGGAGCATAAAAAGTCCATGACTGGGATGAGAGGGGTCCTTGATGATGCCTCTCACCCTCCACAGGCAACGTTTATTTTGGATTCTGTAATTGTTGGGAGCTGGACACCGATAATGCATTGAGCAGTTTTCACCACTCGCTGGAGGGCCTTCTTGTTGGAAACTGAGCAGTTGCCATTCCACACTGAGATGCGGTTTAATGGAACAAGTGTAGAGATAGTATTTGAGACTGTCATCAGAATAACTAGAAGGTATTTGCAGAAAATTTCATTCTCTCAAACATGCTTTATAACACTTAATAAACTATCAAATCAATGTACATTTTGTTTTTATTCAAGCAAATTTATGTATCTTAAATACAAATCTATACATTTAAACGATGAATATTTTGTGAATGTATGAGTTATTGAATTGTTTGTACATTGTACTGTTTGTATCCTGCAACACAACCCAAAATTCAGTGTTTAAAAAAAAACAAAAAAAAAAGTTTTTCATGACTCTCTTCGTCTTCAGACCATTGGGACCCTGGATTGAGGGGGTTTACATTAATGTACATTAATATTAATATATACAGTGCCCTTCAATAATACTGACACCCTTGGTAAATATGAGCAAAGAAGGTTGTAAACAATTATCTTTATTGTTTAACCTTTTGATCAAAAAAATTCACAAAAATACTTGGCTCTCATGGATGTCAAACAAAACACAGGGTTATTTAAAAGAAAAAGAAATAGTAGGCATAAGTAGCTTTTTAACAAAAGGTCAAAAGGTGAAACAATACAGACAGTTTTCCCAGGCTTCTTTGCTCATACTTACCATTTAAGCGCTTAGTAAAGAAATTGGTCTTTAGTCTTCTTTTGAAGATAATCAGTGACTGAGCTGTTCAAACAGTCAGGGAAAGATCAAAGTAAGGTTTAATAAATGTCCATGTTGGTGGAGGTTGGTCCATTTGGCATTGCAGGCAAGCATTGGTGTTTCAAATCTGATACAGGCAGTTTCAAGGAGCCAAGACAGTATAAAAAGGGGATTATTCTGGATAAGTTGCAGGGCCATGCATGCATTCATGAAAAGATCTGCCAGGAGTGAGTTGCAGTAGTACAATTTTAAGATGACGAGGCACTGAACATGCACCTGAGTGGCCGCAGTGGAGAGAAATGCTGATTGGTTGTCCAAAACTACACCAAGGTTTTGTGCTTTGCTGGATACTGTTTACAGTCTTAAATTTACACTGAGTATTCCACCCCACTCCACTCCCAATGTCTCTTACAATGTGTTAAAACCCAAGTTTCAGGGCCCTTGACTAGCTCTGGGCCCTTCAAATGATTCACTCCCCTCTTTACCCAATCTTTGTGGCACTCCTGACAATTATTTTCCACCCTGGTGTTGTTACTTGCATTGTTGGAGGTGGTGACAGCTTTCCACATCTCCCTTGGGTCTCCACTTTTTTTCACAGTAATTAATCTCAGCATGGTTTCATTTTAATAGCTATCAAACAAAGCAGGCTAGCTAG
Organism: Ameiurus melas; assembly: GCA_012411365.1. Classification (NCBI taxonomy): domain Eukaryota; kingdom Metazoa; phylum Chordata; class Actinopteri; order Siluriformes; family Ictaluridae; genus Ameiurus; species Ameiurus melas. The sequence continues at coordinate 27,528,716 of CM022754.1, read as the reverse complement.
CTCAAAAGCTGTTTTGAACCTTTTTTTAATATTCACGTTTCACCCAGGAAGGAAGTGGCATTCATTGGCTCATATGTGGCAAATTTGTGATTTGCGACATCGACGTGTATGATGTCTTGACCAGGTTCTCAAAACACTTATTTTTGTTACAATTTACATGCTTTATAGTTCCTCAATGGGCCCTGTTCATACTTCTTTGTCCTTGTTGTCAGAAGTAGTGTTCGCAGGGTAACTTTCCTTCATCTACATTCAAAGAGTAAGAGCTTTTGCAGTGTCCTTTTGAGGTACAATTCTAAACAAAAACAGCCTTCATTGCTTTCTTGATGAAGATGAAGAGCAGAGCAAACAAAGGGTTAAAGCAATCAGGAGGGATGAAGTCAGAAACGTTTCATTACATCAAAGGTAGCACAAAGTTTAAAATATCAGCTCATGTAGAGTTTAGAGGGCAAATATACTGCAACCACAGCAACCGGAGAGCTTCTCTCTCCGAACAAAGCTTATCTGACACACCCTCAATCCAAATTTGTGTGGCTCTTCAACTTGTGGCATTTAGCATTAACTCCCACCTTGCTGTCAACTACTTGAACAAACAAAAATATTCATCATTCAGCTCTGAATTAACTAGAAATACAGTTAGCTAACGTTCGCTGCGATGATAATTTTTTGAGCTATCAACAAGAGCTGAAATGACTAACATTTTTTGTGGAAAATGTAAATGAACAGAAGTATTGTAAGCGTGAAAGAACACATACACACATGTCAATTGTGACTGCAGATGTATATACTCATCATCAATGCTAATGTCAGAAAATGTTACCTTACTTGGATAGCTGTGGGTGAATTCTTCCACAAATAAATAATATCCTTTAATCAACTTTGTTGCTTAGTGTATGCCAGTCTCTGCAATAGTCTCTGCATTTTTTCCATTGCATATACAGCTGATGATAATGCTATGTTTGATAATAATTGTGTTTCTGTGGTAAACAACTGGCTGCAAATTATTTTCTTTGTGTTTATGTACTTCCAACTTTTACGAAAAGGGCCAGATGTTATAAGTAACACCTTTCAACAACCCTGGCGTTTTAAATAATCTATGATTCAAGGGTTAGAATGAACTGAGTCACTTTTTTCAGGACTCTTGTTTTTTCAGGACTCTCTGCTTTTAGATTGACATTCCCGATGGCTCCTACTGTATCAGTATTCTCAATGAACGCTTGTCCTTTCTGAGGACATTTTCATACCTCGAAAACATATACATTTTTGATCACTGTCTCAAATTTCTTGGCAAAAATGTTGAAAATGGTCTTGCATGATTACGCATTGTGTCCAGGAAAGACCTTGGTACATGATTCAGTGATAAATTTTAAAGACAGTACATTGGCAGTTGTTTGGCAAGAACACTTATAGTAAATCTTACACTTAGCCACTTAAATACTTTAAGCAAAAGATAATTGCATAGATACTTACATACATACATACATGTGTGTGTGTGTGTGTAATATATATATATATATATATATATATATATATATATATATATATATATATATAAAAAAATATATATACACACACACACACACACTCTGGGTGAGAACCTCCTTCCCTCAGCCATTGGCATCTGTGGAGGGAGCTGAAGGTTCGAGTTGACAAACGTCAGCCTCGAAACCTTAATGACTTGGAGAAGATCTGTAAAGAGGAGTGGGACAAAATCCCTCCTGAGATGTGTGCAAACCTGGTGGCCAACTACAAGAAACGTCTGACCTCTGTGATTGCCAACAAGGGTTTTGCCACCAAGTACTAAGTCATGTTTTGCAGACGGGGTCAAATACTTATTTCCCTCATTAAAATGCAAATCAATTTATAACATTTTTGACATGTGTTTTTCTGGATTTTTTTGTTGTTATTCTGTCTCTCACTGTTCAAATAAATCTACCATTAAAATTATAGACTGATCATTTCTTTATCAGTGGGCAAACGTACAAAATCAGCAGGGGATCAAATACTTTTTTCCCTCACTGTATGTATATATACTCAAACCGTAGTATTTTATCTTATTATTGGATAATCACAGACTGTACACAATGAATTTTTAAATTTCCTCATCAAACCAGCTCAAAATGATCAGGAGGGGCTTCAAAAATGGTGGAAATTTGTTTCACAGCACCCCCTGCAATAATATAATTATCACCTCCATATGCCACTGCATACACCCATTACAAACAACAACAACAGCAACAAAAACAACCCAACACATTTTAGAAGGATTGAGAATATAGGCTCATTAATTTATAGCAACAACATTTGTTTACATTCCTAATAAATTTTACTTTTAAAAAATTACTTAATTTAATTAAACTTAGATCACTCACCTCACTTTGCTACAGACGAAGGTGACAACTCTGTACTTTTGTATAGCCATTTTCTCTTTTTTCACTCTTAAGTCTTAAAATGTCGATCTATCCACATGCTACTTACTCTGCAGAGGTCCATCTCCCACCTGTTAAACGATACTGTATTGCAAAGATGTTAAAGACTGTTTCTTTATTTTCACTTTTATGACATATTTAATAATTGTATATAATAATAATACTGATAAAAGTCCATAAAATGTTTTTTTTAATGTTTAAAATCTGGGTGAGGATTTGCTTGCCTTCTTTACAGTTGACAGTTTAAATATGAGAGGATTTTCATTTTTCATATCTCAAGAAAAATGCTGAAGATTTTTTTTTGTATTAATGAAAGATATTAATATTTTAAAAAAAATCTACGTTCTATTGAGTCTGTAAATTACACCCCAAGCTTTCACTGGATATATGTTTAGTTATTTGATTCAAGAGATAGTATAGCCAAATTAAACAAATCGGTGCTTAGCAAAATAAAACATACACCACAAAAACTGTTCATAGACTTAACACATAATTACTGCTGCAATAATATAGCCTACAGAGAGCAAAGAGGAGATATAAATTATAGTAAAATTATGCTCGGACCCACTAAGCAGCAGCTGTACGTTTTCAGTTTTGTGTGTGTGTGTGTGTGTGTGTGTGTGCGCGCGCGAGCGAGCGAGCGAGCTTATCGTGAGCTCTGATGTCAGAGCGGGGGGAGGGCATCGCCCCCATAGCGCGCAGCATGAACGCAGCGCGGCAAAGAGGATGTGCGAGCAAGCGGCGCGCTACTGCAGGGACGGCGTCCAGAAGCTGCTCCACAAGGACCAAGCCAAGCTGCGGGCGCAGGACAGCGGCGAGCAGACAAGAGTCCCCGTGCAGAACAGTGAGACCGCTACGGCCGCACAGCCCGGGAACGGCTCACAGCCCGGCGCCATAGACGGGCTCGTGCGCTGGATCGTCACCAAGATGAGCGACAACAAGAGCATCTCGACGCGCGAGTACGGCAAGGAGGAAGCGGCCGTGGCGCAAGAGCAATTCTTCGCTCCGGAGCCGCGCAAAGGCATTTCAGTTATCCTAGACGTAAGTGGCTTCCTGTTTATCAGCGAGCTGCTTTAAGTGCACTTCTTTCTCAGTGGTGAGTTGGGAGGGTGGAGCGCACAGGTTGAGGTTTAATTAGGGTGTTGACCGAGAACACAGCCCCAGTGTAAGTTCTACAGCTTGTGCCACTAAATTAATGTCGTATTTGCACCACAGCCGGTCTCCTACTTCAGATAAAGTAGCGGAATTTTAGCCTACAAATTATACTTATTTCACCATCGTTCATTGTAGTGTTTATCATGATCTCTCTCTCTCTCTCACACACACACACACACACACACACACACACACACTAAACTCGGCAAGGACTGTTAATTAGCTGATTAGTTGAAGGAGTTGTTAGAAAAGGAAAAACACTCGAATGTGCAGGAAAAGCGGGTTTTCAGGACCAGGGTTGGGTATCTAAATTGGATAAATCGGAACCGCATGATCAAATAAGCGCGCTCTCTCCAATGGTAAAATGATCCGTGTTGCCAGATTGGGTTATTACAGGCTTAAATTAGTGTTTTTGGCGGTCACATTTCTGTGGGTAATAGTTCCGTGGGATGGTAGCTGATGGTAACCATTATTTAATTAAAGTTTGGACTGGTATGTAGTAAATTGGATGGATGATTTTAAACCGTGCTTAAATTGGAACCAGTCAACCCTACTTGGCAACCCTTGCATACATCTGGCAATTTAATAGCAAACCGACAAATGAGATTTTTTCTGTTGCCTTCTAGTCTGTATTTCTGTATTTTTGTACTTATTTGACATGACACACTCACTGAATAATTTATTTTTTTTCTTTATTTACTGAAACCTGGTAATTAGGCTTCATGGGTGGCTGCAAGGGCGAGGTCTGGCAGTATTGATTTAGTAGGTCAAAGTGTTGCTTTACTGTGTTCATTTGATAATTACCTGGTATACGTAATCATATCTCAATTCACAAATTGCTTTAAGGCTAGCAAGTAAAAAGTAGATCAGTACCAGTCCCAAATAAATCAAGATGTACTAATATATTTAAATGGGGGCATAAAACTAATTAAACTAAGAAACTCGTTAAAAAAAAAAAAGTCTTGGGGCAAAATTGTACACCAAAAATATAAAATTAAGAGGCTCACGCTAGAGAAAAAGCAGAGAAGGGCCAAAAAAAGGGGGGAGAAATGGTGCAGGAGGGGGGATGCAGAGTTTGGAATGAGGGAAGGAGATGGAAAGAAGGAAGTGCAAAGCGGCGCTCTGCAGGGACACACATTCAGGGGCACATGCTTTCTGGGAATCAATGTCCCTCCTTGCTAGCAGGTAGATTCTATTACCTGGGTGATGCCTCGGCTTGTGGTTGGGCTGTGAAGGCATGATTACTGTTAATCTAAGTTCATAGACCATTCTTTTATTAATGGAAACCAGTACTGAGCAGGTCACATCAACAAAACATAAACCTTTATGTAATGAAGATATGATCAGTATGTACATACGATCATGTGAAAAAATAAGTACATCTCATGGAAATTGTTGGATTTTTTGACCTATTTCGACAAGCAAGTTTGATCATTTTTGAAACTGTTGCTATTAAAAGCTGACACTCTATCGAACACATAAAATTTAGATTTTGTAGTAATTTTGCAATTTAAATAAAAAAAAAAAACAACCCAGATCAGTCACATGGAAAAAGTAAGTAGACTCCTACATTTAACACACCTTCAAATCCATAAAATTAGAATCGTGCCAGTGATTAGAACCTGCTTAATGAGTGCAGGTGAAACCTGCCTTATTTATACCCCTCTCATATCTAGTGTCTAGTGTTCCCTTTGCTACTGAGGTGTGTGGCATCATCATGCCAATATCTAGAGTTCTATAAGGTCTTCAGGAAAAGGTTCTGAATGTCTGAGTCTGGTAAGGGATTTAAAAAGATCTCCAAATTATTTGAAATACATCATTCCACTGTAAGGAGAATAATCTACAAATGGCACAGATTTCAAAGGACTGCCAATTTGTCCAGGACTGGTCATCCCAGCAAATTCAGCCCAAGAGCAGACCATCTGATGCAAAAAGATGTCATCACAGGATCTGCTAGTAAGTCTTGCAACTTTTCATGTCAAAGTGCATGCTTCTACAATCAGAAAGAGCTTGCACAAATTTGACTTGCATGGGAGGCGTGCCAGGAAAAAGCCTTTGTTGTCTAAAAGAACATTGGAGCAAGCTTACAGTTTGCCAATGAGCATATAGGTAAAGACCAGGCTTTTTGGAATAATGTACTCTGGACAGATGAATCAAAAATGGAGGTGTTTGGCCACAGTAAAAGCAGACATGCTTAGCCCAGACCAAAGACAGCTTTTCAGGAGAAGCACCTCATACCATCTGTGAAGCACAGCGGTGGAAATGTTATTGTTTGGGGTTGCTTCTCTTCCTCAGGAACTGGAGTGATTGCGTTCATTAATTCAGCTCTGAATTCTGCATCATATCAAAGAGTGCTTGAAGATAATGTGAGGCCATCTGTCCGAATGTTGAAGTTGAACCGAAAGTGGACCTTCCAACAGGATAATGATCCTAAGCACACTAACAAATCCACCAAGGAATGGCTCAAAAAGAAGAAATGAAGGATTATAGAATGGCCTAGTGAAAGCCCATGGCAGAATATGCAACAAAATCCTCAAACACCTTGCAACTGAAAAATATTGCATGGAAGAGTGGTCAAAAATTCCAGCAAGCTGATATTAGAGACTGATGAACAATTATGCAAAACGCCTACAAGATGTTATTTCTGCTAAAGGATGCCAAATGTGTACTAATGTTTTCCACAGAAGAATTTCACATCTATCGATATTTATGAAAAAGTACATTGTGGTTTTGTTCAAGTATATAAACTTCATTAATAGGCACTGTTTCAAAGAGGATCAAATGCTTCCTTGTTCAAATGTGTAAGAAAAGAAATTTCATGGGGTATACTTATTTTTTCATATGACTAATTTTCACATATAATCAGGTGTAGACATATTAGCACCCCAGTTAAAAAGGGATTAGAAAGGGAATTAAAAATGCTTTTTTGGTTAAATAGCTTAATCTAAAGAGAGGATTAAACATTAATGTATTCTAACAAAAAAACTAAACTTTTTTTAATGTGATTTCAGTATTTGAATACTGCCATATTCAGATCCTTATACTGGGTTACTGGTACCATGGAACCATTAGTTGTACCTACAATAGAGTGAGTGTTTCCACCAGCCAGTCAAAAAAGCTGTTACTATCGAAATAGACTTACCGTATTTTCCGCACTATAAGGCGCACCTAAAAAAAACTCAAATTATCTCAAAAGCCGACAGTGCGCCTTATAATCCGGTGCGCCTTATATATGGACCAATATTGAGCCACAACAGGTCTCGCAACTACGGTAAGCAGCCGCCGACTTCATTTTCTTCCATGTGTGGCAGGGACAAGGTGCATCTGAGGATTTGTTGCATCAACTACGCCACCTAGGGGATGGGAGGCCGGCCCCCAGGACAATGAACTAAACTAGATTAACCCCTAAGGGTAATTCGAGCACACAGGTTCGTAAACTCAAGGAGCCGGAGACATGCGTTACATCAACGATATTTATTCCAACAAAACACATTAATTATTATAAACCCACAACCGAACAAACAGCTAAGATTCTACCTCAGAAAGAGTCATTTAAGCAAATAGGAAAACAAGCAGTGCTTACCTGTTGAGCCAGCGGTTTCACGTACACGCACACCAAAGCTACCGGTATCCCACGTCACTCTAACCAGGAAGTCCTTTCACTGACTGAACGACGTACCAGTCAGTCGAAAACCACTTCCTTAAATACTACTCCAGGACACGCCCCCCCTCAAGATGACTCACGGGGAAACCCATTTCACCACACACGCGCGGTGCATGCTGGATATATACCGGTATATATATTTCATTTCCATTTGTTTTTTATGTAAAGACCCCAAAATGGCTCCTATTAAGAGACACGCATATGACGCAGAGTTTAAACTCAAGGTGATCAGTCACGCAGAAACAACACGGGAATAGAGCAGCAGCAAGAGAATTTAACATTAACGAATCAATGGTGCGAAAGTGGAGGAAGCAACAAGATGACCTACGCCAAGTAAAGAAGACTAAACAGTTTCCGAGGGAATAAAGCGAGATGGCTACATTTGGAGGACAAACTCGAACAGTGGGTTGTTGAACAGAGAGCAGCAGGTATAAGTGTCAGTACAATCACTATTCGAATTAATGCAACCGCGCTAGCAAGCGAACTTGGCATTAATGACTTTAAAGGCGGTCCTTCTTGGTGCTTTCGGTTTATGAAAAGACGTAATCTCTCCATCCATTTTCGCGACAGAGCAGGGCATGTTGGATCCCGTATTTGCCCAACTGTTTAATTCGGACACCGAAGAAGAAGAATTCCAGGGATTCGTGGATGAGGAATAACTTAGTAAAGTGAGCTTTACGTGTTTATTTTGTGTGTTGTGTGATTTTTAACGTTTGAGCAACGTTGAGTTGTTGATTTATTGTTATCGCTTTGCACTATTTCGAGTGTTACTATATTGTGATTATTATTATTATTGAATCGAGGAAAAGTCCCCCCCCCCCACTATGTGGGGTATATTAACATTGCACTACATGTTTTACCTTAAACTACGCTGGGTTGTAATCTATTAATAAAGTTGAACTGACCTATCTGACTGTTTTGTTGACATTCCCTTTAGCGCAGCTCCATCTAATTGATGCATAACGTAACCCCCAGCCTCTACTGTAGCGTCTATTGTATGCGTTTTGGACAAAGTTTTAAAATAGGTCATTCAATGAAGGTGCGCCTTATAATCCGGTGCGGAAAATACGGTACCCATATGAAGTGGGGAGGGAAGAACGACTGCATGTAGTGCTGGACAATGTTCAGGATTACTTTGGTTAATTTGAATTATTGTTTTAAAGCAATTTTCAAAATATGAATTCAGATGAACCAAATTAATCATGAAAATTGCCCAGCACTATGTGCAGTTGTTTTTCCCTCCCCACTTTGTTATAAAATCAATAGTTCTGTCTCACCTCTCCTAAACACAAGGTGGGGAGAATCACCTGGATACCCTCTTGTGTACATGTCTTGTGCACATGTACCTTCCATCTGTTAACTTTCCATTGCACCAACACATTAGCAGGCCTGTGACTATATAATGTTGTCAAGCAGTTTTCCCCCCACCATAACACATGCCTCTCTTGGCTGGGTTTTGCTAACGATCCATACTGCAAGACTTCACTCACGCAGCCAGTGTCTGTAGCCCCTGAAAGCAAAAGACAAGCCTCAGTTATGTGCTCTCTGCACTGGCATTGACCATCATAAGGTAGCCATCTCTGCTTCAGATATCCCCTCAGCTAACTGAGAGATTATGCCCAGCTGGCAGATTAGACCTTGATTCAGAGTCTGAATCTGATCCATGTGCTCCAGCCTAAACTGCTAGTCAACAAAGACTGATAAGCAGAGTATGAAGCTGAGAAAGCTACATCTGTATATGTCTCTAGAATTATTTCATTAAATTGACACAAAATACAATTCTGAAATTTTGGGAACAGTATGGAAAATGCACAAAAATAATTAGAAAATTCAATTCAACCTGTACTATATTGAAAACACATTATTAACACAGTATTTGATATTTTACATTGTGAATTTAATTTATTTCTGAAAATATACACTAATTTCAAATTTGACTGCAACACACTTCAAAAAATGTGGGACGGATGACTGTTTAACACTGTAACATCAACCTTTCTTTTAATAACACTTATTAAATGTTTGGTAGGGCTGTGACTGTGGCCATGACAACCACAGCACCGCGGTGATAGAGTGCCATCTGCGGTGTTGTCACATCATACGCCATGTCAATGTTGTTGCGTGAGTGGGCACTATGACAAGTATAAAGTATAAATGTTTTGTATACAAGTATAATAATAACAGTTACAATGCTAATTTGTATTTTAGCCTCCTATATAGGGGGAGATTTTATGTTAATAAACAAATTACGGAATCATAATCAAATGCCTTATATTGTGTTGTCTGTTAGTTTGGAGCAGATTTATTTGAGCACAGCAAAATCCAGTCAGTCACTTCAGCTTCTGCCGCATCGATAGATCTTGTTGGGATAACAAATGTTACATATGATCTGGGTACATTTTGGATTCGTGGCTAATGAGAGAGGTGAACCAATACATTTGGATGAAGCCATATGTCGGCTTTGTGGAAAAAAATGTGTTAAACGGGCAAGCACTAGCCTACAAATCTTAGGAGCCATCTCCAGGCATGTCACCCAACCAACTGTTTTCTCGTTTAAACCTTCAACAATTTATTAGTTAACAATTTTTTCAGGTATTGTTAAACAAGTCCAGTTTAACCAAGGTTTAATACTTAAAAAGCACAGCCGCAAGGTTTTTTTCCTCAGCACGTCCGCACTAGTCCCTTTGCATTATGGGATATTTTGACTCTTGTAGTGTCCATCAGTTGCATACTGCAAAATCTCACCAGAAGCATTACACCATACTGGTATTTCTCGCCTACTGAGAACTCGGATATACTGCCCCTCTGGCGTTCTGCTTTTTGCCTACTGTGTAGTAGGGTAGTATGCGATTTTGGATGCAGCCCATCTCTTATCTCTTATTATCCACACCTTCTCCTCTCCCCTTGCGGGTCAATCACAATACCATATCCCACAGCACCCTCAGGCTGTTTCTCATTGCAGCAACATGACACAACAAGGCTGTTGAGTTGTTTCACTGATGGAAGTGCTAAAATATATGCGCAAGTTACAAAACAGATGTCTGAGCTTCATTATATGCATTTTTTTATTTAGGGTTTTATTTAATTTAAGCCTATAAAATGTTATTATTATAATAATAATAATTATTATTATTATTCTATATATTATATATAATGTAGTGATGTAGTGGAGCATTGGGTCCACTCCAGCCAGTGTCTCCATTACAGTGAGGGAAAGAAGTATTTGATCCCCTGCTGATTTTGTACGTTTGCCCACTGACAAAGAAATGATCAGTCTATAATTTTAATGGTAGATTTATTTGAACAGTGAGAGACAGAATAACAGCAAAATAGTCCAGAAAAAAGCATGTCAAAAATGTTCTAAATTGATTTGCATTTTAATGAGGGAAATAAGTATTTGACCCCCTCTAAATCAGAAAGATTTCTGGCTCCCAGGTGTCTTTTATACAGGTAATGAGCTGAGATTAGGAGCACACTCTTCTCAGTGCTCCTAATCTCAGCTTGTTACCTGTATGAAAGACACCTGTCCACAGAAGCAATCAATCAGATTCCAAACTCTCCACCATGGACAAGACCAAAGAGCTCTCCAAAGATGTCAGGAACAAGATTGCAGACCTACACAAGTCTGGAATGGGCTACAAGACCATTGCCAAGCAGCTTGGTGAGAAGGTGACAACAGTTGGTGTGATTATTTGCAAATGGAAGAAACACAAAAGAACTGTCAATCTCCCTCGGCCTGGGGCTCCATGCAAGATCTCACCTCATGGAGTCGCAATGATCATGAGAACAGTGAGGAATCAGCCCAGAACTACACGGGAGGATCTTGTCAATGATCTCAAGGCAGCTGGGACCATAGTCACCAATCACACTACGCCATGAAGGACTGAAATCCTGCAGCGCCCGCAAGGTCCCCCTGCTCAAGAAAGCACATACACATGCCCGTCTGAAGTTTGCCAATGAACATCTGAATGATTCAGAGGACAACTGGGTAAATGTGGTAAATGTGCACTTTTGTGGTGCACAAATGTGGTAAATGAGCGCTTTTATCCAAAGCGCTTTACACTGTGTCTCATTCACCCATTCTCACACACACACACACACACACACACACACACACACACACACACACACCAATGGTAGCAGAGCTGCCATGTAAGGCGCTAACTTGCTATCGGGAGCAAATTGGGGTTCAGTGTCTTGCCCAAGGACACTTCGGCGTGTGGAGTCACCCGGGCCGGGAATCGAACCGCCAACCCAGAGCGGGTTGTCCACGATTAGTGATTAATCTAATCATCCACAATGATTAGTGGACAGCCCGCTCTACCAACTGCGCCACAACCGCCCGATAAGGACAACTTCACCGCATCAAAGGGACGATGGACGGGGCCATGTATTCCCAGTTTTCTACATCATAATTTCTTTCTACTGGTTAAGGGTTAGTCCGTCATCTCACCAAGCTGGCTTGTCTTGCAAAAAGTAGGCCTTCCTGTAAGGTTTTCAAGCCAGTTCATTCCAGCTGCTATCTGCAGCCAAAGTGTTGTGTTTTTTAACTGTTTTAGTAGCAACAGCCTCTCTCTGGTGACTAGTTGTCTAGGTGTGATCAAGAACATTGTAAAACTTCTACTCAAAGTTCACATAGGTATAATTCAACAGTGCTAGGTTAAATGTAGCATTTGCCCAGTTAAGTGTTCAGCGTTTAAAAGGGTCAGTACTTGAGTACTTTTCAATATCTTATCAACATCTCTGGAAAACCTTATTGTCCTTTTAAACAGTTCAAACATGAAATGAGAGACAACTAAAATTCAAGGAAGGACACACTCTGCTGGTCTGGGAGAGTCTGGGTTGGATGTTACAAGTATATTGGAGTTGAAATTAAATAATGAATATGAAAAAGTGCAGACCTTCTCATTTAATTTGAGAGTAGTTATATCCAAATTATGTGATAATGTAGGTTAATGCACTTTTTGTATGTGGTGAATGCAATGGTGAACTCAGGAACACCAGAAGACCTGGAAGTCCACTGTGAATACAGCTGTGGTGACTGAAAGAAGAATTGTTTTCCTGGTGAAGAAAACCCCATTACCGAGTTGGCCAGATCAAGAATACACTCCAGGAGATAGGCGTATCTACTAAAATCAACAATAAAGAGAAGCCTTCACCAGAGTAAATACAGAATGTTTTACCACAAGATATATACCATTGATAAACCTCAAAAAAAGGAAGACCAGGTTAGAGCCAAAAACATCTAAAAGCCTGTACAGTTCTGGAACAACATCCCATGGACAGATGAAAAGATAAACTTCTTCCAGAATGATGGGAAGAGAATTTTATGGAGAATGGAAAGAACTGCTCATTTTCCAAAGCATACCACCTCTTCTTATGCTGTTGGCATGTATGGCTGCAAATTGAACTTGTTCCCTTGTACTGATTGTGATTGATCCCCACCATAATATTACCTTTAGGTTTGAGGATTAAATATGTTAATTAAAGGTGGATGTTTTGTGTTGTTTCTTGTAAGCTGGAGAGCTTATACAGAGGTTGTTTTAACTCATATATTTCCATCAATGAGAATTATTTGGTGACTGTACACGACATTTAAAGATTAATAATATTGATTAGCTGATCCAAATGTACTGTGGCAACCAGAGATAATCTATGAAATTAAGTCAACTTAAAATTAAGTCAAATTACAATAGCAAACTGGGGTATAAATGTGGCTCTGTCACAATTATATAGAGGAGGCAGATGCAAGTGCAGAATTCTATTTTAATGAAAAATGCATGATAGACAGCACAAAGTTGCACCAAAAACATGAAATATAATTTCAAGATAAAAATACATACATGGTCTAGAGCACAAAATGTGTCAACGAAAGACAATGAACGACAAAAACTAGACAATGTGTGCTGTGCAAGACGTGACATAAATACAAGTGCTCATTAAACCAAAACCTTAATCAGGTGCAAACAGTCAGTTATGTGATCCAGTGAGGTGCAGTGGATAATGGTAATCATAGTCCTCACCAAAGTCCACATAACCATGACCGAGGCCTCCCATTAATGCACGGCTACCGGCATTTGAAATAAGTTAGGGGGGGTTCCTGGACAGCCCGACGAGATTACTCTTAGCTGATCAGAGTACTTAAAAATGCTGCACATCGAGGAGCTGGCAGGAGACGTGACGTCCTCCACCAAGCAATGAGGCAGAATGATCTCCTCCACATAGCTCACATCTTCCACAAGGCCTTATGGGAGAGCAACTCTGTCCGTAAAGCTTGAGGGGGACTGAGGTCCTGAGCATAGCAAGAAGGGGGGAGGAGTGACATCCTCAGTGGAGCAGGGAGGCAGAGAGATGTCCTCGGTGGAGAACAAAGGCAGAGCGACATCTGAAGTGGAGCTGGGTGACGTTTGAAGTGAGGCCCTCCAAAAAAAATTCCCAGAGGAGGCTCATGACATCAGGCCTAGCCATGAGCTGGTCCAGGAAGGCATCGATTTGGTTGCACTACCTTTTGGTTATCCTGGATTTACTTGCCATGGACCTATATGCAATGAATCATTTCTGCTACATCCATATTCGGTCTAGCTTTCTATCATGATTATATGTAGGAGGCGGGTGCAAGTGCAGAATTCTATTTTAATGAAAAATGCATGATGCAGACAGCACAAAGCTAGACACAAAGTTAACTATGCGCTCGAGGTAAGAATATATACATGGACTAGAGATCAAAACTTAACAATGAAAGACTACGAATGACAAAAACGTGTGCTGAGCAAGACATGACTTAAATACAAGTGCACAGCTCGTTAAACCAAAAAGTGAATCGGATGCAAGCAGTCATGTGACATGATCTGGTGAGGTTCAGTGGCTGATGGCGACCTCCCTCTGAGCTTGTTGAAAATTCACAAATTTTTGACACTACACGTGTAGCATATTATTCCACAGTATCTTGACAATAGTGATCAGAGTCTAGTAGTGAACTATTTAAATGTCAGACTATTAAAAACTGCATTGTCAAACAGTGGCAGATGTTTAAAGGATCAAGACCAACATTTTTATGATACTCCTGCTACTCCAACTACAACCATTGCACCTTTTAAGAAGGCAGGCATTTAATTTCTAGCATTTTTACCTTTTCTGGTTTTCTGGTCATTCTAATGGAAAATAGATTTAACAGCACTGCAGTTACTTATAATAAGTCCTGTGCCTAGGCTAGCATTTGGTCTTATTTGGATAATTATATACAATGACTCTGTGCCCTGCTGACAGTTGTAGCTAGTTATTATTAAATTAAAATGTATTATTTAAAAATCAAGTTATTTTTAATAAGATGGTTGACTACCTCAACTTAATATTTACAGTGCGTCCGGAAAGTGTTCACAGCACTTCACTTTTTCCACATTTTGTTCTGTTACAGCCTTATTCCAAAATGGATTAAATTAATTATTTTCCTCAAAATTCTACAAATACCCCATAATGACAACATGAAAGAAGTTTGTTTGAAATCTCTGCAAATTTATTAAAAATAAAAACCAAAAAAAAAAAGCACATGTACATAAGTATTCACAGCCTTTGCTCATTATTTTGTCGAAGCACCTTTTTCACCAATTACAGCCTCAAGTCTTTTTAAGTATGATGCTGCAAGCTTGCCACACCTATTTTGGGGCAGTTTCTCCCATTGTTCTTTGCAGGACCTCTCAAGCTCCATCAGGTTGGATGGGGAGCGTCGGAGCACGGCCATTTTCAGATCTCTCCAGAGATGTTCAATCGGGTTCAAGTCGGGGCTCTGGCTGGGCCACTCAAAGACCTTCAGAGTTGTCCTGTAGTCACTCCTTTTGTTATCTTGGCTGTGTGCTTAGGGTCATTGTCCTGTTGGAAGATGAACCTTCGCCCCAGTCTGAGGTCCAGAGTGCTCTGTAGCAGGTTTCCATCAAGGATGTCTCTGAACATTGCTGCATTCATCTTTCCCTCGATCCTGACTAGTCTCCAAATTCCTGCTGCTGAAAAACATCCCCACAGCATGATGCTGCCACCACCATGCTTCACTTTGGGGATGGTATTGGCCAGGTGATGAGTGGTGTCTGGTTTCCTCCAGACATGACACTTGCCATTCAGGCCAAAGAGTTCAATCTTTGTCTTGGTCTGAGAGTCCTTCAGGAGCCTTTTGGCAAACTCCAGGCGGGCTGTCATGTGCCTTTTACTGAGGAGTGGCTTCCGTCTGGTCACTCTGCCACACAGGCCTGATTGGTGGAGTGCTGCAGAGATGATTGTTCTTCTGGAAGGTTCTCCTCTCTCCACAGAGACACGCTGGAGCTCTGTCAGACTGACTATCGGGTTTTTGGTCACCTTTCTGACTAAGGATCGTCTCCCACCGATCGCTCAGTTTGGCCGGGCGGTTAGTTCTAGGAAGAGTTCTGCTGGTTTCAAACTTCTTCCAATTACGGACGATGGAGGCCACTGTGCTCATTGGGACCTTCAATGCTGCAGAAATGTTTCTGTACCCTTCCCCAGATCTGTACCTCGATACAATCCTGTCTTGGAGGCCTACAGACAATTCCTTTGTCTTCATGGCTTGGTTTGTGCTCTGACATGCATTGTTCTCTGTGGGACCTTATATAGACAGGTGTGTGCCTTTCCAAATCATGTCCAATCAACTGAATTGACCACAGGTGGACTCCAATCAAGTTGTAGAAACATCTGAAGGATGATCAGTGGAAACAGGATGCACCTGAGCTCAATTTTGAGTGTCATGGAAAAGGCTGTGAATACTTAAGTGGTGTGAAAAAGTGTTTGCCCCTTCCTCATTTCCTGTTCCTTTGCATGTTTGTCACACTTAAGTGTTTCGGAACATCAAACCAATTTAAACAATAGTCAAGGACAACACAAGTAAACACAAAATGCAATTTGTAAATGAAGGTGTTTATTATTAAAGGTGAAAAAAAATTCAAACCATCATGGCCCTGTGTGAAAAAGTGATTGCCCCCTAAACCTAATAACTGGTTGGGCCACCCTTAGCAGCAACAACTGCAACCAAGCGTTTGCGATAACGTGCAATGAGGCTTTTACAGCGTCCTGGAGGAATTTTGGCCCACTCATCTTTGCAGAATTGTCCTAATTCAGTTACATTAGAGGGTTTTCGAGCATGAACGGCCTTTTTAAGGTCATACCACAACATCTCAATAGGATTCAGGTCAGGACTTTGGCTAGGCCACTCCAAAGTCTTCATTTTGTTTTTCTTCAGCCATTCGGTGGTGGACTTGCTGGTGTGTTTAGGATCATTGTCCTGCTGCAGAACCCAAGTTCGTTTCAGCTTGAGTACACGAACAGATGGTCGGACATTCTCCTTCAGGATCTCTTGGTAGACAGCAGAATTCATAGTTCCTTTTATCACGGCAAGTCTTCCAGGTCCTAAAGCAGCAAAACAGCCCCAGACCATCACACTACCACCACCATATTTTACTGTTGGTATAATGTTCTTTTTGTAAAATGCAGTGTTCCTTCTACGCCAGATATACTTGGACACACACCTTCCAAAGAGTTCCACTTTTGTCTAATCGGTCCACAGAATGTTGTCCCAAAAGTCTTGGGGATCATCAAGATGTGTTGTGGAGAAATTGAGACGAGCTTTGATGTTCTTTTTGTCAGCAGTGGTTTTCTCCTTGGAACTCTGCCATGCAGGCGCCATTTTGCCCAGTCTTTTCCTGATGGTGGAGGCATGAACGCTGACCTTAACTGAGGCAAGTGAGGCCTGCAGTTCTTTGGACGTTGTTGTGGGGTCTTTGTGACCTCTTGGATGAGTCGTCGCTGCGTTTTGGGGTAATAATTTGGGGGGCCCGGGGCCCACTCCTGGGAAGGTTCACCACTGTTCCATGTCTTCGCCATTTGTGGATAATGGCTCTCACTGTGGTTCGCTGGATTCCCAAAGCTTTGGAAATGGCTTTATAACCCTTTCCAGACTGATAGATCTCAATTACTTTCTTTCTCAATTGTTCCTGAATTTATTTGGGTCTCGGCATGATGTGTAGCTTTTAAGGATCTTCTGGTGGACCTTACTGTGTCAAGCAGCTCCTATTTAAGTGATGCCTTGATTGTGAACAGGTGTGGCAATAATCAGGCCTGGGTGTGGCTAAGACAAATTGAACTCGGGGTGTGGACAACCACAGTTATAGTATGTTTTAACAAGGGGGCAATCACTTTTTCACACAGGGCCATGATGGTTTGGATTTTTTCCCCTTTTAATAACCCTATAAACACCTTCATTTACAAATTGCATTTTGTGTTTACTTGTGTTGTCCTTACTATTGTTTAAATTGGTTTGATGTTCCGAAACACTTAAGTGTGACAAACATGCAAAGGAACAGGAAATGAGGAAGGGGGCAAACACTTTTTCACACCACTGTATGTACATGTGCTTTTTTTTTTTTTTTTTTTTTTAATAAATATGCAAAGATTTCAAACAAGCCTCTTTCACGTTGTCATTATGGGTTGTCAGTATTGTTTGTAGAATTTTTAGGAAAATAATTCATTTTGGAATAAGTGAATACTTTGAATACTGTGAATACTTTCCGGATGCACTGTATGTAGCCGATAGTCCAACTGACCCAGTTGTCTTGGGATTGAGGTATTCTTTTTTATATCAAGTCCTGCACTCTTCATCTCTTCATAAATATGACTAAAAATTTGTGTGCAACAAACATAATAATTCAGATTTCCCATACCCCTAAATTTCTAAACTTGAAAAATATATATTTTTTAATAAATACAAAAAAGTCTTTACATTTTATGTTATTTGATTGTTCATGCTTTGTGGTTGGTTGGGCAGGGGCCCTTGTGACGATTGAGAGCATCATGAATTTTTCACCAAATCCTGGTGGCCTCTTCTTGGAGGTTCAGACTTGGTTATAGTCAAACATGCTTCTAAATCAACACAGAAATTAATAAAGAAAAACTAAATATTTTTTTTCAATTACCATCTCACTGTCTAAAACTTCTGTGGTCTGAATTAAAGAGGGAAGTCCACATACACAAAGAATAAAGAAGCTGTTATGTCGCAAGATGTCAGGGAGTTGAATACTGAAGCAGGTGAAGGGAAAGACGTTTATTTAAAGGAGGCAGGCAGACATCATCATTTATGCCAATCACTCTGGAGGGCACTATGTGCCTTCTCACTTTTGGGTTACTGTCCCCCCTTTTGCTGTCAGAGATTTTGCTCTTCTGAAGTGAAGCTAAATTGGGTCACCTACATTATCTGACAAAACAGTATTAGACTGGAAAAATAATTGATCTAGCCTCCACATGCTTTCAACCAATTCCTTTAATGTTTAAGATGCACTTGCACCTTTTAGTTTATCATCTGAATGTGTCAGCCACCATAGCACATGTCCTGTTATAGGGGATGTCGGATTGCAGAATGTTGGATCCCAGATGTGCTACTTTTATAGCATTTTGTTACTGTTTGCATTGCTTCTCAGTCGGTGCTTTCACATGGACACTAATAATCCACTCTTAACCCAATTAAGACGATACTTTGATTAAGGAACTACCATGTAAACAGCCATTTTTAATTACCTTGATCTGATTAAGGTCATACTCAAAGTAAGCACAAATCGAATTAAGACGTGTGGAGTACTCCTGTTTTAGTCGTATTTTCGATGCGTATTACAGACATGTCAACACCTTAATCACATTATTAGCATCGTGTGAGAGTTTTCACCGCATTTTGCGACACGACACGATCACACACACGGCAGTGCTCAAAATTTTACAGGGAACAAGAGAGTACGGCAACGTCCCAAACCGCATACTTGCGGTTCTGTAGTGGGGGAAAAATAAATGTATCTCGGCTACTATACAGACGGTAAGTACACAGTTTGGGATCCAGCCCAAGGCTTCAAGCAGTTGTCTGTTGGCACGTACAGCATGACAAATAATTGCACTTAAAGCGTTTGTAAAATAAAATAAAAATACCCAAAACTGTATACGGTACCATAACAAAGACATGCATGAAATTCTGGAGGGACGTCGGACGGTGTAGTGCGGTGACGTAATGACGTGTGCCATTAATCTAATTATGTTCTATAACCTGTAAAACGGGTACGTGAAAGGAGTATTCTGAAAGTGACTTATGTAAACACCTTAATCACATTATTATCTTACTACGAGTAAGGTCAATAATTAGATTACTGCTGTTCGTGTAAATGTAATCAGTGTGTTTACTGACAAGTTATCTCTAAAGGGATGGGTAGACAACAAGTTGTTTTGATTAGAGCCGAGAAACTTTTACATTTAATTTGTTTTGGAAGAACATCCAAAAGCTTATGGTTGCCCATAGTGTAACTTTGTTTTATATAAATTGTCCATAGCTCCTCAATAGAGCATATTTGTTTTTATATAATGGAAATAAATAGCATTTTGTTTCCATTGTGTGTGCAAGATTACACCATTATGCAGGACACACCATTTCACATGTACGTGCAAATTGATTACCCAATGTGAAATTACATTTTCAGAAATACAAATTATGCTCTTTACCCATCTGGTCTTTCACATCTGCATATGTAATTATATTCTATTATACAGTAATTATATTAACAAGTCTCTATCTCTTCACAGCTTTATTGCATTGACCCACAGTCTATGAACTACATATTTATTGTCAAATATAAACATTTTAGAATATTTGTTTCTTTTGACTGCAAGAACAATAAGTGTAAATTCAACATGAAATAACAGTGTCACTATTTGGTTTCTTTACAGATATTCCGGAGAGCTGATAAGGATGGTAAGTGTGTATTTATTCATACAAAATGTTTCTGAATCAATTTAATTTTCTTGTCCATGGAGGACCTGATTATTCAGATAGATGAGTTACATCTACCCTGTACTTTACAAGTAGACATAAGGGAGGAGGAGGATGAACAATGTTGCTGAAGTGATTAAATAAAGATGATATACCATGTCTCCAATATCCATTTTTTAGGCCAACTTATATTCTGGGAAGGTTGCCAGTGTATTTACTATTAGTCCAGCTAATTAGAAGGCCATACATGAGTGCTGGTAAATTTGAGATGTAATTTTAGTGCTGTTATGCACACAAAAAAAGCTTAAATAAATGTCTCTTAACTCTTATATTGAAATTACCTTTCGATTGACCTTTGAAATAATGGAAATAAAGTAGATAACCTAACTGACTTAACACAGGAAATGTATGGTAATGTGTGTATTTTGGAAAGTTGAGTTTGAATTTCTTTACCTTAGGTATATTTAAACTTGTGGCCACAATTGTATGCCCTGGTTGGTCTTTGACTTATCTATCCAATGTCATTCTGCACTACATTATGTACAATAGATGCCATACATAAGAGGTGAAATTTGTTACCTGATATATATCCACATAATTAAACTAAACAAATTAATTGCCAGCTCTGATATTTGCCTCTTCAGATTCTGTTTACCTGAGAGCTTTTTAATGAGCTTGAAACAGGTCAAAGCTTAGAAAACATCATGACACTAGATACACATGCCTATCTGTAAAGAGCAGTCACTCTCAGAACTGCAGATCAGCCCACAAAGGAGCAATGCATAAATATATTTTTATTACTACTGCCATACTAGAGGTTTTGAAACTGACTTGGCGATCTGCACATTTCTTGGGCTCCTATATTGTTACATTAGTTCTGCTAGAGGTAGGAAGAAGGAAAATCTCATTTAAATGGAATAAATTACATGTTCATGGTTCTGCTCCTGATTTTTGTTGTAGTGGTATTATTGTTGTCCTTGCCAAATTATCTTTCACATTACACTTTAGCAAAATCTTTTGATTTGTAATTTTTATTTCTCTAAATGAACGGCCATGTTCTTCCAAGTAATTTGATTGAGGGATATTTTATGCTAATTAAATTGCATCTATTATAGTAGATGTACTTACTAATTAATTTTAGATAAGTCTCATTATGCAAATAAAACCTTCTATCCTCATGCATATTCCGTGGCCTTTAGATCGGTCATCGTTATGAGAGAGCCACTCTGGCAAGTTATAAAATCTGTAAAGCATTCGTGAGTAAATACATTTCCTGGATTTTCATTATTGTAATTTTGGGATTATCATAAGCAAAAATTTGTGCCTTTTTTTGCTCACAGCAGTCTGTTTTTTTGTTTTTTTCATTGTCGGAACACACAGCCACCCACTTAAAATGTCTGTTCTTTTTGGTGATTATATGGAAATCTTTGCAATGAAAAACAATGAACTTTTTGTTGTTCCTATGTAGGTATAATATGGGTATAAAAAATATTTACACCCCTGTGTGTGGTATCTGTGTATGAGATGGTTTGCCATAAAAGGTTCCCTCTTAAAGGAAATAGTTGACGTGTGGTACTAGCACAGAGGGATTTTTAAGCCTCTCTGAAGAGTAACTTACTGCAAATTTTAATGAGCGGGAAAAAGACACTGTAGAGGACAGCAGGTGATGGATCCCAGACTGTTCCAGACATTTGCTTTAAATCAGAGTAGCTGTGACAAGCTGTATTTGCTTATTCCTTTAATTCGTGGACTTTTTTGTTTTATCATAGAATTATTTAAAAATCCTTTTGTTTGAGTTGTATCAACCTGATGGCCATGTGGTGGAGACTCAGTTAAAAAAAAGAATTGTTTGCTTTGTTGCTGTATTTTTTCTGTTTAATTCCTTTTTATGGGGATATGCAATAATATAATAATACTCAAGTTTAAACCTTTTTTGGATCGAAATTCTTATTAGTGTCCGATTTATTGTCATAGTTCACTTCAGAAGGATTAGAAAGATAAGGAATTTCAGTCCGCAAGCCTATGATGCTAATTCTCCTTCTTTCATGTACATTGCATGGAAAGTTCACATGAATATTTTTCATGTTATACTGCTCCTGCTATTAAAAATTGTTCTGACTGCAAAAAAATTAGTACAGCCCCCTTTGAAAGTATTTGAACTGCAAGGCCAGTTCTATTGTTTTAGCTATACATTGAAGACATCCATCCATCCATCTTCTACCACTTATTCCTTCTTCAGGGTCCTAGGGAATCTGGAGCCTATCCCAGGAAGCACATTGAACACATTTGGGTTTGAAAAGATGAATATAAGATGATAGATCAGAATTTAAGCTTTCATTACATAATGAACATCTAGTGTTAACGTAAAACGTGGCACCTTTGGTCTCAGACCACCCAATTTTTAGGTGAGCAAAAGTATTAAAAAAAAAAAAGACACCACTTAATATGTGGTTGCATATCCCTTTCTTGCGATAACTGCACCAAGCTGGTGACCCACTGACATCACCAAACTGTTGCATTTTTCTTTTGTGTAGCTTGTCCAGGCTTATACCACACCTTCTTTCAGTTGTTTTTTTGGTAGCGCTTCTCCCGGCTTCAGTCTCCTATTCAGGAGGTGAAATGCATGCTCAACTAGGTTAAGGGCTTGTTATTGACTTGGCCAGTCTAATACCTTCCCCCTGATGAAGTCCTTTGTTGTGTTAGCAGTGTGTTTTGGGCCATTGTCTTGCTGCATGTGGAAGTTCCTCCCAATTAAATTGGAAGCATTGCTCTGTAAATTGGAAGGCAGATTGTTTCTTTAGACTTCTGAATTAATTCTGCTGCTACCATCATGAGTTGCCTCATCAACAACGAATAGTAAACCTGTTCCAGAAGCAGCCATGCAAGCCCATGCCATGACACTACCACCACTTTGCTTGACTGTTGAGCTTCTATGTTTTGGATCATGAGCAGATCCACTCTTTCTCCAGACTCTGGCCTTCCCATCACTTAGAGGTTAATCTTAGTTCTAGAACGTTTGTATTTCTTTGTGAATCCCAATCTGGCTTTCTGAATCTTATTGCTGATGAATGGGTTGCATCTTGTAGTATGACCTCTACATTTCTGCTCTTGAAGTCTTCTTTGAAGGTTGGATTATGATCCTTCACCCCTGCCCTACAGTATGGGGTAGTTAGTGATGTCACAGACTGCTATTTTTTGGCAGGGCACACCTGGGCAGCAAGAAACACCTATGTCAAATGTTCCAATGTGTTTGATCACTTGAAAAAATTGGTGGGTTTGAACAAAGGGTGCCATGCTCCAAGTAGTTTAGCACATCTACATGTAAATATGAGCATCTATATCTGTCATCTCTAAATATTGTCTATATATAAATCTCATCCATCCATCCATCTTCTACCACTTACTCCTTCAGGGTCGCAGTATTTATAAATCTATCGTCTCATATTCATCTTTTGAATAGAATTGGCCTTAATGTTCCAGTACATTTGGAGCTGTATAGCAAACATTAAATAAATTACTTTGGGGACCAAATGCATGTTTCATGTTTAAATAGTTTAATTTCAAACTCTGCATGTACAATCAAACCCATGTAACCCAAGGAACCATTCAGATAGGGTAATTCTAAGAGGTCTTTTGGCCCCACAGTTTTCCCCCTGAACTACTTTGTCAAGTGGTGGCACAAAAACTAGTAGGGATGTGACACCAGTGGCCCTGTGGCTGTAACCCAGCATCACACTCACAGTAGCACCCCCTCTTCAGAATTGCGTCTGCTTAAATGGAGCACTTGCGTAGGAGAGGGCTACAGATAATTATAGAGAAGTGGGTGGTAATGGAAGTGAAATTCTTCGTTTCAAGGTGATGTGTCACCCTATAGAGTGTGTCCATTAGTTCCTGATTAATGTTTCAGTCATTTAAAATACTGTACAAATTCTGTGTTTGTGTGTGTTTTGGTTTATTTGTTACAACTACCCAATTATGCCGTTTAAGCTTTTAGAAGAGTTAAAACACTATTTTTGTTCTTGAGTGCAAGTTTACGCTTCTCTCCCTTTCGCTCTCTCTCTTTCTCGCTCTCTCTCTCTTTCTCTCACTCACTCTCTCACTCACTCACATATGCAAAAACCCCTTCTTTCTCCAAGCTTTGCATTCACATGCTTATGCTGGCAACAAATGACTGTTTACATGCGCTTTCAGTGACAAGTAAACACGTTGATAGTAGCCTTGCCCTCGATGTGAACACAACATGGCTCCCCTCCTCCATATCTTATGCATAATGAATGGATATAGAAGATGCCTTCTTAAAAATGAGGCTCTGCATTTGCATATGGAAAGGCTGTTATTAGCACAAGGTGCAACACATGTGGACAACCTTTGTAGAGATCTGCTCTTTCAGGAAGTGAAGGCTAGGCATTGGGATGAAACACTGCAGTATGATGAAAGCCCTGGTATGTGGTTATGCGTTATTCCAGCTGAGCCTCATTCATTCTTTATGATGGTTACAGTTCTAGTCAGGGAAAGTGCAGTACAAGTGTAGAGTGAATCTCATACTACATGCTATTCTTAGATGAGTTACTGATTAGGTGGTACTTGTACATCATTCTCTTAACTGAATTATGAATCATTATGTTGATGCTGATCTCATGAAGGAAACATGATGTCGTCCATTCTCGACAAAGTCTGTCCTTCTCCTGTAATATCATTATTGATGCCTTCTTGTCCTTAACAGTCTTTCTTGTTAACTCACACACTGACCGCTTCAAAGCTCTGCAGCTTGTTCACATCCAAGTTATACTCTATCTGAAACTAAAATGACACTTGGGATACACAGTCTCTCTGTACTAGCACTTTCTGGGTGTGACGTGTGTCATGAAAATCAGATCAAAATGTGTAAATTGGAACGGAACTAGCTTCCACCTGGTATGACCATGTTTTTAAAAAAAAAAAAAAACATAACTTGGGAATTTCTTGCAAAATTTCATGTGAATCATAATAACTACTTTAGTAATAGGCATAGTTATACCTTTGTTAGGTGGTGTGTAATTTATTGAGCACGCACACACGCGCACACACGCACACACACACACACACATATATATATATATATATATATATATATATATATATATATATATATATATATATATATATATAAATAAAATATACACACAAACGCACAAAAACTGGCCAGTGAGGCATGAATATCCAGTGTGCTGCTGTCTGTAGTTCTTTGTTCAGCTGTGGACAGGGCTATGTATTCTTCAGCCTCTTCATTGCGGTCATTCTGCTCTAACTAGAGGCCTCAGCTGCAGTGCCTCTGTGTGGGTGCCATGGACGGCCATTTTAAAGCACAGCTCTCCTGGGAGTAAGTCATAGCTCTGACAGATGCATCCATTTACAGTATCTCACAAAAGTGAGTACACCCCTCACATTTTTGTAAATATTTGATTATATCTTTTCATGTGACAACACTGAAATGACACTTTCGCTACAATGTAAAGTAGTGAGTGTACAGCTTGTGTAATTGTAAATTTACTGTCCCTCAAAATAACTCAACACACAGGCATTAATGTCTAAACCGCTGGCAACAAAAGTGAGTACACCCCTAAGTGAAAATGTCCAAATTGGGCCCAATTAGCCATTTTCCCTCCCCGGTGTCATGTGACTTGTTTGTGTTACAAGGTCTCAGGTGTAAATGGGGAGCAGGTGTGTTAAATTTGGTGTCATCGCTCTCAAACTCCATCATACTGGTCACTGGAAGTTCAACATGGCACCTCATGGCAAAGAAATCTCTGAGGATCTGAAAAAAAGAATTGTTGCTCTACAAGAAGATGGCCTAGGGTATAAGAAGATTGCCAAGACCCTGACACTGAGCTGCAGCACGGTGGCCAAGACCATACAGCGGTTTAACAGGACAGGTTCCACTCAGAACAGGCCTCGCCACGGTCGACCAAAGAAGTTGAGTGCACGTGCTCAGCGTCACATCCAGAGGTTGTCTTTGGGAAATAGACGTATGAGTGCTGCCAGCATTGCTGCAGAGGTTGAAGGGGTGGGGGGTCAGCCTGTCAGTGCTCAGACCATACGCCGCACACTGCATCAAATTGGTCTGCATGGCTGTCGTCCCAGAAGGAAGCCTCTTCTAAAGATGATGCACAAGAAAGCCCGCAAACAGTTTGCTGAAGACAAGCAGACAAAGGACATGGATTACTGGAACCATGTCCTGTGGTCTGATGAGACCAAGATAAACTTATTTGGTTCACGTGGTGTCTGGCGTGTGTGGTGGCAACCAGGTGAGGAGTACAAAGACCAGTGTGTCTTGCCTACGGTTAAACATGGTGGTGGGAGTGTCATGGTCTGGGTCTGCATGAGTGCTGCCAGCACTAGGGAGCTACAATTCATTGTGTGTGCGGAGTTTGCATGTTCTCCCCGTGCTGTGGGGGTTTCCTCCGGGTACTCCGGTTTCCTCCCCAGTCCAAAGACATGCATGGTAGGCTGATTGGCGTGTCTAAATTGTCCATAGTGTTTGAATGGGTATGTGAGTGTCTGCCATTGCCGGTCCCAAGCCCGGATGCAAAAGGGAGGGTTGGGCGTCGGGCCAGCAACCCATCACCGTAAAAACCCTAACCGCTATGGAAACGACAGGAGGGTCGCTCTCGTCGCCCAATACGCTACTTAGCGTGGGTGGAAAAGAAGAAGAAGGTGGAGATATGAGACCACAGCTGTGTTGTCTGTCACAACTAACACATGGTGACCTCTCCACTGAGGAAGAAAGAATTTCAGTGCTAGAAATATTCCGCCATTTCGAGGCGATGTATATGCCACTCCAGACACAGAACTGGATAGCTGTCTAAGACCAGTCCATGAGGGAGGTGTCTGTCATTACCTTTTTGCGATAAGGCAAGACGGCAGGGACACCTCGAAATTCTCAGAGCACATAGGCATCGCCACATGACCTGGTCTGAAACGTTCTCCTATGCAATAGGCCCAACGGTATGAGGTTGGCTGCTGCTGCCATAAGCCCCAACAGTCTCTCGTAGAGACTGGAGGGAATGCCGAGATCCAGCTTTATCTTGCACAATGTTGATGGGATTGACCCTACGCATGTTGGGGATAGAAACGCCCTCATCATAGTAGAATCATTATAACCTCTAGAAAAGTATACTTTTCCTGAGGTTCAACCTGAGCCCCAAGCTTTTCATGTGGGCAAGAACAACATCTTGATGTTGAATTGGCAGTTCCCTGGATTGTGCTAGAATTAACCAGTCATCCAGGTAGTTTAGTACACGAATGCCATGGAGTCATAATGGAGCCAGAATGATATCCATGCACTTTGTGAAGGTACGAGGGGTTAAAGCTAGCCTGAAGGGAAGAACCCGATATTGGTTTGTGTTGCGTTCAAACGCAAACCTCAGGAACTTCCTGTGACTGGGCAATATTTAGATGTGGAAATATGCATCTTTTAGATCTATCGTCACAAAGCCATCCTCAAACTGAATCTGTAGAATGATAAGTTTGGGCATAAGCATCTTGAACCTGTATTTCCGAAGAGTACAGTTCAGATGACTCAGATTTAAAATTGTCCACAAACTCCCATCTTTTTTGTGGAGCAGGAAATAATGGCTGTAAAAACCTCCCTCCCTCAGGGAATCCCACCAAATAGATTGTTCTTTCTTTTATTTTTGAAAAGATAGAGAGGAATAAGTCTTTTTGTGAGCATTACACAAATGAACAACATGCAGTCTTGCTGAAGATAATAAGGCATTTGTAGATCACACGACATGCTTAATTGCCACGTCACCTAATCATGGCAGTCCTATAAATAGGCATGATACTGACACAAGCTTCAGATACTGGTTGCGCGAGGGCGCTTCCCACAGCATTGAGCTCACACAACGTGGAGTTCCCTTCTCAGGGAACAGGGTTATATGCAATGTAGGGCAGCACTAATATAACCAATGCTGCCAAATATTTTCCAAATGTAGAGCCTAACAATTTAAAAGAATGTCAACTTCAGAAATGTTTTTTTTAATGTGTCCTGGGTCTAATATATCACACCATTCCTGTAATATTCCATAGTTTTCTAACAAACATCTCCTGTAGCTCAATTATTTTAGATTGTGTTATGACCACGGTCTAGAGTCAAGGTGTAACATAAATAATTTGACTGAAACCAAGATATTCATTCCTTAGATTTTTTTTATTCAATTAAAGAAACATAAAACTTAAACAAAAAACAGGGTTTAGCCAGGCCAACATAATGAACAAAAGAAGAAGAAAAAAAAACAACACAACTAACTTTACTAATGATCTTTAAAAACATGTCTTGCCTAAATCCCTCGCTAACCACATAAACATCAGAAAAGGTATAGATAAAAAAAAAATGCTGCTCAACCCTTACGGCGCCTTTACTTACAGCTTCTTTACTTAGCTGGAACGAAATAATGTGAATAAGTAACCAAGTAACATAATAGAAACAGACTGTAATTAAAACGTGGGCATTGGTAGACAAATACTGGTCAGATGTTATTAAGAAGGAAATGGACATTATGTAAGTAAGTAAACAACTCAAGGGAAGACACAATAGTTGTGACACATGAGGAGAACTAATCATATAATCAAAACAAAATTTCTCACACACACCTAAGTAAATTCTTGTCTCTCTGGTAATCCAGTTTCGTCATCCTTTTTAAACCTTCTTGTTCAGGCCACACCTAATCAGCAGCTCCAATTTGGGCATGTTGGGGGTATAATCAATCTGCAAGAGAGTGTGTGAGAGAGAAGACAAGGAGGATGAGAGAGCAAAAACAGAGCAGAGAGCAAAAATCCTTCTCCCAGCATAACGATTGTATCTACAAGTTAACTGGAAAAGTAACATGCTTGTCTTAAAAAAAATTAAAAATCTGTATGTATTTGTTACAAGACTTCTATTAAATTAGATCATATCTGATCATTAGAAACATTCATAGGAATCATTAATAATGTAGAAGCTTTTGTTTGATGTAGATTAAATTAACGCTAACCCAACACTTACATTACTACCCATTCATAACCTTTCGTACAAGTTGCGACTGTGTTGTTTATTCAGTCTAAAATGACTGACACTCAGTTTTAATTTAGAATAGGATATTTCAGGCCTTAACTTTGGGATTGTACAATGCACAAAATCAAGATCAGTGTTGTCTGTTTTTGGTATATGACCATTGTGAAACATATAAATGTCAAAAGGTGCTTGCTTGGTTTGAATGAATACATTATTGAGACGTGTGGTTGCTCATACTGCTGCAATATCAAATCTCATCAGTTCCTCTCCTTCTCTATATGAATTGAATCTATGCAGTGCAGCACAGTGATAGTGGGGTAATGGGGACTCGCATCTTTCCCTAATCTTCCCTACTTACCTTCTCATGCTTGGATTCCTAAATTGTAGTCTTCATTAGTGTTTGTGATTCTCTCCAGATGTCTGACTCATTAGGTTTGAGGTAATTATTGTCACTCAAGTTGAAACGGAGACAACAGGATTTTATGGAGGTTTATTTACCCCAAATGAGTGTACAAATGGGAGTTTGGCAGCAAGAGACCCTGTCTTTCTGTAAAAAGGATTTAAAAAGCTCTGCAAGCTTTTGAAATTACTTTTCTTTTCTTTTTCTTAAATATTCCATATTAATAATTTGGCTTGTGGGTGGCCACTGAGATGTTAAACACTGGTCTCACATAAAAACAATTTTTAAGCAAATTAAACCTATTTGTGGAAATGGGCACTTAATTTCAAATCTGGCATAAGGGTGCTATCACTTGGATTTTGTACAGGGCTGTCTCAGA
Organism: Ameiurus melas; assembly: GCA_012411365.1. Lineage (NCBI taxonomy): Eukaryota > Metazoa > Chordata > Actinopteri > Siluriformes > Ictaluridae > Ameiurus > Ameiurus melas. The sequence continues at coordinate 27,498,862 of CM022754.1, read as the reverse complement.
ATAGAGAAAGTGTTGAAGTCAATACAGAATAATGAACCTGAACAAATGCCACATCAGTGTGTAAATGCGTGTTCCTATTGGCCCTTTTAATCCTGTACTGTCACAGCTTCTATAATTTATCCGTACACATTTACAATCTGAACTCTCATGACTTATTCAGCACAAAGCCTGTGTTGCCTTGCCTTGTGTTGCATGTATAAAATGCTTCCGTAGAATAGTGCTATCCTGAGATTACTTCTGATGCTTTAAGGAACAGATTTCCAAAAAATGGAGCAGACAGTGGCAGATTTCTACTCTCCCTCTGAAATTAGTAATATTGTAGAGTGCTCTTAGTCCGGCCAGATCTTTAAAATAGCCATGGTGTGCAATTTCCAGCTACTGTCTTTAGAAAGGGAGCTTTAGAAATGATTGTCGTCTCCCTTCAGAGCACAGGGCAGTGTGCCGAATCAGACAGATTCAAATATGAGTTCTAGAAAATCAGAGACATGTTGTCAGAAAAAAATTTATGACAAAGGTTTAGATGAATCCAGAAACCAAAACCATCCTAAAACCATCCAGAAGGTTTTTTTTTTCCTTCACTGTATAGAGGCTACAGTAAGTGCTTGATTCTCATTGATCTTTTATATTTCTTGTCTTTTTACACAAATTTCACTCCTTTGTCAGTTTCTAAGTCTAATAAGGCTTTTCCCAAATCTAACCACAGTAGCACCAGTCTTTGGGGCCTGACTGGCTGTGTGAGGTGTCTCATTCATCACTTGAGTTATAATGACTGTGTGGACATTCAACACGTTAGTGTCATTTAAATAATTGAAAGGTATGTCATTTTTTCTATATGGCACTTTTTGTTGTAAAACTATTATTAATAGCATTCACAAATAAATCATCATTTACATATTCAAGAGTTTTCGAATTTAATCTTAATTCAGTTTCTGTTGATTTATTTTTGAGGAACATGTAACCGTGACAAACTCCTAAAAAGTACTTCTTCTTTGCGGTGATTATGCAGTAGCAAAAGAACAGCAGAAAGTAAAATATCAAATGCAGGGAGACTTTTCAAAAAGTATTTGAAATTGGTTTGAGCGCCTGCAGCTCCTCACTCCCAGGAGCCCAGCTAATTAAAACACACTCCTGGCCTCCAGCAAAGAGCTTTTGGCTTGTTCTTATTTTCCATTGTCCTGCTCCCCTGCCCCCGTCGTCAAATTCAGTCCACCACCTCACAGCCTTAATTCTAATTCCAGCTTAATTATTAAGATAAACATGTGTGTGCCTTGGTGAAAAGCTACATGTTGAAAGAAAATATTGGCTACGTTGGTATGTGGTGTGTATAGACCTTCACACAACAGCATTTCTATCAAAGCAGAACTGTTTAATACCGGAGGAAACAAACAAGACCAGCTAACAAGTCTGTCTAACCTGAATGGTCGCAAAACTCTGTGGGGAAAAGGCAGCAAAGAATTCCTGCCTGAAAGATTCAAAAGTTCACTTTTTGGGAGATTACCGCCTACAGGTAGAGGTAACCCAACCTGCACTTGCTGTCTCCCCTTCACACTGCCCTTATTGAGAGGAGCTGATTCAATCTCTTATGCTCTCATAATTGCTCCAAAAAGTCTTATGAATATGCAAGACTTTCTCTGTTATTATGCTGGCAACTCTTTGCCTACACAAAAAAATTAAAAATGCTGGATTTTTTTTATTATTCCCAAACACTGTGTTGAGCCTTTTAGGTCATTAATTGAGTTATTTTTGTGTAACCCAACTGCTGGGTTAGTGGCTGGGCCATTTTCACTGACTGTTGAATCAATACACCCCTTCCCCACTCCCCCACTCAGACGCATCAGCTCTTGGGTGAAATCAATTCAGTGCGGAATTTTTGAATTCAAATCACCTCAGGTGGACGTAGTGGTTTTCACACGGACAGACTATTAGATTTATTTGGAGAAAAATGGTTTGTGTCACTATATTTAACCATAAAACCATTACTAGTAGTAAAAATTACACTAGTAAAAAAAAAAAGTTGGATAATAATGCAGTCCACTTTCCACTGGCATGTACGCTGGTTCCTCAGTTTTTTGTATGTTCTAAACGTCTCCTTTGATCAAAATTTGAAGTTTTTGTCTTAAATATGACTTATTTTAGTCATTCACTTCAAAGACTATATATAAGCACTACTTTGTGCACCTTCTTGTGTATAAATAAAGGAGATACCATGTTGACATATCAGTTTATAATGTGGTATATTTGACATTTTCAAAGGGTAAAAATAACCCAGAAAATATTAACCCATTTATGATATAAAATTAACCCATAATTTTTTTTTGTAAAAATAAAACCATCCTTTGGGTTGAAAAAGCAACAACTATTTGCTTGGTTAAAATTAACAGCCCGACTTGATTGTTTAGTTTAGCCCAAAATGTGTTCTGTCCTATATTTACCCAGCTGTTGGGCTAAAATAACCCAAATTAACCCAGTGCTTTTCAGAGTGCAGTTGTTTTGAAAAGTCTGCTTCTTCATTCCATATATAATTTAGAATGACAACATCCAATATTTGTAATTAGATCCAAGTTTCTCTTTTCCACACTTTTTTTTTTAATGAATAGAAAATTTCTCAATTTTAGATAGAGCTTAGAGAGAGCTTTCTTTCCTTGAACATTTCTTCTCTGAATAGGACTCTAAAATAGGAGACAGTAGTGCAGTCATGATTTAACCATTCTTCAGAGATCTAATTCACTACAGTACCCTAACCACATAACACTTAATAGCAGTCCTACTGTATGCTGTTGTGCTGGACGTACCTGGCACTGCTACAGTGCTGATGAAAGTTAATGGCATTTGTTTTTTGAGCTTCAGACTGTGTGCAATATGCTGCCTGTCCCATCATCATTCCTCAGGGAGACCACTTATTGTTGGATAAACTGCCAACAGCTCTGCAGGCACCATCAGCTCTGGCATTCTTCACGCAAGAACATGGTGTAGGAGGTGTATGGCTGCCTGCTTGACTTCATGATATTAATACTTTTATATAGCTCCCTGGATTGATTATTGTAGCACTTTATTTCCTATGCAAAAAATGGGTTGGCAACCATGTGAACAAATATAATGTCTTCACATTTAGTTCCATTTCATAATTCATGTAATGTGTGTAAAATGATTCTTATTTATTTATAGCTAAAGCTCTACTTACAAGGGGAAGAAATAAGTATCTGAAGAGCATGCAGGTCCTTAAAGGTTTGTTTGATAATTAAGGGTTCTTGGCATCTAAAATGGGTTCTACTTGAAACCTTTTTTGACAGGGTTTTTACACTGTGTGGTTGTGATGGTTCAAAACACTTGAGTTCGTAATATAAATTTTGTCTTAGATGTTCATTTTATGATTTCTGCATTATTGGGACTTTACTTGCCAAATGTTACTCCCAACCAAAATTAAATATTATAGAAAATTGTTTGTATGTCAGTAAAGAACGTAACAGATTATGTAATAGACACTTTTCAAAAACAGAAGCAATTGTGACAATGTCTCCAGAATAACTGTAGCAGATTCTCCAAGATGTTTAGAAACATTTACCAGCCAATGTTGTTAAAAACTGCTGAAAATGTACCCGAGAGTACTGATGCATTTTTAAAAAGCAATGAGTTGTCATGCCAAACATTTACTTTGTTTGGTTTTGTGCTGTTCACTGCTCTTTATAGAAAGTTTATTTTTATTTCATTCTTTTTGAAGGCACTTTTGCCTTTAGAACATTTCTTTATATGTGCTTTTGCACAGTATTATAGACTCTTTAACGATTATTGAGATGGGCAACTAAGGGGCCCTTAAGGGTTCTAAATCTTAGTGTATTCCTAGCCTGTTTAATCCAAATGAGGTTTTCAGAAGGCCATCTCTCTAATGAGCTGTAAATAGCATGTTTTGATGTATTGATATGGCACTATAATAAATAATGCTCATAACACATACTACCAGTGATGAAGAAATTCAGTATTGCAAATTTCATTATGTTTACACTGTAAACATTTACTATAGATTTTACAATTTACTAGCCTTCAATTGCAATTGTTTAGTCAAGTTTAGTCCCAGTACTGCCAAGCTGCCATGGTTGGTTTCTTGAGCAAGACCCTTCAACTCGGTTGAATTCTGCATCAGCCAAATGAGCAAATGTATTGGATTATGTGTTATTTTATACAATGTAAAATATTACAGTACTTAACTGTAAATGTTTTACAGGTTGGCAGTTAATTACTGTAAGATTTACAGCATTTGTTTTAGAGTGTAGTCATAATCGCACTATAATTTGCTCTTAATTTATTTTTTTTTATGTATAACTTTAATAAACAACCAAGTTGTTTTTGTGAGTTTTAAATAAAGTAAAACCTATTTCAAACTAATTAAATCTCAACCTCATTATCTCAACCCTGAAACCAGTTATGCAGCGAGTTTTTGAATTCTAAACAATAAATAAACTGAAATTCTCTTAAAAGATTATCTGTATGACTACCTTGATCTTTAATATAAACCGTAATATTCTAAACCATTGTAAATGGAATATTGTCTTATGATTGGTATGATTTTTTGATAATGTCAATAAAAAAAGCAATTCTTGAAACATGTTGAACAATTTAGAATGTCTTATGTTAAGAAGTTGTAATACATAATAAACATTTATACCTTTCTACCAATGTGCATAATACCTTATGAATGGGTTATCACATGAATAATTCTGGGAAAGTGGCCATTACTTATTTTGTCCTTTAAAGTCTTTGTCCGTCAAATTTCTTTTTGAGATGCAGAGTGCATCATCTAGAGGTTCAGAACAGAAATTGTAAACCTGTTATTGAACCCTTTGCCACAGTCTGTCTGGTGGTAGTGGGATGAAGTCACTTCTATTTTAGTATTTCTCTCTGAAAACACTGAAAGCATGTTGATTTTCCTCTACTTCCACAGCTTTAGTTGTGTTTCATACATTCGGTGTTGCTGATGAGGCTTACTCTTGTACAACTTTGGGCCAGAGCAGACTGGTGCCTCAGCATCCGGATTATGTGCTACCACGTTGGCACTGGAGGCCTTTGAACAGTGTGGTGTATCACATCAGAAACCTGACTTGGAAAAGAGAGCATGCTGTACCCCCAACCAAACTCCCCATACCCCTGCACCCCACCCCTATCCATTGAACGCTGAGAACTTCTTTACTGTTCTAGCATTTGTTTGTTTCTGACACTGTTTTAGTTGTGAGTGCCTTTAGACAGAAGTGTGTGTAATTAAATATATACATGTACCATCCTCTTACATATGGATCATGCAAAGAACACAATGTACAGTGGTGTGAAAAAGTGTTTGCCCCCTTCCTCATTTCCTGTTCCTTTGCATGTTTGTCACACTTAAGTGTTTCGGAACATCAAACCAATTTAAACAATAGTCAAGGACAACACAAGTAAACCAAAATGCAATTTGTAAATGAAGGTGTTTATTATTAAAGGTCAAAAAATCAAACCATCATGGCCCTGTGTGAAAAAGTGATTGCCCCCTAAACCTAATAACTGGTTGGGCCACCCTTAGCAACAACTGCAACCAAGCGTTTTGGATAACGTGCAATGAGGCTTTACAGCGTCCTGGAGGAATTTTGGCCCACTGATCTTTTGCAGAATTGTCCTAATTCAGTTACATTAGGGGGTTTCGAGCATGAACGGCCTTTTTAAGGTCATACCACAACATCTCAATAGGATTCAGGTCAGGACTTTGGCTAGCCACTCCAAAGTCTTCATTTTGTTTTCTTCAGCCATTCGGTGGTGGACTTGCTGGTGTGTTTAGGATCATTGTCCTGCTGCAGAACCCAAGTTCGTTTCAGCTTGAGTACACGAACAGATGGTCAGACATTCTCCTTCAGGATCTCTTGGTAGACAGCAGAATTCATAGTTCCTTTTATCACGGCAAGTCTTCCAGGTCCTGAAGCAAAACAGCCCCAGACCATCACACTACCACCACCATATTTTACTGTTGGTATAATGTTCTTTTTATGAAATGCAGTGTTCCTTCTATGCCAGATATACTTGGACACACACCTTCCAAAGAGTTCCACTTTTGTCTCATCGGTCCACAGAATGTTGTCCCAAAAGTCTTGGGGTCATCAAGATGTGTTGTGGAGAAATTGAGATGAGCTTTGATGTTCTTTTGCTCAGCAGTGGTTTTCTCCTTGAACTCTGCCATGCAGGCCATTTTGCCCAGTCTTTTCCTGATGGTGGAGGCATGAACGCTGACCTTAACTGAGGCAAGTGAGGCCTGTAGTTCTTTGGACGTTGTTGTGGGGTCTTTTGTGACCTCTTGGATGAGTCGTCGCTGCGCTCTTGGGGTAATTTTGGGCGGCCGCCACTCCTGGGAAGGTTCACCACTGTTCCATGTCTTCGCCATTTGTGGATAATGGCTCTCCTGTGGTTCGCTGGATTCCCAAAGCTTTGGAAATGGCTTTATAACCCTTTCCAGACTGATAGATCTCAATTACTTTCTTTCTCAATTGTTCCTGAATTTCTTTGGGTCTCGGCATGATGTGTAGCTTTTAAGGATCTTCTGGTGGACCTTACTGTGTCAAGCAGCTCCTATTTAAGTGATGCCTTGATTGTGAACAGGTGTGGCAATAATCAGGCCTGGGTGTGGCTAGAGAAATGAACTCAGGTGTGGACAACCACAGTTATAGTATGTTTTAACAAGGGGGCAATCACTTTTTCACACAGGGCTATGATGGTTTGGATTTTTTCACCTTAAATAATAAACACCTTCATTTACAAATTGCATTTTGTGTTTACTTGTGTTGTCCTTGACTATTGTTTAAATTGGTTTGATGTTCCGAAACACTTAAGTGTGACAAACATGCAAAGGAACAGGAAATGAGGAAGGGGGCAAACACTTTTTCACACCACTGTATATCTGCAAAAGCTTGAATCTTTTAATCCAATTACAAATAAAATAAACTGCCACCCAGCCAGTGTTTAGTCAAGAAAAATATAGGAGTGAATCACTGATCTGGCCTTTTTTTCCTCAAACTTCTCCATGCTCACAGCTGACTTCACATATTTGATAACAAACCAAACAAACAACTTTTGGTGTCAAAAAGTGTATCACAACAGTGGTGTCACTCATTTTACATAACTTGCCATTTTACATGCTGTCCAATGTCAAGAGAGATATCAGTTTCGTAGACCCTAAACATCATCAACAACTCTTAAATGGTTTATACATTTATCTGAAAGGTACATTATGAATGTACAGTCTGACCATTTTAATATACACCGTGCTTTGCATAAATATTCACCCCTTGAACTTTTCCACATTTTTGTAGTATTACAATCTGGAACCGAAAAGGATTAATTGGGAATTTATGTTATGAATCTACACAAAATAACAGCCCATAATATCAACGTCTGGGGGAAAAATCTAGATAGTTTGCAAAATTATTTACAAATAAAAAATGTTAATGTTGTGATTGCACAAGTATTCACCCTGTTGCTGTGAAACCCCTAAATTAGTTATTTTGGAAAGAGACATGGTTATAGCCTCCTGTTTTAGCTTCTTATAAAGAATTATTGTATCATTTGAACATTCTTATTGCTCTATTTTGCCCCTTAGTGTAATAAGAGAGACTAGCTAAATCGAAAAAAAAAATTCTAATTACAATCCACAAGCAAATTTTAATTTCGATTACAGATTCTACAGTACTTTCATGTGGTAAAACTAGATTAGAACCTTTATCAGATCAGTACTGATCCATGGGCTATATGTTTTACACCCCTGCTTTATTATAATTTCCCTTGTAAGCAACCTTGACATCAAACCCTGAAAGATGTCAAAAACTACATTATATATAATGTAGACATTAAGTACATATAAGATTTATGACATTGTATTCCTCTGTTATTCACTGAGAGGAAGTTTTGTAAATCTCTGATGATGCAATGGGGACAGTATGCATTTATTTCAGTTAACCTGTTAGTACACTTTCAGTAGGCTATTTCTGAGGTAGGTGGAGAACATTTGTTTGACAGAGATTGATGGGGCTTATATGAAAATTTGCGCTACAATATACCTTTAGTTCTTTGTGCTGCTTTGTACTCATGTAATCTCTGTGCATATATGAATGTGTGGCATTTAATTTTTTTCCTTAATGAGAGTGGGTTAGACTGGTGTTATCCTGATCTGATCCTGCAGATATTTTGCCGGTACTCTCTGGGGTCTCAGTCAGGGTGACATTTAGATGTCGGTTAATTAGATGTCAGTCTACATGTCCATGTGTCATTTTGTCTAAAATGCAGTTATGATCATTTTATCAGCCAGATGCACAGCCTGCATCCTGAACTCTGCTATAGCCACTGCTCATTGTATAGACCAATGCTCATCGTTTATGTCTAGCTATAATCTATCTCCATGCAGTTCCAAGAATGTACAAGCAAAGTGAATGTAGTGCTGCAGAAGCAGATTTCCGCACATAAACCAACTGCAGTCAATAAGTCGACTTGAGGAAAAATGGGTTTGTCTGTGACAAGGAGCCATTCCCTAATGGTATGAATAACATAAATCTCCATTCCTCAAGACTTCATGAGAGCAAATTCCATGTTATTGATTTATGGTTTTTTTTTCTTCAATTCTCTAAATTCTTTTGAGAATATTGAACAAATCTTCTGCTGAACCCCATAAATGCAATCTGCACTTTTCTAATATTCTATAATTGAGAGTGATTCATTTAAGATATCATGAGTTGTATTTTAAAATACTCCAGAACTATGCTTCATTATTAACTGTGAGAGTTCCTACATTGTCACTTCCTTCCCAGCCTTGCTTTGCACGTTCCCCCTGGTTACAGCAGCTCCTCCTCACCATTAGGTCCTGATGGTGTTGCCATGGCATTCTCTACATGTGGCTGTTGCTTAATGGGGGTTGGCCACAAGACAAAAGGATTAAACTAGTCTCTTCATTGCTAGACACAACATAATGTCTTGAAATATGTTTATAGAAACTTTTCACCTTCCTCTCACATCTCATTCACTTTCAATCCCACACATGATAAAGTGAAAGTTTAATTGCCTTTTTAGCCATACTGGAAATTATGAAATGACATTATAGGCACAATGAGGGGGTGAAAAATGCTGAAGACTCATCTGTTCTAACAAACAGAACTAATCTTAGTGCCTCAAAGGGCACTGCCCACTGATTTCCACTTTGACAAACAAAATTGGATGTTCATTCAAATAGATGTTGATTATTCTATCCTAAAAACATGCAATTACATTTAATTGCAGACAAGCTGTACTGTTTATTGACCTCTCTAATTTTGCTCACCATCACTGCCATTAATCTGCACTACCAAGTACGAGCGTGCTGAATTATCTGACTATATATTCAAATCTCTCCGTACACAATTAAGGCAGGATATCCCTATTCTGTGTTGCACATATGGGATGAAATTAAATTAGGTGTTTGACAGGCAGGTTGCATTGTAACTTATACTTGCAGTTTGCTTTCATTTTGATGAATGAGAGATAATCATGCTTGTTTTGGTCTTAAGAGACCTCTGTTTTCTCCATCTTCATATAGTGGAAATTAAGATGAATACAGTAGAATACAATTCTGTAATCTTTGAATTCACTGTACACCCTGTAAATATACACTTGATATGTCTGTCCATCTGTCAAAATGTAAAGAATTTTTTAAAAATTACATTTAAAGAATGAAACTTTTGTTGTTGTTTTTACCTGCATATTCAATCTAAACTAGTATTTAAATTATGAGGTCCATGAAGACATGGTTTGCCAAGGATGCAGTGGAAAAACTTGAGTGGCCTGCACAATGCTTTAACCTCAACACCACTGAACACGTTAGGAGTGAGCTGGAATGCCCCAGGCCTTTTTGTCTGACATCAGTGCCCGTCCTCACTAATGCTCTTGTGGATGAATGGGCAAATCCCCACAGCCATGCATGGCAATCAAATCCTTCCTAAAACAATATGTTATGTTGTTATAACATAACTCCAAAAGCACGTGTGTGTGTGTGTGTGTGTGTGTGTGTGTGTGTGTGTGTGTGTGTGTGTGTGTGTGTGTGAGTGATGATCAGGTGTCCACAAACTTTTGGCAATTACCTGTCATACACAAGCCTGAACATATGTATATTCTGGACAAATGTGTAATATTTAGTATTTCATCAGTACAGTATTCAGTACTTTCAAAAATTTATATCCTGGTTTAAAGGTTATAAATCCTATAACAAAAATGTGTGACTGGTAGAGTCATGTAAATGACTAATATAATATATATATATATTACAGTATCTCACAAAAGTGAGTACACCCCTAAGTGAAAATGTCCAAATTGGGCCCAAAGTGTCAATATATTGTGTGGCCACCATTATTTTCCAGCACTGCCTTAACCCTCTTGGGCGTGGAGTTCACCAGAGCTTCACAGGTTGCCTCTGGAGTCCTCTTCCACTCCTCCGTGATGACATCACAGAGCTGGTCTAAGTTAACAATAACAATGGATAAGACCAAAGAATATAGCTGTGATGTGTGATTTTGTCAATAAACACCAGAGGTGGTTTTGGTACACAGAGAGGTAGCCATATGGAAAAGTACCTCACGCCCACGGTTAAATATGGTGGTGGATCTTTAATGTTGTGGGGCTGTTTTTCTGCCAGAGGACCTGGACATTTTGTTAGGATACACGGTTTACTGACCACAAAATCAAAGTTGTGACATGGCCATCACAGTTCCCTGACTTTTGGGGTGAACTGAAAAGAAGAGTCCACCAGCGGACCTCGAAATTTGAAAGATCTGGAGAGATTCTGTATGGAGGAATGGTCTCAGATCATTTGCCATGTATTCTCCAACCTCATCAGGCATTATAGGAGAAGACTCAGTGCTGTTATATTGGCAGAACTAAAAGGTATTGACTAAAAGGGTGCCAACTGTTGCACACCTATATTTAACAAAGCTATTTTTTTTTTATAAATCTGTGCATTTTATATATACTTTCCAATGACATTATATATATGTGTGTATATATATATAATGTATGTCATTGGAAAGTGTGTGTGTGTACAGTGAGGGAAAAAGTATTTGATCCCCTGCTGATTTTGTACATTTGCCCACTGAGGAGTGGGACAAAATCCCTCCTGAGATGTGTGCAAACCTGGTGTCCAACTACAAGAAACGTCTGACCTCTGTGATCGCCAGCAAGGGTTTTGTCACCTAGTACTAAGTAATTTTTTGCAGAGGGGTCAAATACTTATTTCCCTCATTAAAATACAAATCAATTTAGAACATTTTCGACATGCGTTTTTCTGGATTTTTTTGTTGTTATTCTGTCTCTCACTGTTCAAATAAACCTACCATTAAAATTATAGACTGATCATTTCTTTGTCAGTGGGAAAACGTACAAAATCAGCAGGGGATCAAATTCTTTTTTCCCTCACTGCATAGGCGTAGTTATGATGCTTAACATTGTTCACACAACAAGTTTGCTGCAGAGTTAACACTGCCATTTCAAGTTGCCATTGCACCACACTTTCTGTCCAGTCAATGTTCAGTCCGTACAACATTTCAGAGTTTTTTGTGATTGCTGCGCCCAAAACCCTTGATTTTGCTGTGGCTTTTTTAAAAATGTCCAATGCAACTTGTGGATTTTTTTTGGTCTTTTTTTTTTTTTTTTTTTGCAGAAAACTGCTTGAATAGGCAAAGTTGCACTTGCAGGAAAGTGTTTTTCGCAGTGATGTCTGTTGGTAAATCGAAGAGGGCTTTGGCTGAATGCATTTTGTCACATGACGCACCTCAGCCCAAATCTGCAGAAAATCCTGGAGGGACTGAATGTTCTACATTTTAAGCTTAATCTCCGAATCTCTCACTCCATCGATCACACAACAATCAAATACATTTTGTATATTTATCAGACTCTATTATGAGGTGTATGCTGTACAGGTCTCTCATATGGACAGACTCTCTCACTTGCTCACCCCTTTACAGTTCTTGTGATATGGTGAAAGCTCAGCTAGGACTGCTGAATCATTTGTGTGACCTCTAATTTAATCAGATTCCTTATGTGCATCGGTTGCTGATGTTAAGGATGCTGATGCAGGCTTGAATTAAATCATAACTCCTCTCTTGTGTGGCTCTTGAGCGATAGCAGCTGAAATGCATTAACGTAGTATTAATTAATTTATTACTTATTTCTGTGTCTATGTATGCATGCATTGACTCTTGGAAATACGGGCTATATTATGTTTATGCATGTGTGCGACTGTGAGTGTTATAAATCTTGTTTTAGTAGCTGCATTGTCTAATTGCAAGAAGAAAGTTAAAGTGAATCTCCAGGATGTATAGTAAAATTAGTGATTAGTCCGAACTATGTGTGTTAACTATGGGAGTCCTTGAAAATATTAATTAGTCGATTTTTTTTTAAGTACCTTTTGAAACAGTTTGAAATTAAAGTGTAAAGAAAGTGTCCATTATAAAACTGTGTACTGTGTTTTATATATAATATAGTGATATTCAACAAATTTAATTCAGACACATAGTAATCTAAGTGTAATGTTGGAGGCTACAATGAGCAACATTATTATGTTAGAACTGGGTACTAATTATCAATTTTGTTAGAAAATGATCTTGCCTGTGAGGTGATATAAATGAACATTTAAAAAAAATTATTTTAAACAATGAAATAAAGAAGAAAGTAGAGAAGAGTTTAAAAAAAAAAGTAGGTAGAGAGTGAAAAAGTGATGGCAGAGAACATTCTGAAGAGGGTCAGCTTCTCAGTGCTTGGTTGCCATAGCAACCAGCCACCCTACCCCTTCCTCCTGTTCTCCCAAAAATATTATGAGTTGAAGACTTGAAAGAGGGAGCAAGGAAAGACTCTTGTTACTGCTGTTAGGAGGCTTTGATATGGAAGGCTGCAGCTGAGATTGGAAAGTGTTAATTGCCTTTCTTTTGTAGGAAGCAACACACCAGTGGCCCTGCAGTCTGCTGCCTAGACATGCACTCAAAACATACACACCTTTCAGTCACCCAGCCTACTGACACCAGTTTAGTGTTGAAATATTTAAACTCAACCTTAGTAACTCAAAACTGAAAGATCACTCATTAAAGGATAATGACATGGAAGTGTACTGTAATCTCTCTCTGTGCAGTGAAAGACACCTCATTAATAAGGCTCTGTAGTCACTCTGGTATAAGGGGAAGGTCACAGAGCTGGACTGGAGAGCTCGGCCCCAGTTTCTGAGACTATTCAAATGTTTTAGCCATTTTGTCTGTTCATGAAGAGACACTAGCATGAGCTTGCACCGTCAAGGATTACCAAAGGTTCTAACCGTATCATCAATCAGTTCAGCTCTCATACAGAATAAAGGTGAATCTCTGTCAGGATGCCACAGTGGTGAGATTGGAAGGGATTGCTTAATTTTTGGAGTGAAGCACTACTTGTTGGTGAACAAAACTGCAAAGTAGATTCCTAATCATTTATTTTCTTACCCCTGTGTCTCTTAGCCATGCAGAGAGAATGTGCTTTTGAAAAAAGGCAAAAACCTTTTTACCACTACTGATGAATAGCATTAGGATGTAAGATAAACAAGTAGTGCTGCCACCTCGCAACTCCAGAGTCCCCAGGTCAATTCTAAACTCAGGTTACTGTCTCTGTGGATGGTTTCCTTCGGGAACCTATAGGAAGGATTGGCTGGTCCGTGGTGTGTGTGTGTGTGTGTGAGAGAGAGAGAGGGTGTGTGTTTGTTTGGGGGGGATGGAGTAGTTCTTCATCATGAATTGTATCTACTGAATCAATAGTAGCGGCATTACAATACAAAGTACAATAGTGCAATCAGCATTCTGAATGTCAGACTATCAAACATGCCCAACCTGTTAAAACAGGGTCTAAAAATATGTAATTTGTGTAATCACCACATCTATCCATCTTCATCCTTTTTGCATGTTTGTCTCTGAGTCTGTGTGTCTACAAAGATAATTAATAGTTAAAGCCAGTGGACATTTCCACTCATTTTCCAGTGATCGACTTCTGGGACGTCTATAAGCTTCAGTTTCTACTGAGCAGCTTGGTTTTCCACTTAATGACTGCAGAGTCTCCTGAACCATCCACTGATCAGCAGATCCTGTCTACTAACTGGGGAAAAACAAATCCAGAGAAGTGCAAATTTCATTGATCTCTCTCATAGCAAGGTTTCTCTTAAGCCCTATTTGGATTGGATTAATTTACATTGGGAGGTGGGGTAATGTAATTATTACTGGTTTATCTCTAGTAATGGTGGTAATTTTTATGGCCTCTGTGTTCCTGCTCCTGGAAAGATTGTTGTTTTTAGGTATGAAATGGTTACCGGTTTCACGATAAACCATGATAAAATTCCCTGATTCTTAATCTTAATCTGTAACATTTAATTATCGTTAAAACAGTGCACAATTATCGTGATTTTATAAAACTTGCGCTAAATGCTGTCCACACACACCCAGCATGAGTCTGACGCAGGTGCAGAAGGCAACATTGTTTTTTGAACGTGAAAATGGACTCTACAATTAAAACTTAAACGCGTCTGCTCAATTCAGCAAGTCAGAGTTGCAGCACAGATCAGCAGGAATCAGATTTCATTTATCAGGAAGAGTGAGGCGAGCTGACTGACACGGGAAGAGTGAAAGCGAGCTGACTGACAGGATGATGGCGAAACATTTGGTTTAATATAAGCGAGTTCATCATTGTACTGTTTTGTTGTTCTTGTGTTTTTAATTAAGAATAATAATGAACCCACTATTCAAGCAATTGCCATTAATTCCACGCGGGCATTCATAAGTGATTTAAAAGCGAGGGGGAAAAGAGTGAAAGACACCATGAAGCGGCAATGCCCCCCTTTCGTAGCGACTTTCTTCTGGCAAACTCTGCCTGTTTGAGTATTGGTTTATGTTTGAGGATGTCTTTGATTTGCCCCAGGTGTCTATGGTTTAGTTTGATTGTGTTTGTCATTTAAACCCCTCATGTTTCTGCGCACGTTGTGCAGTATTTATGTTACGTAGATTAAGAGTATTGGTGTATGTGTGAACGTCGTAGCGTTTAGCATGCTAGCGGTCTTAGTGTCATGTTTGCTCTTGTTTCCACTGTTCATGTTTAAAGCCAGATTTGGCTAGACCGCGTTACCTTGTGTTTGTTTGCTTGGTTTATTAATAAAGACCTCGCTCCTGCACTTACTTCCTGTTAAAAGTCTCGAATCGTTACAATTACCATCTTCTATCAAGTTTCCCTCAGAATTTTTATAAAAAATCCAAAATATGACCACACTTTGAATTTGGTCCTCTTGAAAGGTTGGAAATTCTCCTGAGCGCGGTCACTGCCTTCTGCCGTTTTCTCTAACTGAACTAAATGAAAAAGCAAAACGGAAGTGGGGGCGGCTCTGCAGTGGGCAAGTGATGTAATCGGTGTGTGGCCGAACACAAAGATAAAACCTGTTTAAATGACTCCATATAATGACCTGTTTAAATAACTCCAGGTAATATACAGTCACTTTCAAAAGTCTTCTTTTGTTTTTGCTATACACTGAAGACATTTGGATTTGAGATCAAAACAAGATATAAGATGATGGATCAAAATTGGAGCTTTTGTTTCATGATATTTGCATGTTTTAACTTGGAACTTTTTTTTTTAACCTACCTATTTTTCAAAATATTGAAACATGACTGACAGATATTCCTTGTTGTCTAGGTGTGCCATGTAAGGTAGATTTTTTTTTAAATAATAAATAGCTCTGAGTATCTAACTTTTTTCTGAGCCCTGGGTTTTGCCTGTAAAGACTGCATTTGTTGTTAAAAATGATAAACTAACATGAAGATCGGAGTGTTGTCTATGGGAGAAAAAGTCATAGTGATGCTGAGAAAAGAGGAAAAATTTATCAGAGTCATTGTACAAGCATTGTGCAATGACTCCAAAACAACAATTTGGAGTCATTGCAACAATTTGTTGCCAAAACAACAATTTGGAATGTCCTGAAAAAGGAAAAAAGAAACTGCTGGTATATTAACACCCAGACATGGAAGGGATTCGCGAAGGAAAACAACAGCAGTTGATGACAAACATCACGAGAGCTATGAAAACCCCCAAAATAAGTAAATGACCTATTGACTGTTGCCGTAACACATCCTCCACTCTGTCTGACAGATTATGTCCTTCCTTTTCGTCTCCATACTCTTCCCATCATTCTGATACAAGTTAATCTTGGTTTCATATGTGTAAAAAAAAAATCATGTTCCACAACTGGAAGATGTTTTCTAGCCTTTCTGTTGTAGAATGTTACCAGTGGTTTGCATCTTGAAACCCTCTGAATTTATATTAACGAAGGCATCTCTTGATTGTAGACGTTGACAACGATATACCTGTCTTCTTGATTTTTCTTGACTTGGCTAGATGTTGTGAAGGAGTTTTTTCTTCGCCAAGATAAGAATCCTGTCATCATCTACTTGAGTTGTCTCCTGCGGTCTTCCATGCCTCGCCAGTGCATTATTTCTTTTTAACCCTCTTACCTCATATGGCCGAAAAACCGGCCTTTGATCTATTCCCGTAAGGGCGATACACCGGCTTGGTCAGCTATGCCAAATCCCCGTAAGGCCGATATAGAGGATTTACAGTGTAAACGTTATCCCCGTAAGGCCGGTGTACCGGCATTACTCTGCTATGATTCCTTACTTATTTAATTATTATTTTTTGACCCGGAAGGTTGATGACGTCACGACGTGATTACATTATTATGTAATCACTAAAAATGCCAAAGCGTAAAGCTAATCGTGTTCCAGCTAAAGTTCCACCTACAGTGAACACAGGTACATCTAAAACAGTGAAAAAAAAAAAAGAAAACATGCACAGGCGAGAGCGAGGATTCTAGATAGTGACAGCAGTGAAAGTTCAGGCCATGTTGAAACCGAAACTGATAGTGACACAAACTCTCATAATTCAAACCCTTATCCGTCTTCATCTTCAGTATCAACCAGTGCGACTGACACTGCAGGGGTTTGGAGTCATAATGTGACCATCTCTGTCCAGAAACTTGACTTTTGGCGCTAAAATGCATTTATTTATTTCTTATTTACTTGAATTTATTCAAAGGCATTGACCACGCTGATGCTCGTATGGTACTTCTAAATGATTAGAAGGATTTTAGCGAGCATTTTTTCATAATTTCTCTAGTTAAGAATTGTGCTCTAAGTTTAGTAAAAACACTGAACTGCTTCATTTTCAAAGTAATATTACACTAATACATTATCATAAGTTGTTTGAAGGCCTAAAAATGTTAGAATTAAAATGTTGATTTTGGCCCAGGAACTTAGGGTTGGCGTGCTGTTTCTCTGGGGAGTATAGGGTTTTGGGACATAATACTGTGGGAACTTGGGGGTAAGAGGGTTAAGAACGTGCCACATTGTTGATTTGGCCACTCCTAAAGTTTCTGCTATTTCTTTGATGGGTCTTTTCTGTTTTTTCAGCCTAATGATGGCCTCCTTCACTTGCATCGACACCTCTTTGGACCACATATTGAGAGCTACCAAATGTAAATTCAACACTTGGAATTAACTCCAAAGCTTTTATCTCCTTAATTTGGCATGAAATAACAAGGAAACAGGCCACACCTAGCCATGAAACTGTTTATCAGTCAATTGTCCAATTACTTATGAGCCTGTGAAAAGGGAGGAACTATGTTTTTAAAAAGTGGCTGTAATTCTGAAACGGTTAATGCAATATTTTTGTTAAACCCCTTGAATTAAAGCTGAAAGTCTGCACTTCAATCACATCTTGATTGCTTCATTCAAATTCATTGTGCTGGCATACTCATGCAAATTTATGAAAATTGTGGCGTTGTTCAGATGGACCCAACTGTACTTTGCAATGCGTTGTGAACCGAGAGTCATTAAATAATGTGGGTGCAATTTCATAAATGGAACTAGGTGTGTTCACCTCAACGTGAACGTGAGAGAGTTTGTGATGGCTGGGTGTTGTAGTCCTCAGCGACCATGTTTATAGGCTCCATTGTACTCGAGGAGTTGTAGATGGACACAGATTCCTGCTTTGACATGACAATGTTGCAATGTTTCAAGCCCTGAAACCCTAGTTATGTATAATGTACTAATTTAACACCATTTTTAGTTGTCCAGAAAAGTCAGTAAATAAGTTGGTGTTGAGCAGAAATGCAAAGAAGGCTACTACTTTAATGACTAGTTCTGTCCAAGATCAGACTATTATAAAGATACATTATAGAGATTTAAATTATAAAGAAACATAATGAAGATATAAAGAAATGCCCAAGAGCTGTACAACAGGACAGTCATCTCAAGCATGTTGGCAAATCGACGTCTGAATGGCTAATGAAGAAAAAAAAAACAAGGTATTGGAAAAGTCCAAATCTAGACCTCAACCCATTGAGATTCTGTGGTGGCATCTTAAGAGAGCTGTGCATAAATGAATGCCCTCAAACATCAATGAATAGAAGCAATGTTGTAAAGAAGAGTGGGTCAAATTTTTTTTTACATTTTTAGATGTGAAAGACACAAAGATACACTCCTACAGAGAAATGTTTACTTCAAGTTATTGTTTTTAATGTTGTTCTACATGTTCCTGAATTGTAGGATGAACTTGTTTTTTCCCTCCACATGGTTTCTGAATGTTGGTTTATTTTAAGGGAATAAAACAATTATGGAATACATATGGACAACATGGCTATTGTTTTTTTTTGTTGTTGTCACTTGAGGTTATATGTTTGTTTATAAAAGTTGGAGCGGACACTTGGAGGGTGTATTTTCTTTTTCCCATGACTGTTTGTGCATTAATTAGGACACTATGGTATCTGTCTCATGTAGACCTGCACTTAATTGCACTTAATTTATCATCTGTCTAAATATAAAATACAAACCAAATACAAAGAAATACAGGGCATGTAAGTGAAATCCTTTTCTCTGGCTTTCTCTCTGTCTTCTTGCAGATGATGGAAAGCTTTCCCTGGATGAGTTCCAGGCCTTCTTCTCCGATGGGACACTGAATGAAGAGGAACTGGAGAATCTTTTCCACACCATTGATTCTGATAACACCAGGTGAATGTCCAGTTTAATATGAGTGACGAGGATGCTAAAACTTTGTGATAATAGAGCACGTTCACAAAAAGAAGTGAAAAGGATTCAAGCTGACAGACAGAAATAAAATGAGGAAAAAAGGAGAGCCTGCAGAGCGAGTACAGGGAAGAAGCTGTGGGCACCGTACATCATCTTTAACTATTTTAATATCTGTATTTATGAAGCAGAACTAGATGTTCTCTCTTTGCCTTGCTGTCTTTATTCTCTCTCTCTCTCTCTCTTTTCATTCATTCATATATATATATATATATATATATATATATATATATATATATATATATATATATATATATATATATATATATATAAATATAAATAAAAGTGTGTGTGTGTTTTAGTGTCTCTCTGGTGGCAGGGATGCTCCACTGTGTGCATTGTCTTTTAATCACATTTCAGAATGAATTATGTAAAAGTAGAGTGTGTGCTCAATTCTTAAGAAATAATGAACCATTTGAGCCCAAAGGCAAGGAGGGCAGGAAAATGACAGAGAAAACACAATAAATAGATAATCGTGGAAGAGGTGTAGAGGGCACAGTGTGCGGTGTGGGGGAGGTTAAAGAGAACAATGTTGACAAGCAAGGAATAATAGGGAGAAAATGAGGATAGGAGAGGAAAGAGGAGAGGAAAAGGTTGAAGATGATTAAATGGAGAAAGAAGAACTGCAGTCTTCCAGAATGGGATTTGATTAGTCTCTCTTCCCTGTTTGCCTGTGTTGCTTTGAATTTTAATTAACCCTTTCTAGCAGTACACTGGTCTTTCTACTCCATCTGTGGAACGGAGGTCAACTTATAGGACATTTTCAATCAGAATAAACAATTTAATCATTTTATCACCGCAAGTCAATTATAAGATCAGACAGGACACTGTTGGGTTTCTGTGTGTAAAGTAATGCGACTGTGTGTAGCTGCTTTTGAGCAGGGTACGATGGGTAGGTGTGCACCCACTGCAGAGATAAAACAGATAGCACAACTTAAGCTTTTTTGATCGTATAACACTATATACAACTGGCACTATAAAAAACATAAACACAGTAGGCTAGGTAAAATAGGTATGGAAATTCGTAAAGCCCTGAGTCTCTACTTTTATATGAACCATTAACCACTACTATAAAGTGTGACATCACAAATTAATTCGATGCAAACCCGGGCAACCACCCAAATAGGTGGAAATTAAATTTTTTTTTGTCCTCTGGTTAAAAAAAGGAAGTAATTGAAATCTGTCTCTGTTGTTCTTGATTTATCATTTATTCATTCATACATTCATCTTTATCGATTTAATCCTGGTGGATCCAGAGTCTGGATACACTGGGCGAATGGCAGGGGTACATTCTATATGGGACACCAGGCCATCACCGGCCATCACACACACTGAAGCGTACCAGATATAATATATAGTAGTCAGTGCATTTACTGGCATGTGTTTGGAAACCCATGCAGACATATGAAGCTCCACACATGCAGTAACCTGAGCAACGGCTCAAACATCAGATCCTGGAGCTGTGAGAACAATTCTAAAATTGTCCTCTTCCTTCTTTTCTTTTGTAGCTCATTCTGCAGGTAGTTTTTTCATCCACCTAGCAAAACTCTCTCTATATCTAGTATGTATGCAGAAAATGAGAAGTGTCTATGAAACTGCCTGTCAAACATAATATTTAAATTATAAAATAATATATGAACATTTAGTGGCTCTCATAGAAAACACTTAGGATGGTAAATAAGTGCCAGGCCACACTCTTTACCTTCACCTTTCCAAAGACTGTGATGAACTCAACCGAATTAAAAATTTTACTTTGTATCTTTATGAAATTCTGAAAAACATTTAGAATTTGTTTTTAGTCTGAATTCAGACTAAGATTACTAGGGTTGAAATACCCTGTAATATCCTGTAGGTTCATCCTGTACAACATCAAGAAAATCCGACCATACCTCACCAAACAGGCTACACAGATACTAGTCCAGGCTCTTGTTCACTAAACTGGACTACTGCAACTCACTGCTTTCAGGCCTCCCAGCCAGCTCCATCAAACCCCTTCAGATGATTCAGAATGCTGCAGCGCGCCTCGTCTTCAACCTGCCCAAGACAACCCATGTCACACCCCTCTTCATCTCCCTCCACTGGCTTCCTGTACCTGCCCGCATCAAGTTCTAGGCCTTGATGCTCACCTACAAGACCTTGTCAGGAACAGCACCCTCCTACCTCAACTCTCTCCTGAAGGCCTACGTTCCCTCTCACAATCTGCGATCGACTAGCGACCGACGTTTAGTAGTTCCCACTCAGCGTGGCGTAAGGTCCCTTTCCAGAACCTTCACGCTTACCGTTCCCCAGTGGTGGAATGCTCTTCCAATCTCAATCCAGACTGCAGAATCTCTCACTATCTTCAAAAAACAGCTAAAGACCCACCTCTTCCGTTAACACCTAACCAACTCAGAGGGGGAAAAAACAAAACAACGCACTTACACCTCTACTCTGTACACTTTGCTTCCTCTGGTATTCAATTAATGGATCTTGTATAGTAGCACTACTTGTATTGTTCTCTGCTTGATATATCGCTTTGCTTATTTGTAAGTCGCTTTGGATAAAAGCGTCTGCCAAGTGAATAAATGTAAATGTAGATGAAATAAATGTTAAAAAAATAAATAAAATGAGATGACATTATATATGATAATCCTAAATGAGCAATAATTGGTTGAACTTGAGATCAAACAATATTGTGAAACGTATAACTCACTGTATCCGTTTCAGCAAGAGAATAAGTAAATCATTTCACTGTGGTGTATAGCACGAGGTGTTAGTATAACAAGCCTGGCAAAAAAAAACATCTGGATTACGCATATAAACCTGTTCCCAGAGAAGGGAACGAGACGTATGGGGAGCACCCATAGTGTTATGCTGAACGCAACGTGAAGTTCCCTTTGAAAGATAATATGAAATACACAGTAGGAAGAAGGTTTACTTTGAAGAAAATCTGACACGTTTGTATTTTACGGTTCTTAAGTTACAGGACAGACTGCAGGCAGGTTTAATTGCTGCTGATGATAGTATATATATATTTTTTTTTTTTGTGAATTACCTTGCTATTCACTCTGAGTATAGAGTATTTTAACAAACTAAATATGCAGTGCCTAGAGTAAATGTGCTTGCACAGTGCTACAAGTGATAGGGTGGAAGAAAGGCAAATTAATATTTGTTTTTCTTTTTGTATGTTCCTTATGGAAATTCACTATGTTTTACTATAGTGTTCATATGGTCCTTTATGGTAACTATGGTTATGAAAGCCTGAACCTTCCATGATACTACAATTATTTTACTGCACTACTTAATGATAGCTATGGTTACTATATACACATGGTTGCTATGATGCTTTATGGTAACTATGGTTATAGAATATATAACCATGATTCTATAACCATATTTTTACTATGGTGTCTTTTGGTTTCACTGTGGTATGCATACTATTAACTGTCTTAAAGCTGAACCATATGGTTTGATATTTGGCTTAAATTTGATATTAGAAGGAGGAACCATAGTTTTATTTCTGACTTTCCATGTTCAAGGCTTCGTCATTAATAAAAGCTGACCGAGAGAAATGTACTTCAAGAGCCTCAGTAAAGAGAGTGCCACAAGATTTGTTAGCAGGGGTTTATGTCAGTCTCATGACATTAACCCCTATTTTTTATGCTCTTTTTTTTAGGTGGAGGTGGATGAGGTGCCTCTTTGCTCTTCTTTGTTGATGATGTTTCTATTTTAAGTTGAGGGAAAAGGAATTTAAAAAATCCCTAGATCAAAAGTGGGGGTAGAAAAATGGAAGCTGGCACTGATGAAAGAGGTCGATGGATAGGAGACAGGACAAGTGAACTGTTATCCTCTAAAGTCTTTATTGGCTGTGGTCTTTTTATTACACCCCCCCCTCTCTCTCTCTTCTTTTTTCCCTTCTAGGTCTTCAGAGGTACTGTTTACCACATCAAATTTGTTATTGGATGAACACTGATTTGAACTAAAACACAAGCTGATATCTGACATTGCGAAATTACACCTGCCAATCATTCCTAAGATTCTTTTCTGTTTAATGGAGTGACATAAAAAGGTGATCCAACTGCCTGTTATTTAGGAAACAGTTAATGTTCTTACCTTCAATTCAGCGTCAGTCAGGACAGGTGCGGGCTGGTAGATGATAGTCTGAGTTTCAGATGAATTGCCCTATGTGAGTGTGACAGCTTGTCTCTCTCTCTCTCTCTCTCTCTCTCCCTCTCGCTCACACACACAAGCTATTATTTAAACTGCTGTCCTCTGCCACCAGTATACTTCCCTTTTGGTGGTGTTCTTTGGTAATTGATTTGCTCTGATTTACATAGTAAACCATTTTCTAAAGAAGTTGATTTATTGAGAAGGTTTTTTTTGGTCCACTTATCACTCAGCTCACATATAGTTGTGTTGCTTTACTGACTAACCTTTGGATGCTAATTAAGAGCAATCACTCGAGTCGCTTATGGCCCATGGCATATTTCAGTGATCATAATCAGTGCATTAAAGTTCGGTGCAGGTGAATGAGTATAACTACCTAGGGGATATAATTTGATCTTTATCCCTGTGATTTGTCTGCATGTATGAATTCTTCCTTGTCTCATATCTCACTCTCCTCTTGTCTCTCCTTCTCTATTCCTCTATATGCCACCATCTTTTCTGTGATGTGTTAGTAATGTTGACACAAAGGAACTTTGTGGTGAGTATCAAAAGAACTGTCTGTACGTGCGTATTGGTTTAGTGGGAGAGTGGATGCATGTAGATGTACACTATTTTGCATGAATAATTTGGTGAATTTCATTGTTCTTGCTTCCAACTCCATCCCGTTCTCAATAGCAACTGTCCCTCCTACAGTGTCTGCTCAAATGTCCTGCAAATGCATAGGAGCTTTGTAAACCCATCTGTGTGCGGATAAATAATGTGTAAATAGATATTGATGGATGAATGGATACACAAATATAAGAATTGTTAACATTGTATTTGGATAATCTGCTTTAGAAACACTACAAATCATATAGAATGCTGTGAAGCTGCCTATTGACTAATGTTCTTAATAGTTTATCACATGTTTAATTGCCTTTCAACAATGTCATAAAATCTATCAATAGAATCAACAAGAACTGAATTTGAAGTTGATATAGTCTATAGATCATCCATTAAACATTTAAGAGCTATAAACTGGACGATACAAATCTAGTCTATGTATAGATTATCTACTAAACATAAACAACCATAAACATCGACAACGAGTTTGGAATTAGTTGATCGGCTGGGTAACAACAGTCACGCAACAGGCGATTGGCAGTCATTAGGTGGTTTGTGCAGTAGTGGAGGTGTGCATGGGATTCGTTAAACTTCCCGCTCCCTTTTGCTACTTAAGAATTCTGAACAGTCTCGTCTGCTCCTGTAGTTATTCTTTTTGTTTGCTCCTCCCCACAATATCTTAAATAACTAAATAATAATAACTTCAGTAAACTACTGTGAGGGGAAAAAAGTATTTGATCCCCTGCTGATTTTGTACGTTTGCCCACTGATAAAGAAATGATCAGTCTATAATTTTAATGGTAGATTTATTTGAACAGTGAGAGACAGAATAACAACAAAAAAATCCAGAAAAACGCATGTCAAAAATTATTTGCATTTTAACGAGGGAAATGAGTATTTGACCCCTCTGCAAAACATGACTTAGTACTTGGTAATGACTTTTAATTTTCAATGCCCTGGTTGAGGGAAGGCGGTTCTCACCCAAGATTTGACAGTACATTGCCCCGTCCATCGTCCCTTTGATGCGGTGAAGTTGTCCTGTCCCCTTAACGTTTCCACCTCCATGTTTGACAGTGGGGATGGTGTTCTTGGGGTCATATGCAGCATTCCTCCTCCTCCTCCAAACATGACAAGTTAAGGTGATGCCAAAGAGCTCAATTTTGGTCTCATCTGACTACCAGAGGACAACTGGGTGAAAGTGTTGTGGTCAGATGTGACCAAAATCGAGCTCTTTGGCATCAACTCAACTCGCCGTGTTTGGAGGAGGAGGAATGCTGCCTATGACCCCAAGAACACCATCCCCACCGTCACACATGGAGGTGGAAACATTATGCTTTAGGGGTGTTTTTCTGCTAAGGGGACAGGACAACTTCACCGCATCAAAGGGACGATGGACGGGGCATGTACCGTCAAATCTTGGGTGAGAACCTCCTTCCCTCAGCCAGGACATTGAAAATGAAAAGTAATTAAAAGTCATTACCAAGTACTAAGTCATGTTTTGCAGAGGGGTCAAATACTTATTTCCCTCATTCAAATGCAAATCAATTTATAACATTTTTGACATGCGTTTTTCTGGATTTTTTTGTAGTTATTCTGTCTCTCACTGTTCAAATAAATCTACCATTAAAATTATAGACTGATCATTTCTTTGTCAGTGGGCAAACGTACAAAATCAGCAGGGGATCAAATACTTTTTTCCCCTCACTGTAACTTTTAGGTGCTTCTGTTTCTCAAATGTAAACAAATTTGTCATTTAAATCACCATGACCCTGACCAGGAAAAAGAAGTTACTGAAGATGCCATTCGGTGCTGTGCAAGCATCCAATACACTCTTGTTAATAAACCTGATCGCGTGAGCTTTAGATCTGACCTCCCACTCCCACCCACATAAAAATAAAAAACCCTTGCTCATATTAATGTAAAATCTTATACAACATTCTGTTAATAAATTAGGTTAGATCCTGAATATTTTGAAATGGTAAAATGGTCTCTTAACTGGTCTCTTCTCTTCTTTTCCCTATGCTTGTCTTATTACCCAGACTACTTTGCCAAACACATGGGGGACTATGAAGGTGTGCTTGCGTCCCTGGAGACACTCAACCTTTCCATCCTCAAAGCCATGGATTTTACCAAGAAGGTTAGTGCAGCAAGTGCTAATTAATGTATGAGTTCTTTATGTGTGCATTCATTTACGGTGGCTTGTTGTTACCTGTGCCTATTGTTTCCTGAAGGAAGTCGATATTCTTCCTGCTTTGCTTCTTTTGTTTGATAACGAAGGTAGCCATGTTTAGCTGATTACCCAATGGAATATTTTGCTGTTTTATAATCACAGAATTTACAAGTCCAAATAGGAATCAGTCTCTGATAAGTCTTTGACACTGTCTCAGAGGTACAGAGATATTATTCTAGGAGTTATAACGTGTGTGTGTGTGTGTGTGGGTATGCTTTTGTGTAGCCACACATGTGGTAGCATGGCAGTTGTTTTCACGCTGCTAAATATAACGCATCGTTTCAAAGCTTTACTTGAATATTCTGTTTGGTATTTGCTCCTCATTAGTGCAAGCTGGCATGCAGTTAAATAGCTCAGTGTACTGCTATGCTTTAGCTTCAGCAAAACATAAATCACACAATGCGTCCTCTCTGAGTAGAAGGTTTGATTTTCATGACACGAAGTTACATCTCTTTCTTTTATATTACGTCTCAATCCAGGATGCGGTACAGTGTGTGCATGTTTGTGTATGAATGAGTGTGTGAATGGGTATATGTGCTACTTTTTATGTCATTAACTTATTTCTTGCAAAGACGATCCTGTTCAGTTTGAATGTTTTTTAGAGAAACAGCTGAAGCTTAGTGAGGGGGTTAAAGTAGAATGAGTATAGACCACAACACAGTGAGTTTTCTTTGTATTTATGAATGTGCATCTGTAGTTAAAGATGAAAATATGAAAATATCACATGACGATTATCGTGACCAAAAATCTCACGGTTGTCAGTATCGTCACGGTATTGTTAAAATGTGCTGAAAATTTATAAAAAGTACTGATACACACTGAAATCATTTAAACAGGTTTTATTTCTGTGTTCGGCCACACACCGCACATCACTTGCCCACTGCAGTACCGCCCCCACTGTCATTTTCCTTTTTTTTCTAGTTATAAAAATCATTTAGTTCAGTAAGAGAAAACAGCAGAAGGCAGTGACGGCATACGGGAGAATTTCCAACCTTACAAAAGGACCAAATCCGAAGTGTGGTCATATTTTGGATTTTATAAAAATGCTGAGGGAAACTTAATTGAAGATGGTAACCCCATCTGCAGAGCTTGCCAGAAGAAAGTTGCTGCAAAAGGGGGCTTTGGCGCTTCATTGGTGCCTTTCACTCTTTTCTCCCTCGCTTTTAAATCACTTATGAATGCCCGCGTGGCTGTGCGCATTTCACTTTCACTTTTGAATTAGTGGCAATTGCTTGAATAGTGGGTTTATTATTATTCTTAATTAAAACCACAAGAACAACAAAACAGTACAATGATAAACTCGCTTATATTAAACCAAATGTTTCGCCATCATCTTGCCTCTCAGCTCGTATTCACTCTTCCCGTGTCAGTCGGCTCACCTTCACACTTCCTGTCAGTCAGTTCGCCTTCACTTTTTCCTGTCAGTCAGCTCGCCTTCACTCTTCCTGTGTCAATCGGCTCGCCTCATTCTTCCTGTCAGTAGGCTCGCCCCATTCTTCCTGTCATTCGGCTCGCCTCATTCTTCCTGTCAGTCGGCTCGCCCCATTCTTCCTGTCATTCGGCTCGCCTCATTCTTCCTGTCAGTCGGCTCGCCCCATTCTTCCTGTCATTCGGCTCGCCTCATTCTTCCTGTCAGTCGGCTCGCCCCATTCTTCCTGTCATTCGGCTCGCCTCATTCTTCCTGTCAGTCGGCTCGCCCCATTCTTCCTGTCATTCGGCTCGCCTCATTCTTCCTGTCAGTCGGCTCGCCCCATTCTTCCTGTCATTCGGCTCGCCTCATTCTTCCTGTCAGTCGGCTCGCCCCATTCTTCCTGTCATTCGGCTCGCCTCATTCTTCCTGTCATTCGGCTCGCCTCATTCTTCCTGTCAGTCGGCTCGCCCCATTCTTCCTGTCAATCGGCTCGCCGCATTCTTCCCGTGTCAGTCGGCTCGCCTTCGCTCTTCCCGTGTCAGTCGGCTCATCTTCGCTCTTCCCGTGTCAGTCGGCTCGCCTTCACTCTTCCCTTCACTCTTCCCGTGTCAGTAGGTTTGCCATGTGATAAATGAAAACCGACTCCTGCTGATCTGTGCTGCAACTCTGACTCATTCGACTCATGCTCAATTGAGCAGACACGTTTAGTTTTTAATTGTAGCTTCCGTTTTCATGCTCAAAAAAACTATGTTCCATGCTGCGCCTGCGTCAGACTCATGCTGGGTGTGTGTGGACAGCATTTACCGCAAGTTTTAATGATAATTAATTGTGACGCGGTAATACTAACCGTCTGGGAATTCTGTCATGGTTTATTGTGAAACCAGTAACCATTTCATACCTATTTGTAGTGGAGATGGAGAGTCAGACAGATTATACAGAGACAGATATATTGTCTTGCTTGTGAACGTGATGGCGTATGGATCTGATACAGCGCTCAGCGACTTCCAGTGTGTCATTCCAACAACAATAACTAATGTCATCTGATCTATTTAACTTTGCACTAAAAAGTTGTCACTAGTTTAATGCTAGTTGAATACCTAGATTTTATTTCATTTAATGAATGTGCATTTAGGTTTATGAGAAGATTTTTATGAGAAGCATTTCATCAACTACTGGTAAATTATGAATGGATCATTATTGAACTGATAAACATCAAATAAATTTTGGTAGCCTTGTTCCTTGTTCACGCCATAGTTAAACGAGTGTTTTCCCTGCCATAGTTAAGCAAGTGTTTCGGGTCTTAGTTAAACGAGAGTTTCGGGTCTTAGTTAAACGAGAGTTTCAGGTCTTAGTTAAACGAGAGTTTCATGTCATTGTTTAACCATAGTTTCATGTCATTCTAAGACCAGAGTTTCATGACATAGTTAAACGTGAGTGTCATGTCATTATTAAACGTTAGTTTCAGGCCGTAGTTAAATAAGTGGTTTGTGTCATAGTCCTGTTCTAAGTATGTTGTTTCCTGCCTCATTTCTAGGTAATTGATAGACGTTTAAGTTAGTCAAATGTGGTAGTGTTTTCACGCCCTGTTTAAGTTCATGTTTCTTGTTTCAGCTCTAGTTTTATGTTTAGACCTTGTTTCCTGCCTCATAGTACCTTGACTTTAGTGAACAATAAAGACTTTACCCCTGCACTTACTTCCTGTTCGAGTCTTGTTTCGTAACAACCTGAGATTGAGCTCTGATTTAAAATAATTATAGTAGCAGAAAAATTGCTTGCCAGTAAATCACAGCAATGCTTTATTACAGAATTTATTGAAATATACAAAAATTTGTTGAAAAGATGTTGTTCGGAATGTTCATTTAATTTCTGTTTTTATTTGAAACTGGCAGATATTGGAGGCCGCCATTTCTGGATCCAGCAAAATAGAAACTGTGTAGCAGTGTTGTGTTTAAAGAATGTTAAACACTCTATAGCCAAAAGTATGTGAACACCTGACCATCACACCCATATCTGGTTCTTCCCCAAAACTGTTGCCACAAAGTTGTAAGCACAAAATTGTCTAGAATTGGTGAATATGGTGTAGCATTAAGATTTCCTTTCACTGGAATTAAAAACCTGTTTCATCGTGACAGTGCTACTATGCACAATGCAAGGTCCATAAAGATATCCTTCCACAAGTTTGATGTGAAAGAACTCGGACATCAAGCCCAACAAACCTATTTGGGGGGCCTTCTGACTTGACATGAGCGCCCAACCTCAGTGATTTTCTTGGGGCTGAATGAGCACATGTAGGTTATTATAAAAGCAAAAGGGGTAACCAGCTCTGTGTTAATGACACTGGTTTTGGAATTGGGACATATGGGTGTGATAGTCAGGTGTCCAATTACTTTTGCAAATAAAGTCTACTGCATCGTCCAGAGAGCATATGCGTCCTGTTCAATAGTGCTTCAGCTACAGTGCATGCACTTTGAGATCGAGTAGATTTCATTCGTTTCATTTGTAATTTTTAATAATTATTTTAAAAAAATTTGGATATAGTATAGAATCATTATTTACATTTTCTCACAACACTTTGCTGATTATGCCTATAGTCTTTCTTATTTATGTGTCATTATATGTTGGCTCTAAAGTTAATAAGTTAAAGTTAATATTACCTGATACAGTATAATTTCATTTGTTATTTTGGAAAATTTTGGGGGGCACTTTAAAGCAAATACCCTGGTTTTCTCCCAGTGTGCCAATGTCTTCAATCCTCATGTACAATAGCTTATGAAATAACGCTTGATCCAGCATATCTTATTTTTTGCACGATGAACTAGAAGTACAGTGGCGCAAAACATACAGCTTATGCAAGAAGGAAAAATGCTGCCGAGTTGCAGCAAAAGTGACAGACTGGGCCAGAAATTTAGCTCACTGAAAAAGGTCATTGTGCAAACAATTCATACTAATTGAAGATAAGCAAATTGTAATGCGTGTGCAATATTGAGGCTATTATATCATGGTTTAATTCAATATTTTGATTTGCCAATGTTCTCCTGTAAAGAAAACTGTTTGAAGGATATGTTGACTGAGCATTCATCTGCTACATTGAGTTCATTTTTACCCTTAATACAAGCAATGTCTCTGATGAAAAAACTGTCTTCTCTGTGATGATTTACAGGCAAAAACCATACATTACAACTTGACATACAATAGTTAGACATACTATCAAACTGTCACACAGTGGCACTGATCGAACTACTGCTCCTCGCTCGATCCTTTATAACACAAGCAAAACCTCACATAACTGAGACACAATGGTTTTTGTGCACATGTTTAACTCCTGTGCATCCCATACCATATGAATCCCTAGTTAGGTTGGAGGATCTTAATAACAACATGCACAATTTTGGTAATATCTCCTCACTATGCACACGTAACTAACTCTGACTGCAGTCCCCTACATGTGACCATCATTTCATCACAAGTCTCTGTATTCAGTCCAAGAATTTGAGTCAGTAATTCCCTTTACTATAACTAAAAGGAATTGCCCTGAGATTGCTATCTGATGGTGCCTTGTCAAATGAACATGGTATCCTCTTCAAGCGATCAAAATTACAGTTTCTCTTTAAGTCCTCATTACTCACCAGTGCCACAGCTTCTGTTGAGAGCTGCCAGTAATTATTAATGCAAATGTGATATTTTCATACTGCTTATAAAGTATTCATGCTTTGGCAGGCTGAGCATTAATTAGTAGACGTACTGTATTTGTAGCTTATTTTCTGAAGTGTTATTGTTATTGGAAGAGATGACTTCATTTGAACCAGAAACAAATAAGTTTATGGGTTTTATTTAAATTAAGCATTCCTTGTGTTGAGTCTTCAGTTATACTTTTTAGCAAATAAAGTCTACTGCATCGTCCAGAGAGCATATGCGTCCTGTTCAATAATGCTTCAGCTACAGTGCATGCACTTTGAGATCGAGTAGATTTCGTTCGTTTCATTTGTAATTTTTCATAATTATTTTAAAAATTTGGATGGATAGATGGATTAGGCAGACGGACAGACAGACACAGACAGACAGGCAAATCGATCAGTCTGCTGCTACCATTCTACTGTACTCCAGTAGAGTGATTAAAGATCAACCCCAAAGGGTGGGTTGTGAAGATATGCTGAATATATATTGTTCATTTATTTTCTCCGCGTATCTGTGCAGCTTATTACTTCTTAAAATAGTAGTAACTGAAATAGTCCCAGGCAAGCTATAAGATTATGTACAATGTTTTATTATGTCAGTTCATACTATAAATTGCAAATAATGCTACAAGTGAAAGAATACAGTACTGTGCAAATGTTTTAGGCACTCTATTTTGTTTTAGTAAAAACTTTATTGATTTTTTTTTTATGACTTCATTACCAATTCAGTACAAAAACATTTTAGATTCCCAAACATTAGTTTGCTAGCACAAAATTAAATGTTACAGAAAACATTTTTGTATGTCGTTAAAGAAAGTAGCATATTATGTAAGAGACCACGTTTCAGACAAAGCATATAAGGAAGGCTGTTGGATTTTGCTGCAAATTAAGAAGCAGCTGCGACAGTCAAAGTCTCCAGAAGAACTGTGGCTGGTTCTGCACGATGCTCAATAAAACTTACAGCTCATTTCCTTATAAAACTGCACTAATTGTACCGGAGAATACTATTTTTATTTTTGTCACACCAAATATTGACTTTGTTTCATTTACTACTATTTACTGCTCTTCGTGCTATTTTTTTTAATAATGTAAAAACATTTCATTTCATTATTTGAAGACATCTTTGCATGTGCATAAAACTTTTGCACAGTACTGTTTATCATTATTAGTGTAAAGATTATAAAATTTCATTTTTGTTCTACGCCCTATGGAAGCCTATTTCACCTAAAAACACCAAAACATATCTTTCTAATAGCAAAACATGATGAAGATTATCTTTGGAAAAGTGGCAAAGTTTTTCTTTGACATCTAGTAGCATAGATAGTTGACTGTACAAAATGTGCTCAGTAAGAGAGTGCTGATGTAAGAACCAAAGATAAGATTAGAGCATCTGAATGGGACAGAAAGAGTGGAGTACTTTCCTGCTGCCATTGTTCTATTATTGCATGTGCATGCTGTCAGCCACATACACTCTGCTTACTCAGAAGAGAAAAGGCTACAATCCTTATCTTCTCCTCCAGTTAGTCACAATGTCTCACATAAACACTTGCATCACTGTAGTGGGTTGAGTCAGTGTAATGAAAGTCAAACCCTAGTTTCTGTGTTAATTTGGCAGATTTCTTCCCAATTTCATCCCAAGTTGTTTAAGTATCACTTCAAAAACTAGCAAGCCTGTAATGCTCTGTGAAGCAAGAATATTTTATGTAGGAAAAAAGCCATTTTCTGAGATTTACTTCAGACTAATTTATTCATGAGAACAATTCCATGACCCCAAGCCCTGTGTTGACTGTTCTGGAGACTTTATTATGATGTTGAGGTGTGCTGTATTGTATTTATGATTAACTACACTGGTAGCTAGCAGACTGGTAGCTAGCAGACTGGTAGCTAGCAGACTGGTAGCTAGCACACTGGTGGTGCAGAGCCCCATATATAAATGTTCATCTTCATAAAGTCCTCATTAACAACTTACATACATTTTACCACATACATTTCAAATTCTGTTGAAATCCTAATTACCTCTTTTGAGTGACCAACCATTTTTTAAAGTGTGGTCATTGCCCCATTTAGCTCCATAGACATATCACACCAAGTGGTCATAAATGGGAACTGCAACAAGTGCTAATAGAGGCCCATTGAGACAGCTTGCTCTGCTTGCTCTGGAGGAGCAGCGACCAGGACAGCTGATTAAATGGTTGCCAGATAGTATGAGCTAGTATAAAAAAATACTCAACAGCCACCAAGATTTGAATATCATATAATCAGAATTAAACCGTGTAAGATTACACAAACAAAGGAAAGTGTAAGTGTAAAACATTATGGATAGTTGTGCTTAACTCTCATACATAAGAGTTTTTCACAAAAACTCACCCAACAAAACTCACCCAACCGGCTGTGGCTCAGGTGGTAGAGCAGGTTGTCCACTAATCGTAGGGTTGGTGGTTCGATTCACACGAGTCCACATACCAAAGTGTCCTTAGGCAAGACATTGAACCCCAAGTTGCTCCCGATGGCAGGTTAGCACTTTGGTGTGTGAATGGGTGAATGAGACACAGTGTAAAGCGCTTTGGATAAAAGTGCTATATAAGTGCAGACCATTTACCATGTTCAGTAACCACATCCTGGTCAGGGTCACAGTGGTTCCAAACGCCTTTCCTGGGAAGACTGGGCGGTAGGCAAGAATACACTGGATGGGTTACCAGTCCATCACAGGGCATTTTCATGAAAGCTGTTATGGCAAATATAGAGTCTTTGCTTATTTTACAATTTTCTTTTATGTCTATCTTTCTATCTATCCATCTATCTATATATACATATATAGATATTTAGAAAGATAGAACGATATAAAGAAAATTGTAAAATAAGCAAAGACTCTATATTTGCCATAAAAGTTTTAAATTTTCTATTTTCATTCTTTTATGAAATAATAATAACAATAATAATAATAATAATAATAATGATGCACTTGAGAGTAGAAAATATGCATAGCACATGCTTTTGTTAATTACAAAAAAACTGCAGAAACTTATTGTAGAGCTGGAATGCAGGTTGGAATTGATTATTTGTGCTGCACTTTGAAGTTCTCCGTTAAATGCCGGAGGTTGATATTCATGAACCTCTTGGCTGAGGATCCGGAAAGCGAACATATTAGAGTGAAGATCTGTTTCTAATTTATTTGCTCCGTGCTTTCTGTTATACCTGGGAGATTGTCCGCAATAGATGGAGTGATGTAGTCGGTGGCATTGGGCCATGTCCCAAAGGCTCTGAAGCAATGGTACCTGTCAGCTCTGATCCTCTGTAATCCCAGTGTGGGCGGTCACACTGGACTCTGACATGGTCCCTGAGTCCTGAATGCTGAGCAGGATTGTGGTGAGACAAGTGAGCAGATAGCATCAGGTTTGGAAGTGGGTCTACTCAAGCTTGAGCAAAATTCCTAAGGAGTTGGCCATTGCTTATTTGTGTGAATTTGCGGTCACGAGAGTAAACATACAGTATGTTTATATGGAGTATGTGTACAGCTTTAGAATGTGAGCTACTTTTCCAGTCGAATTGTAGAATGAGGGGGATTTAGCTCAAAATTACCTCTGTCTGTGCATGATAAATATTACAAAGATTCAGATGCATTTGATGCTTAGTTAACAATGACTTCTTTTTCTCTGCTCTGAGCATGTGGCCCAAAGTAAAATAGTGAAAGATATTACTGAAAATGAATGAGTCGATGTTTTTCAACCCAGCTACGTTGAATAGGATTATTAAAGGTCTAGATGTTAAATTGTCACTCTTAGTTACTCAGTTACCTCGTTTCCACTGAAACCATATGTTTGTGAAAAATCATTTGTGACTTCCATTTGCAAAAGTGCCCAAGTAGTTGGTTCACATTTTTCAAGGTTCATTAAAGAAATTGAAAAATTCTTTTTCTGTGGTTATGTTTTATTTATTCATAGCGAATAACATGCACTAAACACTAAGCATTGAATTTAAAAATACTCAGTAAGTTAAAATGGATAAAAAAGGAAAGGAAAGCCCTGCATGCTATTTTAGTGCAGGAAATAAAAAAATTTAAAAAATTATTCTGCTGCTATAAACAGGGACATACCCTTCTGTGGCTTTTTACATTACTTTGGTCTGTGTTGACCTAGTTGGTGCTGGTGTTGGTGATTCACTACTGAAAATGGGGTTATGGGGGAGGCGTAATGTTGAACATGGTTTTGTTATGGCTGCTTAAAGTATAATACAAAAAGGAAAATGGTTTTATCATGATAATTGTATATGGGATTAAAAAAATCAATAATTAACAACAGTTAATTGACATGGAGATGAGCAAAAATAAATATTTAAAATGGCTGTTATTTTGATTTTACGTTTGTGGAGATGCTGTAATTTTTTATTTTACCACAATTTTTTTTCAAACGTATAAAGATTTTCTTAAGTAGCCCAGTATTTATGTCACTTACTCACTTATGCACTAAGTCACTTACTGTAATTTAATTTCTTTATTAATTATGATCACCAAATATATTGAATATCCATCTATGTATTAGTCTAAAACTTCTGGCCGAGACAACCAGGTATCCTGGTATTTATTATAATTCATAATGCCAGCAATCTTCACAATTCCAAATAACCAGTGAACCATCAATATACAGTGGGGGGGGGAAAGTATTTGATCCCCTGCTGATTTTGTACGTTTGCCCACTGACAAAGAAATGATCAGTCTATAATTTTAATGGTAGATTTATTTGAACAGTGAGAGACAGAATAACAACAAAAAAATCCAGAAAAACGCATGTCACAAATGTTATAAATTTATTGTTATAAATTAATTTTAATTACATTTAATTTTCAATGACCTGGCTGAGGGAAGGAGGTTCTCACCCAAGATTTGACGGTACATGGCCCCGTCCATCGTCCCTTTGATGCGGTGAAGTTGTCCTGTCCCCTTAGCAGAAAAACACCCCCAAAGCATAATGTTTCCACCTCCATGTTTGACGGTGGGGATGGTGTTCTTGGGGTCATAGGCAGCATTCCTCCTCCTCCAAACACGGCGAGTTCAGTTGATGCCAAAGAGCTCGATTTTGGTCTCATCTGACCACCAGAGGACAACTGGGTGAAAGTGTTGTGGTCAGATGAGACCAAAATCGAACACCATCCCCACCGTCTTTTAAAAATATTGCATATTTTCCCGAAGGTGATTTTATTTTACATTTGTGCAACTTCATATTTGGTCAAATGTATTTATGGACTAATTGTATAACCCTAATTGATATGTGTTTTTGAGAGAAATGCTGTTTCTAATGTTATTTTAAAAATCTGCATTTTTATGAGAATGATTACTAAAAGAGGAAAAAAGTCCAGTTGGGTCTATAAGTATTTGGGCAGTGACACAATCTTTGCGATTTTGCCTTTGTACACCACCACCACAATGGAATTTGAAATGAAGCAGTCAAGATGTAGATGAAGTGTAGAGTTTCAGCTTTAATTCAATATTGCATTAACCGTTTAGGCATTCCAGCCAATTTTCTGCATAGTTCCTCCATTTTCACACGCTCAAAAGTAATTGGACAAAATATCATAATTATGAGGATTTTTAATACTTGGATGCAAATCCTTTGCTGTCAATGACTGCCTCAATTCTGGAACCTATGGATATCAAATGCTGAGTTTCCTTCCTTGAGGTGCTTTGCCAGACCTTTACTGTAGCCACTGTCAGTTGTTGCTTGTTCGTGGGTTTTTCTACCTTCAGTTTTGTCTTCAAAAAGTGAAAAACATGCTAAATTGGATTGAGGTCATGTGACTGACTCGACTATTTTAGAAAATTCCATTTCTTTGCATTAAGAATCTCTTGGGTTGCTTTCGCAGTAGGCTTTGGGTGATTATCCATCTGTACTGTGAAGCATCGTCCTGTCAGTTTTGCAGCCTTTGACTGAATCTAACAAGGGAAGAATTCTGTGATCATCAAATTTAGTTTAATGGTCTTCCAGGCCTTTTGGTGTTGCTGAGCTCGGCAGTGCACCGTTGATTTAAGAATCTACCTGTTGTTTCTGCTATCCCTCTGTTAGATCTGTTTTGTTTTTTCAGCCTAATGATTGCCTCCTTCACTTACGTTCACACAGCTTTCGACCGAATATTGAGAGTTCATACTTGGACTCAACTCCAGACCTTTTATCTCATTAATTTGTAATGAAATCATGAGGAAACACGCCAAACTTAGCCATGAAACTGCTTATCAGTCAATTACTTTTGAGCCTGTGAAAATGGAGAGACTATATATTTTTTTTTAATAATTTAAAAAATGGCTGTAATTCCTAAACACTTAATGCAATATTTTTTGTTAAACCCCTTGAATTAAAGTTGAAAGTCTACACTTCCAATTAAATCTTGATTGCTTCATTTCAAATCCATTGTGGTGCTGTATAGAGGCAAAATTCCAAAAGTTGCGTCATGAATCGTTGTGTATATGCTTATTTGATACGTTTTTCCACATTTTCTTTAAGGGTGGCAGTAATTCTGGCATTGATTACTCTGTGCGTGCGTGTGTACGTGTGTTTGTTTGTGTGCGCACATCTGTTGTGCAGCAGCTTATTTAGATCCCCTGAAATGTGTCACTGTTCCACTCCACGGTTTCAGTCTTGCTGTTTCAAACCATTTTTTATGTGGCAGTTGTTGTGCATGCTGTGCTAAATTCTTTCTAAGTGATTGGTTCAGCAGGTGTTACTATTCCTGATTTGCCTGCCTGTAAATGCCACTCGTTACATTTGTTCTATGGCCAGATGGAAAGGGGGGGAACTTATATATATATAATATGTATATATATATATATATATATATATATACATTTTTTTAAAGGTTTAAGACAGGACCCATATTCACTTTAATTAAACATCTTTTACACATTCTTTACTTCCCCAATCAAATGCAGCTGTTTAGCTATTAAGCAACCTGTTCTGGATAGGGATTAAGCCAAAGAATTGTGTAAATAAACAGATGCATTACTACCCCTGTTTCCCTTACTCTTTAGTGTTCACCCCAGTTTTACTCTACTCACGAGGCTATATATGGCTGTAAAGTTAGAATTTGGGGTGTTATGCCGTGGATGTGATGTCCTCAGCACTAATTTACCTGGCTTAATATCCCAAACTGTGGCATGTTTGTAATTGCTTTTAGAAAGCCCTGCCACTTTCCATCCAATCAAAGTGTGTTGTAGCAAAACATCAGTTTGGCTAAATACCATTTGGAGCTAGGTTTGTTTAAAGATTGTCTTAAATCATCAGCTAAAATGATTGCATGAATTTGTATTCCGTCATATTCAGTCAATGAATGCTATTGAGACTTGTTCCCATTAATATTAAGTCAACTGTTCACTATTGACTGTCACACTTTTTCAGGGTTTTTTTTTTTTTCTTTTAAAGATCAAACCCCCGGGGTTCGAATTCGGTGTTCGATGGAGTAAGACGCGAAGTTTGAGCCTCCTGCTGATTTCAATAAAAATTGTAATTGTTGGTACTATTCAGACAAAACTGAGGAGAGAGCGTGCCGCGAGCGCGTCTCCTTCTCCGCGTGAACCCGCATCCTCATCCGCATCCCGAGTGGTGACCATGACTACGCCGCATTTAAGCTTGAGCTGCTGCCTTTACAGAAGAAGGACATCGGCGATATTTTTAAAAAGGAGTTCCAGGAGTTCCAGAAGCACCAGGAGAATCTTCAGAAGACTCTCAAGGAAGCGCTGTCTACT
Organism: Ameiurus melas; assembly: GCA_012411365.1. NCBI lineage: Eukaryota > Metazoa > Chordata > Actinopteri > Siluriformes > Ictaluridae > Ameiurus > Ameiurus melas. The sequence continues at coordinate 27,459,915 of CM022754.1, read as the reverse complement.
ATTCAGCTTGACCTGCAGGCCATGAAAACACAGCTGGTTACTGATAAAGTTGCTACCAATTCTACCATATCAACACCGAAAGGTTCTGTTGGGGAAGTGGAGCACGCACTCTCCGGTTGCATGGATGATCTAGTTCATATGAAGACTACTATCAAGTCTCGCTGCAACCGTGACTCAATTAGAGAATAAATGTGATGATTTGGAGTCAAGGTCACGGCGCAATAACGTTAGGATAGACGCAGTTCCAGAGGGCGCTGACACCTGTACTACCGCTGCAGTAGCGGCCTTGTTAATAGAGGCGTTTGGTCTGGAGAAGGAGCTGGTTCTGGACCGGCCCCACCAGACCCTTCAGCCAGAGCCGAAGCCTGGTAAACTCTGGAAGGCACTCGGCCTTCCAGCTCTACAGAATTCGAATTCTTATTGAAGATATTGTCGGTGCGATACTTTGTCTAGAATTTGTGGACTCACTCCTTTTAAATATACTTCTGTATTAATGTGCTTCTCTGTCGCTCTGACTGGGTTAGAGTTTATTTCATTTTATTGGTTATTTTCTTTTTTTTTTTTTTTTTTTTTTTTTTTAAATATGCTCCACTGTGTAATATTATTAGTTATAAGTCTTTAAAAGATAAGGACATTATATTTGTTAAAGTGCGCAGACTATTTATTAGATTTGAAGTCAGTAGGGGACTTTTCTTTCACTGGATTTTTTTTTTTTTGTTTAGGTAATTTTGTTTAGCTTACTCTATGTCCACTTTGTGGACAACCCTAGGTGTGAAACACTGCTGTCTCCCTTGTTTTATGGAGACTTTGGGTGTGTGTCCCTCTTCGGCTCCAATTGGTTATTTATATTCCTATGATTTACTTTATTTAAATGGTTAGTAATATGGATCCCAGCATAGCTGGGACAGGCATGCCTTTAAGATTTATTAGTTACTGACACTTCCCACTTAAATTTTTGTGCCTGTTCTTGGGTTTTATCATTTTTATATAACCAGAGACAGCTATTGAGTAGCCATGATGAGCCGGGGGGGAGGGCAGGGTACTTTTAATTTTTTTTTCTTTATATTTTTTTTTCTCAATGAAATATTTGGGAAAGGGAAGGGAGGGGAGAAAAGGTAAATGAATCACATGAAAATGAATCACATGTAAATGAATCACATGAATATGAATCACATGCATGAATATAAATCACATGAAAATGAATCACATGTAAATGAATCATATGAAAATGAATAAATAAATCAATGAAAAAAAGATCAAACAAAATGCTATTCACTAACATTCATGTATCTGTAAATGTGTTTATATTTAAATGTCAACAAAGATCTTTTTTGTTCTGCAAAGAAGCACAAGCTCACCTACTGGTATATTTTTAAAAAAATGCATGTTTTGTTCCCATTTTTAGCATGCATTTCCACATAGTGACCAATAATTGTGGATATATTGATGTCATATGCTGTGTTATTACACACTAATGAAGAATGCAACACTTTAGAGATCCAGACTTTAATTATTAATTATTGCGCTGGCACTAAGCTCTGTAGCCCGTTTGTAGCCTGTTGAAATCTAAGGCATCATTGTGAACTGTCTGAATGGAAACTTACAACCTGTATTTGGTAGGAAGTTGGTTTAATGGGACGCTGAAAGGCTGCCTCCATAAAAGTTGATTCCTTAGAGATTTTCCTTCACTGAATGCTGTCTCCTTATAGAACTGCCTCCATGAAAAGCTGGCTTCATAGGACACTGGTTTTATGGAGCACCTCCTCCTTAGAAACATGTTTTCATAAAGAGCTATGGGTTTTCAGCAAGCCATATAGTGTATATTTTAGCCATGTAGTGTAAATCCAATTATCTCACAGTGATCATTTTATTATTTAATCTTTTCTGCATAATGAATTTACATTCATGTCTTGATAAACCTGATTTAACAGATTTATTTTAGAATAGTTATTACGTTTATGCATTATTATGATTAAAGGAATATGTTTTGGATTTGTGTTCATAATGTGAGGGTACAGTGGCTTAGCACGTTTGACTCGCACCTCCAAGGTTGGGGGTTTGATTCCTGCCTCCACACTCTATGTGCGGAGTTTGTATGTTTTCCCCGTGCTTCAGGGGTGTGCTCCAGGTACTCCAGTTTCTTTACCCAGACACACACTGTAGGCTGATTGGTGTCTCTAAATTGTCTTAAGTATGTGAATGGGTGTGCAATTGTGCCCTGTGATGGGTTGGCACCCTGTCCCTGTGCCTCTAGTCCCCTAGGATAGGCTCCAGGCTTCCTGCGATCCTGTGCAGGATAAATAGAACAGAACATGGATGGATGCTCATAATGTTTTAGACCTTATGACTAGGGGTTAATTTAGGAGGGCAGAGCACAAGGTAGGGGTTATGTTACTGACAGTTTGTTTACTGTACAGGGCAGAATATATATTTTTATCTTATTATGGATTGATGATAATGCTGTAAATAATAACACTTTCATTTTAACATGGCAAAATGTATTAACTGATGTGTGATCATTTATTTGTTCATTATGCTATATAAAAGCTTTATTGCATCATGTATCTTGCCAAACGCAAAAGATTGAAGATAAACAAGAAATCCTGAAAACCTATGCTGAACATGATATATAAGTAGGGCTTCCCCGCCTACTAAATCTCAATTTAACCCCTGCTCAATATCTGGCCTGGCTCTACTGAATTATAGTGTTGTCTGAATTTGACAGTTGCATAATTGTTTTCTCAAACAAGGCTGCATAAAGCTCCTGCATTGAGACCGTTTTGTTGCCTTGCCTTGTTTCTCAGTCTAAACAAAAGTCATATCATTGTTACAGATTCCCTTGCCTTTATGATTGTAGTTATGCTAGCTTATACTGCATGAATATAAATGGCATGAACATGTAGGAGGTAAATAGAGTTCTAAATAGGTTTTTCTTATGTGTTGACTTTGATGTAGGCATAGTGTTGTTCAGTGTTTCCAGAGATGAACAGCTTTGCAGATGCTGGTACATCGCATACTGTGAACAAGATAAGAGAATGTGGCCAATTGTATTTTTGAAGAATAGGGTTTATATTGCATATTGAGAAATGTTGAGATTATTTATTGCATTTTTATTGACTCAGGATTGATATGCATATATTGCATCTATCTTTAGTCCTCACCTTTCCTATGTGCTAATGTGGAGGTAGTTAAGCGTTAGAATTAAAAAGACCTTAAAACAAAAATGTTTGTGAAGTACCATTATATGAGGTATTAACTGTACTGTTTGCTGTGCATAAATTGTTGTTCTGTAATGCAGATGATATTGTCCATCTTCTATATTAACACTGTTTAGCAAATATAAAGGCACTAGTGTTTTGGGGGGTTTTTTCCATAGGAGCGTCTCTTTTAAATGGTGGGGGAAATGCTGATGGGTGACATGTTCCACATTAAAATTAACTTTTTTTTTTTTTAAATGTCTCCATGAACGATATATTCTCTGATCAATACTGATCAAGTCAGCGCAAGGACATATAGGGGCAGCATGGATTTTATGTGTTAAGATCATCATTCCTACTGTACAGTGTAGCTTATTCTTTCTACTGCAAAGAGTTGCCCTGCCTGGTTGGTGTTGTTTTGTTTCCTTTCATTTAATTCCACCATCTGTTACCATGAAACTTTACCAACTGTGTCTGCGTAGGATCTTTACACAGATGGTGCTGGTCAGAGCTAGGGCAGAGATGTGAGAAAAGATTCAAGAACCATCTAACTAGCACACTAAGCGCTGGGCTACTTTGGTTTGCTTAATTTAGCATTTAAGTCCATGTTTATATTCTATGCTTGTCTGAGGAGAGAGGGAGGATCATAGTTGGAGCATGGAAATTTAACTTGTGTATTACATCCATATTTTACATTGAAGAGTACTTTTTGTACTGTTCTCAGTGAATGGGTCAGTTTGTTTTAGTCACTCCTCACCAAAGCTGTAGCACAGTTTTTCATTACAGAGTGCCACAGAATACTGTGTGAAATAAGATAACAGAGATACTATATGAACATGCATGAGGTTACAAATGAAAGGTGTCCAAGCTGTCTTGAGAAACTGAACGCTCACACTAAAATAAATGAAGTTACACAGACCTCCAGCACAGGCTCCAATTGCGAATACACATGCTCCAGAACATGGAGGCTTAAAAACAACATAAAGCTTTCACACATACAATGGCCTCTCAAATTATTGGCACCCTTTATAAAATGAAATAATAAATGTGTGCACTCAATAAAGCAACAAATCAACTCAACCAATAGTTAATAATAATAATAATAAAGTTTTTTTTGCTTTGGGGCTATTTTGTCGCTGGTAGTTCAGGGGCTCTTATGAATATTAATGAATTATGTTAAGTACCAGGATATTTCATTTAAAAACCCTGGTTGCTTCTGCCAGGAGGTTCAGACATGACCATAAATGAGCCAAACCGATCAAACCAGAAATGGTTAAATGTACACAAAAACAATGTTTATAAAAAAGTTTAAAATGTTATTTATGGAGGACTGGACAAACATACCTGTACAAGTGTCATTATAGAAAAAGATTCAGTGTTATTCTCTCTAGGGCAGATGGGTCTTATCCATTGGGGCAGGTGTTTAACAAATATGTATCACTATTTATATCAGCTGTTTAACAAATATTCATTTTAAAATATCAAGTCCTCATTCACCAACGATTTTAAAAAGTCACAATTAGACAGATATAAGCCAATGTTATGTTGATTAGCTTTGTAGATGTTCTGCAATTGTGCATCATTAAATAACGTTACTATAAAAGCGTTACTATGATTGAATTTTATATATCACTTTTTTGAAGGATGTCGATATTTTTGGAGGGAATTATACTATATACACATTGGACATCGAACAGTCATCTATCTCTCTCACAGGCACAAAAACGAAACCAAAGGACATCTTCTCTGACCCTCATTTTCTTCTAGCTCTAGATTTAATCCCAGCAGCCTCGATCCCAGCATGTGAGTGGATATATCACAAGCTGAATAACCACATTATGCCATGACTTCAGCTTTCAGGCTACATAATGTGATTAGGATCGAATCTCCTTATTTTTCTGAAGCTTTGCCTAACTGGCCTGGGCTACAGGTTCACATTCCCTGTCTGCCCTCGCTTTCTTTCTATTATCTTCAGTAATTTAGGTATCACTTTTTTGCCACACTAACACACTTCTCACTATTTAAAGCCCACTTTAAAGAACCTTTTAACCCTAATACTATTTATCACCTGAGAGACAAAGGAAAATAATGCACAAATATGTCGGCCAGCGCTTTATTTTTAGTGATCTGTTCATTAAAATATTGGTAAGCCCTGAATGAATCAACCCTGTTCCGCTTTTTCAGATTCAAATTCAGAAAGAAAGTGCAGGTTCTTGCACTTTATAAATTTTTTCAGGCACAGCAAATATGTTTGTTCACAGGTGTGCCATAATTTTAAATGGATATGCAGGCATATCTATAGTGTCTCATCTATATAAAGCACAGATCCTCTTGGTCCTTAGATGCCACATAGCTGTTCAGACATGAACCAATTAATTGTATCCTAGCAACAGGAGTCAATATGTTTCTTAGCAACACTGTTTGGTGATATGTAGAAACTGCTTTTGAAGAGCCCTGTGCAGAACTCATGCAAACAGCATATTCCAAGCATAATAAGTATAGGCTGATCCCTGGTATGTTGCATACGAATAACTTAAAGCTAATTCACGCTAATGAGTCACCTTTAAATAAGAAACTGTTCGATTATGTTCGGACTTCCTTGTCATGAGTATTTTGGAGCCATCCTCTGTCTGCTGTTAACAGCTATTTTAAAATTTTCTGCAATATGAATGGAAACCCTAGGCAAATCCCACTCCACAGATCAATTATTTTCCTCACAGATGCAAATACAGTGGCTGTCTCAAATTACAGAACCTTTCATAGCCCGGGGTGTGTTTAACAGCTGTTTCAGGAAGAGCTATATAGGACAGGCTGAAGTAGTGTTTAATGGAGAATCAGCTGCATATTGTCCATCATATTCAGCATATCAAAATCCTATTTAAGTATTTGAAGATTCATCAAGTTAACAGAGCATCTGATGATTCACTTTCTGTTCAGTCAATCATTTTGTTCAGTTAGTTAATTAACATGTGAAAATGTTGGAATTACACCATTTGTCCCATTCGGCTCAGCCCTAATAATGAAAACATAGTCGCATTCATAATAAAGCAGTTCATATATTACCCCAAGGACATTACTGCTACTTCTGTAATATTTATCACACATGTGCAATGGTTATTTACAATGGATTAACCTATTCCCTTGGCAAAGAGGCATTCAGTCATTCATTTTCTTTCTTTTTGTATGTGTGTGTGTATGTGTGTGTGTGTGTGTGTGTGTGTGTGTGTGTGTGTGTGTGTTTGTGTGTGGGGTCCACCTGGTCACTCATTGTTATTCAGTAATCCTCCCAGATCATGATAAACAAAGGAATGTGGTAAATATTTTGCTAGAGAAGTGACAGATGGCATATGGTCTACATGTATGCCCTATGTTTAGCTGGTATTAATATTCAGTGCCATAGGTTCCATTTTAAATGCATTTAGCCACTAGTTCCACATAAACTAAACTTCTGTTTTGTCTTTTCCTTTAAAACAAATTATTTATGCTCAGCTTCACCGTTTCAGTCCTATTTTAATTTTTATACACTTCTCAAATATGTGACTGTAATGACAATACATGTTCTCCAAATATCATATAGATTTAATCATTAAAATGATGAAACCTAAGATGACGGTCAGACTTGTTTTAAGGGGGGGAAACTGTTTATAGTTTATAATATATTTTAGACTGTATTTAAAATGTATTTAAAAATGTACTTGGGAATAAGCCAATAGTGATAATGCACAACTTATATCATGACATACAGGAACATATAATACACGCTAATATGCACAGACTTGCACTTTTTTCTTTTGCTCTTAAGAATTCCCTTTTTAGACTTTCAGCTTTAAACATTAAATGGAGGCTTAATGAGCAGAAAAGGGAAGAGTGTGAGCCTTGGAGAAAGAAATGTCATGCACAACTAACTGGTTAACACTGCTTTATTTCTAAAGTTGCAGATGCATAATCCTACGTTTGAGTGGTTCAAATCTGTTATTTGTTTGAATATCACAATAATATTGACACAATATGTGTCACAAGTGACACAAGTGTAGGTACAATGAGCTTTATTGAAGGTTGCAAACAAAACCAATACATATTCCACATACAGTGTCAAAATCCACACAAGGGTCAGGGGATGTACAAACAACATAAACTGGGGCATTCAGTGACATGATAAGAGAACCAGAAATGGGATCAACACCAGAGAGACAATCGATAAATAAAAGATTTGGTATAGACTGGTCTAGTAACACAGCGTGAATACTTCATGAAGTGAGTGTGGTTTGACAATCCTTATATACTGTGGGTGAATGTGACTTTGAGCCAGGTGTGTGTGATCAGCAATCAAGTGAATGTGAACATGAGGAAGTCTGTAATGGCTGTGTTGTAGTTCCCAGCAGCCATGTTTGTAAGCTACGTTGTGTTCTAGGAACTGCAGGTTGACATCAATTCCAGTGTTGAAATGATGACAATATGATGAAAGCTTCTTATTTGACCAGAACCTGGCAACATAAACAAACAACATCCCATAAAAAAAACCCTCAAATCTGCTTTCAAAATAGGCCATTGTGACTACTGAATTAAATGACATTTTCTATTCAATAAGGTCTATCACTAAAACATTCTAATCTTTCCATGTCTCATTAAGTCAGAGGTTAAAGGATGTAAATATTACAATTATTTAAACAAGGACGGTGGCAGAACTGGGAATCAGGTTACAAGAAATAGAGACCACGTGAACTGGTATATGATAAATAGTTGTTAACAGGTAAAAACCAATTAGACAGTCTTTGAAATAAGTATTTAGGGTTACAGGCACAGGAAGTTTTCATGATGCTCTCCTATTACAGCTTTTATCTTGGGTTTAACAACCCCTCTCTTTGTTTTCACCCCTCTTTTTGCTTTCTTTGCTTTTTTTTTTTGCTCTTTGCTTTTTCAATCCTTTGACAACCTTGGGGCTGGTTATTTAAATTAAAGATTTTTCTCCATAAAAACCTCAACACTTTCCCTGCAATCCTCTGGTCCAATCACATTTGTTTTAAAGAATTGCTTTATTGCATTACCAATAGTCATTGCTTTACTTCTTGCTGATGTGTGAAACCTTCAGTAGTACGCAATGCAGAACTGCTGGCCTGGCATGTCTCTAACATTAATCATGCTGACCCCATTGCGTGCACACACACACACACACACACACACACACACACACACACACACAAACTGGATCTTTGTCTAGCCAGGTGTCCCAGACTTGCGTCGTCCACTGCCCTCATAACTTCTCCATTTTTTCAGTTTATAAAACAAAGTCAGCATGAGTCTGCATACCATTGCACTGTAAGTCATCAGATGTGTCAGTGTGTTCAGTGCTCTTTACTTCATACCATCTTTACACTTCAGCATTTTGTTATATAGCCATGAGAAGCTATTAAAAACTGGCACTACTTTTTCCACTGTCAGATGTTTTGCAGTCTCTGTCTAGCCAAGTGAGAAAGTGTACTGTGATATCCTTCCTTTGGGATTATTGAATGTCATGTGAGAGTGGAAACTGATGATTTTACCATTAATAATATCAATAATCCTGAAATAGGAGCCTTATGGGTGTTTATTTGTATGGGCATTGTACAGAATCTTTTGTATAATTTCATTGTTGAGTGAAATTTATTTATTATTATTATTATTATTATATAGTAGTAGTATTTGTGTGAAAAGTGTGTTTGTTCTTTGTGAAGTTAAGCTTCTGTTTTCACTATCTTATAACATTACACCATGTTAATGAATGGGGTAATGAAAAACAGTTTTACTCTAATCCTCTGTGACTGTCAGGTGTCAGAAAACTTCTAAATATTGTTATTCCGTTCATTCAAACTTCATTCAATCAACATAATAACACAATGTTTATATGGCTTAGAAAGTTCAATATGTTATTTGTGAAGCAATGGAAATAGTATCTTGTCAGTGGGTTGGGTTTTTGGGGGGGGTTATTTATTTATCTATTTATTTATTGGGGGGTTGCAGTTCTAAAATATAAAAAATTTAAAGAAATTTTAGAATTTGCTCCTTGAATTTTGAGGCATCATAGCAGTCAAGCAAACAATTACAATCTGGAAAATGGCGCATCATTTTCTATTTTCTCATATCTTTTTTTTTTTTTTTCTTGATTTTATCATACTCGGTTGACTTTGTTGTATTTTCCCAACCATAATTCAGAAAGAGTTCAGTTATTTCACCATCTGCTGTACTCAACATTTACAAAGTCTGTGTTCATTTATATGGTATTATGTTAAAAGCCTAGAGATGGAATGCAGCTTGCTGATGAGCATGCTGGGACTCATTAAATGTGCGAGCATTCACAATACACCCTGCAAAGTGCTGATTCTGCTGCTATTTGCTTTTTCCAATGCACTCTCTCTAATTTATACCCTCTCTTTTTTTAACAGGTGTATGAAAGAGGAACTAATATTGAGCAGTTTGTGACTCGCTTCCTGTTGAAGGAATCAGCCAATCAAATTCAGTCCTTGCTCAACTCTGTGGAGAGTGCAGTGGATGCAATTGATGAACAGCATTGCCCTCCAGGGTGAGTTATTAAACTCTGGCATATATTTTTCCCTGAACCTACAATAAGTTCACACAATTTTTTTTATCCAAAACTGTCATCTGAGGCAGAATATAATTCGGGAATTAAAGTAGTAGAAAGCAATAGAAACAATTAAAGAATTAAGAATTAAGGAATTAAATAATTAGCCAGAATTAGTACATATAAGGAAGAACAGAAGAGCTACAAGTAAGCTAATGAGAAACATTCAAACTGACTAGAACAGCGCAGCTACTACTTAAGAAGCAAGGTTGTTGTCTTCCGGAGAATATGGATGCTTTTCATAGACTCCTGACCCGCTGGCCACCTTGGGTACCTTAGGGCACCATAGGTTTTAAATACTGCACAACCATTATGGTCTTATGACCATATCTAGTCCACTTCCTACTGCTAATTGTATTTATTGGTCTTTTTTTCTTTCTTTTCTCTTTTCCTATGAAAAAAAATATCAAAACTAATAAAGAGATAATACGGGGAAAAAAAAGAAAGAAACATTCAAACTGGGTTCGTGAGTGGTGCAACAGAAAATCATTCGCCTTCGAGATTGTGAGTTCGAGGGATGGCATACTCTGTCTCCTCTGTCACGCACTGCAACACTAGCCAATTGTGAGTACCTGTGAGCTCATGTATGCAGAAGAGGATAGATTTCCTTTCCCCTCACATGCTTTCCTAAAGCTTCTGCATTGCATGCAAACAGCAACACAGCCAGTGAAGTGAGATGAAGTAGGGACTAAGGGGCACACCAGATGTGCCACTGTATTTTATATCTCTGAGGTTACCAGTGAATGCTGATATGCTGGACAGCAGTGAGTTGCAATGGGAGTTGCCAAGAGATGATGAATGCATAAATAAGTTGTTTCTGACAGGAACTATCTAATTCTCCTGAGGGTATCCAGAGTAAAGCTACAAGATTTAGAAATCATTACAATGGGATTATGTAGTCCGACTGGTCATTGATTGTTATGTGAACAATCCTGGCAGTCCTTGATGGTAGTAATGATTATAGACTGAGCTTGAGAGTGATACTTTGTTGAATCACAGAACATGCTGGGATGAGTTCTGTCTTCAATAGGTTGTTTTAGAGCTGGTCATTGTTCATCCGGACTAAAATGTCTGTGAGGCATGCTGAAACACATGCTGACTCCAACCTGCGTGAAGTTGGCCCCCCCACCAACGCAAAACGTCAGCAAAATGGTCTCAATCGTTTGTGCTTCGTTTGTGCTGGTTTGTGCCGTTAAAAGTTTCGTTTGTGCTGCTTTCGTTTTTAAGATATTAGACATTTAATTATGGCGCGGTGACGTCACCAGCCCCCCCACATGCTCCAAATTAACCCAAAATAGTCTCAATCGTTTGTGCTTCGTTTGTGCTGGTTTGTGCCGTTAAAATTTCCGTTTGTGCTGCTTTGGATTTGGAGATATTAAAATAATATTTATAGGTCATTCTGGGGTCACCCAGCCCCCCACATGCCCTTAATTAACAAATGATATCAATCGTTTTTGCTTCGTTTGTGCCGGTTTGTGCTGATAAAAGTTTCGTTTGTGCTGGCGGTTCCGGAGATATTAAAGGAATATTTATAGGTCATTCTGGGGTCACCCGACCGTCTCCGAATTAACCCAAAATAGTCTCAATCGTTTGTGCTGCTTTCGATTTTAATATATTAGGGATTAAGTTCTGAGATGACGTCACCAGCCCCACACATGCTCCAAATTGACCCGAAATGGTCTAAATCGTTTGTGCCGATTTTTGCCGACTGTCTTTTTTATTTTAACAATACAGTTGAAGTAACAAGGTAAAATCCAAACGACAAATCACATTAAATAGTCGCATTCACGTAATTGTTACCTAACCACTGTGCGTTTTCAACTTTTAAGAGACACAGCGGATCACAGGATGTGTGAAATGTAACACGAACTCCAAGATAAGTGTTTTTACTTGTTTCTGTATATGTTATGAGAATAACAGTCGTAATATTAACATTGTCATAAATGAATAAATAAATACACGTACCATAATCTGTTTGCTGTAGCTCTGTTTATACATACATGGGCCGTGTGTATATATGTTTGTATGAATGTGTGTGTGTGTGTGTGTGTGTGTGTGTATATGTATATATTAGTGTGTGAACATCCAGTGTGCAGGGAGTCATCAGTGTTTTTAAGTAAACACTTGAGCACCATTGGGCTGTTCATTTCAGGCTCTCTGTCACATTTTATGTGAATGTGGCCATGACATTCCTTACAGTTGCCTCTGATTTCTAGGAATTTCTCTGTTACTGATGGATAGACCTTGGCTCTTTTAAAAACAAATGTACAGGGGCTCTTCACTTCTTCCCAAATGTGGTGATTTATTACATGTGTCCAGATGCCAGGCTTCAAAATACTGTATTCCCTTTTTTGTGTTTTAGAGAACTTGTTTTTATATTGAACTGTTTCGGGCATGAATTCAATCCATGTCTGAAATGGAAGTTGAAGACCAAAAGTCCAGCAATCTTTTGGTCTTGGGGAAAGGGACCCTGGCTCAAAATCAGTGTCATCACTACTGCCACTTGTTTCATGATCACTTTTAAAATCAAACCCTAAAGCAGTCCAGATGTTGTGTCTGTTCAATTTAACAAAGGTATATAGAGCCTTTGCAGTGATCCTGTTTTCTAGCTGCTCATTAAGCTCTGTCCAGATGCTCTGATTAGGAGTAGCTATGTTGCCATTTTGACCTATGGCCTCTTTTGATGAACAGAGGACTGTGAAAATGGCACCCCTGTCGACCGCTGCTTTCTTCGGCATCTGGCATAAGCAGAACATAATTACCCACTGAAATAATCCTGGTCATACACTGCAAACTTGTTTTTGTGTATTACTGTATTTGCCAGAATACAAGGAAAGTATATATTATTACTATAAGGATATAATATCTTATATTAGGACCAATATGGTAATGTTGACCCTTAGATGCACAACGTTTTCAAAAAACTAACATGGGTACCATGTGCAGCTGTAATTAGCATTGCATAGCTCCATTAGCCATACTAGTATTAACAATGAGTTTTCTGTTCAAGAAACATTGACAATCTTAGCTCTTTGAAAGTTGTACCATTATGATTAAAGTTAACTAATAATATTCTAACTGACAGTGTTAAAAAATGGTACTTACATTGGCCAGACTTTTTATTTAGTAACTGTCGACTTTTCCTATACTAACACCACTAATTCCCACAAGAGCACCGTGAACAGAAGTGTTACACCTAGTGGTGGGAGTGAAGTGTAACAGATTATTCTCCTTGTAAATAAATGAAAAGTTCAATCATAAGAGACAAGTGAATGAAGTAAAGAGAATTGTTTATTGAACAAATTATGATATGATTTCTCTTTTAATATATCCTGAACCGAAGCAGCACAAACGAAACTTTTATCAGCACAAACGAAGCACAAACGATTGAGACCATTTCGGATTAATTTGGAGCATGTGGGGGGGCTGGGTGACCCCAGAATGACCTTTGAATATTCCTTTAATATCTCTGGAACCGAAGCAGCACAAACGAAAATTTTAACGGCACAAACCAGCACAAACGAAGCACAAACGATTGAGACTATTTTGCTGACGTTTTGCGTTGGTGGGGGGGCCAACTTCACGCAGGTCTGACTCCATGAGGTCCTCTGAAGGGAAGGACATATGTAATTTGCTATCATTAACATAGCAATGGTACAAGACGATAAGTGTTCCCAATAAAGTTGTGTGCAATGAGAAGAGGAGAAGGAAAAGCACACATCCTAAAGGTACACCAGTCACTACCTGATGAGACATGGACACTGCTCTATCACTGTGTCAGAAGATGCATATAGTTCTAACATGATAAGAATTGCGAACTTGACCGCAGCTCTTGTGAATTTCAGTTCTTCCATTTCTAAAAATATTTGAACATGCTGGTTTTTTCAACCTTTCTTCAAACAGGATTTCTTGCTAGACCAATCTCAACCAATCTGGTTTCACAAGCTATCAGTTTGGGTGGTACACACCATTTAAACCTGTGACGAAATCCGATTGAAAATTGCATTGTGTGGTTTTAGAAATGGTATACTTCAAACTCAGTTCAGACTAGTCTTTGGATAGATGGAAGACTAATTGCGATAGATTGAGAGGGCTGCGTCAGCTTGGTGGGATGAAGACCATATTTTTCTAATTGTATGAAAAAATATATATTACTACTACCACTACTATTAATAATAATAATAATAATACAATTAGGGTTAGAAGAAGAGTTAGTGGTTAACACACTTGTCTCAAACCTCCATGGTTGGGGGTTTGAATCCCGCTTCCACCCTGTGTACGCAGTTTGCTTTTTTTTCTTTGGGGGCTTCCTCCAGGTACTCTGGTTTTCTCCCCCAGTCCAAAGACCTGCTTTGTAGGCTGATTTCCATCTCTATTATTATTATTATTATTATTATGTTAATTGTATTGAGGCAATTAGAAATTATGGGGGGCATGGTTGCCTAGTGGTTAGCACATTTACCTCCTCTGGGGTTTGGGGTTCTTTGATTTCCTCCCCCTGTCCAAAGATATGTGTTGTAGGCCGATTGGCATCAATAAATTGCCCGTTGTTTGTGGATGGGTGTGTGAGTGTGTGCTATTGTGCCTTGTGATGAGTTGGCACCCGGTCAAAGGTGCCTCGTGCTCCAAGTCCCCTGGGATCGGCTCCAGGCTTCCCATGACCCTGTGTAGGATAAACAGTACAGAAAATGGATGGATTAAATTATAAATTACAAAATTATATTTATTTTATTTTATACTTTGAAAAAAAAAAAAAAAAAAAAAAAAAAAAAAAAAAAAAAAATTAAAAATAAAAAACAATTCAACTTACTAAAAAAAACTTTTAAAAAAAAAAAAGAAAAAGAAAAAAAAAGAGAAAAAAAAAAAAAAAAAAAGGAAAAAAGAAGGGGGGGGAAAAAAAGAAGAAAAACGAGGGAAGGAAAAAAGGTGGCGGTAGGCGGGAAAAGAAAAAAGAAAAAAGAGGAAAAAAAAAAAAAAAAAAAAAAAAAAAAAAAAAAAAAAAGAAAAAAAAGAGGGGAAAGAGGGGAAGGGAGGAGAAAAAAAAGAGGAAAAGGGGGAAGGGTTGGAGGGGGGTGGGGGTGGGGGAGGAAGAAGGAAAAGGAAGAAGGGGAAAAATTTGGGGGGGAAAAAAAAAGTTGGGGGGAATGGGGGGGGGGGTAATTTAGGTAACTACATTTTTGGATATTCTGTCTACTCACTTGTAGAGCTCAATTCATTACATCACACACATGTACACGCACAATTGTGCTCACACTCACTCTCCAGCCAATTTATTAGGAGCACCATACCCAATAACAGGTAGGAACAGAACAGCTCAATTCTTTGTGTTATGGATTCCACAACTTATGGCTTTCCAAAGTGTTGGAAACATATAACTGAGATTCTGGTCCATGTTGATATTTTTGCATCACTTATCTGCTGCAGATTTTCAACTGCACAACCACAAATCTCTTGTTTTACTACATACTAAAAGTGCTCTGTTAGATTCAGATCTAGTGACTGGGGAGGCCATTGAAGTACACTGAATTCATTGTCATGGAAGCAAATTGAGATGATTTGTGCTTTGTAATGTGCCACATTATCATGCTAGACGTAGCCTTTATAAAAATATGCATTCAAACGATGCTTGATTGGTATTGAGGAGCTTAATAATTATGCCAAGAAAACATGTCCCACACCATGACCTCACCACTCATGACACAATACAAGTGGAGTCCATAGAGTCATGCTGTACTCTAGATTCTGAGCCTACTATCTGCATGTTGCAACAAAATTCATAGCCTGTGCATTCACACCAGTGAATCACCCAATCTTACTAACATCATCATATCAGTGTAGTGCTTCACTTGCCAAGTACTGGATGGAGCAATGGTGACTAATAGCTTTAGCATTAAGTTAAATCGGGGAAACTTCCATCCATGGATCCTGTTCTTGAATGGTATGTTGGCAGTAATTTGTGGTACAGTATCAAGCAATATGATTAATAAACTCACACATAGTCAAAGATGCCTGAAGTTTCGTATGTTTATTGTGGTATTGTAGTTAACTGGGCATCACTGGTTGTATACTTCTGTAAACTGTCATTACACATGTGTTGGTACAAGCAACATTTAGTCTGATTCTTTGCTCGGAGTTTCTACATTTGTCATGAATAATTCTTGTTCCCTTCTTTAACCTAGATCTTACCACAGTAAGACCAGTCCACGTGTTCCTGAAAGGCACTACGAAGCTCCAGTGCCAGACTACCCACCCAATAACAGAGTTAGTGCCAAGGACAGCATGAGGAATCTGACTGTGGGCTCAGGTAGGACAGTGATGTCTAACATTACACGCAGAAATTGATGAACTGAAAGTAAACTCATTGCAGAGAGGTGGCTTTTCTTAGGGACTGCCACACAAAATATGGTTTTGAAATAAGTATTTCTTGAAATCAACATTCCCTGCTATTTATGCCAGTTTAAACTCGGTGTGTTTGAGTTTCACCTGAACATTTGAATGCAAGCCCTAGCTGTGTCCGGAGGTTTAGAATAGTGTATACTGAATATTTGAACTGATATCACTATGTTAGTTAAAATCCTTTGAGGCTAGAGTAATTCAACCATGTAGATGTTTGTGTCAACAGAACTGGTAATAATGAGAGGAGCTCTTTAAATGTGTCATATCAGACATACAGTATCTCACAAAAGTGAGAACAGCCCGAGTGGACATGACCTCAGGCTGGCACAGTGTGTCACATGCTGGAAGGCCTTGCAGGCTGCACTCTGGAGGTGTCTGACGAACAATACACTATATATATATATATATATATACACCCACACAGTATCTCACGAAAGTACCTTTTCATGTGACAACACTGAAGAAATGACACTTTGCTACAATGTAAAGTAGTGAGTGTACAGCTTGTGTAACAGTGTAAATTTACTGTCCGCTCAAAATAACTCAACACACAGACATTAATGTCTAAACCGCTGGCAACAAAAGTGAGTACACCCCTAAGTGAAAATGTACATATTGGGCCCAAAGTGACGATACTTTGTGTGGCCACCATTATTTTATTTTATATATATATATATATATATAGACCGGCTTCATCTCACCTTTCAAAAGATTGTTACATAAAATTTACTCAATAATACTTTGTGCATTTCCATCCACCACCAACTATAAAGCTTCTCAGACACCAAATCAATCTCCCTCTACCTGTGATCGATAATTTGGGATTGAATTAAATGGAAATAAAGGAAGTGGCTAGGGAAAGCACTGCATTTTAATTTGCACTCAGCTTGATTTATGGGTGAGATGCTAATCTCCATGCTAATTCCAAACACTGCAGTGATGTACAGTATCTCACAAAAGTGAGTACACCCCTCACAGTTTTTGTAAATATTTGATGATATCTTTTCACGTGACAACACTGAAGAAATGACACTTTGCTACAATGTAAAATAGTGAGTGTACAGCTTGTGTAATAGTGTAAATTTGCTGTCCCCTCAAAATAACTGTGAAAAAATAACTAAGTGAAAATATCCAAATTGGGCCCAAGTGACAATATTTTTTGTGGTCACCATTATTTTCCAGTACTGCCTTAACCCTCTTGGGCATGGAGTTCACCAGAGCTTCACAGGTTGCCACTGGAGTCCTCTTCCACTCCTCCGTGATGACATCACAGAGCTGGTGGAGGTTCGAGACATTGTGCTCCTCCACCTTCTGTTTGAGGATGACCCACAGATGCTCAATAGGGTTTAGTCCATCACCTTCACCCTCAGCTTCTTTAGCAAGTCAGTGGTCGTCTTGGAGGTGTGTTTGGGGTCGTTATCAAGCTGGAATATTGCCCTGCAGCCCAGTCGCCGAAGGGAGGGGATGGTGCTTTGCTTCAGTATGTCACAGTACATGTTGGCATTCATGGTTCCCTCAATGAACTGTAGCTCCCCAGTGCCAGCAGCACTCATGCAGCTCCAGACCATGACACTCCCACCACCATGCTTGACTGTAGGCAAGACACTCTTGTCTTTGTACTCCTCACCTGGTTGCTGCCAAACACACTTGTCACCATCTGAACCAAATAAGTTTATCTTGGTTCCAATAATTTACATCCTTAGTCTGCTTGTCTTCAGCAAACTGTTTGCGGGCTTTCTTCTGCATCGTCTTTAGAAGATGCTTCCTTCTGGGACGACAGCCATGCAGACCAATTTGATGCAGTGTGCGGCGTATGGTCTGAGTACTGACAGGCTGACCCCCAACCCTTCAACCTCTGCAGCAATGCTGGCAGCACTCATACGTCTATTTCCCAAAGACAACCTCTGGATATGACGCTGAGCACGTGCACTCGACTTCTTTTTTCAACTATGGCGAGGCCTGTTCTACGTCTATTCATTGAGGGAACCATGAATGCCAACATGTACTGTGACATACTGAAGCAGAGCATGATCAGTATGCAGTATTCCAGCATGATAACGACCCTAAACACACCTCCAAGATGACCACTGCCTTGCTGTAGAAGCTAAGGGTGAAGGTGATGGACTGGCCAAGCATGTCTCCAGACCTAAACCCTATTGAGCATCTGTGGGGCATTCTCAAATGGAAGGTGGAGGAGCACAAGGTCTCTAACATCCACCAGCTCCATGATGTCGTCATGGAGGAGTGGAAGAGGACTCCAGTGTCAACCTGTGAAGCTCTGGTGAACTCCATACCCAAGAGGGTTAAGGCAGCGCTGGAAAATAATGGTGATCACAAAAAATATCGTCACTTTGGGCCCAATTTGGATATTTTCACTTAGGGGTGTACTCACTTTTGTTGCCAGCGGTTTAGACATTGATGTCTGTGTGTTGAGTTATTTTGAGGGGACAGCAAATTTACACTGTTACACAAGCTGTACACTCACTACTTTACATTGTAGCAAAGTGTCATTTCTTCAGTGTTGTCACATGAAAAGATATCATCAAATATTTACAAAAATGTGAGGGGTGTACTCACTTTTGTGAGATACTGTACATCACTGCAGTGTTTGGAATTAGCATGGAGATTAGCATCTCACCCATAAATCAAGCTGGGTGCAAATTAAAATGCAGTGCTTTCCCTAGCCACTTCCTTTATTTCCATTTAATTCAATCCCAAATTATCGATCACAGGTAGAGGGAGATTGATTTGGTGTCTGAGAAGCTTTATAGTTGGTGGTGGATGGAAATGCACAAAGTATTATTGAGTAAATTTTATGTAACAATCTTTTGAAAGGTGAGATGAAGCTGGTCTATATATAACTCACATGCAGCATTCTCCCTCACATAATCATTTTTTATTGCTGTCTCAAGCAGTTAATTAAAGGTTAAGTAAATAAAAAGCAGCCATGGCAGGTGTCTCCACCAGGCACTGAATCTCCAAATATATTTTGTCCAACTCATATGCTTTTTTTGCCTTCTCACTACTCCCATAAGACCAGGATTTTTGACTGTCTGGGTTAAAATTGTCCCATGAAAAAGCTTCTCCAATCTGAGCTTTGAAAGTCACCAGCTCCCTCAGAGTTACCCTTGACATCTTGGTTGCTTCTCTGAGTAATGCCCTTCTTAACTGTTTGCTGACTTTTGGTGGACAGCATCCTCTAGGCAGAGTTGCAGTTGTGCAATATTCTTTGATTCTTTAAAAAAAAAAAGATAAGTAATGCCTGATGGATAGTTTTCCAGAGCTTTATCCTAAACTTTTTTTTTTTTTTACGTTTTTATAGCTTCTTGGTCTTTATGATGATGTTTGTTTAGGCGTGTTTTCTGAGAAACTCAGAGGCCTTCCAAGAACAGTTGTATTTATATTGAGATCACATGATCTATCTGTCTTTCTGCCTGTCTATCTATCTGTCAACATTCTCAGTCTGAGTGCTGAATCATTGTGTCTGTATTTTAATAACCACATTAGCTCTGGATGTCAATAAACTCCACAGTCTCCCTCTCAGTGTCCACATTTGTAGCACTTCCTGCTTTGGATTACAGCTGCAGTTTTAGTGGTATAACCATTCTTAGCATTCTACAACAGCACAGAGCTGCCTGTGCATCAAGTCAGCATTTTCTGTAGGTTCAGCA
The DNA here is from genome assembly GCA_012411365.1 of Ameiurus melas. Lineage (NCBI taxonomy): Eukaryota > Metazoa > Chordata > Actinopteri > Siluriformes > Ictaluridae > Ameiurus > Ameiurus melas. The sequence continues at coordinate 27,440,035 of CM022754.1, read as the reverse complement.
GCTATACTGTATGCATTATAATATGCAGTCAGAGCAATTAAAGGATTTTGATTGAGAAGGGAAATTCAGTTACACTCCTCTCTGCCAATGAAGTCTTTAAATGACTATTTGGAAGTCTGTAATTTTTCTCCATCCTATTTGATCCATACCACAATACTCACTCAGCAAGAACTATAAATGGACTATATATTTGAAATGCACTTTAGTGGTTTTATCTGCTATTTTGTTAGTAATGCATAAGCAAATGTTTCTACTCTAGTCCTAGGAACTCACTGCACTTCACAGCTTCAGGATTTTTATGCTCTCAGTTTATAGGGAATGTGATGATTAGAATATCGCCTGATAGATCTGGATCATCCACAGCTTGTTCTTTTTACTGGACTGCATTTTGAAGTTCAGCATTTTGTGTTCACTTTATCTACTGATAGTAAATATGTCAGTGATATTGCTGACGAGGCACAGGTTGAAGCAAACACTGATAGAAGTGATGTCCTTTATTGTGCGTTTTTTGACACTAATTCTTGTGATCTGGTTCAATTGCTTGCTTCTTTTGTTTAGGCTAAAGCTGTCTTTCTCAGTAAAACAGCACTCATGGAATGATATATTGTATTAAATTGATCACTTTAACACCAATGTAGGATGCCTGGCAGTTAAATTTCCCCCCAGAAACTCTGAACACAGAAACATAAAATGCTGTGCCTGTTGACTGTAGTAGTAGCTGCTCATGTAGGTGTCTGCTCCTCATACGAAGCTTTGTCCAACCTGTTGTTTTATATCATCAGGTAGAAAACACTAACCAATTTCCACTTTGGTTCCCTTAATGGTACATTCAACTTTCTCCTATCTCTCTGTCACTTTTCACTTCTTACCTTAATTTGTGCATTTTTATCCCTACTTCTTTCTCTCTGCTCATAATCTCATTATGACTGAGTTCTTGTATTGGTCTTCTCTCTCTCTCTCTCTCTCTCTTCTCTCTCTCTCTCTTTCCAATGATCAAACAGCACTTTGCTAGATAGACAGGTAAATTTCCTTTTTCAGGCACAATTCCAGTAATATTCATATAAAAACTTTGATTAGCTGAGCATCTGAAATGCTCTGGAGTAGTTGCTTGTATTGAAATAGTAGAACTGGCATGCCTTTATGAACCAATGTGCGTCACACTATTTCCTTTCAAAGCATTCTGCAAGACTCCTTCATTCATTACGGAATCAGATATGCTGCCTCTCTGTAGTTGTTTAGAGGAAAGCTATATCTTTAGACTGCTTCAGGATGATGAGCTGAAGGGACAGTTCAGCCATTGTAGTGGATGGTGATTAGTGCAGATCAGTGTTCTTCTGATAAATGTTGAATCCTGGCAGCGCTGGTATTTTGCTTATATGCCCGAGTTAATTACAATGATGCTTTCCCATGCACTTTTACATAAGAGGGCTCAAATAGAAAGCTTAGAGTTATTGATATTATTTTTTCAGCATTGAAAAAATCTATTACATCCCTGGTTTTGACATGGTGCATTAATTAATGGCACACACGTGTTCCTTAATATTTTGCAGCATGCCTACAGCATAGTGTGAGAAAATTAGTGTGCAGGTTTTCCATCTGTTATGTGTCTGACCGTATGTTACTGCAGCTACGTACAGTGATGGCTGTCATCAGCATGGCTGACTTTCAGTAACAAGTCTGTTATGTTGAACAATCTGAAAAGCAGCTAAACTTAGACCAGCTTTTCCAAATTTCAGTTTAAGCAATCACAAGTTTGACACACTTTACTGGTTACATGTTACTTGCATGACGCATTCAAGTGTCATGCTCATTCCAGTTTGTGAATTACCTCTACACACTTGTTTGTGATTGGCAAAACATACAGTATTATCTAGAAATACCTTCTTGTTTTCTCAGGATTACAACCTCCTTAAATTATACAGTCCCCTCCTAAACTATTGGAATGGGAAGACCAATTAATTTGTTTGTGCTATACACCAAAGACATTTGGGTTTGAGAGCAAAAGATGGAAATGAGACCATGGTTTAGGATTTCAGCTTTTATTTCCTGGTATATATTTCTAGATATTTAGGCAAGCAAAAGTATAGGAACAGATAAGCCTTGAAGTAAAGTAAATGGCATTTAATATTTGGTTGTATATCTCTTGCTTACAAAAACTGCATCAAGCCTGTGACTCATTGAAATCACCAAACTATTGGTTTCTTCTTTTGTAATGATTTTCCAGGCCTTTTACTGCAGCCTCTTCCATTGTTGTTGTTTCAGCTGGTGGTTTCTCACTTCAGTCTGCTCTTTAGGAGGTGAAGTGCTGCTTAATCAGGTTAAGATCTGGTGATTGACTTGGTCAGTCTAAAACTTTCCACTTTTCCCCTTGATGAAGTGTTTTGAATCATTGCCTTGCTGCATAATAAAGTTGCTCCTGATTAATTTGAATGCATTTCTCAGTAAATTGTTCAGAAACAAATTTGTTTCTGTTAACTTCGGAATTTATTCTGCTGTTACCATCATGAGTTACATTATCAATAACGATTAGTGAGCCTGTTCCAGGAGCAGCCATGTAAGCCCAATCCATGACACTACCTCCACCATGTTTCACTGATGAGCTTGTATGTTTTGGATCATGAGTAGACCCTTTGTTTCTTCCATCACTTTGGTAGAGGTTAATCTTGGTACCAGGACTTTTGTGGCTCATCGCTGTATTTCTTTGTGAATTCCAATCTGCCTTTCTGATTCTTAGTGCAGATGAATGGTTTGCATCTTGTGGTATGTATTTCTGCTTTCTCAAGTGTTCTTCAGGTGGTTGATTGTGATACCTTAACCACTACCCTGTAGTTTGTAGAGATTGTTTGTGATGTTTTCTGGTTTCTCTTCACAGCTCTCACAATGTTTGTCATCAGTTGTTGTTGTTAGCCTTGGCCAACCCATTCGGTGTCTGAGTAATTTGGTGGCTTGCTTTTTTCCCATAGACAGCTCACTGATCTTCATGTTGGCTTATCCTTTTTAACAACAAATGCAGTCAGCACAAGTGAAACTGAAGGCTAAAACCAAGAGTAGATGTTCAGAGCTATTAATTGTTTAAACAATCAATCTAGCAGGACACATATGTGTAATAAGGAACACCTGTCAGTCGCGTGTTCCAATATTTTTGCTTGCCTACAAATTGGGTCGTCTGATTCAAACCGTCCTATGTTGTATGTAATTTAACACATCTACATATAAATACCAGAAAATAAAAGCTGAAATTCTAAACTCTCTTCTCATATTCATCTTTCGATCTCAAACCCAAATGTCTTCCATCTACAGCAAAAACAATGAATTGGTATTCCAATAGTTTCATAGGGGACTGTATATAGGAAGATTTCCCACGTCACTGTTTGACTGTAATACTTTATTCTCAAAGTATCACTGCTGACACCCAAGAGAGGATGGATTCCCTTTTCAACCTTAATATATCTCAGGGATTTTTGCTTATTTACTACTGTCACCTCTGGCTTGCTAATAAGGAAGCTCTATCTAGACCTGGATTTCTGTAAAAGTATTTTGTGACAATGCTGTTAGGTGAAGTGCTTTACAATAAATGTTGAATTGAAATAAATTGATAGATTTGGAAAAAGTGAATGTTCTAAGACATAAATTCCCTGTAGTTGAGGCTTCTTGTAAAATCACCAAGGGATTCAGCAGAACTCGGGTCAGCATATAATGCTAAGACTACCTCAAGTGTCTGATCCAGAGACCGTTTAGTTCAACTTCACTCAATACTTAATAACTGAGTGTCTGTAAAGGGACAACAGTCAACTTATTGTTCTGGCGGGTTTGTTTCCTATACCTGCCTGTCCTGCACATCAGTGGTAGTTATGTGTCATTTGAAGTGATGCTGATTTAAAGTCATTAATGCTTTTTCCTGTCATGAAAATTGTATTAAGCATTTCTTGTTTAAGCACAGTATCTTTTGTATTGTTCTCTTGCTCTTCACTTTAATAACCATCAGTATAAACTACCATCGTGTGTAAAAAAAAAAAAAAAAAATTATTCAGTGTCATTTAACATGACTACAGTCATTGTCCTCAAAAACCCAGACCCTTTGTTTGTTTGTTTGTTTTTATTATTATTATTATTATTATTATTATTATATTTTTTATTTTTATTCTGGTGAAAGTACTAAAGGTTACGTACCCAAGTCCCACTGCTACACTGCTTTGAGTTTCACAGTAAGACATGATGTCTGATGTCTTCTTCTCAGGACCTGTTGAGGAGAGGAAAGAAGGCCTGGAAATGCAGATCAACCGTCTGGCTGAGCTGATTGGACGTCTGGAGAACAAGGTAGTACTTTAATTCCCATCAGCCTAAAAGGTAAAATCCTGCATATGGATTCCAATATGTTCAATTACACACCAGTATACTGACCTGTTCTCAGATGGATATAAAAATGAGTGGTTTGCATCTTGTGGTATGGCCTCTATGCACGCCCCTGTTAAGACAATGGAGGTTTCTGTGAAGTAAAAGAATGATACCAAGTAAAACATGTCAGATCTTTTCTCACTTTTAACATGAAGTTACAAGGTATACAAATAAAGTGAAAAACAGTCAATACCGAGTTGCATAAGTGTGCACACCTCTAAACTATTAGTTTGTTGAAGCACCTCTTGATTTTATTACTCCACTCAGTGTTTTTGGGTAAGAGTCTATCAGTGTGGCACATCTTGACTTGGCAATATTTTCCACTCTTGCATTCAATGAATCCTAGATCCATCAAATTATAAGGACGTCTCCTGTTTCCTGTGCCCCCCCCCCCCCTGGTGGGGGGGGATTTGGAAATTTTCAAAAAAACTTTTCCCACAATGCCCCGTTTGGTGAAAAAAAACAAGAGGGACGTTTTTTTGGTGATGCTCTAATTTTATGTTTCAATTTTTTTTTTTTTGTGGTTTTTTTTTTGTTGGGGGGGGGGGGGGGTTTTTGGTTTATTGGTTGTGTTTTTTTAATTTGTGTTTTGTGATTTGGGTGGGTGTGGATGTTTTTTGTAAGAAAGGGCTTCCCTCTAGCCACCTTACTCCAAATCCCAGACATGTAAGAGTATGAGAGAATGTTGTCACACACAGATAGTAATCAGTATTTGTCAGATATTCCTGCAGCTCCTTTAATGTTGCCGTAGGTCTACTGGCAGCCTCCCTGGTAATATTTTATCTTGACCTTTTGTACATTTCTATATGATAATTACTTTTTTTTTTTTTTCCTTTGTTTTTTCAACATGAGATTGAATATGAGTGGTTCAGTCTGAAAATAGCCACATCCCTAATTATAAAAGTATGTGCACACTTATGCAACCAAGTTATTGTAAATTTTTTATTTTTCCTATTTTTCCCTAAAATGTTTTTGGTTGTTTTTCACTTCAATTTTATTCATTGTACTTTCACATTGAGGGTGGAAAAAGTTCTGACATGATTTATCTTTTCTGTCTATCTATTTATTTATATGGGCAGCTGTGGCTCAGGTGGTAGAGCAGGTTATCCACTAATCGTAGGGTTGGCGGTTCGATTCCTGGCCCCTGTGACTCCACATAACGAAGTGTTCTTGGGCAAGACTCTGAACCCCAAGATGGCAAGTTAGCGCCTTGCATGGCAGCTCTGCTACCAGTGGTGTGTGTGAATGGGTGAATGAGATAGAGTGTAAAGTGCTTTGGATAAAAGCGATATATAAGTGTGCCATTTATCTGTCTAATTGTTTTCAATAAAAAGCTTGCCACTTTAACAGGGGTGTATAGACTTTTTTATATACCAAAAATGAACTTTGTATTCATGCGATGCTAGCAAAGCACTGGCAACAATAACATGATAAACAACAGCCTAATTTTTATATATATATATATATATATATATATATATATATATATATATATATATATATATATATATATATATATATATATATATGTATATATATTATTTTTTTTTTTTTTTTATTTTTTTTGTTTTAGTTGTGTGTGTGTATATATTATATATATATATATTATATATATATATATGTATGTGTGTGTATATATATATGTATGTGTGTGTATATATATATATATATATATATATATATATATATATATATATATATATATATATATATATATTGAGGTGTAATCGGGTGACAGTAAGGTTCTTGGAGCATGTATGCATATAGCAGCATAGCTAATGTCCTCCATACTTAATCCTGCAATTTCTGACACAGCAGTTTCTTTTCAAAGCTAAGAATACTCAAACAGTCACTCATGTTGAGAGATCAGACAAAGCTAATTTCACATTCACAGAAGCACTGGCATCAAGTCAGTGCTTCTGAGAACACTGACAAACTCACCACTAAGCAGAAATATTTCATTGTTATAAAACGTTAAGTTCTACTGACATATGTAGCTCATTTGGAAATATATATCTGATTATACAATGATCAAAATATGGAAGACTTTCTGCTAGTTTTTGCCTTTAAATTCTTTGTCAAAACAAAAGATTTAGTGTTATTACAATTACTTCAATAGAGCTCATCAAATTATTAAAATAATTTGTCTTTGAATGGTATAAATTTAGCTGTGTAACAAACCATTAAATTAGAGGCAAAATTTTGTGCCAGGATAAATAATCTGTTACTTAAGTTGTTATATACAATTAGAGATTTTTTGTAATGATATCATGGAAAAGATAGATAGAGAGAGAGACTTTATTCATCCCAGACGAACTTTGGGGAACACCTAAATTATTAAAAGCAATTTAACATTATAAATGAAACAAATTATATTATATACAGTATCTCACAAAAGTGAGTACACACCTCAAATTTTTATAAATATTTGATTATATCTTTTCATGTGACAACCCTGAAGAAATGACACTTTCCTACAATGTAAAGTAGTGAGTGTACAGCTTGTGTAACAGTGTAAATTTGCTGTCTCCTCAAAATAACTCAACACACAGACATTAATGTCTAAACTGCTGGCAACAAAAGTGAGTACACCCCTAAGTGAAAATGTCCAAATTGGGCCCAAAGTGTCAATATTTTGTTTGGCCACCATTATTTTCCAGCACTGCCTTAACCCTCTTGGGCATGGAGTTCACCAGAGCTTCACAGGTTGCCACTGGAGTCCTCTTCCACTCCTCCATGACGACATCACGGAGCTGGTGGATGTTAGAGACCTTGTGCTCCTCCACCTTCCGTTTGAGGATGCCCCACAGATGCTCAATAGGGTTTAGGTCTGGAGACATGCTTGGCCAGTCCATCACCTTCACCCTCAGCTTCTTTAGCAAGGCAGTGGTCGTCTTGGAGGTGTGTTTGGGGTCGTTATCATGCTGGAATACTGCATACTGATCATGCTCTGCTTCAGTATGTCACAGTACATGTTGGCATTCATGGTTCCTTCAATGACGTATGAGACGTATGAGTGCTCCTAGCATTGCTGCAGAGGTTGAATGGGTGGGGGGTCAGCCTGTCAGTGCTCAGACCATACTCCGCACACTGCATCAAATTGGTCTGCGTGGCTGTTGACCCAGAAGTCTCTTCTAAAGATGATGCACAACAAAACCCGCAAACAGTTTGCTGAAGACAAGCAGACTAAGGACATGGATTACTGGAACCAAGATAAACTTATTTGGTTCAGATGGTTTCAAGCGTGTTTGGCTGCAACCAGGTGAGGAGTACAAAGACAAGTGTCTTGCGTACAGTCAAGCATGGTGGTGGGAGTGTCATGGTCTGGGGCTACATGAGTGCTGCCAGCACTGGGGAGCTACAGTTCATTGAGGGAACCATGAATGACAACATGTACTGTGACATACTGAAGCAAAGCACCATCCCCTCCCTTCAGCGACTGGGCCGCAGGGCAATATTCCAGCATGATAACGACCCCAAACACACCTTTAAGATGACCACTGCCTTGCTAAAGAAGCTGAGGGTGAAGGTGATGGACTGGCCAAGCATGTCTCCAGACCTAAACCCTATTGAGCATTTGTGGGGCATCTTCAAATGGAAGGTGAAGGAGCACATAGTTCTGTAATTCCACCAACATCAGTAAAAGATTAAAAAATATTTTTTTTTTTTTTTAGAGTCATTTTTTTTTTTTTTTTTTTTATTTTTTTTTTTTTTTATTTTTTAACTTCAAGTGTTGTCACATGATCATTTCTGGTGGTGAAAAAATTCAAAGTTTTTTATTTATTATGGTTTTTTTTTTTTTTTATAAAAGTATGAGCTTAAGGAGTTAAATCAGCAATCCATGCAAGCTACTGCCACATAAACAGGTACAGCAAAATATCAATCCTTCTGCAATGATATATAACCCCTGGGTTAGAGAAGAACAGCCTGGCCAGCTTGGGCCTACAGCTGAATGAGGCATCACTGTCATCACAGAGCTCTTTTTATCTGTATAATGCAATCCCACTGCTCAGGCAAAATGCATTTCCTTTACTTCCTGCAGTGGCGTCCTTACAGACCTCCATCACTGGAGCTCCTGCCATTCACCCCCACAGTGCCTGACACCCTTACTCATCCACCGCATGATGGATAAGCCATCATCTCCGGCCTCTGCAGGAGATCTTTGCAAATGTATAGCGTCATTAGCAACCATTATGCGTTCAGCTCTTTCAGTCGAGTGGAGAGTACTGACGCTAGATCTTAGCCTCTATCCACTTCCAGATAGCTCACTGGGGGAGAGATCGGGCAATCCAGATGTGTCTATTTAGGCAAGATTTCTGCTTAAGCTGTTACTGTGCTTGAGTGATGAGCGTATCATACATCTGCTTTGCCCAGCCTGCATGAGTTGTTAAACACAACAGTAATCAGGCAAGCAGGAGCATTTAATTTGAAGGGAAATAGGCTGTTCATTTATAATAGAGATTAAGCTGTAATTAATACTAATCCTGTCTGTCAGTTGTTATGTGTCTTGTCCATTCTCTAGCCATGAAAATATCCATAATAATAGTTAACTGCAGGGGTGTTAGCTGGACTGTAAATCATTCGGGGTTAAACCCAGACTCTTCTCCATTTTTTTCCAGCTCATCTAGAATCCTAAGTTTTGTTTTATGGATGCTGGGGTAACTTAGCTGTTAATGTATGATCAGAAAAGGATGAGATTAAAAAAGGATTTATAATAAAAGCGGAGTCACAACTAAGCTATAGGTTTAGCTGCTACAGCGCCATGCAAAGTACATTATCTGTCATTATACTCTGCTCATATCATGTTCACGTAAACTGAAACTCAAATAGATATTTACACACCTTGTTTTCCTGCCCAGCATCAGAGGATGTTACTGTTTCAGATTCAACCCCTTTACTGGTTTAAAAAAAAGAATAAATAAAAAGGCATGTATCCATTTTCCCTCAGTGACTATGTGAGCTAGTGTTTGGCAGAACTGATAGCTGTCAGCCAATAAGATGAGTGTTTTCATGTATTTTCCTATAAACCCTGTCTGATTGGTCTCGCCTCCATTCACTGAAGATATAAAATTACAACACTGCTGTCTTCTTTTAGTGACGTTCAATTACCCAGTGACAAACTTCTCCAAGTGGAGAATTATTCGGGGATAAAGAAAAAAAATCTTCGGGGCTACAGCCCCCAATGCCCAGGCCGGGTTACACTCCTGGTTGTCTGTCTTAAAAAATTGTTCGGAATTGTTTGATGTGAACTGAAGTATAAGTAAATGCTCAAACATTCATGGACAATTGATAGAATCATTTATTGGGCCAAGACTGTGCATAACTTTTATAGAATTCATCATTCGTGAATTATTAATTGTGTATTCAGAGGCTTGTTGCAGGCATACTCTAACTTTTAAGTTTATTATGCAGTTTCCCAATGGCATATTTTACATTAGACATGCGTGGCCTGATTATGAATCAGTAGCATTATTAAGGGTGGTATGTGTTATTTTGCTTCCAAAATAAGCTTTTCCTATTCACAATGCCAGTTATTTTTGTGAACCAGAAAGATTGGCAGAAAAATGAACACCATCTGATTTGCAGCTTAATTTTAAGTATTTGAGAAAGGTCAGGTTGAACAGCAGTTTTGTTGGTCAACCACATGATTAGTTTTACTATCTTAGTTGGAGTGACGAGTGATGACATGTGACTCAACTCATGTCCAATATTTTAAGAATTTGATGGCTACACATAAGTTAATTATTTGTGGGGGGGAAAGCATAGTAATCATATTATTAATAATTATTAATAATAATAAATGTCATTTGTATAGCCTGTTTTCATATAGCATATCTCAAGTTGCATCTCAATAAAACAGTAAAATGTAATTAGAAATATAAGAATTAAAGCGTTTCAGAGGGTGTGAGGGTTTAAGATGAAAAGGGACTTATTTATTTCTGTTAGAAGACCACCTGGTAGCTAGAAGCTTGTGTTAAGAGAAGCTATTTTGTTAATATTTTATTCATTTCTGTACCCAGACTGAGAAAGCAGGCACTTATCTCTCTGACATCAGGGTCTGTGTGGAGGATAAGTGGCTGCAGCCAAAAACAAATGAAGAGCAAAACTGATTTTACGAGTGGTTCTTCTGTCTTTATTCCTGTTACAGACAGTCTGGTTTGACCTGCATCAGCGGCTAACCGACACTGATGGTACAGCTAGCGCAGTAAGTACTGGGGCAAACCTCATGCATGTAGAACATGCTACTCATAAATTATGAGGATGTTTTCTCCTGGACGGTCTTAATTGGCTGCATGAGATTTGTAAGATCCTACTTTTCGTTGTAGCATTATGAGCAGTGCACAGATTATTTGGAGATAATACACAGCAACTCCTAGCCTGCTGTGACACACACTAGCACCTGACCTGTAACGTCTGAGGAATACATTACAGCTCTATCACCATTCGTACAATCACAGCATGCTTAGACATTCATTTTTCCCATAACTTCAAGCATGAGAGCCATAAGCATCCTGGTACGTTATCAGTCCAACCTTTTAAGTACTAGGCAAAAGGCTGCTTTTGCGGTCCACAGAAAGAGCATTCCGTCAATCTTTAATTGCATTTTTGGCCCAAAGGAGTCTTTTGAAATCTTTTCCTTCTTAGAGGAAAAGATATGCATAGGCATTTGGTTCTTAGCATTTTGAGTAGGCCTAATACTTGACAGAGGTTGTGCGATTGTTCGAATATCATAAAACTCAATGACTTTTCTACAAGATGCAGAATAGGAAAGTAAACATCAATGAAGGTCAAGCACTAGATAACCAACAGGATTTTAAAAAATCACAATTCACACATTCATTTCTGTTGCATCTGTTACATATGAAAATTATTTTGTATGTGCAGCAAATGTGCTCATTTGATGTGTCAGAAATGATGGATTGAGAGCTTCTCTCTTTGGGATGCCACGGTTACTATGGTAGAGAGCTGGTGGGTCATGGGAGCACTCTGCACAGTTTCTGATGAAAAATGCATGTTAATGGAGCAGCAGTGCAACTATGCATGGAGGGTTGTGAAGAAATCGAATCACTCTTCCTTTATCCCCATTAAGCCTAATTTGCTTTTACACTCAGTTGTCACGGCACAAATAGAATTAGTACAAGCGCTGCATGTTTGCTCCAGGTGTGTGTGTTTGTGTGTACTGCACAGTGAGCGGAAGGAACAGATGCTTTTGATGTAAAACTGTTGATATTTGGTGTCATATTCATTTGAGTGATACTTGGCAACTCACAAGACAAAATGAAAGGATGTTTCCTGATATAAATCATAAAGTACATTGCAGTACAGTACAAGGTCGCATGCCTCATTGAGTTAAATTGCCTCATAGTCATTAAAAAGTATTTGCTGATTTCTATCAGTTTGCTGATTGGAGGTTCAGTGGCAGTTGTGTTCAGTAGAGATGTGACCAAATACGAATACATTATTCAGAAAGGACAGATAATGTTACAAAATGTAAACAGATAAAAAAAATACGGATGAGAATATGAGGCACCCTGTTGTTTTTGTGTTTTTGTTTGTTTGTTTATCTATCTTCTGTAGTTGGCTCCAGTAGCCTGTCCCAAACACTGGCTTACTGAGCGCCGAAGAAAAACATATTTCTATACAAACTGGTTCGAAATTCACAAAAGAAATATTTATAGAGCTGCCACTCAGTATAGCCCACACAGACCACACACTGTGCACATGGCAACATATTTCATCATTCTTCATCTTCATTCAGCTTCATTTCAGCTAAATGAAAATCTTTATGAAAAGTCATACAGGCATTATAATGACAGGACCAGCAGTAGCACTGCTTCCAAGCATTGGAGTAGATTCTAATAGGATGACAGTTAACATTTTCTGATCGTTCTGGAGTGTAAAAAAACACAAAAACTAAAGTAAATCTGATCTAATAGTAAGTGGCTGCTGTTGTCTACTACAAACACTAGTTCTCTTATTTGGTAAAGACATTGTTGTTTTGAAAGACATCATTGTTTTGCCTTCCATCCATGTGTTTTTCCAGCGTTTCCAGGGCATAGTGGTAGGATTCACATTTAATTAAGAAAGCAGGTAGTGTTGCTGCCTCACAGCTCCAGGTTGCTTGTTTGATCCTAAGCTCGGGTGTGTGTAGATCCTGTGCGTGTTCTTCTCATGTCTGCATAGGTGAGTTCTGTGGTTTTCTCCTACCTCCCAAAATCATGCCAGTAAGTGGACTGGCTACCATAAATTGCCCCTAGTTGTGAATGAGTGTGTGAATGTGTGTGTGGATGGTGCCCTATGATGGACTAGCATCTCATCTCATTCCCAACTCATACCCAGCGTTCCTGGGATAGGTGCGAATCCTCCACGACCCTAACCAAGATAAAGAGTTACTGAAAGTAAGGACAAAAAACCCTTACGATACTGAAACAGATAGTGGCTTTGTTTTACCCCTTCTATGCAGAACTGTGCCATCTTGAAGGCATTGCAGATAATGCTGTGGATGAGATATGCCCACACCTAAAGATTCTCAACCCGAACTGATGTATCTCATGTACCTATTTTTCACATTAAGCAGGTGTACTAAACATCCTGATACATAGCACCTCTTTTAATTGGACAGCTTGTCAATGCCAGCCCTGAATCCACATGATAAGGAGGTCCAGCCCTGTTTTCGGTCCAAGCTCCTCCTGGGAAGGAAAGCTTGTCAGTAAACAGTCTGGTAGTGTTTTGTGGCTTCAATGCTGTGTATATCTGTAGCCTCAGCAGGTTTTTAAGGCTTCATTTTGCAGTATTCTAAGTTTCACTGGCTTTAATGGTCTCCCTGCATCCCTCTTCTAGACCAGCATGCAGGCATATACATCATTGGGCTTGTCTATATTAAGGAAGACATGGCAGAGGTTGGCAGAAGAGCAAGTGAGGAGAAGGGAATAATTGAAAACCCTGGAGGGAGATGCATAACAGCTTATCTGAAAGCCATCCTGCTCATTTAGGGCCATTATCATGGAGTGGGCTGCAGAAATAGCACATACATAAGAAGCAAGCTTACTTTCAGTGCTCAAACCATTCCACAAGCCTAGTCCCTTTAATCATGTTTAAGGGGAGCTCAGAATGTAAATGCATGCAAATGATTATGAGGGGGGGGAATGATTTACACACCATTCGAAGAGCAGGAGAGATGGGTGGAATGTGGGACAGAAGATAGAGGGAGGATGGTATTCCCCAGTTTCCATGGAAACTGGCATATCCATACTCCTCTTTTGAGGTTGCATCCCTGTCTTTGGCTCCCAGGGTAGACCATATATCACACATAAGTACATCATTCAACTCACACGCTACAGCGTACATATCCTGCAGGAACTTCCACTAGCAATAGGCAATAGCGCTCAAAGCATGAATAGCCAATTTCAGACAGCTCAATTTCATGCATTATTAAAATGCAACTAAAACTCACTGTAGACCCACAAACCTTTTTAACTTATAAACAGAATGTACATTTTGACACCATAAAGCATAGACATGCCTCATACACTGAGAAAAGCAAATAAAATCTAACAAAAATCCCCATTACTCAATGCTCAAGACTCACGTCTGTTTTCAGGTGTACGGAATAAAGCATAACATTCTATTCATCATGCAGATCCTGGTCAAATACATCCTGCAATCAGATAATTCAATAGGAAAAAGCTATAGAGATAAAAGCTATAAAGAGATAAGGCAGAGAATTTGAAATATGTGCAAAATATTATGAACTGTAATTTGCTTGCCTTCAGGGTTTTAACAGAATACAAAGAGCTCCAACTGAGCACAGTGATTGTTTATGGTTACTTTATGAGGCATCTTCACACAGTCCGACAAGCTCACCAGGGTCTAGCCAAGCCTTTGATGGCTCCTTGCTGTTCAAGAAAACTAACAAACTAATGAAAGGCAGCCAGTCCAAATTGAGCCATTTTCTAATAACCCTATGGTTAAATATCAAGGAAAAAAGATCACACAAGTTTTGTTTTACTCAAGATTGAACTGAACTTGTACTTGCTGTAAAAAATTAAATAAAAAATTTAAGGAACATGTGGTTATTGTGACTGAGGGTGGACTGGGATCAGTAATGGAGTTTTCCTGATTGTACTTTATGGTGTGGTGTTTTGCGTAGTGCTGTTCATGAAGTTCGAGGTTTGTTATCATGATTCGGTTTGCTTCTTGTCCAGGCCCCGGGCAAACTAGCCTGTAACTGTGCTGTAAAACAGGAGTTCCCTTTCAAAGAGAACTCAACGTTGCGTGAGCTTCATTCTGTGGGAAGTGCCCTCGTGTGCAACTGGTATCTGAGATCTATATAAAATCAGGTAATCCTGCCATGGTCAAGTGACAAGGCATTTCACGCATCATGTGACCTATAAAATGGCGCCTGTAAACCACGTCATCGGTTCAGGAAGGGTGTTACTCCCTGCTCCCGTTTCATTACAGCGGAGGATGGACACACTTTTTGTGTGAAGTGTTTGGGAGTGGAACAAGCAGTAGACTGCATGCATTGTGAACGCTTCACGGTTAAGCAGCTCGCCTCTTGGCTTGCTCCCTTCTCACCTGAAGGGAGTTGGGTTTCGGAACCTCTGGGCAGCGGGCCGGCTCAGGTCCTGGGGATCCTGTATGGATCCCCTCCTATCTCTTGCTCTGTCCTCCGGATCCGACTATCTTCTTCCAGGGTTTTGGAGCTCGCACAGCAAAGTCTCCTTCCAGTATGGAGAGTCAGCCCACCGAGCGGTGAGCCAGTGCACCAAAAATTGAGAGCAGCTCTCAATCTTATAAAGAACTGCTGTGGTCACTAGGGCTGTCAAAAAGCTCAATTTAGGCTGAGCCAGGGAAGAGGAACTGGCTCTCAGCAGACTAAGCGTGCTTTCTCACCGGTGAAATTTCCCTCACACTGCAGAAAACTCCTCTTTTTTCCAGAAGTGCACGACGAAATATTGTGCTTCTGGGGGAAAGCTTATACCAGCCGTGTTTATAACCCTGCAATGTGGGATTATTTGGCCATCATAGGGAATGAAAAGTGTGGGTAATTGGCTATGCCAAAGGTGGAGGAGGAGCTTGCAAGCTACCTCTCTACATCCATGGCAGGGTAATGAAGGGGACCTGCTTTGGCATCCAAGCCGTGTAACACCACCACGTTGGTTGGCAAAGCCTATGTGGCAGCGGGTCTTGCTTGTGGGTCAGTGCATACAATGGCAGTGGTGCAGACTTACCAAACAGACCTGCTCAGTGGTGGGGAGGGAATTGGGCCCCAGGCAGTGGCAGAGCGTCAGCGGGCCACAGATGTGTCGTGAAGGAGAGACACCTATGGCTCAACCTCTCAGGCATAGGGGATGGGGATAAAGTCTCCCTGCTGGACGCCCCTGTTGAACCTTCAGAGGTGTGGTCATCCCAGTAGTCCACACAGAGCAGAGCCCAATGATGGCGCTGGAAGTAAGATCTCTCTTGGAAAAAGGGGCCAGAGAACATGTACCCCTTTCTCAGAGTGAGGTAGCTTTTTACAGCCGTTATTTCCTGGTCCACAAAAAAGATATGCAGACAAACAGGTTCAAGATGTTGACGCTCAAACTTATCCTTCCACAGATTCAGTTCAAGGACACTGTCAGGTTTGTGACGATAGATCTAAAAGACGCATATTTCCACATAGAAATATTGCCCAGTCACAGGAACTTCCTGAGGTTCGTGTTTGGAGGCGTACCAATGTTGGGTTCTTCCCTTCGGTCTAGCTTTAACCCCTTGAAACTTTACGAACTGCATGGATGCCACTCTGACTGCCTTGTGACTCTAGGGAATCCGTATACTGAACTACCTATATGACTGGTTAATTCTAGGGTAATCCAGGGAGTTGGCGATTGAACATCGAGATGTTGTTCTCACCTACATGAGGACCTTGGGACAACCTTGGGGTTGAATCCCAAGAAAAGTATGCTTTCTCCAGTCTCTCTCTCTCTCCTCTCTCTCTCTCTCTCTCTCTCTCTATATATATATATATATATATATATATATATATATATATATATATATATATAGATAGATAGATAGATAGATAGATAGATAGATGATAGATAGATAGATAGATAGATAGATAGATAGATATATGTGTATATATATATATATATTATATACAGTATTGTGTATATATATATATATATATATATATATATATATATAACATACAGTATATTTTATATACAGTATATTTGATTATATCTTTTCATGTGACAACACTGAAGAAATGACACTTTGCTACAATATAAAGTAGTGAGCGTACAGTTTGAGTAACAGTGTAAATCTGCTGTCCCCTCAAAATAACTCAACACACAGACATTAATGTCTAAACCATTGGCATCAAAAGTGAGTACACCCCTGAGAGAAAATTGTGTCAATACTGCATACTGATCATGCTCTGCTTCAGTATGTCACAGTACATGTTGGCATTCATGGTTCCCTCAATGAATAGACGTATGAGTGCTCCCAGCATTGCTGCAGAGGTTGAAGGGGTGAGGGGTCACCCTGTCAGTGCTCAGACCATAAGCCACACACTGCATCAAATTTCTCTGCATGGTTGTTGTCCCAGAAGGAAGTATCTTCTAAAGATGGTGCACAAGAAAACCCGCAAACAGTTTGCTGAAGACAAGCAGACTAAGGACATGGATTACTGGAACCAATAAACCAAGTGTGTTTGGCTGCAACCAGGTGAGGAGTACAAAGACAAGTGTGTCTTGCCTACAGTCAAGCATGGTGGTGGGAGTGTCATGGTCTGGGGCTGCATGAGTGGTGCCGGCACTGGGAAGCAAGAGTTCATTGAGGGATCCATAAATGCCAACATGTACTGTGACATACTCAAGCCACGAATGATTCCCTCTCTTCAGCGACTGGGCCGCGAAGCAGTTTTTCAGAATGATAATGACCACAAACACACCTCCAAGATGACCACTGCCTTGCGAAAGAAGCTGAGGATGAAGGTGATGGACTAAACCCTATTGAGCATCTGTGGGGCATCCTCAAACAGAAGGTGGAGAAGCACAAGTTCTCTAACCATCCACCAGCTCAGTGATATCGTCATGTAGGAGTGGAACAGGACTTCAGTGGCAACCTGTGAAGCTCTGGTGAAGGGTTAAGGCAGTGCTGGAAAATATTGGTGGCCACACAAAATATTGACACTTTGGCCCCAATTTGTACACTTTCACTTAGGGGGGACAGCAAATTTACACTGTTACACAAGCTGTACACTCACTACTTTACATTATAGCAAAGAGTCATCTCTTCAGTGTTGTCACATGACAAGATATAATCAAATATTATGTGACGGGTATACTCACTTTTGTGAGATACTGTGTGTGTGTGTGTGTGTGTATATATATATATATATATATATATATATATATATATATATATATATATATATATATATATATATATATAATGTGCACGGGTTAAATTGGAATTTGGCAGTTAAGGGAACATAAAACTGGGGCTGAGGTTCAGACTCCGCAGCTTGCCTTAAGACAGCTCCCAGTGCAGCACATAGGAAGATCTTTAGACAGAGTAACTTCTTTCTCTACATGCCAAATATTCAGCAGACCATCAGACAATAGATCCCATGCTATTAAAGTATTGCAGGCCAGGTGTGAGGCCCTGTAGAGGCGCAAGCCGAAGGCCCTGTGCAGTCACGCACTTGGCACAGCCCATGATGTAACGGCTCTGACGGCACCACACCATAACTCGTACATAAGGTTATTATAAAAAGTTTGGTTAGGTGGACACAGTAAATTTACCTCGCTATCGCAGTTAAAAATAACTGAGTAGATTTGTGAGTTTGTCCTTTGTCTTCCTGACTCTCGTATTTGACATGCGAGTTTCTGAGCTTCCTTCGCTACTAACGACGGCAGACGATAACTGGGACAGTAGGTGGTCTATGCCGCACACATTCATTCGATGTTACAATTTGGACATGGATTCCACCCCTAGCTCGAGGGTCTTGAATAGGCTATGCCCTCAGCATGACGAATTGGGTATACTTGTTCCCACAGCATGAAGCTCACACAATGTTGAGTTCCCTTTGAAAAGGAACATCTGGGTTTTATGCATGTAACCCTGTTCCCTGAGAAGGGAACGAGACATTGCATAGCTTTGTCATACCTGGGTATGCCTGTGAATCGCATCTTTGCTTCAGATAATAAAAGCTGATGATGGTTTACAGGCAATGTTTTATAGTCATGCTGCGCGTGAAATGCCATGTCATCTGACCATGTCAAGCCTATAAATAGGTATGATTTTATACAGACTTCAGATACCGGCCGTGCGCGGGTGCGCTTCCCATAGCATGAAGCTCACGCAACGTCTCGTTCCCTTCTCAGTGTAACCCAGACATTTCCAATAGTTTCAGTTACTCTTTATTACTCGCCGCTGAGGGAAAAGTTAGACAAAGACCTCTTAGGAAAATTATTTAAGGATTCACATATCTCAGTGATATCCAGTAGGGATGCAGTGCCAATTTCAAACCAATTGCCAGAAGTCTTAACACTGCAAAAATGTCATTAAAAAAAATAGATATTGAATATATAGGTGAAATTATTCACATTATTATAAACAGTGTTGGTGCGTAGATAGGGCAGATGGGGCAGAGCTCAAACATGTATATCAGCAATTCAACAAATGTTAATCTTCATAATGTCCTAATTCCTCATCTCCTTACAGTTTCATTTCCAGTGGCATAACAGAAAACCATTTTTCCTCTCATCGGAAAATCATCAAATCAAGTTTGAATCCTAATAATCCCACTGCAAAGATCTTTGTGGGTTTCTTGAAAAACCCAGATTCTTCTTGTTTAAACAGTAATATAAAGAATGAATTGCTCTTTGAAGGAACTTTTTTATTATGTGCACATATTTTATTATGAAGCTCATATTCATAGATATATATATATATATATATATATATATATATATATATATTTATTTATTTTTTATTTTTTTCACAGCTGCTCTTTTCTCTGGAGAATTCAAGAGTTGTGGTTAAAATTTTATTTAAAAAATTGCTGTTAACAAACGAGATACATTTTAAACCCATTTAACTGAGATGCCTAATAAAGTCTGATCACCAGGGAGCATAGATATTATTGCCTGGGATTTGGCACTCATTAGCCAGCTTGATTATGTCCCTTCTGTTTCTCCAGCACTGTGCCACTGAGTTCCTTAATATATTATGTTTCCTTATTTATAGCTCTCTCTCTCTCTCTCTTTCACCCTGCAGTCTCTCTACCTGATTCGCCAAGAGATGACGGTATCCCAGAAGCAGCTGGGAGAGTTCTGTGAGGCTCTGAAGCAGTATCTGAAGAATGTCTCTGCCCAGAGGGACTGTTTCCAGTGAGTGTGTGTGTGTGTGTGTGTGCGCGCACAGTAATGTATTAATGATCTGAGCCATTTTTATCTTTATACTTTAATTATTATTTTTCCTTTTGTAAACTGTCCATAATCTGTAAACAGTCCATGATCAAATGATTATGTATGCCATTTCCAGATAATACTTTTGCTGTGCCATTACCTTTGATTCAATGGAAAGACTTCAGTGAATCTGGTTCCCAGTAACTAGAGGCAACACTGTCTGGCCAGATGTTATTTTAGCTCATGAATTAATGGTTTTAAAAAGGGGAAATAAATAAGTAATTCTGTGACCTTGATGTGGTTTTGAAACCTTGGAATTTATGCCGTAGGACAAGGAAAGAATTTATGCTTAGTTTAAATCGTCTAATCATGGTAAATAGTCTTAAAATTTAAAGATTGAAAATTGGGACACATTTACAAAATTGCAGTAATTCAATAAAGCTCCAAAGCCCTTAATTTGCCTAAGAAAGGATCCCTAGCAAGGAGTGTCTGATCCCAAAATTGCATTATTTCACATAAAACATGTTTATGAAATGTCTTTGCCAAACCAGAAGGAACTAAGGGTGTGTTTTTTTAAAAGTTATGGAATAGTTATTCAACATTTTGACGCATCTGCAAGGACTTCCAGACAGGAACATCCACTGAACTGCTTACACCATTGTAACAGTCAAAAGCAGAGATTCAACAACACACTTAACTTGGGGTATTTAATTATTTTTTAGATCATTTTCCTCAAATATATGCATTTTCTTGTGTCTGTTTTTGTGTGAAATTCATTTTAATATCTCAAAGCCATGTCCATGTGTACTCTATGGCTCTAAAGTAAAGATCACAATTGGGATGAGTGCATCTTATTCATCCAAGCAATTGAAATATTTATAGAAGGACATAGAATAGAAGAATATTTATGTTTCAAACAGTATATTTAGTGCTGTTTGTCAGAGGCTATCCTCAAGGACTTTGGTCTAATAAAGAGGTTTAAGGTTTTTGACAGAATATTTGACTGCCTTCATGATGCATGCAAGGCTTCTAAATAATGCATCAGTGATATGTTCATGTTCTGATTAGTTCCTACTATTCAGTAATTGGCATTTCCTGTTTCTTTCCCCTTTTCTACATTCTTCCCCTTACATTTTCCCTGCATCATAATCATCTTGTTTATTTCATTTCTTTACCTTCTCACAAGTGTTTTTGAGTGGGATGTTCACTTAAATCGAAAGACATGCATAATCCGTGCAAAAGTTTATGAAGGCTTCATAAATTCAGTCACGCTCTTGTAAACCAGAGAAAGATTTTCAGTTGCGCAATTGTACATGCACACACAAAAGCTTTTCCAGTCCAGTAGCTCCCTTTCATAGCAGGTGTTGTCTGATAAAGCTCATTTAGAACATACATAGTGTGGTGTGTTCAATAAAGTAGTGCAGCGCTTTATTAACAGAGCTGTAAGCACTAGCCGCAGACAGGACCACTGCGTCTAATGAAAACTGCGAGGCGGTCAATACACACTGTCAGGTTTATCTACACATATGATGTAAGCTGCATGCAATACAAAGAACTACTGCCATCAAGTGGAGTCATGTATAGGACAATGAATTTTGTCAGAACTAACAGTGGAGAATTTAATTTCTAAGTTACTAAACTGGAATATGAAAGACTCTTTTGTTTTATTACATTAAATCCTAGCAGGCAAATTAGTTGTTTTTTTTTTACTCTGCTTATGTTCGATGTTTTCTCCTACTCTCTTACTCTCTCTCTCTCTCTCACTCACTCTCTCGGTCTCTCTCGCTCTCTCTCACACACACACACACACTCTCTCTCTCTCTCTTTCTCTCTCTCGCTCTCACTATCTCCAGCGTGACTGCAGTGCGGCTTCCTGACGGCCTCTCTTTCGTTGTCTATGAGTTCTGGGATGGGGAGGAAGAATGGAAAAGGTTTGCCACTTGCTTTTTTGGATCTGTATCAGTTTCTGTTCTTTTGCCCATCACTTTGTACCACTGTCCCTAACAATCTAAAGTTTTTAAGTCGGAACTGGCTTCTCTCCACTGCTGTTGTGCAGTGTTATCTGCAGTGCTTTCCTATTGTACTATATATTAGGGGTTTTATGACTTATTGATGCTTCAGGGGATGTGCTATGAGAGTAATGGTTCACTCCAGCAGCGGGTGCTTTATTAATAATTTAATCAAACATGGATTTTAGCAGATCGAATAGAGGAAGCTAATGGTTAAATTAGGTACAGAATATTATAATATATTGTATGATATTAGAATATTTCCAGTTGTGAATGCAATGTGTGACTCATTGTGTTCTGTTGTTTCAAAGAGTTGCTGCTTTAATAATTATATTTTTTTAAACATCTATCTGTCTAACTGTCTATTATTAAAACTAGGCTTATTTACATAGCCCACTATTTGTTCTTATATATATGTATGTACAGTATCTCACAAAAGTGAGTACACCCCTCACATTTTTGTAAATATTTGATTATATCTTTTCATGTGACAACACTGAAGAAATGACACTTTGCTACAATGTAAAGTAGTGAGTGTACAGCTTGTGTAACAGTGTAAATTTACTGTCCCCTCAAAATAACTCAACACACAGACATTAATGTCTAAACCGCTGGCAACAAAAGTGAGTACACCCCTAAGTGAAAATGTCCAAATTGGGCCCAATTAGCCATTTTCCCTCCCCGGTGTCATGTGACTTGTTAGTGTTACCACTGGACCACTTGTTAATGGTCTAGCCTATAAGAAGATTGCCAAGACCCTGACACTGAGCTGCAGCATGGTGGTCAAGACCATACAGCACTTTAACAGGACAGGTTCCAGTCAGAACAGGCCTCGCCATAGTTGAAAAAAGAAGTTGAGTGCACGTGCTCAGCGTCATATCCAGAGGTTGTCTTTGGGGAAATAGACGTATGAGTGCTGCCAGCATCGCTGCAGAGGTTGAAGGGGTGGGGGGTCAGCCTGTCAGTGCTCAGACCATACGCCGCACACTGCATCAAATTGATCTGCATGGCTGTCGTCCCAGAAGGAAGCCTCTTCTAAAGATGATGCAGAAGAAAGCCCGCAAACAGTTTGCTGAAGACAAGCAGACTAAGGACATGGATTACTGGAACCATGTCCTGTGGTCTGATGAGACCAAGATAAACTTATTTGGTTCAGATGGTTTCAAGCGTGTGTGACGGCAACCAGGTGAGGAGTACAAAGACAAGTGTGTCTTGCCTACAGTCAAGCATGGTGGTGGGAGTGTCATGGTCTGGAGCTGCATGAGTGCTGCCAGCACTGGAGAGCTACAGTTCATTGAGGGAACCATGAATGCCAACATGTACTGTGACATACTGAAGCAGAGCATGATCCCAGCATGTATTCCAGCATGATAACGACCCCAAACACACCTCCAAGATGAAGACTGCCTTGCTAAAGAAGCTGAGGGTGAATTTGATGTATTTGAAAAACTATAAACAAAAAAAAAATAAAGAGCACAATGTCTCTCAACACCTAACTCAGTTAGATGAGATATGAAGAATTGAAGAGGACTCCATGATGAAAATAATGGTGGCCACACAAAATATTGACACTTTGGGCCCAATTTGGACATTTTCACTTAGGGGTGTACTCACTTTTGTTGCCAGCGGTTTAGACATTAATGTCTGTGTGTTGAGTTATTTTGAGGGGACAGTAAATTTACACTGTTACACAAGCTGTACACTCACTACTTTACATTGTAGCAAAGTGTCATTTCTTCAGTGTTGTCACATGAAAAGATATCATCAAATATTTACAAAAATGTGAGGGGTGAGATAGTGTGTGTGTGTGTTATATATATATATATATATATATATATATATATATATATATATATATATATATATATATATATATATATATATATATAAAAAAAATGTATATGTATTGTTCATCAGACACCTCCAGAGTGCAGCCTGCAAGGCCTTCCAGCATGTGAAAGTGGACACACTGTGCCAGCCTGAGGTCATGTCCACTGTGGCTGTTCCAGGTGAGGCTGCTTGAGAACTGATGAGAAAATCACTATTAAAATCAGCACTACTGATGCCATGATTGAACGTCTGGAACAGAGATCTGACACTTTGCCATGAAGAAAATGCACAGAAGACACACACAGTGAGGAAGACGATCCGGGAAGCATGGAAGAAGCCAAAAATAAGTTTCAGAATTGCATAGTTTAGTTGAATTTTGGGGTTATCAAGATTGAAATGTTGCATGGAAAGAGTGTTCAAGAACCTCTAGAAGTTCAGTTTTGTTGAATATTACAGGAGAAGTATCTGTGCTGTTATTCTATGGACGGCTTCACTAAATATTAATTGTGGATGTGCTGGTAAAGTTGAGTGCAATGTTTTACAAAAATCACTGCACTACTTAGGAAATGTAATTGCACATCTGCTTCATACATCCTTAATTTCACACACTGCATAATTAATATTACAATTTTCCTGTGATTAC
Organism: Ameiurus melas; assembly: GCA_012411365.1. Taxonomy (NCBI): domain Eukaryota; kingdom Metazoa; phylum Chordata; class Actinopteri; order Siluriformes; family Ictaluridae; genus Ameiurus; species Ameiurus melas. The sequence continues at coordinate 27,415,751 of CM022754.1, read as the reverse complement.
TCAGTATTTCTTCAGCTTAAACATGTAGTACCAACTTTTATGTTGAAGTTGGTTTTTTTACAAATACATAAGTAATTACATTCTAGTAAAACAATATTATGTGTATACTATTTAAAAATACCTAATATTAAGTCTGACCACGATAATTCTGATGCACTCTTCTCGCTCTTTCTAGCCGCCTGGTGCAGCCTTAGCCGAGACTGAATGGAACACAGCCAGTGTGGATGGCCAGGGTAGAAGGCCTCATCTTACACCTGGATAGCCACGCGCCTACTCTTTCCCTTCATATATATCACATCCCATGATCTCTCAAAGCTCCCTCTTTCTCTGCTCCCCTTTCTCCCTCTCTTTTGTAACTACTGTTTACATGCTGTGGGTTTGACTGCAAAGAATTGTGAAACATCATAGCAGTCCTCCTTAAAGCTGTTAAGGTTGCTTTCAGGAATAATATGTAACACTCTATAGACTGTTTTATGGCTTCTGGGTGGATCAAAACAGTGAAAAGTATATATATATATATATATTAATAGTCTCTGGCTACAATAATGGTTACAATAACAGAAAACTGAGTCATTTTAATCCCTGTTTGTTAAACTGCAAATGCACAAACATGCACTGCTGGTCCATAGTCTGCTTTTCTGAGATCGTCCAGCAGCTGAAGGTTTGAACATGTTAGGGACACTAACATCTGTCAGGGTATAATGGTCAATTGATCTGCCGTTTTCAGCTAATAGTATCTACTCGGGAAAACTGCCCAACCCAGAGCAGCAGCATCATGTAAATGAAAGAATGTTGTGTAATAAATGTTTACTTAACTGAAGTTTACAGATCTAGACAAAATCTGACATGCTGAGAGACAATAGTCTTGAAATATTTTAGTTTAAATTAGAACTATATGGATTGTTTCTTGATAGTAAATATAATGGTTGTGGAACATTTATACCGAGTGGAATGAACTCATGTCCTCGAACACTAATTATCATAAATCTTTTGTGCATTTCATAACCTAATTTAGTGAACAGTTCACAGTTTACAACGAGACTTACACAACATAATTTAAAAATGAACTGTTAAATCCTTATGAATTATATAAAAAATCAAAATCTCACCACCTCTAACTAAACCGCTTCATTACTAATTACGGCATGTAGGTTTGATGTATGTGAATGGAAATTTATCAAATTGCTTGTGGGCTCCTGTATGATGTGAACCGGTCCAATCCAAGGTGAAGCAGACGTACACAACGTTGTGGAACATTTCTAACCGTTTCCTTCCCCATGAAACTTGGCTTCACTTTCCCCATCTCTCATGTGAGTGCATGTTCTAATGAATGTCCAGTAACATATTTGCTGTAGTATTTAGATATGCTACTTTCAATGGATTTTGTGCATTTCTTAATTTTATATTACTTAAATTCGGAACACCTGAATTGATAAATACATAAACACTAAGAAATCAAGTATGAACAGGCACTTTTATGGCATTGTTTAACAAAACACTAATTCTTATACCTGTGTATGTTTCCGTAAAAACTAGCTTTCTCTCTTAAAATTGATTGTAGAGACTTATTGCAGGGATGCAAATATTATCTTTGTCTTAACTTTGTTAACCTAGATTATGTAGTGATGTAATTCTATAGAATTAAAGGACTAATGTGAATGAAAACATGTCTCCTTTTACTGTCTTTACACCTTTTACTTCCAATAGACTTCAGAACAAGGTCCAAAAAAGGCTGACTGTTCACTGTAACTGTTAAAAGTTAATCAATTAACATGAATGAATGGCAGTGTTAAAATTTTAACACACTGTGGGCAGTTGTTGTGAGCTACATAGATTCAAGTTTCATTATTTAAATGGGAGTGTCAATATCAAAGTAAAAAAATCTGTCAGAAGCAGAATGAGACATTGCCTCAAGGCCTCGAGTTGAAACGTATTTAACACAGCTGCAGGGTAGCCAGAAGTACATTTAAATATTTCAATCTAGTCATATATTAGTTCATTCTTAATCTGCACAGGTTTTTCAATGGCAATATGTCGTTTTCAAGATGTTAGTGCTGTGGAACTAAAATTCAATTCAATTCAGCACTTTTTCAATTCAACAATGGACGTTGCCACAAAGCAGCTTTACATAAATATATAAATTCAGGATATACATTTTAAATATATGAATTTATCCCTAACGAGCAAGCCAAAGGCGACGGTGGCAAGTAAAAACTCCGAGACGATATGAGGAAGAAATCTTGAGAGGACACAAACTCAATAGTGAACCCGTCCTCATCTGGGTGACACCGTATAGTGCGATTATAAATAAATCCCTTCTATAAATGTGCTAATACTACATTATTAAATAGTGCAGTTGTGTAACCAAATGACAGACCAGCATTGAGGATTACAACAAAGTCTGTAATTGTAGCTTTTGGTGTTGCAGTAAAGTCAAATATGTTTAGGGTAAAATCAGCAAGCTTATTTCAAGCGCTCTTAATACTTGATGCTATTCCAATTGTCCAGTGTCAGTGAGCCTGTGGTATTTCCGATTCCTGTTCTTGGCTGAACGGCTTGGAACCCAGTGTGGTCTTCTGGTTAGGTTAGGTTCAACTTTATCATCATTGTCAGAGTACAAGTGCAGAGGCAATGAAAAGCAGTTGGCATCCAACCATTTGTGCAAATAGTAAATAGGTTAAATGAAAGAAATAAGGTTAATAAGTTAAGATACAGGTTAAGGTAAACAGAATGATGCATACTGTACCTGTGGTGCAAATGGCAATAGGGTTAAATGCAATAAATAGGAATTGAGGTGCAATAGGTTGAGATAACCAGTACACAGGCAGAGGTAAACAGCATGATGCATGTAATATGATACAATAGGTACATACAGTGGATTACATTAAGTGTAGATGATTGCAGTAAGTGTAGATGTGTAAATCGCAATAAAGTGCCAATAACAGTCTGATATAAATAACTGTAGTATGTCCGAGAATTGCAGTAATGTGCAAGTACTTACAAACAATTGCAGATAATAGTGGTAATGTATGATACAGTATAGTATGGTGTTTAATGTTAATGTTTAGTTGTTAAGTGGAGACCGGTAGTTAATGCATAGAAGATGAGTTCAGCATTAGTACAGCTGAAGGGAGAAAGCTGTTCATGAGTCTTTATGTGCAAGAACGCAGACTTCTGTTGCGTTTTCCTGATGGGGGATGTACAAACCATCCATGGTGGGGGTGGGAGGTGTCCTTGATAATACCACTCACTCTCCGCATGCAAAGCTTTTTAAAAATATCCGTAATGTTAGGCAGCTGTGTTCCAATGATGTGTTGGGCAGTTTTCTCTACCAGTTGTAGTGCCTTCTGGTCATGTAATGTGCAGCAGTTGTGATGCAGTTTGTAAGGGTGCTTTCAATGGTACAACGATAGAAGTTCACCATATCTGAGGAGCAAGTTATGCTTAGTCTCCTCAGAAAGTACAGGCGCTGTTGCACCTTTTTGAGGAGAGAAGAAGTGTTGAGGTTCCAGGAAAAGTCCGCAGAGATGTAGATTCCCAGAAACTTGAAGCCAGAGACCCACTCTAGTCCCATTAATGAAGATAGGGGTTTGTGGCTCCTCAAGGATTTTGGGTAGATAAGTTCTTTTGTTTTCTGGGTGTTGAGCTCAAGATTGATATTGCAACACCATGTTACTAGATGCTGAATCTCTTCCCTGTAGGCTGTCTAGTCATCATCTCTGATGAGGCCAACCAATGTAGTGTCATCTGAGAACTTGATTATAGGGTTTTAGCTGTGCACAGGTACGGAGTCAGAGGTGAAGAGTTAGTAGAGGAGCAGACATCTGAATGTAACCTTGTGGTACTCCAGTGTTTGGGATGATGGTGGTGGAGGAGTTGTTGCTCAATCTAACAGACTGTTGGTCAAAAACTCCGGAGTCCAGTTGCAGAGGATGGTACTGATACCAAGACTGGAGAATTTGGAGATCAGCTTAAATGGAATGACAGTGTTAATTGCAGAACTAACGCCAATGAATAACATCCCCGCATAGGAGTTGCTATTTTCCAGATGAGTCAGGGCCGAATGAAGGACTGAGGTAACCCTAACCCTGTTGACGATAAGCATTCTGATGGGGATCCAGTGATGGTTGTAGGCTGGATTTCAGATTAGAGAGGACCGGCCTCTCAAAGCACTTGGCAATGATGGAAGTAAGAGCGACTGAACAGAAGACGTTGAGCACTGTTGCAGCACTGTGCTTTGGTACTGGCACAATTGTGGTGGTTTTGAAGGAGATGGAGACAACTGCCTGGTCAACGATAAGTTGAGTATGTCCGTGAAAACCCCGGCTCATTGCTCCACACAGGCATCCGGCCTGTTATGCCATCAGGGCTGGCAACCTTGCGTACGTCCACCCTGCTCAGTGTGGAAAACACATCTCTGGTGGAGAAAGAGAGCTGGGGGTCACCAAGTGGAAGCTCAGCTTTGGCAGACACTGTAGAATTTTTCTGATCAAAGCAAGCATAAAAAGTTTTGAACTCCTCCAGGAAGGAGCTGTCACTGATTGAGGGAATGATGTTGGCTGGCTTGTAGTCTGTGAGAACCTGGATACCTTGCCACATGCATTGAGGGTAAGAGATGATAAAATTGTCCTCTATCTGCAGCTTGTATTTTTGCTTGGCATCCCGGATTCCTCGCTTCAGGTTAGCCCAGATGCACTTTAAGCTTCCCGGTCTCCAGACATCAAAGCAGCATCTTTTGCCTTCAGTAGGACAGACTTCTTTATTCATCCAAGGCTTCTGACTGGGATATGTTTTAACTGTCTTAAAGGCAGTGACGAGTCAACACATTTGTTAATATAGTGAACAACGGCATTAGTGTAGATGTCAATGTCCGTATGGGAGTCCTGTGTGGCAAGGGCAGCAAATGTGCCGCAGTCTGTGTGCTATAACTGATGTTGTAATGAGGAGTCTGCCCCCTCTAGCCACCCGTTCACAGTTCTCACTGATGTTTTAACACATTTCATGATGGGGGTATACTTTAGGAATAGCAGCAGGGATAGGTGATCAGATTGACCAAGTTGGGGGAAGGTGATGGATTTATAAGCTTCAGTCACATTGTGTAGACATGATCCAAAGTATTGTCACCTCTTGTGGGACAGGAGACATTTTGGAAAAATCTGGGAAGGGCAATCCTTAAGTTGGCATCATTGAAATCGCCAGCAATAATAAAGGCACCGTCTGGATGTTCTGTTTGTAGCTTGCTAATGCTAGCCCCAGTTTTTTCATGGCTAGTTTAGCATTAGCATCTGGAGGGGATGTATACTGCAGCGATTATGGTGCATGTAAACTCATGCGGTAGATAGGATTGTCCACACTTAATAATGAGGTACTCAACATCAGCAGAGCAACGTGTCTCAGTAACAATATTGTCTGTACACCAACCTTTGTTTACATGCATCCCAATACTTCCTCCTCTGCCTTTACCAGTGTCCACTGCTGTTCTGTTGGCTCTGAAAAAGTTGTGTCCCTCTAGCTCCATCGTGCAGTTTGGCGTGCAGCCATTCTGCTGTTGTAGCCTCAATGTTCAACATGTGTATACTAAGACACGTTTCTGCTCACCACGGTTGGTTGTAGTGTTTATTTGCATTACTGTAGCCTTCCTGTCAGCTCAAACCAGCTTGGCCATTCTCTTCTGATGTCTCTCATCAACAACGCATCTTGCCTGCAGAACAGCCACTCATTGGATATTTCTTTTGGTTTTTCACATCATTCGGTGTAAACTCTAGTCTGTTGTACGTGAAATGCTTGAAATGCTTAAACCAGCCTGTCTAGCACCAATAACCATGTCACGGTTAACGTCACTGAGATCACATTTTTCGCATTCTGATATTTGATGGGAATATTAAGTAAAGCTCTTGACCTGTAGCTGCATGATTTTATGTATTTTTGCATAAGATGCATTGTGAATTGTTTATGCATAATTGGCTGATTGGATAATTGCATGAATGAGTAAGGATACAGTCATTCCTGTTATGAGAAATAGGAACACCTACTTGTGAACCCAGTGTCTGGCAGTCAAAAAATGTTAACACCCTATATTACTTAATACTCAAAAATTTGAAAATGGAACCAAGGAATATGTATAAGTCAATCAAGAAATGCTTAGTAAATTGAGAAATGCTATAGTGACTTTTATTGGAACAATCTAGAACTAATTGGAAAGGCCAAATGATTTATTTGGTTCTCATAGCACACCATGCTATGAGATGCTAGCATTTTATGCTAGCATTTTCTTAGAGCCATTTATATATAGGCTTAAAAAGATTATACTTCAAGTGTACCTGCCTTTAATAAAGCACTCATTTAGAGTCCCATTAAGATTTGAGCGCTATCAGAATATTGCTATTCTGTATCTTTTGAGTTGGTCTGGGGTAATAATAGTGATTAAACTGCAATAAAATAAAAAAAAATAAAATAAAAAAACATTTGCCTGTCAGTGTGTATTTTAATTTAATCGTTCATTCATTCATTCATTTATTTATCTTAGTCAGGGTCACAGGGTCATAATTTTTATTTTACACATTTTATATATTTTTATTTTATATGGACCTCTCGTATTGCTGAACAGTGAAATCAGCAAGGAGTACACTGCCATAACTTCACCATTCAAAACACTATTATTAAAAGAAATTTGGAACAATAGGGAAGTTTAAAGTCTCAATAAGGGTAAAAAATAAAAATAGCAATGATATTTACAAAAGTCTAAGGCTAGATATGTAACTTCTCCAAAGAGACGCTCAGAGCAGAACTGAACTGAAGGCCCAACTAAAATGTTTCAAAGGATTACTAACAATTTTGAATACCATAACTCAGCACAAAAATATGACATGCCAACGTGTATTAACATATTCATGGATTTCCCAGCGATATTTTCTAAAATCAGGTACATTCATTCTGTTGAAAACAGAAGAGTTCTGTTTAGAGGTAGAGTTTCAAATGATGACAAGAATCATAGCTTATGAAAGACCTGCATGATGGAAAAGAAAGTACTCTGCCCAAAAATGAATGTGCCACATAAAACGGTGATCATTCCCCAAGCAATTAAAATCCACCTGCAAAAACAAAACAAGTGAGTACACTGGACAAGGGTCTCACCTTACTGGCGAACTGCAATGTGTAAAGAAATCGTAACGATACCAGGAAATGCAGTCTCACCAATCTTACCTTAGTCTTGCTGACATTGGCTGAGATTGCATAGCAAATATCAAACAAAGCCCTGCAAGGAGAATCAATAATGATTATGTAATATCAAAACATTCCAATTCTGAACACATGAAAACGGGATGGGATGAACTAAACATATATATTGAATTTCCCAATACACTGTAAAATGAATCATGGGCATTATGGGCATTATGCCCAGTAAATGACCAGAACTGTTTCATGATTCATTCTATGACACAATTGGAATAACTGTCTCTCAGCATAAGCAAAATGCCTCTCCTCTTCAATGTAATGTTCTATAAGATCACACTGCTAATTCAGATACAGCATACAGAATGAGGCAATGAGTACAGTATAAACCCTACTCCTTGCAGTCTAACCTGGGAAGACGAAGATGAAGAATGCACTAACGCCACCAATAATGCTGATGACTTTGCTGATGTCTGGAACAAACAGAGCAATGAGGAGAGTGATGATGATCCACACTGCAGTCAAGGCAACTCTGATGCAGGTCTCATAAGACTCAGTGACTCTGTGCCGCAGAAACGGATCCTGAATCACCAACCTGTAAAATATGCAGTGGAAAGGCTGATGCACCACTAAATTAGTGTTGATAGTTACATTTAATATGTACAGTTCCTATTTTGAGTGTTTTAAATGAAGGTCAAAAGATTAAACACATTCATAAAAAGTACAAAATAATATTCATAAATGTCTCACAATAATTATTATTAAAAAACCAATAACCTGGCTAAACAAACATCCAAGCCTCAAATATGGTGAGTTGAACGATTGTCTGAGTGCTATTGTTTCTTCGACTTACCAGAGTATATTGTTCCAAAAAAGTATTTGTTTAAATGCTTTCAGACATGCATCTCTGGGCTTATTTTTTAGCAAAGGAGTTCTGTGTTTGTGTAAGAATGGAGATGATTGTGGTACAGTTAATTGTTTATTGTTCTCTGTGCAACTGTTGTTTCTGCTGCTTTCAGGCCTTCCTGTAACTCTTTTCTAGTGATTGCTGGCACTTCTCTTACCTTCATTATCATTAGTCTGAGTTGAGAAATCTTCTGTGGTGCACCTGTCCAGTAAAGAGTAATTGTTCCATGCATTTTCCACCTGAATATTATCAAACCAATTGAACCGACCGGGTCTTGTACAAATGTTTAAGGTATTTATGATGGCTCTGTAGCTTTTTCCACTCGAGTTTAATTGTTTGATGATTGTATTTGTTTATTTTGTTTAATAATGTTATGTAATTTCTTTTAAAATAGTATCCAAAAATGATTCAGTGTGTAAACGTGTGTAAATTTGAAGTAGCTATATTCACAGGAAGTATTTTAAATCGAAAAATCAAAAGTTTCCGTACACGTATTTCCCCTCACTGTATCATGGACATTAAGGTGGAATGCTGTGTTGAAGTCCAATGGCACCATAAAAAACAATATTCACGTACACAGTTATAGCTACACTTAAATCTGTAAAGCCATAACACTCTATTAAGACACATTTTATATATGCTACCTTCCAAGTAATAGAGCAATGGGGTAGATGGTGATAATGGAGACCCCAAAGAGTAACCTTGCAATGATCATAAGGACATCATCTCCACTGTATGACATCAGAACATCAGCAGCAACATTCCTCCCAAAGGTGAGATACCCATAGATACCTAAGAACTCAAAACAGAAATGTTCTTAAATGATCTCAAAAAGAACACATCACAAACTCTGACAAAGGAATTTCCATAAACCTGTTAAATTAAAACTGTAATCTCTCTGCAAGCAAATGAGCAAATAAAATTCTAATTATGTAGTATCTCATAAAAGTGACATTTTTTGACATGTGACAACACTGAAGAAATGACACTTTGCTACAATGTAAAGTAGTGAGTGTACAGCTTGTGTAACAGTGTAAATTTACTGTCCCCTCAAAATAACTCAACACACAGACATTAATGTCTAAACCGCTGGCAACAAAAGTGAGTACACCCCTAAGTGAAAATGTCCAAATTATGCCCAAAGTGTCAATATTTTGTTTGGCCACCATTATTTTCCAGCACTGCCTTAACCCTCTTGGGTATGGAGTTCACCAGAGCTTCACAGGTTGCCACTGGAGTCCTCTTCCACTCCTCCATGACGACATCATGGAGCTGGTGAATGTTAGAGACCTTGTGTTCCTCCAACTTCTGTTTGAGGATGCCCCACAGATGCTCAATAGGGTTTAGGTCTGGAGACATGCTTGGCCAGTCCATCACCTTCACCCTCAGCTTCTTTAGCAAGGCAGTGGTCGTCTTGGTGGTGTGGGAAAACCCCCAAAGGGGGGGGAAAAACCCAGCAAAAACAGTTTTTTTTTTTTGGGGGGGGTTTACTAGTCCTCCCCCCCCCCCCACACCATGACACTCCCCCCACCACCATGCTTGACTGTAGACAAGACACACTTGTCTTTGTACTCCTCACCTGGGGGGGGGGGCCCCGGGGGGGACCCCATCGAACCAAAAAAAGTTTTTTTTGCCTATCATTCTTACAGACATGGTTCCAGTAATCCATGTCCTTAGTCTGCTTGTCTTCAGCAAACTGTTTGTGGGCTTTCTTCTGCATCGTCTTTAGAAGAGGCTTCCTTCTGGGACGACAGCCATGCAGACCAATTTGATGCAGTGTGCGGTGTATGGTCTGAGCACTGACAGGCTGACCCCCCACTCCTTCAACCTCTGCAGCAATGCTGGCAGCACTCATACGTCTATTTCCCAAAGACAACCTCTGGATGTGATGCTGAGCACGTGCACTCGACTTCTTTGGTCGACCATGGCGAGGACTGTTCTGACTGGAATCTGTCCTGTTAAAGCGCTGTATGGTCTTGGACACCGTGCTGCAACTCAGTGTCAGGGTCTTGGCAATCTTCTTATAACCTAGGCCATCTTTATGTAGAGCAACAATTCTTTTTTGAGATCCTCAGAGAGTTCTTTGCCATGAGGTGCCATGTTGAACTTCCAGTGACCAGTATGAGGGAGTGTGAGAGCAATGACAACAAATTTGACACACCTGCTTCCCATTTACACCTGAGACCTTGTAACACTAACATGTCACATGACACTGGGGAGGGTAAATGGCTAATTGGGCCCAATTTGGACATTTTCACTTAGGGATGTACTCACTTTTGTTGCCAGTGGTTTAGACATTAATGTCTGTGTGTGGAGTTATTTTGAGGGGACAGTAAATTTACACTGTTACACAAGCTGTACACTCACTACTATACATTGTAGCAAAGTGTCATTTCTTCAGTGTTGTCACATGAAAAGATATAATCAAATATTTACAAACATGTGAGGGTGTACTCACTTTTGTGAGATACTACAGTGAGGGAAAAAAATATTTGATCCCCTGATGATTTTGTACGTTTGCCCACTGATAAAGAAATGATCAGTCTATAATTTTAATGGTAGGTTTATTTGAACAGTGAGAGACAGAATAACAACAAAAAAATCCAGAAAAACGCATGTCAAAAATGTTATAGATTGATTTGAATTTTAATGAGGGAAATAAGTATTTGACCCCCTCTCAATCAGAAAGATTTCTGGCTCCCAGGTGTCTTTTATACAGGTAACAAGCTGAGATTAGGAGCACACACACTCTTAAAGGGAGTTTGTTACCTGTATAAAAGACACCTGTCTTTTAAAAAGAAATAACTCTCCACCATGGACAAGACCAAAGAGCTCTCCAAGGATGTCAGGGACAAGATTGTAGACCTACACAAGTCTGGAATGGGCTACAAGACCATTGCCAAGCAGCTTGGTGAGAAGGTGACAACAGTTGGTGCGATTATTCGCAAATGGAAGAAACACAAAAGAACTGTCAATCTCCCTCGGCCTGGGTCTCCATGCAAGATCTCACCTCATGGAGTTTCAATGATCATGAGAACAGTGAGGAATCAGCCCTGAACTACACATGAAGTTTTTGTCAATGATCTCAAGGCAGCTGGGACCATAGTCACCAAGAAAACAATTGGTAACACACTACGCCGTGAAGGACTGAAATTCTGCAGCGCCCGCAAGGTCCCCCTGCTCAAGAAAGCACATATACATGACCGTCTGAAGTTTGCCAATGAACATCTGAATGATTCAGAGGACAACTGGGTGAAAGTGTTGTGGTCAGATGAGACCAAAATGGAGCTCTTTGGCATCAACTCAATTCGTCGTGTTTGGAGGAGGAATGCTGCCTATGACCCCAAGAACACCATCCCCACCCTCAAACATGGAGGTGGAAACATTATGCTTTGGAGGTGTTTTTCTGCTAAGGGGACAGGACAACTTCACCGCATCAAAGCGACGATGGACGCGCCATGTACCGTCAAATCATGTTTTGCAGAGCGGTCAAATACTTATTTCCCTCATTAAAATGTAAATCAATTTATAACATTTTTGACATTAAAATTATAGACTGATCATTTCTTTATCAGTGGGAAAACGTACAAAATCAGAAGGGGAACAAATACTTTTTCCCCTCACTGTATCCACCCTGTATACAAATACACAATGTCAGCAAAATAACTGCTATTATATTAAAATACAACCTCACCAGTTAGGGTGTAGACAACAAGGCAGATGAACATAGACAATAATGAGATTATGACCCAGTTGGAGAGCTTCTTATTCTCCAAACTGCTGTAGATGGCAATGCAGCACTCATGACACTGGATAAAGAACAGCCAATCTAATTGTTCTCATACGATAACAATATGTTGTTTTAAATAATTACATAATTTTGGCTGAGATTATGGCTTCACTGCTGTTCACATAAAACATGCTATTTGAAAATGTAACAAGCCTTACAAAAACATCAACAAAACCACTCTAAAAACATTTTGATGAGTAAGTAGTTCCACAGGAAACTCGCTGTATCTCAAAAGCAAGTGCATATTAAAGTAATAAAGCAGGGATGACTTGGCCTGTGCACACTTCCATATAGGAACATTTATTGCTAAAAAAAAAAAAAAAAAAAAAAAAGGAAATACCATGGAGGAGATCAAGCTTATCTATCTAATGGACTTATCTAATGGTCAATTTCCATCTTGTGAAACTGATTCAAATCAAAGAGTGCAATCTTTCTGCTGCATATTTTTCTGATATGTGAAAAGCCAAAAGATTGGCAACTGTAATATCCCACAGTTGTTGAGGAATCATAGGTCGTCACACTTGGATTTTATTATACTTTTTATTAACACCCACTGTGGATTTGGTTTTCTCAGAAAGCAATAAATGAGATTTCAAAAACTTTTTATTTCATTACTCTTTCACTGTTTACACTGATCAGCCATAACATTAAAACCACCTGCCTAATATTGTGTAGGTCCCCCTTGTGCTACCAAAATAGCTCTGACCCGACAAGGCATGGACTCCACCAGAGCTCTGAAATTGTGCTGTGATATCTGTGATTGTCTGCAACAATGTTTAGGTAGGTGGTATGTGTCAAAGCAACATCCACATGAATGCTATGACCCAAGATTTCCCAGCGCATCACACTGCCTTGCCTTTTCTCCATAGTGCATCCTGGTGCCATCTCTTCCCCAGACACGCACCCAGCCATCCACATAATATAAAAAGAAAATGTGATTCATCAGATCAGGCCACCTTCTTCCATAGCTCCATGGTCCAGTTCCGATGCCCATTGTAGGCGCTTAGACAGGAGTCAGCATGGAGACTCTGATCGGTCTGCGGCTATGCAGCCCCACTGTGTTCTGACACCTTTCTATCATAGCCAGCATTGACTTTTTTCAGCAATTTATGCTACAGTAGCTCTTCTGTGTTCACCAGTTGTCATTCCTTGGACCACATTTGGTAGGTACTAACCACTGTATTGTGGGGAACACCCACAAGACCTACCATTTTGGAGATGCAGTCGTCTAGTTATTATAATTTGGCCCTTGTCAAAGTCACTCAGATCTTTAGCCTTGCCCAATGTTCTTGCTTCCAACACATCAACTTTGAGAACTTAATGTTTACTTGCTGCCTAATACATAACTCCCCTTGACAGGTGCAACTGTAATGAGATAATCAATGCTATTCACTTTACTAGTCAGTGGATTTAATATTAGGGCTGATCGGTGTGTGTGAATTGTATTTTTCTTTAAACGTAATTATTATGGCATGCGAATTGTATTTTCTCTAAATGTAAATATTATGGCAGGGTAGCATAAGCTATGAGTTTCTTTTTAAAAACTGATCTCAAGTCAAAGTTTATTTATCATTTCCACAGTATGTCAAGACATATATACTATTATACTATCAGAATACTATTCTGATTGGTCAATAGCACCACCTAGCAACTACTACAGTGAGGGGGAAAAAAGTATTTGATCCCCTGCTGATTTTGTACTTTTGCCCACTGATAAAGAAATGATCAGTCTATAATTTTAATGGAAGGTTTATTTGAACAGTGAGAGACAGAATAACAACAAAAAAATCCAGAAAAACGCATGTCAAAAATGTTATAAATTGATTTGTATTTTAATGAGAGAAATAAGTATTTGACCCCCTCTCAATCAGAAAGATTTCTGGCTCCCAGGTGTCTTTTATGCAGGTAACGAGCTGAGATTGGAGAGCACACTCTTAAAGGGAAAGCTCCTAATCTCAGCTTGGTACTCTATAATAAACACCTGTCCACAGAAGCAATCAATCAATCAGATTCCAAACTCTCCACAGGCCACAGACCAAAGAGCTCTCCAAGGATGTCAGAGACAAGATTGTAGACCTACACAAGTCTGGAATGGGCTACAAGACCATCGCCAAGCAGCTTGGTGAGAAGGTGACAACAGTTGGTGCGATTATTCGCAAATGGAAGAAACACAAAAGAACTGTCAATCTCCCTCGGCCTGGGTCTCCATGCAAGATCTCACCTCGTGGAGCTGCAATGATCATGAGAACAGTGAGGAATCAGCCCAGAACTACACGGGAGGATCTTGTCAATGATCTCAAGGCAGCTGGGACCATAGTCACCAAGAAAACAATTGGTAACACACTACGCCGTGAAGGACTGAAATCCTGCAGCGCCCGCAAGGTCCCCCTGCTCAAGAAAGCACATATACATGTCCGTCTGAAGTTTGCCAATGAACATCTGAATGATTCAGAGGACAACTGGGTGAAAGTGTTGTGGTCAGATGAGACCAAAATGGAGCTCTTTGGCATCAACTCAACTCGCCGTGTTTGGAGGAGGAGGAATGCTGCCTATGACCCCAAGAACACCATCCCCACCGTCAAACATGGAGGTGTAAACATTATGCTTTGGAGGTGTTTTTCTGCTAAGACAACTTGACCACATCAAAGGGACGATGGACGGGGCCATGTACCGTCAAATCTTGGGTGAGAACCTCTTTCCCTCAGCCAGGGCATTGAAAATGGGTCGTGGATGGGTATTCCAGCATGACAATGACCCAAAACACACGGCCAAGGAAACAAAGGAGTGGCTCAAGAAGAAGCACATTGTCACGTATCGTGACGTAACTGGAGTTAGGACGGATGCAATCGCAGTATAACCGAGAGTTTTATTTAGAGACACACAGGCACATAAATCCAAATCATAATCCAAACACGTAATCCAAAACAGGCAAGAGGTCATGTGATCAGCAAACAGGCATATACAGGGCAAGGCAGGAAACTAAGTCGTGGTCACGGGAAACAGGGTCGAGAAACAAAACGGGAAGCATGAAACACAGCGAGGGACTGTTATCGGAGAAACCAGTAAACTAAACTAACGAACATGTGCTATGGCTATGGCTAGGAAACCACATCATCATCTAATCTAGCTACATCTACTCTATCTAACTCATCTAATATTCCGCCATGAGTGTAGCGAGGCACACGGTATATATGCCGGCATGATTAGCTTCGGAATGGCAAACAGCTGAGAGCAATACAGATACACGTGACTTGACAACCAATGACAGGACTGGGAGGAGACATGACATAAACAATAACAAAGACATGTGTTGGAATGTCACAACTGTCAACAATGAGAAAGCAGGTGCTTGTGCATTTGCGCTTAGAGCACGCTGCTACCAGGGTGAATCATGACACACATTAAGTTCCTGGAGTGGCCTAGCCAGTCTCCAGACCTTAATCCCATAGAAAATCTGTGGAGGGAGCTGAAGGTTTGAGTTGCCAAACGTCAGCCTCGAAACCTTAATGACTTGGAGAAGATCTGCAAAGAGGAGTGGGACAAAATCCCTCCTGAGATGTGTGCAAACCTGGTGGCCAACTACAAGAAACGTCTGACCTCTGTGATCGCCAACAAGGGTTTTGCCACCAAGTACTAAGTCATGTTTTACAGAGGGGTCAAATACTTATTTCCCTCATTAAAATGCAAATCAATTTATAACATTTTTGACATGCGTTTTTCTGGATTTTTTTTGTTGTTATTCTGTCTCTCACTGTTCAAATAAATCTACCATTAAAATTATAGACTGATCATTTCTTTATCAGTGGGAAAACGTACAAAATCAGCAGGGGATCAAATACTTTTTTCCCTCACTGTATACATCTGTGGTCATCTATCCTACTTCAATCACTATTTTCCATTATATCGATGTCCATTTATATTTTTTTTTAGATGAATTCAATTATAGGCAGCCTTGTAGGATAATATACAGTCATTGGAAAATAAATCATTCAGCATGAGAAAAGACTGTTTACACTGTCTGGGTTCATTTTGCAATATTTTTTACGGAAACTGGAATTAAATGAACAAAATGGAATAAATAAATTATTGTTACAATATTCACTCTAAATGTTGATAAAAATAATAATAATAATTTTACCAATTGCAAGATGCAGTCTGTGTCCAAAGCATTATAATCTTGTCTATTTTTTCAAAGTGACAGCCTTCACTACGTTTGATCAATTATCTGTGGTGATTGACACTTGCTGCTCCTCACAAAGTCCCCAGGAAGCCAGAGCATCTCTCAAACCCTCTCAAATGGGTTTTCTCCCATGTGGTCTTCAGGAAAGTATGCCTTTTTGCAAGCATCAAATTTTCATTTCAAAATCATCACTGATAAAGTGCACAGATAAACTCATATAAGGCTCGGATGTTCTGCTTGACCGCATAGCTAAAATGGTTGCATAGTATTTCACTTGTTTTAGCTCAGATTCAACACTGGCCTTGCATGTGGTATACATTTCACTAATGGCAATTCACGAAAAACAACTTAGTGATGGCTGTTGGTATCTATTATCAAGTGTCTGTATAATTTTATGTAAGCCAGCTTTACAGTCTTAATCGTTTTTCTCCCTCTCTCTCTTTTTTTGCCGAGCCCCACACGAATTTATGGAGATATTGGAGATCCAGATCCCTTCTGCCTCTGGATGAGCCCAAATCTTCTGCTGGGACTACGGCTGCTCCTAAGGCCATACATACTTCTCATTTTCACATTATCTGTGTTACCTTCACATTCTGTGTTACCCAGATGAGGATGGGTTTCCCTTCTGAGTCGGGTTCCTCTCAAGGTTTCTTCCTCAAAAAACATCTTAGGGAGTTTTTCCTTGCCACCGTCACCACTCAGTGGCTTGCTCAGTTCGGATAAATTCCATTTGTTTTATACCTGTTTGTTTCTGTTTATCTGTTTCTGACTGTTTATACCTGTTTTTTATTTCTGTAAAGCTGCTTTGAGACAATGACTATTGTAAAAAGCGCTATACAAATAAAATTGAATTGAATTGAATTGAACTTTACTGACTGTACACAGGCACCATGATACGTGATGGTGTTGGTTATTTCTTTGTGCCTTTTTGAGCTCCTCTTGTATGGTGTGCACATCGTAATTGCCTGTGTTATGCGTTTCAGAGGTGCTTTTGTTTATGTTGAGGGACTCTGTCAACATGTATTGCTCGTATAGTTCTTTATGGCGCTGTCTCAGGTGTTGGAACAGATTTGTGGTGTTGCCCTGTTTCGTCGCAACAACAGTTCTTGAAATTGACTGGGTCTGTAACACATCTTCTCTCCTGTCTCCAAAATATTGTCAAACTACGGATGTTGATTTATTTATTTTTTTTCAGCACCAAGTCATTATTCTGTCCTATATTCACTCTCTCTGTTTCTGTGCTTTCCTGCATAGTCGTTAGCCCGCTCTGTTGTGTCCTTGCGCTAGATTTATAGGCATGCAGCATTTTGATTTCTGAACATCTTTTGCACACTGATGGGGGGTGGTGGGAGTAGGGGGTGGTTGGAATAGAATCGTTTTACAAATCGCCCATTTTCACATCGTGATTTTATTGCGATGCCGATTAATCACACTGCCCTAACTGCTGGCACTATTACATTACAGTCATTACATAAGACATTCACCTGAAATCCAAAGCAGATTGTGGGGATGACGCTGAATATGGAAGCCCAAAATCCCATTCTAGGCATAAAAAGATCATATCAATAGAGTTTAAAACATTAAAACATTGTACCGAAGTTACTCTTTGACCCTAATTTTTATATAGATTTCCCATACTCCTTTGAGTTCCAGAGAGGGTGACTTGGACAATATTAACAGGAGTAATATCACAGCACATGTAGAGAAAAGGGTTGTTAAACTGCCCTGATCCCCCAGTGTTTCATAAAGAGGGCCAACTTTTAATGGAATTTCAACAGTACAGAATCAAGTATCTGTAATCTCCCAGTAAATAATCCTTACACAGTCTTATTAAGAAATGGAATTGAGGTCAAATACTCACCCACTGTTATATAAAGGAGACAGGTGGCCCTCGGGGATTGCTCTTGTGTAATACCTTACAACAATGGCTACAGTCAAATAGGTGGCAGCTACAGTGCCTAATGCGCTACGGGTGACATAACACAAAGGAAAAATTACTTATATACATTCTGAGACATGTACACATATATTGATGCACATTTTTTACATTTTCTAAGTGCATCCTAATACTAGGTACAAAGGATATCAAGCAATGTTACAGAAGTAATTTGGCATATCAATCTAATTTCTGTCTACTGAATCTGTATCATACGTGTGATTACCCTGGAGAAATGTGCAACACATTTCCTTATTTGATATGAGCCACTGAACTGAAACTCACTTATATAAGATAAGGGCACATATTGTATTTTACCAATAAACGTGTAAAAAAAAAAAAAACTCAACTGCATAACGATTTCAAAACCATTTCAATTGGACGATAAAAGTCTTAGGAAGAGACAGAAATGTTAGAATATCTGAACAAGGCTGTTGTTGTGATTTTGGATACTTTCATGTTTACATGTCTATGCGTCCACCACAAAAAGTAGTAAAATCTCTGAAAGGATGAAGTATGACTGAACAACTAGTCTCGAATAGATGACGGAACGTGGGTGCAAATGTTTAATCTGCGAGATCATTTTCCGTGTGAATTTTCACATATTCTCCCTGTACCCATGGGGGTTTTCCTCAATCACAAAAAGAGTCGATTCTCTGATTCCAGTCATTGAATAGTCCATATACCAAACATTCACACAAACACGACAAGCAAAGTGAATTCAGAAATTTGAGTGTTTCAGGTAGTGACAAACCCAGTGGATAGTGACTTTCATGTTGAATTTCACTGGATAGAATTAAATACAGGCCTGAGGGGCTGAAAGGCAGAACCACTCCCAGCGATTCAAGTCATCGGTCCACTGGTCACATTGGCATACCATGTGCGGAACCAGTATAACATATGTATGGAATGCCATGATCTTATGTCCTTCTGGTTGTCTGACTTGGTCTACATAAGAATTTGGTATGAGTCTCATGCCATGGCAGATTGTTTGATAGATTTCAGTAATGCTGTACTATAGAGTTCTGTAGTAGCATTAATTGACTGAAATGCTGCAAAGATATTTTTAAAGTGGTATAAATGTTAAAACAATACACCTAACTGATTCATCTAAAACATAATATATAGATTAGTTGATTATCCAAAAACATTAGTTACCGTCCCAGTATGTGGTAATTTCACATAGCAGTGCATAAGAGATTAGGCTGAAGATGTTGGAGTATTCATTGTACTGTAAATGTCACTGTGAGAAATGCTAGCAATAACTATACTTGATCTCTGGCAATATTTCTTTATTCATTGTTGTGTCAAAGATGACCGCTTTCGCTTACTTTATTGCTCACATAAAACCAATAACAAAAAACAAAACAAAAACAAGCCTCTCAGTGTGATGTCATCTAAATCATACACATTTCTAATCATGACAATTTTATTAATGGGATAATACTATGGAACACATGAGTATTCTTTTCAAATCCTTCCTTTTTACAAATCCTATTAAAGTTTCTCACCTGGTATACTTCTGTATCCAAATCTCTTTAGGAATTGAAAGAGGAAGAATGACGAAGAGACACACGAGGAAAAGCATAAACCTCTGATCTGTGTACCAATGATGAGGCATCTCATTCCCAGTTGAACCTGTGATTAGCTCGTATATGGAAATACTCACTGACACACAGCCAACACACACAGGAACATTAGCTATTAATAAGGCCTTATAATTATCTGTATCATTCATGTGCAGAAAACTGCTTAGACAACACTCATGTTGTAGAACCATTGTGCAGATCAGTGCAAATGTGCAGAACCATTTTAGATCAGTGCTCTTCTATATATCTAAAGCTGAGCAAATGACTGGGAGTATAACTTATAATGAAGCTGAATCCCAAAAATATACTTTCAGTTTGTTCACTTAAAATACTGCCCAACTAGAGTTTTTACTGTAACTATCAATTTGGAGGTGAAAGGTTTTTAAGGCAATTATCATCTATGAATATTGGTACATCGTCTATGATAGCTTTAAACATTAGCCAGAGTTTGTGGCAGTGGCACATCTGACACATTTGCACCAAGCAGGATTTTAGATGGAATTAGCAATCTAAGCATCCCTTCCAGAATATTACAATAATATTACTATATATAGATACATTAGGAGTGTCCCCACCATTTGGATTTTTCTGGTGCATCCTTCCTCTCCTTGCTCTGAAGGTATTTCTGTTTTTTCCACATAAGCCTACACTGTCGTTTAAAATATATTATTCACTGCTGCTGAAATGTCAGGCAATTATTACAAAATGACATCAACTGAAATATCATTGACTGCACCTTTAAATGTCAATTAGCGAATCTTGGGTAAAACTACATTAATAACATGAATGTTATTTACATTTTTTAAGCTGGTCTGCCAATATAACCAGAAAAGCCACGGAGATCATGAAGACATTGAAGACGAAGCAAAGTTCACACAGTTTGCCTATAGCAGGCCCACAGAGGTGCCCCACCACAGCCTGGTATGTGCTCTGGCCACTGATGGAGGATGAGTAGCCCAGGATCACCAGTCCACTAACGAGGAATATGAGAGAAAACTAGCAGGGGAAAACGGCATGAATGAGGAGGCAGGTAAAGCATCATATCCCCACTGTCCACTGTCCAGCACTGTGAAGCTTATCAAACTAGCCAAACAAATGCATACTATTTTTTTTTTATGTCAAAATCCGACATCAACATTTCATATTAGTATATTATATTAAAGATGGTGCGTTAAAAACATTTCTTTTCACTGGGGTGGTACCCTCAAGTCTACAACTATTCTATGTTTAGCATTTGTCTTTTAGAAAGGTGCAAATAGTGTACCTTTAAAGTTTTACTCTAAAAGATAATTGTTTATTAACAGTGTAATTTATGCATGAACATATACATACTAAAGGTATAAAAGATAAAGGGACCACCCCAGGAGTATTAAAGTCAGGTTTAATACCCCTGTGAAGCAAAGCCTGGGGGTCTGCAAGCAAAATTTATATTGTTTCTGTGGTGGAAATTGAAAGAATTCATCTTTTATCTTTGTAAGTTCTTCTACTTATTGGCCTGTTTGACTGATTCAAAAACCCTCAAAAAAAACAGTAGGCCTATAAATAGTTAATTAATAGTTCCTAATGTGCGTCTGTTGGTGGATAGGTCAAGTTTCTCCAATAAATAACCAAATTATTACCATACTCATTGTATCAATGGTTTGATTACGTTGGCGGGGGGAGGATTTATATTACAGTTAAAGGGGCTGCTGATAATATGGGATAATCCCAAGTAGTAAACAGTTCATAAAAACCACACCACAGCCTACTATATCAAAATAACGCATCACACCACGCTACTTTACTCAGAAATTTGCGCACTTCTGATTTTGGGGTTTTGGACGTAGCATGTGTTTCACTTGAATTAGAAAGATTTGTGTGTTACACTACTATGTTCTTTCCAGCTTGCTACAAGACCATTATTACCGTTATTTAAATCAACATCTTATTAATTAAAGCCGTAGCTAATGATGGGTGTTTTTAGGCCGTTGGTTAAAAAGTGACCGTTACTCACCATCTCCACTGTGACTGCAGAGTGAACTCCTCCAGCTCGGGAGAAAGCCCAGGGGAAGTTGAGCAGTCCTGCACCCAGAGCGGACTTCAGCATGATGAACACGGCGCCGCAGAAGCCCAGCCTCCCGCTACCAGTGTTCATGCTGAGCTTGTCTGAAAAAACAGTGTTTCCCCCAGTCTGCGCCTCCATTCCTGACTCGTGACAGAACTCAAAGCGCTAGCATTTACTAAGTTCACGAGGAGGGGGGTTAGGTAATAGGATGAAGGGGTCCAGGGGCGGAGATTGACTTGACGCAGGTGGGCCTGGGTCACTGTGTGGCCACTTACTGTGTTAGCCTGGACAGCAGTTAAATTACTCCTTGGTAAATTGTTGTAATTTGCATTTGGGGGCAGCACAGTGAAGTTTCCCTGGTCCTGAGTTCGTGTTACGGTACTGTCTTCTCCCCATGTCCGTGTGGGTTTTCTCAGGGTTCTCCTGTTTCCTCCTACTGTCCAAAAACTTGCCAGTATGTGGACTGGCTACACTAAAACACAAGAGGGCCCAGTTGTTCAGAAGTAATCTGTTTGGATTTCAACTATCGGATTGGATCTAATCGTAAAGACAGGTTGTTCAAGAAAAAAAAAAAGGGTTAGATCATGTAATCCAATCTTTTGATCTGGATCAAATCTCCAGTATGTGTTGTTCAAAACGTTTTAGTAGGATTGGGATACCTGTTATCCAAAAAAAAAAAAAAAAATCAAGGTTATCCTGCTCCCAGCAAAAGGGTGGATTCAAGGAGGATTTCAGGAGCAATATGTAATTAAAAAAAAAATTAAATGATCAAATAAAACAACATTTGTATCATGTAGTATATACGAGTATTTATATTTTACGCTCGATTGTTTAACCGTTACAGTGATAAAGTGGATAAAGTATACATTAAGCTCCTAATCAAGACTTTCAGTACAATAAAGTAAAAAAGAAAAAAGATTCTGTCCCCATAAATAATCCCTCAATCAGCTGTCACTATCAAACAAAAATAATATATTTCATTTGAACTGTCATTTGTCACTGTATATTAATTACAATGACGCAATCATCAGCGACGAACCAATCAAAAGTAGTTTCTAACACCTGCATCCCTTATTGCTCTCCACACATGAACAACTCGGAATATTCGTATTTTTTTAAACTGTTGGACGTTTAGACATTTTATGGTTTAAAACGTGTTGAAAATATCCCCCGTGTATTCATGAATAATGTCTATTTGTTTGTTTGTTTGTATTTATTAGTTGTGGGTCAGATGAGGGGTGTGACTGTTTAAAAGGAACTGAAAAACGAAGGGGATGTTGGTGTGGTTTTATTGTGCTGTTTTCTGTCTCTTCAAATAAAAACACTTAAAGTGAGCCCATGCTGGCTGATCTACCTGCTGTTCTTTACAGAGCTAGTACCCCACACTGGGATACGTGGACGGATTTAGAGCACTAGTAATCCGGATTTGGTCATCTTGAAAAGTTTATATCTGGATCAGGGAGATCCAATCCAATGTTGCTTTGAAAAAACGACACAAAAGTAAGATGGATAATTTAATCGTGGATCGTAAAACATGGGATTTTCAAATCCAGATTATTCTGATCCAGATGAAATTTGAACAGCTGGGCCCAGGTGTGAATGAGTGTGTTAATGTATGTGCATGGTGCATCTCATCCAGTGTATATTCCTGCTTCATGCCCAGCTTTCCTGGCATGGGCTCCAGATCCACCACATATAATAGCGGTTACTAAAGATGAAGGAATTAATTCATTTAATTGTCTGTTATACTTAATTGCATTATAACTTTACATTCAAGTGAAAATTTTTCCCTAGTTAAAAATGGCATTATTTTAAGCAATTTTGCAGAATTGAAAATGCAAGCCATGATTTTACAGATTTTGTAGAGATCTGGGAAACACATATTTAACACACTCAGGAAAAAAGTACAAAACCGTACCTTTCTTGTTCTTGGTACATTTTTTATACAGTTATTACATTCACATTTCCAGGGAAAGATGCACACAAGTGCAGCAGCCACCAGCTTACTGGCAAATTATCATAATAGCTTTCAGACATGAGCCTAGATTAAATTTGAGGGTATTTTGTTAACATTTGGTCTACTGGTACCTTGTCGCCTTCCTCTGCAACAAACCTTGGCTGATAAGTAGTAAACTATCGTATAGTTTGGCATGGTTTTGTACTTTTAATGAACATATTAATGAGTTAGCTATCAGCTGCAATATATGACATATTGAGCTGTCTTGTATCATGTTTAAAAGACACAGTTTGCTCAGGAAAGTCACACACTGCTTGTTCAGGCCTGGTATTACAGCTGTTGTGATTTTCATACTAACTAAACTAGGCACCGACTAAGCAATATTGTGTTCTCTGAGATGTTTTCAAAATTGCCTTTACTGTTGTCTTAATTTCTTAAAATCAATGTAGCAGTAATTCAGAAACTGAATTAGTTTCCTTTCTGCCAGCATTTACTAGCTTACATAGACGGTGTACTACCTTGACCAGTGCAAGTTTTTAAAGTTTTTAAAGTGTTTTTAAAGCCAGGAGCTGGTCAAATCAAGGTGGATTTGTCTATAGGGAAGATACTGCTGGGTCAGGTTAAACAGGTATAGGTATAAGCGCGGGTATAGGTATAGGAACATGCGCACGGTGGCTTAGTGGTTAGCACGTTTGCCTCACACCTCCAGGGTTCGGGGTTCGGGGATTCCCGCCGGGGCCATGTGTGTGCGGAGTTTGCATGTTCTGCTCGTGCTGCTGGGGTTTCCTCTCCAGTTTCCTCCCCAGTCCAAAGACATGCCTGGTAGGCTGATTGACCTGTCTAAAGTCTGTAGTGTATGAATGGACACACACACACCTGTCCAGGGTGTACCCCGCCTTGTGCCTGATGCTCCCTGGGCTTGGCTCCAGGTTCCCCCGGGACCCTGAAGAGGGAGTAAGTGGTAGAAGATGGATGGATGGATGGATGGAGTAGGCACGTGTACTCCAAATATATTATTTGGAAAGACAATGTGAGTATAGCTAAAATGTAATGTTTTCACAGGGGCCATTCTTTCTTCTCTACCCTATGAAACCTATGTCTATGAAAACATTAACGGTATAGAAAAGAGGCCTGCACAAGCTTGAATGCAACTTCACCAATACATATGAAACAAGCCACTTAACGATTTGTTTTCTGACTTGTTTTTGTAAAAAAAAAAAAAAAAATGACATAAAGAGGAACCAAATGAAAAATAAGTTTATAAATATATATAAAAATAAGAACAATGAGTCACATGCTACTCTGTTCCTGTTCACACAACCCCACCCCCAAAAATGGTCCAAAAGTAATTGGACAAACTAACATATTTGTTAATTAAATTGACATTTATAACAATTGGTTGCAAATACATTCAATGACTACCAGATGTCTGGAACTTATAAACATTACCAGATGCTGGATTTTTTCCCTGGTCATATTCTGACAGGTCTTTATAGCTGTATTCAGTTCCTGCTTGTTCTTGTGGCGTTTTGCCTTCAGTTTTGCCTTCAGCAAGTGAAATGCATGCTCAACTGAATTCAGGTCAGTTGATTGACTTGGCCATCGCAGAACATTCGGCTTTTTTGCCTTAAAAAAGTCTTGGGTTGCTTTTGTACTATGCTTCAAGGCATTGTTCATCTGTACTGTGAAGCTCTGGCCAATGATTTATGAAGCATTTGTGTGAATCAGACCAGACAATATAAATATACGGTTCAGAATTCATCCTGCTGCTTTGACAGTAGTCACATCATTAATAAATACAAGAGAACCAGTTTCACTGGGAACCAGCCATACATAACGCCATAAGATGTGGTAGTATGCTTTGGATCATGAGTAGTTCCATCCCTCCATAATCTTCTCTTCCCATCATTCTACTGCATGTTGATCTTTGTCTTAGATGTTGTTTAAGAACTGTACAGGCTTTTTAGATGTTTTTTGTTTTTTTGGCAAACTCTAATTTGATCTTCCTGTTTTTAAAGCTTACCAATAGTTTACATCTTGTGATAAAGCCTCTGTATTTACTCTGGTGAAGGCTTCTCTTGATTGTTGCTTTCACACACATATGCCTACGTCTTGGAGGGTGTTCTTGATCTGGCAACCTGAAGTGAAGGGATTTTTCTTCAACAGGGAAATAATTGTTCAATCACCACAGTTGTTTTCTGTGGACTTACAGGCCTTTTGACATTAATGAGCTCACCAGTGTGTTCTTTCTGTTTTTGCTAAGAATGTACCAAATAGTTAACTTGGCCACATCTAAAGTTTTTGCTGTGTCTCTGATGGCTTTTTGATTTTTCTAACTAATGAATGGCTTGCTTCACTAGCAGGGACACCATGTAAAAAGTGCTGTCATTCCAACACCGTTCACCTGATTTTGATGTATGTACACTCAAATTAAAGCTGAAAGTCTGTACTTTTATTTATCTATATATCCTTTTAAGCATACGAGACATTTACTACCTGCACTTACACTTCAGTAACTCTGAAATTCACACCTCCTGGCTGAGATAACAAAACATAAAAGCAGGTTTTGTGGTTCTCTACTGTTCTACAGCTATGCACAGCTCTCTTAACATCAACTTAAATTCATCCATTCTATTGAATTTTATTTAAATATTAATTCTATTTAAAATCAGGTTAAATCAGATCAGTGCTCCCATCACCCACGCTGTTGGCCTAGTCTGCTGTGAAGTGGATTGATTTCATTAAAGGTGATGGGGGTAAGCTTTCTCTCGAAAACTTGTGCCCTGATCCACTTTTAATGGGGCAGAATCGCCTTTGAAAATGTCACTGACCCCTCAGGATGATGGCCCACAGTGGAGGTTAATTACACGAAGAACCTGGGAACTGACCCTGTGACCATTTATCTGTGCCTCAGTGAATTTCTTAAATCATGTTGAACTTGAATTTCCCAGCCTTGGTTTTTGCTTCTACTGCCAGCAAGCCACATGTGGATGGAAATCATCTGCCAGTTTTAATTGTTTAACAGTCAGAACGGACACTGAGCCTCAACACTAGCCCCCATCACAGGACCTGGTGCCAAACACCCAGCCTGGGAATTCCCACTCAGTAATTACATAGAGCCCGCAGTACCACATTACCTTTTAAACATGACTTCGCTCCTTCCCTGAGGCAACCAAGTTCTTTGACACCCTACTGCCCCCAACACCTGGCTGAACTCAACTTAAATAATGTGCACCTTAAAAACGCAATATTGTTTTATGGGCTGTAATGTGCTTCTCCTGTGGTTTCCAATATATTTTTGACAGGAAGCTTAAATACCTCAACACTGCATATAGTACTATTTTAGCATTGTCTTAATCTCTTTGCAGATAATTTTTCATATTTCTAGAAATAATTGCGTGATATTAAAATAATCCATCAACAGATTGAAGGTCTAAAGTGTTTAATAAAAAAAATCCTACACGTTTTATAATAATTGCATGAGAAATATTAGACTAATATGTTTTAATTAACGATATTGCACTTGCTGTTTTTTTCTGTACTGCTAAAGCATCCAATGGAGAAAGCTTCCTGTAATGACTAATAAGGTTGGAAGCAATTGCAGCGCAATCCTTGTCCACATAGAACATTTTAAGCTTCTTTACATCCTTATGTTTAAACATTTGGACTATTCTCTTCAAGTCAAACCACTGGTTTGGTGTAGTAGTCATATCTAGAGAACAGGATGATTCTTGCATGGATTTTGTGTTATGAGATGTTAAACCCCTACCAGAATGAATACACTCAAACAAGCATGGGTATCTATGACAGTAATGTCATTTCACTGCTGATTATATGTGCGAACCCCTCAAGGTTGCTCATTTGTATAATAAACTTTCAGACAGAGAAAAATCAGGAGCTCAGAAGCAGCCATTATATCACATGTAACATGAAGACCCTAGTATCCCGTTAAATATGTTTGCCTTTGAATTTGTTTACTCTATAAACAAGAGCTCATGTTACATCTTCGATCACGTTTAAATTAGTGATCAACTTCTTGTAACCCTCGTTTAGAAAGACTTACCTTAGGTGCAATAAGAAAGCAGAGGCACGTGTAATGCTTTATTGCAGATGACTTTTTTTTTTTATGCTAGTCCACCAACAAAGGTGAAAAATCATGATTGCTATTTACAAAATTATCAGAAGCGTATAATATAAAAAACACAAACAGGACACGAAGAACAAAATGACTCCATCCCAAATTTTGACTATGAAGACAAAGAAGTATGAAAAAGGTATTTAAAAATATCCAGGACTGTACACCATGTACTAAATCGCTTTTTTTCATGGTTGTCCATTTTGACATACATATCAAGGGCTGAATCAATCAAATATTGTTAATAAATAAAAGTAAAAATTTGGTCATTTGGAATGAAAGGTTCGTTTGGAGAAAGGAACATCAATGTCCATAAGAAAACCCCACAAATGGAGGTCAAGGTGGCAGTTTCATAAGTACGATGTGTCACATGACAATTTAGTCTGTAGCATATTTAATCCACCACGTCAAAGTCCTGGTGTGCTAAGTTTTCAGAGCGAGGCAAGATCACACCTAGGGTTTTTGCCTGTGTGAGGGAGCTGCTGTTGCTGTTGCTGCTGCTGCTGCTGCTGCTGCTGCTGTTGTTGGAGATAGGTGGGCCTTTTAATGCGTGGTTTCCTGCGCTTTGGCTTGTTCCTGGACTTAGTCAGCTGCACCACAAAGAAGGACAACACGACCATGGCTCCCAGAAAAGCAAACATGGGAATGGTCTGACCCACTTCTTGATTATAGCGACCCGGCATTATACCTGAAAACACAATAGACAGATTAATGTCTCATTCTTGTCTTTGTCTAGTCATCCAAGAGACAAACATATAATCTCAGAAGCATTTGAGAGAGATTTTGTAAGTTTGACAAATGAATACAAATTCCCCAGTATTTAGGCAGTGTGTGAGACTAACATGATATGCATTATTTTCACATGACAGCGGAATTGTTGGAGGTGCGTTATTACAGACGGGTAAATAGGAGATTTTAAGTTGTTTTTTTTTGTCCTGTAATTAATAAGCCATATGTGTCTATAACACAGACGATAACACACATCCAGCCATGTGCTTATTACTTACGTCTAGATATTCAATCATCAATGACTGAAAATTTGTCAGAGATATCCAACACATTGTTTAATGAAGGATTGTTTAATTAGCTAGGATATGTATTGGCCAAATAAGGCCTGGTCTTAAGAGCATCTCACCTCCAGGAATGTCCCAGGTTTCGCTCTCCCCTGGTGACAGAGGTCTGACCTGGGGTCGATATGACCTTACATTGGGTAGCACCACCTTGTCCATGTCCACAGACAGCAGCTTCTGGTGTTTCCACAGGTTACTGCAGAGAAAACAAAGTTAAATCCAATCTGTTGGGCC
The DNA here is from genome assembly GCA_012411365.1 of Ameiurus melas. NCBI lineage: Eukaryota > Metazoa > Chordata > Actinopteri > Siluriformes > Ictaluridae > Ameiurus > Ameiurus melas. The sequence continues at coordinate 27,386,736 of CM022754.1, read as the reverse complement.
CTGATGGTAAAGCAGAAGTTACATAGGCACTGACCTGGGAGCACTTTCATTAAGTGGCTGAGGTTTAGCCCAAGACAAGTGAGGGCAGGCAGGTAAAGGGCGTGGCTTCGGGTCACCCAGGTGGGCCTCTAGCACTTTTGAGTAGCGGTAAAGGTGATTACCTGCAAAACAAAAAAAAGAATACGAAGAAAACAGTACTATTATTGGCGTTCAGGCGTTCATTTCAATGTCAAGCCTCTAAGGATTAACCCGACTAAAGTTGTAGCACAAATGTCGGTAAAGCAGTGTAATCTGGAAGAACATGATCTCCAGTGTTGTCGGGTCTTACCCTCCAGTCTCTCTGGCAGCGGTCTGTCATTGCCTGTAGGAGCTGGAACTTTGTTCTGTGAGTGAAGGAAGCTAGGTGGAGTCACACTGTAAGATGTGTACTGCAGCAGGGCATCAAGAAGCCAGAAACAGTCTACAGACACACACCAACATCAAGCCAGACAGCAGAATAAGAGAATAAGGTTAAGACCATGTTCAGGATATAGTATGATTAACTTGCAAATAGTTTACATCATATAAGCAACAATTTTCTTAACTTAATTTGCCATCAATTCAATCTGGCCCAGAAAATTCTCCCAGAGCTTACTCGGAGAACTACGAAGACCATTTAAAAAGACAATGTAATGCCACCTTTCTGCCGGTGACTGTCATCTATGCAGTTCGAGTCTCCATACAGTGCAATGCGACCTCCTCCTTCTGAAGGTGTCTGGTATAATCCAAGCACTGGAACGTTATCCACCACCGCAGTCTCTTGTTTCAACACCTCTAGTCCTAGCAACAGATAAAAGAGCAACTAGGCTTGGGTTTGTCTGTGCATTGTGTTCAAGAATCAAAGAACAAGAGACTGACAGCAAAATCACTGGTAGCCATGGTAACAAGAGTGAAGCTGTGGCAGGATTGTGCAACAAAGTAGGTGATTTTTACCTTGATCCTTTAGGTTTTGTGCAATAACGAGCCCACCCTCAGGAAAGCGTGATATGCTACAGCCTGAGGCATAGTACACTAATGAGGGAAAGAGAGAAATGTAGAGAGAGAAAGAGAGAGAGGATATTATATGTTAACATGGATGAACACAACCAACTCTGAACCATAAATACACATGGTATTTGGGTATTTATGGCTGGACTAGTGGCTCATTACAATAAACTCTGCATGGATGGGCTTCACTTTGACCCCATTTACACCAGGTATTAAAATGAAGTGGTTAGCCAAGACAGAGTGCAGGCCTTGCCATGTGTCTCGATGTGTCTGATCACATTATTGACTAAAGAGGATTGCTAAATATGCACCATTAACACTTAATAAATGTTAAGATATTAGGTTGATAATGTATAGTGACTTGTATATGACCTTTTCTACATTTACTAACATAGAACAACCTAGAAATTACATGAACCTGTAGGACTCTTGACATAGTTGTACTTTTACCATAGATTTAATGATGCAGTTTGAGAGGTTTGGCATATTAATTTTTTTTTAGAACCAAACCCTGATTGATCATTTTCCAGAACTTTGTCCTGGCCTTGATTTTGAGAACTCATTGGTCATTGGTTTATGCTGCATGTTTAAGAATGTGTTCTAACAAACTCTGGGGCCTTCCAGGTTTGATATATTCAGAACCTCCGACAACAATTGCACATAGGTGGGCCTCATTTAACTAATTATGTGACTTCCAATGGTAGCTGGTTGCACCATAACTAATTTAAAAGTTTTATACCACTGGAGGTGATCATTTATGGTATATTCTACAGAAAGCGGGCCGGAAATGATCCAATCCAATTTGCTGATGAAATCTCAAAGCAATCAATTATTTACATCAAATTTCAGACCCGACACGAGTGTAATCTGGTCAATTAAGGGTTTAATTCGATTTTTAAAAATCTGTCCTTTTGTAATGCTCACATAGAAGAATTCGGTCCATCGGTTATGTTCGCACAGGAAATCTTACAATTCCTTGGGTGTACACAACAGTTCCTTCAATTCATCTACACGCGCCGTCCAAGGCTGTACTGCCCCCCCCCCATTCATTTCAACACTTATTTCACCACAAAGAATGTGTAGATTACATATTTCTCTTCTTGAATCATGCATACATTATTTGAAGTGCTTATTACTTCAGGTGACAGAAAATTTGTAACAAGTTTGGAGAAAAATGAATGCAAATTACTTGCAGCTGTTCAGATCAACATCAAATGATCCCCAGCACATGTGATTTTCTACAATGGGGTCACATGGCTCTTGCTATATAAACCCCTAAATTTTAGACAGAATTAGCGTTCGCCTTACACTGGGGTTCCTTAAGGCTGGATTATCTGATAATCCTTCAAAGATACAGTGAGGGGAAAAAAGTATTTGATCCCCTCCTGATTTTGTACGTTTGCCGACTGACAAAGAAATGATCAGTCTATAATTTTAATGGTAGATTTATTTGAACAGTGAGAGACAGAATAACAACAAAAAAATCCAGAAAAACGCATGTCAAAAATGTTATAAATTGATTTGCATTTTAATGAGGGAAATAAGTATTTGACCCCTCTGCAAAACATGACTTAGTACTTGGTGGTAAAACCCTTGTTGGCAATCACAGAGGTCAGAGGTTTCTTGTAGTTGGCCACCAGGTTTGCACACATCTCAGGAGGGATTTTGTCCCACTCCTCTTTGCAGATCTTCTCCAAGTCATTAAGGTTTCGAGGCTGACGTTTGGCAACTCAAACCTTCAGCTCCCTCCACAGATTTTCTATTGGATTAAGGTCTGGGGACTGGCTAGGCCACTCCAGGACCTTAATGTGCTTCTTCTTGAGCCTTGGCCGTGTGTTTTGGGTCATTGTCATGCTGGAATACCCATCCACGACCCATTTTCAATGCCCTGGCTGAGGGAAGGAGGTTCTCACCCAAGATTTGACGGTACATGGCCCCGTCCATCGTCCCTTTGATGTGGTGAAGTTGTCCTGTCCCCTTAGCAGAAAAACACCCCCAAAGCATAATGTTTCCACCTCCATGTTTGATGGTGGGGATGGTGTTCTTGGGGTCATAGGCAGCATTCCTCCTCCTCCAAACACGGCGAGTTGAGTTGATGCCAAAGAGCTCCATTTTGGTCTCATCTGACCACAACACTTTCACCCAGTTGTCCTCTGAATCATTCAGATGTTCATTGGCAAACTTCAGACGGGCATGTATATGTGCTTTCTTGAGCAGGGGGACCTTGCGGGCGCTGCAGGATTTCAGTCCTTCACGGCGTAGTGTGTTACCAATTGTTTTCTTGGTGACTATGGTCCCAGCTGCCTTGAGATCATTGACAAGATCCTCCCGTGTAGTTCTGGGCTGATTCCTCACTGTTCTCATGATCATTGCAGCTCCACGAGGTGAGATCTTGCATAGAGCCCCAGACCGAGGGAGATTGACAGTTCTTTTGTGTTTCTTCCATTTGTGAATAATCGCACCAACTGTTGTCACCTTCTCACCAAGCTGCTTGGCAATGGTCTTGTAGCCCGTTCCAGACTTGTGTAGGTCTACAATCTTGTCCCTGACATCATTGGAGAGCTCTTTGGTCTTGTCCATGGTGGAGAGTTTGGAATCTGATTGATTGCTTCTGTGGACAGGTGTCTCTTATACAGATAACAAGCTGAGATTAGGAGTTCTCCCTTTAAGAGTCTGCTCCTAATCTCAGCTCGTTACCTGTGTAAAAGACACCTGGGAGCCAGAAAGCTTTCTGATTGAGAGGGGTCAAATACTTATTTCCCCTCATTAAAATGCAAATCAATTTATAACATTTTTGACATGCGTTTTTCTGGATTTTCTTGTTGTTATTCGGTCTCTCACTGTACAGCAGGGGTTCAAATACTTTTTTCCCCTCACTGTAATAGCAACAAGGTGGTTATGAGTTACCTTTCATATGTAATTCAGTGTTAGTGAATCCATCTGAACTAAATCTAATAGATTACTACAAACAAAGGCAAAGTGTATGTGCAGACAGTGCATCTATGATGTACAGGATTTTCAATTTTCTACTGTAAGGCATTTTCAGGGTTCATACACATTTTTAGCAATACATTTCCATGACTTTTGAGGCAAATTTTCATGACCATACAATCCCTGAAATATCTGTTTACTTGCAAAATAAGAATAAAAACCCATGTCAAAATTTAACACAGTATATCTTAACTAAACCAAAAGTTAAACCAAAACCAAACAGACTACAGTAAGGTCAGTGTGTATTGATCAATGTGTACACAGATATATTGTACAATAAAAGCAGTCCATACAACACAAATCTCTATTATGACCACTCGGAGTATGATTTTCATAGTGCACCTTTAAAGCGCATGATCGCTATCTTCTGCCATTTTATGGAATAGAGCTGTAATAGAGTGGAAACGTGTCTTCTTTTATGTTATGGAAAGTAACAGTATTTGGGTTCGGCATGACATAAAGGCAAGTAAATGATAACAATTTTCATTTTTAGGGGAACTACCCCTTTAACTTTGGAGCACAGACCTAACAAGGACATACAGACCAGCATCAAAATACAATTATTGCAGACACTTGGGGGGTTTTTGTCCAAAAAATAATTAAAGGAATAAATTAAATAGTTAAAGAACTAGATTTTCAAATTATATTTTATTTTAATAAATGACTTTGTCCTAACCACAACCTAAAAAACACACTCAAGTCAAAGCCACGCGTTTTACCGTGTTCTAGTTTGAGGATAATAACTCTTCCAATTGAGTTTTATGAATTATTTTCTTAGCTACCGTAATTTCCGGACTATAAGCCGCTACTTTTTTCACACGCTTTGAACACTGCGGCTTAAACAATGATGCGGCTAATTTATGGATTTTTACGGGTTAACGAGTTTCATGCCGCCCCGCCAAAACATTTAGCCTCGTCATATTGGACAAATGAAATGACCCAACAGGTCACAGTGGACCAATGAAACTGTTCGAATTAAATCTAACGAGCTCACACTACATTCTTCAGATCAGTCGTTTTGTGCTTCATTCACACCCCCCTCATCAGGGGAAACACATGAAGAAATGCAGATTGGTTGACGTCATGTCTCCTCCCCGTCTTGTCATGTTTTGTCGAGTCACGTGTGTTTTGGTATTGCCCGCAGCTGTTAGCAGTTTGGCTGGTGTGTGTATATATACACCGGGAGCCATGACACACACAACGCGGGTAATTAGATATAAACTTAGAATTAGATAGGAATATAGTTAAGAGTCTTTGTTCATGCCATGTGTCTTAGTTCTTGTTCATGTTTCCTAGCCATAGTCCATGTCTGAGTTCATGTCAAGGCTAGTTAGCTTAGAGCTTAGCCTGTAACCTAGCCTGTAGCCTAGTAGCTTATGGCATAGCTTATAGCCTAGTAGCTTATAGCATAGCTTGTTGCCTTGTAGCTTGTAGCATAGCTTATAGCCTAGTAGCGGATAGTATAGCTTAGAGTTGTATAGACTTAGTTTAGAATATAGATGTAGAAGTGGTTTATAGAGTATAGATATAGAGTCTTTGTTTCATGTTATAGTTAATGTTTAGGTTAGTTGGTTTAGTTAGCTTAGTTCATTGAGTTGGTCATGGTTCTTGTTTCTCTTGAGTCTGCTCTCCTCTGTTTCAATAAAAGCTCCCGTGCTAACTGCACTTGCATCCGTCCTGCTTCGTTTACGTCACAAATCGTGACAGTTACAACGTGGACACCTGCGGCTTATAGACAAGTGCAGCCTATATATGTACAAAAAATTTTTCTTTTTAAAATTAGCGGGTGCGGCTTATATTCAGGTGCGCTCAATAGTCCGAGAATTACGGTAAGTGAATTTACTGAAAGGCTACCAGTAAAGCCAGTTAACCACCTTCATTACATTCATTCACAATATGCACATATTCATTCTTCATCTTCAGCCTAATATACTGAAAACGACTCTGTTAATGTTTCTCATCTCATCACATGGACAAGAGCACATTACATAAATCAAGTAAATATTTGCACCCCTGGATATTACAGTCGGTCGTTTAACGTTTATCATATAACAGTTGTCCAATATTAAACGTTAGCTACTTAGCTTACATTTTACCTGGCACTCTTTCGCCGTTAAAACTGAAGCATCACAAGGCTTCTGTGAACAGCAAAGCCCCGCCCTGTTTGATCTGATCAAAGGTACAAGCCGCAACCGTACCAGACGTTACCATACCTGGAGAACGTAACGTCACGCGACACGACTGACTGCCCGAACGTTACGTTACGTTACGTATGACCAATCTTAACAATTAAACACATTCTTTTATACAGATATTTATGAAGCAAATTTCCACTAATTTTCCAAAACTTTTGTGTTTATTTTTCCTTTTTAAAAGTCCGCGACTTTTTCAGGTTTTTCATGATCGTAAGAAACCTGTATTTTTCCATAATTCCATGCAAACACTGAGAGGGGAAAAAAAAAAAAAAAAAAAAAGAAGAATGCACGTCCCTTTTCCAATGCCTGGATTTTCTTTGTGGTAATTTCACATCTTTTGTGTGGTTTGTAGTTGCGATTAACATTTGACTGAAATCTGGCAAACCATGGTTAATGACGACAGGAATGTACCAGCTGTAACGAACACGGCTGCGCAAAAGTACATCTCAAACAGCTCAAAACAAGCTGCCAGACTGCATACTGGATGACTGCATATTGTTGACTCTTAGGAAGTTACCCTAAAAATTCATTAGAGTAGTAGCCTATAGAATAAATCATGTGTGATATCTCATCAACTTAGTTTTGTTTGAGGCTATGTCCTAATTAATCCCTCATCAAATTCTATGGTCCTGAGCTAAATAGTTGTTTTATCAAGATAATGAAATATTCTTGTCCCATGAAGCATCGAGAGGCATTAGTGTTTATATTACAAATGCAGTGTGCTCCAGAAAAAATCTGAATGTGGTTTGAGAGAACAGATCACAATGTGTACTACACTTTAAACCTGTTTATAACGACTGTCATTCTTACTGTAGTTAAACCAATAAATGAAAAATACAATGCGCTATAGTAAAATCTTACTGTCATGATCTGCCATTGTGAAGTCTCCCTCATATAGTCCATCACTAAAGGCCATCCCCCATACAGAGATGAGGTCATTTAGAGCTGGGACATTGGCGCCCCCTGTGTCTGGCATCCACCATTGCCTACAAAAGCAAACAAGTCTTGTTCACACAGCCAATACATACATACATTACAAGGCTTCATAAGATATGAACAGGCTCAAATGAATGAAATTTAAATATGTTAACACTTTTGAGATTTATGAGCTAATATCATTAATCCTCTAATGCATGAGGATCTTTACACAATCATATCTTTCATACAAATGCCAAGGAAATGTAGCTGTTCAGACAGAACAAACCAGCAAACATATAGTGACTGATACCTGGTGTTCTCATCGTAGAACTTCACTTTTCTCATAACTGAGGTGTTGTACCAATCGCTGAAGACGATGAGCGAGAGACCATTATCTATGTCCCGTCGCAGCTTGGTGATCTCCTCCGGAAAATACTCCTCCTCACTGTCCACCATCAGCAGAGTCCCTGCATTTAAAACACAGGACCCATATCTTATTGAACTAGTACAGTTCCACAGTATTGCTGATCTGAGATTTTATAGATGATTTTAGTCATCTATAAATCTATAAATCATTCATCTATACCCTTACCGTACTGACTGGCATCAAAACATGTAATGGGTGAACCCAAAACTTCAACAAAGTATCCCATACTTCTGAGGTGCTGGTACATGTCTCTGAAGTTAGTATGGATATGATCACCATTCCTATACAAACAAAACACATTCATTAATTCATTTAAAAAAAATGCTTTATAATTTGGATTTATGCTTTGAAGGAAATTACAGAAAATAGGATAGCAATAAGGAAATTTACAGAATGTTGGCGTGGTAAAAACTGAATGGTAACTGGTGTGATAAAACTGAATAAATTGTTAAGTGCTATCAAACTACCAGTCAAGTGGGTCATTCTTCATGCGCAGGTTATCTCGGGGGAAATAGCCAGGTGGGTAGCGCAGGTTGTGATACTGGTCCCATAACACCCTCTTACTGCGAGGAGGTGTGGGCACGATCTTCACCTTCAATGGCAGCTTCACTGTAGAGGTCATTTCCCCTCCTACTGCTGACTACACACAAACAAATGGTCACACATTTGGAGACTGCTTTCCTGAAGAAGATTTCAGAACACAGACATTTCTCATTTTACTTACATTATTCTCTGCAGGTGAAGCCACAGTGAGCATCACATGACCCTGAGCGATTCCCTCCCAGGATGCCGCTTTCTTGGCCACGGATATAGATACGGCCAGGTAGCCAGCCCACGGCCACAGCACAGCCGAGTAAGACACGGCCACATCAATATGATCCCCGTTCTGGGGCAGATAAGGCTGCCAGATTGGCTATTGAAGGAATGTACAGGTAGTTACTGAAGGAACAGGTGTTAAAATGTACTGGAATAAACATATAAACTAGGGAAACCATCCCCCCCCCCAGATGATTAGCTTTTAGTGAACCATAACACTGATACCAATACTGAAATAAGTAATCAGGGTGGGAAATTTTATTTAGTGCTGTTAATGTTGGTTATCTTGTGCTGAATTTCATGTTGGAGATGTTAAAACAGTATATATATATATATATATATATATATATATATATATATAAAAAACGAGGGTGCCCATCCTGAGCACGCAGAGCAGTATCAGCTAGCATGTTAAATGAGTGCTATAAATTGCTCTTGATTTGCTTCAAGCAGACCCTGTTGAAAGGAACTACTTGATGAAAAGATCCTGGCAGAACTGATGTGCTCTCATGATCGACAGTTTCTCTGCATGCTCGCCTCACGCTGATGAATATATCTTTGCGTGTGCCACCTTTTTGCTAATATTTAAGCTCCATGCTTGCTGATACAGCACTGTGGTCTCAGGTCAGCTGCCCTTGCAATCTCAACAAAAAATTTGCATTGTAAGAAGAACTATAGTTCCTTAGTGTGACAATGTACACAAGGCTTATGTCACATGGTATTGGATATAGGTCAGCATTGATGCATCCTTTTTTTTTTTTTTTTTTACCTTGTCCACAATCCTGCCAGTCACACCCATGCCATTCAGGATGGTTACGTTGACAATTGTTGGCATGCCACCATAGTAGATGGGCTGGGAGCAGTAGGGCCACATATAGGGGCATTCGGTCAGGTCTATGTAGCTCGGACTGAGACTGAAAAATGAAGCATTAGACAGTGTTAGCTAGAACCACTTGTATCTTTGCTCACATAAAAAGCTGGTGTTAACCAGACGGTTGATCAATTAAGTTAGCTAGGTCATCTCAAGCAAATAGTACACGCATAACTTATCTTAATTCTGCCATCATCCACTTATCAGAGTTGATTGAAACTTGAAGTTAAAGTGTCCTCCTAACACATACTGAAGACCCAGGCATCTCCCTAAAACCTTTCTCGATTCCTAAAACTGATCTACTATTTGATGTTGTAACCGGATTAATGCAATGAGACTGTTGTCCGTTTCTCAGAAGCAGGACCTACACAGCAACAGCAGCCAAGCATGGGCATGGCTTAGCATTGGTACACACATAGCATGCAAGCATGTCTTACCTGGCTTGGGGTCTGTAGCTGTTGAGGATCTGGTAAGCTCGGAGCAGATCTAGTTTGCCGTGGCCCTGTTCAAACATGTTGACTCCAGGCAGCCTGCGAGCCGATGCAATCAGAGCCTGCTTCATACTGGCTGGGTTTACCAGCTCGCGATTCAACACCGTACTATGGTAGAAAGAAGGATGGTGGGAAATTTTTTTATTTCAAAAAAAATAAATAAATAAATAAAAAAAAATAAAAAAAGAGAGAGAACATGAGATACTAACAAACCATTTGCAAAGATCAAAAGAGATCAATTTAAATTGCATTAATTTGACCAATTTGACCAAAACATAATTGTCTAAGTGCGTGATGACGTACACCACAGGCACACGGTCAGTGCTCGGCAGTGTTAGGCTAAACTCCAACACGGCAAGTTTTAGCTACAAAATGAGTACCCCTGACCGCAATACAAACACGACTGGGCGAGCTTCCACAAGTGAGGAGAAAGCAGATGAAATATTTGATGAGAGGAAAGAGTAATTCAGTGGTATGGAAGTGGTTTGGCTATCCAAGCTCTGATAAACTTCAGGTTTCAGTGTGCTGCAAAATGTGCCGGAGAGTGGTGCCGACTAGCAGCGGGAACACATCAAATCTGTTCCATCACCTGAAGCCGTTCCACCCGATAGAATATTCTTTCAGAAGATGCGGCATCATAAAGGTTTAAGGCAACCGGTCTCTGAAATATCACTGCCACCTCCATCCCCATCTCCAGCTGTGTCAAAAGAGAAACCCATGCAGCAAACGCGGCTCGCTGCATTCATGCCTCATGACAAACAGTCTAACCGTTATAAAAGACATTAATAAGGCTTTTACAAACTTTTTGGCTAAGGACATGATGCCGTTTAGTACGGTATGGACTTCAGGAAAATGATGTCCGTCATCGACCCCAGATACGAGCTCCCCGGCCGGAAATATCTTTCCCCACACAGCTGAAGTCAGGGTCATATTTTGCGACCACAGCTGATGTGGTCAAACCGAACTCGGAACCGTACTTGAGCCTGACGGTCCACTTTATTGACCAAGACTGGAATCTTGTCAGTTTGTGCCTCCAGGCGGTTTACTTTCCCGAGGATCACACGGGTGAAGCAATTGCAGCCGGACTTACAGACGCACTCCTGAGGACTTGACGAGGACCGCCAGGTCTGCATCACCACAGATAGCGGGACCAATATCATCAAAGCTGCAGAGTTGAAAAGATGGACAAGGCAACGATGCTTTGGGCACCGACTGAACTCTGCTATTGGCAAGTTATACACAGAGAACATACATTTGAGGATATATTACTACAATCACTGCTGTAACAAAAAGGCGATACGCTTTTTAACACAAAATAGGCCCAACATAAACGTAGCTTCTCAGTGCTTGTATGTCTTTGATAGCTATTTTTTATATTCTTTATATTTGTATATAGTATGTCTATATTAACACAAATTTTATGCATGCTATGTGGTTGCTGCATGCCATGTCATAAGAAGTTCATTGAGCATGTGTTATAATGTGCATTTGATTTGATAATGAAAACACTTGAGTTGAGGTGCTCTGCGTTAGCATGTTCGTCTCACACCTCCAGGGTCCGGGGTTCGATTCGCACCGGGGTATGTGTGTGTGCGGAGTTTGCATGGGGGTTTCCTCCCCTAGTCCAAAGACATGCATGGTAGGCTGACTGGCATGTCTAAAGTATCCATAGTGTATGAATGGGTGTGTGAGTGTGTGTGTGAGATTGTGCCCTGGGATGAACTGCCACTCTGTCCAGGGTGTACCCCGCCTGATGTTTCCTGGGATAGGCTCCAGGTTCCCCCGTGACCCTGAAAAGTTAAGTAAGCGGTTGAAGATGGATGGATGGACTTAGTTGGCCTATAATTTTGAGTAGGTGATTTCATTCCCCCAATTTAAGTGACTGAATAGGCTATTCATTTACTCTTCAGTCAAGACTTCCTAAAAACCAGTGATGCATCTCTTCAACACCTCCATCTTGAAGGAAGCAGGGGATGACACAGACCTCACCTGGACCATAAAGACAACAGTGAGGTTTACCTGAATGAAAAGTATGATGCCCCAGCCATGGATGATCTGCTTGACATGTCATACCTTGTTGACCCAAGATTCAAGCTTCAGTACACTCAGGAGGAGAAGAGAGAATGTATCAAAGAGAAACCTGTTTTGGAGATGCTGAAGGGAGAGAGAGCTGTTGTGGTAAGGGAAGAGGAGTCCAGAGAAGAAGCCATGGGAGATGCTTCTGCAACAGTGACACCAGCCAAGAAAACAAAGCGGTCTCTGGCTAGCTTTTTTCCCCCCCAAACAGGTCCACCAGTACCAACACAGAAGTCTTGATTGTACAGCAGGCAGTTGAGAGGGAGCTCAGCAACTACCTTCTGTCTCCAGATGCTGACAATGACTCAAATCCTCTGGATTGGTGGAAAGTCTCTCATAAGAACTTCCCCAGAGTAAGAAAACTGGCAAAACATCACTTGTGTATTTAAGCTGTAAGCTCCCCCTCTGAGAGGGTTTTTAGTACTGGTGGCAACATTGTCACATGTAAAAGGGAATCTTTGAAGCCAGATAAATGTAGACCAGCTTGTATTTCTTGCCAGAAACACTCTAGAGCCTGTCATAGGGTGTCATCAACCCCCAACAATGTCCCTGCTCCAGCAACACTTGTTCTTGTTATTGCTCACACTTTTTCTGTTTTCTTCAGCAACTCCGAGCATTTTACTTTTTTTTTTTTTTTATCCTGGCTACTAAAGTACTTTTAATTCAATCTATAAGAATAAAATAATCATCCTTGGTTGTAGTTTCAAGTGAAAGATATTAATATTGACAGAGGTGAGAGATTTATGTTTATTTGACGGTGGTTTCACATTTCTTGTTTGTATGAAGGTTAAATTCAAATAAAAGGTGAACATAAATTTTTTGTGCTGTTTTTATTTCGAAATTATTATATAGTTTTATAGGAGGAGCTTTCATAGACTTGGCAAATTCAGTTTACAGAAGCTTGAAGGTACAGACATCCGCCGTGGGCGTCCTCATGGCAGTTTTTCTGAGGATTTATATTGTTCATATCGATATCAGAATTATATCGTATCGATTGAAATTAAGATATCTATCGTGATATACATTTTGGCCATAAAGTCCAGCTCTAGACCAAGGTTATTACAGTTTAGCCAGAATAAAAAAAGGCCACATGGGCAGGACTCAAGCACTGATGTTTTCATGCTGAGAACCATGAAATGAAGATAGAGACATTGAAAGTGGAGTGTGAAAGACCCTCAGATTGCTGCAGTCCAGTTCGGATTAACTGACCTACATAAAAAAGGCAGCATGACAGCGAGACAAGCAAGTATCTGAAGCTTTCTCTCTAAGGGAGATGAGATTGATTCTTTTAATTCACTGTCTTTGTTCAACACCCCCCCCTTTATCATCAGTGGCACAAAAGAAATGTTTCAATGACTCACCCGTCCCATAGGAACGTGGAGGTGCAAATGGAATATTTGGCCACATGAACAGAGAAATTGTCTGCCTTTTGTTTAATTTCATCAGGCTCTCTTTGCAGTGACTCTCTTAAGCACTGTTATACACTATCTACAATAAAAAATGTATTCAAAGATTGTTACAAATAAATCAGTGGTAGTGCTTGGAAAGAAATACAAAATACAGCAGCACTCATGGTAGCCATAAACGTCTGTTTTGAAGGGTTTGGAAAGGACATTCCACCAATGACTGCATGTCAAACCAGAGAGCATTATACGTACAGAAGCCAGAAAGCTGAGGAAAGATATATATCCCACTTGGTACAATGAAAAATGAATATGTATCAAAAATATAATATACAGTATAATATGCCAGACAGCACAAAATACTAAAAATAAAACCGGACACAGGTCATGTGATGTGAAAAATGTGCGTGCTTATATCCAGACATGAACACAATGCAAACTGGCTTTAAAGCAATACAAGATGACAACAGAAAGGAAGGGCTACAGCCAGCCATAATAATCCTTTAAACCCCACAGGGAGGAAATTTCAGTAGAGTTGAAAATCTGGCAACTCATTTTGTTACAAGCTAATCATGATAAAATCCACCTAATAGAAAGAAAATATTTCAGAAAACATCTGTTGATTGATTCTACCATGTTGGCTCAAAAGAGAAACGGTAAGAGAGAAAGGGTTTGTGTTACCAGGTCTCACCTGGCAAGAAGAGTGACTGCGCCAGCCACCACAGGAGAGGCCACGCTGGTGCCAGACAGAGAGCGGCAGCCCTCTTTCAGTCCAGACCCACGAACTCCAGAGCCATAGGTCACAATGTCAGGCTTTACCCTGCCATAGCCACCTGGCAGCTCCTGAAAGATAGAAGAGAGAGCAGTTATTCAAACATGTATACAAACCACCATCATAACTTCAGACCATATCATCATCATCATCATCATCATCCTGATTCAATAACTTAATTATTATAAATATGGATTATATATACACACTCAGCAAAAAAAAAAAACTACTTTTATTTAGTTTTGACCGAATCATTTAGAACGGATCATTTAACGAGTCGTTTGTGACACCGGGGGGAAAAAAGGTAATGCTGCAATTTAAATTATGCACATTAAAGTGTTTTTTTGATCCTGGATACATTTAAATCTATTGTATGAGACCTCTCATAAACTGAACAAGTTTCACAGACATTTGACGAACAGAAATGGAATAATGAGTCCCTGAACAAAGGGGAGATTAATATAAAAATGAACGGTCAGTATGTGGTGTATCCTCCTGCTACTTTAAGTACTACAGTGAGGGAAAAAAGTATTTGATCCCCTGCTGATTTTGTACGTTTGCCCACTGATAAAGAAATGATCAGTCTATAATTTTAATGGTAGATTTATTTGAACAGTGAGAGACAGAATAACAACAAAAAAATCCAGAAAAACGCATGTCAAAAATGTTATAAATTGATTTGCATTTTAATGAGGGAAATAAGTATTTGACCCCCTCTCAATCAGAAAGATTTCTGGCTCCCAGGTGTCTTTTATACAGGTAACGAGCTGAGATTAGGAGAACACACACTCTTAAAGGGAGAACTCCTAATCTCAGCTTGTTACCTGTATAAAAGACACCTGTCCACTGATGCTATCAATCAATCAGATTCCAAACTCTCCACCATGGACAAGACCAAAGAGCTCTCCAAGGATGTCAGGGACAAGATTGTAGACCTACACAAGTCTGGAATGAGCTACAAGACCATCGCCAAGCAGCTTGGTGAGAAGGTGACTGTCAATCTCCCTCGGCCTGGGGCTCCATGCAAGATCTCACCTCGTGGAGCTGCAATGATCATGAGAACAGTGAGGAATCAGCCCAGAACTACATGTGAGGATCTTGTCAATGATCTCAAGGCAGCTGGGACCATAGTCACCAAGAAAACAATTGGTAACATACTACGCCGTGAAGGACTGAAATCCTGCAGCGCCCGCAAGGTCCCACAGCTCAAGAAAGCACATGTTCATTGGCAAATTTCAGACGGGCATGTATATCTGAATGATTCAGAGGACAACTGGGTGAAAGTGTTGTGGTCAGATGAGACCAAAATGGAGCTCTTTGGCATCAACTCAACTCGCCGTGTTTGGAGGAGGAGGAATGCTGCCTATGACCCCAGGAACACCATCCCCACCGTCAAACATGGAGGTGGAAACATTATGCTTTGGGGGTGTTTTTCTGCTAAGGGGACAGGACAACATCACCACATCAAAGGGACGATGGACAGGGCCATGTACCGTCAAATCTTGGGTGAGAACCTCCTTCCCTCAGCCAGGGAATTGAAAAACCCAAAACACACGGCCAAGGCTCAAGAAGAAGCACATTAATGTCCTGGAGTGGCCTAGCCAGTCTATTATAGAAAATCTGTGGAGGGAGCTGAAGGTTCAAGTTGCCAAACGTCAGCCTCAAAACCTCAATGACTTGGAAAAGATCTGCAAAGAGGAGTGGGACAAAATCCCTCCTGAGATGTGTGTAAACCAGGTGGCCAACTACAAGAAACGTCTGACCTCTGTGATCGCCAACAAGGGTTTTGCCACCAAGTACCAAGTCATGTTTTCTTAGTATGTTTTGCTTAGGGGTCAAATACTTATTTCCCTCGTTAAAATGCAAATAATTTTTGACATGCGTTTTTCTGGATTATTTTGTTGTTATTCTGTCTCTCACTGTTCAAATAAATCTACCATTAAAATTATAGACTGATCATTTCTTTATCAGTGGGCAAACGTACAAAATCAGCAGGGGATCAAATACTTTTTTCCTTCACTGTACAGTGCATCTCATCCTCATGGACTGCACCAGATTTGTCAGTTCTTGCTGCGAGATGTTACTCCACTCCCTGCAGCATGTTCACGCAGGTGAGCAGGAACCCTAGACATCTTTCTTCAGGTGTTTTTCAGAGTCAGTAGAAATGTCTCTTTAGTGTCCGACGTTATTGTAACTGTGACCATAATCGCCTTCTGCCTGTAAACTGTTCGTGTCTTAAGGACGGTTCAACAGGTGCATGTTTAATAATTGTTTATGGTCCATTGAACAAGCATGAAAAACATTGTTTAAACCCTTTCCAATAAACATCTGTTAAGCAATATTTGGATTCTACAAAAATTATATTTAAAATAGTCTGCTAAAAGAGATGTTTCTTTTTAGATAGATAGATAGATAGATAGATAGATAGATAGATAGATAGATAGATAGATAGATAGATAGATAGATAGATAGATAGATAGATAGATAGATAGATAGATAGATAGATAGATAGATAGATAGATAGATAGATAGATAGATAGATAGATAGATAGATAGATAGATAGATAGATAGATAGAATCACATTATGTGTCTATACAAGAACCAAAAGCAAAACATGCTCATCATTTTGTCTACCAAAGATATCTCTGGGAAGAGATAGAACAGCTGATCATTAGGTTAGGGCACCAGCTCAAGTATGATTCAGTGCGTCTTGCACCCAGATAGAACTAATGACTCTTAAGAGACCTTTGAATTGTAAGCAAAACTCCGGTTACAATCGAATCTTCCTGAAGGTGAACAGGCCAAAACACCAGCTGTTCGAATCAGATGTTAAGTAGGATATATCTGGATTTCCTTGGTCAGCACAAAGTCCTTGGGCATGCAACAACAAGCCCGTGTACAAGCCTTTAGGTGAGGGCTACAGCTCAGTGGTGTTGCTATGAAACAGGACGTACCCATGTTGTCATGCCCCGAGACGAGAACCGAGCAATGTTGTCCTCAAAATCAATTCCTCCAACCCCAATCACATCCATTTGATCAGCAGGATTGTTTAGAGTACTGTAATGTACACACAACAATGTTTCACAAATTACATCAATTATTACCACAAAAAAAAAAAAGATTTGAACAATTTGGTTTTTTTTATTAGGTTTACTACTTACCCATAGAGAGGGCCATCATTCCCAATAGCAGACACCATGATAACCCCATTTGCGGTGAGCTCCCAAACCTAAGGTAAAGCCAGGAAAGAGTCAATGGTTGAACATTATTTCATGCAATGGTAAACAGTGTGTGCATATTTAAATAACTAGATTTCATTTCCTGTAGCTTTTAATGTGTTGATGTGTTATGGTAAATGGTAAATGTGCACTTATATAGCGCTTTTATCCAAAGCGCTTTACACTGTGTCTCATTCACCCATTCACACACACACACTCACACACCAGTGGTAGCAGAGCTGCCATGCAAGGCGCTAACTTGCCATTGGGAGCAACTTGGGGTTCAGTGTCTTGCCCAAGGACACTTCGGCATGTGGAGTCACCCGGGCCGGGAATCGAACCTCCAACCCTACGATTAGTGGACAACCCGCTCTACCACCTCAGTAAATCAGTAGCTACATTCCTGTTGAAAACTCAGATATGTGTAGGCTATACACTGCTGTTGGGTTTATTTTTAGAATCTCAATGCACAAGTCTAAAAAGATACTGATGTTAGTTTCTGATTATTCTAAAGTTGCTTTGTCATCTCTGAGAAAAGTGTTGTTTGTTTGGGCAGGTGAGAATCATACTCAGGTGTGGACCAAAACAACTGATCTGTTTCTGAACAAGGTGGTCTCAATCTGATTCCAAGCCAAACCTATTCAATGTTGAATCACTTTCTCACTGCAGTCGAACCCTAGCGTCGTTGCTGTCTGGCATTTTTGTGCTCTAGATCAAATTTTTTTATACATACTTTTTTCCCCCTATTGTACCAAGTGGGTCATATCATTCCTCACAATGTTGAAAGTGACTCAACACTGAATTAAGCCAAAGTGAACCAAACACAGCATGTAAATGAGCTGTATAACAGCCATAGCCATGCAGAAATGTGATGTGTTCTAGAAATTTGGAATTACAAACAAAAAAGTAGGTTGTGCTACACAAAAGTTTTCTATTTTCCAGCTTTTTATTCTCCACGCTTGGGTGATATTTGTGAGCTTTTTTTTTTTCACCTTCTTTAATTATGTGCAGTGTGAAACCAAATCAAATTAACCAAAAGTATCATTTTGCATAGACTAATAACTGTGAAAACACCCTGAAAATACCTGAAAATCCCTTACAAACATCCAGGTGTCCCAATTATGACAGAGATGACCAAAAGAGACACTAAGCACACCTTATCCACAAATGGATGGTCCATGAAGTCTGGTCCACCAATGCTGAGGTTCAAGACATTGATCTTCTTCAGGATAGCGTAGTTGAAGGCATCCAGGAACCAAGATGTATAGGACACCTGAGAGGAATATATTATGGACTGTCTCATTCATGTTTGTGACTACACCCTTTTTGTGCTCATTTAAGAAAAGCGTTCAGCTTCATATTGAATATGTCACTCTGGGGACTCTTTATATACAAAGGTGTGTGGGGGCAGTGCTAAAATTAAACCCCATTCCACCACTTCCATAATAAATGTCCACAGGAGAACCACTTGGTAATCTTTTTGTACACTAATTAATGAACATTCTAGGGTGGTGCAGTATGATTTGAACACCTAAAGCAAAAGGGATCGATACGCTGTGCAGATGTACCTGACTATTGGTGAAGACTCTGAAAATGTGCAACTCAGAGTCAGGAGCAAAGCCCTGACACTCCCTCATGCTGGCTATAACTCCAGCCACAAAGGTGCCATGGCCCAAACCTACAAACACACAGAACGGACAATTCATGTGTAAATGTAACATACTCATAGACATTCACTGAAACAAAGCTGAAAAATACAGTCTCTCGTCTTCTTCTTTTTTTTTTTTTAGATTACATTGGGGATTTACCGTCATCTAGTGTCTTCTCATTGGTCCAGTTGGTCCGCTCTTTAACATTCTTGAAATGTGGGTGCTTTTCACTAAGTCCAGTGTCAAATACAGCCACCCTAACTCCAGAGCCTACAAAGAAGCCAGGAATCATCATGAAAAAGAATTCAGACCTGGATACAAAACCTGCCATGTCAAGGCCACATGGACTGCATGTTTACTGATTTAGTTTACAATTTTCTCCATTTACGGGTTCACTTTTATGTAACAAAACTAATCATGATATTTATCTTTCAATGGATATTTTAACTGTGCACATCAGTAATCTTATAGTATTTTATACATTACAAATTTAAGAAAATATTAACTGGTTGGTTGGCTCAAACAATATACAACAAATTAATTATACCTTTATGATTTTCTGGTAAAATTTTCATTTATTAATGAAAAAAATACTTAAAAAAAACAAAAAAAAAAAACTAAACATGCAATGAGAAGTACTGTAAGTTACATTCCATAAGTTACTACAACCCCTGGAAAAAATTACGGAAATCACCACACTTGGAGGAGCTTTTGTACTTTATAGCAATAAACAAAATCACAGATATGACACAAAACAATTTTTGTTTAACAGCTGAACATTCTGGCTTTGTGAAACAACTTTAATCAAATTATTTTTAATTAATGGTATTTTTTTTCCAGATCAAGTAGAGGAAAAAGTTATGGAATCACTCAACGTTGAGGAAAAAAAATTATGGAATCATCCAAAAAAATAAAATAAAAAAAGGCACAATTAGTACTTCGTTGCTCCTCTTTGGATTTTTACGAAGGCCTGAATTCTTTGAGGCATGGACGTCACTAATGAAAAACAATATTCTCCATCAAGCTGGTTCTAACTTTCTCAAATAGCAGTTGACAGATCAGATTTGCACGATGGAGCCTCGTCATGGACCAATTAATTTTTTTCCCACCATAATCTTTCAATCGGATTGAGATCCGGACCGTTTCCTGGTCATGTCAATGAACTGATTTGCCTTTCCTGAAGAAAAGCGTCAACACTCTCTGCTCGGTAGCAAGACGCATGATCATCCTTAAAAATGACTTCATCACCACCAAAATTATTTTCTATCGTGTCCAAAATTTCAGTGTACACCCGTGCATTGACTGTCGAGGTCTCCCCTGGTCCTTATGTCAAACGAGAGGGGAAATTTTACTGTTTTCTACAGGCACTCATCTTTATACGTTTCATTAGAACAGCACCAGACAAAAGATCCAGCGTCATCTCCTTGGCCAATGCAGATTCATGATTCAACACTGAATATCACCTTCATCCAAAAATCCACATTCCAGGATTGCTTCTTTTTAGCCCTCTGTAACCTTGTTTTCTTCTGTTTAGGTGTTCTTTCTGTTCAAGTGCTGGTTTTTGTTTGGCTTTTCTGTATGTAAATCCCATTTCATTCAGCCGATCTCTAACAGATCTGTCACCAACATTGACCCCCGATTCCGTGCATTTGTTTTTCAGTTGTTTCGTTGTGTATGTTCCATGGCAAATTGCTTTGAGTTTTCTATCCTGACGCTCCGGCATCTTCCTTGGTCTATGTTTTTCTTTTATAACCCTTCCCATTTTGTTTATACTTGCACCAACCTTTAGACACAGCTGACTGGGAACAAACATCTTTTGCCACACTCCCTGGCAGATTTCCATCTTGAAGGAGTTTTATAATCCTTTCATTGTTTCAACGGACAACTCTTATTGGGGCCATGTTTCCTTTCAATAAGTTCTAGGTTAAGGTCCGTAAGCACGCTCTTAACTGCAGACTAATTTACATTTTTAGACTTGCGCTGGTATTTGTTTTAGAAATGCCGATCACAAATGTGATTCCATCATTTTTTCCCTCAACATTGAGTGATTCCATCATTTTTTCTTGTACTTGATCTGGAAATGTTTTTTGCCATTAATTAAAATTGACTTGTTTGTGGTATGTTTCACAAAGCCAGAATATTCAGCTACTAAAGAAAAATGCTTTTGTGTCATATCTGTGATTTGTTTATTTGCAACGAAGTAAAAAAAGCCAGGTGAACATCCTCAAAGTTCATGCCTGCATGAAGCAGCTACTCTGCTGGAAAATGACGGTTTCAAAAAGGAAACGTTAAACTGAAATTGTACTTGCACATGCCTTACACTAAACGAGCACGTTCACACGGTGCCACAGAGGGTCAAGAAGTCCCATGCCTGCTCAGAATGATGGCATCAAACAACACGGAGTATTAGAACAGAGTATGAGAACGGAGCAAACTTCTCCGTCACTGACGGAGGCGAAAGACACCACAAAGTGGACATGTGGACATGCAATAGCAAATCCATACAGCCATACACAAATATTGGTACAAGCAAACAAATTGAGGCAAATATGCATCTTCTGAGTTTTGAAATCACAGTGAACAACCAAAGAGAAACACAAACTCACCTGTGTGGCCCATCTGCCACAGCACATCCGCCTGCAGGATTTGGGCCACGTGTCGGGGAATGGCCCTGAGCAGGCGACGGCTTGAGTGGCGACCTGTGGCGTGCCAGAACCCCGAGCCCAGTGACAGACTAGTCCTCCTCAGTGGCCGAGATGACTGCCACTTCTGTGTCCAGCGCGTGTCATTACAGGAGGAGCTGCCATCACCTCCAACTGAGCAAAGAGAAATGAATAAAAGATACAATATATCGAGAGGAAATTGTAGTAGAAGTGATGCAATTTTCATCAGCTTTGTACAAATCAGACAAAAGATGCTCCATTCAAATAGCCATTTCCTCAAGTACTCCTGAAAAACATAAAAACTACACACACAAAAAATATATATTTATTTTGGTAAGTTTGCCCTTGTACACCACCACAATGGATTTGAAATAAAGCAATAAAGATGTGATTAAAGTGTATTCTTTCAGGTTTAATTCAAGGGGTTTAACAAAAATATTGCATTAAGCGTTTAGGAGTTAAAGCCATTTTTACTTATTCCCTCCATTTTCATCAGCTCAAAAGAAATCGGACAAACTAACAGCTATAAATATAAAGATTACTTTTTTAACACTTGCATGCAAATCCTTCACAGTCAACGACTGTCTGAAATCTCACAGAAGTTACAAGATTTGGGTCACTGTCCGAATACTTACGGACCTACTTGTGTGCACACAGGACAGGACAGAAATTTAGTAACTACCCAATTAATTACAATAATTTGCATTTTAAGTTTGATTGATCTACAAATACATATTTTTCTTCCATGATTTATTACTTTATCATGCGAACACACACACTCACTGAGCTCTTTATTAGGAATGCTATACTAATACTCTCCAAACAGACTCGATTCTTCATGCCATTCCACAAGATGTTGAAATATTCCTCTGAGATTCTGGTCCATCATGTTGACATAATTGCATCACACAATTCCTGCAGATTTTTCAGGTGAACGTTCATGCTGTGAATTTCCCGGTCTACTGCATCCCAAAGGTGTTCAACTGGATTCAGATCCAGTGACTGGGAAAGTCAGTGAAGAACACTGAACTCCGTCAGGTTCCTGAAACCTTTGCCTTGTGGCATGGTGCATTAACATGCTGGAAGTAGCCATTAGAAGAGGAGTAAAACGTTACCCACACCATTACACCACCTCCACCAGGACGGACCGTTGACACAAGGCAGGTAGGGTCCATGGATTCATGCTGTTGGTCACAAATTCTGACCCTACCATCAGTGTGCCTCAGCAGAAACCGAGATTAATCAGACCAGGCTACATTTTTCCAGTGTTCAACTGTCCCATTTTGGTGAGCCTGTTCCCACTGCAGCCTCAGATTCCAGTTCTTAGCTGACAGGAACTCGACATGGTCCTCCACTGCTGTAACCCATCCGCTTCAAGGTTCAACTGGTTATGCGTTCTGAGATTCTCTTCTGCTCAGCACAATTGTAGAGTGGTTATCGGAGTTACTGTAGCTTGAACCAGTCTGGCCATTCTCCATTGACGTCAGTCATCAACAAGGCGTTTCTTCCACAGAACTGCAGCTTACTGGATGTTTTTTTTTCTTTATAGCACCATTCCGAGTAAACTCAAGTGACTCTTGTGCATGTCAAAAATCACATTTTTCCTCATTCGGATGGTTGACTTGAACATTACCCAAATCTGCTGGCCTACAGCTAATAGGTCAGACTTAGACAGAATTAAACAGATGACTGCAGAATTTTATAAAATCAACAACAAGCACAGGAGATTCACCATGCGGACGTGTTACATCTCTGCAACCACAGCCGCTTCGTGAGTTCACCAAGCACTACAGTCAGTTGTGAGATAATTATTAATCCTATTTTGAGGCACAATCTGAAGTTCGGGCAAAATCCGAGAGTGGTAAAACTTTATTTATGCATAGATCTAAATATCCAAAGGAGGAGAGTAAGCATAATAAACTGACCTGCCATGCTAATCATTTCAAGGGGCAATTTTTTTTTTTTTTCTAGACATGTCCCAAGTCCTCCTCCACAGACTATAATTAGATTCATTTCCCCCCACACATGCTGGCTCTCACAGACATGACCCTAGTGAAGTTTAATGATGATTACTTCTACTGTATATATGCATGGCTACACTGAATAGGTCCTATTTATGCATCATTCAAAAACTGACTGGTAGCCAATTAATCATTTCTTCAGTATGTTCTGACTGAACCTGTGCGACTGGCTGCTAGGTTGTGATAAGGAAAGTGGGATGTGTGTGGGAGTGCACTTCAGACTGACGGACTATGTAATGGGAAACCAGCCATGACATAATGCAGTTTTTCTGAGTCGAGTTCCCTGGACACAGATGTATTTTTACTCTCCATATCCAATGAATATCAAACTACACACAGAATCATACACGGTTCCTTTGACTTTTGCTACATATTGGTTTTTGTAGGAGTGTGGATGTTGGTGGGCATTCGTGAAGCTGGGGGATCTCACACTTTTAAGGCCCTCAGTACCCTTCAGATCTTTTAATGTGTCAAATGTCTAAAGGACCCATATGTGACCAGGTTTTGGTGCTGCCTTTGTTAACCCAATTTGGCTGCATGCATCTCATCACGCTTCAAATATTAAGTGGCCGCATGAACGGCCCTTGACTACATGTGGTTTCAGTGATCAGAAAACAATAGCATTTGACTCTGTTCACACCTGAACACTAATAATGATCATCAGATGTTGATACCAGTTATGAACAAGGACTTTTATAGTGGCTGCAGACTGACATGTTGGGCTACATCCACATCAATCCAGATGGATCTGAAAACTGGATTTTCACATTAAAAAAGAGAAAAAAAAAAAAAAAAAAACGCTCTCAGTCTACATTAGCATTTTCAAACATTTTCCAAAAAGCTATCGCAAACAGGACATCTTCAGAAGTATCTTCCATCGTCTTTGTTTCATTTTGAGTTGAATGGGTCGCACGAGTGCGTTTTCAAATGTATCCACTTGGGAGAATGCTTTAAAAAATAAAAATTAAAAATAAAAAGATAAATAAATCAATCAACGACCCTGGGTCACTGTTGACCCCTTGTGGAACAAATAAATAGTGCAAAATAATTAAATCTGCATTTGTGACCTGCGCAAAATACATGTGGTTAGAAAAATCTGGCGGCGAGCGTAAAATACGCGCATACTCTGCTGATGACGAAATGTGCGTCGCGCGTACTGTACACTGTTCCTAGCATGCGCGTAAAAAGTGAATTGTACTTCGGGTTTTACAGAGCGCAATTTCGGTCACTGCATTTGGTTCAAATTAACAAATGAGGCAAGTGTGAATCGTGTGCTTCTTTCTGTATAATAGTTTCATGAGCCAAAGATACAATATTGAACAGAATTTGCATACAATCATTCATAGATAGATAGATAGATAGAGAGATAGAGAGAGATAGAGAGAGTTGATATGGTGTGCAGCTGAAGTGGACAGAGTAATAGCTACATGTAGACCTAAACATACCGTTGAGCAGTTTGAGTGTACGAAAGACCTTGCGCTGGGGGGTGACTCTCTTGATGTAGGGGTGGTCTTGCAGCGTGAGCAGACTGCTGTGTGCATCCTGTCGGATTTGCACCACCTCGAAGTCGCTGGGGTAGTCGCTGGCTGGGTTTTCACGTCGCACAATTCTCCAGTTCCCTGCCTTGGCGTTCTGCAGGGCACTGCTGATGAAGTGACTGCGTGCCTTTGACGTGAAGTACCCATTAAATGCTACTATATACTCTGGAAAGGAAGAAAGTGTCTTAAATATAGATTTACAATCATTTGGGATTTCATCTGAATCACTTTACTGCAATATTGAATTACTGAGAGGAACATCCATTTGTTGTTAACTATGACCGCAATGGTCATTGTTTTTTTTGCTCACAACGAACAGAAATCACTTCTGGATGCCATTTTCCCCTGAACGTAGTGCTACACTACACTAAGCTAGGAAGAAGGATTAAACAGTGACGTTGTAAACTACACAGTCAGTGACCACCTGACTTGAGAGTAATATTCTTAGCTTCTTATCGAAATTAGCCTGGAAAAGACTGCTTTAAGTAGGGCTGGATATCGTGACCAATTTGGCGATTCGATTCAATTCCTATTGATATTGTTTCGATATCAATTAGTTATTAATATTTCATTGAAACTGTTAGTTTTGCAGACATGGAATCCATGTTTTAAGATAAGATGAACTTTATTGAACCCACACTGGGGAACTCCCTCGTTACAGCATCTCAATTACACACAACATATTACACATTAAATAGAAATAGAATAGAGAAATGTCTCGCTCTCATTTATATATATATATATATATATACACACACACAAATATATATATATATATATATATATATATATATATATATATATATATATATATATATATATATATACTATGAACACCGCAATGCATGAACATATGAATAAGAATATGAATATATTCAGATGAACAACACCTCGTTCATATACAGATAAGTAGAATATAAATGCTGGGGACTGAAAACCTCCTACTTAGCTACATTACTGAAATAGACATTTACTTTAACAATGGGGCCCACACAATTATGTTGAATTACCTTCTACTTTTAAAACATTGTTTTAGATGTGTTTCACACTTGCACATTTACAGTTTTATTTCTTAAACAGGTTCAAATTCAAAACATGACAGATGGCGACATCTTCAGGATGAGAGGTGAACTACACAGAATATTCACAACCTTTCAAGTGAAGCACGTGCATTAAGAATGGATTCGGGGATTTCCCAATCGGACCGTTCAATTGAAGACCGATTAAAATCGGAGAATCCCTAGCTTTAAATAGTTTTCCCATGAGAGCAAAGGAACTAAGATGTTATACGATACAGAATTCTTCCCCATCCAACGACAAGACGAGGAACTTGTAAATCAACACCATGCAGTCGTCACGTTTTTTTACCTCAAATATTCAATATTATGGAATTGAATCAATTTCACATGTTTCTTAATATTATTTAATCTTAATAAGAGTTGCCGGTCAGCAAGAAAGCATATAATCTGCCTGCAGCTTTTAAAATGGTTATTTTATCTTTTGTGTCATCACTCAGTTTTTGGTTCGATACATGCAGCGGTTTTTGATGTCGGGCGCAATTAACTTACTGCTGTTTTTTTTACCTTAAGAATGTGTAACTTGCATTGCCTGTGCTAGGAAGAAGTAAAACCCCAGAAAAGACTGCAGAGGTGTGGTGGTCATGTGACCTACTAATGAAAAAGCGCAACCGCATGCCCTACAACAGTGGCGTCAAACTCATTTTATTTCAGGGGCCACATACAGCCTACTTAGATGTCAAGTGGGCCGGGCCAGTAAAATCATAGTATAATCACCTATAAATAACAAGAAACCCATGTTTTTACAGTTGTTTTCATGCAAAGACATTTATATTTAATGAAATATCCTTTTATAAAAATACATCATTTCTTAAGATTTCTTAAGACAAACGTGCAATTTGCTTCTGATTATCATTCACATATATGTGCATTACAACTACAGTGTTTGTACAAATGCAAAAAAAAAAAAAAAGGTATTTGGTATTAACTGAAAAATATAGTATTTACTTTCAAATTGATGGCATTGCATGAACAATAGGATTCCACCAAACCAAACTCTTTTGGTAAATGGTAAATGTGCACTTATATAGCGCTTTTATCCAAATCGCTTTACACTGTGTCATTCACCCATTCACACACCAACGGTAGCAGAGCTGCCACGCAAGGCGCTAACTTGCCATCGGGAGCAACTTAGGGTTCAGTGTCTTGCCCAAGGACACTTCGGCAAGTGGAGTCACCCGGGCCAGGTATCGAACCGCCAACCCTACGATCAATGGACAACCCACTCTACCAACTGCGCCACAGCCACCCGGATTGTACTGAAGCTGTTGACTAACATTAAATTGCACTTTTTTTTTAATACCCATTCATCTCTGTGAATAAATAGGAAGCGGTCCATTTTTCATGGAAAACTCTACACTCTGTATCCACTTTTCTGCTTTTTGTCAGACATTTTGTCTAATGAGGGTGTGGGGATGAGTAGAAAATAGAGTAGACTACTCCGTGATAACAAACAGCAGACGTTGCATTGCTGCCATCTGCTGTTCAGTCCCAGAGATGTGCGCGTCTTTTACCCCCTAGCGGATAATTTAGGAATAGCATTTTATTAAAAATGACAAGTTCGTGTCTTTTATGCATATTTTTTTTTCCACTTTCAAAATTCGTCCTGCGGACCGGATTGAACCAATATATATATATATATATATATATATATATATATATATATATATATATATATATATATATATATATATATATATATATAAAAACAACACACGTGTGTTTTATTAGTGCTGACTGATATACTGATTTAGTTGTTCATGAAAAGCAGCAACTACTGTAGCTTTTCAGGAGACCATGTGGGCGTGATTGAGATTAAACATTAAACGTTTATTACATTTCACATTATATAAGCTGCATTTTATGACTATACACAATAAATAGTTTAATTTTCTGTTGAACAGTTAAGCCTAGTTTGATGATAATTTTGTTTAATGCCAACAAAAACGAATTATTTTTTTAAATTACATCAAATCAACAGCATCCATTCAGTACCATTTAATCTGTAAAGATTATAAAAACATTTTTAAAAATATATCACCGCTCCAAAGATATCTCAGAAGTGTACTGTATCATTTATGATGATTATGTGCTTCTAAAGCCATGTTAAAATAAATAAATAAATGGAAATTTTTTAAAAACAGGTGACACTCAACAGGTATTGGGGAGTCAGATTGAAATCTGACCAAATGAAAGGAATGGGAAATGTGATAAAATAATTTATCATTTATTTGTCAAAAATCAATCAATAAATCTGGCATAAATCTGAAATTTTCCCACATAGAAATGAACGCCTGGTACTAGAGCACGAATGCAAAGTGGAACAAACAAGCTCGCTCACACACACACACACACACACACGTGTGACTGCAACAGAGAGCATTTTTATAGAATTTGGCAAATAATAATCAGCTACAATTGCAGAACAGATATGAAGGGGCTAGACACGGACACACACACACACACACACACGGCAACAAAGAGATGAAAGACAATTAACATTTTCCACTGGGAAACTTCACGCTTAGATGCAAGAGCTGCAACTGTGTTATGAAAACAGACATTTTCCCCGCAGTTTCAGTATTAAACCCCCCTCCTTGGGGTTTGCACACGGTTTGTGGTAGCACAATGGCAAAAAGATGCAGTCTCCAGGAGACCCTGAATTACATCCTTGATTCCCGTGAACATGAAGGCCTAGCAGATACTGAACCAGAGGATTATAATCTCACTTCTGACAGAAGAAGAAGCAAAACAGTTGGAAGAGGAGTACTGGGAATCTGATGAGGAGGAGGGCTATGATGAAAAGGGCCATGCAGACCAATTCTAGGTTGTTGCTTGTTATTGCTTTTATGTTCAAAATGTTGATGCCAAAAATGGTCCTGCTGTCCCAGTGTTCACACTCCACTCATGTTCATTTTTGCAATCTCATCAGATGTTACTCGAACCGCTAGCTTCAGTGTTGAACAGTAAAAGTAGTGTGATCAATCAATGAACATACCCATCAGGAGAGAGCAGCAGCAACAAAAGCTTACAGTTATCAGTTGTTATTATTAGGTGAATTTACATTTCTGGTGATTGTGTGTTTGTTTTGAGAGATATTAACGTTTTAATGTTTTATTATTGGAATAAACCTAGTTGAAGAACTACAGAATCCACACCGACAGCCACGCCCATTCTCAGCCACATCAAGCAAACACTCCTGTTCGTTGATTAATGGCTTTGTTCGTTTGTTTTTGTCATGAAGACAGCAGAAACACAACAGACTAGATGTATAGTGACCAAAAACAAACAAACTGACTGCAGTCTCATTTGCGCAGAACAATAAAGGATGCGAATGTTTTCACATACCCTGGCAGCATCATTAGCATTGATAACAGAGGGGGAAAAAATAAAATAAAATAACAAAAGACATCAAGGCCCAAATAAATAAAGCAAGAGGAGCTTTTTTCGCAGACTCCAAATCATCTGGAAGTCTAAACAACTAAGCCTCAGGACAAAGATCTACCTTTACAACAGCAATGTTAAATCAGTGCTTCTGTATGGCTCCGAATGTTGGAGAATAGTACAAGATAGTGCAAATAAGCACATTAGATACCTTCCATAACAGTTGCCTAAGGAATATCTGCAACATCTACTTGCCCAATACTGTCTCAAATATCAACCTGTACAAAAAGACCAGTTCCAACAAAGTATCTCAAGAGATAAAGATGGCTTGGACATGTACTCAGAAAAGGATACATAAAGTGGCTTTGCGTTGGACACCACTTGGCAAGAGCAAACAAAGCAGACCAAGAACAACATAGCAACGGACAGTGGCAACCGAGCTGGAAGAAATGGGGCTCTTATGGGGCACAGTTCACAGCTCAGGAGAGAACTAGATGGAGAGAGCTAGTAGCAGCCTTATGTCTCACACAGGACGAAGAGGATTACGTGTGTGTTTGTGTCACATACAGTGAGGGGAAAAGTATTTGATCCCCTGCTGATTTTGTACGTTTGTCCACTGATAAAGAAATGATCAGTCTATAATTTTAATGGTAGATTTATTTGAACAGTGAGAGACAGAATAACTACAAAAAAATCCAGAAAAACGCATGTCACAAATGTTATACATTGATTTGCATTTTAATGAGAGAAATAAGTATTTGACCCCTCTCAATCAGAAAGATTTCTGGCTTCCAGGTTCTTTTATACGAGAACGAGCTGAGATTAGGAGCACACACTCTTAAAGGGAGAGCTCCTAATCTCAGCTTGTTACCTGTATAAAAGACACCTGTCCACAGAAGCAATCAATCAATCAGATTCCAAACTCTCCACCATGGCCAAGACCAAAGAGCTCTCCAAGGATGTCAGGGACAAGATTGTAGACCTACACAAGTCTGGAATGGGCTACAAGACCATCGCCAAGCAGCTTGGTGAGAAGGTGACAACAGTTGGTGTGATTATTCGCAAATGGAAGAAACACAAAAGAACTGTCGATCTCCCTCGGTCTGGGGCTCCATGCAAGATCTCACCTAATGGAGTCGCAATGATCATGAGAACAGTGAGGAATCAGCCCAGAACTACACGGGAGGATCTGGTCAATGATCTCAAGGCAGCTGGGACTGATCATTTCTTTGTCAGTGGGCAAACATACAAAATCAGCAGGGGATCAAATACTTTTTTTCCCCTCACTGTATATGTATACAATTATACAAAATTAACATTAATCTAATAAATGCAATACATGTAGCAGGGCATTCAGTTTCTTTTAAAAGGGGGGGGGGATAGATGGTATTCAATGTATTTCATTGAACTTTAACTTTGCCAGCTATTACAATCTTTAAAAACCTCATACTTAACCCTGATTTTTAGCAAGAGTCGGCATGGGCCACTGACAGATGCTTGCCACCCTCTTCCTCCCCTTGCCCTTCCACGCCCGCTCCTCTCCCTTCGTCTCACAGCAGTTCACACTCACTTAAGTTGCATTTTTCAAAAGGTTTGTGAGGTAGAGGGGGGGGGGGGCGTTATGACCTTTTAATAAAGTGAACAGTATGTAGAAAGTGTGCTCAACTGATTTCTATGCAGCTCATTAGCATAATTGAAAACTATTTTTTAAATAATACAACAGGAATGGAATCTGGGTGTGAAATGGGTGTGAAATGGCCTAGTATTAAAGGAATCCTTCGTTTGACATTGCATCAATCGATACCAGGTCTTTAAGTACATCTAGCATCTGTTGTCTCTCAGGGCTTTTGTCGTATGGCATGACACTTTGTCTATGATGTAGGTTCGCAATGCTGCCTTACTAAGTCAGCACCAACGCTCAACATATTCGCTCCGCTTTTTGAAGAAAAGGTTTGCTTTTCTCTGAAACCAAAACACTCCAACACATGTGCGGTGCTGTTTGTTTTAGGTACCAACATGTCCACTTAACCTTGGCTCTCACTCACTTGCTCAGATGAAGCAGACTCATCTTTTTGCAAATATTCAGTGCTTTTTCACCTAATAGTTCTGCTTTGTTGTCTTGCACAGCACAACATTTTTTTATTTTATTTTTTTATCTACAGACAGGTCACATGATTTTAAACCCGATTCGCAAGACGCCAAGCAATTGGTGATCGCCAACCGGCAGTTGATCGTTATGTGGGAACTACTCAACGACGCATCGGAAACGCCACACAGATACTTGGCATTGAATATGGGCGACTCCACATCCTGTTGTGTGAAAAGTGTCGTCGCTGGGAGTGACTGGGCGACGAGCTACCGCCGACGATAGAGAAAGGCACGGGGTGAGGTCACCGGACACAAATCACAGTGCAAAACAGCTCACAGCGATATCTTACGTCCATCTTCAAATAAACAACTCCTGTTTCACGCGAGGTTTTCGCGTCATATGTCCGTGTCACTTCTCGCGCGTCTTCGTGACAAAACGTCGCCGATGAATAATGGTGCTGTTGGCGAATTCATATTGCAGCTTTTGCGATTTGAAAATAGCACTCTTTCAAACCGAGGATTCGATATAAAACTGGTTAATTGTTCAGCCCATAACCAGCTAAGCAGGCAGACATAAAATATTTATTTTCAGTTCACGGTTTATGGCACAAGCAAACTACAAGCATACTGTTTCGATGAAAGTAGAGCGGACATATCTGAGTGGGTTATGAGAAACACCCCGTTCTTCCACTAGCTATGTTTATGCAACAGGAGGCATTTTAAGAATGTTTAAAAATTACCACCAATCCTGGTTCTCATTTAGGGTTTGAAAGTAGATAATTACCAGAAAGTTCAGCATTGGAAATAATCCAGTCCAATAGAATGCCTGGAGGATAAAAAGCAATCCTGGACCATGTTAGTTTTGAAGAAGCCACACCCAAAACTGTACGCCTCTTCGCAACTTTGAAAGCCATTTGTTCTAAAAGATGCTTGTTTGATTTTATTCTAGTTACCAATTGAGACAGAACATAACAGAACATGGTGAGAAGTCATTTCCACCCCCACATACTGATCATTCATCCTTCATATAATTTAAAGGAAATTTTTAATGATAATTTAAAGTTGTTTCCGATGTATCAAAATAATTAAAATCAATGCGAATTGAAACCGCATATTCATAAAAGACTAGCTCATACAAAGCACAAAGATCACATTCACAGGCCAGCCATCAGGTCACTAAAGATGTTCTGCTCTGGCCTTTAGTCACGTGCACAACACTGGTCTTTTCAGCACGCAGAGCCCGAGGCAAGTGAACACTCGACACCAGAGCTGCAGAGAACGTCCAACGGACAGAGAGCCCCCAAACACAGGAAATGAATCATTCTGGCTTAACTGCCAGCTTTGAAAGATCCCCCCCCAAAAAAAACAGAGAGAGAAACCAGGTTCTTACAGGTCAAAATAGAACCGGACTGAGAGATTAAAGACTCAGGAAAACTTTGCAGGTGTTTTGAGTTAATCAGCTGATTCGAGCTCTTCTCAGGTCGACATTTCGGTGTTATAAATTCTTTATTTGAATATTCTGAGATACGGATGGAAATCAAAAATCCAGTAAGTCATAATCATTGAGAAAAAAAAAAGGCTTGAAATATTTCACTGTGTGTGTAATCAATATAGAATATATGAAAGTTCCACTTTTTGAATTAAATTACAGAATAAAATTAACTTTTCCACGATATTAAAATTTTTTGAGATGCACCTGTACACAGGATAGCTCATTTAAAAAAAAAATTTGAGACACGCTTCTATCTCTATGTCTGATTCCGGGAACAGCCATGTTGATCTGAGGTCACTCCCTGAACCCGGAGGAACTAGTTGAGATGCCTACCCATCACAACACAGAGAGGGGGTTCGCGCTCTGTTAAAAACCTTATACATAATATCCAGCAGCAGAAACTAACACAAATGCTTCCTAAAACTGTCAGTTTAGCCATATTCATGCTGTGGTCTCATCTATGATAAAACACTTGCATCCAGACAATTAAAAATTAACAGCAGGAGTATGTACAGTGCCCTCCACTAATATTGGCACCCTTGGTAAATATGAGCAAAGAAGGTGTGAAAATTTTTTGATCTTTTGTTTATATATAAAAAAAATAAAAAATTTAAAAAAGCACAAAAATACTCTGCTCTCCTAGATATAAAAAAATTGCAACCATAACAGGTTTATTTAAAAAAAAATGTGTTAAACATAGGTGTGCAACAATTATTGGCACCCTTTGTGCTTCCTCCCTACCACAGCTCGGAGTCTTCTCCTATAATGCCTGATGAGGTTGGAGATACATGGCAAGCAACCTGAGACGATTCCTCCATACAGAATCTCTCTAGAACCTTCAAATTTCGAGGTCCATGTTGGGATGGCCATGGCAGGACCTTGATTTTGTGGTCAGTAAACCATTTTTTTTGTTTTGGATCATTGTCCTGCTGGAAGATCCAACCACGGCCCATTTGAAGCTTTCTGACAGAGACGGTCAGGTTTTCATTTAATATCTGTTGATATTTGATGGAGTCCATGATGCCGTGTATCCTAACAAAATGTCCAGGTCCTCTGCCAGAAAAACAGCCACAAAACATTAAAGAGCCACCACCACCATATTTAACCGTGGGCGTGAGGTACTTTTCCATATGGCTACCTCTCTGTGTACCAAAACCACCTGTTTATTAGTGTTTATTACCAAAAAGCTCTATTTTGGTTTCATGTGACCATAGAACCTGATCCCATTTGAAGTTCCAGTAGTGTCTGGTACACTGAAGAGGCTTGAGTTAGTTTTTGGATGAGAGTAGAGGCTTTTTTCTTGAAACCCTTCCAAACAACTAGTGGTGATGTAGGTGACTTCAGATTGTAGATTTGAGAGACTTTCTGACCCCAAGACCCTAACTAATTTCTGCAAATCTCCAGCTGTGATCCTTGTAGATTTTTTGGGCACTCGAACCGTCCTGTCACAGTGCGTTGAGACAATATATACACACATGTCCTCTTCCAGGTTGATTCATAACATTTCCAGTTGAGTGGAACTTCTTAATTATTTCCCTGATGGTGAAAAGGGCATTTCAGTGCGTTTGCTATTTCCTTATAACCACTTCCCATTTTGTGAAGCTCAACAATCATCTATATTCCTTGGTCTTACCCATTGTTATGAATGAATAAGGGAATTTGTCCTATTGGTCACCTCATGTTTATACCCCTGTGAAACAGGAAGTCATGGTTGAACAATTTCCTGTTCCTAGTCAGCCAGGTGTACTATAAAAATGTAAAATATCAATGGGAATATATATATTTCAAATATATTTCTCTCATATGAATTCATAGGTATGTCAATAATTGCTGTACACCTATGTTAAAAAAAAAATAATAATAAAAACCCGTGCTTTGTTTGCAAATGTTTGAGTATTTTTGTGAATGTTTTTAACAAACAATGAAGACAAATTTTCACAAATTTTCTTCTTTGCTCATATTTACCAAGGGTGCCAATATTAGTGGTGGGCACTGTACATCAGTTTTCTTTTCCTGAGTTTCATGTTTGCATCACACTGTTCATGTTATTGTAGAACAGATCCGAGGCCATCTGGGGTCCCTGACTGCATTACTTTTTTCCCCACTTTAAACATGACAGTGGTGGAAATGATCAACAAGTATCAACATTGTTATTTTTATTATTTACTTATCAGAGCTGCATACGACTGGTCATTTGAAAGGAAAGAGCTTAATCGAAAACTCAATAGTTAAACAAGTATAACTAATGTTAACTTGAATCTAGTTATGGACATGCCCCAAGGAGGACCTTGGGAATTCTTTTACTATGGAAGGTAGCCATGGATGCAAAGCTTGACACCCCTATCTAACATACTATTTATGGACATGCATGTGTGGATGGATATGCATGTGTGGATATGCATTATTTATAATATTTATGTGGATATGCATGTCACATTATTGATTTTGGAAGTGTGTGTGTGTGTGTGAGTGAGTGTGAGTGGGTCCTTTAAGTGAAGAAGGCTTTTCATGCTGCTAGCGGTCATTTGGAGAAGGTTCCTAAAACACATGCTCCTGGAAAAAAGTCCAAGCACCGTCAAAATGATCCTCTCTAATTTGTATCTGAATCTCGTATGGACTTGAATTTAACTCCTAGATCAATAACTGGATCATTGAATAGTGGTCCTGCAACTAACCATTATTTTCATCATCGATTAGTTGGTCGATTATTTATTTACTTATCCGATTAATCGGATGGAGTGGGGAAAACCTTCAGTACCCTTTTTGTTATTTAAAATAAAATCCACAAACTGAGTGTTACAAATATAAACTTCAGACTAAAACTTTCCACAACTGTTTGTCCAAAACAGAAAAGAACCCAACACACACACACACACACACACACGAGAATATATATTATTAATGTAGAACTGTAGTTTAAGTCGGTGCTTTTTGTGCATCCATAAAAAGAATGCATAAATACTTGTAAACAATATAAACTAAAATAAATGAATATATACATACACATATATATATATATATATATATTATACATATAATTTTTTTATAGTATTATGCATTATTTTTATGGATGCACAAAAAGCACAGAATTAAACTACAATCCTGAGTTCATTATAAAAACTCTTTCACTGCAGCTTGTAGTTTCTGTTCCTCGCTGCCTTCAGACATTATTTTACTTTTGATCATAGTGTTTTAATCAGACGTTACAGATCTTACTCGCACTACACGATCAGTGCGTGATCTGTTAGTAGCGAGGCTGCGTCGCTGATCACTTCTGTTATAATAAACGACTGAATTTACACTGCAAGCGCGCAAATACTGCATATAATGACAAACTTAAATGAAACTAAACACTTTCAGCAGCTTGCACCAGTTGCCCCTGCCCCCAAAAACTAAACGCTACAGTTAAATTTGAGATGAGATCACCTTTCTAAAATTCATACACTAGATGGTAGTGCACAGTGTATAGTGCAGGTGTATAGTACTTCATTTGTGACAAAACTTTAGTTTTTTTAACCAATTTGTTGTTGTAGCTCTAATGAATAGACATGCATCAGTATATCACACAGACGTGATGACACACAAAAGCAGAAGAGAGAGAGTGACTCGACTTACCATGCTCCACTACTTTGTCAGAGAAGTCTAGTTTGAGGGTGAGCTGAGAGCAGTTGGAGTTCGAGATCCCGTCCGAGGAGAAGGAAGAGCTGTAGGTGGGTCGCTCTTCCTCGGTGCCAGCCAGGGGCGCGTACCCCGCCAGCAGGGCTAGGACCACAAGGAGCCGCACCGCTGTTAGCGTCATGGTGTCCGTACTCCGATTCAGTTCATAACCATCCGAAGAAGCTTAAAAGTGTCTGTTCTTCATAAATCACTGTATTAATGTGGCTGGAATTAAATAAAGACGGATTAACAGAGCAGGAGATTGCGGGTTGCTTTAGAGGAAGAGAAGCCTGGGTAATGCATGGCTTTCATTTCTTTCTGCGTTTTCTCTCCATTTTCGGATCCCAGTGGAGATGATCAGTGATGGTGCACAGACTGAATGAGGGGTGCCATCATTCCACACACGGAGAGAATTTTAAAGCCGATAAGGAAGTAAAATAATTCGATTCGCAGCTCCGAAAACTATAAGAGCCTCCCCCTTCTCCTCCTACAGAAACAGAATACAAAACATCATTTAAAAAAAAAAATAATAATAAAAAAAAAAGACAGCAACTTGGTGGAAATGAAACGTAATGACAACCAATAAGTTCTTCTACTGCTGAAGCAAAAGCCAACACAAAAGTGTGTATCAGATCATTGTGATTAGTGAATCCACTGTAAATGGTAGATTCTCTAGTTAAGAATAAACAAAAGGCCAAGCAAAATCAACAGTGATGAAGTTAACGACGAACAAAAATCAAGTATTATATGTAAACAGGCACATATAGATGGATTGACAAAGATATATATATATATATATATATATATATATATAAATTTATAAAAAAAAATACACACATGCACTCGTGTCTTTTAAATAGACAAAATCAGTGAAAAACTCTATATAGACTTTTTTTTTTAAATAAACAGCTCAAAACACAATTCCCAATTGATACTCCCACCCTGGTTTAAATGAAAAGTCCACCCTAAAAAACATCAAATATGCTTATATTGAAATATTTCTGATGTATTTAGTGATTGTGGGGCTAATTTATCGGTAGGTGCCTTATTTCTGTTATTGGGTTTAGAAGTCAGCAGTGGTGTTGAGCCGATGTCTCAGGTGGACATTGCTAGCGCAGTTACAGTAGTGATCCATAGTGATAGGAGAACATAAACAAACAAGTCAACCATCTTGAACATGTGGTATTACGGTCACATTTCGCTCTTGGCTCCCAACAACAAAACAGCAAGGACGTATTTTCGAAGTCGTTTCCAGTAACGTTCAAAGTCAGATCAATGAGAAATCCGCTGTAAATCTAGTGGAGACTGCAAACACTGGACTCTAGAGCAGCTAGGTAAATGACGCAGTTGACACGGCGAGTCAGCGGTCTGAGATTACAAGCATGATAGTGTGGAGTAGGGCTGGTTACTGTGACCAATTTGGCAATTTGATTCGATTCTTATTTATATGGTTTTGGTTTGACTCAATATCGACGAGTTATCAATATTACATTTAAAATATTAGTTGTGCAGACATGGGAGACATGTTTTAATATAGATGCTGGTGACTGAAAGCTTCCTACTTGGCAATATTACTGAAAAACATTTACATTAACATGGTGCACACAATTATGTTTAATTCCTTTTTACTTTTGAGTAATAAAACAAGAAATGATAAATATGTGCATCAACGCACACGAGCTAAGCACAGATTGCACTAGGGATATCACGAGAACTGATACTTTGGTACCAACATTCTTAAAACGTGCCGGTACTTGTTTTTCTGCAGGATCACAGGTACCGTTGGTAATGAAGGTACAGAGGTTGCAATTCTTCTGGAACTGATGGGGGCTGCAAATACACACAAGTGTTTTAGATGGTGCCCAAGTGGCAAAGAAGAAGAAGAACGCCTACAAGTACACGGGAAAAAACTACAGAAGATGGTGAAGTTTAGCTCCGCGCCGACTCGTTGAGAGGAAAATTGGTATGGAATACGAAAATACTTCTCAGTATTTTGAGAAGTCGGATGACAACGAACATAATTGATGCTCTGAAGTCGGTGTTCAAACAAGGCGAGGAAACACCTGGAATTTGGCGACGCACCTGAAAGACTCTCCCTATATTATGTTTGTTTGAGGCAGCTGGCGTTGAGGCCGTGAAACCAGCTAACGTTACGCTCCATGTAATGTTAATGTTAACGATAGCCTGTATTTGTTAACGATGCTAACGCATTGTAAGGTTATAAACTACCCGCTAATGGACCACCGTACATCGCCATTCAGCCCGTGTCCTGTCAGATAAATGTAGCCTCATGTCACTAA
This sequence comes from Ameiurus melas, assembly GCA_012411365.1. Lineage (NCBI taxonomy): Eukaryota > Metazoa > Chordata > Actinopteri > Siluriformes > Ictaluridae > Ameiurus > Ameiurus melas. The sequence continues at coordinate 27,347,663 of CM022754.1, read as the reverse complement.
TAATTATTCACATGTTCATGCTTTTAATAAATCTTTTTGGCCTGACACCATTTCAGTGAATTTAAATTAATTCTTGCTTTCAGAGTATAAGCGGTGTGTGTGTGTTTAGGAGTGCACCTTAGCACTTATAGCTTCCATTATTAGTCATGGTCAGACAGTGTTTGATAACTAAAATATCCCCCTCGCTCCTTTTTTTGCCAGTATTAGCCAGAAGAGGATGTCCACCAGGAGTTTTTAATTTAAATTTCTTTTTTTTTTTTTAAATCAAACCTAAAACCACACCATCGTCTCATCTTTGGTATCAAGTATCATGTACTTTTGGTGGTACTGGTACCAACTACTAGATTTTTGGTATTGTGACATCGCTAAACTGCGCATTACTGTAAAGCAATAAAAAACATTGTAAAAGTGAAATTCGTTAACAATAAGAAACTTGTTGAAGAAATAAAACCGTTTTCAAAATTCAAAACGTGAAAGATGGCGACATGTTCACGGCGAGAGGCGAACGACGGATAACATTCACATCCTCTCGAGTGGAGCACGCGCATTCAGAATCGATTGTGGGATTTCCCGATACCGATACGGATTACACTGAAGGTCGGTTAAAATCGGAGCATCGATAGCCCTAGTGTGGAGATTTGTAGTAGCATGAATGTTGAAGCTTTCGAATCCTCTCTGTTTGTTCATTATTTCATTCGATTAAATGTTATTGGTAAAAATGGATATTGCCTTAAAGCAGCTTTACAGAAAAATATCAAATTCCCAGATATACATTGATCATTTATTCCTAATGAGCAAGCCTGAGACGACGGCAGCGAGAAAAACTCTGAAGATGACATGAAGAAACCCTGAGAGGATGCGGACTTAAAAGGGAGCCAGTCCTCATCCGGGGGACGACGAATCACGTGTTTATAAATAACTCCCTTCTATAACTGTACTGTAAAGTCAAAAAGTGCCATTGTCTAAACAGGAATCTAGGAGAAACTTGTAAGCACGAGCATCAGAAGCATTTCTGAAGTCTTTACAGTTTTTATTTGAAGTCTGTTTTGTTGAAGAGATCAACTGTTCGATGATGGAGACTTGAGTGCCGTTCGTAGCAATCGCAGTCCTAAAGCTATCCAAGCGAGAACAACAACAGGCATCTTTACGGTTTCCACGCAGTACGAGTAATCTCACGGTGATGCGCCAGGGCCATCCTCAGCAGCAGCCGGTGATTATGATCGTTCAACTGCTCAGGATGGGATTCTCTTCCTCCTTACTCCAAGCTGTTAAGATTTAATGTGATATTACGTAATTTAAGCCGATTATAGACTGTCGCACATCCTGAAATAAAAGCCCAGCTCACAACGTGCACAGGAAACGAACCTGTACGTCCTAGTTACTTGTGAACTCAAACTTCCAAAGAAAGGTGGCGATATCTTAATACGTGTGGTTTTCAGGTTTCAAATGGAACACAGAATAAAGGGAATCGGGCGGGGGTTTCCTCCGGGTACTCCGGTTTCCTCCCCCAGTCCAAAGACATGCATGGTAGGTTGATTGGTAGGTTGGTAAATTGTCCATAGTGTGTGAGTGTGTATGTGATTGTGCCCTGTGATGGACTGGCACCCTGTCCAGGGTGTACCCCGCCTCGTGCCCCATGCTTCTTGGGATAGGCTCCAGGTTCCCCGCAACCCCGAAGAAAGGAATAAGCGGTTGAAGATGGATGGCTGGATGTTGTTTTTTTCGATAATCAGACTCAAGATGAACTAAAGGTAAAAACTGTGTGCAAACACACACACACACACACACAAGACTCATAGACTTGTACTAAATTAAATTCTAAACAGCCGCCTTCTACCGCTTACTCCTTTTCAGGGTCACGGGGAACCTGGAGCTTATCGCAGGGAGCATGGGGCACAAGGCAGGTACACCCTGGACAGGGTGCCAGTCCATCACAGGGCACAATCACACACACACACACACTCATTCATACACTACGGACTCTTTAGACACACCAATCAGCCTACCATGCATGTCTTTGGACTGGGGGAGGAAACCGGAGTACCCGGAGGACATGCACACACATGGCCCCAGTGGGAATCGAACCCCAGACCCTGGAGGAGTGAGGCGAACGTGCTCCCAAATTAAATACGAACTAATAGTCTCCGAAATACATTTCCTCAAGTAATACGAACTAAAAGCCAAATAAGTGCAATTCGCTGAAATCTAGCGGGTTAGACACAGGTACACAAGTTAGAAGAAATCCCAGCTACACGTGTAGAGATGGACCTCACTGACTACGTTTACATGGACATCAATAATCTAATTATTGACCTTAATCTAAGTAAGGTAATAATAATGTGATTAAGGTGTTTACGCGTCTGTAATGCGCGTCCATAATACGATTAAAACAGGAGTACTTCCACCGGTCTTCATTCGATTAGAGTTTACTTAGATTATGACCTTAATTAGATTAAGGTTGGTGTTTACATGGTAGTTTCTTAATCAGATTAAGAGTGGATTATTGTTGTCCATGTAAACGTACTGACTGTTCAACACGAGCAACCTCACATAGCTGGTGGTGTTGTTGTTCTCGAGATGTCACGTGCACTGGTAAGTTCAGGTTGATTTGTTGATTATATTTAAGGTTGGATAATTCTCTAGCATTACAGTTTTAAATCCTGTGGCTCAGCAAATAGTTAGCAAACAAACAAACAAACAAGAAGGGGAAAACGAGCTAGGCCAACGGGAATATGAAGTTCTCTTCCCGGGTTTCTTTTCTTCGGCTGCAGTAAGAACTCCTAGGTAGAGCTGTCTATGGTTCTAGTACTAGAATACATTGCACATGAACGTTAATTAAAGTCCGTGAATAAATATCTCGAACGCACGCGTCTTCGGACACGCTGTGCCAAAACTAGCTCCCGACAGCTAACAGACAGCGGAGCCATCAGTTCTCTACAGAACCTCGGGAAAGTTACTCACTCTGTCACATTTACTCCTTCCGCGCCATGCTCCAGTGGGGTTTAACGCGCTGGGATCAATCCCATGGACAGAGGCTCTTTGTGACACGGGATACTTAGCTGCAGCTTGCTAACAGACATCGCTGGTTTATTAACGCTGTCTGCTTTGCTACAGTAGCCCGAGACTCAGAGAACAGGCGCTAGCCAATCACAGACAGATACGCCGGGTAAAGCGGTGAGTGATGCAGTCTTTAGCCAATCAGAAGCATGCCTGGAGGCGGGGTCTATGAGCGCGTCACATCTTGCAGTGCTGCTGTTTACAATGTGGAACACCGAAATGCAGACAATATCATAAAGGGCAAGTACATTTATTATATTTCTGTGCTCTTCTTTTCTATATTCTAATCATAAAAATAAATAAATAAAACTAGCCTGGATTTTTAAAAAAGAATAATAATCATTAACTACAATACATTTCCTTGCACAACATTAATCTGAAATAGTTACTGCAGAAAAGTGATCAATGTGTAATTCATGTTACGACCACGGATGGCGCTATAAAAAGTGACGATTTGATGTGATCACGAATTCTGTTATAAATGTATGCAAGAAGATGAATCACACTTAAGTGGCATGCAACGAACTGCAAAATGTATGTACTTCAGGTGCAGCACTACATTAATCTGTTCCTCTTCAATACTACAGTAAACACTTTTTACTGGTGAGTATCGTGCTGGATCTGGAGCTTAGAGGTGGGAATACACCTTAGATGGGACACCAGTCCATCACAGGGCTGTTGCTCAAATAATAGACGAGAGCAGAACATTTGACATGAAACTCTTTAATTGAGACATCTGATTTAAAAAAAACCCAACAACTAACAATTCAGTATGGGGGGGGGGGTTCCAATATTAATCTTCATTAAAACAAAAACAACACAAACACAACACATATTTACACTTATCCTTCAAGAGATAGTGTTGTATCAGCATCTTCAAATGGAAAACTGATCAAACTAGGTTCATACAAACAACTGAACTCACATACTCACATAGTTCTTTGGAACTCACATAGTTTCTTTGGAAATCCAGGAACTCGCGACTCTTTCTACTTTTTTTTGCAGCACATTTGCTTAACTGACAATGTGGCAAATGATCCATGTTATTAATGAATCAGATGTCAATTCAAACTATTAACACTGTTAAATTTCCTTTTTTTTTTTAAAAAAAAAACAACTGTCTCCTTCAGTTAAAAACACACAATTATAAAACAGTGGTTTTCCCAAAAGAAGTAGAATTGACTGTTTTGTTTTGTCTTTTAAATCACTTCTTGTGTTGATTCATAGTGATAAAGAACTTTTAAGTTTCAAATGAGAAAAGTATAGCAGAATGTTACACTAACAAGAAAGTCATTTTTCAATAGCTTGATAACTAATATGCGATAACTGCATTTAAATTGATCTGTTTGGCCACTACAGTGGGGGAAAAAGGCAGAACCAAAAATACCTCATTTGTTTTTCAAACGAATACAGCGTTAATGTTTACTAATAAATGTATTAGGGCGGTTTCACAAGTGTGGGAAGATTCCAAAATTAAGACAAAATACCAAGCGGATCCTGGTTACAAAATAGGCACATTCATCGTGCGATAAGATAAATCCCAATGTACCCAATGTTCTAAAAAAAAAGTACCAAATATGTCAAATGGTTAAATGAGCTGACTGATGTGATTAATAAGATCACAAATAAAACACGTCTACGTTTGAATGAAACTTATACAATCATAACGTACTGCATATTAGCGCAAATGCTTAGGGTGTTCATTTTATTTAAAGATTTAAAAAATGACTGTAAATCAGCGTTACATACTGTAGATCAATCATGTAAATCAAAATGCTCAGAGGTGATCGGAATTACCTGAAGCAGTATCATTAGAGAACTCACTGTAAAGAGCTCCCATAAATAATGACTTCGCCCAAGTGGTTTCTTTAGAAAGAAAAGGTAGAATTTCACCTTTCGTATTTGAAATGAATCCTGGCGCAATAAATTGTGAAGAATGGGAAACCATTAACAGCATCGATATGACCCTATAGAGCAACTAACTATAACGGTTAACAAAAATAATTCACAGCAAAAATCAGGAAGGTCAAAAAAACAGCGAACACGGATTTAGTTCTCCTTCCAGCAACTTCATTATGTAGAATTCTGTTCAACAGATACAATCAGGTAAAAGGCTTAATCAGACAGTAACTCCATAGACAATACAACAATGAAAAACATGAACAATAAATAAATAAGGGGAAAAAAAACACACAAATAACATGAACATAAAGGAAAAACACAGGCACAGAGATGGACTGGAGAATGAGGGAGATATATTTATTTGTTAATTGGCTCTGTGGTCAGCAAGGGGGTCGTCTCTCAGAGTTCTTCCATCAGACTCGTAAGTACACGCCACTCCTGTTCCACTTTACCACCTCTGCTCACAGCATGTGGGTCCTAGTCATGTGCCGATATGATATTTTCATTATTAAGATAATGGCTTAATTTTTCCTCATTGTTAAAGATCTCGAAAGGTATACGGATATTCTTAAAAAACGACTAAATTATTGTTTAGTCAGAGAAGACCAAATGACTGTTTTGTTTGCTGTCTCCCCCCCACCCCAACTTTTATTGATTTCTCATTAGTGAAAAGGATTATGGGACTGCCTTCACAACGAAGGAGCCATATGAAGAGGCCTTTCAATCTTATAAGACCTTAGGCTGCCTTGTGAATAGAGTTCAGGGTCAGGAAAAAAAAAATATTGTCAAATATGGCATAAAAGATAATCGGCACATGTCTAGTGCGTCCCCGAGTGTCGGTACCAGCATGTGTAGCGTAACTGCAGGTTCAGCCGTTGTACTGTTGCTGGTAGCGGCGGTTGAGCTCCCTCAGCTCCTTCTCTCTGACGCGCCGTGCTCGGCCTGACTTGCTGGAGCGGCTGGAGCGCGTCGACTGTGCCGACTTTGTGCTTTGGCAGCGTGACGACGCCCTCTTGAGCAGGTTCTGAGAGATGCAGCGCTGGAGGTTCTTCATGGAAGACGAAGCAGCCATGCTAACAATCCACGGGTGCTTGAGCGCCTGACCGGCCGTCAACCGGTCGCTCGGGTCCACAGTAAGCACGCGGTCGATGAAGTCCTTCGCCAAGTTCGAGACACTCGGCCACGGCTGGTGAGGAGAATCATGAAAATGACATGAAATGCAGAAATAGACTTTTCTCAAGACACAAACAGAGTTCAGAACAAATACCGTGTATGTCGTTTTTCATGTATATAAAATACATACAGAAGTGTATTTTCGGAAAGATCTCAAACCGTTTTGATTCTTCTGATGTACTACTTTTTGACCTACTTCTTTTCATATATCAGTATGATATAAGCATTTATCAGTATCAGTATGTATAAGGCAGTAAGCTAAATAATTAAGTAATAAATAATGTTCTTCTGTTTCAGATGTAAAACATTAATGCACAAACAATTCAGCCAGACTAGTGGTTTTAGTCACTAAGTAGTTAGTTTCTAAGTAGTTTATAAAATATATATCTTAAGGCCTTAAGCAAGATATAACAAGATATAATCCAGAAATAAATGTATCCAATAAAAAGTCAATTAATCAAAGATTTTTATAAAGAAACATGCATACAATGAATCTATTATGAGTAGTATCATAATATTTAGAACTGTTGGAATGAAATGGCCAACAATGTTTGTTTTTGTTTTTTTTAGTCAGAGTTACTCCACATGAGCATGGTCATTTTTGGAAGATTAGTTTGTTCACTGAGGAGAGCTATGAGGAAAAACGACTAGGTTTCGTAAACATTTAACCTGACTAATATGACAAATTAAAAACTGCCGGTGAATTTTTAACCTTGCTGTTTACATCTCACAGACCCGCCGCGTTGTTGACTTTGCACAGAGAACAGAACACATGCTTTGTACGACTCTTTTTCTCAAAAGCCCACAGATTTTTGTGTAAGCAGCAGACACTGTGACGCACACGATCTTACAGACAACACTGCAGCAAAGGGTTAGTGCGGGATATGATGTGATCACAGGAAAGTTCTGGTTTCCATCCAGTCAACACACACACACACACACACACACACACAAACAAACAACCACAGAATCCACAACACAAGTAAACTCCCTCAACAGCACAACCATAAACTTGGTATTTTACAGTCAAGTAATTCATTCATCAAGAGAGCATTTAACGGTAAAGGAGGTTTATAATAAAGTTTATAACGGACATGCAGAGAGGGACGAGAGGCCAGACGATCAAGGGGTATTGTTTTCTGCTGTCGTGACAGTGGCCTTCTGGGGAATATTTCTGCTTAGGAATGCAGATTGTGAATGAACTGGATAAATGTCTACATGTCCTCGTAGCTTTATAACAACAGGCTGTCCGAGTCTTTATGCGATACCACAAACCACCAGAGGGCCCTGAATACATTACAGCATAGAGCTGCATAATCACGCCAAAAACTAGTAAGCCTAAACAATCTGTGCCACAGCAATGAGACACACTAACAGATTAATAACTACAACCCCAATTCTGAAAAAGTTGCGACAGTATGGAAGACGCTAATAAAAACAAAGAGGAGTGATTTGTAAATGTACTTTGACTTGTATTTAAACAAAAAAACGTATAAAGACAAGCTATTTGATGGTTTACCTAATCAACCGCATAGATTTTTGAAGGTAAACTTTTATTTTGAAATTGATGCGTGCAAAAGGTTGGGACAGGGGCAATTTAGGACTAATGGCGATGTGACAAGTTGAAATAAGAAGGTAATGTGAAACAGGTAAGGTAATCGTCTAATCCTAGTATATAAGGAGCCTCCAAAAAAGGCCTAGTCCTTCAAGAGCAAGGATGGGTCGAGGCTCGCCGATCTGCCAAAAGATGCATCAGCAAATAATCCAACACTCTGAGAACAACATTCGAGTTCTCCGGGCCAAAGAGGAAAAGGACCATCCAAGCTGTTATCAGCATTGGGTGTAAAATCCAGCCTCTGTCATGGTATGGGGGTGTGTCAGTGCCGATGGCATGGGTAACTTGCACATCTGTGTGGGCACCATTAATGCAGAAAGATATGTACTCATTTTGGAGCAACATATGCTGCCATCCAGAGCAGGACAACGTCCTGTTGGGTAAGCCGAGAGTGCAGGTGCCAGCATGACCTGCCTCCAGTCCTGACCTGTCTTCGATTGAGAATGTGTGGTGCATTATGAAGTGCAAAATAAGGCAACGAAGGCCCGGTACAGTTGCCCAGCTGAAAAAATGCATAATGGATGAATGGGGGAAAATTCCACTTGCTAAACTTTAACCGACCTGTGTCTTCAGTGACCAAATGATTAATAAGTGTTATAAAGGTGATGTTACACAGCGGGAAACAGTCGACTGTCCCAACTTCTTTGGAGTGTGTTGCAGTCAACAGATTTGAAATGAGTGTATATTTTCAAAAATAAATTCAATTCACAAAGTACAACATCAAATAACGTGTTAATAACGCGTTTCCAATATAGTACAGGGTAAATAGAATTCTCAAATGACTCTTTTTGTTTTTGTTTTTTTTTGTATTTTCCATACTGTCCCAACTTTTTCGGAATTGGGGATGTAGTACAATAACCTTTACAAATACTGTATTAATCAACACGTTTTGTTTTCTTTTCTTTTTGATCCCTTTAGCACATATCCATAGATTATACAGAAGACTCACCGTGGCACATCTGATCAGACACAGGCTAGAAGAGTATAGAATAATAACAATAACCATGTATCTCTTTCAAAATCTGCTAGCACTTTACATTAATGTTCGGTTAACCGTCACTGTTTAATGCATTGTTTGAAATGAACAACGAAATGAACTTTAACATATGCTTACATAAGTAATCATGAACTAAACCATAAGTACTATTGAAAAACAACTAATAATAACCAACAGTCGATTTGATGAACTTTACTTTATGGTGTACTAATGCTGAAGTTTACTCTCTGTCAATGTTATCCAACACAGTACATGATGATAGTTAAGGGAAACGTAATGTAACGCATTACTCAGATTTTCTTTACCAGCTTGTACCATCTTACTGTCAGAACGTACGCCTACAGTTTGGAAAATAAAGCAGTTTCCCTTCTTCAGCTCAGCTCCCTGTGAGAATATGCATGCGACCAGAATAAAGTTAGAATACTTTAGAGATTCCCACCTCCCCAGAGAAGCTGTACTTCCCCTTCAGGATCTGCCGATAGAGACGCATGCGGTTGTCGTCTTCAAAGGGCATGGTGCCACTGAGCAGGATGTAGGAGATGACCCCCAGCGCCCACATGTCCACGGCGTTGGTGTAGGGCTTACGGACGAGGATTTCGGGCGCGATGTATTCGGGTGTGCCACAAGTGGTTTTCATAAGGCATTCGTCACCCTTTTTGCGTGTACTCGCTAGACCAAAGTCGGTGATCATGATCTTGGAGTCAGCACCAGGGTGGTAGTAGAGCAGGTTCTCAGGCTTGAGGTCACGGTGTGTGATGCCTAGCACGTGCAGGTAACGCACACCGTCCAGCACCATGCGGAGTACACGTGTGGCATCGCGCTCAGTGAAGGAACCGCGTGCGATGATGCGGTCAAAGAGTTCACCCCCTGTGGCCAGCTCCATCACCATGTAGACACGCTCGGCCGTCTCGAAAACCTCCATCAGCTGGATGATGTTGGTATGGCGTACACGCCGCAGGACGCGCAGCTCCGACTCACACACCTCGCGACCCTCACGCCATCGAGTCTCAATCATTTTGATTGCATATGGCTGCCGTGTACCCTTGTGTTCAACCCGCACCACCCGGCTGAAGCTGCCACGCCCAATGAGCGCCTTAATCTCATACTTAGCTGTCACCCGGGGGTCAAACTTGGCCCGGTACTTGGCCACTTTGTTTCGCCGTGGTTCAGAGGGCTCCAGCTGGCCTTTTCTTTGACTTTCACCCTGAGGGGAAGGAGAGCACGTTTTCTTGTCGCTGCCATCCACACGAATAAAGTTCTTATAGACATCAGTTTGCTGAGGCTCAACCTTCTTGACAAGATCTAGCTGCACATCTGCTGGTGGTTCTGGGAGGACCTTGCTCGTCCTGCACCCCATCACGTCAGGATCCTTCGCACCCGATGCGGGCAGCACATCCTCATAACCCGTGCCAGGCAAAGGCACAGACAGAATCTTTCGATGCCACAACAAACAAGGATGACAAGAACAGTCACCGGGTTCTACCAGAGAACAATCTTCTCCTCGGGTAATATGCAAATGCAAAGTCTATCAATCTGAAAGAATGAAAAGAAGAGGAATCCATGTCACAAATCTTGCCATAGATGTCAGAAATGTACACACAATGCCACAAGTCAGCAATAGTTTTTAAATACAAATATCTGCCTTTAAGTATGTCTTACAATTGTGTTGCAATGCAATTTTATACTGTAATCTCATGCGAGAACATCGTATTCTTACTTTTTCTATAACACTGGTATTAGTATGCAAGTACTAGAAAATATGGTTAATGTAATTAGCTACTGTCTAACATAAGAATGACTGAAGGAAAGCTACAAATATAAGATTCATGTAGCTTTATCTAACCTAGATGCTGAGCTGTGACTGGTCAGAACAAGACTTCAGCAGGGCAGAGTTCCTCAGCTCTAGGGTTTCCTATCGCACTACAGCTCTCAGCTTCCTCCTGCTCATAACACCTGTGTGTGTGTGTGTGTGTGTGTGTGTGTGTGTGTGTGTGTGTGTGTGTGTGTGTGCGTCCTATTTCAGGTGTGTGTGTGTGCGTCCTATTTCAGGTGTGTGTGTGTGTGTGTGCGCCCTATTTCGGGGGTGTGTGTGTGTGTGTGTGTGTGTGTGCGCCCTATTTCAGGGGTGTGTATGTGTGTGTGTGTGCCCAATTTCAGGGTGTGTGTGTGTGTGTGTGTGTGTGTGTGTGTGCGCCCAATTTCAGGGGTGTGTGTGTGTGTGTGCGCCGCCCCTATTTCAGGGGTGTGTGTGTGTGTGTGCCGCGCCCTATTTCAGGGGTGTGTGTGTGTGTGTGTGTGTGTGTGTGTGTGTGTGTGTGTGCCCAATTTCAGGGGTGTGTGTGTGTGTGCGCCCAATTTCAGGGGTGTGTGTGTGTGAGTGTGTGTGTGTGCGCCCAATTTCAGGTGTGTGTGTGTGTGTGGTGTCCCATTTTTTCAGGTTTTTGTGTGTGTGTGTGTTCGCCCTATTTCAGGGGTGTGTATGTGTGTGTGTGTGCACCCAATTTCAGGTGTGTGTGTGTGTGTGTGCGCGCCCTATTTCAGGTGTGTGTGTGTGTGTGTGTGTGTGTGTGTGTGTGTGTGTGTGTGTGTGTGTGTGTGTGTGAGAGTTGTCCACGTGCTCCTTCAGCAGTGGTGGGAGTCAGTGAGGTATGGAGATCTACAGGACAGCGGGTTCCCGGAGTGGAGCTGGACTCTCCTCAGACTACAGACACAGTGCAGTGACGGCACGTGAAACTGTCCGGATTAAAGCACTAGAGCACGCGCTGAACACAGGCTGAGACTCGAACCGCTTTTCTTTACAGTAACCCGAGTGAGAGGAACGGAGCCGAAAACATGTTCACTAACTTTCTCTTTAGAGTTGAAGTAAAGAGGCCAAGTTCACACACCTTACACACAATGTACAGGTTTGTTAGTAACTTTATCATCAAAGGAACGCCGTGTACGCGTCTCCAACACAAAGCGCGAGGCTCCAGCTCGGCTCTGTTTCCCCGAGGCCTGGACTCAAAAGGTAAACGGTACAGCGCTAAACGGGTGGGGTTTTGTTTTTGTTGGGGTTTTTGTTTTTGTTTTTTTCTCCCACTCGTGTTTTACGCCAACTAAAGTTGTATTGATTTCTTCGACCGCGAAAGAAAAGTTAGGGTTGAGACGTCACCTTATGGCTGTTTTCGCTGCACTCGACGCAGGGAGTAAGAGAGCAGGATTGTCGAGGTCTCCAGCGCCGCCAGCCTCCTCAGCCCACTCTCAGCTGTTCTCTCCATTTTATTACCGCAACTTTTCTCCAAACTTCCCCCACACATCCTCACACACTCACTAATACACACATCACGGACAGAAAAAAATAAACAACAACAACCGACACACACTTTCCTATCGAGCAAGAACCCGTGTGAGAACGCGGCGTGGTGCTTCGGCACGGTGTTTTCAGACCAGGACCTTCTCCCCCCGAACACAGGGGTTTTCCTGTGGAGGAGTTCGGCTTGGTTCGACCCCTGCGACAAAATACAGTGAAGCCAGAAGCAGTCAACATGGCCGAGAGAGGCGGACAGAGGAGGGCACATTTCTGTCAGAGGGGGAAACTCTGTCAGAAAGGAAAAGCTGCTCAGACCGTCTAAAGCTTTCTCGAAGAAGATCAAAGAGAATAAATGATCAGAGAAGCAAACAATAATGTTCAATAAAACAGAAACTCGGGGGTGGGGGGAAAGGGGGTGTAAACATTTATAACTACTTTCAATACAAATTTCAGCATTTTTTAAAATGATATTTAAAAAATACTTAAATAATTTTATTTATATATATATATGTACACACACACACACACAGTTACACATTGCTACAATGTAAAGTAGTGAGTGTACAGCTTGTGTAACAGTGTAAATTTACTGTCCCCTCAAAATAACTCAACACACAGACATTAATGTCTAAACCGCTGGCAACAAAAGTGAGTACACCCCTAAGTGAAAGTGTACATATTGGGCCCAAAGTGTCAATATTTTGTTTGGCCACCATTATTTTCCAGCACTGCTTTAACCCTCTTGGGCATGGAGTTCACCAGAGCTTCACAGGTTGATACTGGAGTCCTCTTCTACACCTCCATGATGACATCACAGAGCTGGTGGATGATCAAGACCTTGTGCTCCTCCACGTTCTGTTTGAGGATGTCCCACAGATGCTCAATAGGGTTTAGTCAATCACCTTCATCCTCAGCTTCTTTAGCACAGCAGTGGTCCTCTTGGAGGTGTGTTTGGGGTCGTTATCATGCTGGAATACTGCCCCGTGGCCCAGTCACAGAAGGGAGGGGATCATTCTCTGCTTCAGTATGTCACAGTACAGATAGATAGATAGATAGATAGATAGATCGATACTTTATTGATCCCCAAGGGGAAATTCAAGATCCCAGCAGCTCAGAACATCTCACACAATACAACATACAATAAAATAAAAAATAAATAAAATAAAAAATGTTGGCATTCATGGTTCCCTCAATGAACTGTAGCTCTCCAGTGCTGGCAGAACTCATGCAGCCCCAGACCATGACACTCCCACCACCATGCTTGACTGTAGACAAGACACACTCGTCTTTGTAATCCTCACCTGGTTGCCGCCACACACGCTTGACACCATCTGAACCAAATAAGTTTATCTTGATTCCAGTAATCCATGTCCTTAGACTGCTTGTCTTCAGCAAACTGTTTGCGGGCTTTCTTGTGCGTCATCTTTAGAAGAGGCGGAGTATGGTCTGAGCACTGACAAGCTGACCCCCCACCCCTTCAACCTCTGCAGCATTGCTGGGAGCACTCATACGTCTATTCATTGAGGGAACCATTAATGCCAACATGTACTGTGACATACTGAAGCAGAGCATGATCAGTATGCAGTATTCCAGCATGATAACGACCCCAAACACACCTCCAAGATGACCACTGCCTTGCTAAAAAAGCTGAGGGTGAAGGTGATGGACTGGCCAAGCATGTCTCCAGACCTAAACCCTATTGAGCATCTGTGGGACATTTTCAAACAGAAGTTGGAGGAGCACAAGGTCTCTAACATCCACCAGCTCCGTGATGTCTTCATAGAGTAGTAGAAGAGGACTCCAGTGTCAACCTGTGAAGCTCTGGTGAACTCCATGCCCAAGAGGGTTAAGGCAGTGCTGGAAAATAATGGTGGCCACAAAATATTGACACTTTGGGCCCAATTTGGACATTTTCACTTAGAGGTGTACTCACTTTTGTTGCCAGCGGTTTAGACATTAAACTCCGTCCAGGGTGTACCCTGCCTTCTGCCCCATGCTCCCTGGAGTAGGCTCCAGGTTCCCCATGACATTGAAGGATAAGCGGTATAAAAAAAAAATGGATGGATATTATATACAGTATCTCACAAAAGTGAGTACACCCCTCACATTTTTGTAAATATTTGATGATATCTTTTCATGTGACAACACTGAAGAAATGACACTTTGCTACAATGTAAAGTAGTGAATATATATATATATTATATATATTTATTTATTTATTTATTTATTTATTTATTTATTTATTTATTTATTTATTTATTTATTTATTTATTTATTGTTTCGGTTTTAGTTGTTTTCACATTCAAAATGTGTTTCAGAATTTTTAAGATTCACTCATAAACACAAACAGTGTCAACAGACCTCCTCTTCTTCTTTGTCTACTTTTCTTCTCATCTTTCCTAAGGACAACTGACTTTTATTTTGTTAAAATCCTTTTACTGCACTTGGTTGCTGGCTTCCGCTGAAGAGTGTAGTGTTGCTGAAATCCATGCTGCTGAAAGAGTTTAAGAAAACTATTAGGACAGTTCTCTGAAACAGAATTCTTGTAAGCTGAAAGAATTCCAGCAGAATCATGCTTCACGCTTCAGAGAAGTCTTGAAAGATGATCTGTTTTCCTCTGGCCAAGCTTGGTGTGCTTGGGTGTTTGCATGGGTGTTTAGTCATGCAGGTCATTTTAAACATCTACTACTATAAGTCTAAGCAAGTGAACTTGATGAAGACCCCTAGGATGAGGATAGAAATGTATTCAAGATTAAAACACATGCCTGCTTGCCTAGAATTAGGCCTAGTGTTAGATCCCAAAACACTGATGAAATGCCTAGGATATGTGGCAAGAGGAATCAGTCCAGTCATAACTCACAGCATGTTTATACCCCTTCTCAGAGTGGTCAAAGTAATATTTGTACACAGTTTTTTTATGGCGATGTATGCCCCTGCCTAACGACTGCAGTCAAATTCACATCCAGGATACAGCACACGTGTTAGCAGTTATCACATTCTCATATTCCATACCTACTTCTGTCCATTCTTTACATGTTATCTCTTATATCTCTTGAGCTATTATATGTCTGTTGTACTTCCATTGTCACTCAATCACTTGCACAGTGCAATACGTTGTCTTTTTTTACACCATACATTTTTTCTTCCACTATATTCTTATGTTCTTATTGTACTTATTTATTTTTTTTATTTTAATCATATTTGTTTAAATGAGGTCATTTGCTGTTCTTGTTTGTGGGGATTATGACTGTATATCTTGGTGTCTTAGTGAGGACCAAATGTCTCCACAAGGATAAGAATATCTGACTATTTAGATTTATTTATTTATTTTTATTTTATTTTATTTTAAGGGTTTTATTAAGCAAACGAAAACAGTGAAAATGTTCCCTGAAGTTACGGTTAGGGTTAAATTTAGGGGTAGGCGTATCATTAATTCGCCTAATTAATAATTATGTTAGTGGAAGACAGTAAAACAAATATGTGTGTATTGTATTCCTTATGTGTACACTATGTGGTCGAGCGATGCAATAAGAACTTAGGTCGATGTATTGATATATCTGCAAATTGACTTGTCATTCATGTACCAGTCATGTGTAAGTGTCCTTATTTATTTGTGTTTCAGAGAGACATAATCAGTCTGCCGTTTAAGTTTTTGTTCTATGTAAATGTTATTTGTTTACCAAAGTGTTTGAGTCACTGGATGGACAGAACCACTAGATGACACTGTTCTTCTGTTTAAGCAAATCAGACCACTAACTGCAGTGTTCCGTCAGGCTTCTTTGATTATCACTAAGACAATACAATTCTGAGAATAGCCATGATTGCATATATAAATATCTAAATATAAAAATGTATTTTGCTGGGCACCAAACATGTATATACTGATTGCACACAGATTAAAAAATATAAAGAAGGGAAAGAATAAAGAAGGGAAAAAAGTAACATAACGAAATGGGGGAAAGTGAGGAGGTCTGAGTTCTTTCTGAATGCATTGTATATGCGTGTATATATGTCACGGTATATAGCATTAGACAAAGAACAAGTATAATATATGCTTATAAACATATCGTATGAAGATGCCTGGTATATAGCTTGATCTTGTTCTATGTAGGTTCCAGTGTACAGTGATACTGCAAATGTTGCTGCTCAACTATTCACACCCTATCCCTCCCTTATACAGAACAGCAGCTGAAAGCATTTTAATATCTGTGTTTATATCAACAGAGACCTTTCTGGTCACTTGTCTTTTCACTGGTGGTTTGTCTTTTTGCTGGTGTCCCATGTGGTAGTCCAACGTACGTTGCAGGTGTTATAATGAATACCGCAAACCCTCTCTTTCTCATCTGCTGAACAATGGCTGCATCCCAAAATGCAGCTCTGAATAAGGCTGTGGCAAATTTGAATAGGGCAATAGAATGATGTAGTGGTGCTTATGAATGTAGTGTGGAAATGCCAGATGAAATGTTAAGTTATAGACTTGCTGACAGCCATCTGGAGCCTGTAAAGGACACAGACTCTCTGATGGACCTACTCTGAATTAGATAAGATAAAGTGTTTGAGTAAAAAAAAAAAAAAAAGGATTCGGCATGGGATAAAAGAACGGAAATGGACAGACGACAAAAGGCTTAGTATACAGCTAGTCTCTCTGGTCTGTTTATGAGTGGTTGCAGAAGGCGATAGTAGGATGCTGTGGACACGAGGACCAAATGCCTTAATGCAGGATTTTTCCCTTTTTATGAGGCTTGTCATTTATTCACTTGGTTATGCAATAATCTGTGTCGCACAGCAGCTGTAAAACAATCTGCAAAACAAATCAACAGACATGATGGATGGGTTAGTCTTTACGGTCCCTAGGTAATTCTGGCGCTTCCACTTTTTATGTTTCTCTCACTCATTCTTTCTCTGTCTCTCTCTCTCTCTCTCTCTCTCTCTCACGCTCTGCCCCCTCTCCCTTGCCTCATCTCCTTCCTATCTACCCAAAAAGGTCAATACCATCTGTTAAATCCAAATTTGCTGACTGGTGTACATTATTTATCAGTATGAAGATAGAAGTGGCTCTATTAAAAGCCGCACTGACTCTTCCTCTCTCTCTCTCAATTATTCTCATGATAATCAGTCTTGGCCTGTGGGCCTGTCCAGACTGGCTCTCTGAACAGGACACTGAGATCCATAGCTGTTCTGAAATTTGACAATTTGCAAACAAACTTTGTGTTTGACGCTGGGCAGAAATTCCAGGCTTTAGTGATGAAAGTGGGAAAAGTCTTATTTTCCAATTCTCTCTTTAATTCCAGCTTCAAAGCTCTGCGAACTTTCTGGACAGCTCTGAATGTAATATTCCCAAATATCTGGAGGATTATCTCTTGTCCCAGGTCTATATAGCCTATGCTAATTTGTTTCTCTTTCATACACCTGACCATGTGGACAATTTGCTATAAAGTCTGTTGTCAAATATACTGTAGCTACAATTCTGGACACACCTCTTTGCTGCATTGCTATTCCTAGCCAGTACTCTTGTTTCAAGGCATCTCCAATGGCCCAGTGACTCCCAAGGCGAGACAGACATACATGGACACCTTGGAATTTCTTCACGAGGGAGAACCTTTCTATCCGGTTTCACATTTCTGCTCCACTACATCGCTGTTGGAGTTGGCAGCAGTGTTGAAGCGAAGTTCTTTCTGTACTACTGAATACATACCGAAATCCACATGAATGTGACACACTGATTCTAGTTATATATGTATAATAACATATGTACAATTGATGACACTTGTGGCTCATAATTATTCAGTTCTAAGTCATTAGGTGAAAAGTTTGCAGCACGTTTGTCATCATCGGCTCCGTTAACAGCTGGATGCTTAGGCTGTATTTTGTCTCACTTCTGTTTTGTTTCCAATAAACATATAAACATATTGAACCTGTCAAATGAGTGCTCTCAGTATAAAATGCACTCATGAGCCGAGTCAAAAGATAAAACATCTTGGTTGTGGATTAATAAATTGAGTAATACTAAAATCCATGGGTTTGCTGTCTCTAGTATCAGAGTATGACAGAAGTGTCAAAATAGTGGGTTAATACTGGGATCATAAAGGAAATATTAAAGAGAAGTGTAGAATAAGAGACAAGTGCACATATGGATAGCTTTACCATGTAAACCAATCTTCTAGTTTGTAGATTACAAGTGAGCGAGAGAGGCTTGATATATTTAACCAATATCAGAAAAATAATTTCTTCATCTTTGCTCCACAAACAGAAATAGATCCAGGTGCCGTGTTCTTGTTGAAATTCTGATCTATTATCTCATATTCATCTTTTGATCTTAAACAAAGATGTCTTTAGTGTATAGCAAAATAACAAACCAATTGGCCTTGCCATTCCAACACTTTCAGAGGGGACTGTGTTAGGAAAAACAGCCAGTATGCCATTTCCATGTCGCCAAGAACATTCTCAGGGTATTTTTAGGTTGGATTGCAGCCTCCACGAATAAATGATTACCATACCTTTGTCATTTTGCCTTTGAATTATAATTAGGCCTGACAGGTTGTAACAGTTATGGGAAGGGAGTTATGATCGTTTTCAGGTTCGCCGGGGAACGTGGAGCCTATCAGGGAACATCAGGCACAAGGCAGGGTACACCCTGGACATGGTGCCAGTCCATCGCAGGGCACAATCACACACACTCACACCCCCATTATACATACACGCCAACCAGCTGATGCATGTCGTTGGACGCAGCACGGGGAGAACATGCAAACTCCGCACACACGTGGCCCCGGCAGGAATCGAACCCCAGACCCTGGAGGTGTGAGGCGAACATGCTAACTAAGCCACCGTGCGTCTGAGTTCATGCAGTACATACAGAATATACTCTATATGCACTATGTATAAATATACTATTTCAGCCATTTTGAATATCAACTGGTTGCACTTCTTACAGTTCAGATGCATTTTCCTTTGTCTGAAATGTCCTGTTTCTCTAGAAATGTTGTGTCTTAGCCAGGGCCATCACAAGCTCCCAGAAGAGCCTCAATGTGCCTTGAGATGGATTCTATGACTCTCTACAAGTGATGTGGGTTGATAGTGAGTTATATGAGCGCTGTCTGACACATCGGCCAAAATCTCCCCAAGGTGTTAAATCTAGATGAATCATAAGAATATAAGTAATCAGCACACTTTTTGTAACATTTGTAGAAAGTGTCTTCACATTCAGGTAGCTGATAATAAAATAATTGTCTCCAGGTTCATGGGAGATGTGTACAATCAACATGCAGCCAATCAGGACAATCATGTTCCCAGTCAGTTCACTACCATTTAGACATTCTGGCGTAGGCAGCATTTTCGGGAATAGCATCGAGAGGATTCAGAACAGTTTAGCTTCTGGCAAAATCAATTATTGGCGTTAATGCTTGGCCGTTTAATTTGGCCTCCTGTAACACTGAATATCTAAGAAAGGACAACTGCTGCATATCTGGTAACTTTCCAAGTCCTCGTTGCAAAACTTTTCAGGGTGTGAAGAATGTCACAGCATTCATTGCAGATGAATTCAACTGGACTGAAATCACTCCGGTGTTGCTTTAGTTATTTCTCAGACGGCAGATATGTTTAGTAAAAACCTGAACATACAAACCTGCCAAAAACAGACAAGAACGAAACTCCAAATATAAACACAAACCATCTACACTTATTTTGATATGCATGCAATGGAATTGACTCACATTTAGAATCTACATTACAGTAGGTCAAATATGATGGAAATTTGGATAAACTGACCATTTAGTACTTTGTTTACAGTGTTTTGTGTAGTATTGTGTTGTGCAGATATATAATGAATACCTCCTGCTATTCCATATTGCTGTGCTCATTTGCTTGCACTTGTGTATTTAAAATAATGGCAAAATATTTGTTGCCATTCCTTTTGGTCTGTAGCTCAGGTCCTGAAAGGCCTGCAGAGATTCGTTTTTCCAACTTCTGAAAACACTGTCATGTCAAGGCAAACCAGCGACTCCATTTCCCAGAATGCACCACGAACTACAAACATGGCCGACGACGACAACTCCCAAAGCTACACACGGTCACTTCACCTTCTCTTGAGAACTAATAAGACACACCACACTACTTAAGAGACACTCACACACACAGCCATTGTGAAGTATATGCTCAGGTACATTTTGCCTCTGCCATTAGCAAGCCGTGATACCTTGTTTGTTTATTCTGTTTTTTGTTTTTCTGCCTTGCCTAGTTTGGATTGTGTGCATGATTGTATGAACCTTGCCTGTCTACGCTTGTTGATTTCTGCCTAACCCTGTGGATTTGTCTTCTCATTAAACTGCCTTACCTGCACTTGCATCCATTCTCACCGCCATAACGGGACAAACACAATGAATTCAGTCAATGAAGGTAATCTTGAAGGTAATTAGCTGATGATTTGAATTGGGTATGTTAAATGAGAGAAAACAACACTGCTGTAATGCTTTCATTTATTGCGAAACAGTGAACAGTTGTGAATTTCCTTAGTTGGAAAAATACACAAATTTATTATTTCACATTATATATGACTGATTAATCTTTTTTTTTTTCTCTCTGTAAAGGCATGTGTATTCTTTTAATCTCCCTACCCTTGATTATTCATCACTTTTCCGGAGTGCACAACGATTATAAGCCCACAGCTGCCTCTTGTAATTTCCACAGGGACACATCCAGGGATCACTCTCAACTAAGTGTTAAAATATAATTAAAATTATAATATTGTTATAGTGCAGAATCAGTCATGGATTTTTAAGCACACAGAAAGAGAGATAGAGTGTACTCCAGTCTCTTGAACATCTAAAGTTGCCCTACAGTCTTCTAAAAAAAACCCAGGTTGAGTGGAGTGACCGTAAATCTCTGACCCGTGTGTGTCTGTGGTAAATATTAGCTTTGGGACATATCTAAGCTACTATCAGATACTGAATCCTAACATTACAAATCCTGAAATTGTGGCCTTTTACTCCAAGTCGCTTTTCCACATTCCTAGGTAACGTAGTGCGACAGTGAATAGCTGCTTCACTATTAACCATTTCGTTGTGTCTTTTCCCACAGCCTTTTTTTTTTTTTTTTATCTGACCACACTGCTGTTATGGACAGTTCTGATTTATAATTTACAGTTTACAAAAAAAATGCAAGGTAGGATTGAATAATTAATTTATTAATCCACGAGACTTTAATAATTCATTCATTCATTCATCATCCGTAATGGATGGCTCCACCACGAACCACAGTATTTCCAGTGTTTTGGATATTCGTATAATAAACACGTCACCTCAATGTGCGATTAGTAATGAGACTACAGCCAGTTAGTCTCAATTTACTCTTAGCATTATATTTGTGCCCCATGTAGTGCACTTACATGGAGATGGGGGTCATTTGGAGTACACTTGAAACAAGAGGATAAAATCCACGTCACTGTAGTAAAAAAGAACAAATGTTCTCTTTAAAACTGGAAGAATATCATGTATATGGAGTGAATCATGTATAAGCTAAGCGTCTATTGTCTTTTCCAAAATGGTTTACTCGACAGTTCGTCAGACAGCAAAGATTCAGCGCTTTAGATTTTTATATGTAAATATAATAATCTTATATTATTGTCAAACATATATTATTACAAGCTGTCTGAGTTATGTCAAAGAAGGTCTAAAAAATACTCACAAAATGGTGTTTAACAGGAACTAATGGATGTGTGCAGAGTACACTCCGATGTAATTACTGTAATTAATTACAGGTTACGTGTGTTATGTATAAATATGTATATTCAATCCTCATTTTGAAATCCATTCATGCCACACAGATTTCCTCCTTCACGCGCTCTCATATCCCCCATTTCCTCATCTGGCTTTTCCATTAGTTCCTTCCTGAGATTTTCTCACCTCTTCTCATCCCATCTTTCCTACACATCAGATTGACCCTCATTCTACCTCTGGTCAATCTACTGCAGAGTGAGACACATGAAAGGACAGAAAGCTAGAGAAAGCTAGACAGAATAAAGGCATTTCCTCACTGTGCAGCTTATTCGGCTTTATGCGCCTATAAAATGAGGGGCAAATTCTAAAAAGTAAACTAGATTCATCCCCTCGGGCTATGTTTTAATAACCAAGCGCAAACTTGTTTTGTTTAGGAGGGGTGGGCCAATCGCAGGATTTCCTGAGTGATAGATCACCTTTTAGCTGATTGAATTTAATGAGTGAGTGCACAAAAGGATTTTCACAGCCCGAATCCATCACGGCATATTCATGTCTGCACAAATACACAGCTCCACAATGGGGGCTTTTCATGAGAAATCACAGTCATATAAGATGATGGCACAGAGCAGGATGCACTGTTTTAACATCAATCACAATCCAAATACAGCAGACTTGGAATAACTGCTACCTCACACAACGAACACAAAAAACCACTATTTTAAAAGGGAGAAATATACGTGGGACAAGTTCCTATTAAAACTGTGGTGGTTTGTCAATAGGGGCAGGTTGTGCAGAGCCGCACCGTATACATTTCCAGTCTATCTCTTTAAAGTCTTCAGTCACAACTCTGTGTGTTTTAAATTCCATTGAAATACTCTTTTGAGTGACCTGCGATTTTTAAAAAACCTTGCTATTTGGCAGATAAGTTAATGTTCCATTGGTTTGCTCACCTTTTTATTTGCACAGTCACTGGAATTAAATGTAATATGCTTCTGCATACAAAGGCAAAATGTAAGTGCAGACAGTGTGTGTATGATGTACCGAACCATTGTAAGATATAACAAAGATTGGCAGAGAGAAAGGGGGATTATGAAGTGGATAATGTCTGTACATCTGAAATACACGTACAGTACACCACAGTGACCTTTTTACCCACATAAAAGACTGAAAAAAAAAACACTTCAAAAAGAACCACTCAAAACAAGCTGCTGTATGCTGGATGAGGGTATGTCGTTGACTCGACTGCCTTTAATGGGATTGCGCTAAACATGCATTAGATATTAGCCTAGAGCAGAAGTGTGTTCTTTCTGCTTAATTTTGTTTGAGGCTTTTGTTATTATTGTCATTCTGCCACACCAAAATCTACAGTCATGAGAAAAAGAAAGTACACTCTCCTTCAATTCTAGGTTTCA
The DNA here is from genome assembly GCA_012411365.1 of Ameiurus melas. Taxonomy (NCBI): domain Eukaryota; kingdom Metazoa; phylum Chordata; class Actinopteri; order Siluriformes; family Ictaluridae; genus Ameiurus; species Ameiurus melas. The sequence continues at coordinate 27,324,505 of CM022754.1, read as the reverse complement.
TTTATCAGGGTCTAAATAACAATTGTGTGGTCCTCACCATCTTCTATAAATAAAGAAATAACCTCAGGTGACAAAAAATAAAAACACAACACATTTCCATATGTAGAAACCAGGTGGGGATAAAATACATACATCCTTCCTACTTACACAATCATTACTAGAGTAATTAGCAACCAGGTGTCACTAATTTCTATGCACAATATTAGTGAATCATAAAGAAGTGTGACTACCTCTATTAAAGCAGAACATTTAGCAGTTTGGTGTTCTGGAGCACTTAGGTGTGTGTCTACATCATGCCAAGAAGAAAGGACACTAGCTATGACCTAAGAGAAGCATTTGTTGCTGCTCATCAATCTGGGGAGGGTTATAAGGCCATCTACAAACCCTTATGAAATTCTCCATTCTATAGTGAGAAGGACTGTTCACAAATGGAGAGACTTCAAGGCAGTTGCCAATCTTCCCTGGAGTGGGCATACCAGCAAATTCAGTCCAAGGTCAGACCGTTTAATGTTTATAGAAAAACTAAAGCGCTAAATCATGTGACCTACAGGCTGATGTGAGCACAGTAAATGTTTATGTTCCGAACAGCACAATCAGAAAAAGACTGGACAAGTATGGTTTTCATGGAAGGGTGGCTATGAAAAACGCCCTTCTCTCCTAAACGGCAGCACAACTTAGGTTTGCAAAATTGCATCTGAACAAACCACAAAAGTTCTGGAACAATAACCTTTAGACTGATGAGACCACGGTGGAGATGTTTTGTCATCATGCACAGTGCCATGTTTGTCAAAAACTAAGTGTATCCCCACATACAAACTGTCAAGAATGGTGGTGGAGGGGTGATGATTTGGGCTTGTTTTGCAGCAACAGGACCTGGGAAATTTCCAGTCATTGAGACAATGACTGAGTGAACACTTTATACCAGAATTTTCTTGAGACAAATGTGAGGCCATCTGCCCAGCAGTTTAAGCTGGGCCAAAACTGACTCATGCAAAAGGGCAATCATCCCAAGCACACCAGCAAATCCACATCTGAATGGCCAAAGAACAAATAAATCAAGGTGTTGGAATGGCCAAGTCAGACCTCAACCCCATCGAGCTACTGTGTCAGAATCTTAAAAGAGCTATGCAGAAATTAACGTCTTCAGACTTCAAAGAACTGAAGCAATGTTGTAAAGAAGAGTGGGTCAAAATTTCTCCAGAATGATGAGAGACTGATAAAGTTATTGTTGCTAAAGTTGATTCTACGTGTTACTCAATTATAGCGTGTACTTATATGTCCCACTTGGTTTCTGAACCTTGGGTTACTTTTTCTGGAAAAAATGACTACATGTTGAAATGTGTTGGGTTTGTTTATAGAAGTTGGAGAGGACCACACAATTGTTATTTAGGCCCTGATGAATAAAAACTTAGAATTGAAGGAGGGTGTGCTTTCTTTTTCCCATGACTGGTCACAAGCAGCTTCTGTACTGAAACACATTCTAACATGTATTAGACAGAAAAAAGGCCATCATTTGGGAAAAAGCACATGCTTACTACAGAAAAAGCTTTACAAACCTTAATGTACCAAAATGATGACAAAGCGACAACAAATCTCTCACACATTGACCTTGTTATAAACACTATCCACTGGCCAAAGGAGAAAATAGTAATCAGAAATGAGCAGAATGATAATTGAAGTGTTTTTCACTCGTAGAAACCCATTATATGGAGAAAGTTTAGCACGGCTTAAAGTGTTAAAACAGTGTCCAAAAAACCTGTATAGTGTGTTTACTCTGGTTGCCTTCGTTTTATGGTGTAATTTTTTAAAGATATAAAACTATTTTGAATGAGACAGGGTAAATACAAGGTGCTTGAATTTGTCTTTTTGAAATGTAAGTACTGGAAAACCTTGAAAAAATCACATAGCGACAAATCTATTGAGTTTTTGGGCAAACCTTGCCAACTTCCCATAGAAGAGAGCGGTCAATACTGTCCCGTAAGCACGTGGTCCTGCTTTCTCGCTGCAGGTACACCTCTCTCTCACAACCGTTGTGTTTTAACTTGTGTGTATGGTGATTTTGTCAGATGACGTCATAGTTATAAAATCAGGATTTTGTCAGTGCAGAGAGGCAGCATGGAAACAGCTTGGAAGGGACGTCTGGTGAACATGTTGTGTCTTAATGGGCTGCTATTCAGTCACAATTTCATACTTGTTCCATTGTCTGACAATAGAAATGAAAAAAAAAAGTGTAAATGAGAACTGCTTTATTGGGAATTCAGCTGTATTAAAATACAGTATGTGAGCACACAGAGTAGTGAATGAATACGTAATGAATATGCTAATTAGCACATGACCTCATCTAGCAACATTTAGTGACTTTCCCCTGAAAGTTGTTGGCAACAGTGCTCCTGTCACTCAGCTGGATTATACGGACTTTATGCTGAAGACAAAGCAGTGCCTGGGAAATGCAAATTTAGTCTAGCATGGCTGGAAAAGGTCTCATATAAAAATTGGTTATTATTTTATTATTATTATACATTTTTTTGGAATTAAAAATAAATAAATAATATGTTTGAAGTACAGCTCTTCTGAGAGGCACAGTGGTTATCACATCATCTCCAGGGTTGGCAGTTCGATTCCCGCCGCCACCGCCCTGTGTGTGTAGAGCTTGCCTGTTCTCCCTGTGATCCAGGGATTTCCTAGGGGTACTCCGGGTTCCTCCCCAGTCCAAAGGCATGCATTGCACTGATTGTCATCTTTAAATTGTCCATAGTGTGTGAATGGGTGTGCGAGTGTGATTGTGCCCTGCGATGGGTTGCCACCCTTTCCACGGTGTCCCCCACCTCGTGCCATGAGTTCCCTGGGATAGGCTCCAGGCTCCCCGCAACTCTGTGTAGGATACGTGGTACAGAAAATAGATGGCTGGATGGATGGAAACCTTGTGTACAGTCCTTGAAAACAAAAAATAAATTGTGCTTGAAAAGTCCCTGAAAGTCCTGGAATTTCATTATGAAGTCTCTGTACAAACCCTTATGAGATATATACAAAAACAGAAGAAACCAGGCAAATACTTTTTCACAGCATTGTACTCAGTAGAAAACAGCCTGCTTGATAGCTAACTAGTAGCTTGCTAGCTAACATGCTAATTAGACAGCACTCTGTAAGTAGTTAAGTAAACTTAATTAAACCTGACACTCAAAGGTGGAGAGATGCAAAACCAATAATGCCTTTTTATTAATAAAGCCACTTGCTGCTCTCAAGCATTTTTTCAATGTTTAACTGCTGTATATTCAATTTGCATTAAGGAGGAATAAACCTGGTGCCTCAAACAGCAAACATTAGAAACACTAGAAACGGTTGGTTCTCAACAGCACTTTTTAAAATATAAAATAATATTTTTAAAAAATAAAATAAAAATATATGTGCCAATTTTATTGACACGCACGGGCTCTTGTGAAGATCGATGGCTTCAAGAATTCTGCTAAACACTGTACTAGAATATTTCAGGTTCAGGCTTGGCCGTGGATATAGCTTGCTGCAAAATGATAACTAAAATATTATACCATCCAAATCAATACAAGAATGATTAAATATATATAAATCCATTGTTTTGCCATGGTCTTTGCTCATTTTCATATAAGGCGCAAATAATTCAGAACTAAATTGAGATGTTTGTGTTCAAGTGGAATCTTGTATCTAGTCATTTAGCCTACGCTGTATGTATTTGATATCAGGAGACTGATGAAGATGAATGAAACGGAGTAGACTCTTAGTGAACATCTCATCTTTGTTCACTATTTGTCATTTCTGTTTTCTTCTTTGAATGTCAGCGGTTGCCGAGAGGATTCGGCAAGTGAGAATTTAATTGTACTGTGTAACAGACGGTTTCCTACTTATGACAATAAACTCTTGAATCTTGATCTTCTTGGACTTTGCATCTCTGACTGACTTCATAAAAATAGGACCTGGCTAGATCAGTTAGCTGCCAGATGATGCCAGCTGTGAGGAGCTGCAGTGAGAGGAGGTAGATGGTGGGGAGGTGAAGAGAGATGGAGAAGAGCAGTAAAAGAGTAATCAAACATGCCAGCACTCTCCCAGATCAATCAGGTAGTGTTAGAATTCATGAAAGTGGTGTGAATATTGAAGCTCTGGATTGAGGTTGTGTGTGTGTGTGTGTGTGTGTTTCTACCTTATGGACAACTTTAAACTGCCTACTACAGCAAAATAGAATCCCAGACAAAACGGGACAGAGATCACTGCAAAGTGTCCGCCCGCCCCCCGCCCCCCCCCCCTTTTTTTTGTTGCCTCTTTCTAACGAGTTGCCATATTGTAAGTGATTATTAAAGGGTTATTTTTCATTACCTGACTATTTTGATTTTGTGGCAGAATATGTAAGCGACTCTATGCTCTAGAACAGTGGTTCTCAAACGGGTCAGTGAAACATAGTCAGGGGTTATGCTTGCACATTTCCTCAATTGATTGAAATGGGTTTAATCTGAATTGAAATAACTCAAAAACAATTCGAGTTACAAGTCATCTCAACATAAACATAATGTATTATTTGTGAAATTTCAGGAATAAAACGCTAATAAATATAGCCAAAATAGTGTTGTGTGTGTGAGCCTAATATTTGAATAGGATTATATTCAGACAGGGGTCAAGTAAATAAAATATTTAACAGTTAAGATGGAATGGCGTATCTGCTACACTGTCTCTGCCAGATCACTCCTCGAGAGGTCTCGGGATTGAGTATTGTATTGCAGCACAGAGGGGAAGTGGCTAGCGTTGCCCCCCTCACAGCTCCAGGTTCCTGAGTTCCATTCTGAGCTTCCATTACTGTCTATGTGGAGTTCTCTGGTTTCCTTCTAACGTCCAAGAACATGTAGGCTAGTCTAAACTGCCCCTAGGTAAAAACGAACGTGTGTGTGTGTGTGTGCATGGTGGCGTGCAATGGACTGGGATCCCACCTGGGGTGAATTCTCCTGCCTTGAGCCCAGTGTTACTGCGATATGCTCCAGATCCACTGTGACCCTGGATAAAGAGTTCTGAGGATGAATAAATGAGTTTAGATGGTCCCTGGCTGCAAAAAAAAACAAAAACAAGTCTGATGAAAACCCTGCACTTGAAGAATCCAATTAAGATTTCAAAGTATTTCCTCTGTAACATGTTGATGTTCTGATTTTCAAACATGGTTTGTTGCCGTAACCTTCTGCCAGGTGTGCAACTGTACTGGATTATGTGTTATTTAATACTACAGAATATATTACAGTAATTTACCGACAACCATGCTGCCAACAAATTACTGTACAACTTACAGACAATATTTACAGTGATATTATTGTATAAAAAAAGGTACTTTGTTTAAAAAGTTACCTGTTAAAATGACTAAAATTTACATGTTACAATGACTAAAAAAACAAATGTTTTTTTAACTAAATATGGAGCAAAATGAAAATGGTCTTTTTTCAGCTGCTGAACCTCACAGAAAAGCCTCATCTAACTTATCCTAGCATATGTATCTATAATAATAAGATACTTTAAAAAATAAAGCCCACATGTATTTTCAGTCAGTGACTCTCACGCAATGATTGTGCCTCTATAAAAATCTGACCCGTGGCACCTTTTTGAGCATCAACAGCCTCCATTTGCTGCAGTTTTTAGATGTTAGACACAGTTTCATAATGTTTCACCTGGAAAGATCAGATTTGCTTCAGAGCCAATTAACGCGAAATTATTTCCTGTTGATCGAGCGGCCACATCTCCACATTCTCACGTTCCCGTGTGCATGTATGTGGCTTCTCGCTCTGTGGTGATCTCCATCCTGCTAACTGTCGATGTTTATGAAAGCAGCCGGGATGCATGAAATATTCATGTCGGCAGAGGAATCAAAAATAAACAAATTAAAAAAAGAAGTATAAGCACTGAAGACAGGAATGCAATATTTTATAGCATTAGCACAGAGCTCAGAGTTCGGCTCACTGTAATCTCACACATCCGGTAAAATAGTAATTCATTGCATGGAGAATGCACTTACATACCAACAGTATCAGAGTGACGCACGTAGATGGAGCATCTGCTGCTGTTACATGATGTGTGTGATATATTTACACAACACATCGAGCAGAAATTCATCAGTCAGAACATTTTATTTATTGTCTCATCAGGTTGTGAAATGTTCATACTCAAGGAACTGAAATTACAGTATGTACGCTTGGAAAATGTTCTAATTAAAAGCATTTCGCCTCTCAGATTGTCTTTGAAACGTCCATTTGAAATAAATAACAAGGTTGCAAGCATTGGACAAGCAGTTTCAGAGTCTCTGGTTGATGGCATCCATGTGGAAAATCCCTTTAATCCCAGAGTTTCTACATAAAATATCCCATCTGATGGACAGTGATATGATACAGGACCAACCTTCAAAGGAATGAGGAACGAACCCATGCACTATGTGACATCTCCCTTTATCTTTAAAGGACTATCGCCATTGCAAATTCATAAGGACTCACACGAGCCAATTAGCATAAAAAGTAACGAGCATTAAGGTTAGAGTGAAGGAGCAGGTCAGTACTCAAACTGTTCTCATGCCTCCATTTCTATGAAAAATAATGCTTGTTATAATATTATGAACTTTATGTGAGAAAGGAATACAAAGTGTGACTGCAAAAAGAGTTTCCCAAAAAAAAAAAACTAAGAAAAAATAAAGAATGCTAAAATGTGGATAAAATGATAGATGATGTACTTATTCAATTATTCTGAGGAGATACTGATGTGCATCTTTGAGGTACAGTAGTTCTTACATTCACATGTCATTCACTGACCATGAAGCACCAAATTACATCTCAAGAGAAATGAACAGATCCTGGCTCTTCTATTAGTATTACTGTTACAGCAGAACAAGTGATACATTTTGAATCCTCACAACAACAACAACAACAACAAAAAACCACATTCTTACTGATTCTAATAAGTAACAGTATTAGCATTAAATTGCCATTGAGAACAGAAAAAAAGTACTAATCGAATAGAACAAAAAAAAATGGTGAATGTGAGCTGGGCTTTAAAGTGCACCTATTATGTTTTTGAAATGTGCATAATTTTGTTTTAGAGGTCTCATACAATAGATTTACATGCACCCAAGGTAAAGAAAAAACAAACAAAAAAACACTTCAATGGGCTCATCATTTAAATTGCAGCATTGCCGTTTTCCCCGAGTTTCACAAACGACTCGTTAAATGATTCGTTCTAAACTCCTCCTTTCAGAGAGCATACTCTGCTCTGATTGGTCAGATGTCCCAGTCTGTTGTGATTGGTCTACAGCCGTCAGCATGTGTCGAAAAGGAAACGCCCACTACCATAACGAGTTTCAGCTCCGTCTGTTCGCGAGCAGCCGATGAAGACCAGAGGCGGGGCTTTTTGTTACAAACCTACGTTTAGTACAGGAAGTGAGTCTGGAATTACTAACGACTCGTTTCAGCTGTTCAGACTCGGTTCTCGGCTTTTGGGAGTCAATAACTCCATTGTGCGCTTAGGTTTTTTAAACTTTGCAGACATTTTACATTCACAAACAGCTCTATAACACACTACATGAAAGATTATGTCTGAAAAATCATAATAGCTGCACATTAAATGTTGGCTCACAAATATCGAATATTGAATGTAGCTTGATGTCTCAGAATATTTGACATACAGTATTTCCCAAAATGAACCACAACATTGTCTTATGTAAATTACATTTTCTTCCCATAGCAGACTTTTTTTTTTTAATTATACATTGTTGTGAATGTTATATATAAATATTTACACAGAGGGAAATAACAGATTTGTAATAAAATGTAATATTTTATTCATAAACACATTTTGCAGAAAATAAACATAATAGCACTACATATATTGCTCTGGATAAGAAAAAAAAATCCTAACAATTCTATGCTGTCAGACAAAACCAATTTTCGGTATACAGTTATTATTCAGCAGTGTTTGCCTAAGTCTTGTTTGGACAAAAAAATGAGATTTGTAAAATGTGAAAAGGTGAAATAATATTTGTCACCATCAAAACATCATGCTGTGAAGCTATACTTTATATTCTTTTTTTTGTATTTTTATTGATGTTTTATTATTTTTAGATATTCCTTTTTGCTTTTTTTCATGAATGTGCCAATCAGTGACGACGTTTACATGGACAGCAGTAATCTAATTATTGACCTTATTCTGAATAAGACAATATTGTGATTAAGGTGTTTACATGAGTCACTTTTAGAATACTCCTGTCACGTTCCCGTTTTACACGTTATAGAACATGATTAGATTAACGGCACACGTCATTACGTCACCGCGCCACGCCGTCCGACGTCCCTCCAGAATTTCACGTATCAACATACAGTTCGTCTTCGTCATGGTACCGTATACAGATTTGGGTGTTTAAAAGTCATACTCTCTTGTTCGCCGTAAAATGTTGAGAAGTGCCGTATGTGATCGTGTCGCAAAATGCGGTGAAATCGTCTCACACGACGTTAATAGTGTGATTAAGGTGTGTACATGTCTGTAATACGCATCCATAATGCGAATAAAACAGCAGTACTCCACATGTCTTAATTCAATTTGTGTTTACTTCGAGTATGACCTTAATCAGATTAAGATAATTAAAAATAGCTGTTTACATGGTAGCTTCTTAATCAGAGTATCGTCTGAATCAGGTTAAGAGTGGATTATTGTTGTCCATGTAAACGCACCGAGTATAGAGGGCACTGTACATGTGTAGAATTCTGTTCAAAAGCATGCCTTTTTACAAGCAAAAAAAAAAAAAAAAAAAAAAAAGAATTATTATTTACAATTTGTTACCTTTGAGAAATGTCAACATCACACACGTCAGTCCATTGGTAATTTATTACATTCCACTGCATGTCCCTTGAAGCAGAAAGTCTTGGCTTATATCCACAGGTAGAGGAACAGTAAACACATGCAAGTGAGAAGAAGGATGTTTAGGCCTGGGCTTAAATGACTGGCCTTTCCTTTCAGGGACTCTTGATTGGTCTCATCTGGGTTCTGGGCCCCTGTGTCGATTGCTGATTGGCTGCGACTAGAGCACATGTCATACAGGTTACCTGCAAACTGCATCTTTTTAGACTCTTGTCTCAGGGACTCCCACACAACGGCGGCTTCGTCAGGGCAGCCAGCCATAGCATTGTTTGCACAGTCATGGAAATCGTCCCATGATCTGCAACAAGTACAATTCACAAATGATTAGCTAAGTAGTACGATCTCTTATTCAACAAAAATATACTGCAACATATGGGAAAATACCATCGAGTATGTTTACTACCGATATTGTGCAATGCTACAGCAGTACGTAAAATATATGAGCCACAGAACAGAGATATATAGCCAGGAATTATCCAGGACTAAACTTAAATGTTATTAAATCATTTAAGGTGCGATCTACTGCCAACCAATCTTTCCATCTCAATAACACTGCAATAATACCTTTATGACAGTTCCACTGGAAATGACACTAGTAATAGAGGGAAGATTTTCTCTTATAAAACCAGTTCTGGTTTCCTTTTCTCTGCCTGCAGTAAACATTCCATACTTTGCAGACTTGATATCTTGATATCCCTATGCTCAGAAGCTAGTTATCGTACAGAATATATATATATATATAGGATGGTAATATATTGTCATCTACAATCACTGAATACTTTATTAGGAACACCTGTATGTTCATGCAGTTACCAAATCAGCCAATCATGTGGCAGCAGCACAATGCATAAAATCATGCAGGCACAATTCAAGAGCAGAAGGGGAGAAAATATTCATTTCAGGGACTTTGACTGTGGTGTGTTGGTGCCAAACAGACTGGTTTGGGAATTTCAGAAACTGTGATCCCCTGGGATTATCACAAGTTCTTTTTTTATTTATTTATTTAAAAAGAGAGAGAGAGAGTAAATGGCAGTTCTGTGAGGAGCTCCAGGTTGATGAGGAGAACAGCTGGAATGGTTCAAGCTGACATGAAGACTATGGGAAAACCAAATAATTACTCTTTAAAACCATGGTGAGCAGAAAAGCATCTAAGAATGCACAACACATTTAACCTTGAGGCGTATAGCCTACAACAGCAGAAGACCAAACTGAGTTCCACTCATGTCAGCGAAGACCAGGAATCTGAGGCTACACAAGTGTTGATGCTGTCTAAAGAACCCTTGATCACTGGGGCAGCTCTGTGGTTAAGGGTAAGAGTAATTTCACTCCCAAAGCAAACATCCGTGCAAAAATAGAAAGACCCAAGTTCTCCAAAAATGTTTCAGACTTTTTGTGCTGAAACGCTGAATATCAGGGACCGGGTTTCATTAATGACTGGGACATCTTCTGGAAAAGGACAGCTTTTTACTGCAGAGATGGCTGATTGTGCATTGATGGCTGAAGTCTCAGATGCTCACTGATTTTATTTGAGAATGTATAAATGAATACAACTTAAAATACTAGTTTGGTAAACATCAGTTAAAAAAAATCGTAAAAAAGACCTTCTAAAAAGAAGCAAACTCTTCACCTGTTTATCATACTTTCAATGGATTCTTCTGTAATATTAATTTTCTGCAAGCTGTCCAGATATTTATAGTTTTTAGTAAGTAACTATTTTACTGACCAAGTATAAGAGTAGTGTTGATAGTGTTGAACAAACAGATCCAGTAATCCATTACATAAATGATGGAATGTAACATTGAAAATTATTATTATTCATTGAATCAATATCACTGTAAACATTTATTAATGCAAGTTATTTATTTCTCATTGATTGGTTGGTTGGCAGCAAAATCAATCTACAGAACTGATTCTCAACCAGTAACCTTCTGACACTTCCCTTAAATATGTATTCTATCACTGGTGTATGTCATGGCTGACTCCGAATTATACTCTAAAGAACCTGCCATATATATATATATATATATATATATATATATATATATATATATATATATATATATATATATATATATATATATATATATACAGATATATAGACATGTATATACATGTATATATATATATATATATATATATATATATATATATATATAGGGCAGATTCTTTAGAGTATAATTTGTAATTAGCCTAACAGACAATGACTGTAGCTTCAATGTAGCTAAAATACCTAAGCCATCTAGCTGAACACAATTTCTCTAAGAGAAACTTCAATGCTCAGGTAACTATGTTTTAAACTTGTTTGCTTCATGATGTAGCCCATTTGAATATCTCAAAAACATTCAGACATTCTCAGTTCAAAACAGGTTTCTAAAGTTTGTCAAATGCTCACTTATAGACAGGATACAAAAACTCATTAGAAATGTTCATTAGAAATGTATAGCAGAAATGTATAGCGGAAATGGTCATTAGAAATGTTTAGAAGAAATGTTTAGCAGAAATGGTCATTAGAAATGTTTACAGTTACATCAAAAACAAGTAATCAGATACCAGGTACATTTAGTAAAAAAGGGAATAATATCAGGATTAATTAATCTATTGACATAGCACAATATAGACAGATGTTTGATTATAGTTCTGGTTCTCTCTTGCCAGTCGTGACTCACATGAGTAACCTCCTGGTGCATGCGCAAATAAATTTTGTGCAAAGTTAATTTGGTAGAAATGAACACAAATTTTTCTCTGCAATTCTTTTGCTATGGTGACCACACGTACTCTCTTCCCCCAAGACATGCCCTCTTTTCAGGACCTTAAAAAGTGTCTAAATTTGAAATGTCTGGGATTCGGTTTTAGCTTCATTATGATGTGCTTATGGTCTAATACTCTATTACATGTGTGCGCATGTTTGCACTGCTTTAATGCCTCTCTGTAAATTCCCGCCTTCTTGCATAACAATTAGTGGATTATTAAAGGCTTGCAGCAACTATTGGCCAAATTCCTGATTCTCAATCATTAGCCTACTGTCAGCGAACGCACGAAGATGAAGCACTGTTGTCAAACAGTTGCTTGACAATTGCAGTAAATGACAGCTGTCCTGAGTTGAAACAGTGCCCATGACCATATAAGGTCATTTTTTATTTCATGATATCACATTGCACTGGCACCCTGTCCAGGGTGTACCCCAACTTGTCTCCGATGCTCCCTGGGATTGGCTCCAGGTTCCCCCGCGACCCTGAAGAAGGAGTAAGCAGTAGAAGATGGATGGATATCACATTGCTTCATATTACATGACCATTCAAATGTGTAAATGATGGCAGAAGGTACACTCATGGCATCTAATATATTATATTATTCCATGGACATTCAAAAGAATGTAGGCATTTATATATATTTATGTGATGCTAAAAGTGTGTCTTTTTCAGTGTATTAAAGTCTGCATAGTAAGATTGTTTTGAACTCTATTAAGACACCCTCCAAAAGAAAGAAAAGGGGTCCTCTCTTTGGAAAACCAGAATATGGTCACCCTAGCTTTTGTGCTGTAATGTTACCCACATCAGGCACAGTGATCTTTTATTTATTTATTTTATTCAAGCAAATCTAAACATTAAACATGTTTTTAAGCTCTAAAATAAGCTCTAAATATAAGTATTTTAGATCATATTGCTTTTCACTTTATTTGCATATGTGACCTTGAAGTAATCCAAAAGTCATCAGATTACGTTACTTATCGTGATACCTGGATTATGTTACTGATGACATTTTTTATGAAGTAATTTGTAACTGTAATGGGATACATTTTTAAAGTAACCCTCCCAACCCCGTTTGTCGAACATTCCAAGGATAAAGTAAAAAAAAATATATATATATATAATAAATAAATAAATAAATGACTGGCCATGTAGTTCTACGTTCATGCTACAAAAAGTGGTTAAGCCACAGACCTTCAAAAATCAGGTAAATTCAAGTGTACCACAGAAATAAAAACAGGGTATTTATATTTTTCAGTCTGGGACACTAGTTACAGCTTTGTAGCTAGTCATAAACAAGAATGTGTAGACCAATTCACTGACAAACAAAATAATTTATCCGTAAAGTAATATATGAGTAATATAATCTTGAGAATGAGAATAAGAGGTGCATCTGGATACATGCTGAAACAGTTTAGTGGTACAGTATGTCGAGCATCGACATGACACCGTGTGTGTGTGTGTGTGTGTGTGTGTGTGTTTGTATAAATAATGTTTTTCCTTACATGTGAACATGAACTGCATACTACATTACTGCACAATATTAATGAAAATATTGTTTAAATAATTATCCAATCCTAACCTGGAAAAATCTAACAGGAGCAGCAGCAGCAGATCAAAAGTAGTTCAAAAACTGACCTGGCAAACAGGGGGATGTAACTAAAATAGCCTACTTCTGCACTGGAGTGATGCAGATATAATAAGACTTCAGTTTTTAGCTTCAGTACAACATTAATACACTGTCTAGAGTATAAACACGGTAAATGAAAACATCTAACACAATACAGAGGTAAGCATGTCTTTTTCCCCTTCCCCACTATACATATTCTAATATCATGTCATAGCCAGACAGTTCTAAGATCACCAAGTTCAGCTAATGTTTGGGCAGTGGTTTATGATTTCTGTCTCAAAGTTCAATTTAAAAATTGTTGGATGCTTAATATGACACTGAAGTTTGGTATCATACAAAAATCTGTAATCTTTTATAAACTACTACATATTGCATTCAATATTTGACATTCAATCCATATATATTTAACAGTGACAAAGTTATTGTCATTTTAGCTGTCTATAACAGTACTTGGCGGTGGAAAGTGAATAATGATGATGAGCTCAATGTGCAGACTTTCATTATTTTGTTTACAATGGGGGAGCAGTGGTTTTGATCAGGTCTAGAGCTGATTTCAAGTTTTGCATTTGCATCTGCATCTGTTGCTGTTAACTTTCAAAATGAATTCAAACGAGCTGTCAGTGACAGCAAAGCAAGCCATCATTAGGCTAAAAATATCAAACCAAACCCATCAGAGACATTAGATGTGGCCAAATGAACTATTTGGCACATTCTTAAAAATAAGGAACACACTGGTGAGCTCAAGACCAGTGAAAAGCCACAGAAAACAACTGTGGTGAGTGGCAGAACAATTCTTTCCCTGAAGTAAACCCTCTGCACAATAGTTGGCCAGATCAAGAACACCCTCCAGGAAATAACGTATCTGTGTCAATGTCAACAATCAAGAGGAGACTTCACCAGAGTAAATACAGAGGGTTTGCCACAAGATGTAAACAGGAAGGTCAGATTAGAGTTTGCCAAAAACATGTTAAAAGCCTGTACAGTTCTGAATCCTATAGACAGATGAGTCAAAGCTCAACATGTATCAGAATGATGGGAATAGAAGATTATCTTCTATTTTTTTTTATTGTCATTGTACAACATACAACAAAATGATGGACTTGGCAACGTATACAGTTACAGAATAATTAAGTGCATGTTACAAACAAAGGCCATATTTCATGTAAATGGAATAAAGGGCTCACAATGTTATTGCACAAGAATGGTTCGTGCATATCAAGGATGTATTTTAGTTGGAGGTGTGTGTTTTCAGTTAAAGGCTCAGTACGGTGATAGCTTTAGGATGAATCTTGTGGTGCATGTTTTGATCTGTAGCGGTTTTGATCTGTAGCGTTTTCCAGACGGCAACAATTCAAACAAATGATGGGCAGGGTGATATGGATCCTTTAGAATGTTATGTGTTTTCTGCAGGTAACGGGCGGTAAATATGTTGTCCAGGGCCGGTTGGTTTGTGATGATGTTCTGCGCAGTCTTTATGACTCTCTGCAAGGCCTTTTTCATCAGCTGCAGAGCTGCCTCCATACGACACCAGCATACCATGTGTGAGGACACTCTCAGTGGAGCAGCGGTAGAATTACACCAAGAGCCACTTTGACAGGTTTACCTTACTGAGCGTTCTTAGGAAGTACAGCTGATTTGACGCCTTCTTGACTAGCGCCGTGATGAGAGGTCCTCTGAGATGTGTGTGTCCAGAAAGCTGGACACTTTCTCGACTATCTCCCCGTTGATATGCAGTGGTGTGTGAACATCCCGCTTCTTTCTGAAATCAATAATGAGTTCTTTTGTTTTCTTGATGTTTAGAGTCAGATTATTCTCTGTGCACCACACCATCAACCTCTGTACCGCCGCTCTGTAGGCAGACTCATTGCCTCTGGTGGTCAACCCCACCGCAGTCGTGTCATCCACGAATTTGATCATGATGTTAGTGTTATAAGATGGTATACATGTCATGGGTTTACAGAGAATAGAGAAATGGGCTTAGCACAAAGCCTTGTGGTACGCCTGTGCTGAGTGTCAGAGTTGAGAAATGATGCAGGCCCATCCTCACTGACATTGGCCGCTTTGTTAAGAAGTCCTTAATCCACAGGCAGATGCTGTGCTGTATGCCTAGGTCAGACATCTTGGAGAACAATCTGCTGGGTAAGATAGTATTAAATGCAGAACTGTAGTCTGTGAACAGCACCCATACATACGTTCCTTGGTGTTCCAGGTGGCACAGTACAGTGTGGAGGGCAGTGAGGATGGCATCATCTGTCGACCTGTTGGCCCTTTATGCATACTGGTGGGGGTCTGAGGTGAGTGGCAGAGCAGCCTTGATGTGATGCAGAACCAGCCTCTCCAGGTATTTCATGATAACAGATGTCAGTGTAATGGGCCTATAATCATTAAGGGATATTATGGCAGCCTGCTTTGGCACTGGCACTATCATGGATGTCTTCAGGCAGGTTGGAACACTGCACTGCAACAGAGAAAGGTTGAAGATATTTGTAAATACCTCACCTAACTTTGCAGCACAGTCTATGAGGACGCATCCTGGGATACCATCTGGACCAGCTGCTTTCCGTATGTTGATTTCATGGAGAGTGCATATCACCTCAGCAGGATGAATGACGAGACTCTGGCTATCGTTGGCAGGAACTGGATTGATGGTAGTCCCAGTTCTTTCCACCTCAAAGCAGGCGAAGAAATGGTTGAGATGTTCTGCCTCTGAGGCACTGCTGTTTGTCAGGCTACTGGTGTTATTCTGCCCACTGATGTGACAAATCTCCTGCCATGCCTGGCGGGGGTCCAAGTTGGTGAATTCATTCTCGATCCTCCGCCTATAGGCTGCCTTAGCAGCCCTGATGCCCTTTTTCAAGTTCGTCCTGGCGGCGCTGTACTGCTGCATTGTCACCGGATCAGAAAGCAGAATTGCGGGCCTTCGCGGCTTGCTGTTAGGAAACACGTGAATCCATTTCCTGGTGGTGGCATTGTCAATGCAGCATTTTATATAAAATAGCCCAGAGGATGTTAATATTGTCCACAAATACAGGCCCGCAATTCTGCTTTACGGTCCAGTGCAACTGAAGCAGTCCTGCAGCTGCTCAGATGCCCCCTCTGGCCACACTTGTATTGCTCTAGCAGTTGGTTTGAACCTGTTGATAAATGGTCTATATGAGAAGCAGTAAAATGTGGTCAGAAAGTCCGAGAGGTGATGCTTTATATCCATGCTTGGTGTTGCTATATACTGTACATGGTCAAGTGTGTTTTTCCTCTAGTTGGACACTGGACATGCTGGTGAAATTTTGAGAAGACAGTCTTTAGACTGGCTCATTGGAAATCACCTGCTATTACAAAGACTCCATCTGGATTGGCCTGCTGTTGTTTACTAATGGCAGTTAGCAAGTAGCCCAAAGCTGTTGTGCTGTTAGCATCCAGGGGTATGTAAACAGCAGTGAACAACAACTGTGAATTCTTGCAGCAGATAGAAATGGCAACATCTTACTGATAAATACTCCAGGTCCAGCTCCAGATTATAGAAAACTATCCAAAACATACCACCTCATCTTATGGCGTGGATATGTATGGCTACCTATGGAGCTGGTTCCCTTGTAACTATTGATGACGTGACTGCTGTCAAAATCAGCAGGATGAATTCTGAATTGAATAGGGCTATATTATCTGGTCTGATTCAGCCAAATGCTTCATAACTCATTAGACGGAGCTTCAAGGTGCATATGGACAATGCCCTGAAGCATATTTTGAAAGCAACCCAAGACTTTTTTAAGGCAAAGAAGTCGAATGTTCTGCAATGGCCAAGTTAATTTAACTTGAGCATGCATTTCACTTGCATTTCACTTGATAAAGGCAATGCTGAAGGTGAAATGGCCCCGAACAAACAGAAATTGAGGATAGCTGCAGTAAAGGCTTGGCAGAACATCACCAGGGAAGAAACCCAGTGTTTGGTGATGTTTATGGGTTCCAGACTTCAGGCAGTCATTGTATGATTTGTAATGCTTATATTCTTTATAAGCTATATTTTATTTCAATTGTAATATAATGTGGTAGAATAGCTCAAATAAAATTAACTTTGTTGATGTCCATATATTTATGGACCTGCCTGTAAATTATATTGTATCCTATTTTTAACATTGATCAGGATGAGGCAGCTATGGATATACTGTTGTCAATGTGCTAGCTAGCCACCACTAAAATATTCTCATAGACAACACATAAATAGTAGTAATACTGTACTTGTATTATACTATTTATGTGTAAAATAGCTTTGTACTAATTAACAACAGTTTAGATAAAGCTCTCAGTTTTAGCCTAGTTTTGGGAATTGACAACTTTTGGGGTCTGTGAGGTTTGTCTAATTATTTTAGGAAGAAACGTATAACCAAACATATATTCACATACATTATTTTTGCCCAAAGGTTTGTGGAAACCTGACCATAACACTCATATATGCTTTTTGAACATCTCATTGCAAATTTAGTCCCACTTTGCTGTTATATAGTCCCCAGTCTTCTGGGAAAGCTTTTCCTAAGAGGTCAGACGCCGATGTTGGGCGAGGAGACCTAGAGTGCAGTCGAAATTCCAATTCATCCCAAAGGTGTTCAGTGGGGTTGAGGTCAGGGCTCTGTGCAGGCCACTCAAGTTCTTCCACCAGCCTTGGCAAATCATGTGTTTATGAAGCTTACTTTGTGTATTTGGGCATTATCATGCTGGAACAGGTTTAGACGCTTTACTTCAACTCAAGGGTTGCTTTCAAGCCTACCCTGACTTGACTTTCTGTTATGCTAAGCACAGTCCTAATAATCTTTTCTCTCCCTCTCCCCTTCTGTCGAACCACACACGATTTTACGGAGATACTAGAGATCCTGATCCTCTCTGCTCTCCGGATCTGCCTGATCCTTTTCGGATGTCCTACCTCGGGATTGAGCTCTCATCTATTCCAATTCCAGATTGCTGGGACTACGGCTGCTTCTAAGGCCAAACAGACTACATATAAATCCATAATGAACTTTTTCACACTATCTGTTGTTACCCAGGTGAGGATGGCTTCCCTTCTGAGTCTGGTTCCTCTCAAGGTTTCTTCCTCGAACATTCTTAGGGAGTTTTCCTTGGCACCGTCGCCACTCAGTGGCTCGCTCAGTTGGCTTGCTCAATTCTCACCTTTATATATACACCTATATACCGTGTTGATATTTCTGTAAAGCTGCTTTGAGGCAATGTCTATTGTAAAAAGCGCTATACAAATAAAATTGAATTGAATTGAAAGGGAAACTCCAACTTTGTGGCAACAGTTTGGGGAAGGCAACCCATATGAGTGTGATGGTCAGATGTTCACAAACTTTGATCCATACATTGCATGTATTAAGCAAAAATCTCTTTAAAAAAAAATCTCAAAAATTCTTTACTCTTCCATAATATTCTAATAATAACAGTCTGTTTACTTCTAAGGTATAAAGAGTACTTGATAAATTATCATGAAGCTCAATATATTATGAATACACTTGGTACTGGAAACCATAAATAAAAAAATTGTAACATAGACACTTATAGTAATAACAGTAAAAAAACACAGAAGCACAGCTCTGTCACTATAGGATACTGGCATAGGCATTAAATGTGGCATATGAAAGGAATAAAATATTTTTCGATGCACTGCTATTGGAAAATAATGAACAGTGGGGTGTCAGGATTCCACTATATATATACAGTGGTGTGAAAAAGTGTTTGCCCCTTCCTCATTTCCTGTTCCTTTGCATGTTTGTCACACTTAAGTGTTTCGGAACATCAAACCAATTTAAACAATAGTCAAGGACAACACAAGTAAACACAAAATGCAATTTTTAAATGAAGGTGTTTATTATTAAAGGTGAGAAAAAATCCAAACCATCATGGCCCTGTGTAAAAAAAGTGATTGCCCCTTAAACCTAATAACTGGTTGGGCCACCCTTAGCAGCAACAACTGCAACCAAGCGGCTTGCGATAACGTGCAATGAGGCTTTTACAGCGTCCTGGAGGAATTTTGGCCCACTCATCTTTGCAGAATTGTCCTAATTCAGTTACATTAGAGGGTTTTCGAGCATGAACGGCCTTTTTAAGGTCATACCACAACATCTCAATAGGATTCAGGTCAGGACTTTGGCTAGGCCACTCCAAAGTCTTCATTTTGTTTTTCTTCAGCCATTCGGTGGTGGACTTGCTGGTGTGTTTAGGATCATTGTCCTGCTGCAGAACCCAAGTTCGTTTCAGCTTGAGTACACGAACAGATGGTCGGACATTCTCCTTCAGGATCTCTTGGTAGACAGCAGAATTCATAGTTCCTTTTATCACGGCAAGTCTTCCAGGTCCTGAAGCAGCAAAACAGCCCCAGACCATCACACTACCACCACCATATTTTACTGTTGGTATAATGTTCTTTTTATGAAATGCAGTGTTCCTTCTACGCCAGATATACTTGGACACACACTTTCCAAAGAGTTCCACTTTTGTCTCATCCGTCCACAGAATGTTGTCCCAAAAGTCTTGGGGATCATCAAGATGTGTTGTGGAGAAATTGAGACGAGCTTTGATGTTCTTTTTGCTCAGCAGTGGTTTTCTCCTTGAACCTCTGCCATGCAGGCCATTTTTGCCCAGTCTTTTCCTGATGGTGGAGGCATGAACGCTGACCTTAACTGAGACAAGTGAGGCCTGCAGTTCTTTGGACGTTGTTGTGGGGTCTTTTGTGACCTCTTGGATGAGTCGTCGCTCTTTGGGGTACTTTTGGCGCGTGGGGGGCGGCCACTCCTGGGAAGGTTCACCACTGTTCCATGTCTTCCCATTTGTGGATAATGGCTCTCACTGTGGTTCGCTGGATTCCCAAAGCTTTGGAAATGGCTTTATAACCCTTTCCAGACTGATAGATCTCAATTACTTTCTTTCTCAATTGTTCCTGAATTTCTTTGGGTCTCGGCATGATGTGTAGCTTTTAAGGATCTTCTGGTGGACCTTACTGTGTCAAGCAGCTCCTATTTAAGTGATGCCTTGATTGTGAACAGGTGTGGCAATAATCAGGCCTGGGTGTGGCTAGAGAAATTGAACTCAGGTGTGGACAACCACAGTTATAGTATGTTTTAACAAGGGGGGCAATCACTTTTTCACACAGGGCCATGATGGTTTAGATTTTTTTTCACCTTTAATAATAAACACCTTCATTTACAAATTGCATTTTGTGTTTACTTGTGTTGTCCTTGACTATTGTTTAAATTGGTTTGATGTTCCGAAACACTTAAGTGTGACAAACATGCAAAGGAACAGGAAATGAGGAAGGGGGCAAACACTTTTTCACACCACTGTATATATACCACAACAATGTGCCAACAATTTTTGTTATTAATTAAAGAATGTCATTTTGTAAAAATCTGTTTATAGTTACAGTACATTTAATGTAGTATAATGTGGCGTCGTTTGTCTCTCTGTTTCTCTCTCTCTAAGTTAATAAGACAAAAAAAAAAAGTCTTTCCTATAGACTCTCTCATATTGTAAAATTGACTTACTGACTGTTACAAAGTGCTGACACTGGAGACTTCTTCCATAAATGTTAAATGAATGTATTCTTACAGAAAGCCTCACCATATCAACGAGCATGCATATTTTTATCAGCCATGCTGTTATGGAAAATGAATCAACAACTTCTGACCAATCGGAACTGAGATTTCAACAGCACTGTGGTATAATTATAACACATTATAACGCAGCAGTCATGATGCGGCTCACTCAGTCAGTTTGAATATGATTGCAAACACACGAAGCTGTTTTAAAAGCATCCTTTGCTGCTACACATTGAATACTTAAGCAGCTTCTGCAGACAAGGAGGAGACATTGTATAAATATGGATTAAGGACTCATGGAATAATGACGGACAGGAATCTGTTGAGCAAGAAGCATAGATCAGATGGAAATGGAAACACTGGAAGAAAGTCAATGAATGAGGTGCTGTGGTAGTGAGCCATGGTACTCTATAGTACCTATTATGTAGTTGAAAATGCCACGAGCAGAGTATGACACATAATCCTGAGGTGTGAATGAGTTACACTGTGTGTAGGTGGAACTCCATCATAGTGAATATAAAGGTTTGTATACCAAGGGAACCCATTTCTTTGATGCATTACTCTCATATCTTTTCATTTGGGCTTGAGAACATCATTGCACTGTGTACGTGTCTTAGTGTAATGTTATGGTCTACAGACCTGCAGACTGAGTCGATGTCGTGCATGTCCTCGTCTTTTTGGCTGCTGACAGACAAGCTGTCCCCCAGGGCCAAAAGACACTGGGCAAAACCCTTGTAGATGGAGCCGCACCTTCTAGCAGCAGCCATAGAGCTGAGGCTTGGCACCATCACTGCAAACCCAAACAAATACTAATATTAGGCAGGACTTTGCACTTTTCCCCTGCTGCCTTTTGTGTTTTATTGCCATCATGACTGTGGAGTAAAAGACAAGGGATGAAAGAAATATCATTTGTTTCATGGTTGAGTTCAGCTAAAAAAAATAATAAATAAAGACAGAGAAATCATTATTAGGATCATTACCAGAAGTATTTACCACCATTCACTGAAACGAGATGAAAACTGCTTAATGAAGCATAATTGCTCAGTGTTCTCAAATCACAGGAGTACAGTGTTTCTTGTTGAGTTGAGTAAAAATCTTTATAAATTGGAAACAGTCTCCCTCACTTGTAGAACATAACTGTGGCTACCTGAGGGCCACAGATTCACATACACCCATTAGAAGGAAAGAAACCAACCAAGATGGAATGTCTGTGATGAAACAAATTTATACACAGTTGTGCGAGGATATGCACAGGAAAGGAAAGACACAGGAAAAGAAAACGAATCCAAAAGATGTTATGTATTATGAGCACAAGCTGAGGTATCAGGTGATTGAAAGTTTGTGAACTCTTTAGAACTTTCTATATATCTGCAAAAATAGGACCTAAAACATCATCAGATTTTAATACAAGTCGTAAAAGTAGATAAAGAGAACCCAATTAAACAAGTGAGACAAAAATGATTATACTTGGTCATTTATTTATTGAGGAAAATGATCCAATATTACATATCAGTATGTGGTAAAAGTATGTGAACCTTTGCTTTCAGCATCTGGTGTGACCTGCTTGTGCAGCAATAACTGCAACTAAACGTTTCCGGTAACTGTTGTTCAGTCCTGCACGTCAGCTTGGGGGAATTTTATCCCATTCCTCATTACAGAACAGCTTCAGCTCTGGGATGTCGGTGGGTTTCCTCACATGAACTGCTTGCTTTAAGTCCTTCCACAACATTTCATTTCATTTGGATTAAGGTCAGGACTTTGACTTAGCCATCCCAAAACCTTAAATTTATGTTTCTTTAACTATTCTTTGGTAAAAAAAACAAAACAAAAAACAACAACTTGTGTGTTTAGGGTCACTGTATTGCTGCATGACCCACTTTTTCTTGAGATTCAGTTAATGGACAGATGTCCTGATTTTTTCCTTTAGAATTTGCTGGTATAATTCAGAATTCATTGTTCCATCAACGATGGCAAGTCGTCCTGGACCAGATGCAGCACAACAGGCCCATAGCATGATACAACCCCACCATGTTTCACAGATGGGATAAGGTTCTTATCTAACATACCGCTTCTCATTTAAGCCAAAAAGTTCTATTTTGTTCTCATCTGTCCAGAAAACATCTTTCCAATAGCCTTCTGGCTTGTCCACATGATCTTTAGCAGACTGCAGATGGGGCCAATGTTCTTTTTGGCGAGTAGTGGTTTTCTCCTTGCAACCCTGCCATGCACCCCATTGTTGTTCAGTGTTCTCCTGATGGTGGACTCATGAACATTAACGTTAGCCAATGTGAGAGAGGCCTTTAGGTGCTTAGAAGTTACTCTGGGTTCCTTTCTGACCACATGGGCTATTACATGTGTTGCTCTTGGAGTGATCTTTTTGGGTGACCACTCTTGAGGATGGTAACAATGGTCTTGAATTTCCTCCATTTGAACACAATCTGTCCAACTATGGTGGAGTCCAAACTCTTTATAGAACGTTTTGTAACCTTTACCAGCCTGATAAGCTTCAACAACTCTTTCTGAGGCCCACAGAAATCACCTTTTCTCATCTTATGATACACTTCCACAAACATGTTGTGAAGCTCAGACTCTGATATATCTCCATTTTTAAATAAAACAGGGCACTCACTCACAGCTGATTGTCATCCCACTGAATGAAAACACCTGACTCTAATTTCGCCTTCAAATTAACTGCTAATCCTAGAGATTCACAGTTTTGCCACTCACAGATAAGTAATATTGGATCATTTTCCTTAATAAATAAATGACCAAGTATAACATGTTTGTCTCAGTTGTTTAATTGGGTTCTCTTTGTCTATTTTAGGACTTGTGTGATAATCTGATGATGTTTTAGGTCAAAGTTATGCAGATACAGTGCCTTGCGAAAGTATTCGGCCCCCTTGAACTTTTCAACCTTTTGCCACATTTCAGGCTTCAAACATAAAGATATAAAATTATTATTTTTTTGTGAAGAATCACCAACAAGTGGGACACAATTGTGAAGTGGAACGAAATCTATTGGATTTTTTAAACTTTTTTAACTATTAAAAAAATGAAAAGTGGGGCGTGCAAAATTATTCGGCCCCCTTGCGTTAATACTTTGTAGAGCCACCTTTTGCTGCGATTACAGCTGCAAGTCGCTTGGGGAATGTCTCTATCAGTTTTGCACATCGAAAGATTGAAATTCTTGCCCATTCTTCCTTGCAAAACAGCTGTATATAGAACATTCAAAAGGGTTCACAAACTTTCAAGCACCACAGGATCTTCTAAGTTTTGAAACCCCTGTCATTAGCTGCCTGCTTCTACAGCTGTGTAAGGATAGGCGTTTATCACAAGTAAAAGAATAGTGTGCTTGCCTCCCTAAGAGACCTGCTTTGCGTCCCCTGTTCTTGAGTTTCTTCATTCTCACCGAGTTCTTCCTTCTGGATGAGACACACCTACTGATGGTCAGACCGCAGAAGCAATAGCAAGCTTAACTGAGGACTTAATTGGGACTGAGGGTAAATCGCGGCATTTTCCTCTGTCCTCGGTGGGAACACTTTATTAATATTTGATAGATAAAGCTTCCTCTTTCCCCATCTCTCTGCTACGCCTGCCCCATGTGCTACAAACCTATTGATTGCTCGCAATGTTTTTGCAGCGAGATTATTGGTTTCACCGATCCCCATCAACATTTAATGACAACCGGGAGGGCAAGGGAGAGAAACCTGCATGGGACAGAAGTGCAAAGGAGAAGAAAGCTACTTCAATACTTCTGAAAAAGTACTGTAAGACACCAGGCAATAAAGACTGGGAAACAACGTAAGTAAAAAGACAATTCAGCACTTCAGTGCCTTATCCTCCTGTTTTCAAGCTGATCAGAGGCACTATGTCTTGCAGTCCTACATAGTCTGCTTTCTTTAACAAATCAGGGAAATTATTCTCCATGTATATCCATTCATCATTTATACATCTTCAGTAATCGGTTTATCTGGAGACTATCTCGGGATCACTGGGTGTGAGGTGGGAATACACCCTGAATGGAAACCCACAATAGCACTCCACAGACAGTAACCTGAGCCCTGAGCTCTACATCGATCCAGGTACCCTGGAGCTGTGAGACAATGCCTATGATGTATGGAAAGCCAAATGGGTCATTATTCACGTGCATCGTTACACCATTTTACGTTTAAAAATGCAGTTTTCTAATCGCCGCCAGGCGTTACGATAATGGCACTAGGTGTTAAATAAATGCAGAGCACTGCCAGGCATTTAAGTTATGATCACACGCTGACCGGCATTAAGTTGACGCTCATTACAAAGCTACCCCTCTATTGTCTTTGAGGAATTTTTGGCAAGTCAGATCATTCAATAGGCAAAACACCAACAATGGCTAGTAGGAACTTTGTTTTAGAATGCAAGCAGACAATAAATGTCTGCACCTGACTTCTGTTGTCTGATAATCCCGGACCTGATGTCCTTCACTTATTATTAAATAATGAATAATATTTATGAACAGCAGAGACAAAATCCTTACCTAACAAAGTTGTAAAACAAAGTTCCTTCTCTTTGTTGTTAATGAGCAAATGAATGTGCCTTTTAAGCGACGTGTGCTGCTAACTTAACACCTGGCGGCGAGTAGAAAAATGCATTTTTAAATGTAATAACGATGCACGTCTTAGTGGTTAGCACGTTCGCCTCACACCTCCAGGGTCCGGGGTTCGATTCCCGCCGGGGCCATGTGTGTGTGGAGTTTGCATGTTCTCCCCGTGCTGCGGGGGTTTCCTCCGGGTACTCCGGTTTCCTCCCCCAGTCCAAAGACATGTATGGTAGGCTGATTGGCGTGTCTAAATTGTCCATAGTGTATGAATGGGTGTGTGAGTGTGTATTTGATTGTGCCCTGCGATGGACTGGCACCCTGTCCAGGGTGTACCCCGCCTTGTGTCCGATGCTCCCTGGGATAGACTCCAGGTTCCCCGCGACCCTGAAGAAGGAATAAGCGGTAGAAGATGGATGGATAATGATGCACGTGAATATTGACCCATTTGGCTTTCCACCGTGCTGTCCCATGTACATTCAAAATCAACCAAACAACAAGCAACAACCAAACGAGCTAAGCAAGAAAAAAGTTAATTTGATACCATTCTGCCTATTTTCCTATCTATCTATAGGCTAATAATGCCTAACTGCACCTAATTAGCAATAACCCTGTACTTTGTGCAGGCCATCCAGGTATAACTGGTACTTTCTGCAGTCTCTCCCTTATAAGGCGCCAAATGTAAAAACTTGAATACTCTTTTCTCGCTGACTTCGTTGAACATTTGCGGCTATTCTGATCCATTTAGATAGAGATAGAATAGATAGAAAAATAGTTTTAAGTCTCTGTGTAAATTTTAGATGTAAAAAAAAAAATATTAAATGTGAATGTAGAATTTAAATGTTTGGAGTGTGCTCTATGGAAAAAACAGAACAGTAGGGTTGCCAAGGTTACAACATACTGGAACAAACACTATAAAATCCGGTAGCATTTTTTTCTATGGAAAGGCCATGAGGTTTTTTTTCCTTGTGCTTTTAAAATGGCAAAAGATGTTGTCTTATCGAGATCAAAACTTATTCTGTGCATGATGTTGAAACGTATGGTTAGGATTATACTGTATGCTGTACAGCAAAGATAAGTGTGTCCATTTTTATTTTAATCAGTGAGTGCGCAGACAGCAATAGGTGGTGTAGTGGTAGGGTTTCTTTCAATGCCAAAATCATAGGATTGAGCCTGTGATTGGGTGACCGACTAGAGTTTCATTTTATCTTTCCCAGATTTCCTCTTCTGGATCAATAGAGTACATCTATTTATGTACATGCTTGTCAGCACTGTACAATTTCCAAATTAGTGCCCAATAAATGTCATCATGATGTCATCAATACAAGAGTTAAGTCCTTAATTTAATCTCCTCTATGTGATTTCAGACATACAGATGTGGAGAAGTAGCTACACAGTGCATTAGTGGTAGCTAAACTACCTGACTAGCTAGTGCTATGGATGCTACCTACTTTTACATTTAGCTTCTTCTGTATTTTTGTACATCTATACACAGAAAAAAGGGAATATGTTGTAGGTCAGATGTAAGAGAAAACATGACTTCAGTGCTTATACTAAATGCAATTTAAACAAATATACATTCTACTAGTTTGAATTATGTAGCGTGAATGTGATCAACCTAGTATTAACACAACCGAGGTCATGTGGGGTAGCATAGTGAGTAGCATCACTGCCTCAAGGGTTTCTGGTTCGATCGTCAGCTTGTTCAGCGTTATTCCAGGAATCAGTGATTAGTGAATAGAACTAATGTATACATTTTTTATCAGTCAGTTAACTTTTTTTCCCTGTGTGATTTCATAGGGAAGACAATCTTCAGGATTACCGGTCGTAGTGATGATCATCACAGTCCCAAACAAACTCACCTGCAGCCATCTGCAACTGTTGCTGATTTAAATAATAATGGACACGCTTAGCTATGCTGCAGTTTTGACAGCCTCAAGCTCGTTCCCAAACTTGCACAGTATGGTGTAACCCTGGCAACCCTACTATGGAATTAAATTCGTGCCAAAAGTGTTAAAGATACGTTTCAAGAAACAAACAAAAATATACAGCGAGAAAGAAGAAGAAAAAAAAAAACCTCTGAAACTGAAACCAGTGAACTCAGTGGCAAAAATGCCATGTTTAAGTTGAATTTAATGTGGTTTTGAAATAAACTGCCGTTATGTTTTCTAAGCTTCGTTTTCGCTAATCATGGTTTATGAACGCGCTGCCAGAGCTTTCGTTTCAAAGTTAAGTTTGTCATTCAGGAACAAATCTCACATGTGGGCGGGGCTTCACAGCGATTTACTCTCATTGGCTGGTGAGATTTGGATCAACAGCTCCCTGACTAGAAAGTATAGACTTCAGTAGGTCGAATTCTGGAGATCGCACTGGATGCAGTTCTCTGTATAGTTATAGTGGTTGCACTTTGTAGTGGAAATTACTTACTTAGTGAGTATATTAGTTCGCAATTAATGTTTGAGATTTGGTTAGTCTCAACGACTCATTTTTTTTCGAGCTCTAAGATTTATTCTTTAGCCCCAAATAATTATCCAGTTGGAACAGTTCGTCACTATGTAACTGAACATCAGTTTTTTGGGTTTTTTTTGTTTTTTTAACCAGTAAATGGGTTGAAACTGAAGTTTTATGCAAGTTTTATGATTAATTCAACTTTTTTTTGTCCACAAAATTGGACAAAATATTTTGTCCAATTTTCACATTTTTAAGCAAACAGCCCTCACATGCAAGAAAAAGAACGAATGGAAACGGTCTATTTAGAAGTACATTTGAAAAAGTTTTTTGGTGGAGAAGAATCTGGGCCACATGATTAATAGCCCCTGGGAGTCGCTGCATCTAAATGTATCTAAAGTCGCTACATCTAAATGTATCAAAATGTATTCAGACAAAAGTATTCAATGTTTTATGTTTGGCACCCCACACACCTTTTCTTTTAGCATGTTATATTGTTATAGATAGTGTAATCTAGCCAGTCTGCTAAATTCAGTGCTATCACTGATTGGGGGATCACTGCCAGCCAGTCTGCGTTGTCAGGTAGAAGACACAGCAGGTCACATCGTGCTATCCACAGGAAGATGCTCTAGCCCAAAAGGAAGGAAGGAAGGAAGAGATAGAGAGAGAGAGAGCGAGAGAGAGAGAGACAAATACATATAAAAAAGTAGGATTAGATTATGTCCATGTCTGAATGTGTGATTCTGTTCCGAAACAATGCGTCATGACAGACCACTGAGAACATGGTCAGATGGTATTGCTTTAAGATGACGGACTAGAGTATGTCACTGATTAGTGGATCATTATTATTTTGGAGCTTCACACACCTCAACACATGCAGTCATTTATTCCACATCTAAGTACATCAAAATTGTTTTGCACTGTACTTCACTAATTGTTTTGCAGTGTACTTCACTGCAGAAAACTTGGATCCAGAAGAGCTTCTCGACCCTCAATGACATTTAGAGTTCAGATAAAAGTGCTGTATCAGTACTGGCTGGCTGAAGAGTTTGTTTCCTGTATCGACTAATCCATCCCTTGATAATGAACTGCCCAATGGTCTAGGGCAAATACCCACAGGCCAGTCAGGTACAGCCAGGAGAGAAGGATGGCTTAGGAAAATTTCTGCACTCTGTGGTCAGCAGTGCTATTTTCCCCAGTCCCCCTCTTTCAGTTCTTGCAAATCTGCATAAGCAATAGATCCATCCATCTTCTATACCTTCTTATCCTTTTCAGGGTCACAGGGAACCTGGAACCTCTCCCAGGGAGCATCGGGCACAAGGCGGGGTACGCCTGGGACAGGGTGCCAATCCATCGCAGGGCACACTCACATATACACTCACACACCCATTCATACACTACGGACACTTTGTACATGCCAATCAGCCTACCATGCATGTCAGGAAACCGCGTGCAAACTCCGCACACACAGGGCCACAGTGGGAATCAATCCCCCGACCCTGGAGCGAACGTGCTAACCACTAATCCACCATGCGTATAAGCAATAGATATATCAAGATAATAAATGATGCACTGAGTTTCCCCCCGGGTACTCCGGTCTCCTCCCCCAGTCCAAAGACATGCATGGTAGGCTGATTGGCATGTCCAAAGTGTCCGTGGTGTATGAATGGGTGTGTGAATGTGTGTGTGCCCTGTGATGGTTTGGTACCCTGTCCAGGGTGTACCCCACCTTCTGCCCTAAGCTCCCTGGGATAGATTCCAGACTCCCCAAAACACAGTAGGATACGTGGTATAGAAGATTGATGGATGGAATGATGCATTGATGTCCACATCCCAAGAAAGCACAGTATTTCAGGGGAATAATCTGTAGAAGCTGTAGACACTAATCATGTTAACATAGCACTTCGGAAAATGAGTTTCAGAATATTGCAGAAGCAATTAAGATCTCATAGCGTGCCATTTTTATCAGCTGTAGTTTGAATGTTTTAAGAACGGTTAATGTACAGCACCATGTTTGGAGCAATAACAAAGAAAATCATTGTAAGCTATTCAATAATATATATACACAGTACAACAGATTGATTTGTTATACCCAGATCATTTAAGGTGGCTCTTTTCTCACTGCTCCATCTGCTACTCTGCACTGACTTCTACACCCCAGCAGGACTGAGTAATGATGGAGGGAGAGCCATCCTCCACACATCCACATGACCAATCTCCTATTCATGAGATCAGAATAAATGTGTTTCATCCAGGCTGTTGGTAAGCAGGTAGGTCTGCTGCTCACATGCTGATGACTCCTTTCAATAAAAAAAATAAAAAAATAAAAAACCCTTCCAAGATCTTTTCTTTTTCAGAAGGATGTACTCGGAATCCTTTAAAGCAAAAAATTCCCACAATTCGGTCACCCACAATTCAGCACGTTTTCGTGTTTTCCCTTTTCTAACAACTGATTCAACTGATCCACTAATTAACAGCGCTTCGCGAGTTGAAGTAGTTGTGGTGCACGGTGAAAACTCTAAAATGTGCAGGACAACTTGATTTCTAAATGGTTTACGCCTCTTGGATGGCTGATTCTGTGAATATAGATATGGGTAAATTTGTTACCACAGTGCTATTTATCTTTTCCATTTAAACCATACACTTTCTCAAAACTTCAGCTTTAAAAAAAATAAAATAATAATAATTAATTAATAAATAAATGAATTAATATTTGAGAAGCATTATGCATTAGCTCAGTCTGAAACAGGTTTAAAGGTTTGAACCTGGCACAGTCTGTTATGCAGATTTTTAGACGATGACATAAACGGAAACTTTTAGCTACAGGATCTGTATGCTAAGCTAGCCAGGTGGGTGGGGTTGGGATTGTAAACGGACATGGGGCTGTTTTAATGATCATATTTTGTATGTTGTCAGGTATCGTTCTCCACAAAAGTAATGCTCCCGAGTAATCAACATACATTTTTAATGGTTTAAAATGAAATGTTTAGGGACATTTTACAATCATATATTCACTATATGGCCAAATGTTTGCGGACACCTGATCATCACACCAAGTGCTTTTTGAACATCCTACCCTCAACTTTTCTGGGAAGGGTTTCCAACAGAATTTGGAGCATGGTTATGAGAAGTCCTGCCCATTCATTAACAATAGCATTAGTGACGTCAGAAGGTGTTAGGCGAGGAGGCCTGGGGTACAGTCAGTGTTCCAAGTCGTCCCAAAAGTGTTCAGTGAGGTTCGGATCAGGTCTCTTTGCAGTTCACTAGAGTTGTTCCACTGAAACCTTGGTCAACCATATCTTCATGGACTGCAAAGGGGCGTTGTCATACTGGAACATGGTTGGGCCCCTTAGTTCCAGTGAAGGGAAACTGTAATGCTACCGCATACAAACACATACTATACAACTGTTAGCTTCTAACATGTACATACATATGTACAGAGGCTTATCAAAATATACTGCATCTGACCTGTGAAAAATTTTCATAAGAGGCTGTTACTTACAGTGTCCTACACTAATACTGGCACACTTATTAAATATGAGCAAAGAATACTTTGAAAAACGGTCTTTATTAAAAATAATATTTCACAAAGATACTCTGCTCTCATGGCTATCAAACAATTGCAAACAAAACACAGGTTTATCAAAAAATATATATTTGGTAATATAGGTGTGCAACAATTATTGGCACCCTTTTAGTAAATATTTTGTGCTACTTCCCTTTGCCAAGATAACATCTCGGAGTCTTCTCCTATAATGCCTGATGAGGTTGGAGAATACATGGCAAGGGATCCGAAACCATTCCTCCGTACAGGATCTCTGCATATCCTTCAAATTTCAAGGTAGACGCTGGTGGACTCTCCTCTTCAGTTCACCCCACAGGTTTTCTATGGATTTCAAGTCAGTCGTCTGGGATGACCATGGCAGGACCTTGATTTTGTGTGCAGTAAATCATTTTTGTGTTGATTTTAATGTATTTAGATCATTGTTCTGCTGGAAGATCCAACCACGGCCCATTTGAAGCTTTCTGACAGAAACATTCAGGTTTTCATTTAATATCTGTTGATACTTGATAGAGTCCATGATGCCGTGTATCCTAACAAAATGTCCAGGTCCTCTGGCAGAAAAACAGACGCAAAACATTAAAGATCCACCACCATAATTAACCGTCAGCGTGAGGTACTTTTCCATATGGCTACCTCTCTGTGTACCAAAACCACCTCTGGTGTTTATTCCAAAAAGCTCTATTTTGGTTTCATCTGACCATAGAACCCGATCCCATTTGAAGTTCCAGTAGTGTCTGGTACACTGAAGATTCTTTTTTGTTTTTAGATGAGAGTAGAGGCTTTTTTCTTGAAACCCTTCCAAACAACTAGTGGTAATATAAGTGACTTCAGATTGTAGTTTTGGAGACTTTCTGACCTCAAAATGCAACTAACTTCTGCAAATCTCCAGCTGTGATCCTGTGACCAGCTGTGATCCTCTAGGTTGAGTCATAATATTTCCAGTTAACAGGAACTTCTTAATTATCGCCCTGATGGTGGAAATGGGCATTTTCAATTCTTGTACTATTTTCTTATAGCTACTTCCCATTTTGTGAAGCTCAACAACCTTTTGCCGCACATCACAGCTATATTACTCGGTCTTACCCATTGTTATGACTGACTAAGGGAATTTGGCCTATGTGTTACCTCATACTTATACTCCTATGAAACGGGAAGTCATAATTGAACAATTTCCTGTACTTAGCCTCCCAGATGTACTAAAAAAAATTTTTAAAGTATCAATGGGAATTTACTTCAAATATGTTTTTCTCTTATGAATTCATATTGGTGCAACTAATTGTTGCGCACCTACATTTAACAAAGAGTATTTTTGTGAATTTTTTTAACAAAAGATCAAAAGGTCAAACAATAAAGTCAATTTTTCACAGCCTTCCTTGCCCATATTTACCAAGGGTGCCAATATTAGTGGAGGGCACTGCAGGCTCCCTCTGCTCTAAAGACAAGGATAAGGAATTAGGATTAAAACAGCAAAAGTCAATTGCGCACAAGTGATATGAAATTTTCAGCTCATGTCAAAACAACCTCGAAATTGATGTCATTTGCTTTATCCTATTCTTATTGTTGACTGAAACATAACAGAACAGTGCTCTTCCCAAGGTTCAGCTAATTAGAATAATTACAATCACAGTAGATGGCATGCTATAATTGATTAATTGCGAGATAACTGTATGATTCTAACTGTATACTATACATGGTTAAACCTCTCTAATTAAAATCGCTGCCTTTGTGGAGAAGGATTTAATGGACAATGTCAGAGAGTGATAGTGTTAATACCACATGCAGTGTAAGATAATGCAAGGGAGGAGAGGATCTCATCAAGACATTAGCCCATTACCCGCTGGGATAAGAGCTCTTTCTAAACCACAGGAGGGACTCTGGAGAGAGGCTTCATTAGTCAACTTATCACTGAGTTATATTTAACAGTGCGCCACTGGCACACAAATCAGAGATTCGCTGCAGTCACAGGTATAAATGTCTCCTTAGCTTACCACAGACTCTGTGCATAAGTGGTTGGGATTGGGTGTTGGGCACTTTGATGGTGGGGAAGAGGGTGTGTGTGTGTATGAAAACTTTGTATTTGTTCGTGTTCAGTGTACAATGAGAGACATAACACCCTATCCAGTTCCCAGAGCAAATTCTGATTTTGTCTCCTGCTCTTGACCTTATCACATATTGTTTTAAGGGTACCTAAATGTCACAACCTATCTGTGAGCTCAGGGTAGTCTAGTTAGAGACAAAAGTTAGCCTACTCAAACAAAAATAAATATATTGCACACAGTAAATAGTGCCCACGAATGAAAGCATAAATAAGAAACATTCTGGAGTTAGGTGGCATTCAGAAAGCTTTTTCAGTGATGTGATGAATGAAAAGAAAAGAAAGAATCTCTGACACTTTCGGAACAGGCCGTCACTTCCATGATCAAAGACAGCTGCTACGGTTCTTTAGCAGCACTATGGTAACTTTACTGTGGTAACTATGGTGCTCTCTTGCGTAGCATCGTTAATGACGACGCCGTAATGAAGCTAGCGTCGGCTCAGCCACATAGCGTGCGAGAGACAGCTAGCGGACCCAATTCCCCAAGGAAAGCCTCTGAAATGGGATCTCCAGCAGCTCAGCATTGCACCAAACAATACCTGATAATTAACTCTGCTAGCAAACACCGCTTTCCAAATGATTTGGTTAACCTCCATGTGTTTTCCATTCACACCTCCACTCCCAGAACGCTGAATGAGCGAGGGAGGTAAAGTGCATGTGCAGACTTAATTATTACATAAAAGAGTGTCTTTGAATAGCACGAACTACTTCAGTAACTTTGGTTCTATTTTCCATCCAATTACAGCCTATAGGTGTGAAAGCAAACAGGACAGTGATTCATCTGTATTTGCCTTTCCAAAACACACACACAATTGGTCATAATGCAACCTGCCCACCATGCCATGTATGTCTAGGTTGGGAAGTCAGTTATTAAACATCTTCGAAAACCTGAATTACTCCTTTTATATAATTACAGGCACACTGTACAAGATGATCCCAATATAATCTTGGCTGAAATCCATAACAGACTCTGCAATACCGTGTTCCCCATGTCCAGGTTATACAGTGAAGATCCTCAGTTATACAGATAGACCTGTGATGAAAGAGAAGATTCGGTGCAATCTGAGCTCGTGCAGAAAATGGGGTGGCATAAACAGAAACAAGCCCTCTGTATATTGGTAGCAATGTCATGCCTAGAGAAATCCCATTTTAACAGGTGGAGGAGAGGATTTTGGAGCCATTGGTGGCTCAATAAAGAGGACGACATGGACTACCTGTTCTCCAAAGTGAGCTTGGGGTAATAAGCATTTCTTTTCATGCATGGTAAATTTGCAACTCCCTGTGAGAGGGACCAGGATATGTAGGCTGGTAACGTAATATTTATAATTGTGAGCAAGTCAGTATTTTTAAATGATCGCTTGCTCAAACTTTTCAAACACATTTCACACTTCAAATTCACACTTACATTCCTGAATAAAGTCTTCCCAATTAAAAAAACAAACAAAAAAAAACATTCAATTATTTTTGTGTGAAATGCTGAACAACTTTTATCTGCTACTCTCTTTCCAAAACACTGCCTTGTCTTGGATCAAGTAACAGACTGAAGTCTGGGAAATATCGTTAAATCATGTGGTCCATTTGAGTATTTAAAAAAATCAGCAGATCCTAATATAGATTTACACACAATTTACAGCAAAGGAACAACCTGATGTTGGGCTGAGACTGACAGAGAGATAAAGATTATGTGTGGCACAGAGAGGGCACGGCAGGTCCGCAACTATCCAGTAGCCCTGGTTTAAAAATAGTCAGAGGAACAATGCAGCGTTATGAGGAGCTTTTCAGCCATAGGAGCAGAAATGTTCCACAGCCTTCACATCAATAGGCTTTCCAAACACCATTCAAATAGCTCTGCCACTGAAGGTCTGCTTTCTCAGGATTTCGTTCTCCACGAGAGACACAATACCACTGTTGAATCAGGATATGGAAAGCAAAATAATTGTGTTCTTCTCTGCAACCACTTGGGACTGGCATATAAAACGGACAATAGCAGAAAACCAATTAGCCTACTAAAGCCCGTTATAAAACGCCCTTGTAATGAGTAGGCTGGAGAATAGTGGGGATAATAAAAAGATTTAATATTATGGGGGATAAAAATGTAATGAATTGCAGATATGGAATTTTTTTTATGTTACAAATTCAGCAACTTTTTGAGTAGTCACCTTGAACACATGAGTACATCAAAAATTAAATAAAAATAACTTTGCTGGGGAATTAAACCTAAAACTATTATATACAGTCACAACAGAATTATTGGAACCCTCAGTAAAGATTCATATATTGGTGTGATTGTCTCATTCTAAGGACAGATGGCTGAAAAAGAAAAACCTACACTTTGGCATGACAGCAAGCAGACTTGGCCCTCCTATGTGGGTCCAAAACTGATCAAATTATCATAACATGTTTCATTCAAATGACCACTACAGAATTCAATATGAATTTATTCTCTTTTGAACTGCTGTTATGTTTGAAACGGGAGTCAACATGAAGAGGAAATTGGAGAAAATATGGTGAAATGTCTATGGGCTCTGTAATTCAGACATTTATTGCTTTGATCAGCAGTGCCACTGACAAAATATTAATTAGATGGACATCGATGACACTGATGAAACAATACAAGGTTGCAGATTCGTTGCAAAAGCATTTGGTTTTGTAACTTGCGGGATATGGAACAGTGTGGCAGTGACATTCTGGCTCTACAGTCTAAAAAATGCCGGGTTGTTTGTTTCTACTCAAACATTGGGTTAAGCCTTTTGGGTCATTTAATTGGGTTATTTTCTCTGTCTTTACCCAGTTCTTTGGTAGTTTTGTGTAACCCACCGCTGGGTTATTTCTGGGTCATTTTCACTGACTGCAACCCCCCCCACCTGACACCTTGGGTCAAATCAGCTCAGCACGGACTGTTTGAATTCACCTCAGGTGGAGGTAGCGGTTTTTGAGGCGAGGAAACCAAATGACCACAAGTAAGTTAGCGTTCATCACTATATAGTGTTCATGCTGCTGAAAATACCTGGCTGAGTTTGTGATATATAGGCAGGGAGCTCTTGAAAATGCATTCAATGGGAAACAGTAACTCAGCGAGTGATAATTAACTTTCCCTATCGCAACAGCTTCAAAAGTAAATATCATGTACTGCTTCCTCAGTGTTGGCGTTAAACTACTAGTGTCATGTGTTGACTTTGAAATACGGACTAAGGTTATTCTATAATTCTCTGGGTCGGCATCTGAGGCTCAGAGTTAGGGTTAGCTAGTTTCTGTCACCAACAGGGATGAGTGATGCTAACCCTGAGATG
Organism: Ameiurus melas; assembly: GCA_012411365.1. Lineage (NCBI taxonomy): Eukaryota > Metazoa > Chordata > Actinopteri > Siluriformes > Ictaluridae > Ameiurus > Ameiurus melas. Next base: position 27,287,676 of record CM022754.1, on the reverse strand, counting down.
ATAACATTACTTTATTAGCATACAGCTCGTGATAATGTTACACATTCCCATTCGCTTTTTGAGAGTTAACGATAACATAGCATTACAGCTGTTCAGCATGATATAATACAGAGAGTGGGTTAATGTTAACTTTAGCAGGATGGGTTAGGGCCGTGTTTCTTCATGTATTTGGTAAACATTAATGCCAGTTAACAGGTGTAGACAGTCAGTGGAACTTAGCTAGCTCAATAATGTCGAGGACAAAAGTTCACTGAGTGGAACAGTGGTCAAAAAATCCAGCAAGCAGATGTCAGAGACAGATGATGAGGCACTCTGGCTATACAAAGCATCAAATACTGTGCACTCTTGTACATCTATACGGTGAATCAACCGCAGATGCTTTGACATGTTGGTGGCGATACCTCTATTGCAACATATTAGCTTATCACAAATGGTACACTTAGCTTTTTCGGCTTCTGACTTCACAAAGTGTAGGCACACTTTCGAATGCTTCCTGCGGTCCATCGGGACAGTCGTTTACATAATGCAGATTAGCGAGGAAGGAGGCACATCGCCAGGTCGGGTCTTCACAGATAATGTGTAAAAAAAATTTTAAAAAAAGATCCAATCTATCTCAAAATGCGGACACAGGAATCGATAAGTGGAATCGAAATTTTAATTTAATTATCTGATTCCTGACCTTAACTATCCGATTCCAGAATCGGAAACGATTTTCGATTCCCAACCCTATTCAGGAATATTCACTGTTTCAAAGATGATCATACGTTTGCTTGTCCAATTTCCATGGGATGTACTTATTTTTTCCACACGACTGTATTTTTAGAACTGTAGTCTCAAATTTCTGAATCCAAAAAAAGGGACATTTCAAACTTTAAACTTTACATTCCTACACATTCGTCCTCTCTCTATCCGACACAGAAACATACGCATACATAGGAATAACGCTTAAAACAAAGCGTCCCCTGACAAAAGGGCTGGTTAAAGCCACATTACGGCAATTCTCACTGCTCCAAATAAATGAGCTTCAGGAGAGGATCGATGCTGCTCTATATCCAGTCCTGTGATGGAGAATAAATGCGAAGTTCATTGGACTGGACACTCGCACTGGAGCCAGCTCCTGCTCTAATGAGTTTTTATTGACTCAAGCACCGAAGTGCCCAACTTTAACTTATTAGAGCTAGCATATGTTTCCAGGTGTAGAGACTGATTTACTTCAGATGGTCTGTGAGTGAACAGAGCCTGGCGATACCATCAACTTGTGGGACAACGTCTAAAACCAGACTCTTCTTCCTCACGGCTCAGTGAATGCAGTCAGTTAATGCAAGAGCTAGCTGCCTGTATTATATGCTGCCTCACTGTCTGTCAACTTACATAAAAGTGTCTTCCAAGAGAATAAATGTACACGTAAACGGTCCCGTCACTGTCTGCAAACTGCTGCTTCATTTCCTTCTACCTTCTGTACACTTGTTTACCAGTCTCGCAGTACTTTAATCATCACCTATACTGCATTGCATTCTTCACTGCATCGAACGTCACCCTGCGGTGTTCCCCCCCTTTCCTCCAAACTGGTTTTCTAGTTTCTATCCTCTCATGTGCTTAAAATAAAGGCCCACCGTTTTCTATGCCCTGTTTTTTTCAGTACGTTTACCTGCCCTGAGATTTATCCAGTGAGTCAGTGTGAGAACGTTCCTGTAGCGTCTAGACTATAGTTGGTCTAGACGTTGAGAAAATAACGAGCGACTATGACTTACGATAATAGATCAGTGTGTAGTAAGGTAACGCTGCATGCGTCCCAGGATCTCAACGTTACAATGGAGAGATCTCTTCTCATCTGTGTGTGTGGAGGTATGAAGAGTCAAGTGAGCAGTCAAGTGTGATCAACATGAAGTGACAGCCAGGCTAATTTTTTTTCTCATGTCCTCCTCTGCAATACACCTGAATTAGAAAGAACAACAAAAATGTGCTTTTACGTATGTTTTAGATCAACAACAACAATAATATAAACAATACTTTTTTTTATAGCATATATTGTCAGTGTGTACTTTACTGATGTAATGAAGCATTGAACAGTACTCTGCACTGAACAATGAATGTACACTTATGTCTAGATCTTTGTTTTCGTGTACTCACAAAACGATTCCTCTGGTTTCTTTTCATTCATGTGCATTCTGTTCAGACCTCAGCACAGAGCACATAAACACATCATAAAGGACTACAATACTGTATGCTCCGACATATTTTACTAAGGTGGGTGGGGTTTGGTACTGTATATAAATTCATTATCAATTCATAACAGCTTCATGACTGCGGATGTAAAAATTTCCTTCCATGGTTTTAAAACTAAAAAGGCACAGCTGTATATTAATGGTCTGGAAAATATTGCCTTTTAGTTCAGCCTTATGCATCATCGGCTGCCCAGACATTTTAGCCTGGCTCTTATTCGCAAGAGTTCTGTAAGCACAGTCATGTGAAATAAATAAATAAATAAATAAATAAATAAGTACACCCCATGGAAATTGATTGTTGTTGTTGTTGTTTTTAACATATTCGGACAAGCAAACATTCGATCCTCTTTGAAACAGTGCATATTAATAATAATAGTAATGATAATAACAACAATAATACATTTATTATTCATAGATCCTACAATGCTAGAAGACTTGCTTTAAATCTGCAGCCTGTACAACAGCTGAGAAATGCTGAAGTGACCTTGGACATCAACTTACAAAATGCTATTGTTCTCTGCACAGTGAAAAAGTGCTATTCAGCTCTGTGAAGCTTTCACGCTTACATAAAACACACGGACAGTAGAGCCACAGAACTGCCTCGAAATTCATTAGTGCTTAGAGGACACAGGTTCATGTGACTCTTTGTTAAAATGGTCATGGACATTCATCCTGTGGAAAGTGCAGACTGCCTCATGTGTTATAGGATCTCATCACAAAGCGAGCCACTAAAAGCTGTGAGAGGGGAATTACTCGGACAAATCTGGTGCACAGTTACAGGGTATAACTTACAAAGGAGACTCCTGATGACACAGGTGTACATGTTACATTTGTCGATTACCGCTCAGATCTCTGATTACAGCATATGACTTCTTCAGCAGTTTGCTGGAAACATCCCTGAATCTGTTCTTGTCCACCAGAGGATCTGTTACATGTAATGATAATGTTATAACAAATTAATTGCTAGCCATGTAGATAACTTCCAGCACCTGCATTTCATTTCTGGAGGGCTACAGCACAGTTTATTCTCCTCCTTCCTGATTAATTCATGGGATAATTATCAAATCCTTCGAGTTGGCTCAGGTGTAGCCGAGAAAGCAATAAACTGGCAGCAATGCGTGACCTATAGGACTTGAATCTATTACATTTAGAAGCGCACTCATGGTATCTTGAGATGAGAAAGCATGATATTAATCTACTTATAGTGTATATAGTTAAAGTGCACCTATTATGCTATGTAAACGTGCCTAATTTTGTTTTAGAGGTCTCATACAATAGGTTTACATGCCTCCAATATCAAAAAACACTTTAAATTTCTCAGAATTAACATCGCAGCATCACCTCTGTTTCTCAGGGTCACAAGTGACTGGCTCAAAGATCTATTCACTCTAAACTCCTCCTCTCAGGGAGTCTACATTGCTCTGATTGGTCAAATGTCCCAGTCTGTTGTGATTGGTCTACCTCTTACAGCATGTGTCAGATTGGACACAGACATTACCATATCTGAATTTCAGCTCAGTAATAATGTCAGTTTTACCGTATCAATTTGAGCTCGAGTCCGATAGTGACGCATCGGAAGATCAACCCGAGCCACCATCGCAAGCACGACGAGGACAGGACGTTTCTCAGTGTAAGTTTATATGTAGCTTGACAAAAATTTGATTTCGCCGTTTAGCAGAGGCTAACAGGCTAACAGCTGTGCACTGTCTGTACACGTATACAACACAAAGCTACGCATTTGGAACACTCGGTAGAAAACATATACATAAATAATGAATCATACTTACAGACGGTGATCCAGAGGCGCAAGATGGTCCAAATAAAGTGGGTACAGCCCCATCTTTAATGAATAATCATTTCACAAATCCTGCGTTGACTTCAGCTAGATTTGAGGAGCAGCCGTCAGTGAAATGACGAGAACACAACGAAGGTCGGAGTTGAACTGCTGTGGTTTCGTTTTTTAAAAAATGAATTCTAACCAGTGACGCTTTACATCCTCATCCTTTCGGGGTCCATGCAAAGTGCTTTTGCAGCGCAGAAAGCAACGTCTTCTAGACATGAAATTAATTCTTTCAGGACACTACTATACTGTAGTGTTTGAGGGCGGGTCAATGTACACACTGTTCGTGAGCAGCCAATGAAGACCAGAGGCGGGTTTTGTGTTACAATCCTACCTAGGTTAATACAGGAAGTGAGTCTGGAATCACTAACGACTCGTTTCAGCTGTTCAGAATCGCTTCCTTTTTCATTTGTGAGTCAATAACTCCATTTGTCGTGCACTTAGATTTTTTTTCAACTTGGCAGACTTTTTACATTAACAAACAGCTCAATAACACACTACATGAAAGATCATATCTGAAAAACCATAATAAAGGTGCTTTAAAGAAGGAGAATAATTGTGTACCATTTACACGTTTTCCCTCTGCAGTCGGGAGTATCAGTCTGTTCAGTTCACGATCTGATGTAATGGACATACAAAACAGGAGGATTAATTATCCTGCTATACAGATTTTTTCCTCCCTTTAGCACCATTCTGCTGAGCTCTAAAGCGAGAAGGATTATCTTAAGACTGAAATAAAGTCTTTTCAGTTCAAAATCTGTAGTAAAAGACTGAAGAAAAATTCCCAATCCAAATAAAATCTCATGGATGAGATGCTTGTGGTTTTTTTTTTTTTTTGTTTAAAAAAAAAATCTTTTTCTTTGATGTAAAAACACCTTACTTATATGGGGATCTAATAAATGAGGCAAATGTCCGCATGGCGTGATTTTAGATAGACTTTTATTTTATCTGACATCACTGCTTTCTAACCGTTATTCTAATCCTCTTGAATTCATCTATTATTTATTTATTTGCAAAGAATGCAAATAAAGATTTTCTTGAGCAAGCAGAATTTCTGTAACCATCACCACGTTTCAGCTTGCATCGTTTCTATGAGCTACTTCTTGACTCCACTGTCACACGTGAATAGATCAGAGTAAGGTCATGAAGCCTGTATGTAGAGCTTTTTGTATCTGTGTAGGAGTGGTGCAGATTGGGGATCGGTCACCTTGCTTTAAAACTTTTGTAAACATGGTTTCAAATGTTAAAAAAATGTTTAGGATCCTGATCCTGACAACTTTAGATTGTGAAATCTATATCCTTAGCTGCGATTCAATTCTTGTTTTAATGCTACAAAAATTCCCATTTTCCTGTGTGTGTGTGTGTGTATCAGACAGCACAATGATTGGCAGTGGCGTTTCCCTGGCAACATAAACAACCTGACAGGCATGGTGGGAAAAGAGAGCAAGAATGACAATGCATAATCTTTTGCAATTATTTTGGTTTTCACATATATGTATAATTTATGATTAATAGTAATAATATTTACAATAAGTCAGCACTGCGAGGGAAGTAGGAGTGTATTTCGTACCGTTCTAGGGGTATTTGGTAACGCGAGCTTGATTGCTGCTCTGGTTTCTATATTCAGCTGGTTTAAAACACTACGACGATGACCTAAGCATTATGTCATGTAACGACTAAACTGCAGCAAGTGGCTTAGAGCTGAGCACGTTTTCCTCGCACCTCCAGGTTTGGGGGTTGGAATCCTGTCTCCGCCCTGTGTGCACAGAGTTTGTATGTTCTCCTCATGTGGTAGGGGTTTCCTTCAGGTACTCCATCCCCAGTACAAAGACATGCATTGTAGACTGTCTGGCACCTCTAAATTGTCCGTAGTGTGTGTGAATGTGTGTATGCGATTGTGCCCTGCGATGGTTTGGCACCCCATTCAGGATATCTGCAAGCCTTGTGCCCCCAGTTCTCTGGGACAGGCTCCAGGCTCCACCCGACCCTGTGTAGGATAAGTGGTACAGAAAATGGACGGAAGGAAGGAAGGATGGATGGATGGATGGATAGATGGATGTGGTAAACTGGGTAAATATGAACGTTACTCTCCATGGAGTCATCTACTGTAACAATGATGGCAGCACATCAGCTACAGGCTAATTCATCAGCAGAACAATTCCTGTTGAAGGCAAAGTAGTTAGCTGAAGATATTTGTATTGGTCGTTTGCACAAGGGGTCAGCCGGCAATACTTATTTTCAAAAATGCTTCAAAATCTTTCATCCCTCATAAAATCCAGTCCATGTCCGAAGCTTTAAAATGCCCGTATGCATTTCTAAACCACACGCACAATGTTTCTACAGATCCACTCCTACATTTATAAGATGTAAACACCTCAGGGTTCATGTTCTGAAGTTACGATGCACCAACTGAATCAAGCGGCTATATTTATATTCTGGGTTGTGAAGGAACACTTTTTTTAATTTATTTTTTTTTTACTAACTAAAATGAGACAGCTAACAGATTGGGAGAGCTGGCGGGACAGCTGGTGCATGAATTGCTATCCACAGAACGGATCAGAAAATGGGAAAGAAAAGAAGAAGAAGAAGGACGAGGAGGACAAGGAGAAGAAGAAGGAGGAGGAGGAGGACAAGGAGAAGAAGAAGAAGGAGGAGGACAAGGAGAAGAAGAAGGAGGAGGAGGAGGACAAGGAGAAGAAGAAGGAGGAGGAGGAGGACAAGGAGAAGAAGAAGAAGGAGGAGGACAAGGAGAAGAAGAAGGAGGAGGAGGACAAGGAGAAGAAGAAGGAGGAGGAGGAGGACAAGGAGAAGAAGAAGGAGGAGGAGGAAAAGCAGAAGAAGGAGGAGGACAAGGAGAAGAAGAAGAAGGAGGAGGAGGACAAGGAGAAGAAGAAGGAGGAGGATTGACAAGGAGAAGAAGAAGGAGGAGGAAAAGGAGAAGAAGAAGGAGGAGGAAAAGGAGAAGAAGAAAGAGGAGGAAAAGGAGAAGAAGAAAAGCACAAAACTCACAACTGTTGTCCAAAACTGGAACTGCTATCAGAGCAAAAAGTTGCTGCAGTCTCTAAAAACAATGAATCGATTAAATAATACATTTTAAACTGTATTATTTTCCTCTTTCAGCTCAGTAATCAGTCGCCTCAAGTTACATCTCCATTAGGATGACCTTTAGACGAGCAGTCGCTATTTCGAAAAGATGAAGGGAAAATAAGAAGCAATATATATTTATATATATGAGCAACGTGGTAAACATATTTAACATGATTTCAGTCGCGTTCTTTTATCCTAAACACATTAGAGAGGAATTGTAGTGTTGTTGCTTTAATCCATGTCCCACACAGAATTTCTGGAGCATTTCCTGCTTACTCATCAGCTCCTCATCCTCTCCACATCTCTGCATGTAAAAGTCCTGGATGAAGCCGGAGGTTACTGAGCACAGCTGGAAGTCCCAGAGGACAGCAGCACAGATGCGCTGCGTTCATTATTTAGATTTCTCGGGGTTTTTTTTTTTTTTCTTTTCCTCGCCTTTCCACATAATCCTCCGGAGGAACGGAGTTACATCAACACTAACCGTGGCGACGCGGGAAACGCGGCAACATCCGGGGCTTTGACTAACCTCTGCAGAACACCTGAACCGAGTTTCAGACACAGCCTACAGTACATACTCGCCCCCGGACACGAGAGGAGTGGTGCTGTTTTTGTTTGTTTGTTTGTTTGTTTGTTTGTTTGTTTGTTTTCGACGCACGTCACTCCCATTTTAACACGCGCTCCGATCCAGAGCAGCTGACGCGCGTGAAGCTGAAGCTCGAGCTCGCGCGTGAATGACACGATCCCGCTTTCTACATACGCGGTCAACTTTATTTAAAAACCGCCACGCACAAAAGACGGTGCTCAACAGAGAAAAGTGGGTACCATAGTGATATGAATGAGGAACCTGGGGGAAAAGACGCACGCGCGGTTTGTTAACTGATGTGTTGTAATTACAGCTGCACCAACCCCCCCCCATGTGTTACTGATACACTTGCATAATAATAATAATAATAATAATAAGCGCTGTGGTGCCGGGAGCGCGCGCGTGTCGGTCGCGAGACGGAGTCCGGTGTGAATTCGGGGTCACAGACAAGGCGACTCGATGAGATGAGTTTACATGTTGAGAAATATTGTTGTTGTTTTTTTAAATGTAGTTCTATATCTACACACAGACAATGTTTTGCCCCTCGTCCAGGATCACAGAGTGGTGTCCGAGCTTTAAAAAAAAAAAAAAAAAGATAAGTTTGTCATGATTTTCCATTCAAATTGTATCCTTAAAAACACCCCCCCCACACACACACACACAACAACAACAACAACACAACAGTACTGTCCTAAATCAGGACTAAATCCATGAATCATTTCACTCGAGCTCGCCATCAGCGTAATGACCCGCATCGCCGTTACAAAACGCCACGCGCAGCGCCAGGGAAAGACTTACAGAGGTGGAATGCAACAGGCAAGAGGAAGCAGATGCTACCCAGAGATGCCATTCTGAAAGGATCCTGGGAGGTGCAGAAGAAAAGAAAAGAAAAGAAAAACAACCCCGGCTGCGGTTCTGACTCGGCGTTTCCACGCAGCGGAGACTTTTCCCGCGCTTTGTTGACGGCGTCCACCTGCAGCGCGCGCGAGACTCGGCTCTGCGATTCGAATCCGCGCGTGCGTCTGTAGTAAAGTGGGCGGGAACAGTGGGGACGTCCGAATACCGCATAGCTACTAGCGCACTAAATAGTGCGAGCCTATGCCGAAGTCCTACGCCAGCACGGATGCGTACTGATCTGGAATACTATTTAGTGAGGTAGTACACGTGTTTACAAGGGCGACACCGGACGTCACGGATGCGTCATTACACATAAACGCAGCATCAGTTTGACGTTGGCTGTGAGAGTGCACTTCCAAGTGGTTTTTTGGATCGAGGAGAACACAGTAGTTCCTATTACCATGTTCAGGGCTCTGGGGGGCTATTTTAGAAACATACACTTTTATTAAATAAATCCTTACAGGTTATAATACAGTTTGCAGTGGAGCTCTGGTAAGAGGGCTAGCAGGACTATGTAGCTATGGAGAAATTCTCGTCCATCCATCTTCTATACCGCTTATCCTACACGGTCACGGGGAGCCTATCCCAGGGAGCACCGGGCACAAGGCGGGGTACATCTTGAATCCATCGCAGGGTACAATCACTCACACATTCACACAGAACACTACGGACATGCCAATCAGCCTACCAAGCGTGTCTTTGGACTGGTGGAGGAAAAAGGAGATGAATAGTGGGGCATATGGGGGCTTAGTGGTTGACATGTTCACTTCACATCACCAGGGTTGGGGGTTCGATCTCCGCCGCTGCCCTGTGCGAAGAGTTTTCATGTTCTCTCCGTGCGGTAGGGGTTCCCTCCCCCAGTGCAAAGACATGCATGGTAGGCTGATTCGCGTGTCCAAAGTGTATGAATGTTTGTGAATGTGTATGTGATTGGCACCCTGTCCAGAATGTACACTTGTGCCCGATGTTGGTTCCAGGTTCCCTGTGACCCTGAAGGATAAGCGGTATAGAAGATGGATGGATAGTTGGATTGTGTTTCTAAAAACTAATCTGTAACGAGGTGGATGAGTGGAATGTTTGGGGGGAGGGGGGGGTTGAGTTCGAAAAGGTTTAGAACCCCTGCCTTATCACAGGTTCATGAGCAGGATCGGGTGTGTTCGGGACAGTAAAAGGTTCTGTTTACGCATGGCCTCTATTAATACAAACATTTCCATTACAGGCGATGCCGACAATGTCCCTTATTTTGAGGGTGAAAACATAGTTGCATAACCTTAATCCTACAATTTATGGCAGGTATTTGTTGATACAGTCCACATATCGATCCTTCATACAGATGAAGCACATTTGCTGGCATATCAAACAGATATGACTACTTCTATTCAAGGCAATTAGCTTTTAAAGGTTAATATAAAACAAATATTTACTTTTAGCCAGCACAGAAAGATCTATGACTATCAAGCCTAGCAAAGAACTCAGGAGTTATTCCAGCACTATGTTCAATGTACTGCATCTTGAAAGACCAACTGTCCATGGTTGTTAGCAATTTCTTAATCGGTTTTTGGATCGAACACTATGGCTTGAAAGAATTGAGCAGCTGTCAGAAACTGGGGCTAAAAAACACCCAAGATACACTTCTAATGGCGATATAATGCCGGTCAGAAGAGCAGCTGCGAGTAAGCTACTTACAAGCACATGGAATAAAGGAAGGAAATAAAGTGTGAATCAGAGTCTGTATGGTGGAAAGATGGTTTTGGTCGTTAGCCATTAGCTTACCATCTTCAAAAGATCTGAGAGTACTCCAGACAGCAACTACATCAAACCCTAAATGTTAACCTGAACTCTGAGTCAAGTGGACCTGAAACGACATTCAGACACATTAGTTGCAGGACATAGGATTAGAATTTCCATGATCAAGGTCGATCAACTGAGTATGCAGACCATAAAGATGTATTTTCACAATGAACTTCATGAACACAGGAAAAAAATCACCTTGAACCAATCACATGAGGATTTGAATTACTTGAGCACCAGTGAAGTGAAGGGCTTCATCTAGTTAAATAACGAATAAGAAAATAAATCAAGTCATCACTAGCTGTGTTGCAGGAAATAAAGAAATCTTTAAATATGATGGAAATGAAGGGCTTTTACAGTATTTGTATCTTGCATCTGTGTTAAATCTACCATGTCTTTGGTCAGGAAGTTGCGAGTATTCTTCCGCTGGTTCATGGTATGATATAAATGACACCGGGTCAGTGTACTGTAGGAATACACACATCACAGTAACATCACCTCCTCCTTAGGGTGACTCGGACACCCACATATAGGCACAGAAGATATCTAGAATCATCCCAACCTCGAGTCTAGTCTTGCAGTACGTCAGGATCAGGCTCAATGGAGGGTCAAGAGAGAAGGTAGACGGTGTTCACTGCGTGTCCAAAAAGAAGGAAATCAGATTGTACTATAAAAAGGTACATACAGTTGAAGGAACTGGTTTATTTTACATTCAACTATGCTAAAGTATACTTTGGAAATGTGTTGTGCGACATGTAGACATTATAGAACTTTCAGACAAATGCATGGAGAAAGCTCGCAATTTGACTTCAGTAGTAAAGACAAAAGGTGAGCTCATCACGCAGCCGTATTAATTAACACTGACTTACTGAACTGCACTATACTGTACAATTAGGCTTTGAACTGGAAGGCGATACTGTTACACACACATGAACGATGCAGAACGACTTCCCATTCGCATAATGTCATTCCTTTACATTCGAAAATACTCAAATATTAAGTGTTAAATTCTCCTCTGACTGGAAACATTTAAATATAATCCTGTAAAACAAACATGATCATAAAACAGATGTAATGACAGCGGTCCAGAGCAAGTTGAGCCAATTTCTGAAGCTTAAAACAGAATTCAGTTAACGATGTTAAACATGTTTACCACACAGGTTAACCTGACAAACAAAAGTTGCCATAATAAATGATCGAAACTAAACCTGATCCTTTCCAGTTGTCCCCCCAAGTCTGTGTCATAAGATCATCATTAGGAGATAAACTCACTTTCTGCAGTTGCCCCAGTTCACAGATTACTTGCAACACACGGGGGTTTGATTCCAGCCCCCCGCCTCGTGTGCACAGAGTTCATATGTTCTCGCCGTGCTTCAGGGGTTCCCCCTGGGTATTCCGGTTTCCTCCCCAAGTCCAAAGACATGCACTGTAGGCTGAAAGGCATCCCCAAATTGTCTGTAGTGTGTTAATGTGTGTCGTGAGGAAAATGATTTATTAATACCTCTGTTCACGTTCATCGGTGAATAATGCCACTTGCGGTCATGTAATGGGAGATTAGTACACAACACTCTTTCCTCTTACATTAACACAAACATGTTATTGTCTTCAGGAAGGTCTGCACATCTGCTAAGACCTTGAAACCACCAAACGTCCTAGAACTCCCTTTTTCGAGACTCGCAGATGTCCAGCTCTCCTCATCGTAAACTTCTATAAGTTTGTGAGAGATGAGTGCTTCAGAGCACTCGCTTCTTCTATCCTGTATTCATTTCTGTAAATAAACCTTTTCCACCTGAGAAGACGAGTCTAGTGGTGTTTGTCTGGATTTCTACCACAGTGTCCCTTGACTGGTGCCCCGAGTTCCCTAGTATAGGTTCCAGGCTCCCCGAAACACTGTGTAGGATAAAGCAGTACAGAAAACGGATTGATTGAGGTTCGCTTGAGCTATGTTTCCACCAATCAAAACGGTTCTATTGTTGACAGCAAAAAAAAAAACAACAAAACATTTCTTATCTTCTTTACTATTCCATTTTGATGGAAGATAAGTAACAATCACTTCAGGGTGGGTCAAATGAACACTCAAACTGAACATATAACTGAACAAAGTATTTTCTTTTTTTTTTATTCCAAAAACATCTAGGGTAAAAGAAGTAGGTGTAAAATATACAACATAAATCAAGCACAATGAACAAAATGCTGAACAATGGGAGGAAAAAGAAAACCTTACAAATGATCCATAGTTGTCATCAATGAAACAAGACCTAGATCGTAAATGCAAACTTGGAAAAACAAGTTGTTTAATACAGAATTTATGTGCAAGGTTCTGACATTCATGTGCGTGTGTGTGAAAACACAGACACAAAAACTACTCAACCACAGAGCACCTGTTTAAGAACTGAAAGAGCTACACGTATGAATGCATTTAAGTGGATGGGGATAAAATGAGATAAATGCAAGGTCTTTGGGTTCTGGCAAATCATACACCCAACACTAATGGGACTTGACAAGCTTGTGGAAATGGCCATCTTATACTGAATATACACGCAGCTTTTCTCAGCAGCATGCAAGCATTCTCTGCTTAGCATATCCCTATTATACTCCCCAATGCTTGTGTGTTTTAGTAACAAAACAGCAGTTAACTATGGTGATTTAAACACTTAAAGAGTACAAGTAATAATAATGAGGGGCCTGAACGGCAAATTTAAATAAATAAAGAAAAAAATGAAAAAAGAAAAAAAAAATGCTAAGACATGCAAATAATAATAATAATAAAAAAAAGAAAGGTCTACAGTCTGCTGTGAGGTCATAAACGTGCCGCAACAATAGTAATCTAATTAGAACATTTCTTTTACACATCCCAACTACTAACAAATCTTTTACTTGTACTTTTAACAAAATATTTCAGCAACCCATCTGGCTTTCCCAATAGCAAAAAAAAGATAAATGTTTAAGGAGCGGACATTCAGCTCGGAGAAAAAGCTATACGGCCCATCTGGTGTGGATTCGGAAGCAGATTACCCATGTCTAATAAGGCACTTTTCTGAAATGTGTCCTTGTTCTAATGAGAACATGACCAAATAAATTCCTGTGCACAGTCACACTGCATTTTTTGCAGCTTTTTTTTCCCCCAGCTTTACCATAAATATTTCTTCTTTTTTTCTTTCAAACTGAGCAGAACTAAACCATGCTTCTGGTTTCAGCCAGTTCGCCCAAAAACATTCAAGCAAAAGTGGGCAGAACTGAATCGGACATAGAAGCGAGGGGAACAGTGCTCCTCGACATGGCTGGGCAGAAAAACGACACACTCAAACGACGGGCAACTAAACAGACAGATGGATGTAAATGCAGATGGAAGCCATATAAATTCCTGCCCCCTGGAGACCTAACAGGAGCACTACACTTTAATAAGGTCAAACAACTCTCAGAGCGGAGAGCTTTTACGTAAACCAAACTAAGTAATCCTTTTTGGCATATAAAGTCCTTTAATGTGATGGATGTGAATGTACTGAAACCGTCTGTAGACTAATCAGATGCACGATGCATGGGTTGCAGGAGTTACGAGTCCAGCAATTCAATGTGGGTTGCATTCAGATGTGATAGCTTCTCCTGAAAAGTATTTACTAATTGTGAAGTTCTTGAACACAAAATCAGGGGCCGAGTCTCACATTGCAAGAGAAAAAAAAATCCTTTGTCTCAGCACGACGCAGTCCAAACTATTTCCTTATTATTAGAAACAATAAAAAGACCAAACAGCAAAAATGGCTCATGAATGTCACGTACTATATCTACTATATATCAGAGGGCTTGATGGGAAATGCAGTGCGGTCGTAAAGCAAATTACAGTGTCTCTGTCTGGCCTACAACTGCCATCACGCAACCCACTGAGGATCATTTGTGCTACTGAGCAAAGCACAGTGAGCTGTACAGGCAAGGTCAAGGGAGGAGGGGGGGCAGGGGAGGGGAGGAGCGTGTGAGAGTCGATAAGACTGCAGCTGGACGAGTGGAAGGTGGAAAGGGAGTGTGTTAGTGGTTAACAAGACCCTGCAGCATCATCAAGAGGCGGCGGCCACGCTTGCTCAGGGAGCTGTGAGGGTCCTGCTGCAGGAACTGGAACAGCTTCTGACGCACTTGTGACAGCACGGCACTCATGTGGTCCCTGGTGACTGGGTCACCATGATCTAGGTTCATCACCGCATCCTCCAGATAGCTGCACGCCACACACACACACACACACACACACACACACACACACACACAGAGAGAGAGAAGGGGGGGGGGCACGGTTATATCACTAATAATATCACTGCGCCCCATAAATAAATCCTACGATCTTTGTGATGACCTTAATGGCTTAATTATTAATGCATCTTAACTACAGAAATGAAAAGGAAAAACTTTTGACTGTTTAAGAAATGTTTTTAAAGCTGTTATTTAAATAAAAATAAATGAATAGAATAATAAAATAAAAAAATAAAAAAGAGTTTTCCTTAGGAGAAAATGGACAGTTATCCCCACAAGGTGAAAACAGTCAGATATTATATAGGTCAGCATCAGCATACACAAAAACACACACATACGGGCCATGCTGTGAAGAACTTCAACATACATTTGAAATCTAACATGATATGAAGCTCAACACACATTGCTCCCATCTTTCCATCAGGTACAAAAAAAAAAAACAAAAAAAAAGGGTGAGATAATTAGTTTTGATTTCATCTTTAAGCCTTGTGCATCCTTATGGACATGTCTGTCGTTTTCATTTTATTGTGTTAATGCAAACAGCATAACTTTTGCAAAAGGTGTGCATTTTTATTAGAATTTGAATATTTCACCCTCATTTGCCTTCACAGATCTAGGTACACAAAATAGTTACACTCAGGACCTTAAGGACAAAAACGTCCACATTGAAACCCGTTCAAACTGCAATAATCAAACCCTGTGACGTTCGAGCATAAAATCATGCATTCTGTGTTAATAGGCTTTTATTTCGTTGACGAGGTTTCAAAACAGTGAAAACATTTTTATATTCTGAAATGTGTAGTATTTTCTCAGGTTTAGCCGATGGGGAAGATACATGCTTTTCCTTTTTTCTGATTCTGCTGTATTATAGAGCGCTACAGACCAGCTGAATAAATGATACAGCTAGAAATGTGTGTGTGTGTGGATGATCAGAGTCGTCTATGTGTATCAGTATGAATGTACTGAAAATTGTGTGTGAACAATTTGAAAGAAATAAATGATATTGTACTGGATATCACAAATCCCACCCCATGTATACAAGTCAAAGAAGATCACTGAGCTTGGAAGATTTTTGTATTATGTAAAGAAACCAGCGTTTAAAGGGTTAAAATTCTGAAAATGAATATGAATGTTCGGTAATCAGTGAAAGTGGGGGAAAAAAAAAAATTATATATATTTGTGAGTTTTTTTTTAATTGACACAAGGGTTAAAAGCACATTCGGTGTTGTATAAAAATTCAAACCCAGCTACTATCATTCAAACTGAAAGTATACTGTGTGTCCAATCATCTACAGCAGGTTTTTTTTCCCTTTCCTTTGGTCTCAGTCTTTCAGATCGTTATTAGTTTGCTTTGAAGCCTAATCGCATTACACTGGAGAGGCTCCGAGAATGCACTCCAGCAATTAATATGGAATTAGAGAAGCAGTGATCTTTGATATGCTCTTATTCACAAATTCTCTCTCTCTCTCTCACACACACACACACACACACACACACACACACAATGGGTATGAAATGGTTACGTTTCACGATAGAACATGATAAAATTCCCTGACCGTTAGTATTACCGTGCCACATTTAATTATCGTCAAAACTGTGCGCGATTATGGTGATTTGTAAAACTTGCGCTAAATGCTGTCCACACACACCCAGCACGAGTCTGACGCAGGTGCAGAATGCAACATTGTTCTTTTGAGTGTGAAAACGTATGCTACAATTACTAATTAAACGCGTCTGCTCGATTCAGCACGAGCCGAACGAGACGCAGCGCAGAACCAGCAGGAGTCGGATTTCATTCGTCACATGATACGAGTGAAGGCGAGCCGACTGACAGGACGATGGCGGAAGATTTGGTTTAAAAGGGAGTTTGCCATTGTACCGTTTTGTTGTCGTGTGCATGAACTGCACGGACATTATGAAGCGATTTAAAAGTGTGTGGGGGACGGGGGGACGGGACGGGACACTGTAGTGATGTCGTTCGAGAACAATTTGTTCATTTTGAACGAATATTTAATAGAACTATGGAACGACGAGTTGTCTCAGATAGTGATTTGTGCATTTTGTGTGGACCGCGCATGCAAAGTAACGTCCGGTGAAGCGAACTAACAGACTGCATAGCCTGAACACCCAGCTAACATATTTATCAATCACTTCTGTTTTTCATAATTTGGCCTTGGCTGCCGAATGGGCTTCACAACCGAATGGGCTCGTACACAAACTATACCATACTTTAAAGCTCAATAGAGTTGAAGAGAATGACTTAAGAGTCACAAAACCTCTTGGAAGGTTGGAAATTCTCCCGAGCGTGGTCACTGCCGTCCGCCGGGTTCTCTAAATGAACTAAATGGATTTTATTACTAAAAAAAAAAAAAAAAAAAAAAAAAAGCAAAACAAGAGCGGGGGCGATGTGGCGGTGGGAAAGTGATGTGATCCATGTGCAGCCGAAAACTGTGCAACACCGGGACCACCGACTATCTCAGCAAGTCTAGTGACAACCATCCATCACTTTATAGTCAAAGATAAAAACCTGTTTAAATGATTTCAGTGTGTATCAGTACATTTTAACAATATCGTGAAAATACTGATAACCATGATAGTGATGTGTATGAAAATTTCATACGTGAACAAAACTAACACACACACACACTAGCTCCCTGGACACTGAAACCAGAGAGGCAGAGTTTGATAAAAACCCAGTGAAGGATTAGTAAAATGCCAGCTGTCTGAATGGGGGGAAAAAATTCAGCATCTGCCTTAAAAGCTAAATGTGGGTACTAAAAGAGCCTCTACCATTTTCACTGCATATTATTCAGAAGTCATATGAATTGCCTTACAAGTGCTAATTAACATTAAAGCAACGATTTTTTAAAAATGCCAGGTGTTCCCAGTGTTAAATGGCATGGCCTTTTCCAGATGGCCAAGCTCAAAGGCTCTCTGTATCAGATCGTTCTCATTGCATCTGCACAACCTGCTCCAGTGTGTTACAACCCCGGGTGCCATGAACTCAAAAAGCAATGCTCAGGCTTAAAAGCTTTTAGCCCCCTCCCGTTGTGGAAATTACGTTTGGTGGTTCTCTTCAGCCCCTCCGATGCAGGAGGTGATGTAATTAAATAAATCCTAGAATAAATGCTACTTGTAGAAGAACATTTTGGGACAAGAGTGTTCCACACATCTTCGAGGCTGAGAGCCTAACTAGTCGGTTAAGTAAAAAAAATTTAAATGATGTCTGGGGCTTCTGATGTGCGTATCGTTTTGTTTCTTCATTGCACTCTCTTACGTACACTCACTAATGTACCAGTCAAAAGTTTACACCCTCATTCTTTATTTAACCCCCCCCCACACACACACACACACACATTTTAGAATAATAAGAAAGTCATCAAAACTCTGGAGTAACACAAATGGAACTATGGGAATTATGTTAAAATAAATAAAAATAATAATTTTGCACAATTTCTAGATCCCTATTTAAATGTAAGCGAATGCGTGATCTTGAACATGTTTAACTGCTTTGTACAAAAGGCATGTGTTCGGACACGTGTGCAAAACGTGTTTTGATCTTCAACGGATCATATAGGTTTTGCACAAACTTGTGGAGTCCATGCCAGCTCGAGTGCACACGGTCATTAAAGCGAAAAGGGGACAACTCTGAAATTCGTTAATTAGAATAATCTATATAAAAAGAAAATTGTTATATTAAATCAGAAATTAAGGCAAAATAGAAGCATTTGCACTAATGCTCTCAGACTTTTAGACCCCACTGTATGTCTGTTTTAGATTCCGGTACTCCCTTCAATAACAACCATGCGTACATGCTAGAAAGTGTTGCACACTAATGCATGACCATATGGACAATACCACACAGCAGCATTTGTGGATACAGCTCAGAGGTGGCCTTAGCGATCACAGCCTGTTAAGAACAATAAAGGGACTTGGCAGTGTGTGAGTGGAACATTAGGCTATGACTAGAGCATGGCCGGTCGTCCTCCCTCCGCACATATCTCTAGCCCAGGCTTGCCGGGAGAGAGCATTAATGAGCTTAGACAAATACAACTCTGAACAGTGCAACACAGCAGTGACGCTCAGTTCAATGTCACTGCCAGATGAATTTGGCAGGCAGAGGGGGAAAACTACTGCTTTCTCTCATCAAATCTGGTTGTATTCACCATGAAACGGATAGGCTACTTTGGCTTTACATTTCCGAGTTGAAGAGTTTTTGAGACGCCAGTTAAATTGATGATGTTCCCTGGCAGGGTGTACACAGTTTCAGGAATTCATGTGTCGCTACACCAATGAACATCTGACCAGACTGTACGGTTGTCAGGCAAAAGAAGTAGCAGTGCATTTAGAGACTGACCTGATCTTGAGGTCGGTGCGTGTAACCAGGTTGGTGGAAAGCTGCTGGATGAGTGAGAGCAGCACGGCCTGGTGCAGGGGGCA